>OY728148.1:311933678-314433678 GCA_963277665.1 Viscum album
GTTTATTGTTAAAAGACCCTAGGTTGAATTGACGGTGAGTGCTTCCTCATAGAGTCTTTTTATTTTTTAGACGAAGGGGTTCACCCATTTGAGCTTTCCCATAGGTTCTTTATATCATTATTGATTTATCGATAATTTGAACAAGTGAGTCTATATTATGATGAACTTCCATGATGGTTTCATGTGAATGATTGGTAGAATAATTAATAAATGAAAATCAATGTAGTTTGAAAATGTATGATTGTTTTCCTTTGAGTACTTCCTTCATTATTTCTTTATTTAGCATATTGCTTGAAATATATATTTACTGAATGTTTTTCATAATAATTTTTTGGTTTTGTACTGGGATTAATCTCACACCCTATTTGGGTGAAGATTTTGGGCCCTACAATAATTTATGTTTATAGGTATAGTAATGGGGAAGCGTAATTCTACTTCAGTTACATAGTAGTTAAAGAGATGGAGATAATGAGACCAAGATGAGGCTTGTGAGGCTGCTAGAGTTTATTTTTTTTCAATTTGGATTATTATTGTAATTAATGAATTCTAACTTATTTGGATGCTTTCCAAGATATATGTGATATTCATCATTTATATATGTTCTCTAGCTGTTTATTTACTTTCAGTATTCCTCTAGTTACATATTGTGTTGTATTACTACTTTCGTGGTTTAATATTATTGTTATTCTACGTTGTTACTCTCCATATTAGGGCATAGTTTCCCTACTATCACATCCAAATCCATCTCTGCTAGTCGGAAACATATGGCATTCAGGGAAATGTGCTTGAGGTAATTTGACCAACCAGGTATGGGGCACCTTTGGGCGGCTCCCTCAATTAGGACATTACAAAGTGGTATTAGAGGATTGTTTTATTCTTTGACATAATATTTTGATACAATAGATAAGGATGGGAAGGAATAAGTAGTTGAAAATAAACTGCACAAGAGAGTAGCTCACCTGTGTATAGGGAAAGCCAATATACCTCAAATATTGAAATTTTTTATGGTTTTGCATTTATTAATGTTTATTTGATTACAACATTGTTTGATTCACATATTTTTATTTTTTATCATTGATATTATTGAGGTTCTATTTCTATTTCAAGTTGATGATATGATGGTATGACATCTCATTCTTCATATATGAACTTTATAAAGATCACTAGTCTTGCATTTTTGTCATTCCATATAGGATGCATTCAAGATTTCATGTTTTTGTGATAGATATTGTGAATAATATGCATGTTTTTATTATATATGTTGTGATATAATACTTTCTATATTAAAATTGTATGGGAAAATTTAATGTTTCATTTGAATGCGCACTAAAATTTGGTCCATGAGGTGTTGTGGCCGATCTTGGATCATAATTGGTAGATCATATTGATCATTAACTGAATTACGCAATAATGTGACATGAATATGAATCCATGAATTGATTGGGGGGTGTATAGCCCCCATAGTATTTTAATTTGGCACATTATTGTTTGGTTTAGTGTTTTTATGGGATTTTAGAGTATTTTATTAGGCTTACTATCTAGGAAAACCCAAAATACACGTTGTGTAGTGATGAATACAAGACATGTATCCTTCCGATCAGGAAGAGAATGTTTTCTTTAGTAAATACTATGTACTATATATACATGTTGTGTAATCCATGACCAGGTGAATGAATTTGTTGGTAGATACATGGGGTTTGGAAATGCTCGGTGGAACATTCCCGTTATTGGTAGGAAACATTGTGTTGTAAGGACCATGTATCCAGCCGTGTGGCCAACAACATGAGTCTATTAAACCTAGGTTGTACACGCTGGGTGCATTTCTTGAATTTTGTGTTGTACAGACCATCTATCTGGCCATGTGACTAATGAAATAGGTCAGTAATATTCTTCTAGTACATGTTTTGTCTTGCATTAACACGATGAGTACTTTTGTTCTAAGAGAACCCTATTGTTTGGTCGTGTAGAGGGACTCGTGCAAGGGGAAAAGATTCCAATACACTCCCATGTCAATGAGAACATGTCGTGTGTATATGGTGTTACACGACCAGGGTTGGCCAATGTACATGCCCATGTAAAGGCTTAATGGAACATGTTGTGTAGGGGTCATACACATCGTGTATCCGTGTTTTGAAAAAACATGAAAATTTTCTTTTTCCTGTTCCTTTCTAGAACTTCTGTGTTTCACTCCTTGATAATCATGAATTGAGTTGTGTTATTGACCTTGTAGATTCATGAATCCTAGACATACTCTGGTAGTATTCTATATATAGGGTGAATATCTGAAACCACACATGGTGTGTTAGGGACTACCAGCTGATCATATCATCATATCTGTCTTAGCACCTACCATCATTCCAGATACAAGTGCTAATGAACAGTTCTGAGAAGGCTTCATGAGGTTTCTATAGTCCTTCCAGGGAGCACTGCAACCTATACCATCAATGGAAGAGTTGATGTGGGTTTTTCTGTAGTAGCATCCTCCCACTTTCTTAGGTGATGGAGGACCATAGGATGTGAATTCATGGTTGGAAGCCATGTTTTCTATCTTCAAGCTTCTCGAGATTCCTCCAGAGTGGAGGGCGAAGCTCGCTAGGTACATACTTCATTATAACACCAAGAGATGGTGGGATGTGATATCATAGGTGGGATTAAAAATGAGTTATGGCTTGGGATGAGTTCTAGTGAACCTTCTATTTCTACTTCAACCTGGAGACTTTGTGTCCAGACCGATCCCGACAGTTCCTGAGTTTGAAGTAAGGTACTCTCTCATTCATGGCGTATTCATATCACTTCACAAATCCATAGAACATTACACCTACTCTAGGGGTGATGAGTTATTTATATTGAGGATGTTTGAGGATGGTCTCAGGCTTGTCAACAGATCCCAGGAGTACATATTTATGTTGACATCTACATCTTTTAATGTCAACCAGGTTCTAATCAACGAGCACACCTTGAGGGATTCTAGAGCTATGAGCTATGGAATCATGGGATCGAGAGTCGGTATTCCTCCATGTGATAGTAGGAAGCACAGTAGGGATTCTACAAGTGGACATCCGAGTAGGTGAGATACTGCTTCATGTAGATAGGTGGTATGCAACCTATGCAGAAAGAGGGGTCATATGAGGAAACATTGCCTAATAGACCTATTTGAGTGCCGATCTTGTGAAAATATGGGTTATCTTCATCATTTCTATTAGTTTTTCACCCCAACAGCTTGAGATAGAGGATCTGTTTCCACACCTTGTATTAGATCAGGACCACCAGTCCCACATTAGACTGGGGGCTAGAGTTATTCAGGTTTTTCAGGATGAGGTGGTGGTCGTGGCCACAATGGCCAGACATATGGTTTTCGAAAGCCTCATGTTGGATCACCAATGTGATATCATATATCCTAACAGGGACATGGTGTAAGATAGAAATTTTCACTGGAGTAGTCCCAAAAAAAGAAGGATACATGAACCGGTATGGTTAGAGATATGATTTTGGTTGCCTCAGTTTTAGCTTCAACTCATTTTATTATTTGGGCTTCCCATAGTTTATATATGTGCATGTTGTGGAGAGTCTTGGGCTCTGTATCATTACTTATGAGGATTTTAGGATTATAGACATGCAGTTGGAGATTATAACAGCCAGAGTACGTTAGTGCATATAATTATGTCTTGATGTTTGGTGGGTGTAACTTCTTATGAGACTTTTATGTCTTTGAGATTATGGGCCAGGACGTCCTTCATTGACTGGAATGGGTAACTCCATAATATGATTTTTTCAATATCTATTGTCGTAAATTGAGTTTCACGTCACCAGAGGGTGGATTTTTTCTACATATGGGTGAATGTGATCTCTAGTCGAGTAGAGATGGACCCACGCATAATGGGATGAAAGGTATTACAAACTAGATTACTAGTCTATATCTTGATGACCATGGGACTCTACGAATAGAATTTCCTCCAATAGTCGATCATTGTGTGGATGTAGTTCTAGAAATTTTATTATGTTTTACTCAGTAGAAATAGGTTGAATTTTCTATTTATTTTTTCTGAGAGGTAGTACCAGTGTCCATTCCTCCATATAAGATGACTGCACCAGTGTTTCTAGAGCAGAAGAATTAGTTTGAGGAGTTTTAGTAATAGGGTTTCATCTAGAGTACTACATATCCTTTGTGTTCTTATATTCTATTTGTGAATAAGGTTGATGATACCCTCAAACATTGTGTGGATTATCGAAAACTGAACCAGTTGACGGTCAAGAACCGATATCCCTTGCCACGGATTTATGACCTCTTTGATCAGATTTGAGGAGCCCAGGTGTTCTAAAAGATTTACTTGATATTCAATTATCATCAATTGTGCATTATACCATCATATATACCTCTTATGAACATTTATTGTTGTTAAATTCTATACATGTATGCGATTATGCCATTTGGTCTCACAAATGTGCCTAGTTTTTTCATGGTACTGATGAACCGAGTGTTCCATTCATACATGGACCCCTTCATACATGTTTTCGTGAATGATATCTTGGTGTACTCTCACACTCAACACGACCATTCCACACAACTTTAGTTCATTTTGAGATCACTGATAGAGCATAAGTTATATGATAAGCTCTCGAAATTACACTTTTTATAGACAAGATTCACATCTTGGTTCATGTTATATTAGAGATAGGAGTATTTGTAGACCCATAGGAGGAGGGAGCAGTAGCTTCCTGGGAGCAGCTGAAGAAAGTCTTTGAGGTACAGTTATCCATATGGATGGATTGTTACTACATGCACTTTATACTAGACTTTATTGTCTTATCAGTGCCACTGATGGTTGTGACTAAGAAGGATTCAAAGTACTAGTGGATGGATTTCTGCGATTCATCCTTTTAACAGTTGAAGCGGAGGCTGACTTCAACACCGATACTGATTTTTCTAGTGCCGAGAATGAGTTACAAAATTTACTAAGATATATTATGTATCACACTAGGCGAAATTTTGTTGTAGGAGGGATGGATTTCTTACATATAGGTATCGGTTGTTGAGGAAACATGAGAGGAATTATCGTATGTACGATCTTGAGTTAGCTGTAGTTGTTCATTCATTAAACTATTCGAGAAATTAGCTATTTGGAGAGAATTTTTTGGTTTACACTGACCACAAATGCTTCAAGTATATCTTTACTCAACATTACCTAAATTTGAGACAGTGAAGGTTGGTTGTGTACCTTCATTATTTTGACTTTAAGATTGCCTATATTCCTAGGAATAACAATGATGTGGAGGATTCATTAAACATAAGGAATCATATACATGCTGTGCAGGAGGCCAAAAATTAGTGGCAGCTTATAGCTCTATTCTATGAGATGAATTAGGAGGTTCACGATAGACAGGGGCATACATTTCATTCTTTTGTAGATGTTATAAAGACTTTATTGGATCTGGTGTGAATTAGGCACTTGTCCGGCACCGAATTCCTGGTCCAACAAGAATCTGTATTAAGAGAGGACCCTACTCCTGGATGGACCATAGGCAATGATGACATCTTTATTTTGAAGGATTCGTATGGGTTTTAGCAGACATACATGAGGAGATGATATGGGATTTACATTCCTTATTTTGGGCAGTTCATCCTGTTTTCTCCATGAGGTACCAAGATCTACTCCATCTGTATTGGTGGCCAGTTATGAAGAGTGGCGTTTCCGGTTTTCTTATGATATGTTCCACCTATTTGTTAGTGAAAGATGATCATCATCGAATGAATTGGATTTTACTAATGATACCCATTCTATAATGGAAGTGGAATGATGTCACAATGGATTTTGTGATAGAGTTACCAATATCCCCTTAATGAAAATGATGTGGTTTGGGTGGTTATCAGAAAACTCAAGAAGGTGAAACACTTCATACCGATCAAGGAGACCTTCAGTGTTGATGAGCTGGGATAGTTTTACATCCATGAAATTTAACATTTCCATGGGGTTCAATGCAATATCATTTTAGACAGGGATGCCCACTTTACTTCTCATGCCTGGCAGGGAAAACATAGTTCTTTGTGTACACAGGTACATGTATGCACAACTTACCATCCCCAAAAATATGGCTAGTACCTATGCATGATTCTTGAACTGATGGAAAAGTTCTGTGCCTGAGTTCTAGATTTAAGGGGTTCTTGGGAGAGACACATACCCTATTGGAGTTCTCCTACAATAACAGTTTTCAGGAAACTACTCAAATGTAACCTTATGAGCATTTGTACAGTAGCCATGCCGATCATCCCAATGATGGATGGAAGTTGGAGAGGCAGCTATATTGGGACAGCACCATGTCCAAGAGACCATAAAGTAGGTCGTGTTGATTCAGAAGAAGATGGATACTACACAGTCATGACAGAAGTATTATTCTGATCAACTTGGATGAAATTTGGAGGTCACGGTCGGAGATCAGGTCCTCCAGCATGTAACATTGTGTTTGGTACATAGGAGGATTAAGAGACATGGTATGCTTTCACTAAGATAGATCGTGTCATTTATGGTTTCGGATAGAGTGGGTTGGTATCCAATAGATTGAATTTACCTCAGAGGTATCATGCTATGCACGATGTCTTCCACATTTTTGAGCCATGAAATTACATCTCAGAATCGTCTCAGGTTTCTCATCTAGAGGTGTTTGAGTTGGAGGTAGACAAATTATTCGAGGGGCATTCAATCTGGATTATTGATCGTAGTGTCAAGGTTCTCTGTGGCTGGATTGTTCCTCTAGTATTTGGGTTATGGATGCACAGTCATGTATTGGACAAGACATGGAGAGGGAGGTTGATTTTTTATCACAATGGCTTGTGTTGTTCGATGATTCTTCTGCACCACCTTGTTAGAAAAATTCGGGGACGAATCTCTTTATGTGGTGATATTGGTAGAAACATGGATATTCTTTTCATATATAGAATTGGTATTCGGGTATTATATATAAAATGGATGGATTTTGGAAATTTTTTTAGTACATGTCGTGTACTTTGGAGTACAAATCGTGTAATTGGTTGTCATGGGAAGCTATGTACTGGGCGTGTAATAGATGAGTACATGGCCTTGTGAGGTGACCTAGTGACCACAAAATCCAGGGGCCATTTAAGGCATGTACACAGAGTGTACATTAAATGGACACGCCATGTGATTTTTTACTTTTTTGTTTAATCGGACTTGGGTCACATCTAATCCCCTGAATCATCTTCTTGTATCCTCGTCATGTCTATGAGAAACAGAGGGTGTTGATTCTTCCCTGATCAACAGATCTATCGTCTGTTCTCCCCATCAAACATCGTCGATTTCACTAGAATTTCCTCGGTGATTAATTCAATCATCTAGAGCCTCTCCTCTTGTATCATCTTCTTTCGTAAGATATTCATGGTTGAGAATTTTTTACATTTATTTAGATCGACAACTTTCTAGGTCAATTAAAAGGATGAATATAAACTATATCAATTGTACAATGTCGTAGTAGTTAGATTTTTCCTTTATTTATTTTTCTTTTGATTATATGTGCGAATTGTTTGGAATACCTATTTTAGGGTATTTACTGATTTGGAAACTTATCCTTTTTTGATGCCTGATATGGGTTGTTATAATTAGAAATGTTTTGATTATTAATTAGGTTTATTACCGTTTTTTGGATGTGTTTTTTCATATTTGTTTGATATTGTCCATTGGGTCTAGAACTGCCTGTTGGCAATTTTGTTTTCCATGACTAGTGGTGTAGGTTGGAGTGGATATTATTTTACATTCTAGTGTTATGCTTCATAGATATATAGCCTTATTGTAGTAGAGATTACTTTTTATGCTGTATATCATTTGTGCATGATTTTATTACATAGGGTAGTGAGCACCTGGCCTAGTTAGACCATAGGGGGAATTGACGTTGAGGGCTTCCCTAGAATGAATGTTATACTTTTCACATTGCGATAACATATAGGGTATTGACAATGAGTTCTCCCTCATAGTGTAAAAGGTATACTGTTATAAGACCACATTGGGAATTTACATTGATTGATTCTTCATAATGTCTTTATTTTACCATTAAAATACCACTAGAGGAATTGATGGCCACTGCTTCCTTAGTGAGTCTTTGCCTTCGTGAGACCAAAGGGTTCGACCATGTGAGCTTTCTCATAGGGTCTTTATATGTTTATTGATTTATTTATAAGGTTATCCTTGGGGGTTAGACTGTGAGAACATTTCTAGATGGTTGCTTTGGAATTATTGGTTTAATAATTCATAAATATAAAGGAATATAGTTTGAAACTATAAGATTGTTTACTATTTAGTACTTATTTATTTATTACATCATTTTTCAAGTTTCCTACAATATGTATTTAGTGATATTTAGGCATAGATCATTGGTGGTGGCCTACTAGGATTGGTCTCATGATGAGTTTAGGTTGGAATTTTGGTCCCAAACTGATTATATGGTTGCATGTATAGATAAGGGAAAGCATCGTTCTAATTTAGGAACATGATTTCTTTGGAGTATTAAATCATGGGACCATGCTGAGGCTTGTGATTTTGTTGGATGTAATTTTTTGTACATTGGTTTAGTACAGTGATTCCAACATTGTGACTTGATTGGCTTCTTTCCTAGTCTTATGTGACATGCATCATTTATATATGTGATCCAGTTGTTTCTTTACATTCAGTATTCCACTAGTTACGTATCGTATGGTATTACTGCTTCCTCTATTGTATGCAGTTGTTATCCCTCTATGTTACCCTTCCAATGAGGGCATAGTTTACACACTATAACACCCAAGCCTGTCATTGCTAGTCTAAAGCCTATAGAATTCAAGGAAATGTGCTTGCGGAAATGTGACCAACCGGGTACGGGGAACCTTTGGGCAGCACCCAGAACCAAGATGATACATTCATCAATAGTTTCGTTGTTTCGAATTCAGTTTTATTCATTCATACTATTATAGTTTTGAATATTTTATTTCTTAAAATTATTACTCCCATCAAAAATACATTCCATATTGTCCCACATTCCTTTTGAAGTGTTGAGACCCATCACCTTCTGATAAAAAGTCTATGATAATGACTCAAGGATTTCATTTCTAGACATTTACATTAACTTCTATATTTTTATTATTACCAAACATTATAAGAGAATCATTATTAATAAGAGAAAAACCAGTATTATCTACATCAATTTCTTCCAGGATAATAAAAATTAGATAAGGAATAATTCTATTTCTCAATCAATAGTTATTTCTCCCATAAAATGTAGGAATTCCTCTATTAATGACCTAATTGATATTATTTATGAATGAATTATAATAGGTAACCTTCCCTTTGATTGTAGTTGATGTTTTAAATGATTGAATAATAACTTAGAAGAAGGGATTTAATATGTTATTAAATTTTTATATGTTTCAAAACCATTATAAACATCACCCATGAAACCTATTATGATGTATTTCCATAACAATTCTTAATAAACAATTGTGCATGAAAAGGTAGAAAAATACGAAAAGAACATCAAATTTACAAGGTTTATCATCAGTGTGAGAAACCATATCCTTTCCAACACCACACTCATGGGTATTTGGAAATCCATAATTATGAAGAAGTGAATAAAACATTTACTAACTCCATCAGAAACATTTTGTCTCTTAATATTACACATTATACCAACTATCATTAGTTTACAATGTTTTCTAATAAAATAATTGAGCTAAAAAATAAATAAATACATTATTGGAACTTATCCACAATTGCCTAGTTCGAATCCTCAGTCTGATTTTGCTTTGTCCAGTTTTCTAAATCTAGTGAGTTTGAATCTAATTCTCTCAATATGATGTTTCTAGATTTTATTATCTCAAAATGATGAGTTTGGATCAGAATAATTAAATATGACTGATCTTGATCAGATTTTATGAATAAGACAGACTCAATATGATGTATCCATTCACAATTAGAAAAACTTCAACTCTTATCAAATGTAAAAATATGTGAACAAACATTCTTGTATCTAATCATCCTCATGAGATATCTAGCTATAAATGAAATTCATTTTCTTTCTTCGGTGATTTTCTTTATTCCTCTATTAAAATTATTTAATGCAAAAATTATTTGAACAAGTATTTATATGTAACTCAGAAGACAAAAGTGGTAATCTTGAAAATATTCTCGATTTCCCAAAAATTTCAAAACATTGGAATTGTCTTACATTTAAAAATTGATATATACATCATTAATTATATTTATATTTATTCAATATTTTTATAAAAATTAATTTCATGTTTTACCTATTAATAATTTCATAAATCTTTTGTAATTTTTTTAACAATCTTATTCGTAATAAATTAATTATAAATCTATTTCCTTCTCTACTCATTATAAATCTTTTATATTCTCATTTAATTAAGAATTTGATTCCTCCTCAGCTAATTACAAATTTTTTCCACTCCATATCATTATAAATATATTTCATTCACAACTTATTATGAGTTTTTTTCCTTATAAGTGATTAAGAACTCTATATCCATCTCAGTGATTACAAATTCTGTACCCTTCTTAGTGATTATAAATTTTTTTCCATCTCTCCTCATTATGATTGAATTTTCTATTACGATGGAATTCTTCTTTTGGAAAATTTTAATATCTTGAAATATCTCCACCATTTCATTAAAAAAAATAAAAAAAATTCATGATTTTTGAGATTATAATTATCATGAATGATTTATCCAAATTCTAATAGAATGTATCAAAAAGTCTAACTCCTAAATTTACCATATTCTTTCATAACCCTTTTGCAACAATATGATTTCTTCAAGAAATATATAAAATTTTAACAATCACTGAGTCTGAAGGATCTCCATTATGACCGATTTGAATCCAATGTAGATCGATCCAATACATTCAACAACTTTTGGATTTCTTACCAAATCTCAGTAATGAAGGAAGCATGAATAATAACAAGTATTTCATGATAATCAAAACCTATGTAATGTAGCAGCGACTTAAAACACTGAATCGATAACATAGGTCAAGGATAAACCATCTATGACATCATGATAGAAAATTTTATATAATTTAACCATATTAACAATGCATCCCAATGTGTCGTATCATGAAATTTATCATTTCCCAATGCATTTGATGAACTATTTTGTCACGCAATTCATATTCATTTATTTATCATTCTTATGAGTGCCATATAGATCATGAAACATGGATTGAATCATAAAAATTATTTATTATAAGATCATGTAATGTGGAATAAATACTTGTATATCCCTATTAAAAATGTATATGTGAATAAAGATGAATAAACTAGATAGAAATAGTTGGAATTGTATTCACTAAAAAATTGTTTTATAATGGAGAATTGGGGTAAAATATCGGAAAAATAATGAAAGAATTTAAAAATACATAAAAATGCTTTATGAGAGGGAATGGTGTCTCTAAAAACATGTATAATAAATGATAATTATTATTTACATGTAAATACCTATTAAATATTTAGTAAATGGAAATAGAATTCATAATAATATATCGAATTTTTAATAATGAATATAAACTGAGGATCTCTTACATAATTTCCTTATAGTAATGGAATAGGTAAGGGTCCAATTGGGGGAATATAAATGATCCTTCATTAAAATAACATAAATTTTACATTAATGTAATTTTAATAATTTAATTAAAATTTAATAAACTTAAATTTAAAAAAATCATTTCAATGATAGTGTTTGAATTTGAATGGAGAAGTGTAAGCTCTAGTACATGAGTGTGTGACTCCAAAATCTTGGTAGGGCCCTCTTGATAGCTTGGGGTGCCTTATAAAGAATATATATAGTAGAGGAAATTGTATGGTTTTTCTCAGAGTTGTTTTAGCAAAGAAAGATTGGCACCTAGATGGGTTTATATACCTAAATAAGGGGATACCTTTATTCATTAGGCTTTGGAATCTAAAAAATATAATATCCAAACCCATAAACCATACAATGTTTACTATCTAGGGAATCATTCAAATGGGAGTGTTTGTCAATATTCTTTTAAGGAAAATGGACGAAATTTTGAATAAAATTACATTCTTTATGCAGAGGTCAATCACACCCTTAGAGATATGAGTTTAAAACCACAAAATATATTATATGTTTTGGACAATTTCTAATCAGATAAAATAATAAATAAATAGATTTAAAATATCATTATTTTAAATGTAAAACATATGTTTATTCTTTTATAAGATTTAATGTAATTATTACATCGATTTGGGACATTATTATATCATAATACACAATGTATATTTATTACATATTTAATTTTTATCTGAAAATTGGATTCTCTTAAAAAATTATGAAAAATTAAACATTGCATAATTTTGAAATTTTGATTCCCAATATATGTTTAATTTTAACTAAATAATTTTATACATATGTGAATTTTATTATTTTAAATAAAAAAATATTTATTAAGAAATGCTATATTTTTTGACAATAACTGTTTTTGAACCCGTATAAAAATTACACTTGACATCATAAAAATTGTATTATTAAATGTTGAAAAATGATTTCATAATAATATTAGATAAAAAATAACATTTTTTTCAATAATCAATTAATTCTTAAATTGATTAATTGAATTTTTATATAAACCTAAAATACAATGTGTTCTTTATAATATCCTAATAAAATCATCAATAATGGTATTAAAATATATTACGTTTTTATAAAAAAACTATATATATATATATATATTTTTCATCATTCATAATATATATCCCATTAATACACCATAAAACTCACTAACAGCATACTCTCTAGTGATGGGATATTCCTGTTTTGTTTTGGAAAACATGGATTGGGTTATGATCTAGATGAGATTGAACATATCCAATAAACGGTCCCACAGAAGCTTAATTTTGTTGGATATAAAATTTCAATTCATAAAGTTAAATCCCATAAAATCATTCCCAATCGGCAGATCCAAAAAATGGGCGACATAATTTATGATCCTACTAGTTGGGGCCGTCACATCCATTGTCTATTCTATTAAAATTGTTAAAACCCTATATTTATAATAATAATGTGATCACTGTTCAACAACTAAATTATCAAGGGTAAATATACATAAATGTATTTTAAATCTAAATGGATATAATAAAAATAAAATAAGTTCATTTTTTTCTATAACAATATAACTTAATATGATATTTAATCAAAAAGAGAATTTAATTTTTAACAGTTCGGTATGATTACAATCATCCCACCTTAATAAGATTTTTCTTCAAAAATTTTTCTTGACACACTAAAATAGATGAGGGTAACTCTATTTCATCTGCTCCTCTAATTCCAACATTTCATCTTTAAACATTTGGTATCATCACAACATATTGACAATGTGCATTTTCCTATTTCATATAACATTTTTTCTTTTTTCTAATATATTTAGCAGCTACTCATCATAGTAGATGTCATTCTTTAATTGTACCATATCTGTATATATTACATCTATGGGATCATGTATCTATTCCCTTGAGTGGGATATAAGGAATAAATCATGTTATTGAAATAGATTATGTGGGGGAGCTAGTTGAAAGGCCACTAAACCTATTAAATAAATGATCTCAAATGGGATGATATACGTTAGACTACGCTTTTCCATATTCTCAAATATTTATACATTCTTCCATAGAGATATGCAGAGAATACCATGTCTCCCACATTAATCTCTATGTCTCGTCCATGATTAGTTGTATATATCTTTTTCAAGCTCCTGGAATCCTTAATTTGGTGCTAAGTTTTGGTGACCTTTTCGACCATTTCCTTGACCATTTCAAGACTTAGAACTTCTCATTCCAAAACATTATCCCATTATATTTTTTTTAAGAACATCTTCCCATAATGTGTTTCAATGTTATCCATTTTTGATGTTGAGTTGAATCTTTTGTAGTAAGATAACTCAACCAGTGGAAGATGGTGACCCCATCCTCAAATGAAGTACATAGAATATGCATGAAACATTTCTTCTAATTTTTGAATTGACTACTCTAATTAGACATCAGTTTGAGTATGATATTACCTAATAAAGTTTTTCCCAATGTTTAGAGCATGTTTGGAACTTTTATAGAACATGAAGATGAATTTTAGATCTTGATCAAATAAAATAGATAGTGGTACACATATAGATTTACCACTTCTCTGATTTATATCCATGTAATTGAATCTAGGTAGAATTCCTCTCGAATTATGATAATGTGAGATGTATTTGTAAGACAATCCACAAGGACCCAACTAGATTTATTTCAACAGGTATTTGTTGGACATTCAGTTATAATGTACATGGGGATGTTCTATTATTTCCATGTTGGTAGGGGTAATGGTTGCATCATTCTGGTAGTAATATACCATTATGCCTTCACATATCAGAATACTGGTCAAATTGATGTATATTCATTATTCTATATCATCATATTTTTCCACCAATAGTACTTGTGGATATATATATACATATTTGTGATTAATCGGTGAATAGATAAATTTTAATTATGTGTATCATCCAATACATATCTCCATAACATAAGATTGGATGGAAAACATGATCTTCGCCCAAATAACATAATTGCATCATCATAAATTTTAATATATTGGGATTTCACCATTTTTATGGATTACACATTCTTATTATTATCCTCATCATTTAATTGAAAATCCGTTAACCATTCAAAAAGTGATTATGGAAAAATCATTTTTGATAGGGTTTATGAGTTTTTTTCATTTATAATTACAATGAACATACTTTGAGGGTCTAAGAATATTATATCATTCTCAATTTTAATCATTTATAATGAAATAGGATCCTTTCTTCTTTGATAATACATCACATGATTTTCTTTACCATATTTTTTGTGGATTAAGATGTCATAGTCCTTGATCATCTTTAACAATATTCGTTGGCGTATATTCATCCCATTCGTAGTGAATATATACTTAAGGATTTTGTGAATCATATATATTTAAATCTAATCACCAAGGAGGTAATTCCACCATATTATCAATGTGAATATTACTACATCCAACCCTAGATCATTTGTTGGGTGTTTCTATTCTTTATCAACAAACATTCATTAAGCATAGATTATGACATTTCTATTCTGCAATAAGACACATCACAATCACTTCTTCATTGAATATATGAATACTGTGAAGAATTCACCACATGTAGGTAGTTTTATAGAAGGTGAAATTATTATCATTCCTTTTAACTCCATGAATATCACTTCAAACACATCATTTGACGAACACATCACCCCCTTCAGAGTTAGTTTGGTAAGATGGTTTTACAATCATGATAAATTTCTCAAAAATCAATGATAATATGTTGTTAGACTTGGAAAACTATGACTATATATCATATATATTGGCCTTGACCATACTTCAGTTACATCAAAATTTGAAGGGTCTATCGATATCTCATTTATTGTGTTGATATTCAACAATAAAGTCTTCTATCAACTAAAATAGTCAGTACATTTACATTTCCGATATATTTTCCTTTTATTGGGACATAACCACCCTGATCATATGCTTCTCATATTCCTCAAGGATTTTTTTGGTATATTATAATATAATAAATAAAGTAAACACTTTTTAGTTCATATATAATGATACTATTCAATATGTCCATGATGATTTTTGGAGCATTAATCAGTCGGAATAGAATCACTATTTACTCATTTTTCATATACCTTATACTAATTGAAATCAGGGGGATATCCTCTTTTATCACAATCACAATGTAATTTCCCAACCACGTACCACCATGGAAATGTATTGTGCTACATATAGATGATAAAATAAGTCATCAATCCCAAACATAGGATACTTTTTCATTTTTATGATCTTTTTGAGCTCACAATAATCATTGACAAGGTACATTAACACATCCTTCATCTTAACGAGGTCAATCGGTTCACCTTATGGTGTAGAACTTGGTTGTATGTAGCATTTAAATTTATTATCCTATATTAATTTTTCAGTTCCTCATGTTCTAATAATTCCACTTTATACAGAGTCTTGCTTAATGTCATTGCCTTATGTATACACTGAATTTAAAAATACAACTTCTCGTCTAGGAGGAAGACTATGAAATTACATAAGAATAACATCATCAAATTCTATCACAATAGTCATTTCTTGAATGATTTTTCTCTCATTAGACTCAATCATTTGATCTATATATTCTTGTTATAGTGAAATAATATACATTCTTGAGATGATGGTTCGAAAATATATTAATCTTTCTCTTTGAACTTGTACAAAATCCGGGGTCAATTTGCAATATGGATATTATTTTATTTCTCAAGCAAATTTATTTTGCCTCAATATAGGGAAACCAATAGATTCCCAAAATCGAATGAAATTCCTCCAATTGAATTAGGAAAAGGTTTAATTGGATATTGTACCCAAAAATTGTTATAGGTGAGGAGTTATATATTTGGGATGGAATAATTACCCAATTTTCTGTTTTTGTCAATATCCCTATCTCTATTAATTATTGTGGTGTTCAAATAGTTTTACTAAAATTTCTATACAAGAAGTATTGGGTTAATCCAACGTAAGAAATTATGTTCTCTATTTTTGAATGAATAACCCTCATACCTAGCGCCACATAATTGTCAGGATCCACCATATTTGTAGCAAAGGAAAAAAGATCACCCTTAATACATTCAATATTTTTTTTTGTCTATATAATCCATTGGCTTATGACATTGAATTGATAAGTTCCATGGTTACTTGTTGTTGTACAAATGAAAAATGTGTGGAGCGATAACCCAAGTGTTCTTATTCCACATAGTATTAGTGGGTTTATCATATCATAAATTTATAGTTATTTTTCATTCCTTTCTGCACCTAAATCATTTCATCACCCCATTAGGAAATTTTTGGGTATCTTTTTTCCCAACCTATAACGTTGGGGGATAAAATTTTAAGGAATCTTTATATTTTCCCCTTAATGGCTAGAATTAAACTTCACATTCCAATTCTTATAACCATTATACCCTTATGATTTTTTCATGTTCGTAAGAAACTTAGGGATCATAAAAAACTGTCCTCAAGGTATCAAAGTCTTATATTTATTCGGAATTTCATAGAAGAGATTTTCTCCCACCAAAGTAGTTGTTAGCCATTAATTTTTTGTTAATGAATAACATGGAAGCATGTGGTGCATGTCTGTTGACTTTTTCCTTATATTCCCAGATAGATTCTTTACATTTTTTCTTGTGGAGAGGAAATCCATTTACATATTATGTTAGAGAGTAAAAAATATGTCCATAGAAAAACCCATTTTCTCAAATTCCATCCACTACACCACTTTGATATCTTCCTCAATATTGTTTTTATGAATTACCTCCAGAAATCAACTTCTACCTCTATACGATAAAATTCCCATTGAACCCTATATTCCTCTTATCATTAAATTATTTAGAATATCATCTCAATGTAGTAGATCCATTATTCCCAGATTAAGTGAACATTAGACACATTGAATGTAGGAGGCCATTGTTGCATAAAGATCTCAATCACATCATCATCTCTCTTTGGGGGGATCATATGCTCCTCCTGATCCTTTTTTTTATGATGAACCCGATTCAGCTAATAAAGATTCATCCTAATGTTTTCTATTCACACTTCCATCGAGTTTGGCATCTCATTTGGATAATCATCCCATTGCACATCACATTGATTTTTACTTGATTACTCATATTTATGGGTGTTATCTAGAATAAATTTAAAATTATGAATTATTATTTTAAACAATTGACCACATAAATGGTACTCTATTTACATTAAGGGGATAAATTATAAATTACCTTTATTTCTCTAACTTAAGAATTTATAGGATTTAATCAAAAATTCATATGATATATTTCCTAAAATATATTATTATGGTCGTATATTATTCCATTAATATATGTTTTTAATTTGATTACGAATTTACCAAATAATTTCCCCCAAGAGTTTCAAACTGATTTTGGAGTAAGGAATGTTATAGTGTGCTATGATACCCTGAGTCATGTCCCGAACATCTTAGAACTTTTGTTTCTCCTAGGTGAATCTATTCTAGAACCTCATCCACTTATAGTCTCCAAACAAGTTTTTATATTCAGGATATACCCCTTAATCCATATTTACCATGTGTTAGGCAAGTTTTCATATACATTGTCTTATCCATAAGGAATTTGTTATAGTTTTCATATCCAAATTCATAGAATATCTAAAATTTTCCTCAAAAACCATCAATGAAAACTCTAATCATTATTTAACATTAATAATTGATTTATTACATAAAAATACAATTAATACGACTTTTGTGATCAAGAAGTCTGGTGTGATTGAGAATTAGGTATGTTATATAACAAAATAATATAGTTGCATGGTCAAAATACTCCTTCAAACATAAAACTAAATTGGATAACCTAGGGAAATATATAAGAAATGGGTGATTTATAATTCCTCGTATGTGAATAAACATGAAATAAGTGATACATGATATAAAATTATAATATCAAAGAGGAATAAAATCAAAATTAATTATAAGGAATGATATTTCATGATAATCATAACCTGTGAAATGTGGAAACAATTAAAAACATTAAATCATAAATACAGGTCAATGCTAAACCCACCTTGACATACTAAAATAAAAATACCCATATGGAAAATTAGGTCCACTCCTTATCCTAATGTGATATATCATGATACTAAACATTACCCAAAGCATTAATCTACTATCTGGGCACATAAATGTTATTCATTTAATTCTCATTCTTAAGGGTGTCATGTAGATAATACAATATGGATTAATTCATCATCATAATTTATTACATAATCAAGAAATTTTGAATAAATATATGTAATTCCCTAATATATATATATATATATATATATGTATATGTTCATATATCCTAATACCCTTCATATTAAAAATTTCTTGTGTATTCACTACATAAATTTTCTGGCATGGAAGATCCTGGCGAAATTTTGACAGCAAGACATCATTATTTAAAAATTCATAAAAATGGTGGATGATATAAAATTGATTATCTAAAAATGTGGAAATACTATGGGATGTAATAGGGAGATGTAATGAAATTTACAAACATTAGGATTTACAAGTAGAATGCCTATGTTCATAGAGAAACATGAATAATGAGAAGAATGTGATGATTCCTTATGGAATTTCAGTGATGTAACAGATTATGTAAGGGACCACGTGAGGAATGATAAGTGATACCTCTATAAATAACATTATTTTTATATTTGGGTAATTATTATAACATAATTTCAAAAAAACCAATTAAAATTAAAAAGAACTAATTTCAAATAAGGTGCTTGCATTTGAAAGGAGGAGAGGAACGTCCCTTACAAAAGTGTGTGATTCCAGTACCATGGGAGAAAAATCAAGAGGGTTTAGGGGGATGTTAGAGGACTATAGAAAGTGGAAGAAATAGTATGGTCTAGATGCACATATTTTTAGTGAATGGAAATGGGAGATTGGATGGGATTATTTAAGAAATGTGGGGGGTTCTTTATTATTTTTTTTTCGAATCTTCATAATAAAATATCTCAACCCATAAACCATACGAGAGTTTTTAAAATGGTTTCTATAAAATGGGAGTGAATATAATTATTTTATATGTGTAGGGGCCAAAATTATAACCAAAATTCCCTTTCATATGATGAGGTGTGTAACATACTTAATGAATGGATTTTAAACTATAAAATATATTATAAGTATTAAAGGATTCGTAATGGATTTAAAAAATAAAATAAACATTTAATCATATTATTTTAAATGGATAACATATTTTTGGTCATTTATCCAATTCATAGTTATTTTTCATCAATTTCGGTTCATTGTTATGTCAAAATACACAATGTATATTTATTCAGTTTTTAATTTTTACACGAAAAAAAAAATTTATAGAAAATTATAAAAAAAAATCACAATTTTATAAGTTCCACATTCTAATTCCAAAATAATACAATTTTATCTAAATAGTTTTCTATATATATAAATTTTCACTTTTAAAATAAAATCAAAATTTATTAATAAATGATTGGTTTTCATAATAGTAACACTTTTCGAACCCTTAAAAAATTACGTTTGAATTCATAAAAATTAAATTATATTTTAAATTTGATAATTGTTTTATAATAAATATTTTTTATTAAAATATTATTTATTTCAATAACCATTTATATCATTTATTAATTAATTTAATTCGACTATTATCCAAAAATAAAATTTGTGTTTTATTGTATCAAAATCAATAATCAACAATAATAGGATCAAATTAAATTCATTATTAATTTAAAAAAAGTTAATATACATATTTTTAGGGTCTTGAAACATATCAATTTAATACCCCAGAAAACACGATTTGAGTATGGTTTGTGATGGTGTGGCCATCTTGGGGAGGTTTGGAGAATATATTTTGTTTCATGATCTTGATGAGCATGAACATATCCCGTAAATGATATTTCTCATCATTATGTTGTGGTTTCTAAGCTAGGGCTTGATCAAGATAATATCCCAGAAATGCTATCTCCCTCAGGAGAACAAATAAATTGGCTTTAAAACGTAATATCCTCCTAGTTGAGGCAATCACATCATTTTTTATGTCTATTAGATTTTTTAAAACCCTATATTTATACTAATAGTGTGATCATTATTCATTTACTATATTACCAATGTTATAAACACATAATGATCATTGAAATCCAATTAGATATAATAATAAAAATTAAGTAATTTTGTTTTCAAAAACCATATAACATAATAAGAGATTAATTAAAAAGAGGGGAATATTATTTATAATAGTTATAGTTATTATAGAAATAATTATCTAGTTAATAGGAACGACATTCATCAAATCCAAAAAATACTCAAACATCTAGGAAATTAACACTCAAAATGGTGAAAATAATAGAATATTATAAAAAAAAATTGGTAATGGTATCTTATATAATGATAGTGTATTATATATATGACTATGGTTTTTTTATAAATTATAAATTTTCTTTGAAAAATTTTACATGAGGTTAAAGGACATTCAATGAAAATGAATCACAAGTTCAGGGTCTTCATCTCAATATACTTTCAATGGGGCATAGTTTTATGTTATGCGCCCACATTCATTTATGAGGTGTATTTAAACCCAATTTTACAAATCATGTCATTAAAATGTATATATATTATCATGTTATTTAATTTTTCATAAATATGTTTCTTTCTTAGGGTTTATGATTTATATTTTTGAAGGGGTATGAGACACCTTCAATGTTAAACGATTTAATTTTCACATCATTTTCGCCATGTAAAACTCTTCATAATATTTACATATATAATTATATTTTTATGAAATAATTATCAATTATATTTTATTTCTATTTTGAAAGTCATTAAATTATTTTCAAAAGGAATCATTGTAAGAAATGTTTTGACCGACTACAATTGTAAGTTTCTATTTCTAACATACACAACCACATCGACTATCTGCCACCTTGACTATTATATAATTTATAGACATTGTTTCATGACTACATATTTTATAATATTCAACAAAATATTACATTCTTTATGGGATATTTGGTATTGAAAAGGTTTATTTTTAAATGTAAAACCTGTTTTTTACAAATCTATTTTTCATATAGGATTAATAATAGTTTTTCTACAAAAAAATATCTATGATTGTATTATCTATTATTTAGTTTTGTAAATTAAATTATTTAATTAAATGATTCATTAAGGATAATATATTATGATATCATATTACATGTTTTATTAAATGTTTTATGATAATATGATTGTGGGTGTTCTATGTATATACCATTCATGGTTCATCATTAATGTATTCACATTTTGTATGGTAGTTTTTAATATTAATATTAATATTCTTCATATTTCACTCCATTTATATGAGGAATGCATTGGACATTGTAAGGGGGAGTTTGGAGAGGCTATAGACCCACGATGCATCTGTAGGCATCATGAGACAATGAATATATACAATTGTCTAAGGCCATACCCATTTATTTTCGAATGTAGAATTTGTTGAGGCCTTACCCTTTTATTTTTAGACCGATTTTCCAATTCATCAATGTTTTGTTTTAGATGAATATAACTATGAATTCCATTATTATGATATTATTTATCAATATTCCATGTGAATATTTGACTAGTATAATATCTATGGATAATATTCATAGGTCATGCGATTATTTGAATTACACTAGTTTTTATTTTTAACCTTTCAATATTGTTTATACAATATTTACTCATATCATCGGTTGTACACATACCCTTAATGAGTATTTGAACTCACCCCATTCATATATTGTAATTTTTAACCAATATTCCTATATTTTAACAATGAATGGTATATAGGGATTGATAAAGAGGTAATAATGGCACACTCAATGAAACTAATTTTGTATTTAATGATTAAAAATGTAATGTTGGTTTCATGCATGTAACCTATTACCAATACCGTTAAACTATTCATACCTTATGGATTTTATTCCTTATAAATATTACTAATGAAATTATGTAACCAGTGACTTTCAGATTCTGGGTTCGAGGTGTTATATTTGGTATCAAATGATGTTTAGTATAAACCATCAGAACTAGATTTTGGAAAAGATGGACTATAGTGTGAAACACTATGATAGAATTTGGAAATATAACCAAAAATACTAATATTATGATTTTTATATTAGTTATACATATATTTTAAATTTAGTTTAAAATATTTTCTTGTACTGAGATTATATATTATGTTTCATAATGATATGATCAGTTCTAAGATATTCCCATTTTTACAATATCACTCCAAATGGGAACAATGTAAACTGTATGAACAAACATAATCCTTGTAGGTATTTCCCTCCTATGTAAGATAATTATGTTGGATATAGTGTTAAATTATTTCTCAATAACTAATAACTATACCGAGAAAACATAATCATGTTATGAGAAATAACCTTAACTATGTGGAGTATATTTATCTACATTTTTAATGAATAATGTATGATCACTTATTGAGAAAAAAATCCTCTATTATTAAATCGGAGTATACATGAATTATTATATGAGAAATGGATATGTTCCTTAGAAAGAATCATTATTTCATTGGGAAATAATTCCAAGGTGATGGATATCATGGAATTTTATAATCCCTTGGGAGACGTAGATCAATGGTGGGTGATGATTCAAAACATAAAAGGAGGTGGATGAAAAATCAGTATCTGAATGGTGGGACTTTAAGTGATGTTTATTCAAAAAATATTTTCCCTACGATTAGAGAGAGGATATGGGGAGAAAATTCTTGAATATGAGAAAACTCACATAATAGAGGGTTTTAATTTTTAAATACAACTATATATGATTAGAAATCAATGTTAGGGAGAACATACCTAACCTAAGTAGTAACATTTATCATTTATTTGATGGTATAAATCTATTCCTCCTAAGGTCACTGGACTCCAAAACATTTTAATGATTTAATGGAATATTATCATGTGCTAGAAAGATAATGAATGATTTATCAATGTCTTATGAATTCAATGGAATTATATAGAATAAGAGGAAGAAAAATCATGAGTCTAATGAAGGGGAAAAGGGAAATAAGGAGTTTCCATCATGTGGTACTTGTAAATGGAAAAAACCCTACTGAATCCTTAAATGGGAAATTATTTTTCTTCATGTTAGGTGAGATATTTCCTTTGCATCAGGATTTCATGGGAAAAAGGATTTTATATATTCTCAATAATATAACCATAAATATATAGAAATTATGAAATGTATAGTCCTATTTTGTATGATAATATACCATAGAAGAAGAAAAGGTATAAAGGTTAATCTTATATTGTAACTACATTTTATGTTAAATAATTAAAATATTTGATTTTCTAGTTATAATAATCATATGTTATATGTGTATTATATTTTTTATTTGTTTTTTTGAGTCCCTTGTTATTATAGATGAAAAGTCCAAGGGAATTTGAATTTTAGAGATTTCTGGTTGGGCCTTTTTAGAAAATGAGCATTAGAGAGAAATTCGAAGAGTGTGACCACATAAAAATGATTTATTTTACTTTATATAGGGACTGATATGTACCTATAAGGTATATTTGAGTTATGATAATTATGGGAAATAAAAATTCATGTTTTGGGTGATCTGAAGAAGAACATAGATTTTCTGAAACATTGCATTCTACAGAGAAAACAATGAAACATTCAGTAGATGGACAGAGGCTCTGCACACAAGAAGCACATATTTTTACAAAAAATGTTCATATCCCACATAGGTAGTGCCACTAATGAACCACCTATACACTATTCACATCATGGGGGTTCATGGTTTCGTTATCCTTATGAGACAAACAGTGTGAGGTGGTTCGTTAAGAAGGGGTGACGTACGATTAGTGCATAGATTGTCTAATCTAGTGAAACTTACTGTGTGGTGTTTTTTTTAAATAAAATAAAAAAATTAATTCAAAATATAAATAAAAGTAAAAGTAATCCCAGACAATCCATACATCTATTGAATTGCATGACACCCCTCTCCCATGGCCTCTCCAGCCACGTACAACGCCCCACTTGTCACTCTTTCTTTTCACATCCATTAACCATTTTTCCTTCATGATTCTAACTTAATATTTTGATATAAGGTCTTCAGCTCTATATAATTTTTCTATCCAAGGACTTTTCTTCTCTTATGTCACCATATCCTATTTATCCAAAACATAGGGTTTTGCATGGGATGATTTATTTCCCATTTGATTTTATTGAATGAAATGATCCTATTGTGTCGACTTCGGTATGTTTAGGTGTTCATCACTGAAGGCAATGCACTTTATCACTTTTCGGTTTCCCATCATCACTTGTGGTAGGTTTTACTTCTAGTTTGAGTCTCTAGAATCAAAGGATTCATACTGCATGTGAATAGGAGGGAATATATAAATATATATATATATATATTCCCCTATTATATGTATTTTCTCTGATGGAAGTAAATATATATATATATCAATATGGGTTTAGGATTTCTTATGTATTTATTTGAAAAATACATTCGTGTGTAAGTGGAAATAAGTGTATGCATATATAGGCATATATGTAAGGATCCCCTTGTAAATATTCAGGTCCATGTGAATAAGAACATAAGGGATATTTATCCTTATGAATATGTAAAGATTCGTATGCTTGGAGGGGTGAAAGAGAATCTTTGAGTTTTCGTCGATGGAAAGGTGATGTGCCCAAGTGTTCATCTTGGCCTTGTTCTTCTTGTAGTAGGATCCCATTCTCATTTCCCATTAAATTTATGATTTGATTTAATTATTCTTCAATGTAAATTTATTATGCCTCTTTAAATAACATTTAATATGAAAATTGAATTTTATATGAATAGTTTCATGATTTCATAATAAGATCCCTTGAATTAGGTGCACTGTCTTCTCAGCTAAAAACTAATGATTTGTTATTTTGTCATTCTTGCTTTAAGTGTTAGTGTATTTTCAATCCCTCATGTTGTAATTTAAAAAGTTGAATATTGTATTTGGACTCTCTTTTTGTTCAAAAATGTTGCTTCACTTTTTCATATAAGGGTTAAATAAACCAAGTCACATATTAGTTTTTTAGAGTCCTCATAGTATGAATTTTCCAACTAATCAATTGCCTTGTTTCCCATGTCAGTTATGTGATGAATTTTCCATTTAATAGTTTTTTAGGATTACATTCAAGAAATATTGATTTCAATCCTGTGATTAAATTTGAACCATGCCTTTTTAGCTTTCTATGCACCTTAACAAGACCTTAGTTGATTTTTTAAATTATATGTTATATGTTTTGAACAAGACATCTATAAATGATATATTAAATGTCAATTGGGAACAGTGAGTGGGTATACTCAATGGTTGTATATTATTTTAATTTTTAATTATTGGTGGGTATACACATGGAAATATTTTGATAAGATAATGGTTATTTGAGTAGATAGACTCGTGTGTAATGAAATTTTAAACGATTCCATAGATTCATTAGACAGTTCCCCATGGATCTTGAATGAGGTATTGGACACCTTGGATAAATTATGCACCTTGGGTTTGGATTATATGGTTTGAAATTGTTTTTGTAACCCCTTGGATCTAGTTATTTTTGTCTCACAAATGACATGTTAAATATGAAATACTCTATGGACTCTAACAAGTTCCTAACTGAGTTTCCATCAAGATGCTCCTTGAGATCGATGAGGATAACTTGGTCTTCTATACCTTGGATCTGACCCTTCATGCTCTGAAACATTGATTATATAGAACCTTTATGAAAACTATGGAATTCATGGTTGAACAACCCATCCATGGATGTTCTGATACTTTGGGTTTTATGGAAATATTTTGTTTTATGTGGGATGTGTGGGTATTCTAAAATAGTTAATTTAATGAGTTGAACCATCATTTGAACTCATTTGTAATGAAAAAGGCATGACTATTAAATTATATAATTATTACTTAAATCAAATTTATTAAATGTATTTGGTTATAAATGAAAACTTGAATTTATAGGATATATAAATTTTAGTACATTTTCTACTTGGTTCATATTACCCACACATTGATTATTTTATATTTAACAAAATAGATTGGTCTATACACCATGGGTTTTGGAAGATTGAGATTTTTTATCCCACACACTACACAGGCCTCCAATACAATAGGGTACCTGAGTAGACCATATGTATACGTGGACATGGAATATTTATTGAGTTGTCTTTCTTATAACAGAGATTTAGGACCAGAGGATCGAGTTGGAACTCAGTATGCTCATGGGGATTTACATTGAGGCTTTTGTTTCACCTCTTTATTAGTGTACTTCTCTGTATCACTTCATGATGTATGTATTTTTCAAGGTTTATATAGAAATAAATATCATACATGAATTGATAAATGACTAATTTTGGCTGTTATACATGAGACATGGATATTTTCGGAGCTTGATAAATAGTCTTTTCTAGGATTGATCTCCCTACACATTGAAAAATGACAATGTGTTCATGGTTGGGATGTTGTTAAATGTTACAGTTGATATAATTAAACCTTGGGTGTTTATTCTATTTTTTATGGTTTATAGATTTATAGGATTTATGTTATTTTATCACTATGACTGATTTGTAAAGGATTTGAATTTTTATGCATGATATTATAGGCACATATGACATCACATATCATGCATATGTTAGGTCATGTAGTTACATTAGTATATATCCTAATGTTTCGATTTGGTACATTGAGTGTGAAGACATTATTTTTTATTTCTATAGCAACACTGATAATGTAACAAGATTAAGTGATTTATTTAGCATTATAAACAAAAACCATTCTTTGGATGTAATATTCTACATTACTAATTTATTTTTAATGTTTCTTAATGTTACTACTTTAGATAACATGATATTGTTTTTGATATATGTAAATGATTTCATGGGATAAACCTATTCGTTTAAATTTATATGGGAGATGTTTTCATGTTGTTAGGTGTATGGGAACCTTATAATTTGGAAATCATGAACCATATACTCAAAAAATATTAGGATATTTATGAATGTTTATGGACCCTTGTGACAAATATAAATGGTTTCCAGTGATCATTTGTTAAAGTGAACTGTTTTGATTAAAATATTAACAAAATTACAGCCTTTAGAGTGAATGGGAAATTTATTGATCGGTATAAGTCCACACATAGTACTGAACAATTAAATATATGGTGGTTTGGTATATGTGTGATGTGGTTAACGTGAGAAGTTATTTAAAATTAATCTGAATTAATGGTTTCCTTTATAATATTTTGTGATTACATTTCTAAATGCACAAGTGGACCCATGTAGATCAGTTGTAGAATAATTTAATTTGAGTACCCTTGGACAAGTTTTTAATGATTTTAAAATTTAATAGATACAATTCAGATTCATTCCAAAGTACCCTAGTTAGTTAAACGTGCCCCTTGTAGGTCACCTTATCTGCTGAGGTTAAAAAATAATTTATCTTATTAATTTCATAATTCTGAAGGGATGTATAAAAATGAATAAACGATTGAAAAACATGTTGAATATGAGTTTCCAATTTTTTTGATCTGTTAATTCAATTATGTAACAAGTGGTTAGACCATATATATTTATTTTTTATTATTAGTTTAAATGAATTTAAATGTGTAATGATTAAATTTAAATCAATAGAGTGCACATAATAATTGATCATATAGTGGTGAATTTTGTTTAATCCCTTATTATAGTTTAATTTAAATGTTTCCTATGGTATTCCACTAAACAGAGACATGAATATCAATCCCTATGCTAATAATTTTTTGCAATGTGTTAAATGAAATGTTCATTAGCCTAGTGAAATCTTTTTTTCATGACTTAGTGATATGGTCCATGATTATTCTTTATAATGGGATTGTTAGTGGTAGAAATACCCCATATATCATAAATTACATCCTAATTTCGTGAACATTCTTCCAAGTGGTTCCTTTTGGGTGTCATTTTCTCTCACATGATGGTTACCTCTTAAATGAAACTCATGATGGAATGGGTGGTCTTTGTGTAATTCATGATTGTTATGGGGAAGATCATTTAGTGGTGCTTAACTTTTGGAGTATACACATGCCTTGGTAATGTTGGCAAGTTAGTAGGTCTTCTGACACAATTTATTTTAATGGGCGACTCATGAGGTCTTCATTTGTTTTATTGTGGTATTATGATGCGACTTGATACAATTTACTAGGTGACACACCTGATACATGGATTTATGGGGTGGATATCCTATAAACAAGATCAAAGGTGTGTCTCCTATCTTCCAAATCTTGGGGTAGTATAGGTTTATATTCATGGTATGCATTGAGTTTTTAAATGTATTAATGAATCAGCTGAGTTATGGGAAATCATTGAGTCTTTTTTTGTATAGTATGTTATTAGGACATCTTAGGAGTAGGGTGGTGTTGTAGAATCTAGTTCATCCTACTAAATAGGATTTCATTCTATGTTATGGGTGATTCATCATGCTGGTTGGTTTTATTTTGGATTTGATGGATAATTCCCTAACATGGTAATTGTTGTTTGTGGAGTATCACATGCACTTTTAAGGGGAATTCGGGTTGGGTGTGCATATAAGCGGTTAGACTATCTTTTCCTTCCATGAGTATCACACCCCCATGTCAGCGTATTCTACGTCATCTCTGGTAAATGTGTCCATCAATGATTAAGGAGAACAACTGAAGAAGAATATTTTGGAATGGTTTATTTTGAATTAATTTCTTTAAGGATTGGATGTTTTAAAAAACAGGAAGGTGGTTTCTTAGAAGCATGACATTGATGTTGTGAGCTTTATAATTAAAAGTTAATAAACACCATTTTTATTATATTCACTTTAATTGTATATTTGAAAATAAAGGAATTCCTTTTTTGGAGAAGTCTTGGATATTGGGATATGATGATGAGTTGACATGTGAAGCTGATATTCTTTATAGAAATTGACCAGTATTAGTTCTAATGATCTTTCGGTTTTCGTAGTATCCTTTTGGTGTGTTCTATTTTTGAGATGATGATATACCCAATAATGGAATCATCCATGATGCACTAAGAGAGTGTTAGTTGTATGTCACACTAATGTTCTAAAAGTCATTGTGCTTGATAAGGGAACCTTGCCAATGTAGTATGCTACACACATGATTCTTTTCGAGGCATGGTTAGTCCTGGGTGATAATCAGGTTCCAAGGTAAAAATGCCTTGGACGGACTTTTGGATATTGTTTCTCTATTCAAACATATCCACCTTACAAATTTCACTTTGGGATCAGTCAATGTTCTTACATGGATTTCGTGGTAGTTTACCAACATAAATCTTATAACATGGGGTATGGACAAAATCAAGATATTTAATTAGAGTACATAGTAAAGTATTTGAGATTATCATATACCTTTATTCAGGATCATAGGTTTCTCGTAATGGGAGATGACTCTAAGGGAGCATGATCTGGTTACAGTAGTGCAGAAATCGTTTTTTACATTACCATTTTTTACGTCGGTTATATAGAACCGACGTAAAAATGCGGTGAGTAGATTTTTAAAGTCGGTTATTTTAATAACCGACGTTAAAAATAATGCTTGTTGGGTTTTTACGTCAGTTATCTTATAACGGACGTAAAAAACCAATCCGTGGGGGTTTTTTACGTCGGTTATTTGGTAACCGACGTAAAAAAGGCACCGTGCTTTGGATTTTTACGTCGGTTATAAAATAACTGAACTAAAAAACCAAAGCGCGGGAGCTTTTTTACGTCGGTTTTAAGATAACCGACGTTATAAAGTTAAAAAAATAGTTTATAACGTCGGTTATATAATAACCGACGTTATAAAACATTTAAAAAAATTAAAGCCCGTGGACTGTCATTTACGATTTTTCGATTGACAGTCCGTCGGCTCGTCTCTCTCGCGCGGTAAACCCTAATCGGTTGGACGATCGACCTGCGTTAAACTCATTTTGGCTTCATTTTTTATCTTCTTCACTCCTCTCGAATCTATCATATCAACTCGCAGCATTCAAGTAAGCCTTCCACGAATTTATTTCGTTCGTTTTTGTTTCAATTCTTGATGTGCTTTTCGTTCGTTTTTGAATCTCGTGGAATTTTTTGTTATTGCAAATGGTTATTATGTCCATTCAACTCGCAACATTCAACTCGCAACACTCAACTCGCAACATTCAACTCGCAACACTCAACTCGCAACATTCAAGCAGGTGTATTTTGGATAAGACTATTTTTAACTCTAATTCTAGATTTTCATTCTGATATACGCTTTACGATTCTATAGTACAATGAAATATTAGATTCATTAAAGATTCTTAAACCACTTATACTTCATCTTTTCTTGTGAAATACGAATCAGTAACAACTCCAATATGATCGCTATATTGATCTATCTGAATACCAGCAACTTCATTACGAGCAACCTCTTAAGTATCTAAATAAATCAATATCTGATAAAAATATTACTATGACCATGAGAACATATATATTTGACTTCAAAACCATTCAAATTATTCAATCATTTATAAAGAATAATTAATTTTAAAACATTGAGGATTAGCTTCAGCAAAATCTGAAAAATAATGGGTGGTATTGTAACGTTCCATTCTTCCAGCAACATTATTATTTCCTACTTAGCTGGAATGTGTCTTTCTGGATGAAGATTGGTAGTACTTATTTTCTTAAAATCATATTTTCAATATGATTGTCCAGAAAATTATTTTCATGAATGAAATTGGACCAGGTACAATCTGTAATACCTATCCTTAAAATTTCATTCAACATTCTTACATCATAATTTTGTTTCAAAAAATTATGATTTTTAGAACTCCTAGATCAGAAAACCATCATCTATTTTCATCTTCATTCATAAAAATATCAATTCATGCCTATTACAATCAAATATTTCATTCTGCACTCATGGTGAGTCAGATAATACATTTCTTCTTTCAGTCATCTCCTAAAAATGATGGACCTTTTCATGCAAAGTGTATCTGATTTCTTGAATACGATGGTATGTCCGATTTTCAACAAAACCAAGTGAGGTGATTTCTTTTATTATTAATAATTCATAAAAAAATTATAATACCTAAATATTATTATCATCCTTTTCAAATTTTTCATTATAAAAAAGGTAAAGGGTACTTTCTTTTCATTCTCAAGTTAAATTATATTTTTTTAAAGGTCTTTTCTATCTAGGTAGAAATAATTTAACGATAATTAGATTGAATTAGGTATATTATCTTATCTTACCATCCAAACACATTTTTATGTATTAATAATTATTATGTTTTGTAAAAACAATTATGACCCCCATTCCATTTTTGTTAGTTAATTGATCTACGAAAGTGTTATAAATGGTTTGATGATCACGATTCACCCATATATATGGTTAGTCATTATGTGGCATTTGGGTCCATAATATCCTTCTAATGAATTCGACAATGCATTATATATCATAGATCAATATGGGATACAGATGGTTATACCATGTCCAATGTGTTATGTGATGTGTCTCGTGAGAAATATTATAATAAATTATAGGAAAGGTGATTAACATATCCCAATATGAGGTGAATGAAACTATGTTTTACCTTGACATATGTTACGACTTATATGATTATGTTTGTGCCACACTCTTATGTTATACCACATACCAATTTTGTGATCTTGTGAATAAGGTTTTTTAAATCGTGTTCCCACTATCATATAAATCATGTCTTATGTTATGCTAAAATTGTTATACTTGGACTCAGGTCTTATGATCTATGATTATATAGAAATGTTTCACTTATCTTTTTGATCATGTGATTTTTGTATGCTCTTATACCCCCATGGATATCTTTTTACGAGATTAGATATTATATTTATATATATCATGTTTACCCATAATGAGTATCGTAAATCAAAACATTTATTATTTTCACTCCCTAAGTTATAAAAATAAGTATTCCGTAGGATGATTCAAAAATTTAATCTGTGAGATGAGTTGTTTTATGTGTGAAACCCAGGCCAAACACATATGTATTTTTTTATTGGTATTACATATATATAGTTCGACATATACTTTTTTTACATTACCATGATATTAACATTACTTTTTCTAAAGAAATATTAATGTCCTTAGATTATATATCGGATCAAAAGGATATAGTAATTCTAATATATAATCAGAATGATCAGATAATATGACAATATTATTAAACATAAAACAAATGGTCTATATTCATATTTCTAACATGACACTTACGATGTATAGCTATTTGGTGTTGGGTACTTATGAAAACTACTACTACTTTCAAGATTTTGGCACTTGAAAGTGTTGATTACTTTAGATCATAATGATTGAACAACAAGCATGAATAACACATGTTATATGCTCTATTAGGTATTCCTATATTTTAACATGTTTATTAGTATATTGGCATGAGATTATTATAAATGTGTATCATCTGATCATATTCACTTATTCCAGATAAAAATCATTTTGTTTATGTTTTATTGATGTATATTTTATTTGGAGAATCATTAGGCGTCATGGTTTTCATTGATTTAATGAAATTTAAAACTATTATATCTAACTATATTTTGTTTTAAAAATAATATTCAAGCATATTTTTTTAAATACCTATAGCTTTTTTTATATTTTAAATTGTTTTACATTCAAATTATGATTTTTTTCATATAAACATGTATTTGTCTTATCTTAAAAATATAGATTTTTGTTGATATTTGTTATAGGTAATAATGAGTCGAAGTTGGATTATGGCACATCGAATGAGCAATGAATTTGAGGAAGGTGTTGATGCCTTTTTGGAATTTTCAAAACGAAATGTTCCAAGTAGTGACATTTTTTTCTATCCATGCCTGAAATGTTTGAATATGAAGAAGTTGAAAAGGAGAGAGATAAAAGATCATCTGATATGTCATGGTTTTAATCCGAGTTATAGCCCTTGGATTTGGCATGGTGAAACTGGACGGAATGTCACTGATGATGATTCGGAAGATGGTAACTCCGATGGAATTGAACAAATGATTCGCGATATTGTAGCAGAACAAATTGAGATAGAACCGACAGTTGCACGTCTATATGGTGATGCTGAAAAACCATTATATCCCGGTTGTACAGATTTTACGGTTTTGTTGGAGGTCTTAAGATTGATTAACCTGAAGGCAAAGCATGGATGGAGTGATAGATGTTTTACAGAGCTGCTACAATTGATGAAAGACATTCTTCCAAAAGATAACAATCTTCCAGATTCACATTACAAAGCCATGAAAATATTATTCCTGATGGGATTGGGATACAAGAAAATACATGTGTGTCTGAATGACTGCATTATATATAGGAAGGAATATGAATGTCTGTCAGAGTGTCCAAAATGTGGGACATCACGGTATAAGGTGAAAGAAAAATCACAGGGTGATGTAGAGATTACAAAGCTCCCTTCAAAGGTATTTTGGTATCTTCCTATAATTAATCGTTTCAAACGTTTATTTGCTTATTCACATGATGCAAAAAGGTTAATATGGCATGCTGAAGAGCGGGTATGTGATGGAAAAATACGTCATCCAGCTGATTGTCCACAATGGAAGAAAATTGATGCGCAGTATTCTACATTTGGAAATGAAATAAGAAATCTCAGACTAGGGTTGTTCACAGATAGAATGAATCCATACCGAACACTCAGTAACACACATAGTTCATGGCCTATTTTATTGGTAATTTACAACCTCTCTCCTGAAGTTTGTATGAAGCGCAAATATGTCATGTTGAGTACAATGATCTCTGGTCCAAAGCAACCTGGTAGTGATATTGATGTTTACTTGTCACCGTTTATTGATGATTTGAAACTGTTATGGGATGATGGTATTAGGGTGTGTGATTCTTATAAAATGGAATATTTTCAACTGCATGCAGTGCTTCTGTTCACTATAAATGACTTCCCAGCGTATGGAAATTTGTCTGGATACTGTGTTAAAGGGCATAAAGCATGTCCAATTGGCGAACAACAGACGTCCTATTGTCAATTGCATCATGGGAGGAAAACAGTGTACATGGGTCTTCGAATGTTTTTGCCTATGGAACACCCTTATAGAAGACTAAAAAAGGCATTTAATGGCTCACAAGAATTTGATACTTCTCCAAAACCTTTATCCCCTGATCTGTATTTTGAGAGGGTGAAAACCCTTGACGTGACATTGGGAAAGACACATAAATCTGGTAATGATAGACATATTTGGAAGAAAATGTCAATTTTTTTGAGCTACCATATTGGAGGTATCATGAAGTTAAACCTAATATTGATGTCATGCACATGGAGAAGAATATCTGTGATTCTTTGATTGGAACATTTTTAGACATTAACGGAAAGACTAAAGATGGGTTGAATGCAAGATTAGACTTACTATAAATGGGAATACGTTTGGAGTTAGCTCCCACTCCTAAAAGAAGACGAACATTTTTTCCCCCGACTTGTCATACATTATCGAAGAAGGAGAAAATTAGCTTCTGTCAGTGTCATCATGATACCAAAGTGCCTCAAGGTTATTCTTCTAATGTAAATTTTTTTGTCTCATTGAAGGACTTGAAGTTGATAAGTATGAAATCACATGATTGTCACGTCCTGATGCAACAAATTCTACCAGTTTCATTGCGTGGAATATTGCCCATTCGTGTCAGAAATACTATAATGAAGTTGTGTTATTTTTTCAATTCAATTTGTAACAAGGCGATTGATGTGAATGCTTTGAAAATTTTGAAAAAGGATGCAATTTTTATACTTTGTTAATTGGAAATGTATTTTCCTCCAACTTTTTTTGATATAATGGTGCATTTAATGATTCATCTGGTTCGAGAAATAAAGCTTTTTGGACCTGTATATCTTCGTTGGATGTATCCTTTTGAAAGGTTTATGAAAATATTAAAGGGGTATGTTAAAAATCTATATCGACCTGAAGCCTCCATTGTTGAAAAGTATATTTCTGAGGAGGTAGCAGAGTTTTGTACGAGCTACTTGGCTGCAGCGCAACACATAGGTTTGCCTCCATCTCGCCATGAAAGAGTTAATAATGAGGTAAAGGGGATTCACGGCGTGAAAGTCAAATCATTGTCAGCTGAACAGATGAAGAAGTTAGAATCATACATCTTGAATAACATAGCTAATGCTCAACCATATATCACATTGCATATTAATGAGTTGAAACAATGTCATCCAAAGAAGAAAGAAATGTGGATTTTGAATGAGCAAAACAAAACTTTTTTGTCCTGGATTAAAAAGACTTTTCTTGGTAGATCAGATGTATCAGAGACATTAAAATGGATAGTGGGTGGTCCAGGTTTAAATGTGATAACATGGTCTGGTTATGAAATTAATGGTTATAAATTTCCTACAAAAGCTCAGGACAACAGAAGTGCAGTTCAGAATAGTGGCGTATTGGTGTTTGCAGAAGCAATGCATTTTTTGAGTGCTAAGGACAAAAACCCAATTTCTACATCAAATGCATATTATGGAGTGATTGAAGACATATGGGAGGTTGATTACTTTAAAATTAAAGTTCCTGTTTTTAACTGTAAATGGTTTAACGGTAACAACAGTGTCAGACACGATGAATTTGGAATGACACTTGTTAATCTGAATAGATTGGAAGACACAACTGATTCTTTTATAATGGCAACACATGAAAAACAAATTTTTTATGTAGTAGATCAATCAGATATGCAGTGGGCTGTTGTTTTACAAGGGAAAAACAATATGTTGGTGAGGATGAACTTGATGAATATGCTGATTTATGTGAGATCCCTACTTCCATGGAAATATTAACAGAACAGAATGACGATCATGTTGATGACATAGTTTGTGCCATAAGGACTGATCACGACGAAGGAATTTGGGAAAACAATCCATCTGTATATTCCTAAAATTACAGGTAACATATGTTTATTTATTGTTTACATTTATTTTTTCCAAAAATGTTAGATATTGTAAGTTTTTTATTTATTAAAACATGTTTTAAAATAAAATAAGTATATGTTTTTGTTTGTTTTAAGTTTGTTTAGTTTACTTTATCATGTTTATAACAATTACATGAATTTTAAAATGCTTATTTTTGTTCACTGACAATTACTTTACCATGTTTAAAATGTTTACTAGGTTTACCATTTTTACCATTTTTACCATCTTGACCATCTTTTCCATCTTTACCATTGTTTAACATGCTTAACATATTACCAATGTTTACTATTATGTAACTTAGTACACTTTTCTATTTTCTGATTATAGTAGTATTAAAATATTTGAACTTGTATATTTGTTCATTGACAATTACTTTACCATGTTTACAATGTTTACCAGGTTTACCATTTTTTTCATTTTTTACCATCTTGACCATCTTGACCATCTTGGCCATCTTTGCCATCTTTACCATTGTTTAACATGCTTACCATATTACAAATGTTTACTATTATGTAACCTAGTACACTTTTCTATTTTCTGATTACAGTAGTATTAAAATATTTGAATTTTTATATTTGTGAACTGACGTTTGTTTTTTTGATTTGAAGGATAATAACAGATCATTCAGATGATCAACCACATGATTCTGGAGAGGAGCATATTGCTGGTCATACCTCTGGGGATGAACATTCACATGCTCCTATTACGAAAAAGAGTTCAAAGGTTGGTAAACGTGGGTGCACACGTTTACCAAAATTATCACTTGCCCGTACGTAGGATCAGAGGATAGTAGTTGATTTTGATGATGATGATATTCCTAGAGGTCCGAATGCCAAAGATTTTAAGAGTTTTGTTGCAACTCATGATAAGACCAAAGTAAGCATTTTGTATGATGATTAGAGAGGTGTGGATAAAGAGACTATCTCTCAGATGTGGGAGACGATTTTGGTAAGATCTTTTGTCATTGTTTGACCATTATTTTAATATTTCTCGTATATATAATATGTTTAACCTCTTCTTTATCAGATGAATTTTCATATTCCTGACACTAGAGGAGTCAGGAAGAAATGCTTATCGTTGGCTTCCAGGAGATGGAGGGATTTCAAATCAACCCTCTCATCTGATTTCATTTATGGTCATAGGAGTCATGACAATCCATGTTGTATATATCCTTTTATAGATGAAGACACATGGAGACAGTTTTTTGAAAGTATAAAAAAAGAGTCATTTCTGGTAAGGGAAATGTAAAATTTTATAAACTTTCTTATATAAATGATTTTATTAATGTTTTGTTAATGATTTCTTATTCTTAAATTACAGAAATCAAGGAAAGCTCATCAGGAGATCCAATCTAAAAATGTATACCCTCATAGTTTATCTCGGGGAGGGTATACATTATTTGAAGAAAAAATGATAGCGGAAAAATTTCAACAACTAAGAGATGAGTCTTCAAGCTCTGGAGAGGTGGCCCCTCCATCCCCTCCATCTAGACATGAAAAATGGAAGAGAGCTCGGAAGGGAAAAAAGGGCAATATCTTTCGGAAGAATCGAGAATCGTAGCTGAGAGGATTGTAAGATATCTATTTAATTTATTTAAGTTAAATTTTTTCTTCATATAAGTTTCAATCATTACAGAAATGTTCAATTAATTAATACAGGACTCTCTTGAGGAGCAGAGTTCAGAGGGGACATTTACAGCTACTGGGAGGGATGATATTTTATTTGCAGCATTGGGAAGGCCCGAACATCCTGGTCGTGTAAGAGGATATTTGGCAGGTGTATCGGTAAGAAAAGTGTTTCCACGTTCTTCAACTTCTAACCCTGAGGGGTTTTATAAAAAAAATAGAATCCATGGATGCTGAAGTTCAAAATATTAATGTGACGATGGAAGACAAGATTAGAGAGTCGGTGTAGTCTATGTTTGCAGAAATGCAAAGACAATTTCAGACTGTAGCTCCCACTCCACCACCTCCCCCTGCAGACCCCATTATTTATCCTCTACCTCCGCCAGTAGCTCCGACTCCCCCACCTCAGCCTGCAGATCCCATTTTTTATCCTACGCCTCCGCCGCAGCTTCCTACATATTGCGAGTTGTATGTTGATGATTCTCAACATCATATAGTAGCATACGGGTTGGTATATTGTATAGGAGATACACTTCATCATCAACAATTAGAGGTAGAGAATCAGAGGGTCACTGTACAAGATATTATAGATAGATCATCTATGGTACCAATACCTAAAGATGAGGTGGCGACAGTTGGACAGAGTATCAGCCATTTTTTAGTTTGGCCATCCAGACTTCTTCGACTCATTACTATAGAGGTATGAATGTTATATCTTTTATTTTATTTTTTTTATTAAAGTTGTTTTATCATTTGAAAACAACTATAATTCTCAATTTTTTTTCACAGGAATACTTCAAAGGTAAAGAAATACTGTATAGACAACAACATAGACAACATGTTATGACATCAGATACAGATTCCAGTGGTCTTGATAGATTGTCAAGATATTCACATTTGTTGTTGGGATTTTATGAGTTTCCAATGGAATCTCATGTTTGTGGATGAGAAATAAGTGTGGGGATTACAAAATCTGATATCATAGAGATTGTTACTGGAGATAAGTTGGGCATCAACGTGGTGCAAATATTTTCCATGTAAGTCTTAACACCTTTTCCCTGCATTATATTTATTAAAAATGTATTCTTATATATGTTTTGTATTAGGTATCTTTATAAAATTTGTGAGAGGAATGAACTGACAGAAGTATATGGATTCAAGGACCAACAATTTATTTCCCCTGAAGCATGTGCATTGACTGAGGAACAAAGAATGGTTTATATTGCTAAAACATTTCAAAAGAATATAATCCAACAATGTTGGATGATGCCTTTTTGTGAGAGGTATGAAACACATTTCTCTCAAAGTGTTAATTATCTTTTAACATAAAAAACCACTAACATTAAATTTCCTTTTATCAGTAATCATTGGATGTTAGGGATTTTTTGCCCAAGGGAGAATGCTCTTTATTGGATATGCTCTGTTCATGGTGATGTGCAGGCAAGTTTTAAGAATATATTGGAAAAGTAAGTTTCAATTTCTCAATAGTTTTATATATTATAATGAATTTTAAATTTACCCCATTCGTATTATTTTCTAACAGTGCATGGGTCTACTTTCGAAAAAACACAATGAAAAGAAATGCAAAGATCAAATATGTAAATGCGAAGGTAAATTTCCATTTATAATTTGTACTTTTTGATTTATTACATAAAAATAATATATTGAATTTACACTCATTCAAAAAAGAATTGTCATGAACAACAAGGCCTCATCGAATGCGGATATTATATGTTATGATTTATGTATGAAATAATAACAACTGGGACAGTTGTGAATTTTGACCTGGTACGATTTCCTCTTAAACTTTTCCATAATATTTCAATTTGATTTATTCATTACACACGTTAACTATCTTCTTTTTCATTTGTAGCTTTTTAATGACCCTCAACCCTATACTGCTGAAGACATCAAACACGTACAAGTGGAGTGGTCAAATTATTTTACAGGTTTGATTGAATTTTATTTGTTTGTAATGTAAAATGTAATTTTGAATATTGTCGTTTTAATTGTGTATTTGGTAGTTGTTTAGGTTTGAATTAGTTTTTTTTGAAGGTGATAGTGTATGTTTTGAATGTTATATAAGTGAATGTTTAATTTTTCTTTACTTCTTGTTTTGGTCTACTTTTTATGGTTCTTTTGGTATGGATTTGGGTCTGTAGGGGAGGGGTTCCAAGGGTGTGGGGGTGTCCAGTGGTCTGGGAGGGCTGTCCGGTGGGGTGGGGGGACAGTCCTGGGGGGGTGGCAGGGATGTCCAGGGGTGTGGGAAGCCGGTCCAGGGGTGTGGGAGTGCTGTCCAGGGGTGGGGGGGTTGTCCAGGGGTGTGGTGTGGGCTGTCAAGTGGGGTGAGGGGGTGAGGAGGTGCTGTTCAGGCGGGTGGGGGGTTGTCGAGGGGTGTTTGGGGGAGTCCGGGGGAGTCCGGGGGTCGGGGGTCATTCCAGGAGTGTGGTTGGGGCTCCAATGGGGTGGGGGAGGGTTGTCCAAGGGATATACATGAGGGTGGGAGCTCCAATGGGGTGGGGGAGGGCTGTCCAGAGGGTATACATGAGGGTGAGGGCTCCAACAGGGTGGGGGAGGGCTGTCCATGGGGTATAAATGAGGGTGGATGCTGTCTAGTGGGCAAGTTTTATATGTTATCTATGTACATGCTTAATTTTGATGTACTTCTGTTTTTGTGGTACGATTTCTTGATTTGTTTTCTGGTTGATTCTGGTGGAGAGAAGATCACTGCATTCTGTTTAAAAAAAATTGGGTTTATCACGTCGGTTATTTAATAACCGACGTGATAAAAGGTCTGCAAAATGGTTTATCACGTTGGTTATTAAATAACCGACGTGATAAAAGGCCTTGAGAATGGTTTATCACGTCGATTATTTAATAACCGACGTGATAAAGGGCCTAGAGAATGGTTTAGCACATCGGTTATTGAATAACCGACGTGCTAAACGACCTGGGCAATGGTTTATCACGTCAGTTATTCAATAACCGACATGATAAACCGCCTCCCTCTGGTTTATCACATCGGTTATACAATAACCGACTTGATAAACCCCCCTCCCCCGGTTTTTCACGTCGGTTTTATATGAACCGACGTGATAAACCACGCTCAACCCGGTTTATCACGTCGGTTCTTATAGAACGGATGTGATAAACCACCCTCACCCCGGTTTATCACGTCGGTTCTATATGAACCGACGTGATAAACCCCCTCGCCCCTGTTTATCACGTCGGTTATTGAATAACCAACGTGATAAACCATTATCCACGCCGTTTATCACGTCGGTTATTGGATAACTGACGTGATAAACCATTCTCCAGGCCCTTTATCACATCGGTTCTAAAATAACTGACGTGATAAACATCACGATTTTATGTTTTTTATGTCGGTTTTTAAATAACCGACGTCAGAAAACTTATTTATAACGTCACACATATTAACGTCGGCTAGAAACCGACGTAAAAAATTAAAAATAACCAACGTAAAAAACGTTTTCTGCACTGGTGTTAACTCCATTTTATGTGATGCAGCGTGATGAATTGAATGGTAATATGATGGTTAGACCGAGCAAACATAAATAGAAGTCCAATATGGGATTCATTGAACATGTTTTTAGTAAACATGTGATGCCATGAAAAATGAGATGTGTTTTGACTTCTAATTACACTGATCTTATATGTTTGTCCTTTTTGGTAAGAGTCCGCCAATGGTTTCATGAATTACTATCCCTTTTATTTATTGTATATGGTCAGTAAAGGATCATTTTAGGGTACATCGTAAGTATGAGAGCATTTTATGTGTCAAATATGTCTTTTCCTGGATAGGTGAATCAACAAATCCTTCTACTCTATAGTAAAATAAACCATTTATCCATTTTTAAATAATGTCATGAGCATCATTAGACAATGTAGGGGTGTTCCTTGTAGACAATTTGCACTGTGGAATTTATTTTGGTTCTGAATTAGATGTTAAAAGTTAAAGACTAAGGTGGGGAGAATCTTTGGTTATATTTTAATGAGGGGATAACATTATCGTACCTCTAGCTGCATGATCTTAGGTATGAACTATCATGGGGTTTCCATAAGAAATCGAGTGTTGTCCTCAGCTTTTGAAGCTTTATCACTATAATCTTAAGAAATTATTTGATGTGTGTTTGGTGTTTGGGAATGTAAAATGACCGTTTGAATGATACTTCCGGGAACATATTTGGTGGCTTATTTTTTCATTCTTTATGATGGATTCTTGGGGACAATATGTTCTAAGGTGGGGATATTTTAGAGTCTAGTGTTTTTTAACCAAAACAAATTCCAAAGGAATTTTGGTTTTGGTAATTAGTAGACATGCCATATTAAAAATAGAGCTTCATAATGGAATTATGAGAGTTCAAACACCTCAAACAGTTAATTTTATGATCATGTTTCAGGTTAGGTTATGCCCCTTGGAGGTATTTTTTTGTTTTTGGGGCACCAATATCTGAAACGTCAATGGTTGTGGCCTTAAAACTAGGAACATGGTTGGCCTGAAATCCTACAGCCCTCATCACAAAACAATGTGACATAAAAAATGTGGAAAAAGTGTGTAACACCCTGACCCTAGTTACCCAGAGTCGGTGCATTATTATATAACATTGGCATGATCACAAAATATCAAGTCTCAAAAGACAGATTAGTTTAGTAGCCTTGGAAACACTAGATACATTCATCAGTCTAACATTACATAATAAAGTGAAAAATTGCATCAAAATTATGTCTTCATATTCTCTCATACTATCTCTACAGGTCATTCTTAAAATAATTTTTCACATCCTAGGAAAATTAAAACATTGAAAGGTGTGAGATCTGATGCTCAGTAAGGATAACAATATAGAGGAAACTTTCTTAAATTAACATAATCATTTAAGGAAATTCAAAACTAAAACAAAAGCATTTAATCATGAACTTTAGCATAACATGGAAAAAATAAATTGAAGTTATGCCATTTAATTATTCACATGGATATTCTACTAGTCGAATAATCACATGCAATATCAATAAACACATTCATAATTATAGAATGCACAAATCAAGACTATCATAACCACGTAGCCAAGGCCTCATGCCAAGACTACAAATAAGATTTGGTCAAGGCCTCGTGCCAAGACAGTAGTTTTTCTCGTGAGACCTACCAATGAATTGAGGATCTATAACAGGCTCCAACGATCACTTACTAAGTCCAATGCATTCCTCATATGAACAGGTTCATACATAACATAAACATTCATATTAAAACTAGCATACGAAATGTCATTACTTTCTCTATAACCCATGAATGTTATAGATATAACACATCCACAGTCAAACATATCACAAAACCTTAAATACAATATGGAAGTTTTTTATCATAATAAATATAAATCAAATAAGCTTAAAATCCATCAAAGGATGTTGACATAAATGAAATCAAAACTATTTGAGAGAAATATCTATTTTTTGAAATAATTTAAAAGTCACACATTTACAAAGGAAGTAATTTAAAAGATATTTTTGAATCAAAGTGTCCCATACCACTTTGAAACTTTTGAAAATAAATATCATTTCAAAACATTCATGTCCATATAAATAAATCCATAAAATAATTTTGAAAACATGGACATTAATTAAAAAGATTTAGAAAGATAAATCTTTAAAACATTTAAAATTATAATCTTGAAAAATTGTACCATTCACAATTTCTTAGAATATTCATTTTGAAATAATTTAAAGGTCACATAATTATTAAATAAAACATTTACTTTCAAAATATTCTTCTAATCTTGTAAGGGAAGCGTCGATGATTTTATAATGGTGGAAAATAGCCACACCCACCGTATAAGTTAAAAAATATTCTTACCTTTATTTTGTCGAAAAGGTTAAAAAGGACCTTGTTTGGAAAATGGCGGAACAATTCCTTTATAAACATCTTATAAAAAGTAAAAAATGGGTTTAAATTACTTTAACCCATATTCTGATAAATATTTTGAATGTTTTGAAAAACATTTTTAAGAAACATGTTGTGGATGATAAAGATGTCCTAGTAGAAAATTACGTATAAAAAACCTTCTAAAATGAAGAGATTGTGAAATAAACCCTTACCTTATACTTTTCCTTGGATGAGGGTAGGTTATCCTCCTGTATAATGGTGAAATAATTTTTATTAAATTATACAAGAATCAAATACATTAATATGATATCATATATGATTTTTGAACATTTCTTTGTTAATAATGTCTTATTATTATCGTCGTTTCAGGTGTTAAATTACTCATTTTCTTTTAAATGGTTTCATACATAAGTCATGTTTGTTATGGATAGGTTGTATGTTATTCATATAAATAATGATATCAATTCTTTAAACATTATTTTTAATCATCAAATGATAATTAGACTTTCATGGACATGATGGGGAATGAATCTCATCGCGTTCATGGAGACGGTAGTCCGTACGTACACACGAGCGACAATATCATTCTTTTTATATTAAAATAATATATAATTTGGTGGTATATCATATATAAAGAATCATTCTAAAGTTTTAGTAATTATTTAAATAAATTACATGTCATTATCATACCGATCCATATTATAATGTTTTGAATAACAATTACACCACGACGCGGAGACAGTAAGTCGTACGTACGTACGTATGGTGACATGTCATTCAAAGGATGGATAGAATACTAAATATGGTTGTACCATATTTATAATGGCATCATAGTATATAAAATATACTGGAGTTATTAATTTAGAATGGAAATAACAACGAAATATGAATTTGAAGAAAAATGGAACTCGATAGAGGGTGGTGAAAATGTTACCTCTTCTTCGGGTTCTTCCTTTTGATTTGATCAAAAGGGAACCATAGGTTGGATATATGATCAAACTAATGCCTCTAAATTGAATTGGGGGATGTTGAGAGAGTATTTGGGCAGGTTTTGGCCGAACTTAAAGGCTTTTAAGGTGTAATGATTTGGTTCGAAGTTGTGTTCTTTTATAAGGGGGAGGAGGGGATCTTTAGGGAAAACTTAAAGTATTAATTTATAATAAAATAATATTCGGTTTATAATGGTTCCAAAGTGTATTATTAAAATTATAAGGTGGTTAAGGGTCAAAATACATTCAACCAATAGATTTTAGAAAGGTTTGGGTCATTATATTAACGTTATCATTTAGTTTTAACTCATAGTTAATTAGATTGACATTTACCATGTCACTTTATATTTTTATATTATATAGTTAATAAACATACTATATACATCCAAGAGACCCTCAAGTGGTCCATTAATAATACACATATCATTATATATGTCATTTGGCTGATCCTTATATTTTTAGGAATATAATATAAATTAATAATATAATACTTGTTTTAAAAACTCATTTATGAAAATTTTTACAATATTTAATAATTGATTTTTGTTAAAGTCACAAAAACATAATAATTAAAAAAAATTAATTTAAGAAATCCTATAATGTCATATTAACCAATAAAATTCGTGTATTTCATAAAAAATTTCAAATTATTTTTATTTTAACTTTTATAATACCAATTATTTGATTCATTCATTAATAAAGAAAATAATGCATCATTATTGTGTCATAAATAAATATAATTATTAAATGTATAAAAATTATAAATAAAATACCATTGTGTAGGAAATATTTTTATATTTATAATGAATATTTATAGTCTAAAATATAACATATATAAGTCTATGTAAAAAATTGATTTGCAAAAAGATATATCCTCATGTCATTTTTGTATTTAATTTAACATAATTAATATAATGTGTCCTTATCACCTAAAAGTGGCTCCATGGGGTCCCAAAATCTACCCAAAGATGCCCATGGTCGGACATGTATCAAAAAATAGGGTTATGACATGTTTTAGGGTAAATTAATATTATTATAATATTATTTTTTACCCTTGTTTACCGGATTTACCCTTTAACCATGGTAAATAAAATATTTACTGAAATAATTATTCAAAATGTCTAAATATAAAATTTATCTATTTACACAATTTGAAACACCTGATTCCAAATATTTAATCCATATTTATAAATTCAAAACATAGTAGTGGCATAAATTAATTTAAAATTAATTCCCGTTGTTAAAACAAAATAAGTGATTTTAAGAGATAATAACTATCAAAAGATTGACGGTTTTTTATGTCCGGTTTAAATGTGAAATCATTTCCATTGAAAAAAATTGTATTAAATGGTAAAAATATATTCTAAATATTCTTTAAAATTACACAAATTCATAATTTATCACTATTAATTATTTTGATTAAAAAATATGTTTTTAATTAAAATTTAGTAATTTTCACTATTCATCAAAATATAAAAGTTATCCGAAAAGTAACAAACATTTACCCTAGGATAATTTCTATACTCCGAATCCAAAAAATGAAGTCAATTTTGAGAGATAAAATTTATAAAATTTCAAAAAGTGGCTATTACTATTCATAACGGCTACTTTGATTGGTCGCGGTGTGTTAGAATCTCGATGTTGCGTACAATGCAAGCTATTTTATTTTTCAAAGGGAAATGTATCATGGAAGATTGAGGGGATACATTCTCCCATACTTCAATAAATTGATCCCTCACAATTTGAAATTGTTATTCAAAAATAAAAGGTTGAAAATTGAAAATATCTTTGTGGGAAAACCAACATCGAAAATTGGGTTAATAAAATGTAGTCTTAATAAGATGAAAATAGAAATGAAAGGGTCACCACCAAATTATGATCTTGATTTGGAGAACATTGGTAGAAATTAGAGACACATAATTGGGGAAAAACATAAATATTTTTAGGGTGTGATTGAGGACATAAGTCACAAAAAATTGTAGAATTGGGGGCCTCAAAGCCATCAATCTATGAGGATTTAAAATATAATTGGTTCAACAAAACATAAGGTATTATGATAACACATTTTTGGTTTTAAGATCTCTAAAATAATGTTTATGAGTTAGTTTCTTCATATAAAAAGGGAAATATATATACATATATATATATACACACTTGACATGTAGAGTTTCATCCTACAACTAATTTCTACCACAAACTCATCCTTCACTGTAAAAGATAATAGAACTCAAAAATGTTATATTAACCCTAATCGTATAAGGATTCAAACATTAAAATATGCCATTGAAATGAAGAAAAATACTTTTTAATGACTAGGGACTTCCTGTAGGCTAGTGGTATCTAATAAATGCATGTCGCACTATGGTTGTAGGTTCGATTCCTACAACTTTGTCCGATGCAACGGGTTATCGCCCGACCCGCAGGTTGTCCTTTTACTAAAACTATAGTATCATAATATTCCAAACATTGATAATAAGAATTTTTTTAACCATAAACAATACTCTCCAAAGTTAAACTTAATCTACTCCAAACATTATAGTTATCCAAAGTACCTCTGTCCAGACTCTCTGTAAAAGGTACATAAATTCCAAAGTCAATTGCCACAAGAGATTCCCCAGACAAAGGAAGGTTTATCTTATTGTCACATACTGAAAATATTATTACCTTAGTCATATTAAAACCTTTATGAAAACAAAAAGTTCTACAACACAATCCTTATATATAAGAAATTATTCTTTTAACCAGAATATAATCCATGAGTCCAAAACCACAAATACATTAATTATTCCACTTCAACTGTAGTAACAATATAAGATTGGCCTTGATCTCTTGGACTTTTTTTAGGTAAGTTTCCTTGGTTTTTAGTGCATTCATTCGCATAATTCCCGAATTCTCTACAATTGTAGCATTCAACATTGACATTATCTTTCTTTTCCTTGTAATCACAATCCTGGTGACCTTTTTCTCCACAATTGTAACAAACTACCATTCCTTTTAGGAAAGTACCAGGGTGTTTCGCCCAACAATTATCACATAATGGAAAACCCTTCTTTCCATTTTTCCCTTTATCTGTCTCCTATTCCACTGTTCTCTTCTACTCTTGCTTTACTTTATTGTCATATGATTTAGAGAATTCCATTACTATATTTTTAGCACATGAGACAATGTCTTCATATGACGAGAAGGATTGTGAGTCTAATGCTCGACAGAGATATTGTTTTAACCCATCGAAGAAACGATAAATCTTACTCCTCAGGTTACGTATATAATCTGCTACATTCCTCACCATCCTTGTAATGTTAGCTTCATACATTGATACATTCTCATGTTATTTTGCCTCAGACTGAGAAATTTCCTTTCCATATCTACTCGATGGTCATGAGGAAAGTATGTTTCTAAGAATACCTATTTAAACACCCTCAATTCCATACTTGATACTTCTTCATCATCCTTTGTGTTTTGAATTAATGACCACCATTGATCAGCATCTCCAGTGTGGCGGTAAACTGCCATGATAACCATATCCCTTTCACTACTTCCCAAAGCCTGAAATATTTTATCTAGAGATCTTATCCATTGCTCAGCTACTAGTAGATTTGTCCCCCAATTGAATTTTTGTGGTTGTTTCCTCATGAAGAGATCTAACATTGATCCTCCATGATGCAGATCGGGGTGCCCCATAAAGGTAAGGTTATTATTCATAACCTTAGTGAGTTGTCCCAGTATAGTGATTAGCTGATCAACACCAGTTGCATCACCATCACCACTATAATTATCTTGAGCCAGAGGGAAATCCCAAAATAGAGTGCGTGCATTGATATGGTTTCTATTTATTCCACTAGGTGCCATTTCTAAACAATGGAATAAACTAGATTAGTTTATGAATCTCTATACATAAATCCAAACTTGTAAAACACTTATCATTAATTGAACAGTTTATGGATATAATCCATAATAAAAAAATTTCTTCTTAGAGGACGTATATACCAATAAACCCTTCATAACGGTTTGTAATGAAAATGAGAATTATCCTAAGCATATCCCCCGGGAGTTTCGTAACCAAGAGTGCATAAGGGCCCGATGTCATGCACCAGTTCCCATTCAATTCTAGCTCAAAGCTCTATTTTAGGGTTTTACCCCTAGGTACATATGTGCCAGATCCACCTCTACCTGCTCGTATCTAGACAAGGATGTATTGCTCAGAAAACTCACAAAATCTTTACCATAAAAAAATATAGGAAGTTATTCTACATTAATCATCAAATTCCATCTTAGTTCTATGTGCTATAATCAAGGGTTATCTAAATCTATCTTCCACGGTTTGTACTAAACTTCCTCTATTACCAACTATAACTCCCCGACCCCAGTTACCCACAGTCGGTGCATTATTACATAAAATCGGCATGATCACAAAAGATCAAGTCTCGAAAGACCGATTAGTTTAGTAGCCTTGGAAACACTAGATACATTCATAAGTCTTACATTACATAATAAAGTGAAATACTAAAACAAAATCTTGTCTTCATATTCCCTCATACAATCCCTATATGTCATTCATAAAATACTTCTTCACATCCTGGGAAAAATAAAACATTTAAAGGGGTGCGCTGAGATGCTCAGTAAGGATAACAATATTGCATAAACATTCTTAAATAAACATAAATATTTAGGGAAATGGCAAAATAAAAAAAGCCTTTTAAACTTGAACTTCAGCATAACATGGAAAAAATAAATTGAAATTATTTCATTTACATATTAACATGGATATTCTACTAGTGGAATAATCACATGAAATATCAATAACCACATTCATAATTATGGAATGCATAATTCTAGACTATCATAACCACATAGCCAAGCCTTCGTGCTAAGACTACAAATAAGATTTTTACAAGACCTCATGCCAAGACACTGTTTTGTCTCGTGATACCTATCGATGCATCGAGGAGCTATAGCAGGATCCACCCATCACTTACTAAGTCCAATGCATTCCTCATATGAATAGGTTTAAACATAACATAAACATTCTTATTAAAACTAGCATACGAAATGTCAATACCTTCTCTATAAACCATGAATGGTATAGAAATAAAATATCCACAGTCAGAAATATCACAAAACCTTCAATAAAATATGGAAGTTTTGTATCATAAAAAATCTACTTCAAATAATCTTAGAATCCATCAAATAATGTTGACATAGATGAAATCAAAACTATTTTAGAGAACTATCCAATTTTTTGAAATCATTTAAATGTTACACATTTATAAAGGAAGTATTTAAAAGATATATTTAAATAAAAGTGTCCCATACAACATTGAAAATTTTGAACATAAATATCATTTCAAAACATTAATTTCCATATAAATAAATCCTTAAAATCATTTTCAAAACATGGAAATTAGTTAAAAATAATTAGAAAGATAAATCTTTAAAACATTTAAAATTATAATATTGATAAAGAGTACCTTTAATAAATTCTTAAAATATTCATTTTGAAATTATTTAATTTTCAAATAATTACAAAATAAATCATTTAATTAAAAAATATTTTTATAATCTTGTAAGGGAAGCTTTGACGATTTTATAATGGCAGAAAATAGCTGCACCCACCGTATAATTTAAAAAACATTCTTACCTTAATTCTGTCGAAAAGGTTAAAAGGACCTTGTTTGGAAAACGACAGAACAATTCCTTTAAAAACATCCTATAAAAAGTAAAAAAAGGTTATAAATTACTTTAACCCATATTCTGAAAAATAGTAAGAATGTTTTGAAAATCATTTTTAAGAAACATTGATGTGGATGATAAAGTGGTCCCATTAGATAAATACATATAAACAACCTCGGATAATGAAGAGATTGTGAAATAAACACTTACCTTGTACTTTTCCATGGTTGATGGTAGGTTAAACTCTTGTATAATGGTAAAATAATTGTTATTAAATTTTAAAAGAATCATATACATTAATATGATAACATATATGATATTTTAACATTTCTTTGTTAATAATGTCTTAGTATTATCATCGTTTCAGGTGTTAACTTACTCAGTTTATTTTATTTGTTTTGTTACATAAGTCATGTTTTTATGGATAGGTTCTATCTTATTCATATAATTAAATATATCAAGTCATTAAACATTATTTTTAATCATCAAATGAGAATTATACTTGCAAGGATACGATGAGGAATGAATCTCATCGCGGTCGTGGAGACGGTAGTCTGTACGTACGCACAAGAGACAATATCATTCTTTTGAAATTAATATAATATATAATAGGATGGTATATCATATATAGAGAATCATTATCATGTTATATTTATTATTTACATCAATTACATATCATTATCATACCCATCCAAATAATAATGTTTTGAATACCAATTACACCGCGATGTGGAGACGGTAAGCCATACGTACGCACGTATGGTGACATGTCATTCAAAGGATGGATAGAATACTGAATATGGTTGTACCATATTTATAATAACATCACAGTATATATAATATACTGGTGTTATTATTTTAGAATGGAACTAACAAAGAAAGATGAATTTGATGAAAATGGAAGTTGAATGAGGTTGGTGAAAACGTTACCTCTTCTTCGGGTTATTCCGTTTGATATGATCAAAAGGTATCCATATGTTGGATTTATGATCAAACTAAGGCCTATAGCTTGAATTTATGGAATTTGAGAGATTATTTGGGAAGGGGTTGTTCGAACCAAAAGGCTCTGAAGGTGTGAACAATTGGTTAAAAGTTATGTCCATTTATATGGGGGGCTCTTAGGAAAAACTTAAAGTATAAAATTATAATAAATTCATATTCAGTTTCTAATGGCTCCAAAGTGGATTTTTCAAGTTATAAGGTGGTTATGGGTCGAAATACATTCAACAAATATATTTTAGATAGGTTTGGGTCATTATATTAACCTTATCATTCAATTTTAACTCTTAGTTAATTAGATTGACATTTACCATGTCACATTGTATTTTTATATTATATAGTAAATAAACATACTATATACATCGAAGAGAGCCCCAAGTTGTCCATTAATGATACAACTATCATTATATAAGTCCTTTGGCTAAACCGTATATTTTTAGGAATATAATATCAATTAATAATATAATACTTGTTTTAGAAACTCATTTATGTCAATTTCGATAATATTTAATAATTGATTCTTTTAAGTCTTAAAAAATTTATTAATTCTAAACAATTGAATTTAATCAATAATAACATTTCATATTATCCATTAAAATTCATTTATCACATCAAAACTTTCAAATAATTTTTTTATCTTTTATAATACCAATTATTTGATTCTTTCATTAATTAGGAAAATATTGTATCACTAATGTGTCATAAATAAATTTAATTGTTAAATGTATAAAAATTATAAATAAAATACAATTTTGTAGGAAATATTTTTAGATTTCTAATGAATATTTATAATCGAAAATATAACATATATAACCCTATGTAAAAATTGTTTTTCTAAAAGATATATGCTTATGTCATTTTTGTATTTACTTTAACTTAATTAATATAATGTGTCCTTATCACCTACAAGTGTCTCCATGGGGTCCCAAAATCTACCAAAAGATTCCAATGGTCGAACATGTATCAACCAATAGGGTTAGGAGACATTTTAGTGTAAATTAATATTATTTTTTACCCTTATTTTCCAGATTTACCCTTTAACCGTGGTAAATAAAATATTTACCAATGTAATTATTCAAAATGTCTAAAAATATAAGATACCTATTTTAAAAATTTGGGACTCTTGATTCCAAATATGGAATCCATATTTCTAAATTCTAAATACAGTAGTGGAAGAAATTAATTTTAAATTAATTCTCGTCGTTAAAACAAACAATGTGTTTTTAACAGATAATAACTATCAAAAGATTAACAGTTGTTTTTGTCCGGTTTTATTGTGAAATTATTTCCAATGAAAAATGTAGTATTAAATGGTAAAAATATATTCTAAATATACTTTTAAACCCCTCAAATTCATAATTTATCACAGTTAATTATTTTGATTTAAAAAGTTGTTTTTAATTAAAATTTAGTAATTTTTACTATTCATCAAAATATAAATGTTATCCAAAAAATACCAAAATTTTAACCTAGTGTAATTTCAATATTCAGAAACAAAATATGAATTCCATTTTGTGAGATAAAATTTATAAAATTTCAAAAAGTTGGTATTACTATTCATAACATCTACTTTAATTGGTCGCAGTGTGTTAGAGACTTGAAGTTGCGTACAATGCAAGATATTGAGTTATTCAAAGTGAAACGTACCGTGGAAGTATGGGGTGTTACAAAGGGGGTGAACATGGGCACAGTATGTGTAATGGCCCCGACCTCTCCGGTCCATTCCTTTGTAAAAATTTGGTGTTGGAAGTGATCTGGAAGGTCAAGGTTGCTTGGGGTGCGTTTGGGTGGACTTTTAATGAAATCTAAAGGGTTATGGTCTTCGCACGGGAGGTGCACGGTTTGCTTATACTATAAGTCCAAACCATGCAAGGCTGGTCTTGGAGGCAGTGGCTAACGTACGATTAGAGCACAGTTTGTCTAACAATGAGGACTAACCGTGCGGGGAGGGGTTGTTGAGGCAGAGGCTAACGTAGGGTTGGCACACTGTTTGTTAAACCGTGAAAACTAACCATGCAGGCACTTAGAGTTAGATCCTAAAATTGTGTATCTAACTTGTTTTTTACTTTAATCACCTCATTTATTCCCCTAATCGGCCATAAATCGGGATTACCTTTCCTTGGAGGTGGAAGAACCTCTTCCAAGCATTTTGGAGGTGATCCTGAGGCTTCTCTTCACGAATCGAAGTCGGTTTATCGAGGTAATTGATCCTTTTGTTTGGTTTCTTAGATCTACGTAGATTTACTCCTACTCTTCTCTCCGGATCATAGTTCTATTCCTATTATAGGTAGATCTATGTGTGTGGATGTTGTTTATGTTGAGCTTCAGTTTTGGTTGTGTTACGAGAAGAGATATAAGGAGGATTTGTGGATAATCGACCCGATGTCTTGGGAGTTCATCGACCATTGTGGTTTTCCTCGAAAACCCTTGAGGTAGGGGATTCATGCTTCTCTCTCTTTTACGTGCAATCGTATTTTTCTCATGTGTAATACCACTGTATGACTTTGGAAATGACCTAATTAAATACTTGAACCGGATTAAAAGAATTGGGTTGGTAACATGTTGTTACTTTGTACTTTGATAATGGTTTTCCTCTTGATTTTATAGATAGTGTGATATCTATGCCTTGCTTGTTAGCATATTTTTATTGATGAAATTGGTAAAGAATGAAATGACCGAATTAATTGATAATTAATTGGCTAAAGATAAAGAGGCATGTAAATGAATCTGGTTGTATCCGCTGTTGTAGTTGTTCTAATTTGATGTTGATCAAATTTGGCATAGTAAGCATATTTAATCTTCAGTGATAGCTTACTGAATTGGTTCAAGATGTTGGAACCAACGAATTGAAATTCTTAATTCAAGGTGGATTAATAACTTAATTGGGTTCCATGAAGGGTTTGGAGTTACCCTCTTGTTGTCAATTAGGGCTAAAATCCCGTTTGATTTAATTGTTGGTGTTTGTTGTTTGAAGGCTGAATTCCTTGTTAAAAGGCCAAGAGCCCATTTGTTGTAATGATTGGTTTCCTGTTGCTTGTGCTGTTCTGTGACCCAGGAAGGGGTGTTGTGATATCATGTGTTGTGATGTGACCTTGGAGGGGTCTTGTGATATGTGGAGGCAGGGAGGCCTTGTGGTTGTGGCAGCGGATGACGCTTAGGGTGGAAAGATACACTAGTTTATGCATGTGGGTGTCTTGTAGGACACCAAGGATGATGGAATAGGATGTATGTGGTTGATGGATGCTTGGTGGTTTTATTAGTCATTTATCTTCTTTAATTTTCCCCACTTCTCAAGGCAGATGGACTTTCTTACCCTTCATCCGAAGGAGGCGAAGACACGTGGGGTATTCCATGTGATTTCTGTATTAATCCTCTCAAGGGAGAATTGGTCTACGCTCTTGCTATAGGCACCAAAGACTCGACGGGAAGTACGTCTACTCGTCGTGTTGAGCCACTTTGTGTTTAGTAGCTTATGTTTCTTTTCTAGAATGCCTGGGAATATGGGAAAGTAATTATATATTGAATGTTTGAATAAATGATGTTAACCCATGGGGTTGGAGTTTGATGAAACTTAATGATGAGGTTAAGAACTTTTGAAGGGACAGTTGGTTTTGAATGTGATGCCAAGAAAGCTAATGTTTTTTTTGTTCATGGTTAATTAATGTGTGTAGAATTAATTAACGTAAAGTGGAATTGATGAAAAAGTGAATGAGGTAACCTAATGAAGTTCTTTAACTGGTTGTGTGCTTATAGGATGCCTTGTCTTAGAAATAGCATCTCGGAGTCTGAGAGACATTAGCTGTAGTTGAGGCTAAGACTAGGTTATGCCCATTATGTGGTTGTGAGTTATATATATTATGTACATTTTGTGCTTCTATATGCTACTCCACCATGTCGGTAAGCGAAACTAACAACCTAGTGATTATGAGCCTTGTGGGGTGATTTCCCCAATATTCTAGTTGGAGGATGAATGGCTGACTACCCCCTTTGACCCCACTCTCTTCTCTTGGTAGATAATAGTGTTGTTGGAAAAACAGTTAGTTTTCCCCATATATGTGTGTAGAGGGCTGTAATGGCATGTAGTTATTTCCACACATATATTCTGGAGGTACTATCCTATGGACTACAATAGGTGTAACGTTTATAGGTTCTGATGGGTGTAGGATCCTTACACGGTGTATGGGTTGTAATGGATTGAGGTACAATAACCGATGTATGATACACATTATGCGGGCTATGGTGGCTCACGGAACCTACCAGATTACTTTTGGTTGTGAGGATGGTGTGGAGATTAGCCCAGGTGTCTGCGGGCAAGCCTTTGTGGTGCACTTGCTGCAGATTGTGGATCTTAGCCCATGTTTATACAAGTAATCCTTTGGAGCGGGCTGCACAGGACGTATGTTGTTGGGGAAAGCGGGAAACCGGTGGGGAAGTAGTAGCGGGTTACCCTTGATATTCTTTACTATATACTATATCCTTGTATGTGTTACTTGGTGAGAGTAACCATGGTGAGATTGGGAACTTAGTATACCTGTTAAGGTGATGTATTTGTTTCACTTGTTCTTCACTGGGCTTTAGCATGATTTCATTAATTTTTCACGAGAGGCTTTGGGGAGGATCCTACTGAGTATACTGTTATAATCACCCTATGTTTATATAAACTGTTTTTTAGGTCACTTGGAGCAGGTTGGAGATCTCGCTAGTTACTACAAGCTTGTAGTTGTAGGAGCTATTTAGGCTTATGATCGATGTTGTTTTACATTCTTTTGGGTACTTGTAGTTTTTCCCATTTAGTTGTAGTAATTCTGCATGGAATTTCATATAGTTACTTGTGTTTCATTCATACTTCAGTTGGAGTTGGTTGGTGTCTATATGCTCTCTCTCTCTCTTCGGCATGTGTTCTTTTAGAGGGTAATGCCTCCTATTTGTGTGTTTACTATACCCTCGGTTCTAGTCGCCATCCTGAGGCCTACTAGAGGTGGGACTCAGGTGTCATTATCTCCCTTCTCACATTGCTGGCCCAAGAAGGGTAAACTTTGTGGGGAGGGTGTCATGACAGAGTGGTATCAGAGGTCTGGTTGTGGGATAGGATGGAGTTCAGAGTTAGGCACAAGTGAGGTTGCATGGGTTGGTAGGTCAATAGTGTCATTCATGTTTAGAATGTGGGGTAAACATGGGAGGCCGACAGATACATAGGTGTTATGGGCCCCCAATGATCTATTTCATGGACCATTATGTTTACAATGGCTACTAAATAGGGTGATATTGGTTGTAGGGTAGAGACATAGGAAAGGATCATGCATCATTCTTCTTTGTGCCTGTGTTTGAATGGGTAGACCTTGGGACAGGTTAACCTAAAACGAATGAAATAAAACAATTAATTAATTAATGTTGAGTCTTCTATATTCTTGGATTAGGAGCTCTAATTATTTGTTATTTTGCATGTATGGCTCCAGGTCGACGTCATCGTCAGGTTTGCGTAGAAGACATTCAGCAAGATGTTCCAGTAGGTCAACGCAGGGTATAAGTTGATGACGATGACACATGGAGGAAGACACTCCAAGAGTTTCAGTCCCAGAGTCAGCAGAATCACGACGGCTCCATTTCAGATGCAGTCACGAAAGACTGGTGGGAGGAGGTCGAGATAGGCTTCAGTTTGATTCGTTCTCGGAAGGAGCACTATGCGTCCTTGGTTGTGACGATGCTGCATGGAGCAACAAGGTAGTTGTGGCTCTTGTTCCTTGTGGATTTTGGGGAGTCATCGATCCCATGGGAGGAGATCCGAGAAAAGTTTAGAGCCGAGTTCCTTTCTTCGAATGTGAAGGTGTCTAGTCGCCAAGAGCATATTACCATTCGACAGGGGAGCTCCAGTGTTTGGATGTTTGGGATCTGTTTCTAGAACCATCTATGATTTGCTTCGAACCTGTTTCCACATGAGGAGGCCAGGGTGAGGCATTTCGAGGAGGCTTTTCTTCTATAGATCCAGCACCAGGTCACTCCATTTATGCTGAAGACATGTTTTGTGGTGCTGGAGAGAGAGGATGTTGTTTAGAGAACTTTGGCCAAGACCGGATCGTTACGAGAGGGGAATCTTCATGATTCCTCGTGAAGCAGAGCTATGGTCCGGGGTTCCCGGTTTTTAGGGCAGAAGAGTTTACATTCACCTGGGGGTAGGTCCCATTCCATTCCATCTTGTTTCTCCAGATGTAGAAACTCTCAGGACTATTCCAAGGGATCAGGCGCTTTTTTTTCTTGTGTTGGTCATGGTCATCAGCAGCGGGAGTGCCAGAACATTCCGAGAATTCATTGTGCATCGGGCTCTCCGCTACAGGTTCCTCTGTTGAGGATGTTCTAGTAGAGGCAGCAGTAGCAAGTTGCACCAGCTTTCGATCAGTAGAGGGGAGATGGGGCGGGCAGAGGACAACCCCATGACACTCCCCATCCTCAGAAAGCAGAGCGCGGACGTGGTAGTGCTCGTCATCAGGGTCAGAGAGGCCATGGAGGAGGCCGTGGTCAGCTTCATTCTCTAGTGTTGCCAACACCAGACGAGCCAGATGTCGTTTTAGTTACCCTTTGTTTGTTTTCTACCTAAGTTTATGCCTTTTTTGATTCAGGAGAAACACACTCCTTCATATCACATACCCTTGTCCATGCTTTGGGACATGAGGTAGAGTGGCTTCCAGTGCCCTTGGCGTTGACTACGCCAGTTGGAGGTCGAGCTAGCTTGTTTGAAGTATGTAGAGATTGTGAGCTAGTGTTGGGGAAACACCGCTCTTCATGAGATTAACTATGTTTGTGGATTCAACCATATGATTTCATCCTCAACATGGATTGGTTGTATTCGGTGCAGGCTATTTTGGATTTATTCAGGAAGAAGGTCATCCTCATCGGTGCGGATAGAGAGAAGGTGGTGTTTTTTGGTGAGAGATATCCTCGGATGGGTCACATGCATGTTCCATCCTTATCGTCCATGATGGATGAGTTGATTCTGAGTTCTTCAGAGGTTTAGCAGTTGACATTTCCTTGGGTCGTAGAGGAGTACCCTGATGTTTTTTTATAAGAGGTTGTAGCCTTACCCCCTCGATGAGAGATCGAGTTTGGGATCGAGCAACATCCATGAGTGTCTCCTATATCTATGTCTCCATATAGGATGGAACCTTCTGAGTTGTGAGATCTTCGGTTGCAGCTTGATGGTCTGTTGCGGTGCAGTTTTGTTCAGCCAAGTGAGTCACCATGGGGTGCACGAGTCTTGTTCCTCAAGAAGGCTGACGACATTTTACGGTTCTTTGTCGATTATCGTCGCTTCAACAAAGTGACAATAAAGAATCTTTATCCTCTTCCACGGATTGATGACTTATTCAATCAGCTGAAGGGTGTAAGTTCGTTCTCAAAGATCTACATGCAGTCAGGATATCATCTGATGCGTGTGAAGGGCGAGGATATCTTGAAGACTAATTTCCATTGTCGTCAAGAGCATTATGAGTTCGTCGTAATTCCGTTTTGTGGGACGAATTCTCAAGCAACGTTCATGGGATTGATGAATCTTGTGTTCCGTGAGTTCCTGGACAAGTTCATGGTAGTTTTCATCGACGAAATTCTTGTATACTACACATATGAAGAGGAGCATAGAGAGCATCTACGAGCCATTTTTGAGTTCTTCGTCGACATAATCTGTTTGGGAAGTTGTCGAAGTGTGAGTTTTGGGCTCGAGAATTCGGTATCATGTGGCATGTTGGGTCCCAACAAGGATATGTTGTGGATCCTTCGAAGAAAGAATCCTTTCTATCTTGACCATCCCCCAAAACAGATTCAAAGGTGCAATGTTTCCTTGGGCTCGCGGGATACTACAGGAGGTTCATATTAAATTTTTCCCAGGTTGCGACTCCTCTTACATCTTTGACCAGGAATGATCTGGCTTCATATGGACTGATCAGTGTCAGACAACTTTCATGTATCTAAAATAGAATTTAGTAAGTGCTTCAGTCCTTTGTCTTCTGGATGAGGGAGTCTAGATTGATTTCTTCTGCGATGCTCCACATTTGGCGCTAGGCTGTGTTCTTATGCAACAGAGGTCAGTTGTTTCTTATGGGTCTCAGAATTTGTGCCCCCATGAATGAAACTATGCCACCCCTGATCTTGAGTTGGTATCCATGGTGTTTTCTCTGAAATTGTGGAGTCATTACCTCATTGGTGAGTGCATTGTGGTTTTCACTGATCATAAGAGTTCGAGGTATGTTTTCTCCAAGCATGGATTGAATTTGCGACAGTGTCGATGGATGGAGTTCTTGCAAGAATACGACTTCGAGATATCGTATACACCTGGGAAGGGAAATGTTGTAGCTGATGTGTTGATCCGAAAGTCACGTAGTGATGCTGTTCGTGAATCTGGTGATTCCTAGAGAGTGATAGAGGAACTTTCAACTTTACATCTTGATATGGGAGAAGTTGGGGGAAGAGGTTGTCTTTTCCAGATGACTGTGAAGTCATCCCTGGTGCAGAAGGTGGAAGAGTCCCAGTTGGGGGATCATGAGGTGGAGGTCTGGAGAGACATAGTTGTTTGTGGTGAGGCCCCTGATGGTTGGTCGGAGGATGAAGACATAGCAAGATCGTCAGAAGTCGTATGGAGACCAAAGAAGGAGACCCCTACAGTTTGATGTTGGGGATCATGTGTTTCTAAAGGTGACTCTCCATCGTGGGAAGTGAAGGTTTGGTCGTGGGAGTAATATTTCTCCCCGTTTTGTTGGTCCTTTCAAGGTGTTAGCTCATGTTGGAGTTGTGGAATACCGAGTGGCACTTCCCCCATAGATGAGTCGGATACATGATGTTTTCATTATATCACAGCTACATCGTTATCTTCATGACTACTCCCACTTCATCGATTGGGTGGAGATCAATGTTGATGATGCAACCTTTAAGGAGAGACCTGTGGAGATCTATGACCGCAAGGAGAAAGTGTTGTGCGGACTTTCCATCTCCTTAGTTCGTGTCTTGTGGAGACATGGTGGCATGGAGGAGAGTACTTGGGAATGTGAGTCACAAATACGTGCTCAGTACCCAGAGTTGTTTTATGTTTAACTCTTTTCATGTATCGTTGTAGATCATGTGTTTATGAGACCTTCATGTTTATGATATGGCTCCCTTTGTTGCTTTGGTGGCTTGATCTCTTTTGATATGTATCTCGAGGGGTGGTTGTTCAGACCCTGCTTTGTTTTTTCATTATGTGGGTTTTGTATTCATGAGGACGAGAATGTTTTGATAGGTATCTGATGTAATGGATCGGACCTCTCTGGTCCTTTCCTTTGTGAAAATGTGGTTTTGGAAGGGCTATGGAAGGTCAAGGTGGCTTGAGGTGTGTTTGGGTGGACATTTAAGAAAATCTAATGGGTTATGGTCACCGCATGGGAGGCGGACGATTTGCCTAAACTGTACGGCCAAACCGTGCAAGGATGGTCTTGGAGGCAGTGGCTAACCCACGGTTAGCACACTGTTTGTGTAACCATGCGGACTAACCGTGCGAGGAGGGGTTGTTGAGGCAGAGACTAATGCACGGTTAGCGTACGGTTTGTTAAACTGTGCGGACTAACAGTGCGGGCACTTAAAGATAGATCCTAAAATTGTGGATCTAACTCGTTTTTCCTTTAATCACCTCATTTAATCCCATAAACGGCCATAAATAGGGATTTCCATTCCTTGGAGGTGGAAGAACCTCTAACAAGTGTTTTGGAGGTGATTTGTATGCTTCTCTTCATGAATCAAAGCCAGTTTCTCGAGGTAAGTGATCCTTTTGTTCGGTTTCATAGATCTACGTAGATCTACTCCACCTCTTCTCTTGGAATCTTAGATATATGCCCGTTATAGGTAGATCTATGTGTGCGGATGTCGTTTAAGTTGAGATTTGGTCTTGGTTGTGTTAGGAGAAGAGATCTTAGGAGGATTCATGGAGAATCAACCCGGTTTCTTGGGCATTCATCAACCGTTATGGTTGTCCTCGAAAACCCTTGAGGTATGGGATTCATGTTTCTCTCTCTTTTACGTGCAATCGTATTTTTCGCATGTGTAATCCCGCTGGATGAATTTGTAATTGACCTAATTAATTACTTGAATGAGATTAAAAGAATTGGTTTGATCACATGTTGTTGCTTTGTTTCGGGATAATGGTTTGCCTCTTGATTTTCTAGATTGTGTGATAACTATTCCTTGCTTGTTATCATGTTGTTCTTGATGAAATTGGTAAAGAAAATAGACCTGGAGTTAATTGATAATTAATTGGATAAAGATAATGTGGCATGTAAATTAATCCGGCTGTTTCTGTAGTTGTAGTTGTTCTAATTTGATGTTTATTAAATTTGGCATAGTAAGCATGTTTAATCTTATGTGATAGCTTATTGAATTGTATTATGATTTTGGAACCAACAAATTGAAATTGTTAATTCAAGATCGATTAATAACTTCATTGAGTTCTGTGAAGGGTTCAGAGTTACCCTAATGTTGTGAATTCGGGCTGAAAGCCCATTTGATATGATTGTTGGTCTTTGTTGTATGAAGGTCGGATGCCTTGTTAAAGGTACAACAACCCATTTGTTGTAATAATTGGTTTCCTGCTGGTTGTGCTGTGATGTGACCCTAGAAGAGGTGTTGTGATATATTGTGTTGTGATGTGACCCTGAGGGTTCTTTTGATATGTGGAGGCAGGGAGGCCTTGTGGTTATAGTAGCGGATGATGCATAGAGTGGTGAGATGCATCGGTTTTTGCATGTGGGTGTTAGGGAGGACACCAGGGATGATGGAATGGGATAGATGTGGTTGTTGGATGCTTGGGTGTTTGATTGGTCATTTATCTACATTACTTTTCCAAACTGCTCAAGGCAGCTGGACTTGCTTACCCTTCTTCCGAAGGAGGAGAATACATGCAGGGTATGCCACGTGCTTTCCGTGTTTATCCTCTCAACGGAGAATGGGTCTACGCACTTGCTATAGCCGGCAAAGACATGACTGGAAGTACGTCTACTCACCGTGTTGACCCCCCTTGTGTTTAGTATCATAGGTTTCTTTACTAGAATGCTTGGGAATATGGGAATGTAATTATGTAATGAATGTTTGAATAAATGATGTTAACCCATGAGGTTGGAGTTTGATGAAACTTAAGGATAAGGTTGAGAACTTCTGAAGGGACATTTGATTTTGAATGTGATGCCAAGAAAGTAAATGTGGTTTTTTTCATTGTTAATTAACATGAAAATAATTAATTAAAGTTAAGTGGAATTGATGAAAAATGGAATGAGGTAACCTAATGAAGTTCATTAACTAGTTGTGTTCTTATAGGATGCATAGTCTTAGAAATAGCAGCTCGGAGTCCGTGAGACGTTAGCTGCAGTTGAGGCTAGGACTAGTTTATGCCCATAGTGTGGTTGTGAGTTATATATATTTTGTACTTTTTGTGTTTCTATAAGTTAATCCACCCTGTCGGTAAGGGAAACTGACAACCTAGGGATTCTGAGCCCTGGGGGGTGTCTTCACCAACATTCCGGTGGGAGGATGAATGGCTGACTACCCCCTCTGACCCCGCACTCTTTTCTTGGTAGATACTAGTGTCGTTGGTACAACGGTTAGTTTTCCCCATATATGTGTGTAGAGGGCTTTAATGGCCTGTGGTTATTTCCACACATATATTCTGGATGTAGTATCATATGGACTACTATTGTTGTAACGTGTATAGGTTGTGATAGAATGAGTATCCTTACGCAGTATATGGGTTGTAATGGCTTGATGTACAATACACGACGTATGATACACATTATGCATGCTGTGGTGGCTCCCGGAACCTACCTAGTTACTTTTGGTTGTGAGGATGGTGTGGAGCATAGCCCAGGTGTCTGCGGGCAAGCCTTTGTGGTGCACGTAGTGCAAATTGCGGATCATAGCCCTAGTTTATACGGGTAAGCCTTTGGAGAGAGATGCAAATGACGTATGTCGTTGGGGAAAAGCGGCAAACCAGTTGGGAAGTAGTAGAGGGGTAACCTTGATATTCATTACTATATACTATATTCTAGTATTCATTACATGGAGAGAGTTGCCATGGTTAGATTGGGAACTTTGTATACCAATTTAGGTGATGTGTTGGTTTCACTTGTTGTTCACTGGTCTTTAGCATGATATATTTACTTTTGCATGAGAGGCTTCTGGGAGGATCCTACTGAGTATACCGTTATACTCACCCTACGTTTATATATACAGTTTTTCTGGTCACATGGAGAAGGATGGAGATCAGGCTGGTTACTACTAGCTTATGGTTGCAGGAGCTGTTCGGGCTTCAGATCGTTGTTGTTTTACTTTATTTTGGGTACTTGTAGGTTTCCCCTTTCAGTGGTAGTAATTTTTCATGGCATTTCATATAGGTACTTGGCTTTCATTTATACTTCAGCTGGAGTTGATTGGTTTCTATATTATCTCTCTCTTCTACACGTGTTGTCTTAGAGGGTAATGCCTCCCATTTGTGTGTTTAATATACCCTCAGTGCTAGTCGCCAACCCGGGGCCTACTGTAGGCGGAACTCGGGGGGTCATTATCTCATTTCTCACTTTGCCGGCCCAGGAGGGGTACACTTTGTGGGGAGGGGGTCGTGACAGTATGGTTTTCCAAACTATGTTTCTAGACCACACTGGTAGTATAACATTGGATGTTCTAAGACACTATTCACCTCATGCTTTGTGCATTGTATGTTTAACCATTGTAGACAAGCTATTCAAGGTGGATTCTTATCAAGGGGTGTCGCATGACTAATGCATGGTTTAGATAACCATGTGACCCAAACCATGTAGTGTTTTTTTAATTAGTGTTAATAAATTAAATTAAAATTAAAATAATATAATATAAAATAATAAACACCCATATTTATAATAATGGGAAACCCCTCCCCTAGGCTTCTACTTCCATGCATGACACCCCCTCACAACTCATTCTCTTCATGTCAATCCACCAAATTTTATTTACGATTATCACTTGATCCTTTGAGTTAAGGTGTTTGACTATTATATATCAATATTTTTGGATATTATTTCATAATTATATAATTATAATCTATAATACCGAACCCTTGGGTATATCATGGGATTATTTTTTAGGTAACCTTTGTTTCTATAGAATGCGGCGAGCCTCTCGGGTCAGCTTGGGTATGTTATGGTGATCGCTACAAAAATTTATGCACATAGGTCCATTTATATTATACCATCACATATTCAGGTAGGGGTTTCTTCTACTTTTTTGTTTAGCACTTATTCTTTTTGTTTTATATTGTGATATACGCTCCATAGAAATTTTTTAGTGTGTTCTGTAATCTATGTATTAAGATCGAATCACTTGAGTAAAATGAGACTTACCACATATGCATTGGTAGGAATATATATTTATATATATATATATAGGATACCATATATAATTATATTATCTAATGAATGTTAATCTATATATTTGTTTCACTGTGTTTTATGTATTTCTATGAAAAATGAATATGGTTGTAATTTGAAACATGTGTATACAAATATTGGAAAATTTGTAAGAATCACATTGTATCTTTTCATGGATATAAGAATATGTACATATGGTCTATTTTAAAATATGTATATGAGGAGTTTCACATTAATGGAGGTGGGAAGGAGAAACATCATGTGGTCGCTAATGAATAGCTCATGTGCCAACGAGTTTGACATTTCCTTTTTCTACATGAGATAGGATCCCTATACATTTTCATTTCAATTTATTATTGAATTAAATGACTCTTTAACATGAACTGTGTAGGCCTCTTAAAATAATATTTAATATTAAAAATCATTTTTTTGAAGAAAAATATAATGATTTCGTAATAAAACTACATGAAAGGTGAGCATTATCTTCTCTGTAAAAAAATTAATGATTAGTTATTTCTATAATTCCCAGTTTATGTCTTGGGAGTATTGTCATTCCTTCGTATTGGAATTTAATGAGTGTCATATTGTATATGGCCTCTCTTGTTATTCATAAATGGTTATGAATATTTTTATATAATTGTTAAATTATCCTAGACACCTAATAGGTGGTTGACCCAATTATAGATGGAATTTACCATCAAGGCAATTTCCTTATTTCTCATGTGAGTTAAATTATGTGTTTGTCATGTAATGGTTGTTAAGACTGATAATCTTGTTAAATTTATCTTTTCCCATGTGAGTAACTATGAGTGAAGCCTTTTTATCTTAATCTATTCCTTATCTACCCCTTGGGTGAGATTTTAAATGTTATGTTATTAGTTATGACTATGACATGTGTACATGATATGTTAAATGTGATTTTTGAATAATGAGTGGGTATAATAATTGGTTTAATTTTTATTGAATTGTGATACATGAGTGGGTATACTCATCATATGAATTTGATATGTGAAATTTATTATTAGTTGGTTGAATCATATGGTATGAAATGGTAAATGATTTCATAGATGATATTGATAGTTCTCCTTTTATCCTGAATGAGGTAGTGGACACATTTGATAGAGAATTATCCTTGGGTATTGATTATGTGGGATGTCTTTGTATTTTCAACTGTATGGTCCCATCATGATTTTACTCACATAGGACTTGTTATGTATGACCTCCTCTTATAAATCTAATTAGTGCCTAGCTGAGTTTCCATCGAGATGATCATAGGATTCAATGAGGATACTTTGGTCTTCTACACCTTTAATACGACACTTCCTATTTTGAACCAATGACAGCATGACACCTTTTTGAGATCTATGGAATGATTGGTTGAATGGTTTGGCTGTTAATGTTAATGTACATTGGGTTGACAAAAAAGGCCCAGTTTTACATGAAATGTGTAGATATTTGAGAATTATTAATTTAATTAGGTGAAGCATATTTTGAAATTGGATTTAATAAAATAGCCAAGATCCTTAATATGGATAAATATTTGTTTAATAAAATTGATTAAAAATATTTGGTTATAAATTGAATCATAGATTAAAAGGATTGTTACTTTTTATTACATCATTTACTTGTTTCATATTACCAACACACATCACAATTTATAATGCACATAATGGATTGGGAGAGACACTGTGGGTGTCGGAAAATTTTGATTTATATCTCACACACTACATTGTATTTATTTTCAGTAGGCACCCATGTAGAAAATATGTTTGTGGAACCATGAACAATTGATTGATGAGTCTTCTTTATAATAGGGTATTAGGAAGAGAGAACCAAAATAGAGCTCATGATTCTCTTTCATATTTCCTTTGAGGATTTTCTTTCATTTCATTATTTTTGGTTTGTAATATAACAAAAATTATTGTATATATTTTTTTAGTTAATTATCATCTTCTTTCATACATGAATTCTTGTATATTTTTGTTATCCATTTTTATTCTATTGTTATAATAGATGTTTTCTGCTGTTTTTTCATTTCTTATTACTGCATCCACAATTGAATGCTATTTAATTTTGTTATTCATTTAATCTACTCTATCATGACATTATTTTCTAACCAATATAAAATATTTACGCACTCACTATTTTTTGATAACATCGGGCATACTAGGAGGCATACATGAGGCCATTTAACCACTAGTCTGGTTACCGCTTTCTTTGTGGGCTGAGTCGGGTTGTTATATATTATTTATTGATTTTGTAAGAATACATATTTTCTATTTGTTTTAAGGTGACCATGGTATTAAAATTTGTGTTTGGTGATAATAATATCTACATTATGGGATTTTGTGCATGTCAATCTTTCTTTATTTTTGATATTTAGGATCCTTCCTCGTAAATAATTGTCCATTAAATTGGAAAGATGTATTTGGGATGGGTGTTTATGTAACTACTCAAGAAATAGATTAATATTAACTTTAGATATCATTGTTTGTTTTTAATGTATGATTTGTCATATTGGGTAACATTTGCTAACCATTTTCGTTAATGTGGAAATTTAACATCTTAAGGATTGACTCATGGATCTTATAAAGGTTCTTCATGCATGTACAATTTATTTTGAACATTCATTTCCAAGTGTAAGGTATGAGGTGAAAATACACCAAATCATAACCAAATATTGATATTAGGATTATTAAATTGAAATGGATATTATACGTGATTATCTGTAAAGTAAATAAATCCCTCATGTCTAAGAAAATGATTTATTGAAAGAAAACAGTATCCTATTACTTATATCTCTGTGAAATCAATGGTGTTTTAACCAATAGGAAAATTTGTCGTTTTGTGGTTATTAACATTATCATGATAATTTCCTTGTTCACTCTCCAATAGAACATGATTGTTAGTTTACTCTTCCATGTATATGTTGTCCGAAAAGAAACCCTAGTTTCTGATATCACAGGTGACCAGCATACCACACTTTCGTTCATTTAATGTGTATGTTTTATAAACCCTTGTTCTGGTGTGGGATTTAAATAATTTTTTTTAAATAGTTAATTATAAGAAACCAAACACTAATTCAAAACTTGCGAGGCAAAAGTTTATTGATGGATTGGAGAATGTAACACCCTTATAATTTATGGTTTGTATATTTTAAAATTTAATCTCCTTGATAGCATATGTTAAACAAAAAATCGATCTTAAACAAACCATGATATACTACTAATATTAGTATATAAATGACAATTACATCATATCCATTAAATTGATGTTTATTAAAGGAAATAACTAATTTATTGAAATATATGATTGAATTCATTGGATTCGAATTAATTAAAAATGAATATGGAAACAAAATTAATATAAAGGGAATGATTTTATAATGATCTATTTTTATGCACAAAAGTTTCTTTATCTTAATAATTTAAATTAATTTAAATTATTTAATTATGTTTATGTAATATTTTTTATATAGATTTGTTTGACATTCATCCAATATATTTAATATGAATATGATATAAACAAAAAAAAATTTATGCACAAAAACTATTATTTTTCTACAGGACTTTTTACTATATTTTAATAGAGAACCAATTTTATATCCAGTTTTTTAAAATAATATTTTTATTTTAGAAAAAATAAAATTATTCATTTAAATAATAATATAGAAATTTAAATTTGTTGAATTTTTCATATTTTTCTAATTAGTTACATGATATGATGAATATTGTTAATTTTTTATTTTTATTGAAAACAACATTTTTAGCTATATAATTTATCAGGTTGACTTATATTTTTAATTGGTATAAAATCATAGTTAGATAAATAATTAATCATTTAATAGATTATTGGTCATTTGAATAAATTTGATTTTGTATTTTGATATGAAAACATTTCAATGTATTGAATGTTTTCACTTTAAAACCCCAATTTTTAGTTCCATCAATAATAATTAATGTTAAATTAATTACGTAAAATTCTATATTTTTATTTTATAATACTATAATAAATATATGGATTAATTATTTTAAAATTATTTAAATAGTATACTGTTATTTTTGGGAAATATGATTTTGAAATTGTATTATTTTAATTACCACGGTTAAGGTTATATATGGTAATTAAGGGTAGTCAAAATATTAAAAGTATTATAAAATTACCCTAACACATGAACTAATTATATTGAATGAGTTAGTGTCTACCAAAATCATATATGGGATTATTTTGGTTTCCCAATGTATTCACCTATATGAACTTATAGATTTTATATCATTTTATTCAACGAAATCCAAATGTCATAGTAAGTTTTAAAATAATTAACACATTTTTTACATATGGTTATTCGGAATATATCATTGATTATAAGTGTGAATTTAAAATATAAAATAGTTGACCTCATCAGGATAGTTTATTTTTAATTATTATAAAATGAATATTTAAATTACTAGATTTCCCAATGATGATACAATAATTGTTTAATTAATGGACTTATCAAAAAATGTTATATAAAATATTAAAATATATTTAATTTGGAATAATTAATGTAATAAAGTTATTTAATAGACTCAAAAGACATATTTGGGATGTATGAATGAATATTCCTATAATTTATCTTAAATATAGTTATTTTAAAAATGTAAAGAATTTAATAGTGTCAGAATTGTCATTAAGGATATTTATATAATAAATAATATTTCATTAAATAATATAAAATTAATAATAATCAAATATTTCCCCAAATTATTGTAAAAAGGTATAAAACATCATCCAATAATAATATATGCTTATTTCCTTGTTTTAATGTAACAATATTTACCCTTAAATAGTAAATACACAAAGATGTCATGATAATAGTTAAAGGTATTTACTAATGGTAAAAGCCAAATGATAAGGGTAATAATGTGACCTAAATATGTCTACAAAATATTGGTTGATATTATTTCAACCCATATTCAAATTAAATTCTAAATAACTACATTTTGATTCATTTGGTACATCTATTTTATTTATATTAATTTAATATTTTTAGAGATTCCAAGTGTTCCTTATATCAATTATAAAGGGGAACGTTCTCTTTCACTTCATCACATCAAATTGAGAATTCTAAATCCACAAAATCCTTAAAAAATAAGTTTAAAAAACCTCATCAAATAATCCTCCATTGGAGAGTAAATAAAACTAACGATGTCTTATGGTATATACCAAAATGAGTGACCCAAAAATGAGGTAACATTTTTCAATGGTCACATTTGATTTATTTCAATCCGCACACATTAATTGATTATTATTATGTTATTAAATAATTAAAATAGTATTCTAAATATACAGATATTTATTTTTTATGTATTTACCATCCACCTACACACACAGGAATCAAATGTGTAATGAATTTACTATTCAGTTATGGAAAAATATAGCCTCACAAAACGATGTCTTCCATTTTTCCTTTACCCTGACTCAAAGATGGTAATTATGTCAGATAATATGATTATATATGATATTTATTATATTTTTGATTTATTTACACTTACATAATTTTTATATTACACATACCTTCATGGTTTCCATTTTGTTTAAATAAGATAAATTTGTTTGTGGAATTGTATCCTAAAACCTCTTCAATGTAATGTGATTCAATCACTCTACAAATGTAATGTATAGAGGATGGTTTTAAAAATAATATATAACTAGTATTTCATTTATATAATAATATTATTACAATATTATTATTCAATATTTAATTTTCAATATCTTTATACAAAATAGAAATGGAAGTAGGGTTCACGCGTATGTATGACCGACTGTTTCAAAGAACCGTGCATTTCCATTCAAATATCAATATTTTATGGATTATATATATATATATATATATATATATATATTAGTATATATGATATTTAAATAATGTTTCTCATTATTGATATAATTAAATAATGATATAATCACCTGTAACAACAATTAACTAGTCAACACTTACATGAAAAAAGTGCAATTAACACCTAAAATAGTGAGAATAGTTTTTTACTATTAACACATGGGTAATGGAATATTATAATAATTAAATATGTTATAAATATTATTACTGTTCATTTTTAACTTAATAAATTTTTTATAACCATTATAATGTTTGTTAAAGAATGTTCAACAAAAAGGAAACACAGTGTAAGGGACTTCAACTCAATATCTTGTCATTGAGGCATTGTTGGTTGTTATATACCCACTCTTTTTCTAAAGTGTATATACAACCTCATTAACATATCATGTATTCAATATATTTATTTTCCTGATATTTAATTTGTTTTAACTATTATTATTTTACGAGGAGTAAGATTTATATGTTAAAAGAGGCATGGGACACCATGAATTGTTAAATATTTAGTTATCACGTATTTTCACCATGTCAAAATAATTTTTATTATTTTTCATATTGATTTATATTGATATAGAAGGATTATAATGGAAATTTTATGCATATTTTTAAGTTAATTTAAAAAAATTCAAATTGATTCTTTTTCTGAATGTTTTGATAAAAAATAAAATTCTCAATTTTCCATATACATGGGAACAATAACTTTCCCAAAGTCAATAATGTTATTTAATTTCTATAATCTAATAAAAACATTTCAAATTTTATTAAATTAAAAAATATTTACTCTTATATATGTGTTATTTGGAAGTGAAAATGGTTAGTCTTAAAAACAATAATATATTATTATACAATTTTATTTTTTATTTGGGTATAACAAGAGATTTTACTCAATAAATTGTCTATGATTTTAATATAGTATTATCATATATGTAATAATACATTGATTAGTTTTATTATTCATTGAATATGATCAATTAGGATATCATTTAACATATTTTATTAAATATTTTATGATTAAATTGATCGTTTATATGATATTCATATACCATTCAATGTTTATGGTTAATGTATTCACCATTAATTTTCTAGATTAAAAAAATTGTTTTTGATTATTAGGATTCACCCCATTTTAATAAGAAATGGTTTATACATAGTATCTTATGTTATAGGATTTCTATATCCCCTCAATGTGTTGGTACGTCTCATGATACAATATAGACATGGATTTTTCAATGGCCTTACACATTTATTTTCAAATATGGATTTTACAAATTCCTTACTCCTTTAATTTCAGATATGTAAGACGATGCCTCAAAGAATTGTTTTATGTGTTTGACATTACAAATTCTAGATTTGTGATATTTTATTTTAAAATAATATTGTAATATTAAATTTTTATAATATCTATGATTGTGTTTCATATTTCATGTGATTATTTAAATGGCATCTGATTCAGTTATTTTCCATTCAATATTGTTTATAACTTATTTAATCATATCTGTAATTGTAATCATAACGTTACAGATAATTTAAGCTCACCCATTTCTTATGTTTCAAATTCTTACATTGGATTACATGGTGTATATTATGACTTCTATAAGGGATTACGCAATGATAAAATATTGGTACACTCCATGAATGTATTTTTATTTCATGTTTTAATATAAAAATGAGAATTTCATGTATGTTTATATTATACCATGAATAATTAATTTTTTGGTCCTTAAGGATTGGATTCGTTGTATATTGTATGAATTTAATAATGTAACAAATAGATTTACGGTTTTCGGGTTAAGGAATTACAGATGGGGTATTGAATGACATCGTTTTTGAAGATGTTATTCTTATATTTTGAAATAGGTAATGTGTTTGATCCATGGCTAAGTTGAGAAGAGAATTATATATTAATTATTATAGATTAATTTTCATTATAATCATTTTTATCCCCATCATTTATATGTATTTGAAAGAATAAATATTGAGGGATAAAATGAATTGGGAAATTTCAAATTATTTATCGATATTCTCGGGTTTTCAAAAGTTGAAAGATGAGAGACAACACCCTATAATATTTATAAAACCACTGCCTATTACAATATAAAAGTGGGAAGATATTACTTTGGAAATTTTCTGTTGATTATGAAAAACGACAAAATGAAATTATTCCAAATGGGTTATTATTGATCTTTTTTGAAAAATATGCACATTTTCTCACCATAAGAGAAGTTATACCTATTGATAAATTTAGATTAATTTATATTAATGAGTTTGAATTAATTAATGTTCTTTTTTATTAGGTCTAAACATGATTTTATGTTAAATTTAAAATTATAAAAAAATATTCAAAAATTGTTTTCTATAAAAATTTATTTGAGAACAACATATCTTCCTCTGACTGATGGGGTGTCTGAAATTAAAATTCAAACCATATATGACATTATAAGGTTGTAATCACGTGAATTTAAATATATCTAAGATTAGTATTTACCATTATAGGAGTTATCTAAAAAATTCATTCATTCAAGTATTAAAATGGAACTATATAAATAATTATAATGAATGATTTTTTATACGTAATTTTTTTGAATAATTTTAATGAATAGAATATATTAAGATGTGAAATTCTTGAGGAGAAAAAAGCAAATGTAATGACTATTAGATCATATATTATAATAGCTCAATGAAATAAAATGAAATATGATGATAAAAAAGGTATGAATTGAAATTTCATGGTGGAGATCAGGTTTCATTAATTTTTTTTCATGGAATGGTATTAAAAGTTTCCAAATGATGTAATACTATGCCTTAGATTCAGCAATCATTTTGAAATTATATAAACATTTCGAGTCTTGGATTACCATTTATTAATGCCACCTATACTCTATTATATACATGATGTGTTCAATTTCCCATTATTGAAGATATACATCCCATATCCAATGTGTGTTACCACATATAATTAAATATAATTGGTAGTTGATTTACCTATATATAAAGAGACTATCCAGATTTTGTATAGTAGAGTATAAATATTAAGGAATCAAATGACTTGGATAGTATAAGTACACTGGGAAAATCATATGATCGAATAGGAAATGTGGGAACCAGATTATTTTATAGTGAAGAACTACCCAAATGTATTGATGAGGTGAAATTTTATATTGTTATTGGTTGAAATTTTAAGACTAGGGGATGAATGAAACATTTGAGCATAACATATAGTAGGATTTTATTTCTAGATAAATTATAGTATATTAGAGATAGTTCAATTTAGTAATGTGATTAAGAAAAAGATTATTAAATTATTTATATTTAATTCACATACATAAATATCATTTTGATAACTTTTCAAAAAAAATAGATTAGGGTTAATTTTTTAGATTCTTTCAAAAAATTTTATTTTTAGTCAATAGTGAAAAATACTAATTTTTATAAAACTATCATTTAAATTCATTGAAAATGTACCATAATTTCTTTAGTTTAATAATATATTTATATAACTATCATTTTAAAATAATATAATTGTATAGTAACAATCCTTATACCAGTTCATGGTATATAAACAATTTTAGACTAAAAAGCTATTTAAAAAACAGCTTCCTCCGTGATTTAATGGATTAAAGTAATATAAATTTCTACCACATTTATATATTTAATCTAATATTTTATATTATATATTTTTATTCATAACTAATGATATTATTTAATAATTTAAAATTATTTTTTTGTTCAAAATGAATAATTAAAATTTTATAAAATTGTCACCAAAAAATGGTTAAATATGGTGGATAATTGATAAATAAACTATAATTATTAATATTATTTATAATTTTATGATTATATTTCAACAATTCTAGGCTTATTATATATATTTCATAAATTCTTCAAAACATAAAATTTTTATTGATATTTATACTATTTCTGATAAATAAAATTGAAAAAATGTCACTTTCTTAACATTAATATAAATAAAAAATATTTAAATAATTAAAAAAGGATGATATATTTAGTTAAAATCATGTATAAAAATATGAGTTAATTTTTTATAATATTATTTAATTTTTTATTTTTATTAATTAAATAATTAAATAAAAGGTTTAGACAACACTAACATATAAGTAGTCCAATTGTTAGAAAAAATTTATAAATTATAATAAAATATCTTAATTTTATATTATTTTGATAAATTTATAGTGAATCATTAATATAATTTATTAATATAATAAATTATTTTTATGTGTATTTATCTTCATGTTCCACATAATTCTTGATGTCTATAATTTGAATTTCTATTAATTGTTTCAAAAATGAAATTATTGATATTTTATAAAACATAATATTTTATTAAATTATATAAAATCAGAATAATCTCTAAAGACCAAAATTAGGAATATAAATGGTATATTAATTCATCAATGGGCCATTTTTGATCCAGTATTTAACTTATATATAAAATTATAAAATTTTAATATTGAATCTGATATTTCTACAGTAAAGGCCCTAACTAGTTTAACAAGGGGTTATTCATAAATAATAAGGGGTAAAATTCGGATAAAAATATGAAAATGTAGGTTTTATGATATCCTTTCCATTTTTAGAATCGTATATTATTCAATTTTTATCGATTTTGCATGTAAATTATCTTAATAATATTTTAAAACATTAAATATTTTCAACTATGCCACAATCCTAGTTCATATATCGGAACAGTTTATCATTTCTTTCTAACACCTCTTGAACCATACATATAAACAAAAAGATGAAAATATATCTCCTTAAATTTCTTAGACAGATTTTAGCAGTTCTATTATTCCCAAAAGTCCAACCCACAGTTTTTATGAATAAATCCAAATGTCAATTCTCTATGAAATGGTAAACATTTTTAAAAGTCATTCAAATTTATTTATTATTAAAATTTAACTCAATAGATTATAAAAAAATCAAATAATTAATAAATTGTCATCAATATAGTGAAAATTTATGTTTTTTATTAGAAAACCATTCCAATATATTTTTTGTCTTTTGAAATGTCAAGAAAATCACCCTTGCATATGTACATAATGTAGTCTCCACAGAGTTTGTAACTTGGTTTTTATCCCAAAAATAATAATATTACTATAAATATATTTGTAATTAATATATATGATATTTATGAAAATATAATTATCCTTAAATTATAATATCATAACTACCTTCTTACCTTCTAAACTGTTGGAAGACGATGTCATTGCCAGCGTGTACGAGTGGACCACCACATCCATGAAGCTATGTGAATCATTTTGTTTTTATGATTTACATGGATGGTTATATGAGTAAATTTAATGAATATTTAAAATATATATGATATTATAATTATTTTATCATTAGAAATTGTTATTAAAATTTCATCCATTCTATCTGTAAAAATTTGAAAACAACATTCATGCATATGTTCTGCCTATCATCCCCATAAATGGAATAAATAATATTTCTTTCTATACCATTAATAAATTAATAAAAATATGTATATAATGAATATATATTTTATTTATATCTTTATTTTTATATTATATATGATTGAATCATGATCATCATACATGGATATAAACTATTAAATCGAAACTTATAGGAAAAAATGAATTAACCAGCACTCCAAAAAATATAGTTTTAGTAAAAAAATTATTACTTACTGGGTACAAAAATTTTACATAAACATATTATTTTAAAATATAAACAATTATTTTGTTTCTTATATATTAATAATGAAATTAAAATTATTATACATGAGGATGAATGTTCTTAATTAAAACATTCATCATAGTGTATGAGATTATTTAAACATTGAATCATTATTCATGATTATTTAGACTTAAATCTTATTTGGGGGAATTATTCGATATTTATATCTTAAAAAATATATTTTTTCCTCCGATATGGTTATGACTTAGTAGCACATTTTTTAATTTAAATTTAATTTCTCTTACAAAACAAGATATTGAAGGAATGGTTTTGAATAAATGTTACATTATTTTTATACATTAAATAACATTATTCCCATATTCCATTAAATCACTATTTTTATCAATAATTTTTTCACTTTTATAATATTAAAATTTAATTCCATTTTTACTCATGATTTAATTTCTAGAAAATAAGTTTGAATTTAACCATGCTATCAATTTTTAAATAAGGTATTTTTTTTGCACAAAATGTGAAAAGAATCATTTTTATGTACATGAAATTTATTGAATTTACCAACATCACTAAATATAAATTAATATATCCTTACATTAGAATTTTTTAATAGTAAATTAAAAAAATCCATTAAATTTTTGTATATTTTTATATTTTTAATATATCATTTCAGAATAAAAATTGTATTTCTCCGTGAAAATCATCAAGTGATGTTTATAAAGTCTATTTATCTATGTGATCATTGTTTCCTAGAAATTATTATTTAATCAGTATGTAATATTGTAATAACATTCTCATTGTTACTCTGGATGAATTGTGATATTGTTTTGTTTAATTATTTTGTAAATAATAACATTTCATATGACAAATTTTTCAATCAATTGTTTTTTATTATGATTCACCCATTTATAGGGAAAATTCACCTGACATAGTATGTGTTTTTAGGGGAATTTCATATCACTGGTTATATCAATATATATCATGCTAAATAGATGTCTTGGTATTTGGCACAAACCTAACATTTTTTATGTATTCTTTCTCAGAAGACGGTCTTTATAGTTAAATTATGACCTCCAGTATTCTTCATTATATTATTATTAAAATGGATTTCATTATCCATGTTGTTATTTTATCTATAAATATATCCCATATTTATAATATTATATATATGGAAAAAATTAATGTTGTTTATCATGTATATATTATACATTTTTGATTTAATTTATGATTGATTATAATGAATTCATTCAATTTAAAACTGTATAAGACAAACAATTATTATATTTATCTTTCACCAATATACCATGATGTGTTTTATAAATTAAATATAGGGTTTACTATAATAAATTATTGAATTACTGTAAGAATTATTATATTATATTATATTTTTTATGTAAAATGAGATTATTTTTTATGTATCTAGTCTCTCGTGATTACTAAAATAACTAATTCTGGGGGAAGTGAAATATTCTGTAATTTTACAATGTAGTAATTTAACAACATACTCTTGGAAATAAATTTTTACGTGTTACATATGGATTAAAATATTAATAATATTCATTAAAAAGATAATTATACATCTTTTTTTTAATTATCTAGAACAACCCCTTCTATTACATTGTTAAAATTTGGAAACATGTGATTATTTTATAATAGGGACTAAAATGATCCAAATGATGATAGCAAGTATCTTTATAATTAATAAGTGTGTAAAAATTGCATCGAGTATGGAAAAATATTATGTAGACCATTATTGATGATATGTAGATATTTTTTGGAGATCATGTGTTTTGATATATTATTCCCATCTCATGAAATTTATTTTCTAGAAAATACGTTGTGTATTCTCTTAGGAATATTGTATTATTCAATTTCAACAAGAAAATAAGTTATATAGAAGAAAAGTTTGAATTATAGTCACATTATTGTGTTCTGAATGATATCCTTCAGAAATCACAGCTGTAGAAATATATTAAAACCCCTTTTCTTTCTACCTACAACAATCATGTAATGTGTGATTCAGATGATTGTTTATTATTGGACTATATTTTTTGTGTCTGTTATTGATTAGAAATATTTCCAGGTAAATCAATTTCTTTGCTACACATTATTTACAATTATGGTTTCTTGAATAATTTTTTATTAGACCAGGAATCACTGAAAAGTCAACAAATCCATATCTTTTTTTTATAAATAATTGGCTTTTTTTATCTTCTATATGATCGGGGGTGCAATATAAGAGCGTATTATATTAACACTATTATTATATTGGATTTTTATATTTGATTAGTATTATTATTTTCCTGTTTTGGTGGTGAAATTTGGGTGTTTTAAAAATTTTGTAGGTATACATTAGTAGGTATATATAGTATGAAATGTGGATTCTACTCAAATTATTAGACATTGTGATTTAATGGAGTAAAATAAAAATCCCCCTATGATGCATAAATAGCATATAACATTCGTATAAATAATGTACTCTAGAAAATATTTAATAAAAAATTCATATTTGATGGTACTATATATTCGCGCATACATTGATGTTATTTATTCACATAGAATGACCACTTATACATTAATTTTAACAATTTTTTTTAATTTATTCCCTATTATATATTTAACACATTTATATGAAATTATTAATATATTTTATTTTTATATATTATTAATGTTATTATTTTTGTTGATGGTGTTGTTTTTTCTGTGTTTTGGAGGGTGTTAGGTATAAATTGGTAGGTACATAGGTTGATGAATGTGGATTATTCTCAAATTATTAGAAAGGATATTTCATGGTGAAAAAAATATCCATGGGATGCATAAATAAGATACACCATTCATATGAATAATTAATTCCTTAAAATAGTCCAATAGGGAATACATAGTCGATGAAAAATTCTATGAGATCATACATTGAGGTAATTCATTTAACTAAAAATTCCTCTTAAACATTAATTTAATGAAAAAAATGTTGTTTATTTATTCCCTATTATATATATATATCTCAATATCTCAGAAATATCAATTATATATATATATTGGTGATTTAGTGAAATGTTTTCTATTATATATTAACTATATTCAAACATTCTAATTTGTGGTGTTGTACAAAAGAAAAGATTGTCTAAATATATACTCTATTACTACATTTAAATATATATCTCAATAATCATTTAATTAGGAAATAATTTTATGGAATTTAACATTTATTTCATAAAAATTAATTAAATTGTTTTAAGGAATTAAAAAGGATTAAAGAAATCATAAATCTTGAGTTTTGTGGTCTGAATCATCATCATCATAGGTTTTATCATCGGGTATTCATTAATAGATATTGATGTAATAAATATCATTGGATTAAATTTTTGTTTGATGGTGAATCATTTTCAGCATGTTTTTTATTTATTGATTATAAATGATAAGGGTAAAGATAATTTGGTGTTGGTTACTTCCATCAAAATAGAAATCAGGGAAATTCTAGATAGATGTCTTTTTAAAAAAATGAATTATATTGAACTATATATTTCATGAACATTTGAATATAGAGTTATGATATATATATATATATATATAATTAATATTGATGTTGTTTAATTATTTTAATATACATCCTTGGAACATAGGGTGAAAATTCTTGATTTACTGTCTCTGTCTTATTTACATTTGGGAGAATGTATGAAATACTCAATGAATAGTGGAGGTGATGTTGGTAAGACAGTGAGTGTTGTGGAAGTTAACCCACATTATTGAATTACACACCCAATAGATATTTCAAAGGATAAAAGGAATTAATTTGTTTTTTTATTAATTTAATAGGTGTATAAGTTGTTATATTTGGAAATGACATGAGCATTGTTTTGTTTAGTTAGGTTGTATATATTAGTTAATGTTTAATAATGAACTCATTTGTTTTATATTATAAATTTCTATATAATTGGAATATGATTTATAAAACACATTTAATATTGCATAATTTTCACATTCATATGTAACATGTGATGTTTCAAGGATAGCATATTGTCTCCAATACTCACCCGCAGCACATACATCTTATTTACTGTTTAGATTATGTGAGGAATTATATATTTTACGATAGAACACCATTATTTACTAGTGAGATGTTACACCCATTTTGATGCTACTATGAATGATCATTACTTATGAACTAATTGTTTATCTCTTAATGTATTAATATTAAATGGATAATACATTCGAGGGATCCAAATTGGGATGATGGATTCTTTAGACTTCTTGGATTTGTTTTTTTATTTTAATTTTATTTACAATTTTTATATCATAGTTGTATATATTATATTTTCATATATCATGTATATTGTGGTAATGTTGTATTAAATATTCTTTCATTTCTCTTATTTTTAATTGAGTTGTTATAATGAATCAATTCTATTATGTTATTCAGGATTTAGATGATTCAAGAGGGATTTTGGTGGTCATTTAGTGCTGTAGGGAATTATTATTACCCATATTTCCCATTAAAAAATTATTGGTTGTTTCTTGTTGGGGTGGTCCTAGTGATTCTAATATTAGTGTTTTGGTCACTGGATTATACTATTGAGTTACATATTGAATCTATGGAGTGACATGCCCATATTTAAGGGTATCATTTGTGGACAATTCCCCATTATAAAACAATAAAGGTATGCACACATAGAGTGGATTGTGTGGTATGAGTGTGTGTCTGATGTATATCCCTCTTTGGGTCTACGGGGCACTAATCGCATCAGTGTAGTGGATTTTTTGGGTTTTTAACTTTTTAATTTTTCTACTACTAAATGTGGATAGTTAAAATGATGTGTTTAATGTTAATCATGATTAATTGGGGAATCCTCACATCGAGTGACTATGAGTATAAATATTAAACAGGGTCTCACCATACCATTTCCTTGGTCATTGTTTTTTAAATCATTGGGTGAATTTACTCTATGATGTGTAATATAGCTATGGTGGCATTAATTAAATAGAAATAGTGTTTTCTAAACCATTGTACATGTTATTGTGCTGGTAAAATTGATTTGAATTTTTTTTGGAATGGTAGTGAGGATTAGTGGGACTGGGGGTATTACAATTGTAAATGGATGAAAAATTATAACCTAAAATTACTAGAGGCACTATTTTAATGGTTGAAGTCACCACTATGCAGTTGGGGAATTTATGAATATCTATATAAATAGAGTGAGAGGTTTCCATGGCTTTACCATTTACTACCCCCCAAACACTAGCTAATGGTTAACCCCCTTAGTTATACTTAGAGTATTGTCTTGATTGTTTAAACCTATTTGTTTGATGATTCGAGACCTTATATATTTATACTACTCTCTTCCATCGAATCCAATTCTTAGATTCCCTATCTAATTATAGTAGTTTTTCTATTTAGTTTTCTAATGTTTGGGTTGATATTTGGGAATGGTATTATCACAACCCCATCCCTCAAAAGATAACCCTCCTAGGATGGCAGTGATGAAATAAATATAATGACCCACGATTCCCACCTCTAGTATTCCACGAGGTGGTGGCCACCACCAAAGGTACAAAGATCTCAGAATGTGGGAGGAATAGTCATTTATAAGAAATCAATAATGGGAGATAAGGGAAATCAAAGGTAACCAACTCCATGTTATATATAAAATAAATCCAAACCATCCAAAAAATCATTTATAACTCAAAACTGATTCATATTCTAATATACAAAATAATTTCAAGAAGAATAAAATCTAAGGCAGTGACACAACAACAACTCCAGAGCCCGAGCTAGCTTGTTCAGCATGATTTCTATAATCCTCCTAAAAACACAAGGTAGTATTAATTATATAGGATGAGAATAAAATTTTACATAGAATCGAAAAACCAATTTCTCTGAAGCACATGTGGAAGAAGCATACAAATTATCTTATGAGAAAACAACATAAATCAATAGCACCACCCAGGAATACTAACCATACCAACATTACCATGGAAATAAAAAAATATCTCATCTCATGTAATGTAATATAATGGTCTCATCGATGTTTTGATACCCCACGCCACATTTAGACTGATTACCCCTATCACACCTGTTTCCTCTGGATATGGGGCTAACCTCATTGATTTAAGGTTCAATCATTCCAAGAGGTTTCTAACGGGTTTGTTTGTAGAACTGGAAACATCCGATGATTCTATTTCCATTTGGACCTACTTTACAAAGGTAGGTTATCATTAGTTGTGAACTGATACAGATTATGAATTTATCATGGTCAAGAGGATGGGAGGTCGAACTCATCACACCTTTTTAGGGGAATTATAATATACTCTGAGGCTCTCTTTAATGATTTAATTTATGTTCGTGAATCCTTATTAAATTACCAAGTATGAAAATGAGCTTTATTTTAGTTCAAACAATCAATAATTGATATGTTTGAGATTTTAGAAAATCATTTATATGTATTAGAGGATCTTCATCGATAGAGAATCATCTTTATTTGTTAGAGATTCATAGTCAATGGTATCCTTCAACAAATTATATAGAAATATCTTGGTCATTATGATAACCATACTGGTTTTAAATCCACTCAGTGGGGCACTTGAAGTTTATTGTCATTCAGAAGGACATAGATTATTTCAGATTTGGGATCGTACCCGCAGATGGGCTACCTACATATCCATTGATTAGAAAAGGAACCAGAACCCACATAGTTTTAATGAAAAAGTATGTGGTTTATGCATGATTGATGGCTCAAAGAAAGATGTCGTAATTACTTTTACGTACTAAGCTCACGTGAGTCATGCTCGGTATGAGAAGAAAGAGGTATTGGTCAACCTGACAATTGTTCCATGAAATATGTAATCATAATAAATGATGTGGGGATTATTTATGTATAACTACCTAGATAGATGAATATTTGGATTTACATGAGGGAAGAAATACAAGAACAAGTTCCATAAAGGTATATGTGCTTTATGGTGATTTGGATACTTAAGATAGGACTTAATTCTTGGAATGATGCCCAAAATTATAGGGGACATATGATTGGGTTTTATTCATGTGAAAGAAGTAACAAAAAAGTAAATTAAGACTGGTTAAGAGAAAATATGACAGGAGCTTACTCTGGAAAAGGAGGCCTAGGTTAAGAGACTTGAGAACTGGGGCATATTCTTGAGAAGGAGGCCCAGGTTAAGGGAATTATAACTGGGGATAACTCCTATATAGGAGGCCTAGGATAAAGGAATTATGACTTGGGCTTACTCTTAAGAAGGAGGCCCATGTTAAAGGAATTATGGCTGGGGATTACTCCGAAGAAGGAGGCCCAGGTTAAATGAATTTGGAATTTGGGGCTTTCTCTTAAGGAGGATGACCAAATTTAAGGTAATTTAAATACTATGGCTTACTCTTGAAAAGGAGGCCCAAGTTTGGGGACTTGGGGCTTACTCCTATGGAGAATTCCCATATTTGGGAATTTGTTACTGGGACTTACTCTTGAGAAGGAGGCCCATGTTAAGGAATATTATGATTTTGACTTACTTCTGAAAAGAAGGCCCATGTTAAAGATCCTCTCATCTTAAAGGATGAGGTTAAATGAATGAAATCTCTAACCATAGTGACATAAATATATTTAAATCACTAGGTTTTTGGAGATATTCCAAATAATTCCTTTCACATAAGGAATCCAACCAAGGAATCATGCCATAAATGGCATTGAAAAGAGTTCTAAAGGCTAAATCATGAAGAGGAGAGGTGGATTTGAATAAGAGAGGTGAATATTCATGAGGGGCACCCAAAAATAAGTAGGCGCGTAGGTCCTGTTTGGGAAAATAGGCCATGGGCGCGCATGTATACCTGCGCGACACATAGGTATATGCGCGACGGTCGACCCATAGGGTAATACTTGGGCGAGGCTCGACTCAAGCACTTAATATTATCCTTTGGGGATTCCAAAATAGTACCACGCAGGTTCTGATGAAGTGATAAGGTGGCGTGCAGGTGTGTCTATTTCCCTTAAGGGTTAATCACCTAGGTGCATTGGTGTTGGTGAATTTCAAAACTTAGGCCTTGTTCTCGAGGTTTAGATCTTCCATTCTAGGTAATAAATTACATTAGATGTGTTCATAAGACATAAAGAAGAGACTAGGGCGTCGGGAGCTTAAATCCGGCTTTGGGAATTTTGTGTCCCTCAAAATGGGGTTCCCACAATTGTTATTTATAGGCTGTTGAAGACCCTGGGCACAAATCAAATACGGCACGAAGGTCACCTGTGGACCCATATGTGGCGCTCAGGTACCCTGCCCGACCGTCTTGGAACCTGCACGGCCCATGCTGAAGAAAATCCTTGTTCATTATTTTGTCAATTTTTTATGTTTCTTCAAAGGATGAATCACTTTATGTTAAGGTATTTCCCATTTTTAGTAGTTTAGACTCTGTGATGAAATACTGCGTCATCAAAAGTCTCCCCTCAGAGTTGGATCCGAGAGGAAGGAGGATGCGACTCTGAGGTAATGAAGAAAATCCAAGGTAGGTCGGTGCACAGGTTTTGAATGCACTGATAGCGGCGTGTAGGTGAGAGGCGCGCAGGCTTCAGTGTGCAGGGGTGATGCCTGGCCTATAAATATGTTGTCATTATTCCTCAAAACAACCGGGTTTGAACAGTTCGATCTCTCACCGCACATGTTACTCCTGTCACGCATGTCGATAATTTTTCGTGGTTCATTGATTTTGTTCTTGTCACACTGCTACAGAGGTATTTTGACCTGCACGGTGATACCTATGTGACACAGTTATTCCTGCGCGCCAAAATTGGACTTGCGCGCCTTAATGCCATAGCGATTTTTTCAATTTTCTAAAAAAATTATGAAAAATAAACTCTTTTAAGAGTTAATAATTCGGCCATTGTGCAGATTCAATAGCTCTTAGATGAATTGGAACGATTGATAAATTGGATACCATGAGGATTGATGATATGATGAACGTTGTTGGCCACGATTATTATACTGTCTACAAAAGCACTCTCCCAAATTTGGGTATGTACTTGAAGAAGTATCATCTTAAATTGCTAGAGAGCATCTACTTGGCTCTGTGTGGTCATGGTCATCTGTAAGGAGTCAAAATTCCAGTTACAATGAACTATACTCCATATATGCAGCCGCACTGCTACTCCTCTATTTAAGTTATGATGTGCATTAAGAGCAACAACAATGGTGCGAACTTTCAAAATTGTCCTCCATGCCATTTCCTTGCAGATATAAAAATGGTAAACCCAAAGGTTGAAATTATTTCCACCTCCAGTTAGTGGAGAAAAAATTATCATGGCATTAGAACTGTATCTAAAAAGATTACTATCCCCAAACGGCTCTTTACATCCAATGCTCCATTCTCAAATCCATGTATCCATCTTCAAAGTCGCTTGGATAGAAACCGATTCACTGTTTGATCAGCTGATAATTTTCCCCAATCGCACTCAAGAACATTCTTTTACAATTGTTTCAAGAAGAGTTGGTCTCCCTGCATCTCTTATTGTGTCCAGTTGAATTAATGAATTCCATGTGGCTACTAATAAAGCTCACGATTCCTTAAATCAAATGAAGAGTTATGTTGATAGTCTTTTGTAATTCTTGGAAAAGAGAAGAGACTCCAATCTGTGGATGTTCTTCTAACTCTTGTGTATCAAATGAAAAATAAATTCATCTTCAATCATTCGTGAATTCCTTATTTTGCTACCTGATTTAAATTTTTACATAATCCAATGGTCTTAGTAAGAATAGTTTGGTTTTTTTACTAGGATTATAAAAATAACCCCACAAACATTGAGTCTTTTAATTTCTCAATATTACCTAATTAATACGAAATGTATGTTTATTGAGCTAGGAATTGACTTTTGCTCAGAGTTCCCTTGTCTTTTGTGGGTAGTTTAATGTCATGAACATCAGACATAAAAAAAGCTAATGTTTAAGGTGGAAATAACATTGACCAAATGGATTAAAATTGACTCAATTCCTTGAAATTTTACCAGAAAACATATTACCATGTTCATGTATGGGGGAAAATATGTAAACAATGACTTACAAAATTTTGAATCTGAGTAATGATATGATAAAGGGATAAAATTCATATGAATAAGTAGTTCCCAAGAATCAAGTTACCACTATTTAACAAACCCATTAGGGGTTTGAATTATGCAGGGCCGCTTAAGGTCTTTTGTTGCATAGTCAAATAATAGAAACTTTTGGCTGACAGGTCTGTTATGTAGAATACTTATGCAAGGCCGCCTAAGGGAACGTGCTACATAGTCAGACAGAAGAACTCTCAGAAATTTACTTTTCTATTTCCAAAAAGCTAGTGACAGTTTATAGAGATTCAAATTTTTCAAAGCATAGAGTCTGCTATATGGAGAGAGGTACATGAATATGGATAAGATATTTCCAAACAAGATTGTCTAAGAACTAGATGAATGTCACTCCTATGAAGGTCTGACCCAAAATTAGGTAATGAAAATATAAACCATAGACTTCAATACATTCAAATCATGGAAAAGAGTATGGGAAAAATATGTTAAGGATGGATATTTTTTTTGCAGATCCCTACATATTGTCGTTATGAAAACTATGGAAAAAGTGGTTTTTTTCCCGATAATGAAGTTTCCATTAATTAACAAAACCATTAGGGGGTTTAATTATGCAAGGCCAACCAAGGGCATTTGGCTTCATAGTCAAATAATAGTATCTTTTGGCTGACAAGTCTATTATGTAGACTATTTATACCAGGCCGCCTAAGGGCACGTACAACATAGTTAGGCAAAAGAACTATCAGGTATTAGCCATTTTGTGACCAGATGTCAAGAAAAGGGTTATAGAGATCCGTAAGTATTTAAAATTAGGAGTATGACACATAAAAATGGGCATTGTTCAATGTATGTAGAGATATATAGACCAATGATAACCATAATCATGTTGTGGATGGGTCCTGAATTGAGATGTTGGACATCACTACATATCTCATTAGACTGAGAATCAAGACAAATGTAGTTCTTGAAATATAGTTTAACATCATGTGGGATGAGAGTATGCGAGATCTTAGTTTAGGGTCATAGAGCTCAAACCATAATAATGAATACACAGGGTGTGTCTTCATAGTGACTTTTCAGCTAGGGGACTGAAAGTAAAAATTGGGGTTTGGGCCAAAGACGTGGGGATGGATTTGAGGGATGGTCGAACATTCCTACGTATCCCATAAGGATGGGAATCAGGATGCACATAGTTCTTGAAATACCTTATATACAGATTTGGTTTGTACAAGTGAATGATGAAAGGGGACTTTAGTACAATGATTGTTTGACTGAAGATAAAAGATTCTAGCATTTCCATGTATGCACATAGTCTTGGAATATAACATGATTGGAGATCAATGTATGTAATTATTCCCTCTCAGGTGAGGGTGTTAAAGAATGTTGTAGTTTATTGTCATACATGACGAATGTTTTGTATAGTTTAAAGTCATATAGCAAGGACCAAGGTGAACCAATATGAAGATATTGGTTCTGGGGGTGGCTTCACGAATCAACATCGTATGAGATAGAGGTGAACTGATGTGAAGTGATTGGTTTTGGGATTGAACCTCGGGAGGATGCCTACGTACCTATCCTAGAAGGCAAGGATCAAAGTCTGCGTACTTCAATTAAAGGATGAATTGGAGATCATGTTTTTTTAGGACAATGACCTAAAAAAATAATGCTTAGACATACACATGGTTAGTGGCCCAGAGAGGGTGTTATGGTTGATTTTTACTCTAAGCTCACATGAGTCATACTCGGTGTGAGAAATAAGAGGTAGCAACAACCTTAACGATGTACAGTTTAATGTCATGTAGGACATATGAAGGGACCATACAGTTTATAGTCCTGCAGTGACTACTATTGGTGATGCATTGTTTAGTGTCATGTAGCAAGGAAAAAATACAGTTTAATGTCATGTATGACGTATTAAGGGAATTTGTTCAGTTTTATGTCATGTTGGATGAATGAGATATATAGTTTAACGTCATGTAGGAAAAATATAGTGACAGATTTTAACTTCATGTTGGATGTGAACACATTTTTGCGTCATGTTGGACAATAAGGGTGTTGTACAGTTTAGCGTCCTATAGCTATGACAATGGGGAAAATGTTGTTTAACGTCATATTGGATGAAAGGGGGAATGTGAAGTTTAATGTCATGATGTAATGACAAAATAAGACACAATTTAATGTCATGTTGGATGTATTAGGGACTTTTTCACAGTTTAACATCTTGATGGACGTAAGGGAATTCTGTACAGTTTAGCGCCATGTAGCTAGGACATCACATTTTAACGTCATGTTGGAAGATGTTGCGAATAGTTTAAGGTCTTATGCATAGACCAAGGATGGTTCAGTTTAACGTCTTGTTGGATGTATTAGTATTTGTGTTACACAAAATCCATCTTCAGAAATATAGCATTGGTTGGAGTCGTGATGAGTTCTCCATCCATTGAGATTAATGAATAAGCTCCATTAGAGTAGACCTTCTGTATTGAGTAAGGTCCTTCCCATTTTTTTCAATCTTGGGAGGTTACTTTTCTAGTATCATTGGAGTTCTAAGAACCAATACAAATTCTCCATGAATGAATGAACAAAGACAAACTTTTTTATTGAAAGCTCATGCTATTCGATTTTGATAGACTTCCAAGTGATGCAGGGTGCACAATCATTTTTCATCTAATCATTCCAATTCATCCAATCTCTTTTGAGATTGTTTAACTATAGATGACTAATCTATAATGGCTACTCTGAGTGAGGGTAATTTAACTTCAATGAGCAAGAATAGTTCCGTTCCATATAGAAATAAATATGGAGTTTACTGCGTTGCAGTGCGGGTGGTGGTCCGATAAGCCCAAAAAGCATGACAGAGTTTATCAGGACCTGATTTCCTATCTTAATCCACCAATGTATTCATTATGTTTGAAAGAGTCTTATTGAAGGCTTCTATCTGGCCATTGGCCGCTGCGTGATGTCCAGAGGAATGGTTGGATTTGGTGTTGTATTCTTGATATAAATTCCTCATCTCGGATGAACAGATGTTGGTGCCATTTTCCGTCAATATGGAATGAGGGACACCAAATCTGGTAATTATGTTAGACTTAATGAAGCTAAAAATGATTTTAGAACTAACATACTTGAGAGCTATAACCTCCTTCCATTTGGAAAAGAATTCAGTAGCAGTAAGAATATAATTAAACTGCTTAGCTGTAGCTGGAGGGTAATGTCCCACTACATCCATTCCCCATGTGGAAAATTTCCATGAGTATTTAGTTGTATGAAAAAACTCGGGGGGTTGATGAATGAAGTTGAAAAAAAATCGCATGAATGACACTTCTTTGTGAAATAAACACAATATTGTATCATTGACGGCCAAAGGTATATAAGCCTTCAAATTTTATCAGACACTCTATCTCCAGACTGGTGGGCACCACAGACTCCTGCATGTACTTATTTCATGACAGTCGTTGTCTCTTCACCATCAATGCATCTGAAGAGAATTCCCACAAAACCACTTTTGTAGATAATTTTCTCTTGGTGACCAGGGTTATCATAAAGAGTAAAATTGACGACATTTCTCCAGACAAGTTCTTTCCCGGCTCTATCAGGTGGAAATGTTCCATTTTAAGGTATTCTCAGATAGGTGTCATCCATCAAAAAGTATGACCATATGGTTCAAAGATGGGAGTAATTTAATTGATTTCCTCTGTTCTGGTTTGAACATAAGGTGAAATTGTATGACTGTGGGTAATATTGATGATTGTCAAGTCCTAATTTAGATCCGCCAAAGTTGTGGCTATATTAGCTAGTGCATCAGCATGGGCATTTTTTTATCGCGGGTCATAAGAAAATGTCGGTTCTGATGGAAATTCCTCCATTAACTCTCTATCACAATAATAGAAATGGATTAACTATTCTTTTCTGATGGCGTAACCCCCCATTTACTTTTTTGATTACCAGGTCGGAATCACCTTTCTCCTTTAAGTGATTCACTTGTGCTTGAAGCGCCAACTCCAATCCTACGATGATAGCTTTATATTCTGCTTCATTTTTGGTACCGAATCCCCATAATAAGAAGGAATAGGGTAGCACTGCCTTTTCCAGAGAAATGAGCACAATTCCTAACCCAACATTCTTGAATTTAGGATCATCATTTTCTTCCCTGTTGGACTTCTGGAAGCACCATCAAAGTACATTTCCCATGAATGAAGATTATCTTGAATAGAATAGAATTATTTATCATGATGTTCAATATATAAAGTTGTGTCTTCTACTAAAGAATGATCATCATGGAAATCAGCCAGATCTTTACCCTTTATTGTCTTTCGAGACAGATACTGAATATCAAATTGTTACAAAATAACTACCCACCTTGATAGACGTCCTATAAGCATTGGACGACTAATGATGAATTTGAGAAGGTTATTTCAAGATACCAATTGGAACTCATGATGTAGCAATTAGTGTCTCAACTTCTGAACATTAATGATTAATGCTAGGAAGCACTTCACAATACTTGAATATTGGGTTTCTGCTTCATGCATAGTCCAAATGAGATAGTAGAGGCTGTTTTCATTCCCAACATCATTCTTATGAGCAAGAAAGACACCCAATGATCACTATAAAGCTGTCACATAGACGATAAGTGGTTATCCTTCAATAGGTGGAATTAATACCGGTGGACTCAAGATATATTTCCTGAGAACATTGAATGCTTTTTGAAATTCTTCAGTCCACTGGTAAGTGACTCCCTTCTTCATCAATTTGGTGAAGGGTAAACTTTTGCCTGCCAAATTGGTGATGAAACTCTGAATATAGCCTAAGTGTCCTTAAAGTCGTCTCAATTCATTCACATTTCAAGGAGGTGACATACCAAGGTTTGACCTTTTCTTCTCAGGATCGACTTCGATACCATGATGGCATACAACAAATTTGAGAAATTTTCTTGAGGTTAACCCAAAAGCACATTTTAATGGGATCATCTTCAAATTATGTTGTAAATGTTTGTGGAATATGATTTCCAAATCAGCCAAGTGATTAGAACGTTTTCTAGATTTGACCAACAAATAGTCCACATAACATTCAAAAAATTTCCCTAAAAAGTGTACGAAGATATGATGCATGGTATGATCATATGTTGCACCTACATTATTTAGGCCAAAGGTAATTACACGATAGAAAAACACACCCTGAGGGGATCTAAAGGATGTAAATTCATCGTCTTCTGGAGCCATTTAGATTTTATTATACCCGGAATATCCATCCATTAAGGAAAGTGCTTCATAGCCAAATGTTGCATCAATTAATAGTTCTGTAATCGGAACTGGAAAATCAACGGTTGGACAATGCCGATAAAGATCTCTGAAATCAATTTATACTATAATTTTTCCATTCATATTTTTCACAGGGACAATATTTTCCAACCAATTGGGAGATTGAACATCTATGACGATGTTAGCTTTGATAAGCTAATCCACTCCAGCTTTAATTTTGGAAGCATTGGTTGGGTGTGTTCTTCTTGCGGCTTTCATAAATCCTCGATGTTATTCTGGAAAACCCAAATGATGAGTAGAAACATTCGGATCAAGCCCTGGAATCTCTTTATAGTTCCAATCAAATATATCTCTATTTTTCGTTAAAAATGAAATGTACATCTCTTGCTCCTCAAGATTCATGGCCGCACTAATTAAAGTGGGGTGTGGATATTCTTTTGTACCCAGAATTATTTTTCTATGTTAATATACAGTGGTAGAGATACCCTCTTCAAATTATGGAGGAGAATCTATGAGATCATCTTTTTCTTCTTTAACATGTGTTATCTCTTATGTTTCTACTTGCATAGTAGATGATAAAGCATAATTTCCATGACCAGAATAGATTTCAAACTTTGAACATCTTGAAGAAGAAGCTTCCATTTCTGACCTGATTGTTGATGAAGGGTCTTCCTTGGGTAATAAAGTGGAGAAGATGGATTGAGAATCAACATCATCGTTCATCATTGAAATTGCTATAACTTGTTTGGGTCTGGTTGGCAAAGAGTATACTTTCATGATTTCAGCGGATGAAATGAAGACATCTCAATTTGGGCTTTCATCATTGCTTGGTGAATCACCACTTTCTCCCATACTGTCTGGCCTGATTGCCGTAATTGATAATATGGAAGTTTCCATAAGAGTATTTAGATTTGGGTCTATCTTTTCAATTTGATTGATAAGAAACACATAATATGTACTCACATGTGTGAATGGGTTTAATGGAATGTTTTCCAAACCATATAGAGAATTAACTTTGGTGACCTCCTTTTTTGTGGATTTCTCCGTACCATTCATGTGACAGAATTACGCCTCAATGTATAGAGATTCACATGTTTTAAAGTGGGGTTCATCATCATACAATGTCCCAATCTGATCATTGAAACAATATTTGAGACATTGATGGTATGATGAAGGGATAGACAGAAGTGGATGTAGCCAATGTCTTCCATGAAAAATATTGATGGTTTTATAGTGATCAACAACCATGAAATATGAATTGAATACAAGGTCTCCAAACTGAGTTCTGAGTGTAATATCACCCAGTGGTTCTTGTTCATTTTTATCATATCCTTGTAACATCAAAGTTGAAGGAGATAATTCAGATTCTATGAGGCCCAATCGACGAAGTGTACTTCTGGGGATAAGGTTTACTCCTGAACCATTATCAATGAAAGCACTTAGGATGTCTAAACCATTTTCCTTTCCAGATAAGTACAAAGGTCTAATATGTCCATGCATGACATCATCTTCATCTTCATCTATAAAATATATCCCTGCATGGCATTCTGCAGGATTATTCTCTTCATGGTAGATTTTAGCTGTAGCAATTTCTGTTGCGAATTCCTGAGGACTTGACCAAGCCTCAATGAGTGCCTCCCAAAGATCCTTAGTTAAATTTAAGGCATATAAAATTGATAACATGGCTGGTACTTGGGCCATGTTTTTCAATACAACATACTTTTGATCCAATGGTCTTTATTTCCCAACAGGAACATGTGGTTTCACCGGTGACTTAGAAGTTTATGCATCTTGTATGAGAGTGGGAGTTGGAAATACTCTTATATTTGGATTATTAGACTGATTAGGTCTATTTACATGCTTAGAGGAAGAAGTTGGAACCTCTAACTGATCCTCCAGAATAATTGTACCAGGACAGAATCTATTATTGGTGGAAGAATTTGCATGTTCTTGTTGACCTTGCTGAAGGGATCTGCCACGTGTTTTTTCTGCATATACAGTTCTAACAGGGGTAGGATCAGAATAGTGTCTTCTGGGATATCCATGACTTCCTCTGTATCCCAGAACTCTGGAATTCTCTCAGATTCCTCTCTTTGAAACAGGGAACTCGGGCTCATCAAAATCGAAACTGTGACTGACATATGGATCTGTTAAGTGAATCATGTTAACAAAACCAAAGATCAACTCTTCGTCTAATGAAGAATCTTCCTGATTACACAGTTTAGGTTGTGCCATTTGGTGGGACGGTGAATGTTTCTTCAATGTATATGGAATAAAATCTTCCAAAGTCAAAGGCAATTTGAGCTTTGACTCGATTTCATCTTCTTCTGATTGTTCCTTATTTTTTGAATTATGCCACCCCTTTGAGGATTTTTCCTCTAATGAAGTGGGTTTTGTTATGGATTTCATGGGAGAAGACAAAAGAGGTTTCTTCAATTGTGTTCAAAAAATAGCATGAGTTCTGCTGATCATTTTCCTGACCATCCAATCATCATATTTCTGTGCATTTTTTTTACTTCTTTCCACTTGAATTCTTCCTCTGGATCAGTATTAGTAACACATGATACTTGAGTTGAAGCACCATTCAATTTGACTTGTCCTGAGTCCCCCATTTTTTTCAGGAGGTATTTGAAGACAAAACACTCCGGAATGGGATTCCCCAACATCTCATTAAATGAGCAATAGTTGTGATGGTGTTCATCTTCTTCCTTGTTTTGCCTTTTGGGCCTTGGCAATTGAACAAAACTATTTTCCAAAGACGAAATGAAGTAACCAAGAATTTTTCATTTCAGAAAGAGTAAATTTTGCTCTTCAGATCCTGAAATTGTTTTCATTCATTGATCACTTTGATCATATTAACTAAATGGACTCTGTTTTTTGATGCTCGGGAGGTGGATCCCTTCATGAAGATGATGGTTTTGAAGTGGAAGCAGGTACGTGTGCTTGATTAAGTATAACTGTAGCAGTCTCTGCTCTACCCATTCTCTTTCCTGGTGCTGATGGAATTACATGAGTTTTATCTTTAGTCTTAATAAGAGAGTATTCAATCTGCTGAGCGATCAAAGTATGGTCTCGAAACCGTCCTATGTAAATCACAGGGATCAAAAGCGTGTGTAATTCATCAAGAAAATTTTCCACACAGATTGGAAAAAATTCTTCTTTATGGATTTCTAAGGTTAGGGAACATGTTAATTCCTTCCAGCAAGCAAGGAAATATAAAACCCTTTCATTCTCCCTTTTCTTACAATTTGTAAGATCAAAAATTGTTGTCTTTGGAAATGTTGAGATGAATTGAATAAGGAATCATTGATGAAGATCCTCCCACCTGGTAATTGACTGGGATTGCAAGCTTGTATACCATACAAAAGTAGGCCCTTGTAATGACTGTACAATACACCTAAGCTTAACCGCTTCCTATTGCTGAGGGGTTCCCATCATAGGATCACAATGAGAAGAAAAATGGGTTAAGTGTTGCTCTGGGTCTCCCGAACCCTTAATGTTTGGGAATGTGGTACTTGTAGAATTTTATTGGGGAGGAATTACATCAACCAATTCATGATAAACTCTCTTTTCTGGTTGAATTTGAGCTTGTTTTCCATCCATAGCTTCCAACCAAGCTGTTAATGACTCAATAGTAGTTATTATCATTTTAAAACATCCGGTTGAGCTTAGAATGAGCAGTTTCATCCACCGGAGCTTGGACGGATGTAGTGGATGGTACTGCAATTGATGATAAAACCACAAGTTGTTGTTGCACCCGACCCGTAGGATTAGACATGTGAGGGTTTACTGGTAGAGGAGGATATTCTTGATCCATCTCAGTAACTGCAAAAAAATCCCTTGGATGACTGATTCCGGCACGCTTGGGAGAAAGGCTACCTTGAATTAGTTCTGCATTCAACCTCTCTAATTCCTTCATTTATTCCTCATGTTATGAAAATATTTTCTCTAGTGAGAGAGATTGGATTTCTCCAGAGGAAGTGTATATAACCTGATTCTTTCCTTTCCCCTTGTTGGCCGCCTTTCGGGGAGGGGATGTTTATTACTAGAAAGATTACCTAAATTCTGGGAAATCCTTTGATTTCTTGTACACACACATTCTTCATTTGTGTCTGTGCATACAAATTCTTGAGCAGGAACTTCATCATCTGATCCCTATGAGTGAGCCTCATGTTCTGGAGGATCAGAAACAATGGAATTGATGACATTAATTGATGCATAATGTATTTCATCCCTTCTATCATCATTTCTGTGATATTTTCTTCTTCTATGTCCTAGATGTGACATTTTATTTTGTTGATTTGATTCCTCATGAAGTTCTTGACGAACCGTAATTTGGATAGATTCTCATGATAATTCGGCTATTCATTCCTCTTATGGCTTCATCCATAATTGAGAGAAGACTGAATTTCTCTAAGGGAGAGATTGAGGATTTGAAAAAGTCCCCAGTCTTGTGGACTGGGGCTGTTCATGCTATTTCTGCTGAACTCCTCGAATCTTGTTTGTTTATTTTGAGGGTTGGGAAAATAGAGTCCCCAATATGGAAAGCTGGGGTGGTTCTGGAGCTTCTATATCTAATAATTTCTTAAAATATATCTTGATCATGCAGAATTTAGTCTAGAAATTGGATTGATGCATCAACCTACATCCACTCAAATCACCCAGCTCAAAAGACTGTTGGATGATTTCTGACACTTATATCACTTGATGATGTGCTCGCTCTAAATGAAAAGCATGTTCGATATTCTCTTTTTCTTGATACAGGAAAATTTAAACAACTTGTTCTCTGTATGCCTCACTTTGAGAAGAAGTAGTTGAGGCCTGCTCTTGTGTGAGCATTTGATTACAAACAAAGAAAATTGACTATGGCCGGCTATGGGCAATAACATTTCATGAGACCAATTTCGACAGGCTTTGTAGGCTAGAGTGTACATTGAAATGTAGTGCTCCATGAACACCCCATCCCCTGATATGAATACCAGATGGATTATTGTAAATTAACTGGCATAATCTTCTTAGTGCGCCAAGGCATGAACGCTGAAGGGGTCTATGTTTCTTTTCATCCTTCGGATATCGAGAAACTGAGAGAGATGCCATGTCAATATGACATTGTAACCCTTCTATTATCTTTACATGATTTTCATATTCTTCATAAGATAATATTTTATTTTTCAACTGACAAAGAGTTTTCAATATGTGGAGACATATATAATGAATTCCATCTTGACAAAGAGTTTTCAATATCTGGAATGTCATACTGAGAGTCATCCAGAGGCCAAAACATGACTGGCACATCACCATTCACTAGTTTTTTTTCTCATATTCAGCACTTCCTCTTTATCATTCAATAAAGATTATTCTACCAGATTAGGCCAGATCTGGTGGTTCCTTATTGCTTCATCAGATTCAACAAGATTCTAAATGAATTCACTGCTCATACTAGAAGATGAACGACCCAGGGGTGGTTCGGAGAATGACCTACACCCTAGGCTATCTTCGTATTGAGAAATTATTTCACCTACTAGAGGTAGAGCATCATACATGACTAGAATCACATTTTCAAGTGACTCAAGGTAAGAGGGATTCCTCGTCACTACATTGTCCATTGGAGAATTTTCTCAGAAATGTGCGTTACTACAATGGAGAAGACTTTTTCAGCTAAATTCATAATCATGTGAAGGACCACCATGGTGGGTTACAGAAAAAGATGAAACATTTTGATCCTTGATCATCTGGTCACACAGAGGGTTAATGTGGCTCTCATCTGAAGATGGAACTTCAAGATCGATCGAATTTTCATAAATAAATCCTTCATAAGGAAGTGTCTGGTAAAGACCTTTGTAATTAATATTTCCACTATTGTAAAATGAGAGAGTAGAATCTTGAATTCCAAAAGATAATTGTCTAAGGGATTCAAGAAATCCAGCATCGAGCAAGGCCTTATTACAAATTGGCTCTTGATTTCATTACAGTGCTGGGCGGGTCGTTTTCTTAAACGCCTTCTTACTCACTATAAGAACCACTTGTTGATGAAACTGGTCATTATGTGCAAGTGTATGGGCCTGCTCCAGAGAAATGATCAGGTTAAGCTGATTATCTCCCCTCAAATCAGGTATATGTGCCTGACTTGTTTGTCCGTATGACATGAGGGTGTATTCCCCACATCCCTCTTAGACTAGAACAAAGGTTTGTGTCTGCTCCGGAGTGAACTGTTGATGTTTCACTCCACTGGTAGGAATAGATTTTCATTTTTCTCCCTGTGATGCTGCTGAAGCTATTATAATATTCTGACAGGCATCCAGAATATGAGCATGGATTTTCTTCTTCTCTTTCACCATTGTTATAATGTTCTTGGTGGCCTCATCTACCGGAATGGGAATATACGTCCATTCTGTGCTTGGAGTAGGTGTGTGTTCATGTTCCTTACCTCCTTTTCCTGTCAGTGAATTTTGATAGTAATCATGTGTGGGGGTAGAGAGTTGAGTTTGGCTCCTGTTTGTCATTTGGGATTTCCAATTGACTTCACTTGGTGATACCGAAGGAGACTGTTGGTAGGCCTGATCAATACTAACAGTTATATGTGCCTGCTTATTCCACTCTGCCGAATTTGGTTGATGAACTTCCTTCAATACTGGAAGATGAGGCAGCTGGCAGGATTGATGAGTGTATGCAGTTGTATTTTCATGTTTACCAGTTGTCAACATATTGGGTTGGCGGGCTTCATCATATGTAGTAAAATGAGCCTACTAACTAGATGATGATTTATAAACAAGTGTATGTTCATGTCTATAGTACAATTCTTGAATTTTCTAGTGGGAATAGAATGTTACTGCTAGACGAGTATGCTGAACAGCGGAATTAAAATGGACAACTATATGTGCCTGCTCGTTGCTTTCCACCAAGTTAGGTTGGTGGAATTCTATGGAAATGGATGAGATAAGAACCTTCTCACTGTTGATCGGTCGTCGCCTCTGGTGTTTCGTCTTGCCTTCTTGGGTTCAAGAAACTTGAGCCAAACGCCTAGAGATGACACCCTCATCATGTTGAGGGTGCACTGCCGCACGATTCTGGAAAAAATTGATGGTCAGAGCCCTCGGGATGGACTCATGTTTCCTTGAATTAAGTCCATTAGTGACCTTCTCATTCACCTCCCCAAAATATGGGAGGGACTGGTGATTGCGTTTCTAGGATAACGACCTGAAAAGGTTGGAAACGGTGGTTGGAAACACATGCTTCTTGATCGCTGGTCATCGATGTCCGGACAACCAAGGTGAATTATTGACTTGGAGGGCATGTCGAGCGGCCTCTAGAGTCGGAATGGTACCGTTTTGATGGTATTTCATATGCAGCGCATTTGATACAAAGCATTGAAGACACTGAGTAGGTGATGTCATCCTCAGAGCGGATGATGATCCAGTAGGAGTAGCAGTAGAGGTATTCACAGTAGAGGAACTCACAAGTGTGAACATTAGGGAAGCCATTTATATAATGCAGAAGATCGTGGAAAAGAGTTTCTATTTGATATAACATACATAAACAAGATAATTTCTACCACTAAATCTTTTGTATGAGCACATTTGTTATTGATTGTTTTGTTGGCCCTATAATTGAGTTTAAACAGGGGCCTAACAAATAATTAAAACATCAATTTTAACATGGTTAAGGATTCACGTCTGGTTCACCATTTTTTGTTTCCTCTTGAAATGGGGATGACCTTGTCTGTTTAAGGTTTAAACATTCCAAACGGTTTCTAGTGGGTTTGTTCGTAGAACAGGAAACATCCAATGATTCTATATCCATTTGGACCTACTTTCCAAAGGTAGGTGCTCATTAGTTGTGAGCTGATAAGGCTTAAGAATTTGCATTGGTTTAGAGGATGGGAGGTCAGACTCATCACACCTTTTTTAGGGGAATTATTATCTACTCTGGGACTCTCTATATACATTTAAGTTATATTGGTGAATACTTATTAAATTTCCAAGTATAAAAATGAGCTTTCTTTTTTATCTAACAATCAATGATTGATATGTAGAAGATTTTAGAGAATATTTTATATGTATTCGAGGTTCTTCATCGATAGATAATCATCTATATTTGTTATATATTATTAGTCAATGGTATCCTTCATCACATTATGTTGAAATCACTTGGTCATTATGATAACCATACTGGTTTTAAAGCCACTCAGTGGGGCACATGAAGTTTATTGTCATTCATAAGGACATAGATTATTTCAGAGTTGGGATCGTACACACAGATCTGCTACCTACATATCCTTTTTTTAAAAGGAATCAGAACCCAAAAAGTTCGAGTAAAGAATTATGAGGTTTATGCATTATTGATGGCTTAAATAATGATGTCATAATTACTTTTATTCTCTAATCTCATGTGAGTAATGCTCCGTGTGAGAAACCATAGGTATTGGTAAAACCTGACAATTATTCCATGAAATATGTAATCATAAGAAATGATGTGGGGATTATGTATGTATGAATGTCCATATAGATGAAGATTAGGATTTACTTCCGAGAAGAAACCCGTGAAAAAGGTCTATAATGGAATATGTGCTTTATGGTGATTTGGATACTTAACTTAGGACTTAATCCTGAGAAGGATGCCCAAATTAGAGGGGACATATGATTGGGTTTTATTCCTGAGATGGAAGTCCAAATCAAAAGTAAATTAAGACTGGTTAAGAGAAATTATCACTGGGGTTTACTCTTGAGAAGGAGGCCCAGGTTAAAGATACTTGAGAACTGGTGCTTATTCCTTAGACGGAGGCCCAGGTTAAGGGGAATTATGATTGGGATTACTCCTAAGGAGGAGGCCCAGGTTAAAGGAATTATGACTGGGGCTTACTCCTAAGGAAGAGGCCTAGGTTAAAGGAATTATGACTAGGGATTACCCCTAAGGAGGAGGTCCAGGTTAAAGGAATTTGGAATTTGGGGATTACTTTTGAGGAGGATTCCCAAATTTAAGGGAATTTAATGACTAGGTCATACTCTAGAAAAAGAGGTGTGGGTTATGCGACTTGGGGCTTACTCTTTAAGAGGATTCCCATATTTGGGAATTTGATATTGGGACTTACTCATGAGAAGGAGGCCCTAGTTAAGGAATATTATGATTGTGAATTACTTATGAAATGAATGCCCAGGTTAAAGATCCTCTCTTATTAAATGATGATGTTAAATGAATGAAATCACTAAACATAGTGACATTATGATATATAAATAAATAGGTTTTAAGAGATATTCCATAGAATTCCTTTCAGATAAGGAAGCCAACCATGTAATCATTCCATAAATGGCTTTGAAAAGGGATATAAAGGCTAAATCCTGAAGAGGAGATGTGTATATGAATAAGTGAGGTGAATAGGCAGGAGGGGCACCCAAAATTAAGTATGCGCGCAGGTCCTGTGTGGGCGCATAGGTCCTGTGTGCGCATATATACCTGCGCGACGCATAGGTATCTGCACGACAGTCAACCCATAGGGTAATACATAGGTGAGGCTTGTCTCAATCCCTTAATATTATCCTTAGGGACTTCCAGAAGAGTGGTGTACAGGTTCTAATGAAGGGATAGGGCGGCGCACAGGTGTGTCCATTTCCCTTAAGGGTTAAACGAATAGGGGCATAAGTGTTAGTGAGTTTCAACACTTGGGTCTTGTTTCCCCTATTTAGATCTTTCTTTCTAGGTAAGAAATTACCTTAAAAGTGTTCAGAAGACTTCCAGAAGAGACAAGGGCACCAGGAGCTTAAATATGGCTTTTGGAATTTTTCGTCCCTCGAAATGGGGGGCCCACAAGGAGTATTTATATGCTGCTGAAGACCCCGGGTAAAATTCAAATATGGCGCACAGGTCACCTGCGCGCCCATATGTGGCGCACAGGTACCCTGCGTGACAATCTTAGAACCTACAGGGCCCATCCTGAAGCAAATCCTTGTTCATGCCTTTGTCAATTATTGATGTTTCTTAAAAGGATGAATCAATTTATGCTAAGGTATTCCCCTTTTTCAGTCGTTTAAACTCTGTGACGAAAAAGAGCGTCAACAACACCCAAATGAAAAATGTCATGGTGATCCCCCACTTCTAAATGTACCAAGTACCAACCTACCCGCACACACCTAGGCTTCATAGCTTGTCCCGCAATAAAGGAAAGTAAATATCATCACATATTTCCCGCACACACCAGGGCCTCACAACCACATCCCTCCCATAGACAGCTAGGAAAAAGAAGCTCATAACATCTCGCACATGCACACCTAGTATTCACAACCATGTCCTTCTTGTATCCACATGGGATACATTCATTGTTAGATTCTAAAAACACCTTGGAATTAAAAAAACATCTCATATAAATGACACTTGGGATACCAAAACACATGTCATCATGAAGACACATAGGAAAAAACTAATCACCCACACATGATATGGCCACACGATCCACAATCTGCCCAAATAATAATGGGTTATCATCTCCTAGAAGAGGGATCATTGAAGAGTGGGTGGCTATCTATCCATCCTCACATAATGGTGTTTGAAAAAGACAGACTCCCACATGAAAAACGGGGTGTTCAGAACATAGTTCCCAACTAGGGTAGGGTGCATATAGAATAACCAAGGAAAATAATTCACATATTAATATATAGAAACCATGAACACAAAATAGCCTATGGGTGTTCCATCAAACAAAACATCACAAAAAACACCACCATTGTTTCTGCCTCCTCTAAATGCATGAGCACACAATAGACCACTACTGAATTCATTCCCCCATCTAAGTTGTTTATATATAAGCATTATCAATTGAAATAATTAAACCTGTTATTATTTTATTCAGTACACTCATCAATTAGATTTCATTAATATGATTTATTAATTATATTAGTTATTGAGTATATTTAAGAGAACCAACCCCATAACATAAGCACAACACCATAAAAGAAGAATACAAGCCACAAGTCACATTAAACTTTTGTTCCTCGTTTATTTCCTCAACATTTTTCACAAAATAATGACTAATCCCATATTAAAAAAACATTATATTATTAAATACTATCATGATATCATTCATTCCGTAGCTATTCTTATTCCACTTTTCATTTGAATTTAGTAGTATCTCTAGATCATTACCAATAAATGATATTCTATATTAGTTTTATACTATCTTTGGAACTAGAATTCATTAAAAAAATTAAAATCCAATCACACATAAAGTAGAACCACCCAATGACCCATTAATTTCATCCCTATAATCACACATCACCTCAAATTTAAAGAAACACCCACTTTTACAACCTTGCTGCACATCCACACCATAAAAAATGTAGAATAATTTTGTATAACTGTACCCAATAGAACCCCATTACATAACCACATGTACCATTTAGAAAAAATCAACCCCACTACTCAAAACATCTCTTCCACTAACCCCACATATCTGAAAACATTCATATTCACTTCATCATATCACTAGTTTCAAACCACAAGACATAATCATTTATAAAAAGAAGTTTCAACTTATAAAAATGAAAGAAATACTTCTAGATTTATCATGTCGTCTCCTATTCAATTCTAATTATCAATGTGTTTTATAACAAAAAACATATAATACTAGGGAATCAATTTAATTTAGCTGAATATATGTGGTTAACAGATTCCATTCATTTGTTTAACAAGATGTAGGCCAATATGTATTAATAAAAATTAGGTGTTCAATGAGTGTCCCAAAATAAAAGATTTTTCAATAGGCACAAACCCCATACATTCAAAATATAAACAAATTGTAATGCATAATATATGACTTTTATTGTCCCCACAAATTGTTCTTAAACTGATTAAATTATCTATATTAATTTGGTATTATTCTATCATGTAAAAGGAATCATTCATTCACCAACCGTGTATGATACATAAATAAAAGATAGATGAAGGGATCCTTATAAGTAATAAGAAACAATCATTAAATCATTATTGTGCCAATGTAAGGGTGTGCATATTGTAGGAAAAACTCCTCGAAAACATGAACCAACTCCTATTAAATTTCCACAAGGATCTTATGAGAATAAGAATATTGAATGTCCTATATTAAAAGAATTTTGAATGAATGAACTAAAGGATGGTGTCTGGCTTTGCAGTATTAGATCTACAAATCATGGTATTTAATATAGTATAGAATTTTCATTAAGGTGGATCATTGTAAACTATGCGCTTTTACAAATTAAATTTCATCCTATATTTCTTAAAAATCAATTATATGATTTATATCCCTTGAAATGGAATAAAACACATATAAATATTTAATTAAGATCATTGTACATATAATGGGGGAATAAGGGAAAACACAAAAACTCTAGAAAATTGGGAAACTATTGGAATGAATCCCCATTATAGAATCCCTTGAACATTTTTAATATTCTATGGTTTATGCATTTAACTGGTAATTAACAGGGGTTCATTAGAGATTTCTCTCATTGGGCGGCACCACACATTGGTTTGACCATGAAGGGGGTCAAATTTGAAGGGTCAGAGGCATGTGAGAAATCATTTCAAGAGCTAAAGAAGCGGTTTACTAATGCACCGATTTTGATCTTACTCTAACAAGGTTAGAGGTACACCTTGTTTTATAATGCATCTATTGTTGGACATTGGGAAGTGTTGTTTCATGATGACTAGGTTGTAGCTTATGGTTTGAGAAAACTAATCCCTTATGATAGGAATTACCCCACACATGATTTTGAGCTTGCTACTGTGGTTCATTATTTAAATAGTTGGAGGCATTACATGTTGGGAGAACATTTCACATTGCTTTACAACTATTAATGTATAATGTACATCTTATCTCTGAATAATTTGAATATATAATAGAAAATTTGGGTTGATTACCTACCATCATTATATTTTTAGATGGTATACACCCCATGGAAAGGAAATAGTTTCTCTAATGGTATAAGATAAAAGACTAAAAATCAGGTAGTTCAAGAATCTAGTTTAGAGTAGAAGATTATGAACTTTATTGTTGAGATGCATTTTGTGGTACATGATGTGAATGAACTAATGATTCCTGAATCTATAGTAGTAGAATATAAACTTTTGAGATGAGTTAAAAACATACAGTTGGTGGATCTATTGTGTTTGGCTGTGAAGGAAATCCTTAATGGAAAAGAGTCACCTTCTAGTTTGGATTTTGGTAAAAATAAAGTTTCTTATGTTCATGTTCTTCTTGTGGATCCAGTTGGATTACATGAAGAGTTTATGAATTAGTTTCACAAATTAAAGTGTGTAGTGCTTCTGGGATTGACTAAGATTTATTGTGATCTTCATAGTCAATTTTGACAGCTAATAATGAAGAAAGAAATTGCATGTTTTATGGTGTGAAGCCTTACCTGTCCACAACTAAAGGATGAACATATGTGTCCAAATGGGTTGTTGTAGTCATTTACAATTATATAGTGTAATTGGAATGACGTAATTATCACCTCTGTAATGGATCTTCTGAGGATGCCTCAGAAGAATGATGCAATTTGGTTGGTGGTAGAAAAATTGACCAAAGTGCCTCATTTCTCACCGATCCATGAGACTTATACAGTGGTCTAGTTGGTAGAATTGTTTGTTCAAGAAATATTATTGAATCATGGTGTGATGAGAACCATAGTTTCTTATCAAGATCTGTTTTTCTACTCCTGTATTTGGCAGGGGTTACAAAATGTTCTTGGTACCCTTGTTTTTCAAGTACAACTTATCTCCCACAGAATGACTGGTAGTTTGAGCATTCAATTTAGGTATTAGATGACATGTTGAGATCTTATGTTCTGGATTTAGATGGTTCATGGGAAAAAAAATTCATGTTGAATTTTCTTACAACATCATTTTTAGGATACAATTCAGAGGGTTGGTTAGAGGCTAGGGAGTCTAAGCTATCAGGACCGAGTCTTGTGTAGGAGATTCACAGATAGTTGGGTTGATTCAGAAGAATATGGAAGCATCTCAGTGTAGGAAGATGTCATATTATGACCAGTATTATATACCCCTTGTGTTTCACAAGGGAGATAGTTTGTTTCTTCAAGTGTAGCCAAGGCTGGGTCACCGTTGTATTTAGAGGAAAGGCAAGTTGGTGCCTAGGTATGTGGGTCCATTTGATGGGGTGGAGAGGATCAAATTGCCGGATTAATGATTTTCTCATCCACAATGATATATTTGGGGGTATAATGTTTCCCATATTTCGCAAATCCGAGAGTATCGCCCTGATCTATCGCCTTTTATAAACGTCGAAAATTGTCGAGTGTGAGGGCGATGCGTCCATTAAGGAGCACCTGGTTCACATTGTAGATCATATTGAGATGATCCTTTAACAAAATGTGGGACCTTTGGATCATGTTTTATTCTATCATAGAATCATTTAATAGGAAACAAAGGAATAATAATCTTATATATGTGCAATGTTCCTGATCTACTTTCAAGGAAACTCAACGATGCTCCGAAGGAGCGGCTCAACGTCGAGTCTTCATTAGGTGGGGAAGTTGTATAATATGAGATCTTCCTTAAGGTATGTTTTTTTACATATGAATTTAATTTCCTTATATTAGATAAATATGTTTTTTCAAAATATAATGTGGAGTCTCTAGGGTGGTTTGGTGGGTCAGGACATGAAAGAGGATTCAAAATGGGGTCTCTAGGCATGCTTCGTGTTTTTTTTCACTGTTAGTGAAAACCATACGGACCATCCAAGGTAACATTTAAACCATAGAAATAGTATTTCACACATTTACCCCATGATTATTGCAACCATGTGAATGTCAATGGTAACTAGGAAAGGGGCTATTTTTTGACAGTATCATCCACACAGTAAGTTCATGGTTTGGAAAACCATGTAGGTAAACCGTGCGACCAAGTAATTTTTCGAAAATTAAAAAAAATTGGGATTTCATTTACCAAATCAATATTTTCCTCCATTCCTCTCCCTTGAATCCTAATGATGTGCCAAAATCATCAAGAGCTTCCATGGATCAATCTCCCTCATCTTAGAGCAGTTTGGAGTGTCGTTGGTAGTCAATAGAAAATCCGGGTATGACTAATCCAACTCTTGCTTCAATTTTTGGATTAGAGATTTCATCTCTTCCTTCTTACAATCTGAAGCTCTAAAACCTTTCATATTCGGTGAGATTAAGGTTTAGGATTCAAAGGTTGGTTGAATATGGATCTAAGGCGTCAATTAAAAGTGTGTTATCTAATTGATTCAAGGTAGGTGGTCTACATGTTATATGCATGTGTTATATAATATATTTCTTTAAATATGTTTATTTTCATCATTTCCCTTATAGTTCTAAGTATTTCCATTGAAAATATTAACATTTATGTTGTCAATTTAACAAATTTAGCTCCTCATGATCCATGCGGGATGCATGGGGGATGAATTGACCAATTTAAATCCACCCATGGGGTGTGTCAGCCCTCACCAATAGTAGAACAATGATTTAAGGTGTGAAATTAGCTCATAATTATGGGGAGACATAGCGAGAATGTTTATTTGTTTATATAATGCGTTATAATGTTAGGTGTCTTGTGGTGTCTGATGTGGTTAAAGGAAAATGGATTATTTTCTGGAAATTAAATAGGTTAACTGAGATTAATGGTAATGTGATAAGAAATTATATTTACACTTGAATTTGATTAGTGAGATAGGAATGTGAAATGGGAAATGGGGATAACGGGGTAACTGATATAAAGAATGGATGTTTTAATTTATTTAGGTATAATGTTAATTTCCCATTTAATGATATTTTTTAATGATGTAAGAGGTGTTTAATTATAGTGAATGATAAAAAAAATGTGCACATGGATTGGTAGAGGGGGTAAATAGGATCGGTTCTTCTCCAAAGGGATACATTGGATAAAGGATATAGATCCACCCCTAAATTCATTGGATAGAGAAGTGTATGGAGTTTTATTCCCTTATATGTTTCATTCCACCGAGACTAAGGCATCAAGGTGAGGATTATTATTTTATCGTAATGTGATGCCTATTGAGATAGTCTAGATTTTATTCTTATAAGAATGAGAATATTGGACATGCCTAATACATTGAACAGATGAATAAGGTTGATCAAACCATGGGATGCCTATTTAGTGAACATGGATTCAATGGTAGTATAATTTAAATGAACATGGTCTAAATGGTTGATTGAACTATTTACCATTAGTTTCCATTATTTATCACTTGCATGCACTATTTAATTTTACATGATATTTTGTAGGAAAATTTTGTTGTGCCTACTAAGTTATACTCACACTATACTCGGGCCACTGCTAGGTACCCGAGTAGATTTCATGCATGATGTTCCGGAAAAGGTCAAGGGCCCGATCCTATGGAGTTGAGTTGGACATGAGAAATGTATGGGTGAGGTTCCAAAAATGTATCTAGGAAAATTATGGGGATTTCAATTTTTTTATTTCTTTTGGCTTTTGTTTACATGGAACTATAGCAAGGCATGTTACGTTTACTATTGGATATTTTTTTGTACCCAGATTGGGAGTGGGTTATTTATGCATGTTATTGTCAGTTTTCTATTGTTTCTGCTATTTATATTGTTTTCGACTAGTTATTACTCTGGTAAGGAGGGTATAGTCTCCCCACATATAATATTAGTCCATGACTCTAGTCAGCAACCTCTTGCGTATGGGGAGGAACACTTGTCTCATGTGGTGACCTGGATCAGGGCATTGGTTTAGTGGCTCTTGAGTCGGGGATGTTGCATTAACCACTTAATTTCTTAAGGAAACATGGTTTCTATCAATATGATTAAAACACCACATGTTGTATTAATAAGCCTCATGCTTAACCATGCTCATGATAAACATTATTTATCAATTTCATAGTTCAATAAAACATGACAATACACTAAAATAAATAAAAAATGATTCTAATTACATAATTAAATCAACTGTAATAAACATGCTACATGCATAATTATTTAAAACAAGAATTTTCCTAGTTTCCACAACAATTATTACAAAATTATTCATACATACCATAACAAAATACTAAGATTTCAAGATCTCACAACATGGAAGACATTTCCAAATATAAGAAAAGAATATTGGGAGATAACCAGAATCAACCATAAACAACTCCATGACAAATATAAAATAAATCCAAAAAATCACACAATGTATGCATACATCAAAACTAATACATATTGAAGTCTTCCAAAAATAATGGACAAAATAATACAAGCTAATTAAGTGACACAACAAAAACCTAAAACCCTAGGCTAGAAAGGTTCTTCACATTCCCTATAATTCCCTTGAAAAACTGATATTAGTTTTATATATGTAGGGTGAGCATTCAACTATACTATGTTGGGTAAAACCAATGTATCTCACGCACAAGTGGAATAATCATACTAATTACCTTGTGAGAAAATAGCAGAAAAAAGCAGCACCTAACAATGAATACTAGCCATCCAAACCTCACCAAGTCACACTCAACAAATAAGGCAAGAAATGTAATGTAATATATAGAGAAAATAGATGTTTGGGTTCCCCTCACCATTTCCCTACTAATTTTCTACTCTCACACCGAAACAGAAAACAACGTGGTTCTCACTCGAATTCTGAATGTACCATGACAAAATCCACCTGCACACACATAGGAATCGTAGTAAGTCCCACAACCTTGGTAAATGAAGCACATCACATCTCACCGAAACTCACAAGGTCCTCACAAACATATCCTGCTCGTAATAACCTCAGAAACATTCCACATCACATACAGAAAACACATGGGAATTCACAACACATCTCATCCCAAAACACATGGGAAAGAAAAACTCATCTCATCTTGAAGAAAAATAAAAAAACAAATCATTCCCACATATACATATGTAAAACATTCCACTACATGCGGGAAGAATATTTGTTTATCACTACCTAGAAGAGGGAGAGAGAATAAACTGGTGGCTAGTGATCCATTATATAACTGGTATGTTTGGAATAACACCATCCCTGATGAAAATGGGGGTTTCTAGCACATAGTACACTACTAGGGTGGGGTTTATATATAAAAAATAAGTAAAATACAGATTACATGCATATATAGATAATAAGAACTTAACCCACCCTTGGGGGTTTCCATTTAAAAACCATCCAACGCATCACTATCAACTTTTCAGCCACCTATAAATGCACGACCACACAATGGGCCTCAACTCATTTCATAACCTCAACAATTTTGTTTATATATAAACAATATCAAGTGAAATAATAAAAACTATTATCAATTTCTCTGTAAAAACATCCATTTAATTTCACTAAAATTTAGTATTAATGATGTTATTAATTGATTAGATTTAATATAACTAACCACATATCAAAAGAATAAAACCATACATGTAGAATACATGCCAAAAGTCGCATTATAGAATTTGTCCACATTTAATCGCTTAACTGGTTTCACAAAAATACTGAATAATACTATATTTACAACACATTGATTCATAAAATTCTATCCTTTTATCATTTATTCATTATCTATTTACATTCCACTTTCTCTTTCAATTAAGACATTTCATCAAATAATTCACAAGAAAAAATATATTATTCAAGTTATATACTTTTCAGAGAACTATAATTTATTAACATAATACAATACCCAAAACACATAAAATAGAGCCACATAATAGCCCATTAATTTCCTTCTAATAATCCCACATCACTAATAGCTTACAGACACACCCCCTTTTATTACCTTGATGCACATCGACACCATAACCTTCTTACAGTCCTATTGTATAACCCTACCCATCACAAACCCACTATAAAACCACATGTATCATTTCAACAAACACAAACCCAATACATAAAACATATCATCCACTAACCACACATATAAGAACACATTCATATTCCCTTCACTATATGACTTGTGCCATCCCACATAACACATTGTATGAACAAAAACAACTTATAGCATAGAAAAAATCAAGACATGCTTCCAAATTTATCAGTGAATCCCTTATTCAATTCCAGCAAATATAGGATGTTCTCACGTAAACCATATAATTTGGATGAATCAGTTTATCTTTGTCGAATATACATAGTTAGTAGATTCCATGAAATTATTTAACTAGAAACAGACCAACATGCATTCATAAACATCATGTTTGCAATCAATGACACCTAATGACCACACATTTTAGTATGATTATAGAACATACATTCACAATATCAACAAATAACAATGTATACTATATAAATTTTCCCATCCCAGCATATTGATCTTAAATAGATTCAAATAAATTTATTAAGTTCTTTATTTTACAATCTTTAGAAAATAATCATTCATACACCCACCCCACCTAATAAACTAATAAAATAGAGATGAAGGGATCCATACGTGGAAGTAGTAATGACCATCACTTCTATAATGCACCAAAACAAGGGCAACATTCGCTACGAAAACATCTAGGGAAACACATACCAACTCCTACAACCTAGTCGCATGACTCATATGGTAATAAGTATTTCGAACATCCCATATCAAGAGAAAGGAGAAGGAATAAACTAAAATATGGTCTTTTACATTGAAGGATTAGATCTAAAACTCAAAATATTTTAAGAAGCATAGAATTTTCAATAAGTAGGATCACTATAAATCATGTGGTTTGGAAAATTAAATGACACAAGATATTTATAAAAAGAAAATATATAATTTATATTTTTTAAAATGGAATCAACCACACATAAATATAGAATTGAACTCATTTTAAAGCAAAAGGGGCATAAAAAGTGCACAACTAGAAATTTTTATAAAATATGGAAATTCGGAAAACTAATGGAATAACATACCATTAGACATACAGTTGGAACCTACGGATCCTAAATCATCATTTTTTCCTACCGATCCAAACTCACTATTGCGACCGACCAATCCTAACTCACCACTGGGAACTACCAATCTCGAGTCAATATTGCAACCTATCAATCATGACATTCCATTGTGACCTACTGATCCTTACTCACTATGAAAACCTTCCAATAATTGCTTACTCTTGCTTCTTTCTCATCCCGTCTCACCATTGCGAGTTGGAAAACTTTTAAACGTGTTGGAATAAGTATCCATGACCCCCCATAACTCCTCAAACAAATTATTCTCACAACGTAATCGACCGGAGAGTTCTTGGCCATTACAGGTATGATAATGGTTCATTGTGTAATCATTGTGTGGTGGTTACAATCATGGTTATATGAGATTGATTCATTTTCCCCTATTATTATATACTGAGTCCTAAAATATTTTTGTTGAGTTAGAGGATTCAAAAAATTATATTCATTTCATTTATTAATTATGAAGTATAATTCCCATGATCCTTCCAATAAATGGTATAATTTTCCAAAAAGGATAAGAATCCCTAAAATAAGATAACAATAATATTGTATGTGTGTTGTAAACAAAAATATTATGCTATAATTTTTATGTACTCCTAATGCTCTTTTCTAGATTGGGTGAACATTTAATGTTATATTTAGGATTTTAAGTATAATAAATTATTCTATATTTCATTTAATAAATTATTCAACAGGAATGGTGCATAATTCCTTAATGGGTTTTAGTTTTTGTAGACCTTATTTATATATCATTCACAAGATAAAATATACTCCTAATAAAAAGTTAGTTAATGATTGAAAATGATTTTTGACGAGAATATTTTTTTATGTATTTAATAATCACAAACATATTTTTTAGGCCTATTAGCACGACGTTATAGCCATTATTTCCAATTGAACTTTTCATTATCAAAATGAAAATTTTCATCCATGTATATAATACTCGATTATATATACCATGTTTTCCATTTTTAGAAACCTATAATTTTATGATGATTTGACATGATATCTGATGTTTTCTAACTCATTATAGAAGTGGTTCGATGTCAATAATGGTCTTGTGGAATGGATGGTGTGAATTGTTTTTAGAGATGGGACATATATTAATTGAATAGGTTTTATCTTTTTTAATATCATTATATTTGTTTATTGGTGGATATTCATATAACTATGTTTTTATTAATTCTCTATGACTCCATATTTTTTTTTGTTGCTAAATTTGATTAATATAATTCCAAGAATATGAAATTATAAATGAATTGGGAAGAATTAATGCGAACATATGTTGATGATAGTAATTATTCATTAATTATAATGCATTTATTTGGTTTGGATAAATGATCTAGGATCATCGCTTGAAATCTATAATTAAAATGTGAATTAGGGAATGACCAAGGATTTTGACCATTATTGTAAATGGTTAAACACTGCATAATAAATAAAGTATATAAATTATTTAGTAACTATTAAATAATGTGATGTTTCTAAATGATTTACACTGTAAAATTTTTTCTGAGTTAATAATTATGACTACTGTCCTAGAGATGGAAACCAATGAATTCCTGACGGGTGATAGTGATAATTATTATAGGATAGGATATTTTTGTATATACTAAATTTTTTGTTTTTTATCATTATTTTGTAGTATTTCATATTAACCCCATAAGAGTTATGTATTCATACCAATATCCCTATTTTTGGGCTTCTTGTAATCTCCGCAACATCTATGTTGGTGAGGGAATAGATGGTTGACATTTACCAATTCATTATCATCCATTTGGATGTACCTTGGTGCAAGGGAATATCAATAATGGGATTGATTATGGAATAGGGTATGTTCTCACATGGTCAATGATGGGTTATAATTTTACCAATCATTTATATGTTGGATATAAATGCCTGATGGTATAGAGTATACATGTATCCTAATTATAATGAATATGGTTACTATAGGGGTACCCTCTCATTGCATATAATGCTTAGTGGTATAGATCATGATACATGTGTTGGGATAGATATCATTCTTATTACGTAGATTTTAGATAAGATGGTGATTTGATATAAAAATCATTTATTGGATTTTCAAGGCGAATTATCGACGAGGTTTAATTATACAATGATTGTTATTGGTGTGTGTGTGAGAAAAACCAATGGAGATGTGGTTGTTAGATGCCTTTCTTTTTCATATTAATTTAATATAAAATTTATTAGAATTATAATTTAAATGGGGAGTGGTCCAATGAATGGATGTTATATATTATTACTTACAAATTAAATGAATTAGTTTAAACTATTTTTCACATGCACTTACTACACTTCTATAAAAAAATTAAAGGATGTTCCTGCGAGGATTCTACTGAGTATGAAATTATGGTTCACCTAATTATTTAAATAAATTTTCCATTCTACAATATTTGTTTGGTGAATTATATAAAAATTAATAGATCATGGAGTTGCAAATAAGATATAGGATTTTGTGGCCACTTCTTTGGAATGGTGAATTTTATCAAATAAATTTCAGTATATGATGTCATTAAATTCATGTGTGTGGATTTTTTAGATACCTCTTTATATGATATAGTAAATTGGTGGATCGTTTGTCTTTCATTGGATTAATAATTGAGTGAAATTATTATTATTTATATGAATTGTATGCCTATTAATATATTTTCTAACCAATTAACAATTGCATGTGGACTTTAGTCATCATATCCATATTCTCTGTAACATTGAGAGTGGTAACTGATAAAGGGGTCATGAAAGTGTGAAGTCCAAAAATTTCGATAAAAATACGATTGAGTCTCTATAATGGAACTAGTAATGATTACATGGGTTTTTAGGGATAAATTATTGGTTGATAATGAATAATATTTTAACATTAATGGTCGGGTGGATCATTAGATTATGGGAACTCATGTGATCTTATTTACGAATATTAAAATTAATAAACATACTAGGAAAAGTATTGATTCTTGTAGGGTATATTAAATCCAAAGGATCTTGTATCCCAAATGAATTCAACCATGATTTAATGGGATAAAAATATTTATTAGATGAACCCTAAATATTGAATCATATTTTTTTTATATTCAATGTGTTGGGAGTCCATAAATATTTTTCATTTGCAGATTCGAGTCTAGGCTGTAACACTCATCATGTTTTCACTGATAATTCCATTTAATATATAATATTCAATACCTATAATTTTGTTATTGATGATGATGATAGTTAGTGTAAGGTTATTTAATTTTTATGCACTATAGGATATAAAGTAATAGGGAATTTATTTCAGATCAAAAGAGAAAGTCATTATTGGAGGAATTATTGATTTTCATTAGGTTTATATTATCTCGAAGGGAATATTTGTATTTGACAGATTATAATATGTTGTCAATAGATTCCTATAATGGATTTCAATTCATCATGGAATAAAAGGAGTTGATGATTTCATAGATGAAGTTTCATGACCAGTATGAGGATGAATTCCCCTCAAATTCATTGATGGTAGCATGATGGTATGTTAGTCAAACTATCCCATACATGAGGTATTGTGTGAACGACTTCTGTATCATATATATGAATGTAAAATTTTATGATTAAAATACCTTTTAATATGTCTAGGCTATAATGATGCATTTCTGAAGATTTATATCTACATATTCATCACCATTACAACCCATTAATGTCATAAACACATCGTGATGTGATGTAAAAAGAAAGAGGTCATTAAGTTGATCTTTACTAGAAAAATGTCTTTTTCAAATGGAATTCATTATGACTCGATGTTGAGAATAGTTGTGGAAAGATATTCTTATTCATTAGGTCTTAATAAATCATTGATGGAAATGAGTTTGGTTCATCCTTATCCATCTTGTTTTAAAAGTCCGTGTTGTTATAAAAACCATAATGGGATGCAAAATAACATTTTTTCATGTTTTTTTAATAGCTACTAAATATTTTATTTATTGACCTTCCTTGGAAGTCATTATTGTAATAGAATAAGAAATCACACTCAACAATAGTAGTTATATCCTTTGAGGTGGTATATGTATTTAGATTCTATCAATTTTGACAAGGGGAGAGGGGAAAAATAATAACACATATAGCCCCAGGATTCAACATATAATCATGAACATATAGAATTTTTTTACTATATATGATTTATTTATTAATTTAATTGAGGCCATGGAGATTCACATGGTTAGAATAATTACACATAGTTATCATCAAAATCAAATACAAATGTGATGCGTGGTACTATCTATGTAACCCCATAAATAAATTATTCTAAGAGATCATTATATTTTACAAAAACATAAATTCAATTCACATTTAATATTTCATTGAACAGAAATTATAATTTTATAGGATGAATATCAATATCTAAATTACTTGGTTAAAATAAGGGGAAAATATATTTTTAATATTATCCATTAGAAATAAGCTTTTATTAATTATTTAAAATGTACTTGATAAAAACTATCCATTTAAATTCTAATATAATATTATAATATTTATAATTACGCTTTTATTTAATATAAATTTCTTATAAATAAAGATAATATTAATTGGAGGTAAACATAGAAATTTTTAGAACAGTATTTTTTAAGCATAATGTTAATCCATTATAATTAAACAATGAAACATTTTGAGATGAGTTTAATTAATTGATATATATATAGATTGTAAATCTAAATATATGAATTTAAATCCTTATAATGATGATTATTAGTCATGAAAATATTTATACATCCTTTTAGTCATGAAAAAATGGATTTCCTGATATAAAATTCTACGATAATATTTGTGGTTATATTTTTTTATTAAATTCTAAAAAATATATGAATTTAATTTCATGTCATAATGATTAGTAATAATAGTATACATTTATCATCACCATTAATGTTAAAACGGCTTTACCATGCGTAAATAAAAAATTAAAAGGGTTAAAATAACCTATTTACTTATTTTAACTACACTAGAATGTGGTATTAATGTCTTAACTTTATCACTTATGAAAATTATCTACTTTTGATACATTATTCACTGAATTGTATGTAATAATTTTTTAAATCATTGAAAAAATACATGTGTGCCTCTCACAACAATTATAAATGGTGACCTCCTCTACTCACTACGTCACACCTATTAGTCCATTTATATAAAACTAACCCTAATATAATCACTTCAAATAATCATTATTCTATTATAGAGATACATATCTTCCCAAAATACAATCTCATGGTTTCTTAATAATATATGCAATGAAGGGTTTTCAAAGCAATGGTAAACATCTTCCCGAATATCTTTTTTAAATTACTTTGAAACATTTGGTAATGTATTAATAAAAGATATAATAAAACAATTATATATCATATTTTTTGGATTTCATTCTGATTATTGTTCAATAAATATCCATTTATATCTCCATAAAATGGGAAAAACCCACCTCTTGTATGTACAACCAACTATTCCTCATGAACCGATATAATTATTTTCCATTACTAACTCACATGGATATTAATAAAGATTAAAATAATGAATATATCTGATAATTATTAAATAGTATTTACTATATAAAATTAATATATCAACCAATTACTTAGCTATTAACCCATTAAGAAAATTATTTCAACACTCAGGCATGTGTAAGACATACCCTATCCACAAAGCAATGTGATTAATTTTACACTTCATAATTTCACGATGGATTATAAATACATGTATCATTAATAAATATGATATTAATAAAATTAATTTCATTGTAGATATTATGGATCAACATCATATATATAATTACCATATCTTCCAGGATAAATATTTGTTGAAAAAATGAAGGTCTATTCCCCAGAAATAATGGTGTTAATGAAATTTTATTAATGAATGTGAGATAATATGGTACAAGTAGAAAATATATGATATAGAAAATATGATTGTTGATTTAGTATATATTAATGATAAGTTTAAAAAATTATACTTGAGGTCAATGCATGTTCCAAAAATGGGAAGGGTAATGTAATGTATTTCGTATTAATTTCAACTCGATTAAGACATATAATGTATTAAGAGTCTATTTTATTTTATATTGTGTATAAAATTACACATTAATATTTTAAATATGAATATAGATTTATTATTGATGATTAATTTTTAAATTCCTGTTTATTATGTTATGGTGATTCAATTTAAAATTAACCAAATATGTAACGATATATTTTACAATATCATTTATTTAGATTGTCTTAGTTATCTAAGAAGAAATCATATAATGCATCCTTCCTAAAATTACAATATTTTATTATCCTCGGGATATCTAGGATTTATATATCTTTTTTCCGACATCTCCGTACATCAGAACATGAATCATGTAAATAATTATTTAAATGAAAATATGATTTCATTTATCATTGAATTATATATATTTATTTTCTATGACAATATTTATGAAAATTGTTTTAAAAAATTCTATTATATTAATCCAATTATTTTTCTGGGAACAATATATTATACCTATCTTTTATATGCCCTTTAATGTAATATGTTGAAGAAATTTAGAAATACTGATTTTTTCATTATTTACAAAATGTAAAATAGATTGTTTTAAATGTATATGACATTAATGGAATTCACCTCCACTCTAACCATTTTACAATATATAGTTGTTTTTTATTATTTAAATTGTATTAAAAATAAAACTATATAATGAATGTTTATTTCAAAATATCAATTCCATTTTAAATATTTCTATAAATGAAATTATTTTATTATAGAAACTATTTTTCCTATGAAGTGAGGGTCATCTCTCATAAATTATATATTTCATACAAGTTATCATTATTTTGTTTTATCCATATTCTTATACTCATTTGAAATTAAATTTCAATTAAATATCTATATCGTTATTAAAATGGGTATTATTATTTCCTAAAAAATATATCATTTTGACATATGGTTTTTTTCAATGAATCTTATTTGATTGTCTAGGGAAAATAATGATAAATCCATATTTTTCACTCAGTACAGATATTTATCGATAAGGTATATATTTTCTAAATCTAATTAATCATCCAGTATTGGAATAATGAAAAAATTAAATAGTAATGTCTGAGTCCTTCTTATAGATATTCTCTTTAGGGATCAATAAATCTCATGAGACAAATCATATAGCCAATACTATTAAATGGGTTTCTATTATATATCTACCATTAAAATAAATTGGCTTGGATGAAATATTCCATATTAAAGGTATCATTATATCATAGATAATGATTTTCAATATTAAAAATTAACTATATTGGTAATTAATTTATTATTAACCATGATATTATTACATTGATATTATACATGTATTCATTTATGGATAAAATTATTTATTATGTGCAATGTGAATTCAGTTATCTTCCTTGATATATTGATTATGTCCAATTTATACATGATAGATTTTGTTTCCCAAAACCCATAATGTGGAATTATTGTCAACATTATTTTGTTTTCATTCCTCTAGATATGATTGATAAATCATTGAAGGATTTTCAAGGATGAAGAACATTTAAAATTATTATTTTTATATTTTATTCCCAATATAAAATGGGAATCATATATGTATATAGCTCTCCAATAATAAAAACTTGATCATTAATTTAGGATTATATCTAGTTTATATATCCTAATGAAATAATATAGACTCTGGATCTCGGTTACTGGGGTAAGGGTTCTTTTAGTTGCTAACCGACATTGTTTTGTATAATCCGTTGGAACTATATTTGGGGAATAAAATAGTAGGGAACATAACCTAGTGATTGATTTTATGGAAAATTATAAATATGTAATAAAATCCAAAAAAATTTGGTGTTTCTGTGAATATGTGGTTTTCAAATAAATTAATAATTATTGGGATATTATATCGAATGTTGTCTTTGTATAGGATCATAAAGGGATAACAACTTTAAAAAGTATTGGTTAACTATATGTATACCCTCAGTATGGTCTATGGTGAATGGGACCTTACTATTCACCAAATTTTATGCTACAAGGAAGTATTCTTGGGTTAAATATTATTTTAATAATAAAAAATTTTAATTGATTCGTTCATATTTATATCATTTATTTATTTTACCAAAGAAACCACATTTATAATTAAGATGTTAACAATACAGAAAATTTAAAATTATGATTGGTGTTACAACATTTATAGATTTATATATTATGATTAATTATTCAAAATTTCAATAAATAGTTCAATATATTTAATATTCTAGAAAATACTCAGGGATTTATGGATGGTATCAATACATGTGGCTAAGGTAGAAATATCATTATAGAGCCTACCAATAACAATGTTTTTTGAGCTTACTAGGGCATAAACATATTATGAGAATATTCCCATGTTGTAAATAATATCTAGGAATATAATGATCAACATGATGTTCCTAGATTCAAATTCATATATTGGATAATTTCATTCAATAGAATTCCCAATGGTCAATGAAGCTATTAATCATGTTTAAGATCTGAAATAGATGAAGTACAATTAAAAGATATTTATATATGTAGGATATAATGAATGGGGGAAGATTATGTTTGAATTATTTGTTCTCAAATCCAATGATGATCAATATTATTTTTTAGTTCAAATAAATATAGAGGAAGAAAAATAGAAATCATAGAATATACATATTTTAATGTAATAGTCATTACAAAGTATTTCACTCATCGGGAAATAACTTAGGCGAATAGATCATTCTGTAATATAATAAAAAATAAATAAGATTGAGTTTATTAGTATGACGATACATTTAAAATATTGCGATAATATAATATGGATTTCAGATGAAATGAAGAAAAATATATTTAATATTTAATTTAAGGTCTTAAACCAAGAATTTTAAGGGAACGTATTTCACAAAATTATTCATTATATCTAGATTTATATTTATACACCATAAGAAACGAAACCAAATTTTATAGATATTATATATTCAATGGAAATAAATTGTAGAAGAGGTTATATGAACACTTATGAAAATTGATCGTGAAAATTGAATTAAATAAAATGAAGAAATTATCATCACATGATGATTATATAAATAAATGGCTTGAGAAATTCATGAATAAAAAGGATATTTGTTATAAGTATTGTGAATTGTTTAATCTATATAATTAATGAAAGAGAAATAAAGAGACAATTATTATCCATTGAAACAACTGTGGAAAAAAATTTCATTATTAAAACAAATTCCTTAAAATTCGTGGGAATATACCATAGTAGAGGGTATGTGAAAAAGGTCTTGATAATATGAAAATTGTGGTTGATGTTGATTTTTTGAATGATATGGTGGAATTTATATTAATAATTTATTTAAATTTTGATACTTCATTTTTGTATTTTTTTTATATTCACTCATTTATATCTTCCATATCTTTACAGAAAAATATATTTTTACATAGAACCATATGAATAAAGTTATCAGTCAAAACGCTTTAGGGAAAATCTCGATAAAAAGTAATGTTTCTTTTAGTTAATGTTTTGATACAAAAACATTCCACATTAGAATAAATTTTTATTATAGATTTTTTTTATTGGATATAATTCTTGTCTTTTACAATCCATCAAAATATGGTAAACTTATTTTTTTGAAGAGAAATAAATTATGATTGCCTACAATGATTTGGAAATCCTTATATTTGGATGGGATATCCCGTCATATTTTTCATGTATAATCCCACCTCCAGGGACAATTTAGTAACAAAATTGTGGTGTATAAGTGTAGGAATAATATATGTATTGAAAAGGTAATCATCCAATTGAGGATGTTCCCATTAAACACCAATAAAATAAAGAATTTATAGGGTCATTAACAAAACATCCACCTGAGCCTGGGGTTTATTTTTTCATTGATTTAATCCCTCATTCAAGACCAATATAAAATATACCCTATATAATATCCACCAATTACTTAATTTATTAGTAGAAGAAATAAGAGGAGTTTTGTAATACTGTATTTATATACCCTACTGATTCACTTTGGGTATCCATTATTCATTTTATCATCAATTAAGATGAATCCTTGTGGATGTATATAGATTAAGGGAATTAAATTATATTATGATAACAAAAAAAACAATTATCCTTAGATTGATTAATTAATCAATCAAATTCAAATAGAAACATACTTTTTAATGATTATACTCTATTCTGGGTATCATCAATTGTGAGTATAATGTAATGGTATTCCTACAATAACATTTGGAACAATGTATGAACATTATGAGTAAATAGTAATGTAATTTTGATTGCCTAATCCTACCTTTATTTTTATATATCTAATAGATATATCATTAAAGGGACATCTTGTTGGACTTATTGGCATACTTATTGATAATATATTATTATATAATAAAATATATAGTGACTATGATAATCACTTACAAATAATCATTCCGACTATTAAAATAAATGTGTTATAAGGAAAATTTGGAAAGATTGAATTCTATATTTAGAATTTTTTTCTTTCAATATATTTTGTTTAACAATAAATTCATGCATGATCTTGTAAAGATATTGGAAGTTGAATAATGTCCTAGATTAAAAAACATAACCAAGGTATGTAGTTCCTATTGTTGGTAATATTACTGTCATATTTTTTTAAAATATTTTACTAATTATATAAAAACATAACCAATAATACATGTGATGGGTTTATGTTCATATGTAAAAAAGGAATGGGATGGTAGTTTTTAATATTTTAGGAATATGTTATTCAATGCTCTTATTTTGATTAATCTTTTAGGATATGATGAATTATGGATATATAGTGACGCATTATATAAGGGATATGGTGGTGTCATCATTCAAAATGGTAATGTTATTTCCTATGAATAATGAATATAAAAGACTCATAGATAAAATAATGTAACCCATTCTCTAGAGTTGGCAGTTATAATATTTTATTTGAATATATTTTTACATTACCCTTATGTTGAATTACTTTATTAATACTCAAAAAAATAGAATAGAATTTAAATTTACACATAATTAGATAAATCTAAGGAAATTTAGATGTGTCAAACTACTCAAGGATTATAATGGGTAACTGAACTACATCATAGAGAAGGAATGTATGGAAACTAATTCATTATGTAAGAATGTTGATTGAATCCTAACCAAAATGAGAAATGGTTGTGGTCCTATATTTATGGATTTAATGAATATGCATATGGTATTTATTAACAATATGAAAACATCAACCTTTTTTCAACTAAAATCAAAACCATCCTTATTGGAAGAGATCAAATGTTCTAAACCCATTGAATGTAGTTTCCAAATTTTAATTATAATATTGAATAAAATGAAATCAGTAGTCTTCAAATATTATAATGTTGTACAAAAATTTTGTTATATTTTGTGTGATCCTTTTATACATAATTTAACAATGGAATTACTGGATGATGATCATAACTTGATTTTACCTATATTCCTTGGTAGAACCAATATATATAAGGATTTAATGGAATATTTTTTGTTGGATAATATAAATCATGAAATTTATGATTATATATCAATATGATTAGTTTATCAGGAGGTGTAGGATATGATACATCACCCTATAGGATTCATGAATCATCTACCAATTGCAATGTGGAAATGGGATGGCATTTCAAAGGAATATTACTATAGATTACTCTTGAATCTTAGAAATATTGATTCAATATGTGTTATATGTTCATCATGATACCAAACCTTCATATTTTATTGCTATCAAAGAATATATAAGAGGTGATCACCTCATATATATTTATAATAACTATGTTTTAAGACTTCATGGTGTACCAATTTTATTTTTTTTATGATCGTAATTTGTGATTTAAAGTTATATTAATGAATAGTATGAAAAATATTCTCGATAATGATTTTCATTTTACCACTAAAAATCTTCCCCAATATGATGGGTAGTCATAAAATACTATTCAAACATTAGAAGACATGTTAATATGATGATCACATGAAAGTCAACGGAATTTAGGATTATTACCTAATGTTCATACTATTTTCTAATAAGAATATCTTCTATTCATGTATTGGAATAGTACCATATAACAAATTATGTGCCACTAGAGTTTTTAATTCCAATTATATGGATTAATTTGTTGAAAATAAAATTGTAGGATATTAATATATTGAGGAGACAAAAAATGGTAAATTCTATTCAGAATTACATTAATGTAGCTCAATAGAGGAAATATTTTAGTTCTTTTAACTAAATGAATGATTTGTAATTTCAATTTTAAGATCTTGTTTTCCTGAATATATATCCATTGATGTGTGTTATAAGATTCATTATAGAAGGGAAACTGAGCCATAGGTATATTAGACCATTTGACATTCTATAATGAATTATAGTGATCGATTACAATTTTGGATGTCCACAAAGTCTCTCTAAACACATGATTTTTTGTACACAAATGGAATTCATTGAACAAAAAAATAATACTAATTAAAAAAGGATATTTTCTTATTCTAGTGAAAATACAAGATTATCTAGACAGAGTTTGGAAGATAGGTATCCTTAAATTAAAACCGGGCTGTCATAGACATTCTGACTAGGATTCCACTTTCTATCTACATAATTATAGAAAAACAATGGCCTATGTCTAGATCAAATTGAATGGACTTAATTGGTTCTTTTGGCATCAAAAAATTATGAAAGATATTCTTTCCTTCATAAGATCTCCCCTAAAAATTGATCAACGATCCTTAAATATTGACTTAGGACTAATGGATATAGTGATGGTGGAAATAAAACATGACTCCAAGCTGCACAATACAATTAATATAAATGATAATGACTACAAAACTGAAATCATAATGGAATATAAGAGGAAACCTCCATTTTTTGAACATTTCAGGATCCTTGGTCATACAGTCTACAACTATAGGGTTATTAGAAAACAAGTAATCCACGAACTAAAAATGATTATAAATAATAAGGAGAAATATGAAAGTTAATTCTCCCTAGATGGAAATACCTGACCCCCCTGAAAAATCAGAAACAAGGGTGATGAAGTCAAATAGTTTTGCAGACATAGGGGAGACTTTGGGTACTATCTTGGCTGATATTGCTGAATAAGATGGAAATTCTATTACCAAGCAATGACCTTTTTATGAAATTGAAATACTAGTTTTAGAAACTATAAGGTTATCCCTGAAGTAAGAACCCAATACTTGTCTAGCAGATAAGATCTGAAGTCTCATTCAAAATTTTGAACATACCCATGATAGGAGGAATAAAATTGAAAAATAAATTACAGAAAATGTATGCACTTCTCCCCCTCACATTTTTGTTTGTCCTGGGGCCAACTCTACAAGAAATGTCAATGCCCACACTGCAACTTAGTGTACTGGACAATCCCAGGACCCCTCCCACTTATCCAACAATGATTATTTAGGATTTCAGAATCAAATCAATAACAACCCAACTGAACTATACTCCCTTACCCTTGTTAAAATCATTTATTATAATGGTTCCAAAACACTTGATTCAACTGTCCAGGCTATAAAATCTTAGAATACATTGTCCAACCTAATAATTGTTCTAGAAATCGCACAAACTATTATTACTAAGGTGAATGAAACTGATTCCCTGGGATTGGAAACTATCATAAAATGGAGGGAACAAATGGTGCATGGTCGTAAAATACAAGACCTCAATGTCTTCACCAAACATCCCCAACCAATAGAAAACTCCTGTGTGGAGAAACCCGACCCAACCATTACTGTTTCTTTAACTCAAACTGCTATGAAATTTGTTGTTGATAATAAAAGTATTTCTACCATTACTAGAACTAATTCTACATTAGAATAGAATAATGAAAAAACATATAGAGAATGAACTACTTTCTTCTCCCACTACTCTCATCCAAACCTTTATCAATACAAGCGTACCTGGTCCTATGACTATTCAAACCGTGACAAAAACAAATAAATCTGTTATTGCACCCATGGTATTGGATCCTAATACTATGCAAGAAAACAATAACAGAGTACTGTAGATGATATTCCATCTTTTAGAACTAGACACCATCTAATAGCAGGCCACAACTTCTTCAAAGGCTTTAGGTATTCTTATCTCCCTACCTATAGTTAGTGGTTATTTCTATATGTAGTCTGTTTCTAAGCATGTCATCAATCCTTTATTTTAAAATCCTATGAATTCTATAGACTCAACTATAAATAATCCAATAAAGGAACCTACAAGGAAGAATACAATCACATCTAGAAATGAACAATAATAGGTCACTAACACACCAAAGGTTAGAAGGTTTACTAGAATCAAATGTTCAAGAAAAAAGAAAAAGGGGACATCTGACTAAAAATTTAGGTCGAAATGAAGATACTATTTTGGAATTGTCAGGACATCACTAACTCTGATAGGTTCATTGTTTTAAAAATATTTTCCAATACCCATCATCCTATTTTATTTTCTATTTTGTAATATAAAATTATCTTTTCCACCAAATACTAATTCTTAGGTCAAAATAATTATTTGTTTACTGTTGCTATCAATAATTCCCTCAATGCTGATTTGTTATGGATTTTTTTGCACTGTTCTTTATAGAATACTAGTGTTTTCAATATCCCTGACCAAATTCCTAATTACAATTTTAATATTGATAGAAAAAACTCTTTATTCTCATTTTTTTATATAAAACATATATCATGAAAGAAGAACACATTATAAAGAGCTCTCATTTCATGGAACTAACATTAATGCCCCTGGTTTCTTATTGGTGACTCTAATGCCATTGGTAACTAAAGTGAGAAAATTGGACCATCTCATTATTCTATTTCCACAATAGAATTTAAAACCTCAATCATAGACAACAATATCTTTGAAAATAAACTCAACTGTGAAATATAAACTTTTTATCGGAGATATTATAACTAATTGTTTGCCTCCAAATAGGATAGAGCCTTCACAAATGTCCCTGATTCAGTTAACAGGGACATTATTTCTTGCTCCACTATTCACAGGCATAACTCTAATCATCAACCCATTTGGTTAATGTATACCCCAAAGGAATGAAACCTATGATTCCTTTCAAAATTAACAAATTGGGGTTCTCGGATGACGAGTTCACCCATACCATCCAAAGCATTTGGTTATTAATGTATCATTACAATGATTCCATTACCTGTAACAATTAAATATAAAATAACAAAAGTCTCTAAAGTGATGGAGTAGTAATAAAGACAAACATGGTAACAATGACATCATGATCCATGAAAAATAACTATATGATATTAAAAAAAATAACACCAACTCTGACCCCAACACTGACCCTACTTAAATGATAAACATAGCGATAAAACTAAACTCTGTACTCACGTTGAATGAAAATATGAGAAAACAATCATTTAAAGTTAAATGGATAACTAATGGAAATAGAAATAAAAATTCAACAAATCTCTTCAATGAATCAAGAGGGCATGGAGATTGTTAACCATTCTAAAGGATGGAAATAACCTTCATGAAAATGAAGAAGACGTCACCCATCATATTGTCTCTTATTATGAATCAGTCTTCAAAGGTCATCATATATTAAATTTCCTCATTCCTGAGGACATTCTTTTTGTGGTAACCAATGAGGGGAACATCATCTTCTTCAGCACATTGATGGATAATGAAATCAAGGAAACTATCAATAGGATGAATCCAGATAGTGATCTAGGTCATGATGGCTTCAATAATGGTTTATTTCAACATTATTGGGAAGTGATTCATATTGATTCTTGTAATCTAGTAAAATATTTCGTTTCTAATAGGGTGTTCCCTCATTCTCTCAATGCACAATTTCTCACCTTAATCCCCAAAGTGGATAATTCTTTTGAGACTCATCTGTTTAGACCTATTTCTCTTATCAATACAATTTCTAAAATCATCAAAAAAATCATTAATAACATACATTCATCTATCACGGACAACATTGTCTCTTTGAACCAATTAGGTTTTACAAAGGGTAGATCCATTCAAGACTATATCTGTATTGCCTCTTAATGTATCAATAACTTGAAAAAAATAGATGAGGAAACATAGCTATTAAAAATGATATTAGAAAATCCTTCGACGCTATAGACTAGTGCTTTATCTTCAATGTCATACATGGGTTTGGATTCAATTCTTCATTCATCACTGAAATCATTACTATATTCTAGTGAGCATCTATATCCATTTTGATCAATGGATATCCTAGGGGCTACTTCAAATGCACCAAAGGTGTCAGACAAGGTGATCCTATTTCAAAAATCATCTTCTCGATAACATAAGACTATCTTAGTCATCCGATCAACCATATAGTGGTCCAGAATAAGGTGAAACCCATCCAGGACTCTAGGAATGTGAATACTCTTACTCACATTTTTTATGGTGATGAAATCATTATTTTTCTTTCTGGTGATATGGGGGACATCCTTAATTTGAAAATTTCACTCTCACACTGTGATGTTGATTCTGGGAAAAACATTAATTAGAACAAATTTATCATTTTATTTTGGAAGAGCATTCCACAGAACAAATAATGTAACATCGCCAATGACCTTGGTCTAAAAGACAGAAACACTCCCCTTCACTTGTCTTGGTGTTCCTATCTTCTGGGGAAGGTCCATGTCCAGTCACATTGCAACTATTGTAGACCAAATTCTAAATCAATATTCCTCTTTGAAGGGTAATGCTCTCTCCATGGATGGTATGACTTGGCTTGTTAAATATATTATTTCCTCCAAGATGGTTTATTACATGATAGTCTAAAAATGACATGTTGGTCTTATTACAAATATGAACATTGCTCTTAAAAATTTCATCTAGACTGGTTGTACATTAAAAAAACTTTTCACTATTCCTTGGTCAACCTATTTCAATCCCATTGAGAATGGTGGTATTGGTATAAAAATTTTAAAATTAATTAATGAGGCCCTTCCGGCCAATATCACTTAGAAACTTATTCAAAATTCCTCAAATGCTAAAACAATTCTCAATAATATATTCCTTTTCAAACATAATGCTGGAAATTTGAGCAACATTAATTCTTCTATTTGGCCTACCATCAAAAAATCCTTAATCAATATTATGAATACTTCAAAATGGATGGTCTCCAAATACACTTCCATGAAATCCTGTTTGGATAACTAGACTGACACAATTTTAATATTTATGACATCTTTTGATGAAACTCATGAAAATATCAATTGCACCATATGAGATATCTTAATATCTCACCATGGCCACCTCTTTGATACTATTTATAATATCATTGATAACTACTCTTTTACTTACACTGATGACTTCTTAATTTGGGACCAAGCTCACAATGGCTTGCTTAACTCAAAAAAATTCTACATTCATGATTTTGTAACCATGATAACGATTACAGCTAGCTTAAAATTTATAACAAATGTTTATTAAAACCTTTGATATTTACACTCATCTAGCATCTAACCCACAATGGAGTCCCCATTAATATTTGCCTCCAATCATTTGGAATCCAGAATTTATCTATGTTTTAAATCTATAACTGCCATAGAGAAGATTCTAATCACCTATTATATTCATGTGATATTGGTTATGCTCTTTTGAACTATATTCTTGAATTTTTTATTTGTAGATGGTTGTTTTTTTACTCGGTCAAAACTCTACTAAAAAATGTGTAGAAATGGAAGGCTCTCAAAAAATCATGAACTATTTCCTGTCAATAGTTGTTGAACTCCACCATGTGATCAGTAAGATTAGAATGCTATTATTCATAACATATACTCACTCAATATAAATGTTGGTCGAATTCGGATCCTTATTTCCATACATGATGCTTCTTTGTTGAAAAAATGAACATTTCCACAACACCATGCACAAAATTGGAATCCTAAAGCCTCTACAAATTAATATAATTTTCTGTCCAGCACATCACACTCTAGAGGTGTTCTGGAGAGCCGCTCTTCCTTGATTAATCAAAATCAATATTGATGGTGCTTCAATGGGAATCATGGCCCTATAGGGTGTGGCGTTGTCTTCACAAATCACTTCAGGTAGATTCTGGGATGTTTCATTTTTATTTGTGGAATTTCCACTTTCCATGAAGCTAAGATGATGATTTTGATCCATGCCAATGCTTTTTCCATGGTCTTTGGATGGAACAACCTTTTGATTGAATGTGACTCAATGAATATCATTCATGTTATTTAGAATGGTGTAACTGGTCTAGCTTGGCTGATAACTATGCTTTGGATGGAATGCAATCGTTCACTCATGAATATTAACTATATCATCACACATGTTTATCGAGAATTAAACAAGGTCGTAGATGGCCTGACCAACATGGGAGTAGATGAAGACATTTCCATGTTTGGAGACCTACACGCTTTTCCCATTTCCATTCATAAAAAAGATTGTAAAATGATCTCATATTTTTGAATCTTATAAACATTATTTTAACAAAATTTATGCTTTTCTCGTTCTGGGATAAGGTATCACCTTTTTAAAAATCCTACAATTTTTTTTGATGTTTTCCCATAGAAATGGGATCCTATGAACAATATAAAAAATAGTAGTTTTACTATTAATACAATTATTTAGTATATTATGTTATAATATTTAGTATTAATCATGTATTGACTATAAATTTTTAATAAATTATGCTAATAAATTTTGGATGTGAAAGGTCTATTTTACAAAAAAAATTAAAAAATATTTTTCAAAATCATAATTTAATCCAATATTATTTAAAAAACAATAAATTACTATAAATGGTCAAAATTAAATATAAATATTATATATAAAAAATATGAATTTGAATCTATCTTATTAAGACTACTATTCATATTATCTACATACGAACTTCATTCAGATGAAAATGAAATTCTAGAAAAATAGTGTATCGATGTGCATTGTAGTTTAGTTTTTAATTTGATATTTTCAATTATACGAGGTTATTTTTTTAAAATTTATTCCAAATTTCAAGCCATAATTTTTTTAATTTTTTAAATGTTCCATAGTTAATTATTACATAATGAAAAGCAACTTTTTTACATATTTATCACAATGGTTATGGTTAAAAATGTTTTACTGAGGGAATAAGGTAAAATGATAAGAGTTAACTTGTTATAATGATTTTCTGAAACCCCATTTCTTTATTTTATATTGAAATTAACTATTCACCATCAAATTTAGCCCCTTTTAGAATCATTTTTACAAGAATGTGTCAATATGTTATTTTAAATCTTTGAATAATTTAATGTTTTCCAGTCATCTCAATTATTAAAGGGAAATTTCTCCCCACATGTTTTGACAAATTATAAACCATTTAGCTCAAAAAACACGTATCTCTCCACAAAATCCTCCTTAAAAAAATCAGATAATATGGTATTCATATTACAGTAAACCTATTATTATCAATAAGTGATTTAAAGGAGGTATTTCATAGAAAATTTAATCATCTTTATCAAACTCTTCCTTTTTATACCTCTATTTTACTACCATCAATTATATATTAATAATTACCATGTAATAGCATAAGTATATGATATATGTTGAGATGATTTTGATTTATATGTAATAATATATATCAATAAATTAATATATTAAAATATAAGTCTAGACAATCACCGATGTTTACTACCATCTATCACCTCATGAACCGATGTAATTTTTTTCCCATCGTTAACTCACACGGATAGTTGTAATGATTGAAATAATGAATATATATAATCACTATGACATAATAACAATTATTCAAAATTTCTTTATCATCCACTTAATTACAATTTCTTCGATTATGTAAATGATATCTTTTTTAGCATAAACAAATCATACCATCTCCACTTTCCGATGTTATTAATATTATATGTAAAAAATTATAGAATGATAATAAAAAATGTATTTATATAAAAAATGATAATACTATCATTAATAAAAACGTTGATATTATGAACAATATCAAATTCGCGAGAACCAAAACACCGATGACAAAACAGGTGTGATAAAATGAAGCAGTTAACACACAAACCAATTGAAAAAATTAAATATTTCATTGAATCTCAAAATAACATTTTAAAAGGGAATCCTTTAAGATATGAAAAATAATGAAATCATTCATGTGTAAATTAATTTCCTGTTTAAAACAATTATATATATTGATAACTCTTGTTTAACTGATGGTGAGCATTCTTTAGTAGATTTCTCTCTCATTTCTAACTCCATTAAGACACATTGAGTATTATGAGCCGATATTTTATGTCATGTATATAATTCCCCTTTTATAGGTTTAACATTAATAATAATTTCTTCGTGATTATTATTCTTTAAATTCATGTTTATTATTTTAATATGATTGTATAGAAATGTTATCAATGATGTAAGTATATATTTTAAAATCTCATTTTTTGGGATTACAATAATTTTATCAACGAAGTATTATGACCCATTCATTATAATGTAAATAAATTTTCATAAACTATTATTCTTTAAGTATATCCCATATTTTCTTGTAATTTTTTCTCCCTTTGGAACTAAAATCCAGAAATGATGTATATAGATGAAAAACAGATTATATTTTTCTATTAACCAGATAAATTTCTTTTTCAATGTCTATTCATTAAAATCAATTTTACAAAAGACATTTTTGTTACTCAAATAATTTATGAATGAAATTTTATTTAAAAAAATACATTAAAAATTTCTTAAAACGAAAATTAATAATTTTTCAAAAATGTTCATTTTTTAATTTCTTTTCAAAAAGACAAAAGAAATGTTTTTAATATATATGATATGAGTAGATCTTTCCACTTCCATAACCATATTAGGATACTTATCTTCCTCTACATGATTTAAAATATTTATAAAAGAAATATAATTTAATAATGGTTATTTTAAAATTTCACATACATTTTAATTATGTTAATAAATGAAATGATTTATTTTTAAAATTACATTTACAACGAACTGATGGTCTTGTATTTTTTCTATTTAATTTTTTTGTCATTAAAATTATCTTCAAACCTTCAATTTCTTGTTATAATTTAACCATAAATTTATATTAAATATCCATAAAATTTTCATTTTAGATATTATAATTTAAAACCTATATATCTTTTCTACATAAATTCATTTACTATGAATGTAATTTAATTAAATGGGTAAAAATCTTGATAATTCTGTATCTATTACCCAATATATAAATTTTTTAAAAATATAATTTTTTACTAATTGAATTAGTCATTAAAATAATGAATAATTCATAGAAATTATTGTTATTATTGGTGAGCCATTATAGATATCCCCTCAATTAAATTATAGTTAAAATGAGACAAATTAGTTGGCCAAAATTAATATATGAGATTTTGGAAAATATTAATCCATAAATTAAACTCTCTATGAACACATATATGATGATAAATGTGTAATTATGTCTGAAATAATGTAATAAAATTTAATTCATTTACTTCATTGAGAATAAAAATAAAATTATTCCTGATATTATTGAATTGATATTATATTAGGGTTAATTATATGATAACATTCATGATTTATTGGAATGGTTTTTTTGTTATCTTATTTTCCATATTGATTGTTTTTTATTTAAAATTTTTTTCATCCACTATATATATTACTTACTGAAAAATTTTAATAACCATTATTTTTTTACAATATTTTAAAGATTAAATAATTTAATTATTTTCCACAATTTAGAGAATTTAGTTTTGTTATGATTTATATATTATTCCTAATTTAAATTGTGGGAAAGGCATGTATCTATCTTTTCATAAACATTAAACTGATCATTTATCCAGTATAAAATCAATTTTATTTGTTAAAATGATATAAAGTATATGATAACTTTGGGTTAATTTAAATGGGAATGTTATGATCAATTTATAGTATATATATATATATATGATTTTTTTATTTGGGAGATATGCACTCCATTATTATATGAATCCTTTTCCATGATATGGAACATGGGTTGGTGATCCATCTAGTAGTGTTGGCTATACCTATTGGTGTTTTGTTTTTCATTTATGAAATGTGTTGGTATTTTGAGAAAATGTTAAGGATGAATTAAACTTGTATATATTTTGTATGTTTTCATATAAAACAATATATATCATCCTCATTATGGAGTGGAAAATGATATTGTGAATTTATATAAAATGTGGGATATATTATATAATTATGATAGAGGTCATATAATGATTATTAGTTAAGAGACCTTCTAATGAGTCAAATTCATTCCCCGTACTTATCATTTATAAATTTTTTTATAATTCATTGGAGGATCATGCAATGGTGATTCCAAGAGTTTTGTAAAAATAACATGATTTCTTTAATTTGGTGGTTAAAATGTTACCCATAGACATATGATCATGATTAGGATAATAAACAGTTTATAATTATTTAATTACATAAAAACCATTTTTATTTTTATTATTCCTTTTATTTTTCTTTTTATCATGTTATATACAACAACTTAATAAATTATGTTCTCATTGAAGGTATTTTTGATATTTGAGTCATATTTCCAACAGTGTAATTGGTTAGTTGAATATGGTCAAAGGGGATATTATTTAATCATATATAAAATAATTATCAATAGATAATTATCATGATTATACATTAATAATTAATTTTAAACCAACAATGAATAATGGTAATGGAAAAGGAACTATCTTATAACCGTGGAGAGGAAAGGTCATATGTGTGCCTAAGTAACATTTCAGTTTTTACAAGGATCCTATTAAAAATAAGGATTTTATTATTTTATTCTTTTATAATGATTATGATTTCATTAATATAATATTACTTGTTTAAATATTATTATATGTTCCATAATAATATTGTGGTGATTAAAAATGAGTCACATAGATTCTTGAATGTGGTAACCCACATGATTGAATAAAAAATATTATAAACTTCCATTCGATATAAGTGTAATAAAAAAGAATGTTATAATAGATTTTCAAAATTTTAATTTATTTTACTAATATCATATATAAAAATTAAATCTATCATTATAACTATACTTAAGATATGTGTATGGAAAATGAAATGTTGTTGTTCGTGAAGTGGTTTCTCACTGTGCACATGAAAAAAGTGTTCATTCCATATTTAATGATATAGGTTGTTTATATATGTTATTAAATAGGAATAATAATATCTATTTATATTAAATATATGGGGTTATAATTTATGCACGTTTGAGAATATTTGAATTAGGTTGAAGAGGAAATAGAACTAAATCATTCTCTCAATGACTATACCTATTCTTCAGAAAAAAATCCATTAATTTTCACCTTAATCCGTATAAGGTTTAAATCCCACAAAGAAAATTCATGTAAAACATGGTTACAAATTTTTGATATTAATTTATGTAACTAACAATTTTTTCTGAAATATTATTTTTTAAAAAATAAATATCTTTGAAATATTGTGTTACAATCTACACTGACTATTAATTAACAACAAAAAAAATTTAATATTTTTACAAATACATGTCCATTATTACATAAATATTAAGAAAAATATAATATTAAGAATAAAAAATTATATATTAATTATAATGGTTTTTTACAAATAAAAATTTTTGATAAAAAATGAAATCACTTTTTTATAGTGCTTTTATATTCTTTTTAAATACTATATTCCAAGAAAAAAGTATTTTTCATTTTTTTAATAATAATAAATTAATTTTTGATAAATTCAGAGATAAAATTTAAAAAAAATTAACAACTTTTCTAAAATATTAATTAAAAACCATAATTTGTTTAATGTTTTTAAAATTTTTGAAATGATTAATTTTCCACTGAATTGAGAAAATTTATTGAAAACTATATTTTCGTTTAAATATTATTATGGTTACTTTTTGTTTTAAAATTTACTATAATATAAAATAATGTAATATATATATATTTATAAAAATTAATAAAAATTAATATTTTCATAATTAAATTTGATATAAACACTTTTTAATCTTCTGAACATTTTCTCTTTGGAAATGTCTTTCTCATCACGATTGCTGGTTTAAATTTAAATTAAGGATTTTCAATAATTATAATAAAATTTGGAAAATGGGATTTAAAATTGGTGGATTTATATTTTATGTAAAATACTAAATTCAAATTAAATTATTTAATGTGGTTAAGTTAAAATTGGTATACTGTTGGGGGGAACTAAAAAGATAAAAGTTAAAAATATGTGAAATTAGTTAAAAAAACCATTGGAAGGAAATATATTAACATTATATATTATAGTGATTAAAAGATATTTTTTTTAATCATTTAATCATTAATAAAACTATGGTACACTTTTTATTTTCAAAAAATATAGGCCTTCTACTCATATCATTTATAAAAGGCCACCCCATATCCTATCCACATCCCCAACCTATAGTTATTGTTTTATTGAATTAAAATCCAAATAAATTTATTATGTTTATAATAAAATTACAAATTCCTAATTTTGATCTAAAATTCATCATATGATGGAATTTGATGAAAATATCATTAGATTAACCAAAGAAGAGGTAACATTTTCGATGAATATATTTATTTTATTTCTTCCCCTATCTCCATAAATTCTTATAAAACCATGTTAATTAAATTTCTCTTTTATCAAACATATATATAGAGTTTTTTATGTTAATTTCATGACCGAAACCCATCTCCCCTCCCCTCATATGGGAATGATAACATCACTCGTGTGTAAGGCGAACATCGACCTCACGAACTGATGAAATGTTTTTCCTTTAAATGCCTCTCACGGTTGGGTATGATGATATACACTCACTATATATGTTATATTTTTAATATAAATATACTTATATAAATATCTTATCATATATAAGAATATTTACTTTTGATTCCATAGATAACATGATCTCTTTTTTTGGTGTATGGCGGTGTACCGCACCACGAAGGGATATGATCCGTTTTTCATTTATGTTAAAAATGAAAAGTTTTGAATGAAAAATTTAATGAATAAAAGTGATATATATGAAATAAATATAATTATTTAATCATAATATATTATTTTAATTTACTTCCATTAATTATTCATTGAAATGGAAACAATGTTCATTTATATGTATGGTCTACCACCTCTATGAGGAGTGTGTTTCAATATCTATCTCTAAGAATGGATTAATATAAATTTAAATAAAAGGAAAATATTTTATATTAATATAATTTTTAACATTATATATATATAATGTATATATGATAAAATTAAAAGGAAAATAAATAAAAAATAAAACCAATCATGAAAAAAAATGTAATTATTGTTTGAAATGTGTCTTGAACATGGAATTGTTAAAAAATGGATAAAAAAGATAATAACTAAATAATATATGGTATGATATATATATTAATTTTCATAGAATATGTGCATAATAAAATTATATTTAGTATACAGAATGTTTCATCTTGTATGAATTATTTCATGAACTAAGGTAATACAATGACCCATACTTTACATACATTGTTAGTACTTCAAAATTGATGTTCACTTATTACAACATATAAAAAAACAATGAAAGGACCGTATAGGTATACTGTCTTTAGAAACTGGGAAACATAAACAACTGGTTCATGAAGCGTCTACATTGTCTCCCATTTATTTCATCATATCTATAGCCCCTTTTGGCATATCTTACTTAATAACCATCTTCCTGACCTGGGGAAAGAATACATACAAAAGTGTGATCTCAAGTGCTCATTAATGGTAAAGAAATATCAATCACATCATATTCATAAGAACATAACATTTTGGAAATCAAACCCTGCAAAAGAGATCAAAATTTCATAACATGGAATAAATCATTGTAGTGAAATGTAATCAAAATAATCATAAATTAAAACCTAAATATTTGTGGCATACACAAATAATCATAGATAATCATTTATTATTATTCAAGACTCATTTCAAATACTATCTTAGTGGACAAAGTCTATTTCTGAACCAAGTTCATTCCTCGTTTCAGTCCTGTTTCACTGAACCAGTTTAACCTTCCATTCCAGCCATGTCTATATTATGAGATATAAAATCTTTACCCAATGTATTGGAGAGAGATATAGGTCCCACCATTATAATAAATATACAATTCTTATGTGTTCCATAAAATCATAAACCTTACATCATAGCATAACCCATGTAATAAAAATAGTATTCTTAAACATCATGACATCATAAAACAATTCATATAAGATAAATGAATTCATAAAAATAATTCCATCACAACATAATAAAATCAATGTAATAATATGGATAGAAACAGAGCCCTTTATTATCTTAGATGGAAAATAATTTTGATAAAACACTTGATCTCAATTCTTGAGGAAAAAATCATTTCTACTTCAAAAACACTTTTTCGTTCTTAACATGTCATACAATTCTAAACTAAAAGAATACGATTAAAAGTAAACTTGAAAACTTGTAAAGAAATATTCTTGGAAATAATTTTTTAAAAATCCATTCATTCCATATAAGTAAAAAAACATTCTTCTCATACTTTTGTCAGAAAAGTCAAAAAGTACCTCGTACGAAAAATGACAAATGATTCCTTTCATATCATTTAATAAAAACTCAACGAATGGTAAAATTGGAATTAAACAATTTTAGGTGGATCAAAATAATATTACATATTGAGGAATCATGGATGTGGATGATAAAATACACCTCAGTAAATGCCAAAGTATAAACAATCTCGGATAAAAATGAGATTGTGATATTTTCCCTTACCTTTGGTCTGATTTGCATCGTAATTGTCCAAAACTCCATTATAATGATTTAAATAATGTAATTGACTTATTCTAGAATCATACTCCTGGTTATTATATCATATATGGTCATATTCTTAGCTTATTATTAGTAATATTTCATTGCTACTTGTTATTCGGGTGTTTATTACTTTTTGTTCTTATGCGTGTTTTGTCGAATAAATTCTTAGTATTCTTTTTAGGTTATAGAATCCTCATTTCTAGAATGGTATTAGTGTAATATATATAATATTTATTCACTCAACTATTTTATGTAATCATTAGGAAATGAAAATCATGTAGAATGAGTCACATCACATCGTGGAGACGGTATTCCGTACGTACGCACGAGCGATGATATAGTTCCCATGATCGTGGAATTGTATTGGAGTGTATGTATACTATTTCAGAATCAATATCACTTTATAATAATCATATATATTCATTATTTACACCATTATACCCATCCAAGTAAAGTGGTGGTGGAAAATAGATTACACCACGGCGTGGAGACGATATTCCGTACGTACGCACGCGTGGTGATTTCATTTTCCGTAGGATGGATAGATGGTGAAATAGGGTTGTTTAATACTTATAATAACATATCAGTATATTAGTGATACTGATGTTATTAATTCATAATTAAAGAACTAAAGAAGAAGAAGTGGAAGAATAAATAATGTTGAATGAATCGGTAACAGACATTACCTCTTCTTTGAAGCACATCTTTGAGACCTCCTTTCAGGGCAGTAAAATTGGTCTTTGAAGAAGACCATGACCTCTATGATGTTTATAGGAAAGTGGAGAGGAGAAATTTTCAGGGGTTGTCCAAGCATCAAGGCTCAAAGTGGTGTTAGGAAAAGAGGGAGGAGGGTCCCTTTTATAAGGGAGGAGAGGGGCACATTTGGAAATACCGAAAATATTATTATATTATAAAGCTATATTCGGTTTTAAATAGCTCCAAATTGATTTATTTCGAATATAAGGTGGGGATGCGTCGCAATCATCTCATAAAATATAATTTGGACAAGTTTAGTTTACTTTTTTAACCTTATCATTTAGATTTAACATTAAGTTATATAATTTTACTTTTACCATGTCTTGTTGTGTTCTTACACTATAAGGTTAATAAACTTACTATAACAATCCAAACGAACCCAAGTTGTTTATTATTAATATATATAAACTTATCTAAGTCATTTGGACAAACCATAGATTTTTAGGAATAAAATAACAATTAATAATATAATATTTGTTTTAAAAAATATTTTATGTCAATTTTGACACTGTTTAGAAAATGAATTTGGTAAAAATCATTTCAGAATGATTAGTTCGAAAAAGTTAATTAAATCAATTATAAAATGTCATATTAACCTATAAAATTATTGGAATTCATAAATTGTCTCAAATTGCATTTATTTGGGTATTTATAACATCAATTATGTCAATATTTCATTAATAAGATAATTAATGCATCATCTTTGTGTAATAAATAAATTAAATTATTTAATGTCTAAAAATTACAAATAAACTACCATTACGTAGGAAATATCTTTAGATTTCTAATGAATATTTATAGTCGAATTTATCTTATGTATATCCTTATATTAAAAATTATTTACTTATTAAACATTGATTTTATCTACTTTAACTCTTCTTTTAATAAATTAATAATAAATGTCCTAATCTAATCCATGTGGGCCTAAATGGTCATATATTTTTCCTAAGGTTGTTATTTGTCGAATTACACTTATCCAATATTATTAGAACATGTGTTATGGTAATAATAATATCATTATTACCCTTAATTACCCTATTTAAATTTAATCGTGGTAAATAAAAGTAAATATATATTATTCACCAAAAATTATTTTCATCTCATTGAACAAAATTTTACTTACTAACATCAACCGTGTCTCTCAGATTTTTGAAATTCCACTCACAGAAGCGGTAATATTAAGGTTTATGTAAATTTTCAAATTTTCCTAGGAGGTGGGTAAAAGACGGTGAAAAGTACAATAAAATTTTTATATATCCAAAATTATTATAAAATTTCTCCAATGAATTAAATTGAACATATATAGGTATTATGTATCATTTTTGACCTAAAATAAATTTAAATAAAATAAATAATTATTTAAATAAAAAGCCGGTTTTTAAATAGTAACCCAGTGTTTTCACTATTCATCAAAAATTGAATGTTTCCAGAAAAATACAAAAATTTCTCCCTAGACTAATTTCGATTTTCCGAATCCAAAAATGAAGTCCATTTTGAAAAATAAAATATAAAAAATTTTAAAAAGTGGTTATTACTATTCATAATGGCTAGTTTTAATAATATTTTAATAGAATATCGTTGTTTATGAAACTCGGTATTGCGTACGACGCAAGCTATCAAGGAAGGTCGCAATTGCGTGTAACGCAAGCCAATATAGTGTTGTGTGTAGTGAAAGATTTCTTTAATGATTTATAAAAAAAATATTTCTTATATGAGTCTCGGGTGTTACATTATACCCCCCTTAAAATGAATTTCTCCCTCAAAATTCGTCACTTGTAACAAACAGATGAGGATACCTCTCCCAAACTGGTGGTTCCTCCATACAAATTTCACCAAGAGAGTCTTCTTGTTCCGTAGGACTTTTTCACTACGATCAAGAATCTCTATTGACTGTTCTTCATAAGAAAGATCTTGTTCCAACAGTACAACTTCTGAGCTGAGTACATGTGAACGATCAGGTATGTACTTTCTCAGGAGAGATAAATGGAACACATCGTGAACTAGAGAGAGATTTGGTGGAAGCGCCAATCGGTAAGCTACCTTCCCAACACGATCCAGTATTTCAAAAGGACCGATATACCTAGGGAACAACTTTCCCTTATTTCCAAATCTCATTACTCTCTTCCAAGGAGATATTCGTAAGAACACTTTATCACCCACTTCAAACTCTAAGTCTTTTATTTGGTTGTCGGCATAACTTTTTTATCGACTATGAGCTGCTCTTATGTGTTGTTGAATAGATCAGACCTTTTTTACCATCTCATCAACAAAATCAGGTCCTAATAGCTTTCTTTCACCAACTTCAACCCATCAAGTTGGAGTCCTGCATTTCTTTCCATAGAGAGCTTTATAAGGATCAATCTGAATACTGGAGTGAATGATATTATTATAAGAAAATTCCACCATAGTTAGGTGTTGATCCCAACCACCTTTGAAATCCATAGAGAATCCTCTCAACATATCTTCTAGAGTTTGAATTGTCCTCTCAGACTGACCGTCTGTCTGAGGATGATAAGTAGTGCTGAAACTCAACTCTATAACGAGAGTATGCTGAAGACATTTCCAGAAATTTGAGGTAAACCTTGGATCCCGATCAGATAAAATAGAAATTGGTACTCCATGAAATATTACCACTTCCTCTACATATATCCTGGCACGTTGATCCAGAGGGAAATCCTCGTTAATAGAAATGAAGTGTGTAAACTTTGTAAGACGATCAACTATGACCGAGATAGCATTATTGCCTTTGGATGTTTTAGGAAGTCCTGTGACAAAGTCCATAGAGATGTTTTCCCATTTCCATTCGGGTATGGGTAATGGTTGTAACATCCCCTTAGACTTCTGTCACTCAGCTTTAACTTGCTGACAAACCAAGCATCGAGAGACATATTCAGCAACATCTATTTTCATGCCATCCCACCAAAAGTACTCTTTCAGGTCCCTATACATCTTCGTGCTTCCAGGATGAATAGAAATCGAAGAACTATGAGACTCATCCAGTATATCCTTCTTTAATTAGGGGATGGTAGGAACACAATCCCGATTCCCGAACATTATTATCCCTTGACAATCAATGTTGAATTCAGGAACATTTCTCTCCTTCTTTTGTAACTCTACATCTTCATTCTGCGCCACTTTAATCTTAACATGTATAGATAGTTGAAAATTCATTTTATAAAGATACTATTTTTCCCCTTTCATTATAATTCCAAGATCCATCTTTTCTAAATCCATAAATATTGGTTCTTTTGTGATCCTCATCATGGATAAACTGGCATGGTCTTGTCGACTTAATGCATCGGCCACCTTGTTTGCTTTCCGAGGGTGGTAATGAATTGAGCAGTCGTAATCCTTAATGAGCTCCAACCATCTTCTTTGGAGCATATTCATCTCCTTTTGTGTGAAAATATACTTTGAACTTTTATGATCAGTATAAATGTCACACCTTTCTCCATAAAGATAATGCCTCCAAATATTTAATGCAATGATTACCGTAGCAAACTCCAAATCATGATTTGGATAATTTTTCTCATGTATTTTCAACTGTCTTGAGGCATAAGATATCACCATATCATTTTGTATAAGAACACACCCCAATCCCTTATTGGATGCATCACTGTAGATCAAAAACCTTTCTCAACTAGAAGGCAGTGTGAGAACAGGTGCACTGGATAACCTTCTTTTCAACTCCTTGAAATCCTGTTCACATTACTCCGTCCAATAAAACATAACTCCTTTACCAATCCACATGGTGAGTGGATTAGATAATCATGGAAAATCATTAACAAAATGTCGATGATATCCAGCTAAACCAAGAAAACATTGGAGCTTAGTTACTGTTGTTGGTCTCGACCATCTTTCGATAAGCTCTGTTTTTACTGGATCCACAGATATCCCCTCTTTTGAGATTATGTGACCCAAAAATGAAACTTTTTGAAGACAAAATTCACATTTGGTAAATTTGGCATAAATCTTCTCCTTTCTCCGGGTCTTCAATATAATTCTCAATTGATATTCATGTTTTTCCTTGCACTTTGAATATACAAGAATATAGTCTATAAAGACTACCACAAACTGATCAAAATAGTCTCTAATGACACTATTCATCAGATCCATGATGATTTCAGGGGCATTAGTAAGAACCAATGGAATCACTATGAATTCATAGTGTCCATACCTTGAACGAAAAGCAGTCTTTGGTTTATCCTCCCTTTTGACCCTTAATTGATGATACCCTGAATGATGACCAATATTGGAAAAGTATTGAGCTCCGCGTAGTTGGTCAAAGAAGTCATCAATGCGTGGGAGAGGATATTTGTTCTTGATAGTGATCTTGTTAAGTTCTCGATAATCAATGTAGAGTCTCATTGATCCTTCTTTCTTGTTAACAAACAGAATAGGTGCTCCCCAAGGTGACGCACTAGGGTGTATGAATCCTTTATCAAGATTCTCTTGGAGTTGCTTCTTCAATTCCTGAAAATCAATTGGGGCCATTCAATAAGGTGTATTTGAAATAGGCAAATCAACCGGTACGAGTTCTATTGAAAACTCAACTTCACGATTTGGTAGAAGACCAGGGAATTCTTCTGGAAATACTTCATCAAATTCCCGTACAATGGGAATATTATAAATTGTGAGTTTCTCTCCAACCATTTGAGATAAATAACCTTCATTTAGTGGAATGAAGACCCATAATATGGTTGAAACTTCCACTGGAAGGTTATGTTCATCCTTTCATCGATAGATGATCATAGATTGATCTGGAATATGAAATGTGACTTCCCTTCTTTGGAAATTGATATGAGCTCCATATAAAGAAAGCCAATCCATGCCAAGAATCACATCATATTACACTATAGGAAGAATCACAAGATTTTCAGGAAGCACTTTCCCACAAACTTCAATCAGAGAAGAATTATAAACTTTTGATGCGAGTGTTGTGCCATTAGGGGTTGTCACAGCTAACTCAACATCTAATTGTTGAGGTAATACGGTGATACCCTTAGAAAATTCTTCAGAAATAATGGAGTGGGTGGATCCAAAATCTAATAAAACATTTTCTACATTAGAGTGGATAGTAAGTGTATCTTTCACCACTTCGTTATCATACTCCACATCGCTGATAGAAATTTCATGTGACTTTACTTTGTCTTTAGCCTTACGATTTTGTTGACGTCGATCATCATCAACAACCCTTGGATTAGGGCATTGATTGGCATAGTGCCACATTTCCTTGCACTTGTAACATTTAAGTGTAGGAGGTGCACTATGTGTAGCCTTTTCATTGTTCGCATCACTAGACATATTCTTCCCATCATTGCAGCATTCAAATTCCCGATGACCTTCATTTCCATATTTGAAACATTTACTTGTCCCTTTAAGACAACTCCCTCCATGTTTCTTTCCACACATTGAGCATAAGGGAAAACTCATCTTCTTTTCAGTGTGCTCTTTATATTTTCCTTTGAATTCCATTTTCCTCTTCTTACCAAACCCATATGACTGATGGGTTACTTCAATATCCATCTCAACTTTGAGAGCACATCAAACTATTTCCTCATATCTATTGATGTCCCTTATGGATAACTCCCTTTGAATACTTGGTTTTAAGCCACTAAAGAATCGATCGATCTTACTCCCCGGTTCGATAATAATACCAGAAGCATACCTTTAATGTCTTGTAAAATTCTCTCCAAAGGTACCAATAGATTCATCATCCTTTTTCTTTAGTTCAAGAAACACCTTCTCCATCTTTGTTTGGAGAATACGAGGGAAGTACTTATTGGAAAATATGTTCTTAACCTCGTCCCATTCCATGGACTCAATTTTATCTCTTGGCCTCATAGTCTTGATAAGATTACACCATTGATCAACATCACCTTCCAAACGATACCGTGATAAGATGACTTTATCATGTTAAGAACATTGAAGAACTGGAAATATCATTTCAGTAGTACTAATCCATTGTTCAGCAACTAATGGATTTGTAGACCCGCTGAATGAAGGTGGACGCTGCCTCATGAAGGATACAGCAGAATGTTGCTCCTTCCTTTGCTCATTTGGAAGTCCTAAACGATTCATAGCTGGAAAATGTTGTGTTAGCATGGCTACAAGATTTTGCATTCCAGCTCCCTTAACATTTGGTTGCTTAGAGGGACAATCATTTCATTGCCCGTCGCATTCCTCATTAACACGGTTCCTTCGGGTTCCAGGCATTGAATAAAACAAAGAAGTATAGTGTGAGCAACACTAATTATAATATGAAAACCACATAATCAAGAATAAATTTTCACACTTAAGGTCTTATCCTAGGTTATTCATTTCCATTTCTAAAACACTAATATTGTGTTATATTCTTAGACATATCCTTAGGATTCTTACTAAGGCTTTCACATCCTAGTTTCCAATGGTTGACTATACCTTTCCTCTGATACCAACAACAATGAACCATACATTACATACATTTTTAGTAATTCATAATTTAAGTACGGTTATTACAACATATAACAAAACAATGTAAGGACCGTATAGGTATATTGTCTTTAGAAACTGGGAAACATAAACAACTGGTTCATAAAGCGTCTACACTGTCTCCCATTTAAATCATCATTTCTATAGACCTTTTTCGCATATCTTACTTAAAAACCTTCTTGTTGACCTGGGGAATGAAAACATACAAAAGGGTGAGCTAAAATGCTCAGTAAGGGTACTCAAAATAAATATCAATCACATCATATTCATAAGAACATAACATTTTGGAAATCTTACCCTGCAAAAGAGATCAAAATTTCATAACATGGGATAAATCATTGTAGTGAAATATAATCACAATAATTATAACATAAAACACGATGCATTGTGGCGCACACACATAATCATAGAGAATCATTTCTTATTAGTCAAGACTCATTTCCAAGACTATCTTAGTGGACAATGTCCATTTCTGAACCGAGTTCATTCCTCGTTTCAGTCCTGTTTCACTGAACCCGTTTAACCTGCTGTTCCAACCATGTCTATCTCATGAGATATAAAATCTTTACCCAATGCATTGGAGGGAGATATAGGTCCCACATATCTTATAAAGATACCATTCTATTGTGTGCCACAAAATCATAAACCATACATCATAGAATAAACCATGTAATAAAAATGGGATTCTTAAATATCGTGACATCATAAAACAATTCATATAAGATAAAGGAATTCAAAAATATAATTCCATAACAACATAATCAAATCAATGTAATAATAGGGATAGAAACAGAACCCTTTATTATCTTACATGGAAAATAATTTTGATAAAACACTTGAACTGCATTCTTGAGGAAAAATATCCATTCTACTTCAAATACACTTTTCCTTTCTTAACATGTCATACAATTATAAATTAACAATAGTTGATTAAAAATAAACTTGAAAACTTTTAAATTAAGATTCTTGGAAATAATGTGTTAAAAATCCATTCATGCCGTGTACTTTAAAAAAACTTTCTTCTCGTACTTTTGTCGGAAAAGTCAAAAAGTACCTCGTATGAAAAATTACAAAAGATTCCTTTCATATATTTTACTAAAAACTCACCGAAGGGTAAAATTGGATTTAAACAATTTTAGGTGGATGGAAATAATATTACATATTGAGGAAACATGGATGTGGATGATAAAATACACCCCAGTAAATTCCAAAGTATAAAAATCTCAAATAAAAAGGAGATTGTGATATTTTCCCTTACCTTAGGTCTGATTTTCATCACAAGTGTCCAAAACTCTTGTATAATGATTTAAATAATGTCATTGACTTATTTAAGAATCATATTCATTGTTATGATATCATATATGTTCATACTCTTAGCTTATTATTAGTAATATTTCACTGTTACTTCTTATTCGGGTGTTTATTACTATTTGTTCTTATGCGTGTTTTGTCGAATAAATTCTTATTCTTCTTTTTAGGTTATAGATACATCTTTTCCAGAATGGTATTAGTGTAATATATATCATATTTATTCACTCAATTATTTTATGTAATCATTATGCAATGAAAATCATGTAGAACAAGTTGCATCACATCATGGAGACGGTATTCCGTACGCACGCACGAGCGATGATATCATTTCCATGATCATGGAATTGTATTGGAGTGTATGTATACTATTTCGGAATCAATAAAACATTATAATAATCATATATATTCATAATTTACACCATTATACCCTTCCAAGTAAGGTGGTGGTGGAAAATAGATTACACCACGGCGTGGAGATAGTATTTCGTATGTACGCACCCGCGGTGATTTCATTTTCCATAGGATGGATAGATAGTGAAATAGGGTTGTTTCATACTTATAATAACATATTAGTATATCAGTGATACTGATGTTATTAATTCATAATGAAACAACTAATGAAAAATAAGTTCAAGATGATATGAAGTTGAAAGAATCGCTAATAGACATTACCTCTTCTTTGAAGCGCCTCTTTGAGACCTCCTTTTAGGGCACTAAAATTGGTCTCTAAATAATACCAGGACCTCTAGGATGTTTATAGAGAAGGGGATAAGAGAAATTGGCAGGGGTTGGCTGAGATTGAAGGCTCAAAGTTGTGTGAGGAAGAGAGGGAGGAGGTTCCCTTTTATAAGGGAGGAGAGGGGCACCATTGGAAAAACTAAAAATATTATTTTATTATAAAGCCATATTCAGTTTTAAATAACTCAAAATTGATTTATTTCTAAGCTAAGGTGGGTATGGGTAGAAATCCGCTCATCCAATATAATTTTTACAAGTTTAGTTTACTATTTTAACCTTATCATTTAGATATAACTTTAAGATAGATAATTTTACTTTTACCGTGTCTTTTTGTGTTCTTATACTATAAGCTTAAGAAACTTACTATAACAAGACAAACGAACCCCAAGTTGTTTATTATTTATATATATAACCTTATATAAGTCATTTGGCTGAACCTTAGATTTTTAGTAATAAAATAATAATTAATAATATAATATTTGTTTTAAAAACTATTTTATGTCAATTTTGACACTATTTAGTAATTGATTTTTGTAAAACTCATAGCAGAATGATTAGTTCAAAAAATGTTAATTAAATCAATACTAACATGTCATATTAATCAATAAAATTAGTGTAATTCATAAAAAGTATCATATTACATTTATTTGATTATTTATAACATCAATTATGTCAATATTTCATTAATATGATAATTATTGCATCATATTTGTATCATAAATATATTAAATTATTTAATGTCTAAAAATTAAAAATAAAATACCATTATGTAGGAAATAGTTTTATATTTCTAATTATTATTTATAGTCGAATTTATCTTATGTATAACCCCATATTAATTTTTTTTAATTACTAAACCTTGATTTTAACTATTTTAACACTTCTTTAAATAAATTAATAATAAATGTCCTAATCTAATCCAAGTGGGCTTAAATGGTCATATTTTATTCCTAAGGTTGTTTTTTGGTCTAATTACACTTATCCAATAGAATTAGGACATGTGTTTGGGTAATAATAATATCATTTTTACCCTTAATTACCCTATTTACTTTTAACCATGGTAAATAAAACTAAAAAGTTACTATTCACCAAAAATTATTTTCATCTCATTGAACCACATTCTAATTACTGAAATCAACCGTGTCTCTTGGATTTTTAAAATTCCACTCACATAATGGGTAAAATTATGTTTTATGTAAATTTGAACATTCTTATAGGAGGTGGGTAAAAGACGATGAAAAGTTCAATAAAAGTTTTATATATCTAAAATTATTATAAAATTACACAAATGAATTACATTGAACTTTTATAGGTATTATATATCAATTTTTACCTAAAATAAATTTATATTAAATAAAAAATTATTTAAATAAAAAGTTGGTTTTTAAATAGTAACCTAGTGTTTTCACTATTCATCAAAAATTGAATGTTTCCAGAAAAATATCAAAATTTTTCCCTAGGATAATTTTGATATTCCGAATCCAAAAACAAAGTCCATTTTGAAAAATAAAATTTACAAAATTTCAAAAAGTGGTTATTACTATTCATAACGGCTAGTTTTAATAATATTTTAATAGCATATCGTTGTATAGTGAAACTCGGTATTGCGTAAGATGCAAGCTATCAAAGAAGGTCGCAATTGCGTGTAACGCAAGTCAAGATAGTGTTGTGTCTAGCAAAAGATTTCATTGATGATTTATAAAATAAAAACAAAATATTTCTTATAAAAGTCTTGGGTGTTATAGGTAATGGATATTTGTCTCAATATTCCTTCATTGAGTTATATATTATTTTATACATATAATTAATATTATGAGTTGAATATATTGAACATTTGACATGTATTACCATGAATTATAATATTTTAATTATATTTTAATTATATTTTTTTATTTGTTCATTGGGATTATAATTACATGTTACAATAGTTTTAATAGTTTTATGATTGAAACTCATCATTTATTAAGATTGTTTTTTATATGATTCTAATGAATAAATATTAATTTAAATATATAATGAAAATAATAAATTTTATTATAATACTTTTATGTCATAATAATAAATTTTTTCATAAAATTTTCAAATCATTAATTTTTCAGGATACAAAAATAATATTTTTATGTAAAATAAACATTATTTCTCTCTTTGTTAAAAAACTATTTTCCTTACAAAATAATATTTTTTTAAATGTTCCAAATGATTTACTAAATATTTTGAACCCATTATTATCTTTATAAAATATATTTTTAATGTAAAATACATGTTAGGTTCATTAAGAAACCATATTCATATTTTGATGAAAATTTGAATGCAATCATTGTTTTATTGTGCAAGAAATTAAAAAAATCATGATATGATGGACATTTCGTTCATTAAGGATTAATTTATATTTTTCCAATGATTTTTTAAAATAAAATAATTTGAACATTATTTTGGGGCATTTAAATTTTTATCTTTTTTATTTCCATGAAATGGTATTTTCCACTAGAAATGTTCCATGCAATTTTTATTTCAAAATATTTTTTCATCTAATATTGATTAATTTAATGTTACTTATTAATTACTTGGGGTAGGATCTAGTGATACCATATTTAATCATTCTATGTATGGATTATGATTACTATTTTAATATATTTATGAATCATTTTTATCATCCATGGTTTATTTCATGAAAATGTACATAAAAAATGTAATAATATATTAATGGGTTGTGATTTAATAATATGATGAAATGATTATGTAACATATTTATCATCCAAAAAGTATGTTATGATGAATATTTATGAACGAAATTTCATTTCATGTGTTGTAATATTTTGAATGTTTTATGATCTGGTCAAAATGTATGTATTTCTTTAACTATGTTGTATAAGGGACCTATATCTCTCTCAAATATACTATCTATCAATTGATATCACAAAATATTAAATGGACTATAATGGGGAGTGAGTCCAGTTTGTAAGGGGACTATATCTAATTTCTATTTACCAGTAGTGAACATTGATTAATACGATGGTTTTAGGAGTGAATGCAGTTCACTTTTATTGTCTCGACAATGAACATTGAACTACAAAAAAAATTAATTTTATAGTGTTATGTGTAATACAAAATTCTATTTTGTTATTCCATATTTATGATCTCAAGTATCATTTTAATTAATTAACATATCATTCATGTCTAATTAATTAAAAATCATTAATCCATGACCATGATAATGAACATTTATATGTAGGGTATGGTTTTTAAATGTTATGTTACAGTTCCTATACAGTTTTTTTCATGCTATATTTACATATCTCTTGTATTTACCATTTCAGATCATTTTATCTCACCCTTTTTTATGATTGTTATCCCTAGGATGCGAAGAAATGTATAATTTATGATTTTTATATTAAATGTTATATATATGAATAACTATTTCAGTGATGATTTATGTCACATATGTACAACCGTTTTTATGAATTCGTGTTTTTAAAATCATCACACCTTCATAATAATTACAAACATTTATGTGTAATGTATTGAATATTCATATAAATGATATGAAATCTATTTGAAAATCACACCTCACTATCGTTGGTATGAGAGGACATTTTTTAATCATTTGTATCTAGGATTTTAAATTTTACTGAGAACCCATAGGTAAGATCATTTTTAGGGTCACATCATATCATTTTTTAATGAATAATGTATGTGTTTTTCATAAAAATACATAATTTTATAGATACTATTGGTAAAACGTTGATCAAGAATAGATCTACCATATTATAATAAATGCAAAAATGTTCTGTTTTTATGAATTCGATCATTTCCTAGAACATGAAAAGTGGATTTATATGAACCTATTTTGACATTATCTAAAGATACTCCTCTATTTAATCACATTTTCATTACAAAAAATCATGAAATTTTGAACAAATGATTATCATGGCTAACATAGGCTAAACCTAAGGTATTATTGTTATGTTAATAAAATTATGTTTATTTAGATATCCTATATTAATTTTCAAGACTATATTGATCTCTACAATGATTTCTATTTTTCAATCTATACATTCTGGTGTTATTCAAATGCAAGAACTCATAAAAATTGTGTTCATGCTAATTTAAGTGGATAATGAAATTATTTTCATCCTAAGAATTTGAATGTTTTTTGATATATTATAACAAATCTAATTGATGTGATCAGCCAAAATTCCTAATCCCTGACTCATGATAGTACTCTAAATGAGAAAATGATATGACAATATTCTATTGATTCCTTTTAAAGGAAAAACCCAACATCTTTTAGTGACTCATCTGGACTACTTGTTGTCGATAAATGTTTAAATTCCACTAAATAGATACTTCCAATTCTAAATTATTTGGATATTAAGATAGTAATTTTTGTTAACCAGTACTTGGATGGCTCGGAAGATAAATGGAGGAATCTTATCAAGAATAAGAGACAATATGAAAAAAACAACACCAAGGATTGGAATGTGCCTAATAAATAAATTTTAAAGAAGTACTATCATCATTTTCATTGAATGGAGATTGAGAAGGAGTTTTGACATAATACAAAGTGATGATGAATCTATTGGTACCAATGTGATTATTTTTACTAGGCTTTCATTGTATGATTCTAGTTTTATCATTTCTCTTAAATTTACATCAGATAGATTTTTTGGGGTACTAGAATTAATTACCCGAAGGGATTTATCCATGAGAGAGATCAGTATATATAAACTAATTGTTCAATGTTATATCATTGTATAAGAATATGATGGAGTTTCATATAACTTTAATTGGATTTAATCATAGAGTTATATATAAATCACAGTAAAATATTAAAATAATGGACGGAAGATGATTAACATTAATTTATTCTTAATGTGTGTGAATAAATAAGGAGTAAATCGCCTTTAATGATACTTTTAAATACTTTTTTTGGGAAGGAAGGTCATTCTAAATATATTACTAATGTGATAAAAAATTAAAAAAAATTGAATAGGGAAAAAGTCCCACAAAATGATCCACCCACACTATAGTGTTTCAACTTCATAATGTATAGACACTATGCTAACTATCTCCAAAATTTAAATTATAATGATGATTATCAATTTTATCATCCCCTAAAGCCCGGGGACAATTGGAAATATAATTAAATCACTTATTATTAAGATGAGTGCAATAAATATGTGGTGAGAGGTAAACATACCATCAACTATAAAATTATTAATGTCATATTTGATGATAGATCAACACATTCCTTCCTGAAAAATGGGGGTTCAAACCGAATTGGGCACATGTACTATAGCAGTTCTGTAACAGTGGTGGAACTCTAGAAACGGCGGGCACTATAGTGGCGGCATGTCACTATAGTGGTGAAAGGGTGTTGTAGTAGTAGATGGGGACTATGTGGTACTATTGTAGGTGGGGGCTGCATCATTACTATTCACATAATGGTCTTTGGGGAAAATATTAGGGCCTACAGACCATGTAATTTGATAAATTCCCATTGGGCATTCGAGCTATGTAATGGGTCTCCCTCTACCCAGTTATAAAGATTTTTTTACTTTGATTTATTAATAAATGTGGCTTCGACCAATTCATTTTAAAAAACACATTCCTTTATATATGATGAATTTTTTGTTGGAATCAAGATGACACCCAAATTAATATATGAATAATTAACAATAAAACCCTGTAATGTTACAATGACCACTTCTCAAGTATATGATTTCTATTAGGTTGATGTTTGTGGTAATGTGAATCCTGAAAATCTTTCCATTAATCCCATGGTTGATTTTTATGAAATATTAGGAATGGAGTGGATTTATCTACATAAATATTACATTATTTACTAAGGATGATATGTATCATTTTGTATTAAAAAATGACCTATGATAATTTATATGTGCAATGATTAATATAAAAAATCAATTAAAATAAAATGCATTCCATAAGGTTTTATTCATACTAAACTGGGGAATATATTTGATATGGTTGAGGGGAAACTAGGCATCGATGCTTTTCTTATCTTATGTGAGTTTATTGATGTCCTTATATAAGACATGAATAGTCTCCCACTAAAAATATGATGTTTAGTTCACAATAAATCTCATATATGTTGTTATACCTATTTAAACCACTCCCTATAGAATGGAATTTATTATGTCGAAGGAATTTAATTGTAAATACCTGAATAATCATAAAAACAGGTTCATTTAGTAATATATATCACATTGGATTTAACACTTTCTATTTTTTTGAACTAAGGTTAGATAGGAGAGACATTTCAATGATTTTTATGTGTTATTCAAGATAGAAATCAAGATATAGTTTCATATTTCTCATATTGATTATTTTATTATCAAATATATGGAGATAAATAACTTTTAATGAGATAAATTCATTCAGGATATAATTAATTTAAGATCTAGAAGGAGGCTACACCCAGGACAACATTTCATTAAATATATGGACACTATGAATATATAGTGATTCAATTTAGTATTACTAACTCCCTTATTATCTTAATAGATTTTATGATTAAATTATCTAGATATTACCATGACAAGTCCATTTTTGATTATATATTTTATATTGTTATATATTAAAAAATAAATGAAGAGAGTAATGGTCACTTGTGGATTATTGGAAAGACCCTAATAAAAGTGAAATTGTTTGATATCTTTAAACATAGAGATTTTTCACTAAAAAAATTTCTTTTTCTGGTCATACATTCACGAGAGAGGGTATATATATTGATCCATAAAAACATAAGATATTAAATAATGTCGTAGATCAAATTCAATTGGTATGATCTGAAGTTTTCTCGGTTTGGATATATATTATCACCTATTTTTGGAAACATTCTCCCAACTATCTAAACCACTATAAATTTAAACAATGATGTTAACCAAGTTCCTCTTGATAGATGAGTCTGAGTATAATTTCAATGAATATAATTGAATACTTATTTGTGCACAATTAATTAAATTATAATGTAGTTGAGAATAATTTATAATCTATAGTGATCCACCCATGAAGGAATTGGGATATGTTCATATATATAATTAAATTTCTAATGATTATTCCTCATTAAAATATATTGCTAATAAAAAAATGTCCCAACTCATGATTTCTATTTACATATGCAACTTTTTTCATTAATTATGTGTTTGAATATTCATTATGGAGAATATATTGATATATATACAAATTAAAAAAATTAAAATATATATTCATGCACAAATAGTTAAATTTATTCCAGATAAGATGGTTATAAATTATTAATAATTATGAATGTTCAGTACAATACCACCACTGGAATGTGAACAAGGTGTTTTATGCTTTTATTAAAAATGATCATGACTGTTTATCCGTGATGAGAGATAAATATTTAATATTTTAAAATTTCAAATGGTTGATATGGTATCCCGAAGGATGATGATAAATATTATATTTTTGGACTAAAATATGAACAATGTACCGATCTAAATATTATAGTGAAAAATAAGGATGATGCATATTTGAAAAACAATTCTATAAATATTCCATCATTTATGCTTGATCCGAATAAAATGATAATTTTTATAAATTATGTGTTTGTTTTTTCCATACAGGGTTTTAAGAAAGAGTTCTTTGAAGAAGCTCATAGTTATTCATTATATATTCATCCTAGATTTATAAAGACGTATTGATATTTGATTGAGTATTTATAATGTCATTGAATGAAGATATAAATCACATTTTTTTATTTTAGTGCATGTTATACTATAAATTTATCATCCATAGATAAAATTCTAAGGGATGATACAACCATGAACCGCAATAGAGTGGAAATGGGAAGGCATCGACAATGATTTTGTCATCAAAGACACCAAAACATCTAATGGGAATCATTCTATATGGGTTATAATCGACTTCCATAGATATTCAACACAAATAAATAAAATTAGATAAAATTTCTCTATAGATAAACATTCGAGGAGATACATTAAAAAAATGTATGTTTTCATAGAGTGAAAAATTGAATTGTATCTGATTGAGATACAAGGGTTACCATGATGTTTTAGTGAATTATCAATGATTATATTAACATAATGTTTTTGTAGAAAAATGTGTATCATAATTATAAATATGGTATATTTATTGAAACAATGAAAAACTTAACAGATATATTGGGATTTTATTGTATGGATTTCAAAGATGGTTGGGATCAACAAATTCTAGTAATTGTGCATTCAAACTATAATAGATTTTAGAAATGTATTCATCTAGTTCAATATATAGAAAAATGAATTGAAATACAATTGGATGGAATAAAATTTGACAAATAATGTTATTAGGACCTAATATATATTAGGAAGTGGTGGAGATGATTTGATCTATTCAGTAATCCTCAAGAAATCATAGAGTTTGTAGAAAATTTATACATAAAATTCCATGCATTGCATTGAATATAATGTGTGTAAAAATGTGTTTCAAAGAATTTCTCAATGGAAAACTTTTATGAGATTTTGGATGAAATGTATTCTATTTTGAAGTTATTTTTGTCCCATTTCAATTAATCATCATATAGAGATGGTAGCCTATTGTTTACCACTTCACCAAACCTCTCATACAACCTTGATGTCTTACAAATTTTTATTGTTGAGGAATTAAATTCCAGACCATGCACATTTACTAAAATTGTAGGTCTTACCATTGAATCATGATATTCATTAATTGGAGAAACCAAATGAAACTAATGAACATACAAAAAATGTTTAATGAACCATGTTCAGATACTGGGTCAGATTATTATGATGATAATACTAGCTTGAAGAAGCTACATGGGAACTTTATGATTTAATGATGAAAACAATTACTCAGTTGGATTAACCAAATTTAAGTAATTTATTGTTTGAAATTCTATTTAATGGGGGAATATTTTTACACCAAGAGTTTTTATGAATATAATTTTATCCAATAAGATAAATTGTTTATAGCATGTATTACACACATCAATGTGTTTTAACCAACCATGAAAAAATATTAATATTATAACATTCACCTGAACATTATTACATATCCATCAAACATAGAATCATCAATTGGAATAACAACACATTAAATATAAATTATAATGGTTTTATAATATTAATACATATTGAAAAAAAATTATATAATTATTTTGAGTGTAGAGACCCGAAGCATGAAATACATTGACATTACATTACATTTGCGGAATACTTACTACATAACAAAAACACACACACAAGGATCGTAATAGTTTAGTGTCTTTGGAAACTCGGAATATAATCATCTAATCCTGGTGAAAGATCTTCAACATCTCCCATAAAGATCTTTTCATTTTTTTATACCTAAAACCTTTTTATATATCCTGGGGAAAAGTAAACATAAAAGGGTGAGCTCAAATGCTCAGTAAGGGTAAACAAAAAAAATATCAATCACATCGTATACACAAGCACATAACTTTTGGAAATCTTATCCTGAAAAAGAGATAATAATTTCATAACATGGGATAAATCATAGTAGTGAAATGAAATCACAATAATCATAACTTAAAACATGAAACTTTGTGGCATTCACACGTAATAATAGATAATCATTTCTTGTTAGTCAAGACTCATTGCCAAGACTATCTTAGTGGACAAAGTCCCTTTCTGAACCGAGTCACCTTCGTTTCAGTCCTGTTTCACTAAACCGGTATAACCTACCATTCCAGCCATGTCTATCTCATGAGATATAATATATTTACCCAATGCATTGGAGGGAGATATAGGTCCCACCCATCTCGTAATGATACCATTCTTATGTGTGCCACAAAATCATAAATCATACATCATTTCATAACCCATGTAATACAAACGGGAATATTATACATCATGACATCATAAAACAATTCATATAAGATAAAAGAATTCATAAAAATAATTCCATCACAAAATAATCAAATCAATGTAATAATAGGGATAAAAAATAACCCTTTATTATCGTAGATGGAAAATAATTTTGATAAAACACTTGAACTCCATTCTTGAGGAAAATATCCTTTCTTCTTCAAAAACAATTTTCCTTTCTTAACATGTCATACAACTTTAAACTAAAAGAAGTTGATTAAAAATAAACTTGAAAACTTGTAAAGGAAGATTCGTGGAAATAATGTTTTAAAAATCCATTCATGCAGTATAAGTTAAAAAAACATTATTCTCGTACTTTTGTCGGAAAAGTCAAAAAGTACCTCGTACAAAAAACGACAAAAGTTTCCTTTCATATATTTTACTAAAAACTCACCGAAGGGTAAAATTGGATTTAAAAAGTTGTAGGTGGATGGAAATAATATTAAATATTGAAGAAACATGGATGTGGATGATAAAATACACCCTAGTAAATACCAAAGTACAAACAATCTCGGATAAAAATGAGATTGTGATATTTCCCTTACCTTAGGTCCGATTTGCTTCGTAAGTGTCCGAACCTCCTGTATAATGATTTAAATAATGTCATTGACTTATTACAGAATCATATTCATTGTTATTATATCTTATATGGTTCACTTATGACTTTACATTACCCGTTCGTTTGTAAATTCCATGTTAAAGAGTGTTTTTGGTAAAATCGATTCATTTGTCGTAGGTGTTTGGACTTGTTGTTCTTTGACATTATTATTAATTATATCTTGATTTAATTACTTCCAGAATATAAAACATGATTTATATATCATATATATTCAGTATATATATATATAATAGATAGATAAATGAAATGAAACACACCGTTCATGGAGATGGTAGTCCATACGTACGCATGAACGCTGTTTTCCTTTCCTTATTGTCTTGAATGGAAGTATGTAGATGACAAACATATATATATATATACATAAATCCAGTAGATTTAACATGTCATATATTTCATTATTATTCATTATATATTCTTTATAATCATTCATTAATGGTTAATGTGGAGAATGAATTTCATCGCGTCGTGGAGACGGTATTCCGTACGTACGCACGAGCGATGATATCATTCTCATGATCGTGAACTTGTGTTGAAGTGTATGTATAATATTCCAGTATCAATATCACTTTATAATAATCATATATATTTACTCATTACACCATTATACCCATCCAATTAAGGTGGTGGCGGAAAATATATTACACCACGGCGTGGAGACGGTATTCCGTACGTACGCACGCGCGGTGATTTCGTTTTCCGTAGGATGGATAGATGGTGAAATAAGATTGTTTCATACTTATAATAACATATCAGTATATGAGTGATACTGATGTTATTACTTCATAATGAAACAACCTAAGAAGAAGTAGTGGAAGACGAAATAAAGGTGAAAGAATTGGTATCGGAAATTACCTCTTCTTTGAAGCGCCTCTTTGAGACCTCCTCTTAGGGCACTAAAATTGGTCTTTGACGAATACCAGAGCCTCTAGGATGATACTAGGGAAGTGGAGAAGAGATTTTGTCAGGGGTTTTCCGAGCTTGATGGCTCAAAGTTGTGTGAGGAAGTGAGGGAGGAGGTGTCCTTTTATAACGGAGGAGAGGGGCACCTTTGGAATTCTTAAAAATATTAATTTATAATAAATCTAACACCACTTAAAAACCTCAAAAAATGACTCATATTCGAATATTAGAAGAGATATGGTTGTAATCTCATAAACCAATCAAATTTAGACAAGTTTGGATCTTATTATAAACCTTATCATTTTGATTTATCCTTATTTAATCTATTTAAGTTTATTTGTGGTAATAAAATTCTAAATTTTAAATTATAACAAATAATTACTTATTTGTTGTGTATTTTCCATAATTGTTTACTTTATAACATTATAGAATATATAAATTTAAATTTATAATTTTGAAATATTTTTGTGATTTTTTAAACAAGTTTATAATATGTTATTTTTATAAAATAACAATAGTGTCAATTTTGACACTATTCATTTATTTGAATTTAAATAAAATATATACAGAATATATTTTCGAACTAAAAGCATTAATATATTAATAAAAGTTCATATGTTTCTATTAAATTATTGGATCACATTAAATAGTTCATACAATATTTATTTTGTTATTTTTAAAACCATTTATTTGGTTTATCTCTTCATAAAATAATTACTACATCATTTTTGTATAATTATTTAATATACTTATTTGTTGCATAAGAATTTAAAATAAAATCCTATGATGAAGATAAATATATTAACTTTCACAATAATCCTTTTACACGAATTTATCATCTTAAAATCACAATATTTAAATTGTTATATTTATTAAATTATGAAGGTGACAACTTTGGCATCATTTAAAATAAAATAATATAAGTGTCATAAGTTCTTGTATAAGACTCAAAATAGTCAAATATTCGATCATTGGATGTTTATAGTTTACATTTACATGACCAATAAGTTTTGTTCAGGGTTTTGTGCCTTTTATGGTTACTATTAGTTTAATAAAACCTACATTCTTGATTTTTCACTAGATAAATAATTTCTGCATCACTATTGTGTCACAATTAATGATAATTATTTAATCCGAAAAAATTATAAATAAATTCTCATGATGTAGATAATTTTGTTAGATTTCTGGATACTATTCATGTTCGAAGTTTTATGATGTTTATCACTAAGTTAAAATTATTATACTTATAAGATTTAAGAAAGTGACATGTTGTCACATTCTTTGGTTTTAATAATAATTAAATTATTTTCATTGACAAAATTTAATTAAATGAATCTAATCCGACCATTAGGTGATATGGTTCGATTTTGAGTCATCCAATAGGATTTTTAAATTTGTTAGGGTAATTTTAAAATATTATATTTACCCTTAATTACCCGATTTACCTTTAACTATGGTAAATAAAATTTACCGTAGTTACTATTCATAATTCCCAAAAATAAAAATTATCCTATTAACATAATTTGGACCCACTGATTCCAAATATGGAATCCATTTTTTAAAATGCAATACACAGAAGTTGAAGAAATTAAATTAAAAATAATCCCGTTGTCGAATAAAAACGGGTTTTTGTTTAAAACTTTGCAAAAGATTTTATTGATTTAACCTACGAATTCAAGGTAAAATCAATGATAATGACATACATTATATTAAATGGTAAAAATATAATATATTTATACTTTAAAACCATTCACTATTATAATTTAACCACATAAGATATTACGATGAAAAAAGTTGTTTTTAATTAAAATATAGCGTGTTTTTACTATTCATTAAAATGTGAAAGTTACCAGAATAATATGAAAAATGTATCCAAAGTAAATTTTTATTTCTTGATTCCAAATAAGAATTTTATTTTGTCAAATTGAACTTATAAAAATGTCAAAAACTAGATTTAAAGTGGGTGCGCCATCAAAAGGCGGCAAAACTGCATTTTTTGAAAAATACTTATTTTACCCGAAAAATTAATTTTGTTCTTATACCATGTTCTAGAAAATGTGTAAGATGAATAATAATGTTATAAAATTCAAAATTTAGTTAATACTATTCATAACGGCTAGTTCATTACAATATTATAATAATATATCTTTGTTTATTAAAACCTTGTATTGCGTACAACACACGCTATCGAGGAAGGTCGCGATTGCGTTTAATGCAAGCCAAGTCAGGGTTGCGTGTTGTGAAAGAATCCTTTGTTGTTTCGTATAACATAATCCAACCATATTTCATTTATACATTGAATATATATATATATATATATATACTCAATGTTGCGTAGAATAACTATTATCAAAATTGTGTGTAATACGATCCAAAAATAGTGTTTCGTATACTGCAAGCTAATACGGTGTTGCGTATAGCGCAAGGTAATCATGGTGTAGAATACAACACAAGACATTAATGAAATTAAATGAATATTTTTCATAAAATCTAGGGGTGTTACATTCTACCCCCCTTAAAATGAATTTCGCCCTCGAAATTCGTCGGGGTTATAAATGGTTTACTACTCGAAAGTTTCTTTAATAGAAACTCACATCGTAAAAAGGAATACCAAAACCAATATTTAAAAACAAAAGTATGAAACATAACGGTTACCCAAATAAAATAATAATTGGGTTTCTACATAGGTGAAAATATGGATATGGAAGAAAAATCTAACCATCATGTTCTGATGGAGAGTGGTAGAGAACATGGCTATGGAAAAGACAACAATCACAAATCCATAAATTTGTGACGATCTAAGGTACCATCTGATTAATCAGATATAAGAGCACTAGGACAACATTTTTGGTTTACATGATCGTTTCCCTAAAGTTGATGAATTTGAATTAGAATAAATACTTACTTTATTTTGGTACAATCTCACTGTTGTTCGTGCCTTGAACAATTTCCACTTCATCTCTTAAATAAATAAAGTTGAATTTGTTATTCGAGAAGTGTTAGAAGATCATGTGATAGAATGACGGGTCATTCCATCTGTATTAAACAAAAGGTTAACAAAAGTTATTAAATATACACAAGTCATTCTATAGTGAGATTAATCATATATGGTTCCTAAAATGGACTTATACTTCATATATCATACTGCTTAATATAATAAAACTAGTTTCTACTAAACAGGGACTTCCTGTAGGCCAGTGGTAGGCGATAAAGGCCAGTCGCACTTCGGTTGTGGGTTCGATTCCCACAGCCTTGTCCGACGCGATGGGCTGTCGCCCATCCTGTAGGTTGTCCTTTTTCCAAAACTGTATTACTATAACATCCCATCAATAATATCGAAAAAAACAAACAATACTAACTTATGTCCAACATAATCCATTCCAATCTTTAGGCTTATCCATAATACTACAGTCGACTCTCATAATATAGTGAAAATGATTACCAGAGATTTAATACCATCATTGATCCCCATATATCATAAGATATGTCTTGTTGGTCACATTCCAAACATTCAAAGGCCTTAATCATGTATTCTCTTGAATACCCATTGAACCTTAGTGAAAACATGAATGCAGTTAAAAGTTAACACTTTCCACATACCAAAATCCTCAAAATTCTATATACTCAAACCTTGATATCACTTAGTCCTTATATCAATCATGAGCTCATGAATACTGTCAAACATTTCATTTTTTCCTTATCCCTTCATTATGCGTATATCATCTGCTTTCAAAAATATTTGAAACACTTTTCATGGTTACCGGTACCTTAAAATTATTGAAAATAACAATAGAATAATACAAAAATATTCTAATACACAATAAAAGTACCTCAACAACATTATTCTTGAATACCAATACATAAACACTTCAATCCATCCTCTTTAATTATTGTCCTCGAATAAGTCCTTCCTTGATTTAGAAGTAACTTTTTAGGTTAGGGCATTGAGTTGGGTAATCCCCATGTTCTCCACAAATAAGACATTGAAATCCATAACAATCTGTCACTCTATGACCCTTTTCTCCACACAGATAACATCGGTCCCTCCATTTGAGGTATTCCTCAAGGTTCTTTTCCCTTCTTTAGAAATCTCAATCTTCATTTCTTTATGCTCTTCAACATGCGAACATGCATAATAGTTTATCTTCCTCTTCTTTGATGAATTAGTCATACCACTAAATTTTACCTTGTTAATCATATATCTCGATGACTGATTCGGCATAATCACAATATCTTTATCTCTAGGCATTACACAATTTTGTTGCTCATATTCACCAATTTGTCCATTGGATTCAATGTTAACCGAATTCCTTCTGGTTCCCTCCATTAACTAAAACACAAAAAGAATTTTGTGAGAGGCGAAATCATGCTTGGGAAGACAACATAGTAAAGGGGGAGCACCCTCAATATCTAACATCTTATGTTAAATTCTAAGATCGTTACCGTAGTTCTAGGACTATATCTTATATGTATAATTATCCTTAGGGACATCCCTAGACATACCTTAGAAACATCTCTAGGGATCTCAATAACGCTTTCGCATCCTAGTTTCCAAAGGTTGACTAAACCTTTCCTCTGATACCAACTGTAGAGACCCGAAGCATGATGTACATTGACATTACATTACATTTGCGGAATACTTAGTACATAACGAAAACACACACACAAGGATCGTAATAGTTTAGTGTCTTTGGAAACTCGGAATATAATCATCTAATCCTGGTGAAAGATCTTCAACATCTCCCATAAAGATCTTCTCTTTTTTTTATACCTAAAACCATTCTTTATATCCTGGGGAAAAGTAAACATAAAAGGGTGATCTCAAATGCACAGTAAGGGTAAATAAAAAAAATATCAATCACATCGTATACACAAGCACATTACTTTTGGAAATCTTAACCGGCAAAAGAGATCATAATTTCATAAAATGGGATAAATCATAGTAGTGAAATGAAATCACAATAATCATAACTTAAAACATGAAAATTTGTGGAATTCACACATAATCATAGAGAATCATTTCTTGTTAGTCAAGACTCATTGCCAAGACTATCTTAGTGGACAATGTCCCTTTCTAAACCGAGTCACCCTCGTTTCAGTCCTGTTTCACTGAACCGGTATAACCTACCATTCCAGCCATGTCTATCTCATGAGATATAAAATCATTACCCAATGCATTAGAGGGAGATATAGGTCCCACCCATCTCATAATGATACCATTCTTATGTGTGCCACAAAATCATAAATCATACATCATTTCATAACCCATGTAATACAAATGGGAATCTTAAACATCATGACATCATAAAACAATTCATATAAGATAAATGAATTCATAAAAATAATTCCATCACAACATAATCAAATCAATTTATTAATAGGGATAAAAACCGAACCCTTTATTATCTTAGATGGAAAATAATTTTGATAAAACACTTGAACTCCATTCTTGAGGAAAATATCCTTTCTTCTTCAAAAACATATTTCCATTCTTAACATGTCATACAACTTTAAACTAAAAGAATTTGATTAAAAATAAACTTGAAAACATGTAAAGGAAGCTTCATGGAAATAAAGTTTTAAAAATCCATTCATGTAGTATAAGTTAAAAAAACATTCTTCTCATACGTTTCTCGGAAAAGTCAAAAAGTACCTCGTACGAAAAACGACAAAAGATTCCTTTCATATCTTTTACTAAAAACTCACCGAAGGGTAAAATTGGATTTAAAAAGTTTTTGGTGGATGGAAATAATATTACATATTGAAGAAACATGGATGTGGATGATAAAATACAACCCCGTAAATACCAAAGTAGAAACAATCTCGGATAAAAATGAGATTGTGATATTTCCCTTACCTTAGGTCCGATTTGCTTCGTAAGTGTTCGAACCTCCTGTATAATGATTTAAATAATTTCATTGACTTATTCCAGAATCATATTAATTGTTATTATATCATATATGGTTCACTTATGACTTTATTTTATCCGTTCTTTTGTAAATTCCAGGTTAAAGAGTGTTTTGGGTAAAATCGATTCATTTGTCGTAGGTGTTTGGACTTGTTGTTCTTTGACATTATTATTACTTATATCATGATTTACATACTTCCAGAATATAAAACATGATTTATATATCATATATATTAAGTATATATATATATATATATAATAGATAAATAAATGATATGAAACACACCGTTCATGGAGACGGTAGTCCGTACGTACGAATGAACGCTGTTTTCCTTTCCTTATTGTCTTGAATGGAAGTAAGTAGATGACATACACATATATATATATATATACATAAATACAGTAGATTTAACATTTCATATATTTCATTATTATTCATTATATATACTTTATAAATATTCATTAATGGTTAATGTGGAGAATGAATCTCATCGTGTCGTGGAGACGGTATTCCGTACGTACGCACGAGCGATGATATCATTCTCATGATCGTGAAGTTGTGTTTAAGTGTATGTATACTATTCCAGTATCAATATAACTTTATAATAATTATATATAGTTACTCATTACACCATTATACCCATCCAATTAAGGTGGTGGCGGAAAATATATTACACCACGACGTGGAGACGGTATTCCGTACGTACGCACGTGCAGTGATTTCGTTTTCCGTAGGATGGATAGATGGTGAAATAGGATTGTTTCGTACTTATAATAATATATCAGTATATTAGTGATACTGATTTTATTACTTCATAATGAAACAACCTAGGAAGAATAAGTGGAAGAAGAAATCAAGGTTAAATAATTGGTAACGGAAATTACCACTTCTTTGAAGCACCTCTTTGAGACCTCCTCTTAGGGCACTAAAATTGGTCTTTGAGGAAGTCCAGAACCTCTAGGATGATACTAGGGAAGTGGAGATGAGATTTTGGCAGGGGTTGGCCGAGCTTGAAGGCTCAAAGTTGTGTGAGGAAGAGAGGGAGGAGGTGTCCTTTTATAAGGGAGGAGAGGGGCACCTTTGGAATTCTTAAAAATATTAATTTATAATAAATCAAACCCCACTTAAAAACCTCCAAAAATGACTCATATTCGAAGATTAGATGAGATAGGGTTGTCATCTCATCAACCAATCAAATTTAGACATGTTTTGATCTTATTTTAAACCTTATCATTTTGATTTATCCTTATTTAATCTATTTAAGTTTATATGTGGTAATAACATTCTAAATTTTAAATTATAACAAATAATTACTTATTTGTTGTGATTTTTCCATAATAGTTTACTTTACAAAATTATAGACTATATAAATTTAAATTTATAATTTTGACATATTTTTGTGATTTTTTAAACAATTTTATAATATGTTATTTTTATAAAATAACAATAGTGTCAATTTTGACACTATTCATTTATTTGAATTTAAATAAAATATATACAGAATATATGTTCGAACTAAAAGATTTAATATATTAATAAAAGGTCATACGTTTCTATAAAATTAGTGGATCAAATTAAATAGTTCATATAATATTTATTTTATTATTTTTAAAACCATTTATTTGGTTTATCTCTTAATAAAATAATTACTACACAATTTTTGTATAATTATTTAATATACTTATTTGTTGCATAAAAATTTAAAATAAAATCCTATGATGAAGATAAATATATTACCTTTCACAATAATATTTTTACACGAATTTATCATCTTAAAATCACAATATTTAAATTGTTATATTTATTAAATTATGAAGGTGACAACTTTGGCATCATTTAAAATAAAATAATATAAGTGTCATAATTGCTTGTATAAGACTCCAAATAGTCAAATATTCTACCATTGGATGTTTATTGTTTACATTTACATGAAAAATAAGTTTTGGTCAGGGTTTTGTGCCTTTTATGGTTACTATTAGTTTAAAAAACCTATATTCTTGATTTTTCACTAGATAAATAATTTCTGCATCACTATTGTGTCAAAAATAATGATGCTTATTTAATCCCAAAAAATTATAAATAAATTCTCATTATGTAGATAATTTTGTTAGATTTCTGGATACTATTCATGTTTAAAGTTTTATGATGTTTATCACTAAATTAAAATTATTATACTTATAATATTTAAGAAAGTGACATGTTGTCACATTCTTTGATTTTAATAATAATTAAATTATTTTCATTGAAAAAAATTAATTAAATGATTCTAATCCGACCCTTAGGTGATATGGGTCGATTTTTAGTCATCCAATAGGATTTTTACATTTGTTAGGATAATTTTAAAATATTATATTTACCCTTAATTACCTGATTTACCTTTAACGATGGTAAATAAAATTTACCGTAGTTACTATTCATAATTCCCAAAAATAAAAAGTATCCTATTAACATAATTTAGACCCACTGATTCCAAATATGGAATCCATTTTTTAAAATTCAATACACAGAAGTTATAGAAATTAAATTAAAATTAATCCCGTTGTCGAATAAAAATGGGTTTTTGTTTAAAACATTGCAAAAGATTGAATTGATTTAACCTACGAATTCAAGGTAAAATCAATGCTAATGACATACATTATATTAAATGGTAAAAATATATTATATTTATACTTTAAAACCATTCAATATTATAATTTAACCCCATAAGATATTATGATGAAAAAAGTTGTTTTTAATTAAAATATAGCGTGTTTTTACTATTCATTAAAATATGAAAGTTACCAGAATAATATGAATAATTTATCCAAAGTAAATTTTTATTTCTTGATTCCAAAGAAGAATTTTATTTTTTCAAATTGAACTTATAAAAATGTCAAAAACTAGATTTAAAGTTGGTGCGCCATCAAAAGGCGGCAAAACTGCATTTTTTTAAAAATACTTATTTTACCCGAAAAAATTATTTGGTCTTATACCATGTTCTAGAAAATGTGTAAGATGAATAATAATGTCATAAAATTCAAAATTTAGTTAATACTATTCATAACGGATAGTTCATGACTATATTATAATAATATATCATTGTTTATTAAAACCTGGTATTGCGTACAACACACGCTATCGAGGAAGGTCGCGATTGTGTGAAATGCAAGCCAAGTCAGGGTTGCGTGTTGTGAAAGAATCCTTCGTTGTTTCGTATAACAGAATCCAACCATATTTCATTTATACATTGAATATATATATATATATACTCAATGTTGTGTAGAATAAATATTATCAAAATTTTGTGTAACACGATCGAAAAATAGTGTTGCGTATACTACAAGCTAATACGGTGTTGCGTATAGCGCAATGTAATCTTGGTGTAGAATACAACACAAGACATTAATGAAATTAAAAGAGTATTTTTCATAAAATCTAGGGGTGTTACAGTGAGTGTTTATATATGTTTTGAAGTTACTATTTCCCCTAAAATATTTATATTAATCTCTTTTTAAAAAAATCATAAATTAATTTATTAAAATTTTATTGATTTAATTTTTTAAAATAAACCTCATTTTGAAATACTTGTGAAAAAAAATAGCTTAGGTTGAATTTTTTGGATTCTTATGGGAAGATTATTTTTACAAGGAATAGTGAAAAATACAATTGTTTTAAAAATGAATTTTTATTTAAATAATTTTTTGTTTATTTTTTGGTTTTAAAATGTATAATAAGAAATATATTAAATCAATATATTTATTAATAAAATTTAGTTCATTGGAACATCTTTTATATTTTTATATATAATTATTTTAATCTTATAATTACTTTTAATATTGAACCCTACTTTCTCATCACACCTACATGTTAAATTTTAAATTAAATATTTTCAATTATATGAATATAATTTATAAAAATGAATTATAAATTTTTTATTATCTTATTTTATAGTAAAATATATATTTAATTCAATTTGTAACTATAATTTATAGTAAATGTAGTGAAAATTATTCATTTTGGCGATGTTCAAAATGGGTTTATTAGTATGGGGGGGATTAATCTAAAATGGTTACTATAAAAAAAACCAAAACTTATTCAGAACCCATTGGATTTCCCAATATAGAACATATCACTTTTATTATATATAAGTGTTTATTTTTTTCTTTTTTAATGAAAAAATACGTGATTAGTCATTTTCATTTAAAAATATTCATCTATGCCACTCAACTTGCATATAAAATGCCACCCCATTTCCTCTCATTACCAAAATTAAATACCCATTACATTAAACAATAAAAAATGAAATTACTTCTTCAATTACCTAATAACATCAATGATGACTTAATTTTATCTGAAATATAACCTAGGATGTCTTTTTGTAAAAATCTATTGAAGTCACCTAGAAAGAAGTAATGTTCATCAAGGAGAATATTTAGGTTGGTTCTTCCTCCACCTCATACAATTAATATTTGACTATTATAATATAATAAATTATTTATCAAAAATAAAAATATATGTATATATGTTACATTCATCACCTATATATATATATATATATCCTCTTCCCTAATAATGGAAATGATAGTATCACTCAAGTGTATGGCAGGCTCCTGCCTCATGAACTGATGTGACACATATCCATCACCACCTCTACAGATTCCGTATCATGTTTGATATGTATATATATATATTAAATATCTTAAATAAATATATTTTTGAAAATATTTTTTCATATATACCTTTTTAACATTCAATCCCATAGATAATATGTCAATTTCACTCGTCTTTTTAATGGACAACCACCTGGTAAAGCTATTTGATACATTTTTCACTATCATTATACATTTAATTGAATAATGGAAAATATAAAAAAATGGATATTAAAAATATATATAATATTTTCAAATCGTAATATATTTTTTACCATTTATTCTCATTATCTATCGTGGAAATGGAATCATCATTAATGCGTGTGTATGTCCGACCAACTCTATGAATAGTCTATTTAATTTTCTATCTATAATTTTTATGTAATAAAAAATATAAATATATACATACTATATATGATATTTATATCATTTAAATCTATAGATTTATTATAGAACCATGATAAAAACTAGAGGACAAAAACCAATAGATTAAAACAAACATGAAATAGAAATCAATTTTTGTTAGGAATTTATCTTTAACATGTAACTGTTATTAAATGGAAATTAAATTTCATTAGTAAATGATATATGGTATGATATATATATATACAGTTTTTTAATATATCATTAACAAAGAGGTATATATTATAAATGATCTTGGAGTATGTTCTTTGTATTCTTAAATATAATGTTTTGGATTTTTTTAAAATTATCCTTCTCTGAGACATATACTATGTTATACAATAGCCTTCTTTCGTGAGGTGTATATAAAATACCTTTTACATTAATATCATGAAATTATTTATTCTCATAATATTTTATGTTTGATTTAATTTCTGTATTTCATTGATATATGGAATTAATGGTACCAAACTGGATATTTTTTTATTATACAATCTCATCATTTTTTGGGATTTTATATGTTTATACATTGATGATGAAATATTAGGGTTCACATATCAATAAAATAACTAATTTTTCTATTATTGATATATTATAATAATACATGTTTCCCTTCATTTTCCTCTCTTTGTGAACTGGAGTGAAAAAAATAATGTTTTTATGAAAAACCATTTTTATTTACCGCTTCAGTTGATAAACCTTTTACTAGAAAAACAATTTCTTGTTTTTTTTAATTATAAAAAGGAATTATTATATAATTTTTCAAATTTATTTATATTAGAAAATTATTTTCATGATATCTCCATAATTATTTCCAAAAATGTCTATTATTTCTTTTACCCAAATGATAAGGGAATCTTTTTTTATCTTTTACCCAATGAAAATAATTTCCAAACTAAAGTAAATTTATTTCATTTAAATCATAATTTATTATTTTCATGTTTTCCTTTAGAGAAAATTATTTTCGCAAAATTTTATGAAAATTAATGATTTAAAATTTTGATTTTCAATGAATGGGTAATTTCCATAAGAAGCATTCCAAGTTATTTTTATTTCAAATTCATTTTCAATATAAGACAAAATCATTTATTTTACATAAAAATCACTAGTTATATGATAAATTTATACAAAAATTATTATTCCGTATGATATGTATTTGTTATGAATACCGGATGATTATTAAGCATGCTTCTCGTCCATGCCATGATAAAATTATTTTGAAACTTAATTCTTTCACTAGTGATTTTTCTCTATTAAAATGGTGGAATTATTATAAAATTTTATCTTAACTAGTATAAATGACATATAGGGGTAAATAAGGTAATGATAGTTTAATGATTCTTACCCTTTGTATCATATTATTACATTAATCATAACACACTTTCCTCCATTTTCCATATGAATGTATGGGAAGAAATAAAATCAAGCATGATACAGATGAAGTTTACATCGGTCACACTCACTAAGCTATGAAAATTATAATCAAAAGAAAATATATTTATGTACCAAATTCATTAATTTTCACTATTATTACATTTTTTGGAGTTGATTCATTGTCCATCGAAATTTTCAACAAATAAAAAATTTAACATACGTTTCTCTATCTAATGATGTGTGCTCACTGCCCCATCAAATGAATATACTTTTGATCATATCCACCTAAAAAATTAACCTAATTTAGTGCATAAATATGATCCACATTCATTCACTTTATCAATAACACTTTATAAGAAATTTTTAGGTAGATTGCTTTTCCTTGGTGAATATCACTACCTTCTTGAATCTCAATAACATCGCGATTATAAAATCCTTTACAAAATTAACTTTGTTCTTGAGGGTAACAAGTTTTTCAAATCATAATACATTAATGAAGAACAAAAAATTCTCAAAGGTCACTCCTTAAAAATTCTCAAATGTTTGCGATGCTCACCATATTCACAATGTATAGAAGGTATTCTCAATGATAACTTGATTTATGAATCCCAAATGTTTCATGATATTTTCATAACCTTCACGGACCTCCTTTTTCCATGAAATAGATAATCTACTGAAATAATTTGTGCATGAAAAATCCTTTATGAACCAACTATTTGAATTCATAGCATTTAATTTTTTTTAACGCTTCTTCCATTCAATTAAGGGATAACTCATATTTATAAACACAACCTCCCTATTATGAAACATTCAAATCATCCCTGAAATTTTCATGAAGAGATTAAAACTCATTCACGAAGATACCTATCTTCAAAAAATGACTTAGGGAATATTCTAAATTGCAAATCATTTCATCATGACATATATTACTATCATTAATTCCCTACTAATCCATCCTTCATGATGCTACAAACCATCACCAAACACTGAACATTCATAACGAAAATAAAATTTTCAAAACAAAAAACCATTTCAAAATTTATTCATTTTTAATAACATTATGAGAAATTCATAGAACCCCAAAATTATTGATTCTTGAGTCATTTTCCAAATTTTGGATTAAAAATTGGCCATCCACTGGGAAACCTCACGACTTTTAATATGAAATTTTAAATATTGCCTCAAGAGTATTGATTATTTTTTATTCTAACTTTTGAAAAATAATTTTAAATAATCCACCTATAACTCCATAAATTACAATATCATCCCACATTTTCCCCAAAAACGATCAATATAAAAATAATACAATGATACCTTTTGGGGTATTCCATCAGGAAACCTATTTTGTTTCAATATATTATATTATGATTACTATTTAGGAAAAACCATCTCTTTTTTGGGTTTTGAAATGATGAATGTTTTTTGATCATATAGTAGACATGTGTTTTATTTTCATTATTTGATGGTTAGGGCATATATCTCCCTCAAATGTTTTTGGTGATGATTTATATATCATGAGATATACATGTCTATAAATTGGAGTGAAACTAGTTCAGTATGTTGAACTCTCCACATTTGATGGTCCTAGGAGTTAAACATGACAACTATGATGGTTTATGGATTTTACCCATTCCACTATGACAATCTTGATAATGATCAATTCAATACTAAATAAAATATTTTTTACACTTATATGTATTCGGAAATCCCATGTCTTATATCCTTGGAATTCCCTGATTGATCTTGTTATTTGATTAACTTATTATTCATTTATTATAAAATTAAACTATATACCATGACATAAGAATATGAGATTTGATATATAGGGTATATATTTTTTATTCAGTGCTTATGTTCTCAAACACTTATTCCCATATTATTATTATGTAACTCCCTTAATTGGCCTGATTAAGAATTTCATCGTATGCTTTATTATGTTTATTTTTCCAAATTTATGAAGAAATGATTTCTGTATTTCATTCTTATAAAGTGTACAAGTTAGGAATAAATTTTTCTGTGATGATTATGTTCACCTATAACCTAATTTTTTTATGTTTCCATGTTTCTAAATGCACTATACACTAACTGTCTTTAGGTGTGTGTTTGTTTAATTTAATAAATGCTCTCAAAAACCTAATAAATATATATTTATGAAAACCATAGAAAATGTAGTTTTTATCAGATGATATGTTTAATTATCCTTTACATATTTGGTTAAAAATAGAAATTATAACCCCCTATAATAATACATTGTATGAGGAAACACCCAAATGTTATGGTATAGAATATATTATGTGATTGACAACACATTACATCCATTTTTTCGTAATACAAGTGCATGAAATTCGATAAATTATGTAACTTGGGGGAGTAATTCTAAAAAAGGAACATCAGGATAGAAAAAACATTTTTATTGTACATCAAAATGGGCCATATTGCTCACTTACATTGACACTTTCATAAGGTATTATTTGGTTAATTCATTTTTTTCATTATAAATCTTCATAAAAGATATTAAAAGATATTGATCATGGTTTTATTAGATTAAACCTATTGTTTTATATCATTAAGTAATATTTTATTGAATTAGATCTCCATAATTATTTTTCATGACTATATTGTTTTACCCTAAGATTAATTTTTCACGCACAATTATATTTGGTTTCAGTCAATGGATGGGGAATAAATAAATAATGATACCGATGAATGTGATGGATGATTCAATGATTTTACAATAGTGAAACCAAATTTAAAATGACATATATTGAAAAATATCATTAATATGATCACATTTCTTTCTCATGTTATAAGTCATGAAAGATGTACAATTGAAAAAATTAGTGTAAAATAGTTTGTTGTGTCCTTTATAAGGAAACAAACACCTTCATTCAGTGATTCCTCTAATTCACTATTTTCTGATAAATGCAACAACACAAATAAAAAGATATATTCAATCCTAAAGTGACTATATAATGATATTCTCATTCTGAATGTCATCCATTTTGGTGGTAAATTGAATCAATAGTTCTTTCATATCAAGGATATGATGCAATATTATGAAATTTACCCTATAGATTTGGATGAGTTTAAGAGTTTATTTATCAATAAGTACTATCACTATATTCTTAAAAAAATATTGATAAGTATTTACATGAAAAAATGAAAGGAAGGATGCATTTTTTGGTACCAATGAGGCAAATATTAAAATTCTAATGAGGTATGCTTCTAGTATTATCATCCAACCTAAATAAAATGTTGATTTGTTTTTAGTGCCATAAAATTAGATCCTGAAGGGATTTATCAATTAGAGTCTTTAGTAGCTATGAATATATTTTTTTGATTACATATCTATATGTAAATAATAGTTTGAATTACATATCATTCTCATGGTTTTGATAAGAATATAAAAGTGGAATTCAAGTGAAAAATTAAAAACCATCGCTAGAAGAAGATGCAATTTTCATTATTCTCAATATGTGGGATGAAAAAATGGGAAAACATTTCTTGAGAGGAATATGAGATATTTTTTGGGGAGTAATTTCATTAAGTAATAGAGTAGAAATGTTATGGGGAACAAAACTAATAATATGAATAGAGATAAATCTACATATAATGATCCTCCAACACTCTAGTTATTTAAATACAAGGGGTATAGAAACTATGATAAACATTGTCCAAATTAAAACCATAACAATTATGATCTATGTTAGAAAACTATTATTATAAGGAATGATGGAAAATCCCATTCAATTTCGTTTTATAATGAGGGTTTCAATAAAAATGTAGTCAAAATTAATTTACATTCACTCTAAAACTGATACTTTATTATTTATCTATGGATCGACCCATTATTTTGTGTCTAAATAATTTTCAAATTGTTTCAATATGAAACCCAAACAATTATATAAATAATTATTGTTGAAACTGTAATAGTATGATGATAATAAATCATCTATATGATTCCACTATAGTTGAAATTTCTACGAATTTGTTTCCTACATATCAGTTCATTCTTCCTCGTGTTGAATTTTATATCATCCTAGATATTGATGGGATTTCTCTAGAATAATATCACATTAATTTATAATAAAGGGATGTCTTGTTTGATATTCTAGTCTCAGAGATGTTCATTAATCAATATAAGGATAAATGTTATCTCCTAATGGAAATCACAACCATTTTATAGGTTTTTATTCCTTCTAAAAAAATTCCGCAAATTATGGTTGAGAATATAGACATAAATGATATTCATATTTTTTGGAGTTTATTTTTGTCTTTCCAAAAGATTTAACTAGACACCTATGATGTTGAGTTGTTAATATATCCCATATCTTCTGTTTCACCTATTTAGAGGTCTTCTTATAGAATAACCATGACTAAGTTAGAGGATTTGAAGAAGAAACTATAAGAGAATAATAAAAAGGCATTCCATTAGAATTAATTTCAACCATTGGGTGAACCCATTATAATTTTCAACAAGAAGAATGTATTTATGATACATTTATTTGAATGTTGGGAGTGTAATAAATGAATCAAGAACAAGTATCCTCTATCCTATATTGATTAATTTTTTAATCTAATTCATGGAGCTCAATATATTTCAAATTTTAACCTTCATTCTAGATATCATCAGTTGAGTTTCAAAGAGGATAAACCAAATACAATATTTCATATATGATATGTACATAATTAATATAAATTTATTCCATTCACTCTAATTATTATACACCTATTATGTTCAAGTATTTTATGAATTGAGTCTTTATAGATTACCTTGATAAATTGTTGGGACAATTTAGACATGATATTAGTATATATTTGGATTGAAATCAAGAGCATGAAGATCACTTTAGGATAGTTATAAATACCCTAATAAAACATATTTTGTATGAAATATATACAAATTTAATATTTTCGTGGAAATTGATTCTTTTTTGGGATATACAGTATCATGAGCGAGTATATCTATAGATCAATCAAAGATGATTTCTATTGAATATTGTCCCAAACCAACTAAGGTGACTGAGATATGATGATTTCATGGTTTAATGATATATTATTACTAGTTTGGGTTAAAATTACCATTTCTATCATCTCAAATATCTGTATTAACTCAAAAGGGAGCAATGTTCCTCTGGATATATCTATTTGAGGAACATTTCGTGAACCTAAATAGAATATTTTTCATCGCACCTATTATAAGAAATCCTTAGAGTGGATAATTTTTTTAATATATATTGATACATCCATGAATATATGATGATGTTTTATAATGAATAATTACATCATTATATCTCATGCCTAATGGAAATTAATGGTTCATTAGAATGATTTATGACCTCATTATTTGCAGTTGGTTGTGGTAATTTTTTCATTAAAACATGGAGGTAGTATACATATTGAGAAAGGAGTTATATATATACAGATAGTAAACCTTTATATTATATATTCTCATAGAATAAGTTTAACATGCATTAGAGGGGATGAATAAATCTAATTTTGGAATATTAGTGCTCAATACATTACCACCGAGGAAAATTGGCCAATGTGATTGATGCTATAAGTCCAATAGATCATGATATAACATATGTGATGTGGATAAAAATTAATCTAATGTGTATTTATTTCCAATGGATGGATCTATAAATTGTGAAGGAATGTTTGAATTTGAATCTTTCTCAATTGAATGATCAGAAACCACTCAGTATGAATAATAAAGTGGCGTAAAATGATGATTTTATAATGTTAAAGAAGATAAGAAATATTCCAATGTTTAACATTGGTCATTATATAATGATTGTTTTCATAAATCGTGTTTCTATTCTGACTATACTAGATTTATATAAGGAGCTGTTGGAGGAATATCCTAGTTATTAATTCTCTATTTATCCTAGAAAGGCAGTGATTTTAAGAGATTTGAAAGGGTATTTATTGTGGGATTTCTCTATGAGAAAAACTCATATATTTTAACACTATTCATGGTATATAAGTATATTAATCTGAGAGATAAAATACTAAGGGGGTGTTAAATCCATTACCGATTCTATAATGGAAATGGGAAAACATCACCATGTATATTGTCGTTGGACTACAAAAAATTTCTTTTGAGAATAATACTATATGGGTTGTAGTTGATCATTATATAAATTGATAACCCTTTTCACAATTAAATAATATTTTCCCTGGATCATCATTAATGTATATAAGTGAAGGAATAGGTAATATTTCATGTATTACCGAATTCAAATTTGTCTTCTAGGGATTTGTGGTTTCCCTTGAAGCTCTGGAAAAGTCATCAATGATCTTTTGATAAAAAATTTAGTTTCTAGTAGAACATATCAACCTTAGGATGATGGTAATTCTGAAAGAATAATTCATATTCGATATTATATATTGAGATCTCATTGTTTAGAATTATATGGTGGTTAGGATCAATACTATTCCTTAGTTGAGTTTAAAAAATACATTTTCATTTATGATAATATTCATATCTCTCTTTATGAAGCATTCAATGGAAGGAATTATAGAGAACTAAAATTTAATAATAAAGTTGGGGAAATAAATATACTATGACCTAATATAGTTGAGAAACTGTTATAGATGGTTAGACCCACTCAACAAAACATCAAATCTGTTCAGAGTCAATATAAAATTTATGATAACAATTATGTGTGTTATCTGGAATTTAATGTTTATGACAAGATGTTTCGATGAATTTATCCATGGAAAGGGTCTATGATATTCTGGGTGAAATGGAAACTATTCATAGGTATATTGGTCCCTAAGAAATTATTCTTCATATTAATATTGTAAAAAAATCATTTGTGCCTTCCACCAAACCTCTATTATGTCTATGATATGTTCCATGATTCTCTTTTGAGGATGTACCTACATTTCCCATCACATGTGCAGAACATAGATGTTAATATTCTGAAGAATGAAATTTATTATGAGGGAAAACATATTGATATTATATATCTTATATATAATGTTATGAAACAATATCACACACCTTGTCCATATTTTATTGGGGAATCCACCAGAATGAGGTAGCTAGGCATACATATCCTCATTTTGTTGTACAAAAAATGAAGGAAGTTAGATTATTTAATTTATTTGAAGGGGATCAGAAAATAAGACCTAGAGTTTTTATGATTTTTTAGTATTATTTAATTCATGAATCCCTACTTTTAAACACAAAACTATATTTTAAAAAATAGTGACATAAATATTAATATTATAATTTAAACAAGGAAGTTATTACCTAAACCATAAAAATTGCATATTTAATATGAATAAACATACTTTAAATATTAAGTATAAAATTATTATATAATCGAAAAATATATATAAAAATACATAATTTATGGGAATGTGTATATATGTTTTGAAAATACTATTTTCTATAAAAAATATTTCCAATTTATTTTTATGAAAAATATTAAATTAATTTTAAAAAAATAAGGAAAATTAATTTGAAAAATAATACCCATTTTTGAAATCAGAATTTCAATTCTATTTTTTGGTGATGTGTTGGTATTTTTCTAAAAGTATTACTTTTTTAATGAATACTGAAAATGTTGTTTTTTATTTAAAAATTCCTTTTAATATAATGAATTTATAAGGATATATTTGTTTTAAGATGTGAATAAATGTAAAATTATTTATATTTTTTGTCTCTTAATCAATCATTATTTACTAGAATCTCTTTCATATTGAATTTTGATAGGATTATTTTTAAAAAATTTATATATTTCCTCTTTGGGAAATAGCTTTGTTGACACTATTGTGTATTTTATATTAAATTAAATTACATTAAATATGTGAATGAAATATAAAGAAAATAATTTTCTATTTTTAATTTTTATAAATAATAATATGTAATATATACATAATATTTTTTTCCAAAATTTATTTTATAAAGTGGAAACAAATTAAAGAGGGTAAAGAAATAATGTGCCTGAAGGGGGTTAATCTAAAATGATAATGTCTAAAAATAATCCAAAACTTGTACAAAACCAATATTTTATCCATTTTTCGACAATATAACTTTTAATATCTTTAATTTTCTATTTTTTATCATTTTTACAGAAAACATAAGGGTACACCTTGTTCTTTTCAAAAATGAAATGTTTGTCACTCACCTCACTTATAAAGGGACACCCCCTCTCGTCTCATCTTCATACTTTTAAAACCAATTGTATTGTACAATAACATTTGAAATAAATCAATTAAATACCTCATATAATAATAAATAATATATTGTGTTTTAGAAATATTTCAAGGGGATATTTAGGGAAAATCCAAGAATGATACACGAATAAGAGGTTATATTCTTCAGTAAGAACTTTAATTTTATTTCCTCCTCCTCATTCAATTATTATTAATTCATAGTGATACAAAAACCCCATTATATTCTACATATCATTATTTGTTATTCTATGTTCATTACCTATATAAATCTCCCCTTCCATCAAATAGAAATCAACAATGCTGCTTCAGTGTATGAGAGACTACCATCTCGTAGATCGATGTGACACATTTTCCATCAACAAATCTCATGAATGGGTATGGGAATTGATATAGTATTTTATATATAATTTTTATATTTTTAATCTAAATAAAATTCCTTAAATATTTTATAATATATATATATATATTGTACATTAAATTTAGTATAGACTACAGCAACATCATTCCTGTGTATGCCAGATTACCACCTCGTATAACTCTAGGATATGTTATTCCATTATTTTCCACATTAAAAATAAAAATGGATAAATATTATTAATATATGTGATATATATGACATATATATGAATTTATAATTATAATATATTATTTTCCATTTTTCTTTTTTCATCCGTTGAGGAAATGGAATTTCTATTCCTGCATACATATGGCCTACCACATATTGGATCGATATATTTCATTTTCAGTATCTAAAATCTTTGGATTAAACTAAATTCATCTATAATAAAAATATAATATATTTATTTCATTTAAAAAATTTAGTTATTATTTATATTGGATAAAAGTATGATAACTACAAATAAAAAAATACCTGAAAAAATTATCTTTTTTGTAGAATTGAAACATTAATATGAAATTTTTAATAAATTTATTATAAAATGTTATAGGTAAATCATATATATTAATATATATATATATATGTTTCTATAATAAGTTAATAATTAACATATTTTTATTATACATGATGTTTAAACACGTGTGATGGATGTCAAGACTTATTGTAAGGTACTTTTGTCTCAATTTCCCATTATTGAGACATATGTTACGTTATGAACCTATCCATTTTTATGAGGTGCATATACCACCCATTTGGAATTTAATATCATGAATTTATTTATTCTCATGATATTTATGGTTTTAATAAATGTTATTCTTCTATAAGTATTATGATTTAATGTTTCCAAAGTGGTTATAGTTCTAGGATACAATGTCATCATTTATCAAAATTTTATATGTTTATGATTGCACTGATGAAATTTTATGATCAATATCTCCTTAATAAAATTAATTAAAAATTATATTTGTTAATTATTTTGAATAAATGTTTTAAATTAATATTACTCTCCTTATGTTCACATGATAATTGAATAACATTATTAGCAATATCCTTTTTATTTCACTCATTGGATGAAAACATTTATCAAAAAAATTATTTTTTTCTAAAAAAATAAAAAATAATTTTATAAATATAAAATTTATTTTTTAGATAAATTATGACTCATGTTTTACTTAAAAAAATTTAATTTAATTTCCTTTCCATTTTTTAAATAATGCTCATTTTCCTATTAATGAAAATGTGATGAAAAATATTTTTAAACCTATACGGCATGAAAAGAATATCCTAACATCATGACCGTCATTTTAATTGATGATTAATTTAAAATATTTCAATAATATTTTCACATAATATTATATGAAATATAATTTATGAATATATTATTTTAAAAATGGTTATTTTAATTGAACTGTTACTTTTCCTAAGAAATGTTCCATGCGAATTTCTTTCAAAATAATTTTTCATCAAAGGAGAAATCCTTTGATGTTACATAATATTAACATGGGATATAATCTAATGGAACTATATTAATTCATTCTATATATTGATTATGTTAATATAGAAAAGATATTTATGAAACCAATTTATATTCAATCGGTTATACCATGATAAAATTCATATAAATCCCTCTTCATTTTCCGAAAGTTATTCATCAATGAAAATTTGATAAGATAATGAAAAATATTATTTTCCATAGGATTAGTTTTGAAAGATTTTTTTGATATCCATTTATTTTCATTGGATCTGATATAATGAATTTTTTATGATTTTTTGAAATACATATTTATTATTTTCATTATTCGATGGTTGTTAAGAATATCACACACCAAGGCATATGGTAAAGACTGGTATCTCAATAGATATATAAGAATGTGGATTGAACCTAGTTTGGAATTTGAATATATACATTACGATTGTCCTGAGGGTGAACCTTAAAAATTAATTTGTCTACGAGAGGGAACTATTTACCAATTATAGTCTTAGTAACGATCCTTGATCTATTAATGTTATTATTTTCTATTCATATGCTTATTCCATGATCTTATTCTTTATTCTATTATTATGCTATAATTTCCCATGTTAAGGTATTTTATTATGATTCATGTCTTTAGAGATAAATATATTTTTTCCTTGACAGATAATTATGATCATTTATATGAAGGTTAAGTATTTTAATTATTAGACATATGCACTGATGCAGTTCTTATCAAGTTGTGTTTATGTATCTCCCTTATTTACCATCATTGGGAATTTGATATTTCCCAATATTATGTTTCTATTATATGGATTGTTAATTAATTCACTATGTATGATATATGAAGGGAGATTTATATTAACGATTAACATAGTTGGAGATGTGGTTCTTCACCTATGAACTAGTTAGTTATGTTTACATGTTTGTAAAGGCACTAAACCTTTATGAACCCTAGTGTTGTGCTAGGGTAATGTAATAAATATTCATCAAGAAATGATACAATATATATGCATGAGAGGTTTGGGACAATATAATTAATGTAGGTCATTTCTTAAATAAAATCCATGATATGTTTGAAGGTAATAAGATAATGGTTTCACATTTATAAGTGACAGGGAAACTGTTATAATTACATAAAATATTAAAATAATATAAATTAGATTTCATATAAAAAAGGCTCTGAAATGATATAATTCAAATATTGTATAAGGATGGGATCAAATCCAATAATTAAAAAATATTGACATGGTTAGATTATATTATTTACCATTATCTCTCTGTTTTTACCCAGATTATCACTTTTTGAACAATATCGTGACAAAATCATTTTAACTCTTTCTAGGTCAATACTCTAAGAAGGGAAACTTGTTAATTAATGGACCATAGTATTTATTTCAATATATATATTAATGGAATATAATAATATGGTATATTTATGATTTTTACTTAATTTAATAAAATATTATTTAATATAAAAACATGTTAATGTTGTTATTAAAACTATTCATTTAAATTGAAATTGAAAAAAACATGAAAATAATAGTATTAGTATCTGACGCATTAAAAACTCTATAATATGTTATATTTATAAATTTTATTGGAGATAATAATTCATTGAAATTAGTTTACATTTATCATCTTTAGGATGATTTATTATATTTTTTTATTTATTGAAAATGTGTTGAGTCAATGTTGCTTATGAAATTATTGTAATTATTTATTAGCTAATAACTGAAATAAATTATAATTTTCAAAGAAAACCTCATAAATAATAATTTATGAAAAAATAATAATTTATTTTTACTCAAATGTTAACAATTTAATGATAATAAAATAAAGAGAGTGATATTTTTGACTCTTATTAACATAAAATAATATAACTGTAAAAATCAAAGGTATATGGAACAATATTAAAATATTTTCATAACATTGATTGAGATGCATAAAATTACATCATTCAATAAGAGAATATAATTTTTTAGGAACATTTTTAGTCCTTATTATATTTTTTAATCCTTATTTACTAGATTTATCCTTACTATGGTTATAATTATGCGCTACATTTACTATTCATAATGACAAATAAATAATAGTGATATATTTTAAAATTTAAAAGTTTCATTATTAATAATTTAGAATGGGGTTCTTATGATTCAATTTCATGAAGTGGTAGATATTAATTTAATAATAATAATAAATATTCTACAAAATATTGTTTTTCAGAAATAACAATTTTTAAGAATCAAAATATTTTCATATAGAATTTCATACTATATATTATTCTAATTATATTAATAGGATTATTAAAAATAAAAAAAAATCACATTAAGACCACTTTTATAAAAATTAAACATTTAAAAGGATTCAAATAAAACTATACTTTTTAATGAAAAATGTTATATTTCGCTATTTATGGAAAATCACCACTTTTTTAAAACTATTATAATATCACTTTATGATTATTTTGATATATTAATTTTTAAAATTGAATATATATTTTTTATCATTATAGTTTTATAAATGATCCATAAAATAATAATATAGTTTTATCTCAAATATATATAAAACAATATCTTGATGAAAACAATCTTATCAAGAATAAAATGTCATTGGAAAAAATCAACTTCTTATTTCCAAATACTTATTCAATGAATTATTTATTCAAAAAGTTATTTATATTTCATAATGTTTACTGAAAATTAACATTTTTATTGACTTTGGAAAAAACACACAGTACCAGAAAAGTAATGGCGGTCTAAAATAGTGTAACCCGAGAGCATGATTAACAACATACATAAGCCCCTCCCAAGGAAAGGAACCTATGAAACCGAAAAGGGACATATTCCAATTTGGTGAAGCGCCGTATGCCAAGAATTCTACAACATTATTCCCCACCCACCACGTGTGCATGATATCAATATGATAACACAGAAAAAGTTTTCACATCCTAATGATATACAAAATATTCCCAGGGAATAGGGATATACCTGAAAGTGATTTATAATTGATAAGTGAGTCTATCTCCACTATGTCAATCCTAATTCACCTATGTTCACATATCTCCAAACCCGTTCCCATCACATATTCCTCATCCTGGAAGGCGTCACCTCTTCCATACAATGCCAAAAAATGCTACAACTTCTGACCCCTTCTGATTTTTGATGACCCCTCCACCTCGAATCCCGCTCGATCATGTACCCATCAATATTATTCTTTATCCCACATCCCATCAGATGCAATCATACCCAATTCCCATTTCTTGTGTCACTACCCTATAAGCAATGTAACTTGTTTGACACCAGATCCCTTACCGACAGTGCACATGACACGCTATACACAACTATACTGTGTGCTGAAATTTGTTTTTCATTTTGAATATGATGCTAGACATAGATCCTCTAAAGAATTTATGGATCACCTCATTCATGGCCATCATTAGAATCCATCATCCTACCAATAGGATTATTGTCTGGACCTTCCTTTCAGAACCATGGTCTTCCAATCCAAGAATCCAATCATTAAGAAAAGTATCTGTCAACCCTCCCTGTCTATTCCACCCAAAAAATGTCCAGAAGGCATACCAAATCCATGGTTAGATACAAGGAAACAACCTTTTGTATGCACCCAGCACATCCCCACATTGAAGACATAATATTTGACATTTATTCAGTATAAAATTTCATATTATTTTTTAAAAACCCCAAATAAGATAAAATGGTGAGGTACCATTATTTAAATCATAGGTTATAGTGTGAAAATTCTATATTTTTAAATATTCTAACTATACATAGTAAATTCTCCTTAGTTATTATTTGATTCAACCTTGATTATTTGGAATGAAAAATCCCCAAACTAGATACTTGAAATTGGGATGAAATAATGGGATATAAATTATATATTCTAATAGAATTGATGAATTTTCCTAAATCCCTTAAAAAACACTACTAAAACAAAAAATCAAATGGGGTCAAACTATAAAGAGTAGTAGATAACCCTTGGTAATGAGAGATAATTAAAATATGGTTTCTCAAACACTTTTCATTGCAAACCATGCATTCTATGATGATTACTATGAAGTCATACAAAATTCGTCCAAAAGCTCTTAAGACACACGCATAAACCTAAGGCACCTCCCGAGACTCAATGTATATATAGTAAATTTTCCTCCGGACACTCCAACTATAATTATATAAAATGTGTCCATATATTCAAAATGAAACCTAATTCAAAATTCAAAAAAATCATATATACTCTGAATCTCATTAAAAAAGTGTGTGGTTTTTTACAATTGAGTAGTTCCATGTTTGTAATTGTTCATGTTTTTATAAAAATTATCAACTATATAATGTAGAATTATATTGAAACCAATACCCCAAGGATTATTTATTTCTCATATAATATTCTCTATTACGACCATTAAAAACATTATTTCGGCACTCACATTAATGAATTTTTTTTGGAAAAAATAGTGCATAAAATAAACATATATACAACTCTTTATTATAAAACTATCCCATTTAGAATATGTTTCTAAATCTATAATAAATTCAATATCCATGAAATTTTAAATAAATATATCATTTTATTCTAACATTTCAATATGTATTAACTACTCAGTCCTTCTCCCTATAGAACATAATACAATGGTTCATCAAACTCACACATTACATATATTTATTTATAGAGGTTGCAACTTGTCAATTAATAATCATTCCTTGATTAATGTTTTCATCTAATAATTATAAATATACATTTCATCCAAATTATATAAAAAATGTCACGACCCGTCCCATGGGGCCTGTATCATGACTACCCCAAGCCCGCCTTCCAATGCCCAGGGGCTGGCGAATAGCACAAAAGGTGTAAATCACTAAAAAGGGAAGAAATTGTCTTTATATAAGAAAACAAACAAAATAAAGTATGCAACTGGAAGTAAAGCACTATGTAAAACTGTATACAGTAGAGTGTTCTAAAAGTAAAGGGGCCGGAAATACAAACCCAACATTAAAGTTGAATATAACATAAATGCTAGTATAATTGAAGAAAAGGAGTAAAGAATCTATACGGTCATTCTCTAGAGCTCCCACCTGAAGGGTGGGTACAGATGGTCTCCACAGCACCCCAAGTCCGTCTGTTTGCTCCGTGTATATCTCATCGAGTTGTCCACCTCCGGGTACAGTCTGGTTATGCTACTCTCTACCCAGATTAGTGTTGTTCATCGTCTGCAACCAACACAATGAGGTGCGGCCATAGACCGTGTATGGATGATAATAACGATACTCGGTAGGGACCCCGAGACCCTCAATCTCTCACAAAAACCAACAAGGATAACCCCAAAGTACAGAAACAATGGATAACTGTTACTTTGGTATATGCACATACATATACCTAAGTAGTTTAGTAACCCATCCTAATCATGAGGAAAATAATAAAGTCATTGACTCAGCTCAAACCAGGATTTGTAGTGTAGCTTATAAGTGCAGATGATTAGTCGTGAAGCTAGAACATCTTATTATAAAAAGGGGAACTGCTTCTGACCATACGGAGTCTGACCCACATAAGATCTATATTTACTAACCCCCACAATGACCCAAACAGGATCTGACCCACACAGGATCGGTATGCGATGACCCACACAGGATCACTGATTGTGGACCCACACAAGATCTAGCCCATATAGGATTGGTATGCACTGACCCACATAGTATTACTGAGAACTGACCTCCATATGATCTTTCTTCATCCTCCACCCCACTATCCGCAATTGGATTCCTTGTACCCGGAGCACTCGGGATCCATAGAATCTGACCTTGATATATCAGTCGTACATGGACCACCACTAAACTCCAAAAAAGAGAAACCCAAAGGACCGTCTTGTCGTAAGGGTTCCAACGTGACAGATGGTGCGTCAATCGGACGCCCGATCTGTGAATTATTGGCATTTCCGTTCCAAGGGACCGATTGGTTATTAGGCTCAAACCAATCTGACTGTACTCCAACTATTTCCAAACCACATGTGGGATATTACAAAAGAATCAAATCTCTCCAAGAATTCCATCGCTGTAGGCGGTTCTTCGATTGGACACCCATAGCCCATGATATGGGAAATAATGTGTAAACTGGTGGCCCGGCCTGATTCGAGTCTGGACCGGGGTCCGAACCAGTCCATGGAACCGACCCAGTCTAAATAAGAGGCCCAGATCGAAGGGGCGGGCCCGCCCGAGGGCGGCTCGGCAGTGGGCTCCCCGGCCGAGGGCGGCCGGACCGTGGGCTCCCCGGCCAATAGGGATACGGTTGAGGGCGGCCTGGCTGCCTGCCCTAGCCACCACGAAGGGTGTGGCGTGTGCTCCCCATGAACCCGAATAGATCTATCATTCGAGATTTTGCAAAACCAGCACCTGGTGGCATCGGTCCCGCACTCGCTGGACCCAACGGGGTCCCGCTTCTCACCACTGGCCCGAGCGGCAATCCACTCCCACTCCACGGCGGCTGACTCGGCCGGCCACCACCACACCTACACCGTGGAGCTACAGCACCACGCCTCTTTCACCGTGGCATGGCCTGGATGCGTCCTCTAGCTCCTCTATGCGGCGTGACGGTACCACACTCATCGTCTAACCACCGTGTCACACCTAGTCGCTACTCTTCTTTCTAGTGCGGTGCGTCGGCACCGCGCCCCTCTAGAACCGCCAGGGCCCGCCTGGCCATGACTCAGTTCTCTACGCGGCTCATCAATGCCGCACCCATGTGGCCACCCGGCGGCCTTTCCCCGATGGCTTCTTTGAGGTCCGCCTTCTTCTTCAACAATAGAACAACCAAAGGGGGTGGGTCGAGCCGTGTTCCTGCGATCTGAACCCTCCTCGCATGGCGATAACATTTGGCATACCAATCCATAAATTTTAATGACGAATAATGGAGGTTTATAATAATATATAAAATAACTTGAAATTCCCTAATTTGAGATTGGTGATCGTTGATGGAGTTGCAGAAGGCTGACGTCATTCTATCATTGTCTATGGAGGAAGAGCTCAGAGAAGATGAGTCTAGATGACGTCGTCGGCATACATCATTTGTGGCAGAGCTTCCCTTTCTATCCCTAGTTGAAGAAGTAAGAAGAAGGTGTTTTTCATTCTTCGTTGGTGAGGGGAATTCTTCCTGGAGAGGATTAATTTCTATCAACTCTCCCATGTTTCTCCAAGGCTCCACTAAAAGAGAGTCTCCAACCAAAATGAAATAATAGCTTTGTCTATTATTTAATTATCGGCATGAATTCAAAAGGATTCAAAATGTGCCAATTAATTAAGTGAATGAGTTGGCACTTTAATTAGGGTACGGTGAAGAGTCTCCCCACTTAATTGGGGGTTCCAAGTTGTAAAAGGGGGTTAAGAATTTTGTGTGGCCCCACCTTAATTATTCTATAAAGGGAGGTTATGCTTGGGTGGGCCCCACCAACATAACCTCTCATGGGAGGTTAAGGTTATTTGGCCCCCACCCCCAACCTCCACATTGAGGTTTTATCCACCCACATAAAAATAATCTAACTATTATTTTTTTAACTTATTTAAAAGCACCCAAGATCTCAGTTTCATTCTTGTTAGAACACAACTGTGTCGAAGGTCTCACTAATCAATCGCCGACACAAAAAGTTCAATAGTGCCCTCAAATTTCAATTCCGAGCATCAGTTCAAAAGCAATAAAATCATGTACAAACGTTTAATGAACGTACCTGAACAAAACATCAAAACTTGATTCCAGGCACATCGGTCCTCAGAATCAAGAACCGCTAGAAACTACAGACTCATAAAATTCCCATGTATTTAAAAAATAAATTCCACAGAAATTACGGGTCTTTAAATTCTCCCCACCTTAAGGCTTTACGTCCCTATAAGCTAAAACTCGAACTAAGGGATAAAATGAGGGTATTGAGCATGAATATGAGCCACCCGCTCCCATGTTCTCTTCTGCAGGTTCTTGTGCTTCCAACGAACGTGCACCAGAGGTATTGACCGTCCACATAGGACTTGGTCCAGTCGATACTCAATATCCACTGGAACCTCCCCGAAATTCACCCCGTCTTCGATGTACAGCTCCCCATGGACATTAATGTGGGTTGGGTCATGCATGTATCTTTTTACTTGAGATAAATGGAAGATTTCATGCACCCAGTCCAGTTGAGGTGGAAGAGCCAAGCGTTAAGATACCTCACCTAATCTTCTGTGGACCTGTAATGATCTAATGAAATGCGGAGAAAACTTGATGCCTTTGCTAAATCTCCATAGACCTCGTCGAGGTGTGACCCAAAGAAATACGTGGTCGCTATCCTCGAACTCCATAGTCCTCCGTCTCTTATTAGCATATGACATCTATCTGCTCTGTGTAGTCTTCATCTGCTTCTGGATGATCTTCACCTTCTCTTTGGTAGCTCATACCATCTCTAGACCACTAGTTCTGACTCCCCTGGGTATGTCCAGCATAGTGGTGATATGTAAGGTCAACCATAAAAGGCCTCAAAAGGTGCCATACTGATGATGGAGTGATAGCTTTTGTTGTTGGAAAACTCCACCAAAGGTAAGTGGTCCTCCCAGTTGTGACCGAAGTCAAGGACACAAGCACGGAGCATTTCCTTGAGAGTCGGAATGGTATTCTCAGTCTGACCATCTGACCGAGGATGGAAGGCAGTGCTAAAAAGAATTTGTGTCCCTAAATCCTCATTCAACCATTTCCATAGAAGTTAATTAAAGAATGTGTCACGTTCGGAGACAATAGAATATGATACACCATGTAAACACAATATCTCCTACATATAGAGGCATACCATGCTCTCAACTGATCTCAGCTCTCTGATCAGTTGGAAGTGGGCCGACATGGTGAGTCGATCAAAAATCACCCAAATTGAGTCATGAATCCTGGATGTATGTGGATGACCTTTCAAGAAGTCCATAGATATCTCATCCCACTTCTACAATGGGACCTATAAGGGTTGAACCATGCCTGCTGGTAGCTGGTGCTCTGCCTTCACTTGCTGACAAATGACACATCCTGAGACATACTCTGATACCGCCTTCTTCATTACCTACCACCAGTGCTGTCTTCAGAGATCCTGATATATCTTCTCCACTCCTGGATGTACCACTAAAGGGGATGTATGGAACTCCCTAAACCCTTCCTAGTGATGTGCATGTAGTACCATGGTATGTCCTCTAAAGTGGATAATGTTCTCCCCACCTTCCAAAAATCCCTCAGGTACCTGCCCGGTGGATATCTGAGCACATCGCGTCTCACAGTCATCATCTCCATTTTGTGCCTCCCTAACTGGCTGAAGAAGTGGAGGGTTGATTTTGAGAGATTGTAGAAAGGCTGATCCATCCTTATCCACAATGGATATCTGTAAGGCTGCTAGCTGCTCTGTCGCCTCTCCTAGAAACTATATACCAGTTCTCCTACTGAGTGCATATGCCACAAAATTTACATTCCCAGGAGTATAGACTATCTATAATTCATAGTCTTGGAGGAACTCATTTCATCACCGTTGTCTCTAGTTCAGGTCCTTCTGAGGAATGATATACCTAAGACTCTTGTGATCAAAGTACACGGTAAAACGTTCCCCCAATAGATAGTGCCACCTCATCTTCAAGGTGAAGACCAATGCTGCTAACTCCAGGTTATGGGTAGAGTAGTTCTGCTCATGCTATCTCAGCTACCGATAACCATACGCAATCACAGCTCGCTCCTTCATCAGTACACACCCGAGTCTGGTCCCTGATGCTTTGCAGTAAACTACGTACCCTACGCCCTCCTCTAGAAGCCTCAAGATGGGGGAACTAGTCATCCTCTGCCTCAGCTCCTTAAAGCCTCACTGGAATCTCTCTGACCACGCTTAGGGATTACCCTTCTCTGTTAAGGCAGATAGTGGTGCTGCAACTATGGAGATTTCTGGAACGAACATTTGGTAATATCCTACCAAGCCCAAGAAACTTCGTACCTCTATCACACTCATGAGTGGATCCCATAAAAGTACTACCTCAATATTCACTGGATCTACTGCAACTCCAATCTATGAGATAACATGTACCAATAAGTGAACCTCTTGAATCAAAATCTAGAACTTCGAGTTCTTACCAAAAATATGTTTCTCTTGGAGTGTGTCCAGTACTACTTGCAGATGGTAGGCATTCTCCTTCTCAGTAGTTGAATAGATCAGAATGTCGTCGATGAAGTCTATGACAAAGTGATCGAGGTATGGTAGGAAGATCATGTTCATGAGACTCATGAACAATGCAAGAGCATTGTTGACTATGAAGGGAATAACCAAGAACTCTTAGTGGCCATAACGAAACCTGAAGGCTGTATTCTACACATCCTCCTCTCAAACTCTAAGCTGGTGACAGCCTGATCTGAGGTCTATCTTCGAGAACCACTGATCACCCTTTAGCTAATCAAAGAGACCATAAATCCTTGGCAGTGGGTTCTTATTCATCACAATCACCTGGTTTATGTGACGGTAGTCGAAAAAAATCCTCAAGCTCCTGTTTTCCTTTTTGGCGAACAAAATCGAGGCTGCCCAGGGAGAAACACTAGACCGGATGAATCCCTTCCCCTTCAAGACCTCCAGATGTACCCGAAGCTCACGAAACTCAGTGGGATCCATCCGATATGCTATAGTAGATATCGATTCCATCCCAATGTAAAATTATATGTAGAAGTCCACCTCTCTGGGAGGAGGTATTCCTAGAACATCATCAGGGAAAACATCCGCGTACTGGTCTACCACTACAGGATAAGTCGGACTCTCCACATCAACTGCTCCAAGGGTAAGGCAAGCCAACTTGTCAGTGATCGGCCACACCCTCCTCCAAGTAAGTCTATCTTATGCTGCAAATGTACCATTCTAGACATTGAATGTGAACCTGGTCCCATCCGTGTGGACACACCACACTATGAACCTAATACAATCAATCTGAGCATGGAATATAGATAACCAATTCACACCCTTCAGGACATCGTATGGCCTCGACGCCGCTATGAGGAGAACCAAGACGAAGCTCTCTCTTCCATGAGTAAGCTAAAACTGTCGGAACCAGTGTATAATCATTGAGTATTCTCCTGTAGGAGTCTCTTGACATAAGGATCTAGCCAACAGCTCCGTCGAAATCTCTAAGCATAGAACAAGGGCAGTGGCTAAGAATGAGTGACTGGAACCTGTGTCTATAAGAACATTATCTAAGATAGAATAGACACAGATAGTACCTTGAATCATCTCAAGAGCATCGTGGTTGTATGCCTCAGCTACCTGAAGCTAAGATCTCCCATGTCCACCTACTTCCTACGGTCTGGGTGGGCCTCCTGGTTGTGGTGGAGGTAGCACCTGGTAACATAGTCCACCTCCAGTAGCAAGACCAGCTCCTCTACCACTTCTTCCTATGCCATGCGGACCGCCTCAATCAAACGTCTTCCTCTTCTTGGGAGGTCCATCATATTAGTGATGACCGTCTATACAGTGGGTCAGATAGTCACGTGCCTTATGACCCTACCCGCAACATGAGTAACACTGCCCGCTCTTGGCAGGTCTGTCTCTGCTCTGTGTGCCCCGCACAAATGATCCTGAGTAATATGGTCGACCACCTATGGGTCTGGTCCTCTTTGACCTCTGCATCATCTATCTACGGCTAGATGTATAAGAATCTACTGCATGCTGACATGTACAGGGTCTCACTGCTAGTGACTTCTTAGAAATGAAACTCTCTACTAGGAGGGATCTCCTTAACACCATTGCCTACATCAGAATGCTAAGTGAGATCACCAAAGCACTGATCTGTCGCCTGATTCCCTGATCAATGGTCCAGGACATAAATAATGGGTCTCGTACCATATCTTTGGAGTAGAATGAGAGGGTAGTGAACCTTGCTGAGTACTGACCTACGGTCATGTTGGCCTACTACAAATGAAGTAACTCCTGAATCTTTACTGCATGAAGGCTGTCTGGTACAAACTCTTCCCGAAACAGGCTCTAGATGTCTACCCATAGATGTTTTGCCTCGTCGTGGACCTGTAGCATCATGCTCCCCCATATTCCTACTGCTTCTTAAAGCAGACTCGCAGCAAGAATCATCATGGGGTCTACTGGTGTCCCTACCATCCTGAAAACTCTCACCACAGCCTCCATCCATTCCTCATCCGCATGTGGGTCCGTCTATCCCCCGAACCAGGGTGGCCTCTGGCGTTGGAACTCATGCAACACGCTCAAGCGGCGTGCACTCTCAGTTGCTGGGGCTAGTGGAATCAGAGGCTCAATAGGATGTGGTGTCGCTGGTGCCTTTGCTGGCAGAGGGCCATGCACCAATGCCTCGTCGCTCGGTGGGATGTTATTGTGTACGACTCTCGGGGCTCTAAAGTTCGACCGCAGGGAAGAACCCTGAAAGAAACAGACGCGATAAGTTCAAAAGATTTATACATGGTGAGATGATCTGGTTGAGATGATTTAAAAAAAGATTAAAGGCATTCCCACAATCATGGTTTTCATGCACAAAGTTAGAAGTCAGTAGTCAGGGTCCTCATGTATGGATACATCTGCCGCCACACCAACACTGGACTCCATGAACTAAAAACCACACTAAGTACTCTTAACACTATTGCTTCAAAGAAAATAAATATCAGAGTCCTAGGTTCTGCGGCAGAACCGACTCCTCTGATACCAATTTGTCATGACCAGTCCCACGGTGCCCATATCGTGACAACCTGAAGCCACCTTCCAAAGGCCAGGGGCTGACGACTATCACCCAAGGCATAAATCTATAAACTGGGAAGGCATTTCCCATATAACGGAACAGAACACAATAGAGTATGAATCTGGAAGTAAAAAACTAAGTAAAACTATGTACAATAGAGTGTGCTAAAAGTAAAGGAGTTGGAATTACAAGACCAACAGTAAAGTACAATACAACAGAAATTCTAGTACAACTAAAGAAAAGGAGTAAAGTACCTACTAGGTCGTTATCCGGAATTCCCAACTAAATGGTGGGTACAGATGGTCTCCATAGCACCTCAGGTCCTTCCATCCACTTCGTGTATGTCTTGTAGAGTGTTCCACCTCCAGGCACCATCCTGTTCTTCTACACTCTACCCCAATCAGTTATGTCTGTCATCTGCAACCAATACAATGAGGTGCGGGGATAACCCATGCATTGGTGATTATAACGATACTCAATAGTGACTCCGAGACCCTCATGGTCTCACAAAATCCAACATAGATATCCAAAAAGCACGGAAACAACGGAAAACCCTTTCTTAGGTATATGCCCATACATATACCAACGTTATTTAGTTTCCCATCTCAATCACGAGAAAACACGAATTTAATTGACTCAGCTCAAACCAATATTTTTAGTGTATTTTAGAAGTTAAGATGATTAGTCACGAAGCTAGATCATCTTATGAAGACAAGAGGCACTGCTTTTGACCATACGGAGTCTGAACCACACAGTATCGATAGATACTAACCCCCACAATGACCCACACAGGATCTAACCCACATAGGATCGGTATGCGCTGACCCACATAGGATCGCTGAGCACTGACCCACACAGGATCTGACCCACACAGGAGTGGTATGAACTGACTCACACAGGATCGCTAAACGTTGTCCTGCATATGATCTATCTCCAACCTTTGCCTCACTCTTAGCCACTTGAATCCTCACACCCGGTGCACTCAAGTTTCGTAGAATCTTCACTTGAGATATCATTCATACCTTGATCGCCATTAAACTCCAAAAATGAGTAACCCAAACTACCGCCGTATCGTAAGGGTTCCAACACACCATACGGTGCATCAATCGGACGCCCGGTCAGTGTGTTATTGGAAGTTCCGTTCCAGGTGCCCGGTTTGATTTTTGGTTCAAAACAACCCTACCATACTCCAAATGTGTCCAAAACTCATGTGGTATATTCCAAAAGAATTTATTCTCTCCAAACATTCCATTTCCATAGGCGGTTCGTCATTCAGACACATGTAGCCCATGTTATTGGAAAAAAAGTGTCAACTGGTCATAGAGGGTCTTGGTCCGGTCCAACCCAGTTGGACTGACCCATCCCGATTCGGGTCTAGACCGGGGTCCGAACCGGTTCATGGGTCCGATCCGGTCTGATGAAGAGGCCCGAACCAAAGGGGCAGACCGGCCTGGCCATGGGCGCCCCGGCCAAGGGCGGGCGGGCCGGTAGCGGCCCAAACGAGGGTGGCCCGACCGAGGGCATCCCAGACGAGGGCGGCCCGACCGAGGGTAGCCCGGCCAAGGGTGGCCCGACGACATTCCCTAGCCACCCACATAGGGTAGCTCGCACCCCACTGGCACTCGAACAGCTCTACCGTTTGGGTGTGAGCCGAACCTGCACCTGGTTGCGCCGGTGTAGCACTCGCGGGACCCAACGGGGTCCCACTCATCCCGGTTTGCTCGATCGGCCAGCCGCTCCCACTCTATGGAGGCTGGACCAACCAGCTACCACCGCACCTCCACCCCGGCGTGACGACACCGCGGTCCTACTGACCTCCACGTGGGGCACTGGCGCCGTGCCTCTTACTCCGCGGTCCAGCCTGGCTGTGGCCTCCACCTCCTCCATGTGGCGTGATGGCGCCGCGCTCATCGTTCAATTGTCGCGGTCCTCCTGGCCACCGGTCTTCCTTCCGGTGTGGAGATCCGGCACCATGGCCCTTCGGTATCACCGCTGCCGACCTGGCCATGACTCGGTTCTCTACGGGGCACGGTGGTGTCGCGCCCATGTGGAGACCCATCGGGCTTGTGTCGCCAGCTTCTTCGCAGTCCGCCTTCGTCATCAACCAAAGAACAACCAAAGGGGGAGGGTCATGCCGTGTTCATGTGGTCTGATCCCTCTTTTTCATGGAAATAACACTTGTCATACCAATCCAGAACTTTGAACGAAGGAGAACAGTGGTTTATACTCATATATAAAATAAATCGAATTTCCCTACCCCCATTTTGGTGATCTTTGATGGATTCATGGAAGGTAGACATTGTTCCGTCAATGTTGGAGGAGGAACAAATCAGATAAGATGAGTCGAGATGATGTCATCGACGTACTTCGTGGGCGCTGGAGCTTCCATTTCGTGCCCCAGTTGATGAAGGAAGAAGATGGTGTTCGTCATTCTTCGTTGGTGAGGGTCATTCTTCGTGGAGTGGATGAAGTTCTCTCAATTGTTCGAGGTTTCCCCATGGCTCCACCAAAAGAGAGTTTCCAACCAAAATGAAATGATATCTTTGTCTATTATTTTATAGTTGGCATGATTTCAAAAGAATTAAAAATGTGACATTTAATTATGTGAAGGATTTGGCACTTTAATGAGGGGAAGGTGAAGAGGCTCCTCACTTAATTGGGGGTTCCATGGGGTTAAATGGGGTAATGAAGTTCCTGTGGCCCCACCTTAATTATCCACCCAAGGGAGGTTATACTCTGGTGGGCCCTACAACCATAACCTCTCATGGGAGGTTAAGGTGTGGTGGTCCCGACCACCAACCTCCACTTAGCGGTTTTAACCACAAAAATAAAAATAAGCTAACTCTTATTTTATTTAACTTAATAATAAACCCCCAAAATATAACTTGCATTCTTGTTAGAACGCAACCATGGTGAAGGTCTCACGAAGCAATAACTGATGTTGTGAGTTCAACAATGCCCTTAGATTTCAATTCTGAGCACCGATTCAAAAGTTATAAAATCTTGTATGCACGTCTACTGAACATACCTGAATACATCGTCAGAAATTGATTTCGGGGACACCGGGCCTCAGAATCAATCAGCTTTAGAAACTACAGACTCGTAAAATTCCAAATTATTTAAAATTATTCCACTGAAATTATGGTTCTTTACAAATAATTTCAATATTTTAATTGGATATTAATGAATTTTTTAGGATGAATTGCTTTTATAAATGTTATAATATATAATCTTCAATCTCTTTTTACAATTCATCATTACTTACATTAAAAACTCTTCATTGATCATATATTCCAAATTCAAAATAGTCAATTAGATTTATCCCATTTTGATTTACATATAACCATCCCTATGTGAACATACTAAAAATTTTTAATGTGGAAAAACCTACTAATCTTGAAAATATACCCACAAAATATGACAATCCCTATTTCATTATAAAAACATAGGGGGTGAGGTTATTTTCTGTCATCCCTAGGTAGTGATTTTGTTTTTCCTTTTTACCAAATCATATATTATTAATATTTTTCACAAGTTCATGTTCATATTCATATTGGGGGTTTAAGATATACACCCAAAGCACTATATTTAATTATTTATTTCATATCTTAATTCAATTTTTAATAATCTATCATTCAAAAGTTATACCATTGAAATATAATAAATGAAATTCCTTTTATTTGATCCATGTTTACAATTTGTTTTGAACTCATAATTTCTAAATGATATTGTAATTATTTCACATCCTCCATGAATTTTATGAATGGAATATAAAATTTATTATTTACTAAAATGTATATTCCTATTCCCAATTACGATTTTATAATAACAAATACATTGTCACATGATACTTAGTCATTTTTCATCAAAATTAAATTTCATTCAAATCTATTATTTAGTTTCACATGTTATCTTATATTTATTTTTATAAGTTTAAATTCCTTATTGAAAGATATCTATATTTTCATTATTGATCAATTACCATTTTTCATGGGAATATTTCTTTATGGACATAGTTTTATTTTTAAATAATTTAACATCTATAATATTTATTTTTTAATTACATTCAATTAAATTATTTATTATGAATCATTATTAATTTTTTCACTATAGTGGATTTATTACACAAAATTATCGTATGTACCTGGGTCCCAATGTATTATCACTTTTTGAATATGTTTTGCTAGAAAATTTAACTTCTTAGATATAGAATGAGGGTTATGTTTTTTAACATGTTTAATATTTTCTACACTTTCATTCATAAAATATCAAAATAATTATTTGTGAAAATATTTTATATCAAATAACATATAGTAATTTGTAGAATAAAATCGATTTTATTATATATTCATCAAAGTTACATGAAAATTTAATAAACATATTTTAAAAAACAGATTAAATTCTATTCTTCACTAAATGGTTATATAAAATATTCATTGATATATAGATATTATTACATTAAATAACATCATATTTTAGATGTTTTTTTATTTTATTAATATTATCTTAATATTATAAAAAATATATAATTTTTCATTAGTATACAATATAATATCATCAATTTAATATTATCATCAATAACCTTTAATTACTATTTATTATAATATGTTTTTCTTAGAAAAGTAATATAAATATCAATGATTTTCTATTAATTAATATTTCCATCAAGCTCTTAAAAAAATTGGTCTCCATATTAAAATATTTCATTACATTTAACATCATATTTAACATTGGTTAATTTAATGTTTTATCTTTTTAATTAATCTTTTCATTATCAATTTTGAATTGGATTATTATTTTAGAATAATTTTATATTATATATTACCTATATTGAATAATTATGTTTTGCCACGAATCATGCACTCCCTCACATAATATTGGATATAATAAAAACATCCACATATTGGAAATTTTTGTATGGAAATGTTTCATCATCTTATGAAAAAAACTTTTTCAAATTTCTATATGAATAAAAATTGAAATATATAGATTTAATGGGTTCATTTAATTTATTTTAAATCATGAAAATAAATAATTTTACCCAAATTATATAGATGACTCCTCCATATCAATATTCTTCTTAAATTAATAGTTCTACATTTTATAATAACATATTATTCTTTCATAGAACCTATACATATACCAACCATAGATATTACATCAAGGATTTATTAGGAAATTAATCCTTATCCATTTTATATTAATAATTATCTATATAGATATTTCAATAAAATTAATATCTTTAGTGACTTATCATTATGATTGAATTTAATATATACCTTCTATATCCATCAAACCTATATATCATTCTTACTAGTAGAAGAAAAAACCATTTTATTTTAATATATTTATTCAACTATTTTTTACTATTCCTTAAATATCTATTAAGTACTGAACATAATGGAATGAAATTATTTATCTTAAAAAATGAAATGTAATCATCATATTGAATAAAAAATAACTCTCGATCAATAAATTTGACATTAATATGTCATTTAATAAATTAATTATTCAACGTTGAATTTAAAATTGATAAATGAGTGTAAATTGAATGTTGGAACGAATTTCCAAAATAGATGAACTCACTCATAAAGGACGGTGAATCGGGTTGACTATCATTATATTTTTTCAATATAATTATGTTATATAGCTGGATTATATTTTGTTTTTGAAATTATCATGAATAATATGCCACTATAAAAGAAAATTCACAATAAAAATGATAAATAGAGCAAAGATAACTATATTATGATTTTAATTAGGTAACTTATAAAAGTACATTACATAGCTTAAGAAATATACACATTAAATGAATTGGTGTAACATGATATTTGAACACACAATTTTTTATTATATATTGAAAAATGGTCTACATATGATCCATTGGGTTATAACCACTTCCTCAATAATTATTCAATAATTCATGTACAAGAAAACTATTTGGTTACATGGGTCAAAGAAAAGTTATTATATGAATTCATAAATACAGGGGTCAATATACCAACACGTGGTACTCTATTATTTATTCATGCTTCCCCATCATCAAATTACAAATATAAATTTTTTATCTTAGGAAATATTTAATTGGAGGTATTCAGATATTAGTTGATTAAAAACTTTTCATCTCTACCCCTTTATCTAGATCACGTGTCCTTGTTAAAAAATAATACTATTTGAAAATTAAATACAGACTCATTATAATTTGGTCTACATATGAAATGATGAAAAAGTGTAGAATTTAATTCATGGGAAACTTTTCTATAAAAAATTATCATAAACTAATAATTGTGCTGGTATACAAAAATACACTATAACTCTTTGTTTGGTGGTAAAATTTCTAGGTGAAGTTACTCCCAACCAATGTGTAGTGCTTGTATATGTTTTGGTAATGTTAGTGAAAATATAACACCATAGAATCCAAGAGATAGTGCCATATCTTATTATAATTGTATGATTACAATTACTCAAATGTTTGATGGATTAATAGTTTAACTGTCTTGGAAAACTACATACATAATCGAAATTCCAATTACATTTTAAATAATAATAAAAAAGTGTTTATTTTAGAACATAATTATTCTCCTCATATAGAATTAGTTAAAAATCAGAATAAAAATATTTAAAACCTAGGGAAAATCAAACATAAGATTCGGGTGATCTAAAAGTATTAAAAATTGTAACATACTATGGAAGCTAACATTATTCAATAATAATAATCAATATATCAAGGTAAATAATCTAACGCACTTCCCATGTCATAAATAATCAGTGAATGAAAATGAATCCATATATTTTATTCATAATGATTATATTTCTGATTGTAATAACGTAATTTAAGGATGTTTCTATAATTTTATATCCGAACAATAAATATGTATCCTCTAGATAGTTATTCTCTAGTTCACTCCAATTTAAAAATTAAATCTGTTTGTAGAAACCCACTTGATTTTTCATGGAAAAAACATTATGGATTTATAGACAAATGATTTCATCTCAAGAGACAATATATACAGAGAGTGTATTTAATTAACTATTCTCCAACACATGTCCTTCATGTCCAATAAATTCTTCACATATCGAATAACTGATTATAAAAGATATTTTTAAATCAAAGTATCTTGTACCACTTTGAAATATTTTAATCAGAAGACCAATAAATGTAAATAATTATCAAATAAAAAATATAATACCATCAAGATAAAAAGATATATAATATTATATATCAAAGGGTTATTTCACTAGAGGAAGTAAATTAGTGGTGAATAAGGAACATCAAACAGAAAAACAATTTAGATGAGAAGAACCCTTTCATAGTGATTTCAATGAGTTGAACATGATTTAACTCATTTTAGTCATTTAATGAATGTTTTACATTTATATTAGAACCATAAATATATTTATTTTATAATATATTAACCTTTTATATAATATTATCACCCATTTTTTATGAATATCTTGACATTTCCATTGATCTGGGTGGTAAAAACTTCAATTTTCTATCCATATATTATCTTTTAGGCACATGTTATTTTCCATAAGACATAGTTTGATGATATGAATAATGATATTATGGATATAGATACAATATTTATTCAATATATATATATATATATTCATACATTCATTATTTAATTATTGACATGGAAAATGAATTACATCACATTATAGAGATGGTAAGTAATATATTCGCATAAGAAATGACGTCATTCCCTTAATGGTTAAAGGATTTATAATTTATGGTATTATAATTTTTAAATAATCAATATAATTTCCTAATTATCATATATTTCTATTATATATATCATTATTTCCATCCATGTATGGTGGTTATGGAAAACAGATTACACAACTTTGTGGAGATGTTAAGTCGTACGTACGCACAAAAGGTGATTTCTTTTTTCATCATATATATAAAAACAATAAATATTTTTTTCAGATTTTATAATAACATATCATCATATAGATTATATTTTATTTATTAATTTATCAATAAATCAATCCATTAATAGGATGTATAAAAAGAGATGGCCTTTAATGCGTTGATAAAGACGGTTAACTCTTATTTGGAAAACATCCTTTAATCTATTCTTATGTAATAAAGAATATGTCCTCTGTAAGGAAAATAACATATAATACTTCATTAAGGAAGTTTTTATGAAAAAAGTTATTTTTTTGGTCGATCTAGATTGACTAAATTTGTGTGAGGAAGTGATGGAGGTAGCACCATTTTATAATTGAGGTTAATGGGTCTTTCAGAAATCCTAAAATTATTAAAATATAATAAGCCCATTCAAGAGAAATATATATCCAAATTTCCAATAAATGTTTACAGGAGAAATATTGCAACATATATTATCCACTGTGTATATCAAAATTATCACAATTAGTAAAAACATAATTTATTTTTCAATTATTTAATTAAATATCTTATTACCATTGCATATTAATTTAAGGTAATTTATTAATTTATAAAAAAATATAAATTTTTATAATTAAAAATATCATATGTATCAAAATAAAAATTTAGGTTATCTCATATATTAATTTTGATTTTTATGTGGACCCATAAATGATATTAAATAAAAAGGCAATGAAATTTTATAACTATCATTGATTTAAATAATATGTATGTTATATCCAGGTAAAATTGTCTAATAGAAAATTAAAATTAGATATTGAGGTGATAATATTTTATTCCTCTTCATCTAATAATTTCTAGACAAGAATATGTAACATTATTACCCTTGTGTTTTGGTTTTTACTAATATTTAAACTCTATAACTCTCATCGTGACAATATGTGTTTTTATTATTTAACGATCAAAATAGTTACAATGAAAAATAATAATACTCTAAATTATTTATGGATACAAGTTTCAACATTATATTGACCAGTTCGATGAATAATATATTTTTATTGATTTTATATCATTTAATGAATGATGATTTATTTTAAAATATCATTATGATCAATATTGACATTATTCATTAATTAACTTTTTAAAAATATCATACCTCCAAGATATATTTAATGATCTACACTAACATATAATTTTTTTTAATTTTATCTATAAAATTATTGTAATACAATAATTATATCATATTAAATTTATTTTAATATTCTTAATATCAATTTTTGGGTAAATCCATTAATTAAACAATTATTACAACATCATTGTGAAACCCTTTATGTTTATTATTTATTTAACAAAAAGAAAAAATATATTATTATTATTAATATGAAAATAGTTTATTTTAAAAATATTATTTATACTAAAATATATCCCCTAGTTGACCACATATTCTAATAGTTAACATTTTAAAAACAAAAGTTTGACAAGTTTGACTTTTCTGGGAATAGAATATTATAAAGGTCAATATATCCTCAAAATTATCATAAATGGTCACATAAATGATCATTTAATGATTATGGATGAACCATATTCATCCAATAACATTGGTCCATGTTTTTTGATTAATTTATAATATTTATAATATTATTTTTACCATTAACTACGTGATTGTTCCATAATTATTGTAATAAAAATTTATAAAGTCACAAATAATTTTGCCAAAAATTTTAGGGTAATATTTAAATATTTGTTTATATTATGATTCCTAATATGGGATCAGTTTTGAAAAATTGAAAACCATAAATTTAATGAAATTAATTTATTCTTTTATGCATTGATGATATGAGAAAACAAGTTTAAAATGTAAAAACATTACAAAAATTGAAATAAATTTACATCAAAATTCAATATAAAATATATTTATTTGAAATAAATTGAATTAAAATTTTTATAATTTATCTAATTATACATTAATACCAATGAAAAAATAATTTGACACTAAATATTTAAGATGAAAAAGTGGGTTTCAATGAAAATCGAGTATTTTTCGCTATTCATCAAAACATAAAACAAATTTAGAAAAATAGAAAAAAGTAGAAAAATTAAAATTTTAATACATTATTTCATATAAAAACATTATTCATTCAAATAAAATTTATAAAAGCTTCAAAATATAATTTTAAAATAAGTACTCCATTAAATAGAGTTGAAATTTCTTTAAAAAAGTTATAGGATTTTAACCAAAAAATGATTTACTATTAGGTTTTTTCATTAAATTATATTGTATTAATGTAAAAAATATTTATATATATAAATTTAATATTTGTTTTTATTAAATTAATTCCCACAAATTTAATGTCCATTAAAAAATTATATTCTATTTTTCATTTAATGTTGGTGTTGCATAAAATGTACGAAATCAAAGAAATTAAATTTCACAAGAGACATACAATAGAATATTGTGGTCATAAATTATCACCTATTTGATTAATCATCATGTAAAAAATTCCATATTTTACATCTAAAATAAATAGTTGATGCATGAAATATATTTTACGGAATCCAATAACAAAAATAGGGTTAATACAATTTCCTCCCCCTAAGAGTGAAATGGAAATCTGAAGGACAAAAATAAAATAAGATTTTGAATTGGATAATATTAAAGGAATATGAACACATGAACATATAAGATAAATTATACAATTATGTTCTAATGGTGTGTGATATATAATATGGTTATTATAATTTTAACAATTGAAACACAATAAATTTATGATCGGTTCAAACACGATTGATTTATTAGAATGAATAGATAGTGAATATCATTTTTTCTCTAATATCATTTTTCTATAGTTGAGTGATTTGTTTAATATATAGAAAATTAGTTTATTAAAATAATTAACTAATTAATGTCAATTCCATATGCATAATATATTTCGTGGGTTGTTCTATGATTTATTTTCATGTCATATTTTACACCATGAAATGGATGTTCTATATTAAAAAAAATTATTCCTCAAGTACATTAACGAGTATTGAGATCCATAATTAATTCCTTCAACCGTTAAATGATTATTAAAAAATTTGGTCATAAAATGATATCCAGTATAATAAATCAAAAATTAACCTAAAAAATATATATTCAATTTTCAATATAATCCAATCCATGAGTATTTAATTTTACGACTAGTCCAAAATATGCCTATCCAAATAGAATGTCAAAATATTTCAAAGGAAGGTCACTAAATTCCTAAAATAAAAATGATATTAAAATTTCCCCATGTAACATAAGTTATCTTTTATATTCATATACAAAATATATTAATACCATGATCAACATAATAAATTAACTAAAACATACATTCTCCTGAAGAAAAATACCAGGTTGTCGAATATATTCCTTAAATAAAAATGTGTTGTAAACCAAAAAAAGAATAAATAAACCGTAAAATAAATTACTACATCCAAGGTCACTAATATTATCCCATAAAAATATTTTTTTTATGATTATCTTACCTCAATCATGTGTTATAAAAATGATCACCATTTTATTGAATTATGTTTGACGGTTACCGGTACAAATCATCATGTTCTTAGAAATAAATAATGAAGGTGTATTTTAGAACAATAATTTTATATAATAATAATCATTTGTAAATTAATTCTTCCATCTAAATACATATGAACATTAATCATTCCACTTAATTCATAGTCCATAAACATCACTTCATCATATTACTCCTTAATACATAATACGATTAATTTATTCATTTATAGTTTCAAAATAATCAGCTTTATAACCATTTCTTTTAAGAAATTTTTTATTCTAACTGATGACCAAAAATTAAACAAAATTTCAACAAACACTAATAATATTGATATAGTTGTGAAGAATCATGTATAGGATATCTAAATCAAGACATCATATTCGAAATCAATGGGTCCAAATGTTTAACATTGGTTATATATGTAGTTATTAAAATCAGTAGGATGATATCATATATGTAAGCTTATAATAAAAGTCAATCATTGGGTTTTATTCCATAATATATTTTTTCTTGAATCTAGTTCCCATGGATTCTATTATGCTTCATATGATTCTAAATCTGACACCCTCACCCTAGAAGTCTAGAGCTAGTTCCTTAAATTATTACATTTTCATTATTATAAAGAATAAAGTTAATGAGGTCCTAATTTTTAAATGGTGTTGGTAAATTAAATATACATTTGAAATTCATTTTATACTTCAAACATAAAGTTTAAATAGTATTTTCTTTTTGAGAAACATTATTAATCTAAAAAAAACCCTACAAGTCATTCATAATGAAATTCTAGGAAAACTGGGGAAACTATAAAATAAGAAAGGGTTGAGATCAAATTCTTCATAAATGTAATGTACATTAGATGTTAACATGAATTAATGAGAACAATCAACATAGAAAGGTAATAAATGACCACATATTCTACATAATCTATAAACTGTGAATTAAAATGCATCCATATACTTTGTAAAAGTTAAAATCATAGGGATAGTGATAATAGATGTGAATAAAAATCATAATTTAATACATGTGAACTACTAAGATATATCCTCTCTAATGTTACCATCATGATAAATTCTATTTTTAGATTAAGACTATTGGTAGAAATTCTAATGGTTCCTCTTGGAAACAAACTTGATGTATTTTTTCAAACGATTACATCTACAATGACATTCAATTAATCAATTGGATTTCGTTAAATAGTCCCCAACCCATGTCTTTCATGTCCAAATAATTTATCATTTATTTAATAATTGATTCAAAATGATATTTTTATATCAGTTTTTCCAATAAAAAATCAAAATATTTAATAATAATCATTATAAAAGTAAATATTTATCAAATGAAACATTAAACACCGAGAAGATAAAGATATAAATGATATGAAATATCAAATTTGAAATACACCACATAGAATAATATGTTGTGAAAAAATCATATCTCAAAAAAATTAACGTGTGATGAGAAAAACCCTTACCTTGAACATTCCATTAGTTGAATATTAATTATCCTCAAATATAATTTTTTAAATCATTTTATAAATTTATAATATGACCATATCCATTTTTATTTTATTATATATTATCCTCTTAAATCATAATATCACCAATTTTTTAACAATATATCATTATTACACTTGTTTGGTGTGTTGATTTCTCTATTTTATTATGAATTTTCTATCATGTAAGTCATATTTATTTTGACTTAGAGATAGATAAATCATCTAAATAACTATATTAAAGACAAAAGTATCTTATTTATTCATTATATTAATTATTATAATAATTCTATAATGGTGACCATGAAAATTGAATCATATTACATCATAGTGATTGTAAACCGTACATACAGATGAGCAGTAGTATCATTCCATTACTGGTGAAAGGGTAATGAATTTTAAAATATATTTATTCTTTTACAATCAATATCATTTAATAATTATCATATATATCCATTATTTCTATCATTATTCCCTTCCAGGTAATGTGGTGATAAATAACTACTTACATCACACCATGGAGAAGACAAGCCATACGTACGCTTATATGATGTTTTTTATAAGATAGGATTGATAAAATGTAGAATATGGTAATCCCATAATCATTATAAAATTTAATCATATATATGATAATGGATTTATTAATTTATCTTAGAAAATTACATGAAATATAATTTTAAGAATATATGAACTTGTATGAGTCTATAAACATGATTACCACTTCTTCAGTGAATATCCATTAATATATTCATAAAATGATACACGTTCAATCTTAAGGAAGGACCATAACAACCTGAACATAATTTATAGTGTTTTTAAAATAAATGGATTCAGATTATTTGAAAATATCTATCAAATTGGTTTGTGGAAGTGAGGGAGGATGTTCCCATTAATAATATATGTGAAAGTAACTTTGAGAAATCCAAAAAATATATTAAAATAAAAGTAGGCTATTTTAGATTCAACGACTCCATAATAGACTATAAATGAATAGTAAAATACAATATTTACCATATATAATACAATATACTATTATTTAATATTTTTATAATTTTAAATAATTTAATAAAATAAAAATTCAATATAATATCATTATTGTCAAATTTGATACTTTCCACTTAATTTTATTTTAAATATATCATGGTAAAGTGATAGTTTGAATATACTGATTTAAAACTCATCTAATATATCCTATACATCTATATAATTAATTGGACACATTAATGAATCCTGAATATGTCAATAGTAATAATTTCAAAATATGATATTTTATTTTTCTATTAATTAAATATATATCATGTTTCCATTAAAGAACAATTTAAGGTAATTATATAATTTAAAAATTTTAAAAATAACTAAATAATAAAAAAATATAGTTAATTTGGGATCAATATGGAAATTTAGGTTCGTTCATATCATTATTGTGTCACTATTTGGTGACATAAATGATATTAAATACAAAGGGAGTTTTATTTTGTATCTATATTTTATTTTATTAATATATAAGTTATTTTCATTGAATAATGCCCATTACAAAAATGAAATTAAATATTAAGGTGATAAGATTCAAATAATATTCATCCAATATATTTTACAAAATATTATTTCACATTTATCCACATTTATGTTGGTTTTAACCCTTATTTAAACACTTTAACTCTTACCTCCACAACATGTGTTTTTCATCATTAATAGTTAAAAAAGATTCAATAAAATGGGGAATGAATCATAAATGATTCATAGATGAAATTTTCAACTTTAAAAAATAACTTGGAAATTTTTTTTATTTTTATTAAATATATATCATTTAATAAAATATTATTTATTTCTAAATTTCATTAATAACAATTTTTAGACTATTCAATACCTGACTTTCAAAAAATATCATAACTAAAAGATATCACAAAAAAATTTAAAATATTCAATTTTTTTAAATTTACAAATAAAATTATTTTATGGAAATAATTATATCAAATTTAATATATTTTAATATTTTTAGTAACAAATATTTGATATGTCTATTAATTATAAAATTAAAGCATCATCGATGTACATCAATTTAGGTGAATTATATATATCCTAAAAATTAAATAAAATTACATTGATTAATTAAAACATTGATTATTTCCATATATTATTAATATTAGAATATATCCTTAATATAAATCAATATTAAAATTATTAAATTTTTACAATCTACAAAATGAAAACTTAGAATTTTTTTTGAAAAAAATATAATAAAGGTTATATTATCATCCAAATCGACATAAATGGACACATAGCTGATATTTTAATGATAATGGATGAAATATATTTGTCACCTAAATCTACATAAATTTTTAGGTCGAGTTTATAATATTTATATAATTATGTTTACCATTAATATCCATACTTTCATTTAACTCCAGTAATAAAAATTAATAAAGTTACAATACATATTGTATAATAATAAAAGTTTCCAATTTCAAATATCTATACTTTATAGTAAAAAAATTATCCACTTTAAAAAAATTCACTACAAATAATTTTAGAAAATTAAATAACAAATTATTCCATTGACATGATTAGAAAACATGTTTTTAAATTGAAAACATTCAAAAGAGAGAAATGATTTTATATCCAAAGTCAATGAAATATTGATTCCAATGAAATTAGTTGGATTAAAAGATATTAAATTTATCTAATAATATTTCTATAATAATCAAAAATATAATTTGACACTATAAAATGTTTATATAAAAAATGGTTTTATTTAAAATCCATCCTTTTTTAGCATTCATCATAACATAAAAAATATCAGAAAAATACAAAATTATCCTCCATAGTATGATTTAATATTAAAATTTCATATAAGAACTTTATTTTGTCAATTAAAGTTTTAAAAACAATTAAAATTTAATTTAAAAACAAAGGTGCCAGTAAAAGTCAACAAAATAGGCTTGAAAGAAATAAAACTTTTTATGCATAAAATTAGATTTATTCATACCTTATTCCTATCAAAAAATTGGATTAATGTAAAAAAATTGAATATATATAAATTTCATAATGTTTTTGATTGTATTAATTACCACCAACCTAATATCTAGGCTTCAAAAATATTTTATTTTTTATTTTAGGTGGGAATTGAGTGTAATGTAAGATATATAAGAAATTACATTTAACAGGAGACATAGAATAATATATTGTGGTGTTATAGTCACTCCCTGCAAACATTATTCATCTTTTGAATGGTATAAGGATTTTATCAACACAACCTAATGGTGACTCACTTTATCTTAATATTTATTCCACTATAAATGATATGACTTTTTAGTCATGTAGATATCTTCACAATTTATTAACATCATCACACATTAATCAGAAGATTTATTCAGTAACATACTTATTGAAGATATTATTAAATATATTCCATATAATATATTATCATATACACTTCATTATATAATAATAACTTCACATAATATATAAATCCATAATCATTAAACCACATTAAAAATAAATAAATAAATACACTCTAGAATGAACAATTCTAAAATATGATTTATCATCAATGAGTTTTATTTTTGAATCGATCAATACATAAGTGTCTATAAAGTTCTTATACCTTAGTGTCATCGTATACTTTTGATTATATGATCCATATTCATACATATTTAGTTAACAAAACTTTCAAACAAATATGAATATGAATTGCAATTCTTTTATGCAATGACTCATCAAATATAATTCAAATATAAAAAATTTCCCATTTTAACCATTCTTATTCATTATTTTTTACAACTCATAAGAAACATTTCACATCCTATATTCTATTTTATCACTCTAATTATACAAATTCCACTACAAACATCTCAATTATACCCTAGAAACTTTAAATTCAAATCCAAATAAAATATAATCTCTCAACAAAAATATTATACCTTATTAAAATTAAGAATATATCATTGGATAATAGAAATCATGGCCATTTGACACTATAATATCAATTGAATTTATAACATCCACTATTGAATGGTTAATCTATTTTAAAATAATCATATCTGGTAGTGACATAAATATTTTTAAATTACAGAGTGTGTTATCATCTTCAAATTGAAATATCGAGTTCTAAAACTGATCAAACATGGAATATTACACCTTATAACATATATTATCACATATACACAAAAAATTTTCATCAAAATAATTAGTAAAATTATGAATTTATTATTTTCAATTCTAATTTAAGACAATAATATTTTAATATATATTCTTATATGGATTCAAAAATTCATAAAATGGTACTCCTAATTTTTCAATGGTACATTGTGAAGAGAAATAAGTGTTTTATATTTAAATACTACATATTACTATATTAATATTCTATACATTTGATTATTATCTATATATGATATTTAATGGTTTAGTGCCATTTTAAACATAGAAACATAAATGACAAGTATATAAGACATGTAAACCATTTCTAACTTAGTTCTTCACAACTAGAACCCATATTAGAAACTATATACATAAAACATTTATTCATATCCTAGGTAAAATTACATTCAAAAATTGGTGAGTTTGGATGATCAGTGAGGGATAAAAAAATATCAAGGGTCATTTATGCATAACATAATCATAAGGGTTTGAGATAATGATATTAACATATAAATATCATAACATGTATTTTTGAAATCAAAATAATGATTTCTCCGATAAATCATTGTAGTTTATATAGCATTGATATAAATAAATAACTGAACATGATCCAGGAGATAATAATAATTAATTAATATAAATTCATAAAATAATGGAGTAATGAGTTTGATAATCATAATAATAATTATATGAAGTCATGGATACCCAAAAATAAATCATAAAATTTTAGACATAGTATAACTATCTATATAACAGAATTTATATTTGGATAACCTCCCATGTACCATATTTTAGACTCCACATAACCTCTCACATACCATCTTTTTGGATTTGGATAACCTCCCATGTACACTTATTTTTGGTATTGAGGTAACCTCCCACATACCATTTAATCATATAAAACATTAATGTTTACCCAATGCATTGGAAGGATATAATATAACCATGTATTATAAATTCATAATCATTTCTTACATATGTAACAAGATAACTAAAACCATTATCATTCCAATATAACATACAACATGGAAAATAAAATGGATCTAAAAAATATTTTATCACCATAGCTATTATCCATCAAAGGAAAGAATATGTATGGTATCATTAAATCACATTCCTACATGAAAAAATGTTACACCAAAGGATGTTATCATAAATTAACAATTCCTCTTAAAGAGCACAAGATATTTTTTTGAGGGAAATACTAATTTCAATTGTAATAAACGTATTTTAAATATAAATAATCCATAATATTATATAAATCAATTTCATATAAAAGAAACATGGATAGAATAAAATGAAAATTAAAATATTTGAGAAGAATTTGTGGAGGGAACTTCAGTTCATATAGTGTACATTAAAGCTTGTAATCCTCAAACATTTTGGGTATGAAAAGTACCACATTCATAAAAATACATGGGGATTCATATGAATTTTCTTAATAATTATAAAAATAGAAATAAATGATTTCATGATATTAAATATTTATAGTAATAATATTATTCCAAAAATATATGATAATTTGGAAAAGGACGAAAAAAATTCTTGAGAAAAATAAAACAATGTAAATTTCGTATAGAAACATTATTTCATCCTCTTGAGAAGTTAAGGAGAAGAATATTAATGTAAAAATGAAATCTAACTAACAAAAATATAATAATAAAAATATAATTTTTGTGAGATAAATATAATACAATTTCATCATTAGAAATTTAATGATAATAGTCTTGAAAAATTATATTATAATATTAAACTCTTAACTCATGCTCATATTGAATAATAATAAATAAAACCTACAACACAATAAATTTAAATTTATTACAAATAATTATAAAATAGAATTTATACACATGATAAAATATAGAGTTAAATTATGAAATTTCTAAATACATATATTAATAATTATTTATTAAAAACATCATTTATATGTGAATAATGTTTCATTTGTAATGGATATTTTTGTTTGCTTATTTTAATCTATGTACATTGATAACGACTCCATATTCTCTTGAATATTACTCATGATTTAAAAATCACATATATAAATTATATAAATTTTGTAATCATACATAAATATTAATGATATAAATATGAATTACACTGTTCATGTAGATGGTACTCAATATCAACTATTGGAAAGAAAAATAATTATCTATAATAATGAAATAAAGATGGGTAGAAAATATTTTATATATTAAGACTCATTATTGAATCATATTTATCATATAAATTTATTAATACCATTTTTAAAAATTACAATGATTGTTGGTGATAGAAAATGGAACATATCACTACCTGGATGGAGTTGTCCACATGTATGCATCAGTGATACATTAAATTCCCATATGATTGAAAGGTGGTGGAAGATGATTATCTCATAATAGCAATAAATATAATAATATTGATTATATTGGAACAATAATTTTTTATATGTATACAATTATTTTATATATGGTGAAATATGAAATAACAATTTAAATTACATCGATAATTGTTAAATCTATTCCTTGAGAAACCTCCTTTGACTTACACCAAAAGAATTAGGTGGATTGTATTACGGTAAAAATAAGAACAATAAAGAATGATAATTGAAGTTATGGTGGTTTAAACTTAGTAATATCTTGATATAAAACGATCAATATTTCTGTTTAAGGGAGAAGAGGAAGACCCCATTTATATGTAATGGAAGGCTCTCCCTTGGTATTACTAAATGTATAAAATTAATATAAAATAATTTTGATTCACATATGGACTAAAGTTGGTAAATTTTATTCTATTTTTAGGATTAGTCCATTAAATATCATCCAATAAAATTTATATAATTTTAGGTGTCATTTTGAAAATTATAACATTGTATTAACCCTCATTAACCCTTTTGGTTATTAATGTGATAAAAATGATTTTACATATTAGTGGACATGAATTTTACTATAAAAAGAAAACATACCCTTATATGGAAAAGGGATAATATTATATACCACCTACCAATATCATGTAAAAATATAAATAAATATTAATTTTAATTTATATAATTAAATATTACTTAATATAATATACACTTAAATTCGTTTTAAAGAATATTCACATTTTTTTAAATTAAAAAAAAATAAAAAGATCAATATGATTAAAATATCTCAAATCATAAAATATATGTTATATTTGTCTTAATAATTCATGTAACAAAATAATCCATTCAAACTTTATTAACTTTAATATTTTTAACAATATTTATTTGACTTTTATATTCGTTGAATTAGTACTGTATAAACAAAATATAAGAATTTATATTAATTATTTTATAAATAAAATTAAAAAATAAATTAAAACGAAAATATGAATTCATTATTTATTCAAATATTCATTTAAATCAAACATAAACTTATTTTATCCATATTAACAAATATATGAGTTACTAAAATAAATAATGGTGTTTTTGATTTCATCATATCTAGAAATAATATTAAATAATTATCAATGGAAAATCGAACTGTATTTCCATATCAACAAATAATGGATGAGGATTTTTGAAATCAAATCTACAGATATAAATATTTAAAATTTAAATATATTTGTGAAGCCTTATTACAATATTTTTACCTTAATTTCTAAAATTACAATTAAAATGGTGAAAAATATTTTCCATAGTTACAAAATCATATTTTTTATATTTTTTAAAATAATTTCACTTGAAGGATAAGTGGTAACCAAAAAACACCTCATACGAAGAGCCATAAGTGTTCTTATCAAGGAAATCAGTCCCTAAACAAACGTTACCTACAACCGAAACCGGAAAAGACTCACCAAAAGGAAATAACCATAAATGGGCCGTCCAGGGAACCCTATCTATTACCGAGCCACCATAAAAAAACAACCAGAACATGTTTCATTGAACTAACTTTATCCATCAATCATGTAACAACATTGTGCTAGAACATGACCACCACCTCCCCACATTCGCCCGCATTACCCACCCTACAATAGATCCCACAGATCATGCATGTCATCTTCGGTTATATCACTACACATTTATTTGCGCAGTAGATGTGACATCACTTGCCTAAAAATTGAAACTGGAGATGCCCACATCCCTAGTAGCACTAAGAATGGACAAACCACGAGACATCACCCATCACACCCTACTCATCATCAACTAAATCAGAACCAATGATGCTGACACACACGATGGGCCTTCACAAACCCCAAAGAGAAAAAGGAGATGTCGTCGACATTGATATTTTTAAAGGATGTCACCATCGACCTCGTAATGACCCGAGTGAAGATAATACACTTTATTAACGCAACACTATATAAAAATAACTGATTTTACATCAAATAAGTTAGTGAGTTCTTCACCTGTGTGGTTGAGAAGACCTGAAAAATGGAATCATCAGAGGAGGTTGAATGAAGATCTGAATCAGTAGAGATCTGTAGGCCTTGCTAGTCTACAGATCTATAGAGTGGTAGACACCACATATAAGGACCCGACCTAAAACATTACATAATATTGAATTAAATGAATAATTAAAATTGAGGATCTTTTTAGGTTTACAGTTTTTAATAATTAGGCCATAACTATTATATAATAACTTGAATATTACATGTAGACACTCCTACTCAGTATCTATTTCTTAATAAAATAAAAAATCTTAAAAAGAAACAAGTCTAGTTCCATATTTTAGACAACATAAATTTTCCTTGATCCCATCCTAGACCCTATTCATCATTAAGTCCTGTTGAAAACATTTCAAAAACATGGGATGAGAAGAAAAATCTAAATAAGGGTTACAAAATAAGGAAGGAAAACCTTACCCCTTAATAAATACAAATTCAATGAAACTATACTTTTCAATCATAACATACCTTACAAAATCATAAGATTTATGAATAACACACACAAAAGATAAATCATAATGGTTACTTATGGCATCCATGTCAAACCTACATTGTAGCTATAACAGCTACATAGGGAGTTACATTTGGAATACCCATCATAGTATATTCCAAAAATCTCTTAGGAGAAACATCACGTTTACCTTCATCACATTACCCAATGCATTGGAGAGCTATCTTAGGCTCACCCGCCATTAGTTTATCACTAAACCACATGTATATGTAAACAATTACCAATAACCATGACATAATAATACCATATACCACATGTATAAATGAAATATAACATTTCCACATTCCAATATATAAAATCAATATATTGAAATAAACAGTGTTTTATCAAATCATTTCCAAAACCATTTAAAAATATTTTTTTCAATCAAAGTGTCGAATACCACATTGAAGATTTTAAATGCATTGTAATTTGAAAAAATTAATTTCTATTTAAATAAATCCTAAACCCCATTTTTAAAACATGGACATTAATGATAAATATTTAGAAGAATAAATCATTAAAACATTTAAAACGATATTTTAGTTAAAGAGTTTTTAACAAAAAGAGAGATGCTTGAAAACAAATAATTGAAGAATAACATTTAATCATAACTTTATGAAATCATGAGAATAAAATGATTCATGATATAATATATCTAAAGACAGTATATACACCATATAAGATTAAATTGGTTCCTAACAACAATGAAGTCTCAGTGGAAATGTAAATTGAAAAGAAATCTGTTATAAAGATGGTATCCTTAAATTAAGGATAATTCAATCACACAATTATGTGTTAAAAATGTAAATACACCTAATATAAGTTAATATTACGTTTAAACCAATAATAGGTCATTAAAACATATTCATAGTATGACATATTCAAGATGTACATGTTGAATCCAAATATTTGAAATTGGGATATGATGTTCCCTTGTAAAAATATGACAGCTTATCGACATCACTTTAAAATACAGAAAATGTTTTTATGAGATAAAAATGGTATCTCATCACTTTTACATTAATATTACATCAATAAAGATATTGAAGAACATATCCCAACATATTAATATTTAAATTAAAAAACATAACAAAAAGAAGTCTTTTAAAAAGAGGAGGGTGAAAGGTTCCTTACTGATTTGGTAACTTACAAAACATATGCCATATGAAAGAAATATCATATAATGAATATGTAAATACTCATAAATGAAAGTATATTACACAAATATTACAATCATGGGTAGTACATACACCACACAATAGGAAATAATGGAAAATATAGCATGAATCTCAGGGGAATAAAAAGTGAGATGAAACCCTTTACCACATTGTAATCAACTAAGTCGTATGACCTAAAGTTAATAACCACCAAATGAATCACAGAATACCATGAATATAATGAGAATCATGATAATATATATCAAATTCAAGTACACAATACACCAAATTAAATGAATAAGTGGCAAACAATAGAAATCTCACGAAATTAAAAGTGAGATAAGAAAATCCATTAACTCCTGTCCGACTAGACTATTATTTTCCTTGTTCTTCTTGAATAATAAGAAAAAGTTAATTTATACTTTATTAATAAAATTTTATATGTTTATTTTTCTTTTTTATATCACTAATTACCATGTAATATATATTATGCAATCATTTATGTTAATAATGGTCGTTTTGTTGATATTTGGTACTTGAGTAAAAAATAGACTTCTTATAATGACATGTTGTTCACATAGTCAATATTTAATTATATATGGAATGATATTCATGATATATATATGATATATAACATATCTATCAAGTATATACATGTATTAATAATAGTACAAAATATTTGGTGGTAAAAAATGTAATGCACTATTCATGGAGACGGTAAGTCATACGTAAGCATGAACACTACATAAATTTCTATTTTTTATTTTAATGGAAATAATACATAATGATAAATAGATATATTATAATTAAAGTATAATATTGTATATAGTATCATTAAATTGATCCATTATTCATCCCACATATGGCATTAACATGTCATTTAACTTTGAGGGGGCGGTAGTCCGCACTTCCTCAAATGAAATTATCATGTTTTGCCCATAATGGAAACCATAAAGGTAGGATATAAATGTAAAATAATAAATAAAAAAGAAAATATAAACATAATATATATCATATATAAATACAGTGTCGGATTAATGGCCACCATGAGAGACGGTAGGAGATAATTGAACATTCATCATTTTGTGAGGCGTTAGTTTGTCATCCACAGAAACAGTGTGTTCTTCACCCATTTGATGGAGGTGTGTGTATTTGTAGTTAATATAATTTTCATAAAAAAATCGTAGTATATTTAGGATAATTTTTTTCTATAAATGACATCAATAAAAAATTTTAGGGGATGGAGAAGTAAAATAAAAGGAAAGAAGTTAAGAGGAACTGTTACCATTAATTTGGGTAACACCATTTGGTTTGAACCAAAAGAACATCTTGAAGTTACTTATACCTAAGGAAAGGCTTCTAGGAGGAGGAGAGGGATATATGGAGCTTAATTTAGCCGAGTTTGGATGATCCAAAAGTCTTGAGAGGTGTGAGAAATTGGTTATAAGTGGTCTCCTTTTATAAGGGATAAGAGGGGCTCTATAGGAAACTGTGAAAACATTATTTTATTATAAACATATCTTCAGTTTCAAAAGGTCAAAAAATCATTGAAGTCAAATATAAGATGACTAATATTACAAATAAAATAATATCACAATTGGACATGTTTTGAATAATATTTTAATCATTATAATCTTATTTATTTAAATCATTTATTAATGAGGAAATAATGCATTATTATTGTGTCATAAATAATTTAAATTATATGATGTCTAAAAACTATAAAACAGATACCATGATGTAGGAAATATTATTATCCATAAAATTAATATTTATAGTCAAAACAATTACTTATATTACACCATATAAAAATTAATTTACTAAAAATATTTGTTTTTTTCATTTTTGCTTTTATATTAAATTAATTAATCTAAAGTGTCATTTTCTTTCTTAAGTGGCTCCATGGGGTCCAAAAATAGACCCAAATATGTCCATGGCCACCCATTACTCACCCAATAAGGTTAAGACATGTGTTAAGGTAATTTTGAATTATTAAAATATTCTTTTTACCTTGAATTACCCTATTTACCATTAAACGTGGTAAATAAAGGTCAAAAGTTACGATTCAACAAAAATTATTTTCATCTTATTGAACCACATTTTCTTACTAATAACAACCATGTTTGTCATATTCTCAAAATTCAATTCACAGAAGTGGTAAAATTTCATTTAATTGAAAAAGTTAGTTTTTTAACTACTACTAAGTGGTTTCACTATTCATCAAAAATTAAAGTATTTCAGAAAAATACCAAAAAATCAGCCTCAACTTTATTTGATATTCCGAATTCAAAAAATGTTGTCTATTTTTATAAATTAAAATCATAGAATTTTAATTAATTAATTTAAATCTTATTCCCATTGTTAAATCAATTAGCATGTTTTTAAGAAACAATAACTATTAAAAGATTGACACTTATTTATGTCCAATTTCCAAGTGAAATTAGTTCCAATGACCAAAATTGGATTTAATGTTAAAAATATATTCTAATTACACATTTAACCCAAATAAGAAGATTATATAACCATATAAATAAATTAGATTAAAAGGAATTTTTAATTAAAATACAATATTTGTCATTATTCATTAAAAAATGAACTTTATCAGAAAAATACCAAAAATTTACCCAAATTAAATTTTGATTCTGTGATTCTAAAGAAGAATTTTATTTTGTCAAATATAACATATAAAAGTGACAAAAAAGGGTTCACCATCAAAAGGCGATAAATCAACCCTTTACTGAATATTAGAGTATTCGTGCTTAAAATTAGATTCATTCATATTTTAAGCCCCTAAAATTTATTGGATAAATGTAAAAACATTTAATAAACATGTACAATTATTTTGTATTTAGTTCTGTTCATAGCCTCTAATACAACATCTAAGGTTTAACTACCATTTAAAATAATATTATTATATTGTTACTGTGCAATGTATGATTTCAAAGAAACTCATTGTTTCGTATAGGGAACACTATCAAACATAAACAACCCTTTAAAGTAAAATTAATATTTAATTCACAAATATTAATAAATATGAAAATTTCATATTCTTTATCTATCCTGGATGTTACATCCTTGCACCCTTTTGGGAATTGTGTCCTTGCAATTTTAAAATTCGGCTCGGAAACTTCATTGAAAGCCACACATCGGAAAAAGTTCCAATAAAACTATCACATTAAAAATAAAGGAAGATAAGTACAAAGGTTACCTATGATAATAGATACTAGGATTCCATGAAAATATGGATACAGGGGAGAAAACAAACCATAATGTTCTGATGGAGGGTGATATAAATCATGTTTAGGAGAAAGTTAACCAACATAAAATCACAAATTTGTGATGGTTTAAACTGTCTTTGATTCCCTAGTAAGAATAGATAACAGTTATTGTTTTTTTTTAATTACCTTTCATAATGATGAGTAATTTATTTATGAGCTTAACTAAAAACAAAAGGAATCATACATACTTGTCATGTAGACTTTCTTCCTTTACTATCTTTCTAACACAAACTCATATTATATCCGAATGATGAGTATTTAATCTGACTTGGTCACATCAAAAGTGCACGAAATAACTTCTAGGGAATCAAATAATCAGCCAATAAACATTATATATTTCCCATGTGTTTAGACATTTACCAAAAAAAAATAGTTTGTACAAGATCATATAATCACTAAAAACGATAATCATTTATAAAAGTATATACTACTCCTATTATCCAAAAATCATCAAAACGTACCCAAAGTTCAATAAAGACCATTCAACATACCAGTTTCCTTAAAATTCATCAAAGTAACCCAAAATAATATTGTAACCCAAAACATAGAAGGATTTAGTCACACAGTCTTCTAAGATAAATCTTATCATTAATCTCCAAAAACATCAACTACTCTTAAAGCCTCATAATGAAGTGTAATTAACCTAATCACATATTCTCTATGATAGGTTAATCATTTCAATAATTAAACCAAATAACCTAATGTCCACAATAAAAAAATATATTCTATCAAAATAATATTTCACCATTAATCCATAATTTAAATCCCAAGGTATTCTGTTTTATGTAAGCATAAAGTGTTCCAAAATAGAGAATGTTTTCCAAAATAACCATTATCACATAATCACCAAATCATTTTTCAATAATAATTATATCCATTTGATAAAATATATTTTCCAAAAATCAACTTATTCTTATTCCATAAAATAATTTTACTAAAATAATAAGTCATACTAACCAGTGACTTCTAGTAGGATAGTGGTAGGCCATGCACCCATGTCGCCCTTTGGTTGTGGGTTTGATTCTTGCGGCCTTACCAGATGCGACGGGTTGTCACCCATCATACGGGTTGTACTTTTTATAAAACTCAAAAATAACCCTAACATGTTTTAACCTCAATGGTTTCTTTATTCCACTTATTTTCATCCAAATTCATTATGATCTCAACATCTTAATTCTTGAAGTCTTATTTCACCACCATATGATAAAATAAAATGATCCCAAAAATTAATAACATCATACCTTGATCATGGTGTCCATTTGGTTTCATCTTCATCTTGTTAAAGTAGGTAGAAGGTCCATGCATTGCAAAAATGATTCAGAGATCCTTCAATATCATTTTCTTCCTCCATCCCAATACACCTTGTACAACATGGGTTATATGGGTGTTCACAGAAAAACAGTTTTGGGAAATAATCTTGTATGACATATAATTTCAAAACATATGATAAAAAATGATTTCTATAAAATATTCGGACAGAATTTGAGTAGAAACATTCAATTAATGAACATTTTAAAATAACATAGGTATATTCTGAGAGACTATATTGTAAAAGAAAATCTAATTATGTTGCACAAGGGTCTCCTACTTCAGCACCTTTTTTAAAATCATAATAGGATTCAAAATCTTGTGATAAGTTAAAATATTTGAAAATTCCTTGATAATATTTACCTTTCTTGAAAATATGAGAATATTGTGAAAATAGGATTTGTCTAAATAAAACCCATGATCAAAGACAACATGACTTTTCGTTGATCCCAACCTTGAACCTATTCATCTTTAATTCCTGTGGAAAACATTTCAAAAACACGGTATGAAAATAAAAATCTCAATAAGGGTTATAAAATAAGGAAGGAAAACATTATCCCATGAATAATAACAAATAAATGAAACTATACTTTTCAATCAAAACATACCTTACAAAATCATATGATTTATGAATAACACTCAAAAATAATAAATCATAATGGATACATATGGCATCCATATCAAACAGACATTGTAGCTATCACAGCTACATAAGGAGTAACACTTGGAATACCAATCACAGTATATTCCCTAAATCTCTTAGGAGAAACATCACATTTACCTCTATCACATTACCCAATGCATTGGAGACGTATCTTGGGCTCACCCGCCCTAGGTTTATCACAGAACCACTCGTATATGTAAAAAATTCACAATAACCATAAAATAATCATAACATATAACACATGTATAAAGGAAAGATAAAATTTCCACATTCCAATATATAAAATCCTGATATTTAAATAAACAATGTTTTATATAATCATTTTCAAAACCAATTAAAAAGTGCTTTTTGAATTAATGTGTCCCATACCACTTTGATGATTTTAAATGAATTAACATTTTAAAACACTAATGTCCATATAAAAAAAATCCAAAAACACATTTTTAAAACATGGACATTAATGAGAAATATTTAGAACAATAAATCATTAAAACATATAAAATGATATTTTAGTTAAAGAGTTTTTAACAAAAAGAGAGACACTTGAATACAAATAATTGAAGAATAAATTTTAATCATAACTTTATGATATCATGAGAATAAAGGGATTCATGATATAATATGTCAAAGTAAATTATATACACCATATAAGAGTGAATTGGTTCCTAACAACAATGAAGTCTCAATCGAAATGTAAATTGAGATGAAATCCTCTATAAAGATGGTATCCTTAAATTAAGGATAAATTCATCACATAATTATGTGTGAAAAATATAAATACAACCAATATAATTTAATTTTAAGTGTAAAAAATCATATTTCATTCACACATATTCACAGTACAACATATTCAAGAAGTACATATTGAATCCAAAGAATTGAAATCAAGTTAAGAAGTTCCCTTGTAAAAATACGACAGCCTAAGGACATCACATTAAAATTAAGAAAATGTGTTGATGAGATAAGAATTGTATATCATCACCTTTACAAAAATTTTACATCAATAAAGATATAGAAGAACATATCCCAACATAATAAGATGTAAATTTAAAGACATAACAATGATATGTCTTTGAAAAAGAGGAGGGTGAAAGGTTACCTGACTGATTTGGTAACTTACAAAACATATGCCACATGAAAGAAGTGTCATAACATAGAGATTTAAATACTCATAAATGAAATTATATTACACAAAGAGAACAATAATGGGAATTAAATACACCACACAAAAGGAAATAGTGGCAAACATAGAATGAATCTCTTAGGAATAAAAAGTGAGATGAAACCATTTACCACGTTGTAATCAACTGAGTCATATGACCATAAGTTAATAACCACCAAATTAATCACATAAAAACATGAATATAATGAGAATAATGATAATATATATGAAATGGAAGTACACAATACACCACATGCAATGAATATGTGGCGAACAATTGAAATCTCGCGAAATTAAAAGTGAGATAAGAAAATCCCTTAACCTGTGTCCGACTTGACTTATTTTTCCATTTTCTTCTTGAATAATAATGTAATGTAAATTTATAATTGATTAAGAACATTTTTCAAGTTTATTATTCTTTTTATATCACTTATTATCATGTTATAGACATTATGCAATCATTTATGTTAATAATGGTTGTTTTGTCGATATTTTGTACTTGAATCTAAAATAGACTTCTTATAATTACAAGTTGTTCACATAGTAAAAATTTCATTATATGAAGAATTATATTCATTATTTATATATAATATATATCATATATATCCTGTATATACATGTATATACATGTATTTATAACAGTACATAATATTTAGACGTAAAAAATGAAATGCACTATTCATGGAGATGGTAAGTCGTATGTACGCATGAACGCTACTTTAATTTCTATTTCTTATTTTAATAGAATTAAAACATAATGATAAATAAGTATATTATAATTATAGTATAATATCATATATAATATCATTAACCCTATCCTTTATATGTCCCACATATGGCATTAATGAGTCATATCACTTTGAGGGGGCGGTAGTCCGCACGTCCTCAAATGAAATTATCGTTTTTTACCCATAATGGATACCATAAAAGTAGGATATAAATGTAAAATACAGAATCATAAATAAAATATAAAAATAATATATATCATACATAAATAAAATTCCATCTTAATGGCCACCATGATAGGCGGTTGGAGATAATTGTACAATCATCGTTTCGTGAGGCGTTAGTTTTCCATCCACAAAAACAGTATGTTCTTCACCCATTAGATAGAGGTGTGTGAAAGCGTATTTAAAATAATTCTCATAACAATAGACTAGTTTATTTATGATACTGGTGTTGTTATAAATTGAAGGAATAAAAAAATTTATGGGTTGGAGAAGTAAAATAAAATAAAAGAAGTTAAGAGGGACTGTTACCTTTAATTTGGGTAACATTCTTTGGTTTGAATCAAAATAACATCTTGAAGTTCCCTATCCCTAAGGTAAGGACTAGGAGGAGTATAGGGATATATGGAGATTAATTGGGAAGAGTTTGGAAAATCCAAAAGGTATGAGAGGTGTGAAGAATTGGTTATAAGTGTCTTCTTTTATAACAGAGAGGATGGGCTCTTTAGGAAACTGTGAAAACATTATTTTTTTATAAACATATATTGGGTTTCAAAAGGTACAAAAATCATTAATGTCAATGATAAGATGAATAATATTCTAAATAAAATCAAATAAATATTGGAAATGTTTTGGATAATATTTTAAACATTATAATATTATTTTCTTAAATCATTTATTAATGAGGTAAGTATTGTATCATTATTGTTTCATAAATAATTTAATTTATTTGATGACTAAAAATTATAAAACAAATTCCATGATGTATGAAATCGTTTTATCTTTCCAATGAATATTTATAGTCAAAAATATTACTTATATAACACCATATAAAAAATTAATTTACTAAAAGATATTTGTTTTTGTCATTTTTTCCGTCACATTAAATTAATCAATATAAAGTGTCATTTTCATTCATAAGTGGCTCCATGTGGTCCCAAAATATACCCATATATGACCATGGTCGCCCATTACTCATCCAATAAGGTTACGACATTTGTTATGGTAATTTTGAATTATTACAATATTCTTTTTACATTGAATTACCATATTTACCTTTAACCGCGTTATATAAAAATCAAATGTTAAAATTCACCAAAAAATATTTTTATCTTATTGAACTACATTTTACTTAATAATAACAAACATGTATGTCTGATTTTTTAAATTCAATTCAAAAAAGCGGTAAAATTTCATTTAATTGAAAAAGTCCGTTTTTTTATCTACTACTAAGTGGTTTCACTATTAATCAAAATTTGAAGTCTTTGAGAAAAATACAAAAAATTCAGCCTGGGAATTTTTTGATATTCAGAATAAAAAATGATTTCTATTTTTCACAATTCAAAACATAGAAGTGACATTAATTACAATAAAATTAACTCCCGTTGTTAAAATAATTAGCGCGTTTTTAAGAAACATTAACTATCAAAAGATTGACAATTGTTTAGATTGAATTTCAAAGTGAAATTAATTCCAATGAAAAAATTTGTATTAAATGGTAAAAATATATTATAATTCCACTTTAAAACCGATTAAAAAGATAATTTATCCATATAAATAAATTATATTAAAAGGAACTTTTAAATTAAAATATAATATTTTTCACTATTCATTAAAAATGAACTTTATCAGAAAAATACCGAAAATTTACCCTATGTAAATTTTGATGTATCAATTCTAAAGAAGAATTTTATTTTGTCAAATAGAAAAAATAAAAGTGACAAAAAAATGTTTTTCCATCAAAAGGCGGTAAATCAACCCTTTATTGAATATTTGAGTATTCCTTCTTAAAATTAGATTTATTCATATTTAAAGCCCCTGACTTTTATTGGATAAATGTATAACATTTAACAAACATGTATAATAATTTTGTAGTTAGTTCTATTAATTTCTGCCATTATAAAGGCTAGGCATTAACTATAATTTAAAATAATAATATTATATTGTTAGTGTACAACGTATGATTTCAAAGAAACCCATTGTTGCATATCAGGTACACTATCGAACATAGAAAACCAATTAAAGTAAAATTAATATTTATTTCACAAATATTAATAAACATGAAAATGTCATATTCTTTATTTATCCAGGATGTTACACCACATGATGCCACATACAACTCATCCCCAACCCAAATGATCACATGTATAGAGAGTATTAGAAGGGAGAGAATGAGAAGAATGATGAAGTAAGACATAATTCGCCGTAGGGTGATATCGTGTGGTGTTGGCCCTTATGGGGCCATTCCCTACCCAGGAAATACTTCCCATGGTTATTATTCATAATGAACAAAAAAAATTCCCAATTTAAAAATTATTTAATAATTATTCCTTATATTTAATATATTTTCTATGATTTAATTAAATTAATTTTAGGAAATATTTTTTATAATAAAGGTACATAACACAACAAAAATCATTATTAGAAAAAAAACTTATTTATGTATACAAATAAAATTATTTTTTCCCCTGTATATAAAAATAATTAGATGGATATTAAATAATTTAATTGATTATATAATATATAAATTTAATTTAATTAGTTATTAAATGATTTATAATTTAATATTTTATGGAAGAAATAGTGTGTGAATAAAATTAGATATTTCAAAAAATATCATTTGTTAACATTAAATTTATTTTATCAATTAGTAAGAAGTGAATTCATTTTATACATCTATAAAAAAATTAATAATTTATTTTCATCTATTAATACCCTTAAATACAATACCGATTTAACAAATGGAACAATAAAATATAATACATCCACTGTAAAAAAAAATTCATTTAAACTCATTGTTGGGATTAAAGAAAGTAATCAAATACTTCGAGTTTATTTCTTAGGAAATCCATATAAAATGAATAGAAGACAAATTTTTTGTTCCAATATTTACAGGTTACATTGATAGAAAGTAATATTTATACATATTTAGACTCCCTTGGGATATTACTAGTTCATCAGAATGTGGGAATATTTAAATGTTCAAAATAGGTGAAATCAAACATTCTATCTTTTCCACATTAATGAAATATGAAGGCATTTTATAAAATTCTCATAAAAACTGAAAAATGATAAAAACATATATTTTTTTAAAAAAATCTCATGATGAGTGATAAGGAATTAAAATTTTCATTCATTATATGGATTCTCTAGTTGTAACCCCATAACATTTGTGGAAGTATAAAAACATATATATAACAATATTTCCATATAATTGTTTTTGACTTTTCAATTTATGTTACTTTTAAAAATCCTACTTCTATTTCCAAATATTTAAAATATATATGATAAATTATGTACTATTATATATTCATATTACTCATATAAAAAAAGTTTCTATATAATTTAGTGTATCCCTTTTACAAGTTATTTCCCACTTCCAAATAATTAACCTATATCAAAAATATGAAATCTTATATATCTATTAATGAACATACATAACAAATAAACATTCATCACAAAACGACATTAAAATAAATTGGTCATAAAAAACATCTTCATCTCATTTTTTCATTATTAAAAATGGAATTTCATGACTCTTCATGATTTGGAAAAGTTGATGTGAATGGTTTATTTATCAATATTTTTACCAACTACCAAACCATTCAAAGTTTCACTCATTTTGAAAACTACTCAAACCCTTTCCTGAATTTTGTGCATATATACTTCAAAACATTTATAAATAATAACCTTTAGAATAGAATTTCATGATATACAATATACCTGTGCTTGTTTGTAACAATATCCACCATTAGATTTTGTTTTCAATACTACTATAAAAACTCAAAACCATAAAGATAGTTATAATCCATCCCGAATTATCATCTATTATATTATTATACGAATATTATAATTTTAGTTAATTACCATATTTATCTCCTCATTTATCAATAAATTTAAAATTATTTATCATTAAAATGATATCTATTCTTTCTTCACTTTAAATCAATAACAATTGCACTCTTCCTCTTTTATTAAACATAATTAAACATAATTTTAATAATAAAATCCCATTTTATACTATCTCTAAGATTTATAGAATATTATAAACTAAACACCCCATCATATTCACTTTAACAAATTACTATATTTCAACCAAATATTGTATATCATCCGAACAATTGAATGTCTCTAATCTAGAATTAATTGAGACTTAAATTTTAACCATTCCCCTTGTAGTTACATTTTTGTCAAGAAATTATAGGAAGTGAATTTATTACATATAATTAATCTCGGAAATTATTCCATTATCCTATAGAGTCATAAATAATTGTAGAAAAAATGTGTATAAGTTATTACAAAAGTTATATCATTATCACTCCTAAATTTCCATAAGATAATGAAAATAAGGTAATTTAGGTCCTTTAAAATAAATTTTCATATGATCTCAATGACACTTATAAAAAATAATCATTGTATATGGGAAAATTTATAATACTTTCCAATATATTTTATAAATGTGAAAAATTTATATCAGATTATTATTATTAATGATTTATAATACATGTTATCTATGATAATCATTTGTTTGCAAGATTTATCAATTATATTATAATTATTATCATCATTTGAATAGTCATTATTAATTATCTATCATTCAATCACTTCTTAAGGCCATGAAAATAATATCCATTATAATAGTGAAACCATTTTTCATTTATTACACCTTCTTCACATCATATTTCAATATTATTTCAACCAACATACACATACCATTAGGATAATAAATGAAAAAATAAAATAAATATTCCTCCATAGATATTTTTACTACACTTACATGTTTTCTTCCTTCTTAATGGGAGAATGTAACCACCATGTTGTGACCACATACATCATTTTTTTTTTCAAAATTTGGTTTAAAAAATTAAAATATTTAAATACATTATTAACACATGTTTTACTCCTAATAGTGCCCCATATTTTATGAACCATTGACTATTTTTATACTATTGACACCACTTGTGGAAATAGAATCATAATCTGACATCCATAGTGGATAATTCCAACACCTCTAATAGAATTTTAGCAATTCTGAATGGAATCAATCCATGTTTATAAAAAATCATCATCTTCCTCTCCATTCATTTATGTTGATTTTAAAAACCTCATGGATCATGTCTAACTTACTCCAATCAGCTAGCATAGAAATGAATTTCATGTTGATATGGGTACCTAAAATATTTTCAAATAGATGTATGTGTTCTGAAATTCCTATCATACCTTTTATTCTATTTGTCATACATGAAAACAAAGATGAATTTCATTAATTATTTTAAAATCCATTGTGCCACATAAATTGTTTCTTTATCACGATTCATATAAATTTTTAGTGAATACTATCTCAATTTGGGTGTTTGTAAAATGATTCTACCAGTTTAAGATTAAATTATTCTCATAATACTTCATCCCCCTCCAGTTCTAAAAGTTTCGTCATTGTAATTCATTTTCAAAAAAAATTAGAGACTTATTTCTTGTTACATATTCTTTGCACGCCTCAATGATATGATTCTATTTCGTATTAATCGACCACCATTTCATCTTTTAACATCATAAAGGGTGTTATCACATAACCATGTTTTATTTCTAGTACAAACCCCTTTGATATTTTGTTTAATAATTCCAAAAGTAAATAAATATTTTCTTTAATGTTGCATATTTTCATTCTGTACAATCTTCATTTCAACTAGTCATAGGATTACTGGTTTTCCTCATCATTTTTTATCACCTTCTCGTATTACAGATTCATGGGAATATACCATTTTAAAGAAAATTAATATATTATTATATTATTAGGATCATTATTTTTTATTCTCATCCATAGATTTATAACCATAAACTCAATTAAAAAATTATTCATTAAGATACCATGATGTCCAAATGAAAACTAATCTTGAACATGTTATTTAATTTCATTAATTATTTATCCATTATCTTATATATTTTTATATGATAATCAAGGTAATGAAAATATAATTAGAATTATTATTATCATAAGTAATTAATTTTTCTTTATTTCTAATATATTAGATTTAAATATTTTTTATCCTTTGTTAATACAAAACGTTATAATAGAATTTTTATAGAAAAATACGGTAATTCCAGACATTAAATAATAAAAACACATGCAGTAATATTTCACCAATTATATTAACTTTTCATAATTAATCTGTTAATTCTTATAATATGACTATTTATTTCAATTATAAATTTTAAACTTAATAATTTTTTTCTATAATTAACTATAAGTTTTTTTACCTATTTACATGATGATGTTTAAGTACAAAAAATAAATACCCACCATTGATTTTATTTAGTATTTAAGAAACACATATGGGTATTGTGATAACTCAAAAAAATATATTCCAGGTTTTCATATTTTCTTCCATTGAGTATTAAAAATTATCCAACATAACAACCACACTAATAAATTTAATATTAATCCAAAATCATTAATCTTATATTGATTTTTTATTCTCATGATATTCTATTTATGATATCTTAACTTACTTTCCATTGAATTCTTATAAAGTTACATAATTGTGTTCAGGGTCTTTATTCCATTACCGTTTATATATAATAGCACATTCTTAATACTTATTCCTTATTCTAATATTCAATTGATTGATTTGGATTTTTCTTCATGATTTATAACTGAGCATATATCTCTTACTCCATTTTTACTAGTCATTGACTGATAAAATAAAAATATTCCATTATCTTCTATCTCAAGGATTTCATTTGAATTCCTTTCATTCATAACATGAATGTTTCCCATATTTTATCAAGATATTCAGTATTTTTTATCTATTTAATGATACTTTCCATTGAAACCCTACTGATATATTCATTATTAGTATTATAATTATACATATGTGAATCATATCTGTTGAAAAATGAACTAAAAGGGTTAAATTAAAATAAATCAACCTTTGAAGAAACCTAAATAATATAATTCTTGAATTTAGAGACATTTTCCTTTAGGGACTCAATTCCATCAAATATTTCATCAACCAATGTTCTCAAACATTCAACTTCTTATTATTGTTCATATTCCATTTTATTTATATAAATACCAAATTTTTTAAATTTAATATAAGTCTTTACAAGATTAAGTAGTTTTTTATTACGGGAATGGGTATTATTATATTATTCACCATATAAAAATTCTTAGTTCATAAGTCTTATAATATTTTAGTTTACCTTGATTTAAGGTCTAATTCATTAATAAAAAATAGATCTCTTCCTGAATAATATAACATATCTCTAGTTCATCCATTTCATGAATAAAAAATATTTAATTTCAAGATATAATAACAATAAAATAGTAATAATAGATAATCAGGGTACAATTAAAAAATGAGGATAGTTTGATCATATACAACATGTTTTAACTAATGATATAATTTAAGGAGATAAGTCGGGGTCTCAGAAGATTTAATCCATTCTAAATGTTCTCTTTCCTTCATAACATGAACTATGTGTATAAGGAACTACATTGAAACATAATGTAATATTTCTTTCTTAAATTCATCAACATTAGATAACATAAATATGTTCTAGATTAAAATAATTTTGTTAAACATATATTTTTCATGGTTACAAATAGTCAGAATACACTTACAATAACTCAAATTTATAGTAATATACTTCTAATTAATTTTTTAGTAGATACAATATTTAGGTGTATCCATAATTCACTAAGGATATATTCCTGTAAATGAATAAGTAAAGTCACTACTCATCGTGGATCATTGAATAATGTATTATTTAAAGAATTGAACACTAACTCCCTAGGGGAATTCCATGTATCATTATTTATAGATTAATATAAGAGAAATAAGTTTATAAAATTATAGTTTTGTTCTAAATTTATTATGATGACGGCCTCTCCATGAACAAAATTTCAATTTTTTTTGTAGAAGCAAATGATATGATTTAATGTATCCCAATTATTAAAATATAAAGTCAAAATATAGATATAAAAAACTCTTTTTTAAAATATACAAATCTATTATATATTAATGACCATTACACAATAGTAAAAAAACTCTAAATAAATTCATAATTTTATCATAGTAACTTTCTTCAATTTTTTTTATCTTTATTAGTCCGTAAAACCAGATTTATACATCATGTTTTTCAACATCTAAATCATATACTTTACCAAAATTATAATTTAAAAATGATTAATATCTCACCATTTCATCCTCTCCATTTGAATTTATTATACATATTATAATTTCAATAGTGACATTATGTTTCACATAAATTTCATCTTAAATTAAATCTATCTTAGTATCAACAAATATCTCTAAATTCGATATAATATAATTACAATGAAGATGAAAATTACTAATTCTCCTTTATAACATCTAAAAAATCATAGTTCACTAAATATAATATATTCATTATATTTATTTATAAATTCAACACATCATTCATCTAGGTTATATAATAAAAATATTGAAATCAAATTAAAAATTATTAACTACCTCTAACTACAAAATTATTCCCTTTCAATTTTATTCATTGTTATTCCTATATGAAAATAGTCACCATTGAACTTAATAATTTATGTTGTTATTCATGAAAAAATTATTGTATGATTAATTGAATTTCAAATAATCTTGTCTTTTTTTGGCATCTATTTATTCATATTTCATTTGTTTATCACTTCTCAAAACCCTCATATTGATTTCAATAACTGAACGACCATATAAATTACACCAAATAAACTATTATATTATTTTATTAGATAAAAGATTCATAAAATTATTTCATCTATGTTTTCTTTATGATCTTCACATCAACTCCATATATCTATATATATAAAAACATTTTCCCCTAATACTTTTTTAGTGCCTATGATTGTCTTTTCGAATTTACATAAGTATAATTTCATAATTGAATTCTGTGTTCCATGTTGTGGAACTAGAATTATCAATAATTTAGAGAAACCATGTTTATATAATAGTATCTATAGAATGAGACTTTTCTTGGTTATGGAGCCATTGACATAACCCAAGCCAAATTCGTGGTGTGAATGATATAGTGTGTTGTGGTCAACATGTAACATCCTGACCTAGATTCAGCTAAAAACGTCCATCAATCTAGTTGATTACTAGGCCTCAATTATGCCTCAAAATACATCAGAGGATATTGAATAGTAATGAGGGCTAAAGGTGTGATAGGTTGGAGACAATTTCCCCATATCAGAGTATGAAAATAGTTAAAATAGTCAAGTATCATATATTACCGAAGGTAAATATAGTTTAGAAAAGGTAAATAAATTTAAATATAACATTATTTTATAATAAATGAATATATGTCCAATCATTAACAACTATGATATTGATTTCACACTGGTTATCCACTGGATCAACCATACATATACAAAAAATACAAATGAAATTGAGATAAAAAGTATAGGTCTATACAACTAACACATAACCAAAACATGTATATAGTCTCTAGACACTATTGAACAAAGGAAACCCAAGTTGGTGAAATTTCATGAGAAAATCCACTCGATCATGAAACAATATTCCTTAACCTAATTCACCATTAAAAAGTGATCAAACCGAGAATAGTACATATATTCTATATATAAATTGGAGTGCACATGTAGGGATGTGAAATTATATTATTAGGCCACCATAATAAATAAATTATTTAAAACAATATAATATGTGTATTAAATATAAATGAGATCATTCTAGCTGAGACACAACTAAAAATATATGTAATGTCAATAATGTAAGACCATAGTCGAACCCTGGGTCATAATCTCAATTCAATGGGAAAGTGCCACCATGGATATCCATATCTATATATGTATACATGTGAAGTCCCATATATATAAATATATACAAAGACATGAATATTCACAAATATGTAAATGAAATAACAAAAAAATGGAAGTTAATACTTGGTCCCATAATCCCAGAATAATGTACATCCTATGTAAGGGAATTGAGTTACATATTGAGCCGCTCAGGTCATGTATCGTTATGTTTATCTTTCGATCTATAATCCCAAGTTATACATACATGCTTTTTCACACACCAGGAATATCTTTGTGGATGCTACACCACCATTAGGGTAACTCATATTACACCTGGGTTCACCAGTTCTCAAATCCAATCATTGTAGGGAATGATTCAAAGGAAAAAATCCATATATCATGTAAATTTTCACTGATCCAGTCGCTAAGCTAGTTAGTCCATGTAAATCCCAACCATTATTTGACCCCAAGGACTTGGTCTATAGGCGGAACGACCTTCAAAAATAAGATGAACAATAAGGTTTATTCACTTAGGTGATCTCCAAGGAGAACTCACAATTGTGAATCCATTATACACACCTTGAGCCTCTAATAAGTAACATGTTAATCATCCCTGTCATATGAAAGAGTGAAATCATTATAGCTATACAATGATGTGAGATGTCATGTAAAACACCACGTTTAAGCAATGGGTCAGGGATAGATTTATCAATCCTATAACTCAAGAGAGAATAATAATCCATGTGTACAAACATTAGGGAATACATGCACATATTTATGAGGGATTAATCATCCTCACAACTCAGGAGAGAATAATCATCACTTAGTGTCATTACTAGGGACGTCATGCCCGTATATCATTATAATAATCTCCACATTAATAATATATGAAACACCTCTAGAAAACCCAATAATATAATATGAAATATATATCAGCTCAATATCTGAATCCCAAGTAGTACAAATGATTATAAAACAAAATATCATAAATAATTAGGCTAAATGATAGATCCCAAGAAAGCTTGTCCTGGAATCCCAAAAATCATAAAGGATCCTTGGATGAACATCCAGAAATCCCAAAATAATGGAAGATTCAAAATGTCATCTCAATTGCACAAACCAAGAACCTATCATTTCATCAATAATAAACATGTAAAATTCATAAAGCAATGACCGAGGTTAGATGAATTTCACAACCCAACACTACATCCACAACCCCAGGGGCTACATGTTAAGCATTGGTTCTTAGGTGACACATTCTATAATCATTATCCAACCCTGATGTACTATCCTAGGTGTATCCAAACAACAGGTCAACCACTATGTCCCACTATTCAAAACACATAAGATGCATCCTACCTGGGATCTAAAAGAAAAACACATGAAAATCCATCCTACTTTGGATCCATAGAAATAAATTTAATTACGGATCATATATGGGATCCTTATATGTGATGTCTATTTCAATCTTCTTTTCATGACTATGGTATCCTACAAAAATAATTGGAACAATAGATGTTGAAGGTATCCTCTAGGGTACCTACTATAACCATATAACAATGAAGAAGAATTCCACAAGGAATCCTTGCAATGATAAATAGGTGTATGGATCCTACAACAGTCCAACCAAATCATACATTAAATATGGGAATCCCTCAAAGGATCGTTGGAAACCAGATAGAAAATAGAGGTATCCTACAATGGATCCTCTATTACAAAAATCAATTAGAGTAATTCTATAATGGATCCTCGATGAAAACTATTCCCACTTCTACAAAGGCTAGAATGGAACATCTCACATTGTAGATGTACTCAATGTAAAATCTAAAAAATTACAATTTCATAGAGATAACTCCTAGATAATCTCAGAATATGTCTCACCCTCAATAGACACAATATTAAAATATTATAGGAAGAACATATTAATTCAAGAAGTTCTTGAAACGCTACTCTGGAGTTCTAAAAATTACTCAAAAGTCATATCACCAAAATCTACAAAATAATATATTTATAAAGGACTATCCATAAGTACAATTTTGACTCATAATAAAAAAATACAGAAAAACCCTAAAAGGGTTACAAGTGGTTGGAAACGACATGTCCCCATTGGTACACAACGTGTACTCTCAATGCCCAACATGATCATGTTCTCTATCTGCCATGGGAATGTAAATGCATCTAGTACATGACATGTACTATAAGGCCCTGACCTTATTCATTACTTAATATTGAGTTGTTACAAGTATGCACATTGAGGATCTTTTTAGGTTTAGTGTTTTAGAGAATTAGATCATAAAACATGCATTACATTCCACATTTGAACAAGGTGGTTCTGTAAAATACAGTATTCATTTTTCCAATCAAAGGAGACATATTTAAAATAAAACATTGACTCTTTATTGACACTTCCTCGGCACAATCATCACATCATGTACATTTTCCTTGACCTCTGAAAAACATTTCAAAAACATGGGAGGAGTATAAAAAGCGCGGTAAGGGATATAAACGTACCGAATGAAAACATTAGTCCATGAATACATAAGAATTAATGAAATAATAATTTACTCATAAAACATAATAACATCATCATACCTCATTAAATCATAAGATTTATGAATAAAAAGTATAAAACATAAGACACAAAGGTAACTTGAGGCATGCATAACATTCTTACAGAGGGAGTAACCCTCATGGTTACATTTGGAATACCCATTACAGTATATTCCATAAATATCTTCGGAGAAACCTTAGTGTTTAACCCCTTCACGTTACCTAATTCATTAGAGAGCTATATCGGGCTCACCCACCATTAGTTTATCATGGAACCACGCATCTTTATAAACAATTCCCAAGAACCATAACATAATCATATCACATAAAACATGCATAAAAGAAACATAAAATTTCCACATTTGAATCAAAAGATATCAACAAAACACATTGATATAAAAAAAACATTATCAAAACCATTTTCAATACCAAAATAATAGAATAGTAAAACACGATATTTATTTTTCATTTAAAAAAAAGTTATGGCTTGTATAGGATGTTGAAACTCAAATAATGGTCACGGCGGCGGAGAAGTCATTGTCGCCGCATACGTATGACAAAAACATTCCCTATTGTCATTTAGTAAAACTCTTTCTATAAAAAAGATTTCTTTTGAATAAACGTAAAAGTCATAGGGGTTTATACTCCATATAAAAGAATTTTGTGTATAAAAAAATATGCCTCAATGAAAGGATATTGAGACGAAGTCCCTTACCTCGTGTCCGACTTGACTCGATCATTATTTAATCTCATGAATAATAAACATGAGTTAATTTATACTTGCTTAAGAACCTTTTTCAAGATCATTATTACTTTAATATCACTTATTACTATGTTATGATCACTATGTAATTATTTAAGTTAATAACAGTCGTTTTGTCGGTCATTGGTACATGAGTCAAAAATAAACTACTTGTAATTACAAGTTGTTCATGTGGTAAATTATACATTATATCCATAATTATATTAAGGATATAGATAAAATATATATCATATATATCTATTATAGACATGAATTTATAATATTACATAATATTTAGAGGTAACAAATGAAATGCACAGTTCATGGAGACGGTAAGCCGTACGTACGCATGAACGCTACTTTCATTTCTATTTCGTATTTAATGGAGTGAAATCATAATTATATAAATGTATATTATAATTATAATATAATATAATATATAATATCATTAACTCCATCCTTTATACATCCCACAAATGGCATTAACGAATCAAATCACTTTGATGGGGCGGTAGTCCGCACTTCCAAAAAATGAAATTATCGAATTTATCCATAATGGAAACCATAATTGTATGGAATAAATGAAAATTAAAGTAGAATAAGGAAAAAATAAACATAATATATATCATATATAAAAATATTGACATCTTAATGGCCCCCATGAAAGGTGTTAAAAGAATATTGAACAATCATCGTTTCGTGAGGCAGTAATTCGCCATCCACAGAAACAGTTTTTTCATTAACCATTAGACAGAGGTGTGTGTAAGATTAGATTGAGTAATTCTTATAAAAACATATTAGTAAATCAATTATACTATTATTGTTACAACATAAAGGAATAAAAAGAGTTTAGGGGGTTGGAGAATAAAAATAAAACAAAAGAACATTAGAGAAGACTTTACCTTTAAATCGGGTAACTCCTGTTGGTTTGAACCAAAAGGGATTCTTGAAGAGAATTATGCCTAAGTTAAGGCTTCTAAGATAAATATAGGGAGGTGGTAAGATAAAATGATCAGATATTGGCTGAGCCAAAGGCTTGAGAGGTTTGGGTAATGAGGTAGAGTTGGGGGGCTTTTATAAGAGGGAGGAGGGGCACTCATGGAAAGTCAAGAAATTATACTTTATATTAAAATGAGTTTCAGATATTAAAGGTCCCACATTGATTTATTTCAAGGATAAAGTTATAAGGGTTATAAATATACTCATACAATTGGTTTTTGACATGGTTAAAGGTTATATTTTACATTATCTTTTCATTTTATTTAAATCGTTCATTAATGAGATAATCGCTGCATCATCATGGTGTCACAAATAAATTAATTTTTTTAATATATAAAAACTATAAAAAAACATATTATGTTGTATGAAATCATTTTATATTTCAAATAACTATTTATAGTCCAATAGATAATTTATGTAGACAAAATTAAATTTTTTTACTTAGGTGTTAGATACTTTTCTGATATTCTCCTTTCTCTAAAAATAAAATGATAATGTGTCACTATCACCCAAAAGTGATTCCATGGGGTGACTATGTTTGGAAAAAGGCATCCCATGGTCGTCCATGACACAACCATTAGCATTAGGACACATTTTGGGGTCATTTGTTATTATTATGATATTGTTTTATTACCCTTAACTACCGGATTACAAATTAATCTTGATAATTAAAGATAATTACTGCCGTTACTATTCATAATTTCCAAAAACAAAAGAGTCTTAATTACATATTTTGGACCTTCTGATTCCAAATATCGAATACATTTTACCAAATTCATAACACCTAAATTTCAATAATTAATTTAAAAATAATTCCCGTTGTCAAAACTAATAGAGTGTTTTTTAGAAATAATTTCTATCAAAATGTTGACAATATATTATGTCCAATTTCAAAGTAAAATTAATCCCAATGACTACAATTGGAATAAATGGAAAAATTATATTCTAATTACACTTGAAAACCAATTTAATATATAATCTAAAAATATAATTAAATTAGATTAAAAAGCAGTTTTGAAGTAAAATGCAGTATTTTTTACTATTCATTAAAAAATTAACCTTGTTTGAAAAATACCAAAAATTTATCCAAAGTAAAATGAAATGTCTCAATACTAAATAATAAGTTCAGTTTGGAAAATAGAGCATATAAAATTTTCAAAAGATATATTTAAAAAAATGGTTCACCTTCAAAAGGCGGTAAAACAATCTTTTAAAAATATTATAGAATTCAATGGTTAAGATTGAATTTATTCTCATTTTAAGCCTAAAAACACTATCTAATTTATAAATAGACATATATATGAAAATATATAATTATTTTCTTACATGGGATGTTACATCCTTCCCCATTTAAGAAATTGCATCCCCACAATTTATTTACTTATCGAATAAGTGGGGGTATTTATACCTCATTGTATTTTCAGATTCCCATGTTGCCTTTTCAATCATGTGGTTTTTTCACAAAACCTTTACTTGAATGAATCACGTTATTCCGTAACACTTGTCCCTATGATCAAGAATCTGAACCAATTGTTCCTTATAAGATAGGTTCACTTCCAGTTGAACTACCTCTGAACTCAAAACATGAGATGGATCTGGCATGTACTTCTTTAACATTGAAACATGGAAAACATTTTGTAACTGAGACAAACATGGAGGTAAAGCCACTCGGTAAGCAACTGATCGAACTCTCTCCAAAATATCATATGGTCCAATGAACCTTGGACTCAGCTTTCCTTTCTTACCAAATCGTATCACACTATTTCAGGGTGAAACTTTGAGAAAAACATGATCACATACCTCTAAAGAGAGATCCTTCCTCCTAATGTCTGCATAACGTTTCTGCCTGCTATGATCTGTTCTCATGTGTTTCTATATCAGCTGAAATTTTTCTGGTAACTCTTAAATAAATTTTGGTCCCATCAACTTCCGTTCATCCACTTCATCCCAAAAAGCTGGAGTTTGACACCGCTTCCAATATAATGCCTCAAATGGTGCCATCTGTATACTAGATTGAAAACTGTTTTTTAAGAAAACACAACCAAATAAAGATGTTGGTCCCAACTTCCCTGATAATCCATCGAACAAGAACGTAGCATATCATCTAAAGTATAAATTGTTCATTCTGACTTCCCATCTGATTAAGGATGAAAAGCTGTACTATAATTTAATTCAGTACCAAACGGCTTCTGAATACCGTTACAAAAGATAGATGTAATCCTTTGATCACAGTCAGATACAATGGAGAGGGGAACTCTATGTAACCTGACTATCACTTTAAGATACAAACAAGAAATTTGATCTAGAGAAAAAGTATCTCGTATAGCAAGGAAATGAGCAGATTTAGTCAAGCATTCAACAATAACACATATTTCATTATTACCTCGAGATGTCTTCAGCAATCCCACAACAAAGTCCATAGATATATTCTCCCATTTCTACTCTGGTACTGGTAAAGGTTGAACCATCCCTTTCGGCAACTACTGATCTGCTTTAACCTATGGACAAGTCAAACACTTCACAGTAAAATCAGCAATGTCTCTTTTCATTCTTTCCCACTAGTAATACTCCCGAAGATCTATATACTTCTTAGTACTGCTTGGATGAACTGAAAACGGAGAACTATGAGCATCACATAACAACTCTCTCTTCAACTGTGAATCACAAGGTACACACAATCTCTTCCCAAATCTCAAAACCCAATTAGTATCAATGTTGAATTTAAGCAACATACCCTTCTGAAGTAGCTCTACCTTTTTCTGAAACTCACTATCTTGCTTTTGTGCTTGATTAATTATTTCTAATAGAGAAGATTTCACTGATACGTGAAACATAACAGAAGAACATCCTTCACCAAAAACTTATATTCCAAATTTCATCAAATCCTTAACCAGTGGATCACATTCCAAATGCAACATTGTTAATGAATCATTAATTTTTCATCTCAAAGCATCAGACACTTTATTTGTTTTTCCCAGATGGTAATGAATTGTACAATCATAATCCTTGATTAATTCTAGCCATCTCTTCTATCTCATGTACAATTCTTTCTGAGTGAATATATACTTTAAAATTTTGTGATCAGTATATATCTCACACTTTACACCATAAAAATGATGCCTCTAAATTTTTAAATTGAAAACAACAGTAGCTAATTCCAAATCATGTGTAGGATAATTTTATTCATGAATTTTCTTCTAAATTGAAGCATAATCAATTACCTGATCATTCTGCATTAGTATGCAACCAAGTACTTTCAATGAAGCGTCACTGTAGAAATCAAACTCACCATTCCTGGAATGTAGTTCCAAAACTATAGCATTCACCAATCTTATTTTCAACTCCTGAAACCCATCATCACATTCTTTTGTCCAGATAAACATAACACCCTTCCGAGTTAACTTAGTCACTGGAATAGATAACCGTGAAAAATTTCTAACAAACCATCGGTAATAGCCTAGAAAACAAAAAAAAACTATGAATCTCAATTACATTTGTGGGTTTTGGCCATTCTTTAACAACCATTGTTTTTGCAGGATCAACAGTTATCCCATTTTTAGAAACAGTGTGACCAAGGAAAGAAATTTGTTTTTACCAAAACTCACTCTTGCTGAATTTCCCATAAAATTTAATTTATTTTAAGGTTTTCAAAATAACTCTTAAATGACTTTCATGCTCCTATTTAATTTTATAAAACACCAAAATATCATCAATGAAAACAACCACAAACTTATTCAAAACTCATGGAAAATTCTATTCATAAGGTCCATGAATACAGCAGGCGCATTGGTTATCCCTAAAAGAATTACTAAAAATTCATAATGGCCTTATCTTGTATGAAAGGCGGTCTTCAGAACATATGCTTCCTTTACGTTCAACTGATGGTACCCTAATCTCAGGTCAATCATTGAAAAATACTGAGATCCCTGGAGAAGATCAAACAAATAATCGATATGAGGCAAAGGATATTTTTTATTAATAATGATATTATTAAAGGCTCTATAATCAATGAAAAGTCTCATAGACCCATCTTTCTTTTTAACAAATAAGATAGGAGCACCCCATAGTGATGTTCTAGGTCGAATGAATCCTTTCTCTAATAAATCTTGTAATTTCTCCTTCAACTCTAAAAGTTAAATTTGAGCCATTCAATAAGGGTTTTGAAATTGGCTTAGCATGAGGAACTAATTCAATAGTAAATTCAACTTCCTGATCTAGTATTATTCGAGGGAACTCGTCAGGAAAAACATCAGGATACTCATTTACCACTGGCGCATCATTAATCTGAATGGTTCCTTTGGTTTCAAAAATATGTTCAATGTAAAATTCATTTCCATCCTTTACAAGTTTCTCAACCACTTGAGATGTTATCAACAGTAAGGGTTCATTCATGCACACAAACTAAAAGTCTTTCTGAAAAGAAACTTCTTTAGCACTACAATCAATCTTAGAATGGTAAACAGAGAGCCAATCCATACCAAGGATAACATAAAACTCTAATAGAGGTAAAATAATAAGGTTTTTAAGTAGGTTCTTTCCATAAATAAGGATAGGAAGATTCTTATAAATTATTTTTTCTCAACATTTCCCCCAGGTGTTTTTACCACAAGTTCAGGAGTCATTTCTTGAGATGGAATTCCCAATTTACTAGAAAGGTTTTCCAAGATGAAATAATGTGTAGACCCCGAATCAAACAACTCATTAAAATATTCTATGAAAACAAACAAATTACCTGATACCACTTCATTTGATGGACCAACATCTGCTGAAGTAGTTGCAAAGGATTTCCCCACTTCTTTTTGCTTGTACTCTGACTGCTTCTCATCATTTGAGCTCTTTGTCGAACACTCGTTTGCATAATGACCCATATCATTTCACTTGAAACATTTCACAAACTGTAAATCATATGTGGTCTTACCATCACCCTGTTCTTTTTCAGTGCAATCACGAGCCTTATGTCTCATCTTACCACATCGGTAGCACTTTCCCAAATTCAAAAGACATTCCCCAGCATGCCTTTTACCACATTTATCACAAACTGAAAACTTAGTTTTCTTAACATCAGACTTCTTTGAATGATTCTTCCCTTTCTCCTGGCACCTCGGTCTCTTCTTCTGTTCGTTGTTATAGAACACCTGATCCTTGGAAAAATAAATTTCCACCTTCTCAGTACATCGAACAAGATTTCCATAACTTTTGAACTCACGAGAAGGTAAATACCTTCAGTATTTTGGCTTTAATCTTGAGTAAAAACGATTGATTTTACTATCAAGGCCACAGATAAAATTTAGAGAATACCATGCCAATCGATTGAACCTTTCTTCATAAGCAGCCACTCAGTTTTCCTCTTTCCTCAATTACAAGAATTGTTTGTCCATCCTAATTCGAACAACCTTAAGAAAATATCTATCAAAAACATTCCTTTGAATTCATCCCATTCAAGAGAATCAATCTCATCAGGGTCCCTGATATTTTTAATCATCGACCACCACTAATCTTCCTCACCCTCCAAACGGTAAATTACAAGATAAAACTTTTGTTTGTCTGAACACCCCATTACATCAAAAATCTTCTCCAGTGTGTTAATCCAACCTTCAGCTAGCACAGGGTCAGATGATCCTCTGAATTATGGGGGATGTAGGGTCATGAAATGTTCCACCACTGACATGTTCCTCTGCAGTTGATCTGGATGATCTTGCGCATGGATACCACCACCATTTATCGCTTGATTCATCTGCTCCATTACTGCAACAAACTGTTCAGTTCCAAATCTGACCCTCTCAAGATGCTGATTCGGAAGGTCATTTCCTTCTGTATGCCTTCCTAGAACATCTTACATGTTTCCTCTATGGAAAAACATTCTAAAAAAATATGTCTCAGATAAAGAAACATGGTAATCATCAAATTCTATATCATTTCAATTTGACAATAAAAAAATATTTTCATATAATCATTTAATAGAATTCTAACTCCTAAAGTTATCTAAAATGACCTCTGATACCAACTATAAGATCCCAGACTTAATCATTACTTAATCATGAATTATTACAAGAATTCACATAGAGGATATTTTTAGGTTTAGAGTTTTAGAGAATTAGATCATAAAACTTGAATTACATTCCACATTTGAACAAGGTGGTTACATAAAAGACAGTATTCATTTTTCCCATCAAAGGATAAATATTTAAAATAAAACATGTACTCTTTCATTAAACTTCCTCGACACAATCATCACATCATGTAACTTTCCCTTAACCTATGAAAAAAATTTCAAAACCATGGGATGAGCATAAAAATCTCAGTAAGGGATATAAAAGTATGGAATGAAAACATTAGTCCATGTATACATAAGAATTAATGAAATCATACTTTACTCATAAAACATAATCACTTCATCATACTTCATGAAATCATAATATTTATGAATAACAAGTAGAAAACATAAGACATAAAGGTAACTTGAGGTATTCATAACATTCTTAGGTAGGGAGTAACCCTCATGGTTACGTTTTGAATACCCACCACAGTATATTCCCTAAATCTCTTCGGATAAACCTTAGCATTTAACCCCTTCGCGTTACACAATGCATTGGAGAGCTATATCAGGATCACCCGCCCTTAGTTTATAACCGAACCACCCATCTTCATAAAGAATTCCAAAGAACCATAACATAATCATATCACATAAAACATGCATAAAGGAAACATAAAATTTCCACATTTCAATCACAAGATATCAATACAACACATTGATATAATAAAAAACATAATAAAAACCATTTTCGAAACCAAAATAAAAGAAAAGTAAAACATGTTATTTATTATTCATTTAAAAAAGTTATGTCTTGTAGAGGAAGATGAAACTCAAATAATGGTCACAGCGGCGGAGAAGTCGTTGTCACCAATACGTACGACAAAAATATTCCCTTGTTTCATTTAGTAAAACTCTTCGTATTGAATAAACGTAAAATTAAAAGTGGTTTATACACCGTATAAAATATAGTTGTGTATAAAACAAAATATTCCTTAATGAAAGGAGATTGAGACGAAGTCCCTTACCTCGTGTCCGACATGACTCGATCTTTCTTTAATCTCCTGAATAATAAACTTGACATAATTTCTAATTTCTTAAGAACATTTTTCAAGTTCATTATTTCTTTTATTTCAATTATTATCATTTTCTGAACACTATGTAATTATTTTAATTAATTAGGGTTGTTTTGTTGATCATTGGTACTTGAGTAAAAAATAAACTCCTTATAATTACAAGTTGTTCATGTGGTAAAATATCAATTATATCCAGAATTATATTAATGATTTAGATATCATATATATCATATATATTCAATATATACATGAATTTATAATATTACATAACATTTAGATGTAAGAAAAGAAATGCACCGTTCATGGAGACGGTAAGCCGTACGTACGCATGAACGCTACTTTCATTTCTATTTCTTATTTAATGGAGTGAAATAATAATGATATAAAGTTATATTATAATTCCAGTATAATATAATATATAATATCATTAAATCCATCATTTATACGTCCCACATATGGAATTAACGAATCAAATCACTTTGAGGGTGCGGTACTCCACACTTCCAAAAAATGAAATTATCGCGTTTGTCCATAATGGAAACCATAATGGTATGATATAAATGAAAAATACAGAATAATAAGGAAAAAAACATAAAATATATCATATATAAAATTAGTGACATCTTAATGGCCACCATGAAAGGTGTTAAAATAATATTGAACAATCATCATTTCGGGAGGCAGTAATTCGCCATCCACAGAAACAGTATGTTCTTTAACCATTAGACGGAGGTGTGTGTTTGTGTAGCTCGAATCCTTATTATAACATCATCCTTGTATATTTATTATACTGTTTTTGTTACAAAATAATTCTATAAAAAGATTTTAGGGTGTTGGAGGGGAAAAATAAAACAAAAGAACATTAGAGAAGACAATACCTTTAAATCGAGTAACTCTTCTTGGTTTGAACCAAAAGGGTTTCATGAAGAGCTTTCTTCCTATGGTAAGGCTTCTAGGATGAATAGAGGGATGTGGAAAGATAAAATTTGTAGATATTGGCCGGACTAATGGCTTGAGAGGTGTGGGTGAGGAGGTAGAGGTGGGGGCCTTTTATAAGAGGGAGGAGGGGCACTCTAGGAAAGTCAAGAAATGTTAGTTTATATTAAAATGACTTTAGGATTATAAAAGTCCCAGATTGATATATTTCTAGGATAAGGTGATAAGGGTTATAAATATACTCATCCAATATGGTTTTGACAAGTTTAAGGATTATATTTTACATTATTTTTTCATTGTATTTAAATTGTTCATTAATGAGGTAATCGCTGCATCATCATGGTGTAACAAATAAATTAATTTATATAATGTCAAAAAATTATTACAAAAATAATATTTTGTAGGAACTATTTTTATATTTACAATGACTATTTATAGTCCAAGATATAATTTATCTAGACAAAATTAAAATTGTTTGACTTAGGTGTTACATACATTTTTAATATTCTCCTTTCATTAAAAATAAAATGTTTAAGTGTCACTATCACCCAAAAGTGAATCCATGGGGTCCATAAGTTTTGAAAAAAGAATCTCATGGTCTGCCATGACACAACCAGTAGAATTAGGACCCATTGTGGGGTCATTTTGTTTTATTATGATAGTATTTTATTATCCTTAACTACCCGACTACTAATTAATCACGATAATTAAAGATAATTATTGTCGTTACGATTCATAATGTCCAAAAAAAAGAGTCTTAATTACATAATTTGGACCTTATGATTCCAAATATGGAATCCATTTTACCAAATTCCAAAAAAATAAATTTCAATAATTAATTTAAAAATAATTCTCGTTGTCAAAAAAAGTAGCGGGGTTTTTAGAAACAATTTCTATCAAAATTTTAACAATTGTTTATGTCCAATTTCAAAGTGAAATTAATCCCAATGACCACCATTGGATTAAATGGTAAAAATATATTCAAATTATACTTGAAGACCAGTTGAAATGATAATCTATCCATATAATTAAATTAGATTAAAAATAAGTTTTGAAGTAAATTGCAGTATTTTTCAATATTCATTAAAAAATGTACATTGTCAGAAAAATACCAAAAATTTATCCAATGTAAATTTCAATGTCCCAATATTAAAGAATATGTTTATTTTGACAAATACAGATTATAAAATTGTCAAAAGATAGATTTTAAAAAAATCGCAATCAAAAGCCGGTAAAACATTCTTTTAAAAATATTAGAGAATGCAAGGCATAATATTCGATTTATTCTCATGTTAAGCATAAAAATAACTATCTAATTTATAAATTGACATAGATATGAAAATAAATAATTATTTACATACATGGGATGTTACATGTACAGTCATAAAATAGAATGTATCCTATACAGGGTGCCTTCTAGTGTGTGTTAACCATCCTACCCATGTATATGTTCAAGTCATGTACTTTAACATGATGTGATATCCAAACAGGGCATTGCAGTGTACTCTACTGGGTTGTGTTCCCCTACACATGATTCCATGGCCTAGTACTCAACTACATGCCTGCAACCTAGTATACAACATGTACGCCCAAGTACATGGAATGAACTTTGAAAACATTATCATCACCAAATGGGAAGAACACATGACAACACACCCTAAATCACATATCGTGTTGCCTCTTTTTATCAAATGGAAAACTCGTGGGTCACTCAAAACCCCAAAATTATCCACCAATCAATAGACCATGCCTCTAGGAGACATAATAATGGATATTAGGGATTTAAATTTCCCAAATTGAAAATAGACATGTCAAAACCTGTCCTAGTGTGTCCCATTCTACAACTCTTCTAGCCCACCTCTAATAGGCCATGGGATGGTGACTAGCACCGAGTTGGCATATCACTAACATGGGAAGAATTTTATCTTTAACTATATATATACAAATGTCCTTAATTACAGAGATGATGAAATGTACAAAAACACTAAGTAAACAATGCATGCATACCACTCTATCCCACAACTAGAGTATGATGGAAAGAAAATAAAAAAAAACCGGGTCAGAACAAAATCCCACCCAAAATTTAATGTAAATAGTAGTCAATTATATAAGTAAAAGGTACTCGTATTGATGTCTGAAATCCACTTGAACACACCTCATTATTTCTAGTCTCATAAACATCTATATATTCCTAGTCCACCTTGAACTCCATAAAAATGTTGACCATCTGCACAAGACATGGCACATACTTGTAAAATCTTATAAAAGGATGACTATAAGAATACATTGAAGGAAAACCTAAAACCACAATAATATACAAAAAAATGTATGATATAGCCAGCTCTACACTACCATTTGTTTCCAACACATATAACCACAATATCCCGATTTACTCAAAAAAGACACATAGTCAAGAGATAAGCCAGAACCAATACATACCAACCCCATGAACTTAGGTCAAGGATTAAATGAAGCACTCATCTATAGGAACACACACATGAGTCTGATAACACTGATGATATCTATCTGATAGTTATTTCTCATCGTGTCTTACCATGAGAGAGATACACTGATAGATCTGAAGATAGATATTATAAAACATATGAGGAACATATTCAGGTCCATGCAGTGATATAAAAAACTCAATAAGAATTAACCTTCGACGTAGTGATTTGTCACCAATGTAATTTTGGTCAAGTCAATATCAAGAACTCCATCTAGGGAATGGAAAATGAAATGAGGATCCAACTCCAGGCCTATTAGGGGATTCCCAATAATTTATCCAGGATGTCCTAATGAAGGGATCATTTTTATATGATTATGAAATTATTCATGCTTACATTAAGGGAAATGTTAATGGTAACAAATCCTAATAAAAAATTTCCATGATACAAATGTAAAGTGGCTCCATCCATGTGGAACATGTACACCACTTGTAGTTTGGTTACACACCGCGTCCCATGACCCTGGGTACTCTTCAAGTACAACGACCCATGTCTTCAGAACATGTTGTGTAGAAAATGAGTACACATCCAGTAGAATGAGTCACACACCATGTACATCCATCTAGGGTCTTAATGTGTACTTTGTCTATGTGATGGTACCTAGCATCATCCCTAATATTTCGGCTCATGTACCAGTACACGAGGTAGTCTATGTAACTTATTTAGGACATGTCATGTGGAGGATTATACTCTTTGTAGGAAACTCGTGTACTCCACATTGTGTCCCTGTACCATCCAAAGTACACACCAAGTTACTCGAGAGAGGACACACATCATGTAAAAGGGTCACTCGCTATGTGATCTTTAACATTATCCAAAAACCCTAGACACAGAAATGGTTCCATCCATGCAATGTAATTTGGATTAGACACCATTTGGTTCAATGTTTTCAAGAATCAGTTGAAAATCACCAACATATTCCCTCCACTATCTAACATTGATCGATTGATCGATTCACCATGAAACTAAATATTCTATTTTTAGATTTGTTGCATTACAAAAACTAGGTTTCTCTTATCTGATCTGAACGCAAAATAGAATAAAATGGTATGTTCTTCATTTTGATGAAGAAAATATAATAACAAGGATTTCAGGGATACACCATCATCAGAATCACTATGTGTTTTCTATTTCAACTACCTCATGTCGTGCCAATTCAACAAATGATATATCGGACTGATGCTCTATGAATCGGTTGAACGATGATCGATCGATCAAGATGTGTCGAGTGATGGGACCAGAAAAGAACACCATCAATGAATGATAAATGGGGAATAAAAGATCAATAATAAAAGAGAGTATTGATCTGTGATATATTTTCATGTAGATCTTGTTCCTTCCACACAATAATAACAATCGAATAAATAAAATAATCAAAAGAACAATCTCCCATCAAATCCCACAAATATCATCCCACATCCCAAGTACGATCGATACGATGGGGAATATGTTCATGGATTTAGTCAGCATTCATTTAATGAATCCATAATAGAAAATAAAAATCTAAATATCACATCGTGCAAAGATTTTAGATTGCTCTTGATGACGATTGGTTGTCCTATGGTCTCCATTGGTGATACATTAAACGAATGGCATTCATCAATCTATGTTCTGATGTTTTACCATCAACTATCGAGAAGATTATCATGATCTCCCTCTCTAGGGACCCCATATTATTATATTGTTATCGGACTAATCATAGATCTTTGTTAAAATTTTATTAAAAAAATTAGTCACTACATAGATAAAATTTAAATAAAATAAATATTATTAATTTATTTTATTCATTTAAAATTCCTATGATGACACAATACAATGTACCCATGACGACCAATGTTATGTTGAACCTTGGGTAAAGATTCTTTTCCAAACCAAAAATTGTATTTTGAATTCAGATCTGGGCATGCATTTATATTTTAATCTATATTTCATGAATATAATGTGTGTCTGTTATATTTAATATTTTAAAATTTTTCAAAAAATATTTCATTGAAAACCGATCCTCAGAATCATAGGTTGTATAAACACATTGTATAAAATTAAATCTATATAATATTTAAAAAATAACACATCAAAAATTTGAGTTATTAAATTCTCCCCACCTTGTGAATTTACATCCCCAAAAAAGTAAAAAGAAAGTAATCTCATAATAGAGAGGGTACCTGAGCATGAATCTGAGCATCCCATATCCATTTTCTCTCAGGGAGTTTCTCGTTCTACGACGGGACATGCACTAATTAAATCAATCACCCACAAAGGATGTTCTCCCACCGACCCTTGATTTCCATTGGGTATTAGAGAAATGTTGCTCCATCTATAATGCACTGGTCTCCCAAGATGATGAAATGTGGTTTATCATGCACATACTTCCATAGATGTGAAATGTAGAAGACATCATCTACCTGGTCTAACTGCAGGGGTAGAGCTAAACCTTATGAAACCTCTCCAACTCAATGTAGTATCTGAAATGTGTTGATAAAACTATGAGATAACTTAAAACCCCTTTAAAATATTCATAATCAATATTGAGGTGAAACCCGATGGAACACATTGTCTCCATCATCAAACTCCAAATGACACAATCCCCTATCTGCATAAGAAATATGAAAGCTATGTGCAGTCTTCATCCACTCCTTGAATATCTACACATTCTCTATATTAGCTTACCCCAATGTTGTTCCCACGAGTGTTGAATCTCCTAGGTCTGTCCAATTATGTGTTGACCGGTAGTTTCTCTCATACAAATTCTTGAATGGTACTATAACAAAGTGGAAATGATATCTATATTTAATATAAAAAATTTTCTAGTGGTAGGTCATCCTCTTATCTATGGCTGGAGTCTAACATGTAAGCTCAAAACATGTCCTTCAGAACCTGAATGGTTCACTCCTTCTAGCCATCCATTTGTTTATTAAACGATGTGATCAATCATAAATGGTTCTCAAATACCACATGTATTCCCTTACACTACCATGATTTATAATGAGAAATGTGATAAAAACTATCATTAATGTAACTCTATAGATTTTAACTATCTCCTACTATAGAGGTATCTAAAACAATTTACTAATTTCATCTCTCTGATATCTTTTAATATTGAAATTTTTTTGAGTTAGTCCGTGATCACCTTGATGGAATCATTTACCCATGATTTACATGTTCAACTCATCATAAATTACATTGATTTCCCATCCTACATCCATTCTAGATTATCAAGGGGTTGAGAAAAACCTATTGGAACTTGGTGTTTGTCCTTCACTTGTTGACATGTAAGGAAAAAAGAAAAAAAATCCCCCACGCCCTTCCATATCTACATCCACCAAAACTGATGTTAGAGGTCCTGGTACATTTTTGGCACACCTAGATATTCCTCCAAAGTTGATATAAAAAACAACTTCAAAACCTCTTCCTGAAACATCACTGGTACTATTGTGCGTCCACTAAAAGGAATGTTTTGATCACTATATTTGAATATCCTTCAGGAGAATATCGTATGGATATCATAGTACATAAGATGTTGTAGTCAATATCCCCATGATATGAACCTATGAATCATTTATGTGTGTAGTCGTAACAACCATTTACTAGTGGTAAAATGCTCCATCTCCATCTACAATGGTTAACTATATTAGGGCCATCAAATTCCACACCACATTCAGAAATTGTGAACTATATCTCCTGTTTAGAGAATTTTGCTCCATGTTCCCCTTACCAAGAGTATAGATTGTTTCAAAGACATATCCCTTGAGAAATATTACCATAACCTATGTCTCATGTTCAGATCCGTATTAGAGATTATATACATGAAACTCTTGTGATTGGATTGGATGATTAATGGATTTCCCAACAGGGAGTGTCTCCACATTTTCAATGAGAAGGTTTCCACTGATAACTCAAGATCATGTGTCATGTAGTAATACTCATGTGGTCTAAACTAGAGTGATCCATAGGTAATCACATCTAACCTTTTCACCAAGACACAACCAAGTCCAATTCCATATGAATCACAAAACCCTACGTACATAACACCCTCCTTCAAAAATATCGTGATTGGAGCACTTGTTAAACATTGTCTCAATTAATAAGAATACTAGTAGTTCTTCTATATCAAAAGGAATTGGTCCAATTTCATGAAAATGTTGTCATAGGTTTTATATCCAGGAGAAATCATGTATGAACATATTATAATGTCCTCCTAACTCAAGGATGCACTACACCTCTTTTGCGTTCTTGGGTAGGTCGCATTCTAACATTGCCTCATCCTTGACCGGGTCCACTACCACTCCATTTTTGGTAATATAATTTCCCAAAAAGTGGAATGAATGAATCCAAAAATGAAATATAGAGAGTTTCTCGTACAGATAGTTTTCTTGGAGTACATCAAGAACTATCCCTAAATTCCTCACATGCTCATTCACTGATATACAACACAAAAGGATGACGTTGATGAAGAATACCAGAAATTGGTCAATTTAAGGCTGAAGGATCTAGTTCATGGGTCACTTGAACACTTTTGGGATGATTTTCATGCCAAAAGGGCATCTCCATGTACTTATAGTTAATATAACGACATCTAAAGCTCATATGAACATAATCCACATCCAATAATTGTAGTTGGTGATATCCAAATCTGAGGTCAACCTTCAAGAATTATCATTCCCCTTTCAACTGATCAAATAGGTAATTGATCCTTAGTTGTGGATACATTTCCATCATGGTCAACAGGTTCAACCGATAGTAGTCCACACACAACTTTAGGATTATATCTACCATTTTGGAAAACAAGACTATGGTTTCCCATGGAGAAAGACTAGGTCTCATGAATCCCTTCTACATAAAGTACACAAACATCACCATCAATTTGAAAGACACATCAAAAGTCATCAAATATGTTGGTGTATATTTCATCACCATCCTAGGATATATATCAATTCATAAGTATTTCTCAGAGTGTGGAGGTAATCCTTGAACATCATCCCAAATGACATCATCATACCTCACTAGCACCGTTGGATATTAGAGACTCATAACATCTGCTATATCAAGGGTCATATGGTCCTATTTATGAGTAATGGGACACATACTTCATTTTTTGTGTCCATCCTAATAGAATGTGATACCATTTCTCCAATAACTGTAAATGTAATTCTATAACAGAAGATACACCATACCCTTCTCTTAAAACAATCAACTTGGAAATTGACTATAGATAAATAATCTATACTAATAATGATTTCATTAGGCCTCAACGCTTCCACCATTAGGTTCTAACTGATACTCTCACCTCTAAGTGTCATTTCACACAGTCAGCACCCATGTGTGATCACTAAGTCTTCTCTAGTGGGCGTCTCCAAGTGTAAAGGTTGAGTCAACGGTTAAATAAAAATATCTTGGTATCGAACATGATATGTGGAATGAAAGGAAATACTAGAACATGTGTCTATGATAACTACTTCTATACTACAAAATACATAGATTTTACATCAAATCATTCCTAGATCCATTGTTTCATATGCCACAACCCCATGCAGTTGTCTCATCCCTTTTTCTTTATCTCCCCGAGCCTAGTGTGGAATGCCTGTGGGTGTTGGTGGCATCATGTCAGAATTTCGACAACCTCATGCTTCTCTCCCGCCTCCTCTTCAACACACGTCACTCTACAGATCATATGGATCCTATTTTTTCTCTTCCTTGATGTTCCATCAATAATTTCCTTATAAATAGTAGGTCATGTATGAAAATATCATCCGAGATTTCCCCTACCGTCACATGAATATTATCTCTATTATCTTGGTTGAGTAGAGAAAACATATGATCCCTGAAATATATATCTTCTTCCTAATGTCCACATCATGAAACATATTCAACATCCAGGTACTTGGGAATGATGTTGGAACCCATCTATGTATGTCTATTCTTAGTCTAATCTGTTAGTATCTAATAGTTCTTGTATTTACAACACTTAGAATCCTTCCACCACAAAAGAAAACTCAATAACCCCAATGTATTTCAGATCATATAGAGGGATAAATGTGGATCATACGTCTCTCTGAAAACCATTCTCATAGGTTTGAGCCCTAAAGTACTGATCTCTAATAATATCCAGCGAGTACTGAGAATGGTAGGAAATCCTATATGAATAATCATCCACTTGCATACTATTCAATTGGATCTAAGGAAAATATTGTATACACACATCTCTCAGCATAACTGGAGAGAAATCCTCTATAATTAGGTGATCTAACACTTTAAAAGAATGCATTTCTAAATCATGAATCAGGATAGAAAACATTACCATTTTCCTAATGAACTTTGTAGAAGGCTGTCGTCAGGACCCCCAAATCATTTTTTGGTGTGCAATGTAGAATTAATACTTAGGTCACCCCCTCATGATAGTCCTCAACTATCTATGGGTCAATGTCATCTCAAATCCTAAGAGGTCTTTATCGGGGAAACACATAGGGATCACATATAATGATCTCATATTCCTCTAGTACTATAGGTAGAAAATGTTGTTCTATAGGTGGCGATATGGCTGGTACACCACCTGGAGGTGATGTCTGGGGAACTAGACCCTGTATCGAAGTCTCTTCATTAGAAGAGTCATCGTCATGATCATGAAACTAAGTAATATCTGGTTTGTTTCATGGAGGAATCATATAATAAAATAATACATACCATAATTAATGATTATTTCTGGAGAGTTGAATCAAGAATGACATGGAAACCAACCCACATTTCATTATTATGGACGTAACATTTTTTATCTATAACTAGTGCTTTCATGTACTATGTTAAAAAGACCTTTATCACATTCTCGGTGTATAGATATGATAGTTTCCTTTAATAAAATGGTGTCCCTCTATTGAAATACAATCTTGATACACTTTACACTGTTTTCCTAAACCCATCTCAAAGACTCCCTCTACTAAAGTACTACCAACCGCATATGATACCAGTTTTTTACGACCCTTCCTAGTGGGGATCATGCTATGACTCCCAAAGCACACCTCTAATAGTACAGGGGCTAGTGACTTACACCGAGTAAGTATATCAATAACATGGGAGGCACTATCTATGTACATATACTCACACACATCTCAAAGAAAACAAAATTCTCAAATTTAAAAAACCACTACATAAAAAAATGAATGAATACCACTATATCCAACAACTAGAATATGAAGGAATTTGATGTAAATTAAATAGATCCAGACTACATGCCCACCAAAAAGAGTCTATAAACATAATATAACATGAAGCAAAACGGTACTGGGACTACAATTTTAAATCCACAAGAACACACCTTGGTATGTCTCGTCGCACAAAGAACAATATGGTCTTATTCCTCAGAGGACTCCTTCAATAGTTTGATCATCTTTACAAGACACAAAAAATGTGGGAATGGCCTATGAAGGGGTGATTATAATATTACTTAGTAAGAAACCCTAAAACCAAAAATAAATACAAAAAAATGAATGATATAGTCTGCTCTACACATGTTTATATATAAATATCATAGAGAAAGAATATCCAGATATACTCATTCAGAACACATAGTCTAGTGGTGATCAAAAAACACTACATAACATCCTTAAGAACTGATCTTGAAGATTCTATAAAGTATTAATCTGAGAGAACACACTCTTGAGTCTGATATCACTAATGACATCTATCAGAGAGTTACTACTCATGGGGTCTCTCCAAAAGATATATGTGGTTAATGATCTAAAGAGATACATGATACAAAAATGAGGATCACACCTAGGGATATAGGGTGATTCTAGAAAATCAATCAGGATTAACCCTCCAAGTAGAGGATTGGTTCCCATGTAGTGTTTTTCACATCGATACTAATTACTCAAAATAGAGAATGGATAATGAATAGAGGATCCTTCTTCAGTCCTCTCTAAGGATTCCAACAACTCTATCCAGTAAGTCCAACTAAATGGATCATAGAGCTATGAGTAGTAAATGACTCATAAATAACATTATGGAAAATATAAAGGGAAAAAACCTAATTAAAAATGACCATGATATAGGGAAAAAGTGGAAAAACACATTTTGGAAGGGTTTTATGACGTGTAGTAGGGTCACATACCATGTCCCTTGACCCAAGGCACATCTCTAGTACAATGTCTCATGTCTTTATAACATGTTTTGTTGAAGATGGGTACATGATGTGTAGAAGGAATCACACACCGTGTCTGTACATCTTGGATATAATAATGAACTTTTGTTGTGTTCTATTATAGGGAATCATCTTGTGTATTCCTACTTGTGTACTAGTACATAGGGTAGTCTGTGTTAGTAGTTCAAGCCAGGTTGTGTGTGGGAGTTTATGTTGTGTAAGAAAACCATGTACTCCACCACTTTTCTTTTTTACCTCTAATGGTACATGATGTGTGACATGGTATATTTCACACAATGTGTGATGGTGTCTCATACAATGTGATCCCTAGATTTCTCCTGAATCTTTTCCGACCATAAGGGGTCCCCAAATGCAGTGTGGTTCTCAAGTTTCAAGAATCACTCAACCATTTACTGTGGAATTCTATTGTTCCAAACATCAATAGAATGATAAATTATCTATAATACTAAAAATCAAAGCACTTTTAGTCATGAAACCATAAAAACAATGTGATTTTAGTTCTGATCTGGTCGCAAAACAGATTAAAAATGGATGTTTTTCCTTTCCCTGAAGAATGTTGAAGAACACTAATTTGGGGATCCACCATCATCTGAATTGAATAATTTCTATCGCTGAACCCCCTTTTTTCATTCTGATCCATTATCTTCAAGATTGGATATTTAAAATAGGAATCATGAGTGAAACAATCAATTGATTGTGATGTGTTGAGTCGAGGGTGTAGCGAAGAACCCATACCATGGATAATGAATAATGGAGAAAAGAACATGAATCAAAGAGGGTAAATAAACTCAACTGATATTGAGGCCAATTTTGATCTGTCTCCATTATAATGACAATCGAATAAATAAAAAAACCAAAATATTAATCTCCCATCAAATCCAACAAATATCATCCCCACTAGTAAGTATGATGGATTTTCCGAATAATCTCTTTGGGGATTTAGTTATGTTAATCATTAAATTCAAGAATAAGAAATAATTATTAAAATAAATCACACCACATAGATTTTTTATAACAATTTATTGAAGATAATATTCTGCATCATCACCATTGGTGAGATCTACCAAGAACGACATTCATTGCTAAATTATCCTAAGATATGTCGTTTTCTGTTGAGAGGACTCCACATAGCTCTCTTTAATGGTACTTTTGATGATTCTTTGATAATGAGCCTAACCCAATAACTTGCCCAAAAGATTTAATAAAAATATACATATTTCTACGTCATTTAGTTAAAAAATAACTAAAAATTATCTATTTATTTTATTCATATAAAATGCCCAAGAGGACGTTCCACAATCAACATGCGCCAACCAATGTTAGGAAGAACATTCAGTATAACCACTATTCCAATGAAACTGTTTCCTCGTATATATAATTTGGGAACCTATATAGATGATATTCATCTTTTTATTGAAAACACCATGGACATTCTATTTAATATTTTAATATTTCTCAAACAATTGTTCTGAGCACACTAAGCCTTAGAATCGAACACTGTCTAAGCATATGGTTTAAATTAGTCTATATAATTTTTAAAAATAATACATTTAAAATAAAATTCATTACAAAATATGAATATGAAATTTAAAAGTGAAATTCCCTACCATTGAGTTAAACTGCTAATGATTTTCCCAAATATGAGGTACATGGTTTCCACACATCAATGTAGTGGGTCGAGAGATCTGTGATGATACCTATTTATCTCCCTCTATATCTCATATTATCTATCCCTCATTTTATCTATTAGCCAAGTGTAATTGTAAGATCCCCCTAGGTGTACGTGAGATGAATAATAGTAAAAGAAAATAAAGAAAAAAAAAAGAAAAAAAAAAGAAAAAAAATGGGATAGAGAAGCAAAGAGGGGACCCACGCCTCATCAATGTTTATGCCCCTCATAAAAAACACATCATTAATGACTCAATAAAGGAGAAATAATCCCAATTTGACACTCATTTAAAAAATATCATTGAACAAACTATATAAACAATTTAATATTTAATTTAATATTTATTAAATAATTATTCTTCGCCTAATTTTTGAACATCTAATATTTTTACCAAACACTTAACCAAGGGTATAAAACCAATTTTGATACCACTAGATTAAAAAAAATTGTTTTTGAGATAATCTGATTGGGGAAAATTACAAATTCACCCATAATAATAATATGAAATAAAAAAATTTCAAATTTATGCTTAAAATTAAAGTCCAAAAAAACATAGTTTCTTACACTATCCCCACCAGAAAAATTATCACCATATGAATCCTCATGAATATACTAGTATCCAGGCTCATAGCCCATGAATCTACACAAAAATTCTATTTAAACTATGCTATAACTAACCCCATAGTGTCTAAATCTTTCTTCTACATAGAATACATTTAACGATGATCGATCTGGCACTCCCCGCCAAAGGAATACACTTGTAGACATCTTAAAACCAACCCACTAGATTAATGGTCCTAGGAATTTTTTTATGTAAGGTAGTAAATTGAGACTCTCCACCCTCAAACAACCAAATTTTCACTCCAAAACATTTGATTTACCTTACACTGCTCCTCGTGCATAATCAGGATAGGTTTACTCATACATGAAAGACATTTAAAAAGAATGTAGTTCATCAATGGGATAAAATATTCGCATAATACTCAAGATGATGTCATGATAGAGCATGATCATATCTAATACGAGTATGCTATGATTCCAGCTAATTTCAAGTATAGATAAATTTTAGTCACACTCACCATACTATCAGAAACATTCCAGGATTTTGGTACAGGTCACCCCTCATAAGGTACCTCATTCATTATCGATGTCACCACTACCATGGAAGGAAAATTTTCACATTATCCACAACACCCATGAATCAAATCCCACAAAAGTTCTTGAAAACATCGGTCATCTACATGCACCTAGACACTCACTGAATATGGATGTACACAATTCCTTGTAAACACGGTATGTACCTTTCCACCTGACTCAAACTATATGGAGTCCTCTTTTATAAGGCTAAGCTAATCGTGCAGCATGGGACATTAGTCTAATTAGATCAAAATCACCATTCGAACTCCTCTTCAGAATCTAGAATCTAACATATGCCATGATTTATTACATGAAAGACTAATACATGATGAAATTCTACTCATGAGAATCTACTTGTCCTCTGACTAGATTAGGAATAGCAGAAACACAGGTTGACTGAGATAGGAACCCGAACAATCTTGTCTTCCAATTCTAATCTGGAAACCCATGAACATATGGTGCTTACTAAAATATGAAGGTATAAATATTATTTAATGATAAACTCATGAACCTACCATTTGTTAATCTTAATATAAGCATAGAACCAAAAGCACTAACAATAAAGTAAACTGAAGACACGAGGAAAACACTCTCTCACAGGTTATAAAATATAAAAATGAACAACAAAATATAAGTTTATGATTAAAAATGGTCTATAGGTCTCTAAACTATCCTTAAAAACTATTATCATGTCTTGGATACAAGTTATATACACCTAACCCAAAAGATAAAACCTCACTAAAGAGGGTAAGGATAAAAATGACCTATGATTGTCAAAACTATAAACACTTACTACAGTGGCCAGATCCAAACCAATCATCCATATTAGGAATTGATCCCTAGAGGTCAGGGTGCCAATGAAGATGTGGGGCTACACTGGCATTAACAAGGAATCTGCATTTGGTAATACACCCTAGAGGCTGAGTTCATATGAAATGTACCAGTATTCATTGGCATCATACTCAGTTAACCATCTAGATCACCATATCCTATGAAGCAAGACCCTACATCAGGGTTATAGAAAATGTATCACAAGTCGTATTGACCAACTTGTGTTACTGCACCTCCTCTACATGAGGACCAAGTCATCGTCCTCAAAAAAAAAACTCATCATCATATATGTACATAACCTTCCATTAGATTGATATATATATATATATATATATATCAGTAGATTAACTAAATTGGACTCCATAATCAGTTAAAAATACAAAATGTCAAGAATATATTATGTGAATCCTAAATTTTAATTTTGAAGCTTGATGCACCTCTTTCGTTATGTGGAATATTAATAAAAATACACCTTTGGACTCTTTATAATTGGCCAGATCATGGGCTCCATAGAAAATCATAACATCCACACAATATGTTCATAAATAAAGATGAAATCATATACACCTATAATATTCAATATTAGAATAAAAACCTCATACCCAAGAAACCATGACATCTTACCAGAATAAGTGTTCTTGATATAGTTGTCTAATATCAATCAAAAGATTCAAAATATTTTTAATATTCATTTCTACCATATCCAAAATAGTAAATACCAATAAATGATTAGATCAAATTCCACTTTATAATGTCCAGACATTGATGCCAATAAAATTGTGCCCCATGAATATGGGATACAAGGATTCTAGAGTGCCTCCCCATATTCCTGAGTTTTCCGAGTAGCATAAAGGGACTATATTGTGATTTTTGGGAGACTATGCATGTCATATCTGAGTATGAAAACATCATTAACAGTTAAGTATTATACACACCAAAAAAAGAAAAAATAAATGTAGAAGTAGTAAATATACTTAAATAGAACATGCTGTAATAATAAATGGAATGTTATAAAAGCTTTAATAGCTATAAAATACACTTGTCATTGGTTACCCACTGGGCCCACCGTAAAGATAAAACAATTACAAAATATACTGAAATTGAAATTATAGAGATCTGCTACTAACTCTATACAGGACCACATACCTAGTCTTTATACTCTATCAAATTGCACCCACCCATGTTGAATTACCCACACAAGTAGATTTTTCGGATCATGAAACTCTATGCCTCAGCCAAGTCCACCATGAAACTATGCTCGACCTAAAAAGTAGACATAAGGTATACATGAACACCATCGATCAGTTAAAGGGGTGAGAAATAATATTATTAGGACCCCATGATAGGGAAACTATAATACATGATTTTGTATGTATTTTCAAGAGAAACATGCTCAGCCTAGCTGATACACATTTAAAAATATGTGTGAATTCGATAATATGAATCAGCAGTCTGACCCTAGGTCCGTAATGTCAGTCAATACTGAATGATTGACCATGGATTCCCATATCAATATACATATACATGTATATTACCATATATACAAACAACCACACACATATATTTAAATTAATATTATTGAGTAACTGAAAGATATAACATAAAAAAAATGATAGTCAATCCATGGATCCAAAATACCGATCCCCAAGGCATCTTGTGAAATGGAATTAATTAAGATATTTTTTTCACTCAATATATGTATCATTAAGTTGATCTCTATGACTATAATTCCATTTGGCATTGACCAACTTCAGCCAACACCAGAAATATATCCGAGAAAGCTATGTCACCATAGGGGGATACTCGTTCTACAACTAGGGTCACACATACTCACCTCCAATCATTGTAAAGTTTGATTCTATTGAATACATAAGAATATCATATAAATTTTTGCAATGATATTTTTCATTATACTACTTCCATGTAAATCTAGAATAATGTTTGATCCTAAGGATCGAGTCCATAGGCAGTCATGACATTCATTTGTTCATTGAACCATAACAATTTGACCCATATATGATATATATGGAGACCTCATCAATGATATCCCATGTAACACCCATAAAGTTTCTAATAATGGAGAGAATAACCATTCATTTCATCTATAAAATCATAATCAGTATAGTGTATCGAATGATTTTAGGTCCAACGCAACAAGACGATTTAATTAAACTTGTTATGGAGAGCATAGTCATCCTTACCACTTGGGAGAGCATAATCATCCACAAGAATAAACATCAATTATTACATGACCATATCAAGGAGATCATAATCATTCACAACCCTCAAGACTGCATAATCGCCTCCATGTACGATTAATAGGGACTCCATTCCCATTTATCCTTGTAATAGGTTGAATTTACAGATTCTGACATAACACCTCTTCTCATCCCAAAAATATTATAAATAAATATATTTATTGTTAATAGAAAAATAATATTTAGTACCTCTAGGTTTACAAACTAATATTATAAATTACATGGAATAGAATATGTATCCCAAAAAATCATATATGGGAATCATAACAAGAATGACGTATCCTAGGAAGAACATATAGACATCAGAAAATAATAAAAGACTCCTTGCGTTGTACTAATAGTCACCAACTAGGAAGAACCTCTAGTATTATCACTGCATCAGCAATATACATATGAATATCATAAAACAAAATGTTAGGGTGGATAAATTCCTAAACACAATACTATGGACAAAACCCCATTGGAAAAAGGTTATACATTGTATCTAAGATGACACATGCTACCATATCTATGCAACCATGATGTACGAGGTTATGTTCAGTCAAATAATGAGGCACATTCTTGGTCCCTCAATGGAAAACACTGAAGATTCATCCTACATGGTATCATCATGGAAACACACAATAAGATGCATCCTAATCCATATCCATATTTAAATGGTAAATTAGGAATCCTATATATGATCTTTGAACAATAGCTCGAGGGATGAATCCTACAAGGGATCCATGAAATGATAAGTAGGTCTATATTATAATACAAGTGATCCAAAAAATAGAATAAGGTGAATGATTCCTCTAATGGGCCCTCTATAACTATAAGAAAAGACATAAGCATTATACAAGGAATCATCGTAATGATACAAAGGTACATGGATCCTACAAGAGACTCCCACAATTAGTATATAAACAAAGGAATACCTCATATGATACTTGGAAACCATATGGAATATACAACCATCGTACATGAGATCCTATCAAGAAAAAAGAATATAGAGGAATCCTACCGTAGATCCTCATCAAAAAATAGTCTCACAACCTTATAGAGAAGAATGGAATATCTCCCATGAAATATATACACAATGGAAAAGCTAGAAAAAAATATATAAAAACTGATAGATCATGGTAAATCTCATAATTGTTATGACTCTTAGGAGACACCATATTCATATACTTGATAAAAGAACCTCTCCATTCAGGAGTTGTCTGAAACACCACTCAGGAGTTCACAAACACCACACATGTCATAACACTATTATCTATATGGGAATATGCTAATAAATGGACTTCTAATGTGTCCAATTCCAACTAATTGGAGAAAATACATGAAAACACTACAATGTATTACAAAGGAGTAATACACGGTGTGTCCCCATGGGTACACAACATGTACTCTTGAACCACCACCTCGGCTTGTAATCTAGTGGGCCTAGGCATGTAAACACCCAAGGTACATGGATTTTAATGAGGGAACGCAATGTGTACACTTCACGGGTTACTAGATAGTGTTCCTCAACTAACATGGACACGTGCTTGGATAGGTCATGAACTTGTACAAGGTGTACTACCCACATGGGGCTAGGGGGAATACTCTAAATTGTCATGTTCCCATACACAAGTAGCCTTTGTTAGGTACCCAACTATATGGATGAGACCTAGTACATGGTGTATACATACTAGTTTAGAATGTGTAATTAAAAAACATTATATTACTCTGATGGGAAGAAAAAATTTCATTCCCCCTTGAACCAAAAATTGTGTAGCCTATTTTTCTCAAAGGAAAACCCACAGATCACCTCAAACCCCCATATTTATCACAAAATCATCAAATCAGTCCCCTAGTGGAAATTGAAAACGAAAATAGGGCTTTAAATATATAAAATTGAAAATATATATGTATATATGGTGAAAACATAAAAATGAATACCTTTGGGATGAAAAGGATTATGCTTCACAAAAATATTTGGTCCATGGTTATTGTACGTCGATCCCAAAAGTCAAGAGCTCCGCCAAGATGACTCTTTATCCTCCACTCTCTATATTTTACTCTTTATCCATATTTTCTCACTCAGTCAAGTGGTATTTGAGGATATCCTTATGAATAAGAACTTTTGAAATATGGAAAAAATGGGAATAAATGAAAAGGAAGAAAAAATGAGAAAAAAAGGAAAGCAAAGCAAATAAAAGAGGGGCCCGACCAGCCTTGGTGCCCAGCATGAGTATAATCCCCACCAAAGAAAAACTCCCCATTTCAGACTCAATGGATCATACCGATTCTCAATATGATGACCCACTAAAATTTTATCAACAAACAAACCTATTCAAACATATTAATATTTAATTTGTCTAATATTAATTCTTAATATCCTTTCTAAAATTCAAATGTTTCTTATTTTTAGAAAACTCATACCCAATGGTGAAAAACCAATTTTGAGATGCACAGAGTAGTTAGAAAGGATATGTAAGATCATTGTCTAGAGTAAAATTACAATTTTTAACACATATATGTATCATAATGTAAAAATACAAATCTCTACTCGAAAATGATATCCATAAAATAATTTGTCCTTAAATAATACTTGTCCTAAAAAATACATAATGGATAAAACATTATGCTTAAATAAAAAACCTTATAAATTCTGATAAATGTTTATTCATCAAATTCTTTATTTTAATTCTCATTCTGAAACTCCATTAAACATACATAATAATAAAAACATCCAAAATTAATAAAATAATAATACATCTATGGTTTTTTATTATTCTATAATTTTAGAACATCAAAAACATTCTCCAAAACATATTAATAATACCATATAAATTTTCACATACATATTATATAGTTTCATACCAAAATAATAATATTTATTCATGTTAGTTCTTTTATTTTCCATATTCTTACCTTCATCCAAATTTTAGACATTCATAAAAAAAGTAAACACTATATAATAACAACATGACTTATAAAATAATTATAAACTAAATAAAATTAATGTTTCAAAATTAAACCTTTAAAAATACTTTTGGATATCTATATTCTTTCAACAACATATTTTATTGTTATGCTCACCACGATGTGTTGAATTCTATGGTGAATGCTTCCTTCATTACTCTGTTCACCACTAACTCACTTATCCGAGTTTGACAGATGAATGGGAAGTTCTCATACTCATGTTATTTATTCAATAATTCAATAATTCTAACCCTTCATAGGTATTATCCTTTAATAGTTATTTTCCACAAATACAATATACAAATTATTTCTTTTAAAGATAAAAAACATGTTTCTGATAGATTTTATTGAGTTATATATATGTCATTCCCTTTTGTACATCATCCTAGTTATCAATATAAAATATTTAGGGTACTAAATTAATGATATTTTTTGGGATTTGTTTTCAGTAATCCTGATATATTTTATTCTTTATAATTATAATTCAATATCCTTTAATTTCCCCATATAAGTTAGTTTCATTATTTTATGCATTTTAATAATGTTCGTTGTACTATATCATCATAATTTTGTGCATGAAAAAATATATATTGGTTTTCATGTAATTAAGAATAAGAATAAGAATAATACATTATACAATTTTTCATATCATTTTTATCATTAAAATTCGTTCTATAGGAAATTTCCATCACCATATAATCAAACTCATAAAGATCAACTAGATATTCCTCTTTGATCTATATGATTAAAAGTCGTATATATATGAAGTTCTTATTATTTCATCCCAAGACAATTTAGTTTTATTATTTAACATGGAATGTGGACTTTCATTATAGATTTTCTCTAAATAGCGTGTACATAATAAAAATATAATCCCATTAATCACATCTGATTCAATATTTTCTAAAATTTCTAGTCATACGCAACATGTGTGTTTCATTCTTCAAAATTTTTGATGTTTACTATTGATTCCAATACATTCAGTTTTAGGTATGTCCTTATAGAAATAGGCCTTATTAGAATCTTATTTTCATTTTGTTTCTCAAATTAAATATTCGATATTGTTTCTTTTCATTGAACCTGATATAGTGAAAAGTATATTACCTAATTTGTTTCACTCAATATAAATTCCTTAACCGTTAAAGTTTTACTCTTATCATGGGGAATAGTAAATCTATATTTTTTTAAGTTTATCATGAGTTAAAATCAAACAAGGAGTTTAATTTTGTTTCGATTATTTTAATTAGCCATTTCAATATTGAGTACATGAATAATGATATCAAAAATTTCATTTTGTTTCGGTATTTATTTCAACATAATTTTTCAATTTTTCATTCCATAAAATGACCACATGATATGAATATTTCCACAAAGCATAGAATTTCATAAATATGTTTATGAATATTTGTTAATTTAAAAAATTATTTTTCAATTTGTAATATATCTTTGTTGTATTTATCACTTTGATGAGAAATTTTATTTTCCAGAACACATTATCTGACTACCCAAGCATCAACCATATATTTCCCTTTTAATAATTCAATAGCTTGTGTTTTAAGCAACTTGTTGTCTTAACACACCATGACCAACCAAAATAGTCGTTATGAATAGTAATACACACTTTTTGAAATTTTATAAATTTAATTCTTCAAAATGGACTTCATTTTTTTATTTTAAATATCAAAATTTTCTTAGGGTGAATTATTGGTATTTTTTGAAGGCATTCAATTTTTTATGAATAGTAAAAAAACTACATTATTGTTTAAAAATTACTTTATATTAAAATAATTTGTTATTTTATTTAAATGTATATTAGGTAAAATAATATATATAACACCTATATATGTTGAATGTAATTCAATGGAGTTACTTTATAATAATTAATATATATATAATTTTATAGAACATTTTACCGCCTTTTACCCACCTGCTAGAAGCATTTGAAAATTTTAATAAAACATAATTTTTCCACTTCTGTGAGTTGATTTTCAAAACTCTGAGAGACACAGTGGAAATCAGTAAGTAATAATTGGTTCAATATGATTAAAATATGTTTGTTTGAATAGTAAATTTTGACTTTTATTTACCACTGTGAAAAGTAAATAGCATTATTTAAGTTAAAAATGAAATTTAATTTACCATAACACGTGTCTTAATTATATTATATAAGTATATTTCGACCAAAACAAACCTTATAAAAAAATATGATCATTTTTACCAACTTGAAATAGATTTGGACATTTCTAATTATTTTATTTAAAGAATAGTTAAAAGTGTTAATTTCAATGTTTAATATCTAATTTTTTTATATTGGGTTATACATACAATCAATTTGACTATAAATATTAATTATAAAGATAAAATGTTTTACTACTTAATTTTATATTATTTATAATTTTTAGACACTGAATAATTAAATTTAATTGTGACAAAATGATGATAGAGTACTTACCTTATTAATGAAATATTAAAATAATTGTTATTATAAATATACTAACAAATATTAATTGAGAAATATGAATAAATACACAAATTTTATAGGATAATATGTCATACTAGAGTTGATTAAATTAATTTTATTTGAAGTGATAATATTTTTATGGCTTTCAATATATTCAAATACAAAATAGTGTCAAAATAGACATAATTAATTTTTTTAGACCAATAGTATATTATTAATTGATATAATATTCCTAAAAATCTATGCATCATCAAAAAGATTTATATAAGGTTAGATATATCAATAATTAACCAATTGGGGTTCTCTTGGCAGTTTATATTATGTTTATTAACCATATAATATTAAACAACTTGGAGACATGGTAAATGTCAAACTATAAAACTAAGAGTTAAATCTAAATGGTAAGATTAATATGGTGACCTAAACCTATCTAACACATATTAGTTGAGAAATCTTCGAGCAATCCTTACCTTATAACATAAATAAATTCTTTTGAATCAATTATTAAATAAAAATACTTTATTATTAATTAATTTATCAAACATTTCCTAAAGTGACCCTCACCACTCTTATAAAAGGGCACATCCAATTCACTCAAAATCCTTTCTCCAAAGGCATTTGGCTTGGCCTAGACCTGCCCTCATATCATCCCAAATACCCACACTTCATCCTAGAGGCTTTAAATTTGTCAGAATCCAATCTAATGAGCCCTTTTGATCAAATCAAAATGAAGAACACGAAGAATAGGTAATTATTTCACCACATATTTCATGTTATTTTCTTCTTCCACATCCTCTTTTTTGTTATTCCCAAACAAAAATAATAAATCAAGAACCATATTCATACTTTGATATTATTATAAATATGGTACGACCATATAAATTATTCTATCCATCTTATGAATGACAATGTATCCATAAGTGTGTATGTAAGACATACCATCTCCACATTGTGGTATAGTTGTTAATCAACACATCATTATTTTGTTTGGTATAATAATGATTAATAATTGATGTAAATAATTAATATAACATGTTAATGATTAATTACATATGAGATAACATAAAATTATATAATATTTCACCTTCATTTGAATGAAATTGTCCCTCGTGTGTACGTATGGATTAACGTCTCCACGAACGTGGTGAGATTCATTCTCCGTCCTAAAAATTCAAGAATAATATTCATTTAATGGTTAAAAGTAATGTTTGAGTACATAATATTATTATGGTTTTGAATAAAATACATTTTATCCATAACAAACATTACTTATGTAACTAAACATATAATGGGAAATGAATAAGTTAACATCCGATACAATGATACTATTGAAATATTATTAAAAAAGCAATATTAGATGTTCATATATGATATCATATTTATGTATACATTTCTTGAATAATTTAATATGTATTTTTCTTATTATACGATAGTTTAACATACCATCGACTATGGAAAACTAAATGGTATGGGTTAATTATACAATCACTTTATTATCTAAGGTTTTTTATATGTTATTATCTACTAGGTCTACTTTATCATCCACATATGTGTTTCATAAAAATGTACTTAATAACATTTTATAAATTTCATAGACTACGGTTTAAAGTAATTTATACCCTTTTTTGACTTCTTATAAGATGTTTTAATGTAATATTTCTATCGTTTTCCAAAAAAGGTCCATTACGACCATTTCGACAAAATTATTGATAGAATTTTTTTAACTTATACAAAGAGTGTAGAAATTTTATTCTGTTATAACATCTTCAAAGAATCCCTTACAATATTATAAGAATACTTTTAAAATAAATGTTTTCTTTTATAATTATGTGACTTTTAAATGATTTCAAAATTGAAAGAGATATTTCTCTCAAACGCTTTTAATTTCATCTAGGTCAACATCCTTTGATGGATACTACACTTGTTTGATGTTGATTAATTATGATACAATATTACATATGGTATTGAAGGTTTTGTGATATGTTTAACTATGAATGTGATATTTTTATAATATTCATGGTTTATGGTTAATGTATTAACATTTCGTATGATAGTTTTAATACAAATTTTTATGTTATGTTTCAAACATTTCTTATAAGGAATGCATTGGACTTAGTAAGTGACCGATGGAGCACACAATAGCTCCTCGATGCATCAGTAGGACTCATATAAAAAACTAGTGTCTTGGAACAAGTCGTTGAGAAAATAATTATTTTTATTCTTGGGATGAGGACTTGAATATGTGGTTATGACGTCTGTAATTATGCATTCCATCATAATGAAATTGGATATTGATGTGGAGTGTGATTGTTAGATTAATACAACATCCATGTGAATAAGTAAATGTAATTATTTTATTTATTTTTTACATATTATTCTACAGTTTTTGTTTAAAAATATTGTGTTTTAGTCATATAAATTTCCATAAATTCTTATTCTTATTTATAAAGGTTTCCTCTATATTGTTATCCTTATTGAGCACCTGATCTCACCACATTAATAGGAATTACAAATCCTAAGATACGAATAAATATATTATGATTAACCAGAAAGAATAGGATAAGGGATATAAGAGTGTTCAATGGGGACACAATGTTTTATTATTTCATTATGTAATGTAAAACTTATGTATGTATATATTACTTCCAAGAATTCTAAACTAATCGTTCTTTTGAGACAATATTCCTTGCATCATGCCAATGTTATGTAATAATGCACCAACTCTTTGTAATAGGGGTTGAGGCATCACAGTAGGTATTATTGAAAGTTAAATACAAACTTGAAAACTAGATATAAAAAACCTCTGATTAGAGATCATTAACCTAAGATAGAATTTTAGGATTAGTATATAATAAATTCTTATAATTTTGGTAATGTAACTTTTTTTTGAATTTTCCAAGAAATAAATCCATGTCTGGATATGATCCAGTAGTGGTGGCTCTAGAACTAATGTACCTAGGATTGATAACTCTGACAAGAGGTTTCGAGCTTGACTTGGGGTATCCTAGTACATGACAATGGGCCTTGTTGCACGCTTGGTTTCGACACTCCTAGGGGTTATACATATGATAATTCACATTTTAATTATAAACCATTATGAAGGATTTATGATTATATAACTCCTCAAAGAAAACATTAATATGTTTTTGGATTATATCCATAAACTGTTCAATTTATGTTAAGTGTTTTACATGTTTGGAATTATGTATTGTGATTCAAAAATTAATCTATTGCATGCCATTGTTTATAAGTGGTTCTTATTGGATGAATGGAAAATGTATCAATGCATGTAATACTTGTAGGGATTTCCCTCCTACACATGTTAATTATAGTTGATGTAGTGATTAAACTGGGGTTGATCAGCTTATAACCATTCTGGGACAACTCACTCATGTTATAAATAATAACCCTACCCATATAGAGCACCCTGGTCCACAACGTGGAGGATCAATGGTAGACCGAATCATGTGGAAACATCCACCAAGATTTAGTGGGACTAAAAATCCATTTGTAGAAAAGAAATGGATAAGTTCCTTAGATAAAATATTTTATGCTTTGGGGTGTAGCAAAACTGAAAAAAAAATATTTCAGTTTAACACCTCACAAGAGATGCAGATCAATAGAGGTCATTAATTTAAAACACAAATGAAGATAAAGAAGTATCAAATATGGAATGGATTTAGTTTAAAAATATTTTCATAGAAAAATACTTTCATTGTCACCAAAAAGTAGATATGGAAAGGAAATTTCGGAGTCTAAGGAAAAAGGAAGATGATAATGTTGAAAAGTATGAGGATCACTTTACATGGTTGGCAAGGCCTGCTACAGATTATATATGTAACCCAAGGGGTAATATTGATCAGTTCATTGATGGGTTAAAACCATTTCTCTGTCGAGCATTAATCTCACAATCATTCTCATCGTATGAAGATATTGACTCATGTGCTATCAAAACAGAAAAGGAATTGTTTATGTCTTTTTACATTAAAGGAAAACAAGTGAAGAAGAGATCTAATAAACACTATAGAAATGGAAATAATGGTAAGAAGGGAAAATATGAATATCAATCATGCAGTAAATGTGGGAAAAAATACACTAGTATCATCCTGAAGGGAATGGGACTCTGTTACGAGTGCGGTGAAAAAGTCCACCAAGAACGTTATTGAAAGGGAAAGAAAGAGGTTGTCAATGTAGAATGCTACAATTGTGGAGAAATGGGGCATTATTAAAAAGAATTTCCTATGCGCCAAAGAAAAATACCTCCAAAAATTCAAAGGGAGGAATTCCAAACTAATGAGATCACTACAGCTGAGGTTAAAGATCTGAAAGATGTGGTGGCAGGTAATTTTATTGTTTCCTCACATTGATCCAATGCTTTATTTGGTTCTGGATCATCGCATTGATTCATATCATCCCAGTTTCCCAATAAAATTAGATAATTCCAATTTAATTTTACAAGGGAGTTGTCAGTTAAAACTCCCAATAGAAATATCATTGAAATAATGTTTTGTGAATCATTTACCATTAGAGAACATAAATGTTATTTATCCACTAAACTCATCGTCATAACCATGATTGAATTTTATATAATCCCAAAAATGGATTGTCTTACTAACCATGATGAGAAAAATTATTCTAAGAAGAAAGATGTTACAATTTTTATTGATGATAAGGAGTACCTTATCTTTAAAGCTAAAACATCTCCACCTGATTCTTATATAGATCCACCCCTAGTAGATCTACTAAATTCAATTATTTTGTAGGAACATAAATAAATAAGTATAAGTGAGGAAAATAATGTTCAAATAGAGGATTTACCTATTGTACAAGAATATGTTGATGTGTTTCCATAGGATTTACCTGGAAATCCTACTGATTGTGAAATTGAGTTTTCAATTGATTTAATTCCTTGTTTAAGGCCCATATCAAAAAACCCTTATAGAATAGACACTGTGGTTGTAGTGGAAATAATAAAAAACTATAGGAATTAAATAATATAGGTTTATTCACCCTAGTGGTTCTCCATGGGGAGCCTATGTTCTTTTTGTTAAGAAGAATACTGGATCAATGAGGTTGTGCATTGACCACGCATTGATCAATGATTAAACAATAATGAACAAGTTTCCCCTTTATCACAATGATGATTTATTCGACCATATTCATGGAGATTAATATTTTTCAAAGATTTTCATTCAATCCGGATATCATCAGTTGTGTTCGAAGAAGGAAGACATTCTGAAAACAACATTTCGAACCAGGTATGGGCATTACGATTTTACAGTAATGCCTTTTGGATTTATTAATGCACCATATATCATCATGGTTGTAATTAATAGTATTTTCAAAGAATATATTGATGACTTTTTTGTGGTATTTATTGATGATATCTTGGTATACTAAAAAAATCTACAAATATCATGACAATCACTTGTGAACTATTATGAAAACCCCAAGAATAAATGAATTATATTGGATATTTAGCAAGTGTGAATTCTAGCTTAAGGATATTTATTTTCATGGCTATATTGTCTATAATGATAGAATATCTATTGATCCATTAAAGGCAAAGGCAATCCATTAATTTCCAGTATTGACTTGTACAACTGAGGTATGCAGTTTTATTAGTTTACCATGTTTTTATCGATGTTTCATAAATAATTTTTCCCGATTAGATAACCCATTAACCAAGATAACATTCAAAGGTGTTAAATTTGATTGGAAAAAATATTTTGAATAATGTTTTGAATAACTAAATAGAATATTAGTCAATGCTCCTATCTTGACTCTACCATCATGGAATGATGGATTTGTTATTTACAATGATGCCTTAAAGAAAGGACATGACTATGTCCTTATGCAGAATGATAGAGTTATTGCATATGCATCACGACAGCTAAAAATTAATGAAAACTATTATCCCACTCATGATGTTGAATTAGAAGCTGTAATATTTAATTTGAAGATATAGAGGCACTATCTCTATTGTGAAAAAATGTGAGATATATACTGATCAAAAGAGTTTGATGTATATTTTCCCACCAAAAGAACTCAACCTGAGGCCAAGATGATGGCTTGAACTAGGCATGTATTATTATTGTACTATAAAATAACATCCAGGGATGGAAAATAAGGTGGTCAATGCTTTGATAAGAATGGATCATAGAGTTTTGAACAACATGAGTGTTGAAAGGGATCCTATGATCATGGATCTTGTAATGATTGATATAGGAATAATCATCGAAGGTGAAACATCAATACTTATTCAAATGGTTGTTAAAAAATCATTACTAGAATGGATAAAAAGTTCTCAGACTGTTGATGAGGAGATTCAAAAGAAAATTAATGCTTTGAATGATGGGAGATTGGTCGACTTTGTATATGAAGATGGGATTTTTAAATTTGGTACGATTCTTTGTTTTCCTGACATACCAGATCTAAAAATGGAATTGTTCAATGTTGCTCATAGCCTTGATTATTCTATACACAATGGTTTCACTTATATGTATATAGATTTGAAGGAAAATTTTAGGTGGGACCACGTGAAGAGATTTATTCCTGATTATATGTCATGATGTATGGTTTGTCAACATGTGAAATTTTGAAGATAATATCCTAGAGAAGTCGTGCAACCACCTCCCATACCTGAGAGGAAATCAGATGATATTACGATGGACATTTCCATGGGACTACAAAAGAATCATAGAAGGAATGATGCAATATGGGTAATTGATTATCGTCTAATAATGTAAGGGAATTTTCATGCTATAAGAGAAGATTTATCACATTATTGTCTATCAAGAATATAAATTAATAAAGTTGCAAGACTTCATGGAGTTCTCCTATAGATTGTTTTTGATCATGATCCTCATTTTACATAATGATTCTAGAAACATCTCTAAATGTCCTTGGGTACTGTACTTCGTTTGAGCACTGTCTACCACCTTCAAACTGAGGGACAATCAGAATGAACTATTCAGACCTTAGAAGTCATGTTTCGAACTTTCTCAGTGGACTTTCACGGTATGTGGGATCAAAATTTACCACTGGTAGAATTTCCATATAACATTTTCTCCCATTAAGGTATACATAAGGCACCATATAATGTGTTATAGGAAAGTCATGTCGGACACCCACTTATTGGGATGATATTGGTGAATGAAAACTCATAGGCCCATATCATATTTAGGAAATAATGGAAAAGGTGATGTTTATCCAAACCCACATCAAAGCATCTCAATGTAAGCAATATATTTGGAATTTCAAGTTGGAGATCATGTTTTCTTGAAGTTATCTCCATGGAAGGGTGTTATACATTTCGGTAAGAAGGGTATATTAAGTGCGAGATATATTGAACCCTTTGAAATTCTTGAAAAAAATTGTGTTGTAGCTTTTCTTTTAGTAATGATTCCAATTCTCTTCAAAGTTCATGATGTCTTCCTCATATAACGACTGAGAAAAATAAATGCTTTACCCAATGCATGTAATCTATGATGAAGAAATAGAAATGGAACCTGACTTGTCTTATTGCGAAGAAAATTCTAGAATTCTTGATACCAGAGAACAAGTGTTGAGAAACTGGACGACTCATCTGGTGAATGCTCTATGAAGAAATCATATGACGGATGAGCCAATGTGAGATCCTGAGGAACTTATGATGTAGAACCACTGAAATATTTTTATACAGTAATATTTTAGAAATTTCGAAGATAAAATTATTTGAAGGAGGGGATAATGTAACACCCCAATATTACACAACATGTTTCCCTTTATATAATGCAATAGCTAGAGTTTTACACAACATGGAGTTTTAACACACCACGACCAATAAAACATTCTGTTGTGAATAGAACTAACCATGTTTTGAAATGTTATAAATTTTATTTTTCAAAATGGACTTCATTTTTGGATTCAGAATATGAAAATTAGCTTAGGGTGTTTTTTGAATTTTTCTGAAAACATTCAATTTTTGATGAATTGTACAAAACAAAACGTTATTGTTTAAAATCGACTTTTTATTTAAATAATTATTTATTTTATTTAAATATATATTAGGTAAATATAGATACAAGATAAATATATAAGTTCAATGTAATTCATTGGATTATTATATAATAATGTGAGATATATAAAATTTTATTGAACTTTTTACCTTATTTTACCCACCTACTAGGAGAATTTAAAATTTGAATAAAACAAAATTTTGCAACACCCTGTGATTTCATAGTAAGTTATTTTCCTTCAAGTAATTAAACAGCTTGTGCTACAAGCCACATCGAGTTCAAGCACACCATGTCTTACCAAATTTGCCATTCAAAAAGCGTTTATTAATAGTATTAATTGAATTATGAATTTTATATACACCATACAATTTTATAATCCATATTATGTGTTTCTTAGATTTAATATAAGAACAAATTCATTTTCATTCAAATAAAAGAAATATTTTACAAAAATTTGCAACTTTACCACCTTTTAATTGTGAACCATTTTTAAAACAAATATTTGACACTTTTATTTATTAAATTTAATGAATATAAATTTTTATTTAGAATCGAGAAATAAAAATTTATTTTGGATAAATTTTTGGTACTTTTCTGATAACATTCATATTTAGAGGAATAGTGAAAAATATTAAATTTTAATTGAAAATAACTTTTTTAATCGAAATAATTTATAGTGTTAAATTATGAATTTGAATGGTTTTTAAGTATAAAAACATTATATTTATATCATTTTGTACAATGTCAGTCATTATAAGTAATTTCACATTTAAATTCATCAAAAACACATCTCAATCTTTTGATAGATTTAATTTCTTAAAACCCCACTTTTTGATTTGATAACAGGAATGAATTTTAAATTAATTAATGCTACATATATATTTTGAATTTGGTAAAATTCAATTAATTTTTGAATTTGGAATATCAAAATTAGTTTGGGTGATTATTTGGTATTTTTCTGAAAAAATTCAATTTCTGATGAATTGTTAAAAACACTGAGTTATTGTTTAAAAACCAAATTTTTATTTAAATATGTTTTTATTTTATTCATTTTAATTAAATATAGATACATAATACCTATATTAGTTCAATTTGATTCATTGAAGTCATTTATATAGTAAAATTATATATAAAAATTTTACTGAACTTTTTACCGTCCTTTACCCATCTTCTAAGAGATTTTGAAAATTGGAATAAAACATAATCATACCACCTATGTGATTTGAATTTAAAAAATATAATATAAATAGTTGACATCAGTAAGTAAAAGGTGGTTTAATATGATGAAAATAATTTTCTACGAATATAAACTTTTGAATTTTATTTACCACGGTTAAATGTAAAAAGGGTTATTAAGGTTAAAAATGAAATCATTATTACCTTAACACGTGTCCTTGTTCTGTTAGATAAGTGTAATTAAAAAAAAAAACCTTAGGAATAAAATATGTTCCTCTTGGGTTCACTTGGATTATATTAGTACATTTATTATTATTTTATTTAAATAATTGTTAAAAGTGTTAAATTCAATGTTTAATAATTAAACCATTTTTAATATATGGATAAATTAAACTAAATATATTAATTATAAAGGTAAAATTATTTCCTACATAATTATATTTTAATTATCATTTTTATACATTAAATAATTAAATTTATTTACTACAAAATGATGATTCAATAATTAGTTTATTAATGAAAAAAAATAAAATAATTGATATTATAAATATTCAAATAAATGTAAATTGAGACTTCTGATGAATTAAACTAATTTTATCGATTAATATGACGTGTTTGGGTTGATTAAATAAATTTAATTGGAAGAGATAATGTTTTTATGGCTTTAAAAAATCTAATACTAAATAGTGTCAAAATTGACATAATTGTGTTTTTAAAAATAATACTGTATTATTAATGGATATAATATTCGTAAAAATTTAATTATTATCTAAATGAATTATATAAGGTTATATATATTAATTATTAACCACTTTGGGTTCTCTTGGCTTGTTATATTATGTTTATTAACCAAATAATATAAAAATACAAACAGACATGGTAAATGTCAAAATATTTTACTAAGAGTAAACTTGAATGATAAGGTTAATATGGTGACATAAACATGTCTAAAACCTATTGGTTGATATTTTTTAGACCTATCCCCACCTTATCCTATAATTAATTAATTTTTTAACCATTAGAAACCGAAAATGAGTTTATTATAATATAATATTTCAATCTTTTCCTAAAGTGACCCTCACCTCTCTTATAAAAGGTTACTTCCCCTTCTCTTAATTTCACACCTCAAAAACATTTTTCTTTTCCAAAACCAGACCAAATATACTCTCAACTATACTATCCACAACCTATAGGCCTTACATTGATCAGAAATCCAACCTATGGATCCCTTTTGATCAACTCAAAAGGAAACACCAGAAGAAGAGGTAATAATATCACCACCCTCTTTCAAGATCTTTTCTTCATCCACATTATCATTAATTGTTTCATACAAACCTAAATAATTTATCAATGACACTCTACATAATTTGATGTTATTATAAATATGGCAAAATGATTTTCATTATTCTATCCATCCTATAAATGATAAAGTCACCATACGTGCGTATGTACGACTTACTCTCTCCATGTCATGGTATAGTTTGTTATTCAAACACATCATTATTTGGATGGGTATAATAATTAGTATAACTAATATGAATAATAAATATATCATTTTAATGATTCATTATATATTATATACCATCCAATTACATAGGATTTCACCATCAATATAATGATATTGTCGCTCTTGCGTACGTACGGATTACCGTCACCACGAACTCAATGTGATCAATTCTCCTTCGTAATAATTCAAGACTAATGTTGATTGAATTATTATAAATAATGTTTAATTACTTGATATAATTCTATATATGAATAAAAAACAACCTATCGATAAAAAACATGACTTATGTAACAAAACATATATTGTAAAATGAATCAGTTAACACCCAAAACAATGATACTACTAAAATATTATTAACTAATAAATATTAGAAGACCATATATGATAACAAATTTATGTATGTGTATCTTTTATAATTTAAGAACAATTAGTTATCTATTTTATATGAGTTTAACGTACCCAGGAGTATGGAAAATTACCAGGTAAGTGGTTTCTTATCTCACATTTAATTCAGTGAGATTTCCATTGATCACCACTAATTTATTGCATATGATGTATTGTGCATTACCATTTAATATATAATATCAAGATTATATTTATATTCATGTAATTCTGTCATTAATTTTTTTGTTATTAAATAATGGTCATACGACTCAATTGATTATAATGTGGTAAGGGGGTTTCATCTCACTTCTTATTCCCTTGAGATTCATTATATATTGCCATTATTTATTTTGGTGTGGTGTATGTACTGCCCGTGATTTTTTTGTAATATACATTAATTTATTGGTATTTTTGTCTTCATTGTATGATACTTTATTCATGGTTTGTATTTTATATAAGAGACCAAACCAGTAAAAGAATTTCAAATTTCAATTTCCACTTATTGGGCTTTACGCATGCTTCATTGATTATTTTACCTCAATACTATGTGTAGAATCAATATTTATTATTTATGTAGAAATTTAAACTCCCCTATTATGTGGATAGACCATTGATACACATAATCACTCCACTGATAAATTCACACTCCAATGATATGATATTTTTAAGGCTAATCTTAACTCAATTTCCATTAATTGAGTTAAACATCCAAGTAATTGGTTTTTTTTTCAATAATATGTGTGAATGTAATCTGACTGAATTACACTTAATATCCAATTATATAGAGTGTATTTATATGATTCACAGATTATTTTTTCATTGATTGATCCTTAATCTAATGATACAGTCATTATAATGTATTTCATATCAATTTAAATTCCTTTGAGACCACTTTGTTGTTAAGCACCATTTCACTTTTACATATTGTATATACTATCCTTTGACATATTATATCATTCATACTATTATTATCTAGATATTAATTTATTTTGATTAGTTTTAATACTTAATTTAATTTATCCAAGCTTCTCTTATTTGTTGAGGAACTCATTAACTAAAATTTTGTTTTAAATGTTTGAAATATTTGTTCATCTAAATCATTATCATTAATGTCCATGTTTTAATAATTCTTTTATGAATTTATTTATATGGACATAAATGTTTTGAAATTAAAATTTCATTTAAATGTTTCAAAGTGGTATGGGGCACAATGATTCAAAAATCTTTTTTAAAGGACTTCTTTGATAAATTGTGTGACATTTAAATGTTTTCAAGAAAAAGGGGATATTTCTATCAAATAGTTTTAATGAATATTTTCATCAATGTCAATATCCTTTAGTGTATATTATTCTTGATTCAAGTTTATTTATCATCAAACAATCATCCATATTGTATTTAATGAGTTATGTTTGACTATGGATGTGCAATTTTAATGCCATTCTTGGCTTGTGGTAAATATATTGACATTTTGTATTCTAGATTTAATATTAATGTTTATATTATATTTAACCCCTTCATATGAGGAATGAACGGGACTTAGAAAGTGATTCATGGAGCTTTCTATAGCTCCTCGATGCATCGGTAGGTCTCATGAGACAAACTATTGTGTTGTCACAAGGCCTTGACAAAATCTTATTTTTATTGTTGGAACGAGGACTTGACTATACGGTTATGATGGGTGGAATTATGCATTCCATCATTATGAAATTGGCAATTTATGTGGCGTGTTATTATTAGATTAGTACAATATCCATGTGAATATGTACATTTCATTATTTGATTTATTTTTTCCATATTATGCTAAAGTTTTTTTTTAAAAGGATTGTGTTTTAATCGTATGCATTGCATAAATTTTTATGCATATTTATGAATGTTTCCTCTATATTGTTATTTTTTCTGAGCACCTTAACTCACTCCTTTATTTTGATTTTTTAGGTTGCAAATAGGTATATTATGAATAAATTTCAGGAATATGGTAAGGGATATAAGAGTGTTCAAAGGGGACACAATGTTTTTATATTTCCTAATGTAATATAAAACTTATGAATGTATCTAGTACTTCTAATTCTACTAAACTGATTGGTATTTTGGTAAATGATTCCTTATATCATGCAAATGTTTTGTAATAATGCACTTATTCAAGGTAACTAGGTTTGAGGGGTTATAGTAGGTATCATAGGAAGTTTAGTACAATCCTTAGAAGCTAGATTTAGAAAAAACATGATTAGAAAACACTACACTAAGATAGACAGTAAATATTAGTATATAATAACATTCAAAAAATTTGGTAATGTAAATTTTATGTGGGTTTCCCATGAAATAAACCCATGTCTCAATATAACCAGGTAGAGGTGGATCTTGAACAAATATATCTATGAGTGAAAAGTTCGACAAGGAGTTTCAGGCTTCACCTAGGGAATCCTGGAACATTACAATAAGCCTTACTGTACTTTTGGTTACAACACTACGGAGGGATATGCTTATGATAATTCACATTTTCTTTACAAAATGGTTTTATGTATTTTAATATAAGATGAGAATAAATAACCTTGGTTAATCCTAAAGTGTTTTAGATTGAAAAAATTGTCTAATGATACTCTCTAAATGATTTTATGACTCACACTATGCTTTCCTGTGTTAGTCAATGGATGGAATCCAAGGAAGTCATAGTAATAGTGAACATGATGTACAAGGTGGGCATGTGGGTGTAAATGAGAAACAAAATGGAATTTTGATAGCTGTAAAAGATATCGGGTTCATGCCGAATCAGTTTTTAAAAAATATGATCAACAATATATATATTAAAAAACTCCCGAATTAAAAAAAGAAAATAAAGGAGGTGAATGATAAGAGATCCAACAGTGGATATCATCGAGAAAATAAATCTAAATTTCCATCACGTGGGAAATTTGGAATGAGACACCATGGAAGGTGTTTAAATTGAACAAAGAAATGCTTTATGTGTGGGAATGATGGACATAAATTAATGAATTTAAGAGTAAAAAATGAAGAGTACTATGAATAAAAATAAAAATGATCCCAAGAATAAATTTATAGTCATTTTCTGTAAATTTAGGGGTCCTGGGCATTACTAGAGTGAATGCCCTATTCTAAAGGATAACCTCGTGTTCATGGAAGAACCTACGTGAAAATAAATGGATGGATAATTGTTTAAATGTATTAGTCCACCTTTTTGATGGGATTACATTGGAATTCTTTTCGCTGGTATGTGTAACCCTACATTTTGTTATGTCAAAATTCTATTTGAGTAAGAATTATCTTTTCTTTTGTGAGTATAGTTATAAAGATCTATTTGTGTAACACCCCAGGTAAATAAAGAACATGAAATTTTCATATTTATCCATATTTGTGAATAAAATATTAATATGGCTTTAAAGGGGACGCTATGCTCGATGGCGTACCCAACACGCAACAACGAGTTTTTGGGAATCTTACGTTGCACTCTAATAATAAAATAATATTATTTTAAATGGTAGTTAACATGAAGACGTCGTATTGGCAGGAATGGATAGAAATAACTAATATATGATTATATAGGTTTTTAAATGTTTTTACATGTATCCAATAAAAGATAAAGTCTTAAAATATGGAAAGAATTCAATTTTAGGCGTATATGCCCTAGTTTTCACTAAAGGTTCACATATCGCCTTTTGATGGCGAACCGTCATTAAATATAGTTTTTTTACTCTTATACATTCTATTGGACCAAGTAAAACACTTTTTAAGAATTGGGACATCAAAATTTACTTTGTGTAAATTTTTGGTATCTTTCCGATAATGCTCATTTTTTTAATGAATAGTGTAAAATGTTGTATTTTAATTCAAAACCTCTTTTTAATATAATTTATTTATATGACTAGATTATCTTTTGAATTGGTTTTAAAGTGAAATTAGAATATATTTTTACCATTAAATCCAATAGTGGTCGTTTGAATTAATTTCACATTAAAATCAGACTTAAACCAGTGTCAATCTTTTGATACTTATTGCTTCATAAAAACACGCTATTTGCTCTGACAGCGGGAATTAATTATTAAATTAATTAATGTGACTTATATGTTTTGAATTTCGTAAAATAGAATTCATTTTTGAATTTGTAATATCAAATATATCTTAGGGTGATTTTTTGGGATTTTTCTGAAAAACTTCAATTTTTGATGAATAGTGAAACCACTAAGTGGTACTTATAAAAAACTGATTTTTATGTTTAAATGAAATTTTTCCATATTTGAGTTTTGAATTTCAAAAATCTGACATACATGGTTATCATTAATATGTAAAATGTGGTACAATGGGAAAAAATAATTTTTTGGAGAATAGTAACTTATTAAGTTTTTAATCGCGATTAGAGGTAATTAGTGTAGTTTATGGTAAGAATAATGTTTTAATAAAATGAAATGACCTAGACACATGTCCTTCCCTCATTGGATGTGTCATGGCCGACCAAGACAATCCATGGGTAAACTTGGGGACCCCATGGAGCAACTTTGTTTTGGAAATGACATAAATTTCAATTTATTTAATGTTAAAGTAAAAATGACACAAACATAAGATGTTTTATTAAAACCATTTTTACATGGGGTTATACATGTCATTTTTTTGACTATAAATATTAATTGGAAAGATAAAATGATTTCCTACATCATAGTATTTTTTTTATAATTTTTAGACATTAAATAAATTATATTATTTATGACATCATGATGATGCTGCGATGACCTCATTATTTAACGATTTAAATAAAATGGAAAGATAATGTAATATATAAGACCTAAACATGTCCAAAACCTATTTTATGAGTGTAATTAGAACCCTTATCACCTTTTACTAAAAATAAATCAATTTGGGACCTTTATAATCCGAAACGCTTTTGAAAATAAAGTAACATTTTGTAACTTTACAAGAGTGCCCCTCCTCTCCTCTTATAAAAGGCCCCCACCTCTACCTCCTTACCCACACTCCCAAAGCCTTTGGCTCGCCCAACCCCTGACCATTTTGTCTCTCCAATTCCCTCTATTACTCCTTGAAGCCTCACTTTGGGCAGAAGTCTTCCCAAGGAAGCTTTTGAGCTCAAACTAAAGGGAGTTACCAGATTTTAAGGTAATGTCTTCACTTATGTTGTTTTGTTTTATTTTGCTTCTCCAAGCCCCTAAAATAATTTTATTCATTTATTTTGTAACAACTCCAGTATATTCCATATAAAAGGATGTTTTTATAAGAATTATTTTAGCTACACTTACACACACCTACATCTAATGGTTAAAGAACATATTGTTTCTGTGGATGGCGAATTTCTGCCTCATGAAATGATTATTGTTCAACATTCTTCTAACACCTTCAAAGGTGGCCATTAAGATGACACTATATTTATATATGATATATAATATGTTTATGTTTTACTTAAGCTTCTGTATTTTTCATTTATTTCATACCTTTATGGTTTCCATTATGGGTAAACGCGATATCTTCATTTAAGGAAGTGCGGACTACTGCCCCCTCAAAGTGATTTGATTCGTTATTACCATATGTGGTACGTATAAAGGGTATATATAATGATATTATATATGATACCATAATGGAATTGAAATACTATTATGTATCATTATGTTTTAATTCAATTAAATATGAAATAGAAATTGAAGTAGCGTTCATGCGTACATACGGCTTACCGTCTCCATTAACGGTACATTTCATTTCTTATCTCAAAATGTTATGTACTATTATAAGTACATATATATAATGGATATATATGTAATATATTACATCTAAATTATGGATATAATTCTGTAATTATAACATATATATATATATATATATCTCATTTTGTTTTAATTCCATTAATATGACAAAAAAATGAAAGTAGCGTTCATGCGTACGTACGGCCTACCGTCTCCATGAACGGTGCTTTTAATTTTTATCTCCAAATTATAAGGAATAGTATAAAATGAATATATACTGGATATATATGATATTTAAAACATAAATACTCTTCTGGATATGATGTACCTATAACTACATGGAAAATTATTTTCCAACAAGTTCAATTTTTGACTCATGTACCAAACATCGACAAAAACGTCTGATATAAACTCATACTATTAACCAATTATTATAACATTAAAATATGTGATATGAACTGAATAATAATATTTATAGGAGGTCTTTAATCAATTATAAATTGACCAATGTTTATTATTCAGTAATATAAAGAAACGAACAAGACAAGTTGGACTTGAGGTAAGGGATCTTACTCCTCTCTTTCTTTTAAAGTACACTCTTTTATTCCATTCCTTATAAAGCTCATCTTTCTTGTTATTGAGATGTTATTTTATATTAATCTTACTGTAATTTTTATGTTCATATGAAGAGAGACCCTATTCTATCTTATCAATCCTTTTTGGGAGTTTTGAGTGGCGCCGTTAGGCTGCCGAATTTTCGTAAGAGATCTAACCTCTCTCTTTATTTTTAAGTACTCTCCTTTATGTCACTTCATTTAAGCTACTCTTTGTTATGTTGGGGGATATTATTTTATATTATTCTTTCTATAAACTTCATGTTAATATGATGAGATACCCTATTTTATCTCATAAATCCATTTTTGTATGTTTTATATGGTGCTGTTAGGCTGCCGAGATTTCGTAAGGGATTTTTCATCTCACTTTTATTCCCATGAGATTTATGCTACATTTGCCACAATTTCCTTTGAGTAGTGTATGTACTACCCATTATTCTACTCTTTGTGTAATATACTTTCGTTTATGAGTATTTACATTAATGATGTATTGTCCTTCTTTCATGGGGTGTATGTTTTGAAAGATACCCAAGTCGGTAAGGGAACCTTTAACCCTCCTCTTTTTAAAAGACTTCTTTTGTTGGGTCATTTAATTTACATATTTTTATGTTGGGATATGTTCACATATATCCTTATTGATGTAAATTTTATGATCAAGTGATGAGATACACTTTTTAGCTCTCATCAACTCATTTTGATGTGACACCGTCAGGCTGTCAATGGAACTTCTTAACCCAATTTCAATTTCTTTGGGTTCAACATGTAGTTATTGAATATGTCATCCTTTGAATATGTGTGAATTGCCTTTTATTATTTTACACTTAATATCCACTTATATTTGGTGTATTCGTTTGTCACACATAATTATGTAATTGATTTATCCTTAAACCAAGGATACCGTCTTTATATGGGACTTCGTCTCAATCTCCTTTCATTGAGGCATATTTTGTTTTATACACAACCTTCTTTTATACGGTGTATAAACCCCATTGAATTTTACGTTTATTCAAAAGGAATCTTTTTTATACGAAGTGTTTACTGAACGACAAAAGGGAATGTTTCTGTCATACGTATGCGGCGACAACAACTTCTCCGCCGCCGTGACCATTATTTGAGTTTCAGCTTCCTCTACAAGCCATACCTTCTTTTTAAAATAAAATTAAATACCATGTTTTACTGTTCTTTTATTTTGGTATTGAAAATGGTTTTCATACTGTTTTTATAGCAAAGTGTTGTATTGATATATTGTGATTGAAAGGTGGAAATGTTATGTTTCCTTTATGCATGTTTTATGTGATACAGTTATGTTGAGGTTCTTGGGCATTATTATGAAGACGGGTGGTTCCGTGATAAACTAAGGGAGGGTGAGCCCGATATATCTCTCCAATGCATTGGGTAACATGAAGGAGTGAAACGTTAAGGTTTCCCCGAAGAGATTTAGGGAATATGCTGTGATGGGTATTCCAAATGTAACCAAGAGGGTTACTCCCTACGTAAGAATCTTATGAATGCCTCAAGTTACCTTTTATGTCATATGATTTCAATGATATATTCCTGATTGATGAGGTATGTTAAAGTGCCTATGTTTTATGGGTAAAGTATGATTTCATTCTTATGTAAATATGAACTCATGTTTCCTTTCCATATTTTTATAACCCATACTGAGATTTTTTATGCTCACCCCATGTTTTTGAAATGTTTTTCACATGTTAAGGCAAAGGTACATGATGTGATGATAGTGTCAAGGATGTATCAAGAAAGAATCCATGTTTTATTTTAAATTTGTTTTCGTTGATGGGAAGAATGAATACTGTCTTTTATGTAACCACTTTGTTTAAATGTGGAATGTAATGCAAGTTTCATGATCTAATTCTCTAAAACTCTAAACCTGAAAAGATCCTCAATGTGTAATCTTGTAATAACTCAAGATTAAGTATGTTTTATGTATGGGGCCTTATAGTTGGTATCAAATGTCGGTTTAGATAACTTTAGAGGTTAGGGTATTCTTTAAGAATAAGTGACATTACCATAATGGTTAAGATTTCAGAAAGAGTCCTGGTTTTAGATAAAGTGAATGAGTAAATATATCTTAGTGTTTATCTTCCTCATTAGTACATGATGGTTTTTTTGACATACTCACACTGAAATATTTGGTTTTAGTAAATGGCAGGATCTAGCAGGCACCAAAGTGACAATTGGTTTGAAGGAAACTGTGGTGGTTCTCTGATTAAGAGATTGGATGAAATGGTGTATTCAACGAGGAAACTCGTGGTTGTTCTAAACCAATTATCAAGGAGTAATGATCAACCACTTGAACATTGGTATGTTCTATAATGCATCATGTATGAGATGACCAATCGATGTGGAAGTTCATGTAATAATTATAATGGTAACCATTAGGGTTTATATGATCCTTACTTTTGAGGTAATTATGGGTTACTTTATGTTATGATGGAAGTGAAAGGCATGAGATAAAATTGAGGTTAAATTATATTATGGTTATTTTTGATGATTTTATCCCTTTTTGGGGAATGATTTGAGAATTATATAGTTTTGGAAAAAGGGCAACACGCGGACAGTGTGACTACCCGTCGCGTCGGACAAAGCTGCGGGAATCGAACCCACAACCAAAGTGCGACTGGTATTTATCGCCTACCACTGGACTACGTGAATTTTCTGGTTAGTTTGACTGATTCTTTTTATTTAGATGATTTTATGAATTAAGAGTAAGTTTATTTTGGGTTATCTATGGAAATTTATCAACATATCATTGAGGATATGTGATTAGGTTAATTACTTTTCAATACGAGACATTAAGAGCAATTGGTGTTGTTTGGAGATAAATGTTACGATTTAACCTGGAAGACTATGTGACTAAATCCTTCAAATTTTGTGGTTTCAATATTATTTTGGTTTATTTTGAAGAATTGTTATGGAAAATTTGTTTATCGAATAGTCCTAGTTGAACTTTGGGTTTTGTTGGACAAATTTTGGAGATTAAGAATAGATTTTTTTATAAAGGGTTATCCTTTTCTGGATTATCTGATCTTGTACTAACCATTTGGTTATGTTTTTGGTTAATGTCTAAAGACATGGGAAGTATATAGTTCTCTTTGATGGATTAGGTGATTCTCTAGAAGTTGATTATAGTACTCTTAATGTGGACAAGCCTTCCTAAATATTCGTCTTTTGGAGAAAATATGAGTTTGTGTAAGGAATCTAATAAAAGTTGAAAGTCAACAAGATAAGGGATTATGGTTCCTTATGAATAAATTCCTCAATAAAAAGTAACTTAAAACAAAAATGTTGTCTATTAACTTTTCCTACTGGGGAATCGAATTCTGTTTAACCCATCACTAGTTTGTTATGTTCTTGTGGTTAACTTTCTCCTAGACATGTTTACTATCACTCTCCATCAGAACATGACCCTTTGTTTTTTCTTCCATGTCCACATTTTCATACTTGGAATCCTAGTATGGGTTAACTCGGGTGATCTTTGTACTTATCTATTTTTAAGGGATTGTTTTACCGACTCTTGTTCCGATGTGGGACTTTCAAGGATGTTTCCAAGCTCAATTTTAAAAATTGTGTGGACGCAATTCCCAAAAGGGGGGAAGAATGTAACACCCCAGGTAAATAAAGAATATGAAATTTTCATATTTACCCATATTTGTGAATAAAATATTAATATGTCTTTAAAGGGGATGCTATGCTCGATGGCGTACCCAACACGCAACAACGAGTTTCTTGGGAATCTTACGTTGCACTCTAATAATAAAATTATATTATTTTAAATGGTAGTTAACATGTAGCCTTTGTATTGGCGGGAATGGATATAAATAACTAATATATGATTATATATGTTTTTAAATGTTTTTACATGTATCCAATAAAAGATAAAGGCTTAAAATACGGAAAGAATTCAATTTTAGGCATATATGCCCTAGTTTTCACTAAAGGTTCACTTATCGCCTTTTGATGGGGAACCATCATTAAATATAGTTTTTTTCACTCTTATACATTCTATTGGACAAAATAAAACTCTTCTTAGGAATTGGGACACCAAAATTTACTTTCTGTAAATTTTTGGTATCTTTCCGATAAAGTTTATTTTTTTAATGATTGGTGAAAAATGTTGTATTTTAATTCAAAACCTCTTTTTAATCTAATTTATTTATATGATTAGATAATATTTTGAATTGGTTTTAAAGTGAAATTAGAATATATTTTTACCATTAAATCCAATAGTGGTCTTTGGAATTTTTTTTCACTTTGAAATCAGACTTAAACCACTGTCAATCTTTTGATATTTATTGTTTCATAAAAACACGCTATTTGCTCTGACAGTGGGAATTAATTATTAAATTAATTAATTTGACTTATATTTTTTTAATTTTGTAAAATAGACTTCATTTTTGAATTCTGAATATCAAATATAGCTTAGGGTGAAATTTTGGGATTTTTCTGAAAAACTTCAATTTTTGATGAATAGTGAAACCACTAAGTGGTACTTATAAAAACTGATTTTTATGTTTAAATGAAATTTTTCCATCTTTGTGTTTTGAATTTCAAAAATCCGACATACATGGTTATCATTAAGAAGTAAAATGTGGTTTAATGGGTGGAAAATAATTTTTTTGGTGAATAGTAACTTATTAAGTTTTTAATCGCGATTAGAGGTAATTAGTGTAGTTTATGGTAAGAATAATGTTTTAATAAAATTAAATTACCTAGAAACATGGCATACCCTCATTGGATGTGTCATGGAGGACCAATAAAATCCATGGGTAAACTTGGGGACCCCATGGAGCAACTTTGGTTGGGAAATGACACAAATATCTTTTTATTTAATGTTAAAGTAAAAAATGACACAAACATGAGATGTTTTATTAAAACAATTTTTACATGGGGTTATACAAGTCATATTTTTGACTATAAATAGTAATTGGAAATATAAAAATATTTACTATATCATAGTATTTTTTTTTAATAATTTTTAGACATTAAATAAATTAAATTATTTATGACAACATGATGATGCAGCGATGACCTCATCATTTAATGATTTAAATAAAATGGAAAGATAATTTAATATATAAGACCTACACATGTCCAAAACCTATTGGATTAGTGGATTTAGAACCCTTATCACCTTATCCTAGAAATACATCAATGTGGGACCTTTAAAATCCGAAACGCTTTTGAAAATAAAGTAACATTTTGTAACTTTACAAGAGTGACCCTCCTCTCCTCTTATAAAAGGCCCCCACCTCTACCTCCTTACCCACACTCCCAAAGCCTTTGGCTCGGCCAAAACCTACCCATTTTGTCTCTAAACTTCCCTATATTACTCCTTGAAGCCTCACTTTGGTCAGAAGTCGTCCCAAGAAAGCATTTGAGCTCAAACCAAATGGAGTTACCCGATTTTAAGGTAATGTCTTCACTTGTGTTGTTTTGTTTTATTTTGCTTCTCCAACCCCCTAAACTCTTTTTATTCATTTATTTTGTAACAAATCCAGTATATTAAATATACTAGGATTTTTTTATAATAAGGATTCGAGATACACTTACACACACCTACATCTAATAGTTAAAGAACATACTGTTTCTGTGGATGGCGAATTTCTGCCTCACGAAACGATGATTGTTCAACATTCTTCTAACACCTTCCAAGGTGGCCATTAAGATGAAAATATACTTATATATTATATATAAAATGTTTATGTTTTACTTAAGCTTATGTATTTTCCATTTATTTCCTACCTTTATGGTTTCCATTATGGGTAAACGTGATATCTTCATTTAAGGAAGTGCGGACTACCGCCCCCTCAAAGTGATTTGATTCGTTATTACCATATATGGTACGTATAAAAGGTATGTTTAATGATATTATATATGATACCATACTGGAATTAAAATACTATTATGTATCATTATGTTTTAATTCCATTAAATATGAAATAGAAATGGAAGTAGCATTCATGCGTACGTACGGCTTACCGTCTCCATTAACGGTACATTTCATTTCTTATCTCAAAATGTTATGTACTATTATAAGTACATATATATAATCGATATATATGTAATATATTACATCTAAATTATGTATATCATTCTGGAATTATAACATATATATATATATATATATCTCATTTTGTTTTAATTCCATTAATATGACAAAAAAATTAAAGTAGCGTTCATGCGTACGTACGGCCTACCGTCTCCATGAACGGTGCTTTTAATTATTATCTCCAAATTCTAAGGAATAGTATAAAATTAATATATACTGGATATATATGATATTTAAAACATCAATACTATTCTGGATATGATGTACCTATAACTACATGGAAAATTATTTTCCAAAAAGTTCAATTTTTGACTCATGTACCAAACATCGACAAAAACGTCTGATATAAACTCATATTATTAACCAATTATTATAACATTAAAATATGTGATATGAACTGAATAATAATCTTTATAGGAGGTCATTAATCAATTATAAATTGACCAAAGTTTATTATTCAAGAATATAAAAAAACGAACGAGACAAGTTGGACTTGAGATAAGGGATCTTACTCCTCTCATTCTTTTAAAGTAAACTATTTTATGCCATTCCTTCTAAATCTCATCGTTCTTGTTATTGAGATGTTCATTTATATTACTCTTACAGTAATTTTTATGTTCATATGATGAGAGAACCTATTCTCTCTTATCAATCCATTTTGGTAGTTTTGAGTGGCGTCGTTAGGCTGCCGAATTTTCGTAAGAGATATAACCTCTCTCTTTCTTTTTAAGTACTCTCCTTTATGCCACTTCTTTTAAGCTCCACTTTGTTATGTTGGGGATGTTATTTTATATTCCTATTTCTATAAACTTCATTTTAATATGATGAGATACCCTATTTGATCTCATCAATTGATTTTTGTAAGTTTTATGTGGCGTTGTTAGGCTACCGAGTTTTCGTAAGGGATTTTTCATCTCACTTTTATTCCCGTGAGATTTATGCTACATTTTCCACAATTTCCTTTGAGTAGTGTATGTACTGCCCATTATTATACTCTTTGTGTAATATACATTCGTTTATGGGTATTTACATCAATGATGTATTGTCCTTCTTTCATGGGGTGTATGTTTTGAAAGATACCCAAGTCGGTAAGGGAACCTTTCACCCTCCCCTTTTTAAAAGACTTATTTTGTTAGGTCTTTTAATTTAAATATTCTTATTTTTGGATATGTTCACATATATCCTTGTTGATGTAAATTTTATGTCCAAGTGATGAGATACACTTTTTATCTCTCATCAACTCATTTGGATATGACACCGTCAGGCTGTCAAGGGAACTTCTTAACCCACTTTCAATTTCTTTGGGTTTAACATGTAGTTATTGAATATGTCATCCTTTGAATATGTGTGAATGAACATTGATTACGTTACACTTAATATCCACTTATATTTGGTGTATTCGTTTTTCACACATAATTATGTAATTGATTTATCCTTAAACCAAGGATACTGTCTTTGTATGGGACTTCGTCTCAATCTCCTTTCATTGAGGCATATTTTGTTTTATACACAACCTTCTTTTATACGGTTTATAAACCCCTTTGACTTTTAGTTTTATTCAAAAGGAATCGTTTTTATACGAAGTGTTTACTAAACGACAAAAGTGAATGTTTTTGTCATACGTATGCGGCGAGAACAACTTCTCTGCCGCCATGACCATGTTTTGAGTTTCAGCTTCCTCTACAAGCCATACCTTCTTTTTAAAATAAAATTAAATACCATGTTTTACTTTTATTTTATTTTTGTATTGATAATGGTTTTTATAAAGTTTTTATATCAATGTGTTGTATTGATATCTTGTGATTGAAAGGTGGAAATGTTATGTTTCCTTTATGCATGTTTTATGTGATACGGTTATGTTGAAGTTCTTGGGAATTATTATGAAGATGGGTCGTTCCGTGATAAACTAAGGGCAGGTGAGCCCGATATAGATCTCCAATGCATTGGGTAATGCGAAGGAGTGAAACTTTAAGGTTTCTCCGAAGAGATTTAGTGAATATACTGTGATGGGTATTCCAAACGTAACAAAGAGGGTTACTCCCTACGTAAGAATGTTATGAATGACTCATGTTACCTTTTATGTCTTACGATTTCTATGATTTATTCATGATTGATGAGGTATGTTAAAGTGCCTATGTTTTATGGGTAAAGTATGATTTCATTCTTATGTATATATGAACTCATGTTTCCTTTCCATATTTTTATAACCCTTACTGAGGTTTTTTATTCTCACCCCAAGTTTTTGAAATGTTTTTCATAGGTCAAGGAAAAGGTACATGATGTGATAATAGTGTCAAGGATGTGTCAAGAAAGAATCCATGTTTTATTCTAAATATGCTTCCGTTGATGGGAAGAATGAATACTGTCTTTTATGTAACCACTTTGTTTAAATGTGGAATGTAATTCAAGTTTCATGATCAAATTCTCTAAAACACTAAACCTAAAAAGATCCTCAATGTGTAATCTTGTAATAACTCAAGATTAAGTACGGTTTATGTCTAGGGCCTTATAATTTGGGTTTATATGATCCTTGATTTTAAGGAAAGTAGAGGTTATTAATTTTTGGGATGAAAATGTGCGGTATAAGATAACCTTTGTGCTTAAATTAGGTTTTTATTATTTTAAATAATTTTTCTCATTTTGGGAATTTTATAAAATATAGTTTTTGAAAAAGGACAACACGCAGACCGTGTGACAACCCGTCGCATCAGAAAAAGCTATGGGAATCGAACCCACAACTAGAGTGCAATTGGGATTTTTCTCCTACAAGTGCACTGCATGTAGTCCCTAGATTGTGTGACTAATCTTTTTTATTTAAATAAACTTATTGATCAATAATAACTAGATTTGGGATCTTATGGATTACAAATGGATATACTTATTATAGGAAAATGATCGGTGATTAAGTAATAAAAGTTATATTGGAAGACATTCGCTTTGTTGGGAACACTAAGCGCAAGGAATAAAAATACAATGGGATTTCAGTTGAGAAGTAATGGTGGATTTTTATATATTTTTTTATTGTGGATTTATATATATTTTTTTATATATGTAAATGATTAACCTATCATATAGAATATGTGATTAGGTTAATTACTTTTAAGTATGTGACTATAAGATTAGTCGATGTTATTTGGAGATACAGGTTAACGTGGAAGAATACCTAATCAAATTCTTCTATGATTTGGGTTTCCAAATTAGTTTGTATTATATTAATGGATCTTAGGAACTTTTGTTTATTTAATGCTATTTATTGAATCTTGGATACTCTTGGTTAAATTTTAAAAATTAAGATTACTATTTCATTCTCTAAAGGATTACACTTTTTTGTGTATCATCTGATCTAGTAAAAATAATTTTGGTTTTGGTTAGTATCTATAGACAATATAAATATATAGTTTATATTTTGTGGATCATGTGACTCTCTAGAAGTTTATTCATGCACTTCTTGTGTGAATAAGTCTTGTTGAATACTCATTGTTTGGAAAAAAATATTAGTTAGTGTTAGAAATTAATTTAAGGATGAAACTCTATTTATGAAGTAAGTATATCTCTTTATGTTTTTATTCAATCTCATTAATAAATTCCTCTACTTCATAAAATTGAACATGAAACAAAAAAACGTTTTCCGTTTAAATTTCCTACTGGGAGACTAATGACCATTTAATCATAACCAGTTTATGGTTTTCTTGATGTAAACATTCTCTTAATCTTTTTTTCTATCACTCTCAATCAGAACATGACCCGTATTTTATCTTCTATATCCAATTTTTCAACATGGAATCCTAGAATGGGTTATCTCGGGTGACCATTGTACTTCTCATTCTTTCTTTTATAGTGATATATTTATTGACTCTTTCTCTGATGTGGGACTTTAGATGATGTTATGAAGCACAATTTTAAAAATTCACGGATGCAATTTCCAAAAGGGGAGAAGAATGTCACACCACAATATTTCATAGTAAGTTCTTTCTTTAAAGTAATTCAATAACATATGAGACATGATACATCAAGTTTTAGCAAAACACCACTTATCAAACTAGTCATTCAAAAAGCTGTTATGAATAGTATTGGAAAAATTTTGAATTTTATATAATTCATATAAATTTAGTATCCATATTATTTGTTTCTTATACATAATATAAGTACACATTCATTTTTCTCAAATAAAAGAATTATTTTTTTAAAAATGCAATTTTACCACCTTTTAGTGTGGAACCCTTATTAAAACCAATATTTGAAACTTTTATATATTCAATTTAATGAAATTAAATTCTTCTTTAGAACCATGATAAAAAAATTTATTTTAGATATATTTTTGGTACTTTTCTGATTACATTCATATTTTGATGAATAGTGAAAAATACTAAATTCTAATTGGAAAAAACATTTTTAATGAAAATGATTTATAGTGATAAATAATGTATTTTAATGGTATTGAAGTATTTTATGATTATAATATTATCATTTAATAAAATTTAGGTCATTATAAGTAATTTCACATTTAAATTGGACATAAACACATGTCTATCTTTTTGTTGTTTTTACTTCTTAAAGAATTACACTTTTTGGTTTTGAGAATGGGGATACATTTTAAATTAATTAATGCTACTAATATTTTTTTAATTTGTTAAAATAGAAATCATTTTTTAATTTGGAATATCAAAATTATCTTCGAATAAAATTTTGCTATTTTTTTGAAAACATTCAATTTTTGATGAATAGTTAAAAACATTGTGTTAAGGTTTATAAACCAACTTTTTATTTAAATATATATTTATTTTGTTTATTTTAAGTAAATATTGACACATAAAACCAATATTAGTTCAATGTGATTCATTAGAGTCATTATTATAATAAAATTAGATGTATGAAATTTTATTGAACTTCTTACAATCTTTTACCCACCTTCTAAGAGCATTTGAAAATTTTTATAAAACATAATTTTAATATTTTTTTGAGTTTAATTTAAAAAATCAGAGATCCACGGTTGACAATTTCTAGGAAAATGTGGTTCAGTAAGACAAAAATAATTTTTGGTAAATAATATCTTTGGACTTTTATTTACCACGGTTAAAATTAAATCATTTAATTAAGGGTCAAACTGATATCATAATTACCCTAAAACATGTCCCAATACTATTGGATAATTGTAATTCAAAAAAACCTTAGGAATAAAATATTATCCTCATTGGTCTACTTGGATTAGATTAGGACATTTATTATTATATTATTTAAAGAAGAGTATAAATTTATAAATTCAAAGTCTAATAACATTACCATTTTTAATATGGGTTATACATAAGATAAATTCAACTATAAATATTAATTATAAGGGAAAAAATATCTCCTAAATACTGATATTTTATTTTTATTTTTTATAAATTAAATATTTAAATTTATTTATGACACAATGATGAGGCAATAATTACCTTATTAATGAATGATTAACATATTTGATATTATAAATAACCAAATAATTGTAAATTGAGACTTATGATTAATTCCACTAATTTTATAGGTTAATATGACTTTTTAGGGTTTATTAAATAAGTTTTTTTCGAAGTTATATTATTTTTATGGCTATCTAAAAAATCAAATACTAAATAGTGTCAAAATTTACATAATTGAGATTTTAAAATAAATACAATATTATTAATTGATATAATATTCACAAAATATATGGTTCAGACAAAGGAATTATATATGGTTATATATATTAATAGTGAACCACTTTGGGTTTGCTTGTCTTGTTATAGTATGCTTATTAACCATATAATTTAAAAATACAATGAGACATGGTAAATGTCAAACTATTTAACTAAGAGTCAATCCTTAAAGATAAGGTTAATATGGTGACCAAAACCTATCTAAAACCTATTATCTGAATTGTTTTTGACCCATCACCACCTAATACTCCTAATAATTTTTCTTGGAGACATTAAAAACAGAAAATTATTTTATAATAAAATAATATTTCAAGATTTAACTAAAGTGACTCTCACCTCTCTTATAAAATGGTACATTCCTGTATCTTAATTTCACACCTCCAAAGCCATTGGGCTCTTCATAACCCTGCCAAAATATCCCCTAATCTATCCTACCTTCAACCTAGTGGGCTTAATTTGATCATAAATACATCCTACGGATCCATTTTGATCAACTCTAAAGGAAACACACGAAGAAGTGGTAATAATTTCACCACCCTCTTTCATGTAATTTTCTTCTTCCAATTTCACTTTCTTTGTTGATTTCATACAAAAATAATAAATACAGGAACTTCTGAATTCTGTGATTTTGTTATAAATATGGTACAACCATATTTGTTATTCTATCCATCCTATAAATTACAAAGTCACCATACGTGCGTACATACAGCTTACCGTCTCCACATCATGGTGTAGTTTGTTATTCAAACACATACTTACTTTTATGGGTATAATAATGGGTATAACTGGTGTAAATAACAAATATAACATGTTAATGATTCTGTATATATGATATACCATCAAAATACATATTATTTCACCATCAATATAAGGATATTTTGGCACGTTCGTACGTAGGGATTACCGTCTCCACGAACGTGATGAGATTCATTCCCCATTGTAATAATTCAAGACTAATATTCATTTCATGATTAAAAATAATGTATAAAAGAATGATATAATTACAGTCATTAATTAAATACATCATATCCATAACAAACATTACTTATGTAAAAATACATATAAAGGAAAATGAATCGTCTACCACCCGAAACAATGATACTACTAAAATATTATTAACAAAGAAATATAAGAAGAACAAATATGATATCATATTTATATACATGGTAATTGAATAATTTAATAAAAATTAATTAACTATTATACAGGAGGTTAACAAACCATCATCTATGGAATAATACAATGTAAGGGGTTTGTTATCTCACTTTTAATTCAGTAAGATTTCTATTATTCACCACTTATTTATTGCATGTTTTTTATTATGTACTGCCATTTGATATATAATATCCTGACTGTCTTTATATTCATTGTATTCTGTGATGCATTTGGTGGTTATTAAATTTTCTTCATACGACTCAATTTATTACAATGTGGTAAGGGTTTTCATCTCACTTCTTATTCTCATGAGATTCATGCTATAATGCCACTATTTCCTTTATTGTGGGGTATGTACTTTGCATGATTGTATTATTTGTATAATATACTTTAATTAATTGGTATTTAAATCTTCATTTTATGCTACATCTTTCATGGGTTTTAGGTTTTGTATGTTTCCTAATCAGTAAGGGAATTTTTAATTTTAAATTCCACTCATCAGGATTTAAGCATACTTCATTGATTATTTTACTCCAAGATTTTGTGTGGAATAACAATTTATTATAAATTTATTAATTTCCACTCCCCTTTATATGGATATACGTTTTATACACATAATCACTCCATTTATAAATTCACACTCCATTGAAATAAACATTTTAAGGGTACCCTTAACTCAATTTCCATTCATTTAGTTAAACATCCAAGTCATTGATTATGTTTTTACCAGAATATAGGTGAATGTAATATGATTGATTTAAATTGAATATACTATTATATTGAGCGTATTTATATTTTTCACAAATAATTATTTCATTTATTAATCCTTAATCTAAAGATACGGTCTTTATGAGGTAGTTCATATAAATTTACAGTTCTTTGAGCCCTCATTGTCATTATGCCCCAATTCACTTTTATATGGTGTATATACTATCTGTTGACATATTATGTCATGAATCCTTTTATTATGATGATATTATAATTTTTTTATTAAGGTTATTCTTTAATTACTTGTATTCAAGCATCTTTTATTTGGTGAGGAACTCTTTATCAAAAATATAGTTTTAAAATATTTCAATATTTATTCTTCTGAGTATTTCTCATTAATATCCATGTTTTAAAAATGGTTATAAGTATTTATTTATAAGACCATAAATTTTTTGAAATTAAAATTCCATTAAAAAGTTTCAAACTGGTATGGGACAATTTGACACTAAAATCTATTTTAAATGATGTATTTTATAAATATTGTGACATTTAAAAGTTTTCGCAAAAAAAGGTATATTTCTCTGAAATATTTTTAATGACTATTTTAATCAATTTAAATATCTTTCAGTGTATATTACTCAGGACTGAGGTTTATTTACCACTATACAATTATCCATATTGCATTGAAGGAGTTATGTTTGACTGTGGATATGCTATTTTTGTGCCATTCATGGTTTGTGGTTAAAATACTGACTTTTCATATGATAGTTTTAATATGAATGTTTAGATTAATTTTCATCTCTTCATATAAGGAATGCATTGGACATTGTATGTGATGGGTGGAGTCCACTATAAATACTTGATTCATCCGTAGGTCTCATGAGACAAACTATTTTCTTGGAACAAGTCCTTGACAAAATATTATTTCTTGTCTTGGCATGAGTCCATGACTACATGGTTTTGATGTACAGAATTATGATTTCCATCATTATGAAATTGGCTATCGATATTACTTGTGGTTATTCGACTAGTATAATATCCATGTGGATAATTAAATGACATTAATTGATTTAACTTTTCCATATTACGCTAATGTTTAATTTTGTATGACATGTGTTCTAGTCTTAAAAAAATTCTTATATGTTTTTTCTTATTTATGACAGTTTCCACTATATTGTTATCCTTATTGAGAATCTGAGCTCACCACCTTTCTTAAGTTTTTTTCCTATATGCAATGAATTATATTAGGATTTACCTGCACGAATAGGCTAAGAGATATAAGAGTGTTCAAAGAGTACACAATGTTGGCTTTTTATTTCATGATGTAATGTAAAACTTATGTATATATCTTTTACTTCAAATTCTACTAAACTGATCAGTCTTTTGAGATATGATTCCATGTATAATGCCAATGTTATGAAATAATGAACTGATTCTAGGTAACTAGTGTTGGGCGTTACAGTTTTACTAGTTTTGTGGGTTGAATTTCTAAAATCCAAGAGACCGAGTTGGAATTAGTATGTAAAATTTGGTTCAATAAGATGAAAATTATTTTTTCGTGAATAGTAACCATTAAATTTTATTTACCACGGTTAAAAGTAAATAGGGTAATTAAAGGTAAAAATAAAATTATAATTTCCCAACCCCATGTTTTAATTCTCTTGGAAAAGTTTATTTCGGCCAAAATAAACCTTTGGAATAAAATATGATCCTTTTTACCAACTTAAATTAGATTATGACATTTATGACAATTTTTTTAAAAAAATTGATAAAAGTGTTAAATTCAATGATTAATAACTAAACCATTTTTTATATAAGGATATACATAATATTAATTCGACTATATATTTTTATTATAAATATAAAAAAAAATTCTTTCATAATAATTATTCACTTATAATGTTTATAAATTAAATAATTAAATTTAATTATGACACAATGATGATGCAGTAATTTTTTTATTAATGAAATATTAAAATAATTTATATTATAAATATCCAAATAAATGTAAATTCATAAATATGATGAATTAAACTAATTTTCAAGGTTATTATGACATTTTAGGGTTAATTAAATAAATTTTATTCTAAGTTATAATGTTTTAATGACTTCTAAAAAATTCAAATAATAAATAGTGTCAAAATTGAGATCATTTAGTTATTAAAACAAATTCTATATTATTAATTGATATAATATTCTATAAAATATATGGTTCATACAAAAGACTTATATAAGGTTAAATATATCAATAACGAGCCTCTGAGGGTTTCCTTGGCTGTTTATATTGTGTTGATTAACTAAATAATGTAGAAATACAAGGAGACATGGTAAATGCTAAACTATTTAACTAAGAGTTAAATCTAAATCATAAGGTTCATATGGTGACATAAACCTATCTCAAACCTATTGTAAATTTTTTTGATACCTATCCCTACCATATAATCGAAAGAAATTTTTTTTGAGCCATTAGAAGATGAAAAAAAAATTATTATAAAATATTATTTCAATCATTTCCTAAAGTGACACTCACCTCCCTTATAAAATGGAACTTCCCCTTCTCTCAAAATCAACCTCCAAATCCATTTGGCATGGGAATTCAATTCCAAAATATCCTCCCAACAACCATTATATAATCCTAGAGGACTTCATTTGATTAGAATCTAACATAAGGAGCCCTTTAATCAAATCAAAAGGAAGCCCCCAAAGAAGAGGTAATTATTTCACTACCTCTTTCTAGTTCTTTTCATTTTCACTTCCTCTATCTTTGTTATTACGATACCTAAATAATAACCCCATTAAATTATTCATTATATGATTTTTTTATAAATATTTTACAACCATATTCATTATTCTATCCATTCTATGAATGACAAAGTCACCATATGTGTGAACGTATGACTAACCGTCTTCACGTCGTCGTGTAGTTGTTATTCAAAACTTCATTATTTGTATGGGAATAATAATGATGTATAATTGATGTAAATAATAAATAAAACATGTGAATTATTCAATATATATTATATAACTATCAATTATATACTATTAATCCTTCAATTTAAACATATTGTCGCTCGTGCGTACGTATGGATTACCGTCTCCATGAACGCGATGAGATTAATTTCCCATAGTAACCAGTCACAAATAATTTTCATTTTATGGTTAGAAATTATTTTTATGAACATAATACCATTGAGGATATGAATAATATACATCATATCCACCATAAATATTATTTATATAATAATACATATAATGTAAAATGAATTAGTTATCATTTGAAACGAGGATACTATTGAAATGTTATTTACAAAGCAATATTAGAATATTTTATATGATATCATATTTATGTATGGATATCTATTATAATTTAACAACAATGTTTTAACTATTTTATAAGAGTTTAAAATAACATCGACTACGGAAAATTACAAGGCAATAGTTAATTCTATAATCTCATTATTATCTGATGTTTTTTATACTTGAGTATCTATTGGGACCACTTTATCATCCCCATCCATGATTCTTTAAAATGTACATCAAAATACTTTTACTATTTACTATACTATGGGTTCAAATAATTTATACCATTGTATGAATTTATATAATATGTTTATAAAGGAATCATTCTTTCATTTTCCAAACAAAGTCCTTTATGGCATTTTCGACAAAATTAAAGAAATAATGTTTTTTTATATTTAATTTAGAGTGGGGAAATTTTCCAATGTTATAACACCTTAGAAGCATCCCTCACAGGATTATAAGAATATTTTCAAAATAACTATTTTATTTTATAATTATGTGACTTTTATGTGATTTCAAAATAGATAGAGATATTTCTCTCAAATGGTTTTGATTTCATCTATGTTAACATCCTTTGAGGGATTTTTCAATTTTTTGAATTTGATTAATTATGATACAATCTTCCATATTGTATTAAAGGCATTGTGATATGTTTGACTGTGAATGTTTTTTTACCACTCATGTTTTATGGTTAATGTATTAATATTTTTATGGTAGTTTTAATACGAATGTTTATGTTTTGTTTCAACCTTTTCAAATGAATAATTAATTGGACTTAGTAAGTTATAGGTGGTGCATGCTATAGCTCATTGATGCATCTGTAGGTCTCATAAGACAAACTACTGTCTTAGCCCAATGAATTAAAAAAATCATTATTTTTAGTCTTGGAACAAGGCCTTGGGTATGTTTTTATGATGTCTGTTATTATTCATTCCATTATTATGAAATTTGATATGTATTTTGCTTAAGATTATTCAACTATTAAAATATCCATGTGAATAAATAAATTGCATTATTTTATTTATTTTTCCAAGATTATGCTAAGTTGTATGATTAAAAATCTTCTATTTTATTATTATATATTACCTAATGTGTTTATAATTACTTATGAATGTTTCAGCTATATGGTAATCCTTACTGAGAACCTATGCACTCCCCTTTCATATGTTTTATAATTCCTAGGATGATGGGAAGTATATTACAATTAAACTGTAGGAATAGGCTATGGGATATAAGAGTGTCCAATGGGGACACAATGTTGTTGTTTTTATTTCATGATGTATTGTAAACCTTATGTATGTATCTAGTAATTCTAAGGCTACTAAACTGATCAGTATTTCAGGACTTGATTTCTTGCATCATTCCAATGTTGTGTAATAATGCACAAAATTTGGGTAACTAGGGTCATGGCATTACAATTTAACAATGTTGACATAAATAATACTAGTAGTATATTTTTTTAATTAAATTCATCTTATAAAAATTGAAAAATTTAAATGCTTTCCAAGACTCTCTTTAAAATTATCTATATATTTCTACATATTTCACAATGTATTTTTCATTCAACATAACTATTTATTTCACTAATCCTATTCAATCATTAAATATACACAATAAAACAGTCCTAATAGAGTTTTCCATGTTCATATATGAGAAACATTCCATAAGAATTATTGACCATATCCATTATAATCATCTTCATTGATTTCAAAAATCATAAATTGTATCCCAAAATTATTGAAGAAAATTATATTTCATTTTTTATTCTCTTAATTCTATATTGGATAATAGTTATAAAAACATGAATATGACAATTGGTTAATAAACTCCATGAATAATGAAATAATTCCTTTTATTTATATTATTACATATAAAATTGAACATTAATGGCCCTTCAGTTATCTCAATTTAATATATTACCCATAATAATTTGTTCCTACAATCAGTAGTAATTTTTTTATATTTTCTGTATTTTATTAGTCATATTTAATTTTAATAATTTATACATTGATTTATTATATGTTTTGATTAATTTATTTCTATGTATGTGTAAAAAACATTATTCATTATTATGATTGAAGTAATTATTTTTTCTCATATTGATTCATGTGTGGAAATATTTTTTTATAAAGGTAATAATTGACACCACAAATCATTTCTAATTGTCTGTAAAAAACTCCATAAATATTATTCCAATCAAAAATATTATTATCAATACATATTTATCATATTAATATATATTTCATTGATCAGATTACATTTTTATATATTATTTGTTATAATCTATAATATAAATTTATATCATGATACTTTCATATATATAGAAATATTAAATAAGGAAATTAAGATAATATTTTACTATTAGAAAAATAAATCTCCAAATTTTTACCCTTAAACATGCCGACAACTATTTTTTTCCATTCTTAGATCGTGTTTTGGTTTATCCTTTAATACAAGGTGGTTTGTATTGAAATCCTTTTCAATTATATCATATGAAAATTTATATGAAATTTGAAATCAAAATCTATGCCAAAAAATTTTAAATGAACATTTAAAAATATAATAGCATAGCCACTTAATCATATTTGGGTTAGAAATATATTTTTTATTCAAATTGATTCATATTATGACCATAAAACTATAATCCTCACATGAGAAAAATCATGAGTGTCTTGATTTAAAATGACATATTCTATAATTGATCCATGAAATATAGAACATGTATGGTTATTTGAATAAAAAAAAAATTAGTTCTTTGGGGATTTTCATTTATCACTGCACCAATTTTTATTTACAATAAATTAACAATATAAATAATTACTATAAATAAATAACATAAAATATTTAATTATTCTATTAAATAATTTTAAAAATGATTCCTATTTATTTGGAGAAGAAAAAAATTATGCAATTGATAAAATCTATGGGAAAACAAATACTAAAATTTTGAAACTCACTATAGTCAATCCATATATTTCTTTTTGGTTCCTAGAAACCACATACCATACAATGTGTAATCAAATTATATATTCCACATGGTCAAAAAAATTAACAGTACTTTTATTTTTAGTAAATCAATATATTCCAAAATATGTAAGAATATAAGGAAAAAGTTTACATTTTAAATTCTAAATACCAAAAAGTAAATTGAAATTTTAATAAATTTTATCACATTAGAAACCTATCATGGATGAAAGTATTTTTATGATATCAAAATATAAAATAAATAAAAACAAAATATAGTTAAATCAAATAAAATTTAACATGGTGTACAATATTTATTAGGATTTATAAATAATAAATTAAAAAAATATAGGTATTATTTATATAAAAATTGATTGAAATATTATACACACGTAATGTTTTATCTAAATGTCGGAATTATTCTAAATTTCTAGAACACTTTATTTGCGGTTAAAATAATGTGATAATTTTGAAGCTAAAAATATTTGTTATTAAAAATTAAAATCAATTCATATATATTTAATTATTTTTTAAACTCATAATTGAATTGATAAAATAATTAAATTTTCTTTTTCCATTAAGAATTTACAATCATTTTATTAACTTAATATGAGTTTTTTGACTCTAACAATTTATTGTATTTATAAAAACGCATATATTTAATTTCCTAAAAAAATAATTTACGAAATATTCATATACTTTTATATAGGTGATCCAAATATATTGATACAACCCATTGTCCATTCATCAACCATGAACATTGTAAATTCATTCATAAATCTTTTAATTTTTGAGTATATTTCAAGTGATAAATTTTTTTGAATTATATTCTATTTTTGAGGGATGAAGCCCTTAATTATTAATTTACTTTTGGAAAATCCATCTTTTACCATGGTTGGCATAGAATCATTATATAACTTATAATCCCGTAGTTACAAATTTGGGTATTCGATACTGAGGCCCATAGGTATAAATAAAATAAATAAACTAAAAATCAAAAGCTGTTACTACAATAGTACAACCCCAACCAATAATCTTCTTAATTAATGGAAAATACCTCCTCACCTAACATGGATGATCTATTAGAATATAACTATTAATATTTCAATGATTTTTATAACTGATAGAGATTTTTGTACCCTCTACTAATTCTCAATATAGTTGGCTTTAATTGGGTTGTAGCTACTTATTCCGAATCATCTTCATGTTTGTACACCAATGTGGACTGGCCTGACTGCTTCTTCTCCTAAAGTCCATGTGACATAAAATACCATAGCCCAGGGACCTGAGGTGTCCCAGAGGCCTATCGTCCAAAGGCTAATGGAGTCCCAAATATGAAAATATTTTGTTCATGGGACAAATCTAGAGAAATGTTTTATTCATATAGTAACTACCATAATATTCCAGTAATTCATTGTTATCCAGTTTTGAACCTAGGACTTTTGGATTTAGGATTACAAGTATTTCCACTCAGGTCCCACCATAACTACTCGTATTCTTTGAAAAAGAATACATTTAAATTAATTATGTGTTATTCAAGTAAATTTTATTTTTTTTAATTATATCATACATCTTAATATTCACTTTTAATATCATATAACACATTGGATGAAAATTTTATTAAATTATAACATAAATTTCTTTGAACAAATATGTTTTGAAAGGAATATTTTTTTATAAAAATATAATGCTTAACTATATCATATAGGAAATATTTTATTCCATATTATATGAATAAAATATTTAACTATAACAAATGACCACATCCTTTAATATATTGTGACATTGGTTTTTCAAAAATCATTATATCAATATCCAATAAAAAATTGTCAAATCTATTTTATGATATAATGAATACATATTGGATTGGTATACTGGAATTGTTAATATTTTTGGTTGTCTTTTATACATTAATTGAATGGAATTAAATTATAAAACCAACCTACGTTCATCATAAGCAGATTTAGATAAGTCAACTCAAATAAAACAAAAAAATAATTGAAATTTTTTTTAATGTCTCTTATTTTGAATTTTATGTAACAAACATTGAAAGAACAAATAAAATAATTTCTCTCACCTTATGGAATAAATTAACTTTATTTCAGATCTATTTAAAAAAATTTATAAATACCCTTGACTTATAAAAATATTTGTAGATATGGTAGTTAAAAAAGAAAAATACTTTCTTTAGAAGGGATCTCTAGTAACATATCTCATTCAATGAAACTAAAATACCAATTTTATTGAATTAAAAAAAATTAATGAAGCATTATTCAATTTATTTTAGGCATTTCTCATATACTATGTTATTATTGAAGTTAAATATTTAAACATTCAACAGACCACTATAAAAAACTAGGCTTTAATAAATGGTAATACAAAATATATTTAATTCTAACAACATATAACCCCTTAACAAATAACCATTTGACTTGTAATGAATTAATAATAATTAAGTGGAAATTAGGGATAGATAGGTAAATATATTTTAAAAAATACGATAAATAATAATTTTACAAAACAGTTATTCTTCATCATATAATATTATAAAATATTTAATATATTTATTTTTATATATTTATATAATAAATCAAAATGATATATAATAACTAATGAGTTTACTGACCATGAGTGGTTATTTATACATAAAACCCTAAATTTATTATTTAATACGATATGATATTTTTATATGATACCTAATAATAACTCCTTTTATGAATTTATAATTTTAACAAAAATTCATATAATTAAATTTTTAAAAATTAAAAACAATTTAGTAAAATTATATAGGGGAATATTTTGGGAAACTATCTCAATATTATACTAAATATTCGGTTACAGCGCCACATATCATGCATCTTGGAATAATATTTTCTAACCTGAAGTAATGTTACTAATAAATTATCTTCATGTATTATTATTATTAATTTTTATATATTATAGATTCACATTCATTAAAAAAATGTTATATAATTTTACAAATAAAAAAATTGATTTATGCTAAATAATGTCCTTTTTATTTAATCTATGTATTTATTGGAAGGTCAAACTTGAAAATATTTTAATTTTAATTGGATAAAATTTTGTTAAATTTTCATATAAAAATTTAATATATATATTATTTTTAGTTTTTTGTACTTTTCTATTAAAGATTTATTTTTGTCAACAAAAAAAGTACTGATTTTTATAGAAACAGTATTTTCATTTCAAATATATAATTATTCTTTTTATAACAATGATTTTAATTAATGTAAAATTAGTTCCATTTGACTAAAAAATGAAATTTATACCCCATGAAATAAAAATAATATTTCATTTTTATAAATTCATTTTTCCAAAAAAAAAAACACATGTCTTAAGGAGAATTTTTATTGCATTTTTCAAGCATATCTGAAAAACAATAGAATCCACTTCTGTAAATAGAATATTAAAAAATTTCTCTAATATTTTTAATTTGTATGTAAAAAATAAATTAATTTATTCCGTTTAATTTTCCATGATAATGAATAATAAACTTGGAAATATGATTTAACCATAGTTATGGATAAACCTAGTTAAATAAAGATATAACTAAGTGATAAGGTATGAATTATCATAATATATAGTATTGGAAGAGATTAATTTGACACTTATCCTCTAAGGATAAATATTTTATAGTTTTAATATATCCTTTAAATGAAAATAAATCATATTATTTTAAATAGTTTCCAAACAACAATAGTTCACTCCCCTCATTTATAAATGAGAACACACATTCCTCTATTATTTAAATACATTAATAAATTTAAATTGATAAATTCTATCCAAATAACCTAAAAAAATGTTTCACCACTTCTTAGATGACTTTGTCTCAGTAGTATACCTTTCTAAAATACTATATTTGTATGTTGAAGGATGTTTTCCAAATAATATGTAAAAATATTAACTGATAATTTCCCAAATTATTTTTTATTCCACCTTATTATAATCATCAACATCAATTATAAAATAGTAGTATTAGTATATTAAATATAATAATGTATATTTGTTTTTATATTTCAACCATTTTCATTGATATAATACACTGATATTTTAAACGAACAACATCATACTCCATTGCGTGTAATATATGAAGCACTGAACATAATCAAATTGCAATAATCCACTTAAATATAACTATTTCAATATAATTATTAAAAATACCAATATAAATAGAAATAGAATTTTTTAAAAGTTTTTATATATATTTTATTAAATAAATTATATCAATAAATAAGAAATCAATTTCTTCTAATGTTAATAAATTATTGATAAATATATTTTCATAAATGTTAGGTCCACAAGGCTGAATACCCTCAGAGGGGGATGGGGTGAATCAAGGTATGACTAATTTAAAATTAAAGCTTGTTCTGATCTTGTTTCCCGGTTAAGCAAAACACTCTTCTCCCAATTTCTTGTAGCACAATATAAACAGAAAGTAAATCAATCACATGACACAACAATTTTTACTTGGTTCACTGCTAAGGGCTACGTCCAAGGAGCATATGTCGATAGGTTGTAGGTCGTACCAAATTCCAATAAGCTTCACTAGCTGTGGATTACAAGGTTCGGGCACAGTCACTCTGTCACTGGATCACTGCCTTTAAAAGGGTTAGGGTCAGCTCACTACTTTCCCATGGGTTACTCCATATTTCCCTCTCTCTGGCTCACTGCTGTTGGAGAGGATCACCTTCTTCCTCTTCCTTCGCTTACTGCTCCAGAAAGGATCCACTCACAGTTTATAAACTTGTAGGTCTCTGAATTTTCATGAAGGAACGCAACTTCCTCTATATTTAGAAGCTCTGCTGAAGTCCATCTTTCACCCATAGATGAATTTCACTTTGCACCGAAGGTTTTAGAAAATCTTACAGCTTTCACGCAGCCCAGAAACAATGTAGTGAATAAACCTTACTTGGCGTGCAAGTCTAACACGGCGTGCAAGTATTGTCGTGCAGGTCACAACTAGCGCACAGGTCCACCTCAACCACCTGCACGACACAACCTTCTTCGACTCCAAAGCTGCGCAACTGACTTCTTGTTAAGACCAAACCAATATTGGTGTATAACTAGAAACTCGTGCACAACATCAAACACTGGTGCGCAAGTCCACATGCGCGACCACACATCACTTGTACAACTTCAAGACCTGCGTGACGGGAGCTCTGAATTTTCAAAGTGTTAAAATCCATTTAAAATGAGTAGGGGTGATCCTGTATTTATAGGCATTGGAATAACCAGCGCAATGGTTCACAAGTTGCCCCTCGGTGCGCAAGTTTCTTTATGGCGCGCAAGTCACTTACAAGACTAACCCAATACTTGCATGCCCCTCTTTACATTACCATATTTTGATGTGCTGATCTTGAAAAACCTTTGGTGCTCAATTTCACAAGACTTCATGCACATGGCGCCAAGTCCCTTTTCCAAAAACTAGTTTTCTTCATTTGATGATGTTTAGGCCCAAAAATTTGGCAACCACTGGAAAGTGGTGCCACCTTGTATCTGTTCCTTTTCTACCGCCTCCAGATCATCCATTCCTCTGTCGAAGTTCTTGAGTCAAACATTGATCATTAACCATAGCTCTTGAAATCGACATGCCACCACGAAATCACATTTTTCAACACATTTGTATGTCATGCTTTTCTTTTTCAATAATCACTACATAGATGTCCACTTTGTCAACAAACACAATCACCTAAAAAATGTTTCAATGATACATTGAGGGATTTTTCCCCAAAAATATCCCCCTTTAGGTATGTTGAATACTCATCCATAAAAAGATACAACATTAATTCTTCATCCACCATTCTCCTCTGTGATTCTGATAGCGATCAAAGATTTACCCAACACATACTCTAAGCCTACATGAGCAATGCTCGATGTGAGAAACAAGAGTAAATGAAAAGTTCATCAATTAATCACTTCATCTCTGACACCCACTATGGACATAAAACTGATACGAATTTTTTAGAAATATTTTACCACATTCCAACACCACTATTCTTCTTTTATCACGATCCTCAGATGTCATGATATCTAGTCTTTGATCGATCACTTCTAGCATTTTCAGATTTGTGACTCTCCCCCTTTCTGCTCACATATTCAACTCTTGTCAGCTTCAATAACTCTTTATCCCTATTTCCTATGTTATCCAAGCTAATCCTTGGCTAAGCACATTCAAATCCCCCAATATGGATGCTCCACCTGTCAGCATATCCCCGTACACCACTTTCTAAGATTTCTAAAATAGCCACACTGTCTCCCCCTTGAACAATCACTATTTTGTCCCCCTTTGTCATCAAACCCAAAGGAAACTTCTTTGCAGTCTGTAACAGAGTAGAGAACACATATTAGTACATTAGGGAAAAACATATCATACCTCGGGTAGAGGGGGGTGGTCCCACATCCACACTCTTTTATGTTTAGGAAATCAATTGAACTACCAGAGCCAGTCGATGCCTTTCAAACGCTTCCTTTGGTAAGGCCTCGGTCAGAATATCCACAACCTCTAGCTCTGTAGGCACATACTCCAACTTCAGGATTACTTTATCAACTTTCTCCTTGATAAAATGATACATTTTCTCAATGTGATTTTTCCTTGAGTGATGGACGATATTTTTACTGAGATTTATAGCACTCGAGTTATCACACTGGATTCCGATTGGAGACATCACATCAACTCCCATATCTTCAATTTTCTTCTTCATCCACAATAATTGTATGCATGCTTGAGTGGCTGTAATATATTCAGATTCTGTGGTGATTAATGAAATTCAGTAATTCTTCTTTTTTAACTGAGAAATACATAGTCCACCAAGATCAAATACACCTCCTGATGTGGATTTTCTGTTATCCGCTGATACGACCCAATCTGCATCTGTGTCACCCAATAGCACTGATTTAGACATGTCATTATACATCAAACCGAAATCCATGGTGCCTTTGATATACCTATGTATTATTTGTACTGCGAGCATATGGCTTTCCTTGGGATTACTCTGATATCTCGCTACTTGGCATGTGGAAAAAACAAGGTCAGACCTTGTTGCGGTCAATTAGAGCATGCTCCCAATAATATGCCTGTATTCTGTAATATTAACTGCCTTTCCATTCTCATCTTTTGATAATTTCAACCGGGTAGCAACTGGAGTCTTTATCTTCTTGTAATTCTCCATTCCAAACCTTCTAAGAACCTCCTTGGTGTATTTGGATTGAGAAATGAAAGTTCCATTACTTCCTTGTGTCACCTTTAAACTAAGGAAAAATGTTATCTCTCCGATAATTGACATTTCAAACTCATTTTTCATGAATTTGGAGAACTGTCTACAATGAGCTTCATCTGATCCACCAAATATTATGTCAGCGACATAAACCAACACCATAATACTTTTATTACTGTCGTTGCTGAAATAGATATTTTAATCAACTCCCCCACGCTAGAAACCAAGATTCTTCGAGTACTAATCAAGCCTTGAGTAACATGCTCTTCGTGCTTGTTTCAGCCCATACAATGCCTTCTTCATCCTGGAAACATTTTTCTCATCCTCGTGAATGAGAAAACCATCTGGCTACTCAATATAAAACTCCTCTTCCAGAACACCATTCAAGAATGTAGATTTGACATTCATTTGGAACACTTTAAACTTTCTTTGCACTTCTATGGCAAAAAATAATCTGATTGTCTTTATCCTTGCAACTGATGAAAATGTCTCATCAACATCTATTCCCTTTATCTGGGAGTATCCCTTACACACTAGACGTGATTTTTTCAGAATCACTGTTCCATCTTCAATCATCTTGTTGCGATTGACCCATTTAGCCTCGATGACATTTTTATCTGCTGGCCTCGAAAAAATCTCCCACGTCTGGTTCTTCTCAATCTGATCAAGCTTCTCATTCATAGCATGAAACCAGTTTTCATCTTCAGCTCCATCGAAAAAACATTTCGGCTCCACTTGAGATAAAAACGATGTTTGCTGTAATGATTTCATTTTTTGAGTCTGAACTGGAGTTGTCTGATCACCAGTGATATTTTTCCGATCAATTTTAGCTCGAATTTTTGGCCTCCTTGCAGAGACAGACTTGACACATTCTTATTCATCATCAGTATCTTCTTCTAAGTTAGCCTCTTCCACTTCTACTCCCCCTGCATTTCTTACCTCATCATCACTTTAATCGTGAAACTGGTCATTCGGTCGTTGAGAATTATATTCATTTTCAACTATAGTGACATCCTTCCTCTCAAAAAAATTTCCCACCCTTTTATTGAAGCATTTATATGCTTTTATTTTCCCTGAGTTTCCAAGGAATATCACATAATCTCCTTGTGACTCAAAATTCTTGTTATTTTTTTTGTTGAGTACGAAACACATACTCCAAAAGATTCGAAAATATTCCAGCGTTGGCTTCTTTCCATACCACATTTCATACGGAGTCTTCCCTTCCTTCAGACATAATAGAGACCTATTCGAAATATAGGCCGATGTGAAAACGACTTCCTTCCAAAATATCTCCGGTAGGTCCTTTTCAATAAGAAATGTTCTGGCCATGTTGTTCATGATCCGATTTCTCCTCTCAACCACTCCATTCTGTTGGGGATTTCCCAATGATGAAACTTGATGCCTTATTCTTTGTTTCTTGATATAGTCTTCAACTTCTCTATTTGTGAATTATATACTGTTATTAGTATGAAACATCAGAATTTTCATCCCAAGTATATTTTGTGATTCCCTCCTCTACTGATTTATGCAACTAAACACCTATTTCATATGTGTAATGAAAAATACCCAGGCCATTCTACCATAATCATAAATGAAAAGAACATAGTACATTTTCCCATTAATATCTCGTGGTGAGATTGATCCACACACATTATCATGAACCAATTCAAGCACTCTAGTTGATTTATATTTCTTTGGCATGTCTGTATTTTTAATTATATTCCCTAGTTGGAAAGCATCACTCATATGTGTAGGATCACGTGATAGTTTGGGATGGTCTCTAGAAGCATCACACATTACCTGATCATCCATAGATGGTCACCATAGATGACCAAGTCTCTTATTCCATAGCTGGTTTTCATACTCTCTGGATAAAAGGCATTTATCTTCTTCCCTACCTACAAGCTAAAGATTTCTCTTTGTCCTTTTTCCCTATAGAACAACTACTCCATCGTTTCCTTTCACAAAACACATCATCTTGGTAAATCGGATAGAATTCCTAGAGTCACATAGCTGACTGACACTGAGAATGTTATGACTAAGACCCTCTACTACCAAGACATTAGCATGTCTCATTTCTTTGCCACCAAATTTGGATTTACCTGAGCTAACAATCTTCAGGACATCATCGTTTCCAAATTTGACAACTCCTTCTTTGTCATATTTTTTTCCAGTAACAATATCATTATTACCCATCATGTGAGATGTAAAACCACTATCAAGGATCCACACACTAGAGCGATCTGATGCTTTAAGGGAAATCTATAGCACCATAGCATTTTATTTTTCTTCTTCTTGGTCCATACTTTTTCCTTCACATTCGACATGGATTGAGACTTATGTTCTTTCTCATAGTATATTGGACCATCTTCATCTTGCAAAGCTACAAATATATTCTTCATTTTTAAATCACCTGTCGGATTATTGATCTGTTATTTGCAAACATTATGATTATGCTTTGGATCATTTTTCTGAATAGTCAAATTGTAGTATCTAGCCATGTGCCCAAATCCTCCGCACTAAAAATAGTGTCCATCGAAATATGTTCTGGAAAACCATTCCTTGTTAGGCTGCCACCTCTGTTCTTGTTCCCTTCGATATCTCTTAGCTATGGAACACAAATACTGTGAGTTTTCCATCTTTCCACAACAATAACACCTAATATAAGGTGCATTCCTTCATGTTACTTCAGTACTACAAGTTTCCCCTTGCATTCTATGAATATTCCAATTCTGCTTTGTTCCCAAATCAACCTTCAATTTTGGGACGGGTGGTTGCGGTCTGAATACTATTGCCAAATATTTTTGCTTCTTACCTAGCCCTGAATAAGCTTTAACGTCTGACCTCAATTACTGCTTCATTCCTGCTGAACAACTATGCTCCACTTTCATCTTTTCAGTCTTAGGAATGACATGCTTTCCTGACATCACTTAGGAGGTCAAGTGTTTTTCCTGATCCTTCATTTTTTGTCACAGACTGACCACATATTCTTCAAGATCTTTGATACCTCCGACCCACTTCTTTCTTGTATTAGTCAAAAAATCAATTTCCTTCTTTTGTTCCTCAATTTTATGATTATTCTCAACAATATTTTCAGAGCTTTCTAATGTTGAAGATTTGTGTCTTTCAATTTCTTCTAACAGCTCAGACTTTTCTTTATCCTATTTTTCCATATGGAGTTTGGAATCCCGAACCACTTTATTGGCTTTCTTCGTTTTGGCTCTCCAAACGTCTACCTCCTCAAGAGATGCTTCCAATTAGGCTTCTATATCAACTCTTCCTTCAACTTCTTCTTCATCTTCTCCAGCATCAGTTTCTTCCTTTTCATGAGAACTACCGATGACCGCCACCATAGAATTTTTTCCACGATCTTTGTAGTTTTCAATCTCTTCAACCTCTTTAACCTCAAAATCATCTGAACTATATATTTCTTGTGAAAGAAGATTCTTCTTCTTGAAGAAATTTCTCTTGAACTCCTTCTTCCCTTTCACATAGGCTGAAGATTTCTTCTTGGAAATCTCACCATCATCTTCGTCATTTTCTTCTTGAAAATTTTTGGGGAATCTTGTTGCGAGTTGTCCATCCTTTCCACGTATAAAGAATTCAAGAGGAAGTTCCCCTTTGACCTTTATTTTTCCTCATTGAAGGTTTGAGGAGAGGAATTACATTACCTCATCTGTCTCTTCTTCCTCCTGAGAATCATTAATGGTGAGATTTCTTTATGGCCTTAAATGTCCACTCTATGGATTTCCCCTTTTCCACAGCGTCGTTATCAACATTTCTCATTTCATATGCAACAAGGGTGTTGTCTAGGTTATCCAATGTCCATTATTTTGGGTCTTTATCTTCCAAAAAACAAACATTTAGATTGAACTGAGGTGGTTGTTTTCTCAAGATGTGCTTCACAATCATTATGTCTTTGTTAATTTCACCAAGACCTCGCATGTCTTCTACCACGGCATTCACCCTGTCAAATAATGCATCAACAGACTCATTCAGGTTCTTTCTTTGATATTCATACTTGTTCCAAAACACATTCATCTTTTCCTCTATGACCTTTTTATCCCCTTCATATATATTCAAAACTTTTCCCACATGGCATGTGACATTTCTCATGAAATCAACTTTGTATATATGGGATTGGAAAGGGATCCCCCTAAGGCATTAATTGCTTTGGAATCAGCATCCAACTCTCTATACTTAGCTTCTGATAATGCACCACTATTAATAACAGTTGTGATACCATGCATAGCTGCTGAAAACACATCCATTCCCAAGGATCGGAAATAGTGTTGCATTCGATTCTTCCATAACTAAAATTTACATTCTTCGAAGATCAGAATCCATTTATGGTTAGTGACCTCCATTGAGAGAAGAACAGATATCAACCATTCTCTTCGATAAAGATTGTTAGGTTCATAAAGAGGAATACCCTAAGAGGGGGGTGAATAAGGGTATGAAAAAATTAAAATTAAACCCCGTTCTGATCTTGTTTCTCTATTAAGAAAAACACTCTTCTCTCTCATTCCTGTTGCACAATATAAATAGAAAATAAAGCCAGAACAGGACACAAAAATTTTTACATGGTTCACTGCTATGGGCTACGTCCAAGGAGCATATGCTGACAGGTTGTCGGTCGTACCAAATTCGACATAACTTCACTAGCTGTGGATTACAAGGTTTAGGCATAGTCACTCTATCTCGGGCTCACTACATTTACATGGTTTGGGGCTTGGTCACTGCTTTCCCAAGGTTCACTCCCTGTTTCTCTCTCTCTAGATCACTGATGGTGGAGAGGATCACCTTCTTCCTCTTCCATCACTTACTGCTCCGGAAAGTATCCAGTCATAGTTTATAGACTTGTAGGGCTCTTCATTTGCATGATGGAATGGATCTTCTTTCTAAATGCAGATGCTCTGTTGAAGTCCAACTTTCACCCGTAGATGAATTTTACTTTCCACCGAAGGTATCAAGAAATCTTCCAGCTTTCATGCAGCCTAGAAACACTACATTGAATCAACATTACATGGCACATATGTCTAACCTGGTGCGCAAGTATCGGTGCACAGGTCACAACTAGTGTGCAGGTCCACCTTAACCACCTGCGCGACACAACCTTCTTCAACTCCAAACCTTTGATACTCACTTCTTTTTATGACCAAATAAATATTGGCGTGAAACTACCAACTGGCGCGCAACTTCAAACACTGGCATGCAAGTCCACCTGCGCGACCACACACCACTTGCGCAACTTCCAGACCTGCCCGACGGGAGATCTGATTTTTCAAAGTATTGAACTTCGTTGAAAATAAGGAGGGGTGATCCTGTATTTATAGGATTTTGAACAACCTGCGCAATGGCGCGCAAGTCTCCCCTCGGTGCACATGTTTCTTCACGGCACGCAATTCACTTGAGCGACCAACCCAATACTTGCGCGACCCTCTTTCCTTTACCATATTTTGATGTCTTGATCTTGAAAAACATATGGTGTGCGGTTTTCCAAGGCTTCAAGTACACGGTGCTTAAGTCCCTTTTCCAAAAACCAATTTTCTTCATTTGATGATTTTCAGGACCAAAAATGTGGCAAACACTGGAAAATGGTGCCACCTTATATCTGTTCTTTTTTTACCACCTCTAGATCATCCATTCCTTTGTCGATGTTCTTCAATCAAACATTGATCGTCAACCACAGCTCTTGAAATCGACATGCCACCATGAAATCCCCATTGTCAAAAAATTTAATGTCATGGTTTTCTTTGTAAATAATCACAACACATATATCCACTTTGTCAACAAACACAATCATCTCAAAAATGCTTCAATGATAACATGAGGGGTTTTTTCCAGATAATAAAAAGTTCTATTTATTTCTATTAGTGATAGAATATTTTTATTAATTTCATCCAATCGTATAAAATATATATTAAAAAATCATTTTTTTTTGAAATCATAATTTCAAAATTTAACTAGGTTTAATTTATTTAAATTTTTCTGAATTAGTTTCTTTTTTAATGAAAATAAAAAATTTCATATTTTTATTAAATTGTCATTCAATTTATATAAATTGATTAATTTAAAAGTATATTTATCATTTAAAATTTATCAAAAAGTATCATACGAGTTAATTAATTGTATTTTATATAATTAATTAAATTTGATTCTTCATTAAACCAGATTTTGGTATATGTAATATTTAGGATTAAAACACATTTTTTTCTAATTTTTTTTAAGTGCATAATGTTTTGGAATTAAAATTTATTAAAATAAATCCTAATGTTGAATTATTTAAAATAAATTTATAAATTAATATTCATATATTAAATATTACAACTCATAGTGTTAACATAATATCATATTTCCCAGGAAAAATATGTTTTTCAAAGAAATTTCTTTGACACATTTTATGGGTTTATATAAAAAATGTTTTTATGAAAAATATGAGTTCTATTTAATAAAATATATTACATATTTATAATCAAAATAATTTAAAATAGTTAATATATATATAATAATTTTTTTTCAGGACTGTTATTAAAAATATTAAAAATCGCTTATCATGGTTTTGGATAAATACATGTTTATTGGGGATGAAATTAATGGAATAATGGTTATAATGAGCTAAACAGTTTTCAAATTTATAGGTAATATAATTATTTAGACCATATCACATATAATATTAATTAATTTCCATATTTTCTGTTATATGGCCACGACTAATATAATTATAATAATTTACATAAATGAAATGATAATATTCAACTCACATTCTTATAAAAATCTCTTACGTGACAACACGGGGATAAAAAGGTGATATCTTCATAGGTAAATATTCATTTTAAGGATAATTGTTTTTTGTAATTTATATGCACTTCTTTAAGATGATATAATTACCTCAAATTCATACAAAACACCAACATAGTAATTATTTTATTATAATAAAAGTAAAATAAATGTTAATACAGATATTAAAAGTAATAAAATTTTATTAAAAGATCTTGAACCAAAAAATTAAGGATAAAAATAACATTTTAGGAAATTAAAAAAGGTGTATATTATAATTACTCCTCTTCATTGATGTTTTTCAAATCAAATTAAAAGATTAGTTTCAATATTGGCTTTAATGAAATTTTAAAATATAAAATGTTTTATTAAATAATTTTAAATTTATAAAAATATTACATTCATAAAGGTATTTTAAAATAGATTATAATATAAAACATTGTCTATTTTTGGGTTCTGTTAATTTTATTTAATTTTCATGAGTTGTAATGAGTGAATACATTAATACCATGATAAGAGATAAAAAGTGTTAAAGGGGGGTCAAACAAAATTAGATGGTTAAAGGATTCAAAAAAACAAATCCAATTTTTTTAATTAGAGTAAAAACAAATTCATATAACCATTAAATCAAATTAATTACATGAAATTTTAATTTAAGAATTTATTTATAGTGATTTTATAGGATAAAATATTCCATGAGTGCCCCCACCCCTCTCTTATATGGGAAACCCAATATTTATTTTTGATTAGGTCTCAAAAACATTTTGGATTTGAATATACTATCCCAAATCACATGATTAGTTCCATAAACTTGTCCTAATGTCCATGGTATGATCAACATACCATCATAGGAATGATTATGGTGAAAACATTAAGTAGATTCCCTAATAAGAGGTTTTATTCGTAACCAATCATTTTTTATTTAGATCCCCTTTCACCTCATTATGATATTATTAATCAATGATAATATAATAATATAAGTATCTCTCACATATTTATATATTATTCTATTAATTTAATATTCTATAAGTATCTATTCTTCCATAAAATGGGTAAAAACTATCATTCATATGTATAGTGGACTATCACCTCACGAATAGATGCAATTCATTATCAATCACCAACTATAGTTTTTATTTATTTATCGATTTTACTTATATATTTGATATTAAAAACATTTTTTCATTACTAAATTGTAATTTATAATTTGATTTCATTCCCTTCCATTCCCAAAAATGTGATAATGTAATTCCAGAATACATATGGATTATTCCCTCTTAAAAACTATGTGATCCTTTTCTCATGATCACAACACTTATATAGTATATATATATTTTTAAATGAAATAAAATGTTTTTTATTTTCTAATTTTATTTTGTAATTATATAATAAAACTATCATTCTATCTATCATGGTCATTGAAATGTTACTCATGTGTATGCATAACTTACCATCAGAATAATTTCTACGTAGTATATTTATTAAAACATGATATCATCGTTTGATTAAAAAGTTTAATTTTTTTAATAATGTTGTGAATTAGATTATTATTATCTTATAGATGATGTAATAATAACCACTTTTACCTTAGTGAAACTAACGATATAATTTTTGTCATATGAACTAAATATTGTCAAAATGTCTGTAATGAAATTCATTCTTTATGTAAATAAATATTACATGGAATTAAATAAAATTTAAAAAATAATATTTTTATTAATAAATTTATATAATTTAAATAAATTTTTTGTTCAAGAACATAAATAATATATGTGATGATTCCAACCTTAGGTAACAGATTCCTCGTAAATTTCAATTAATTGAGGAATATTTTATTATTATGAACAAAAATTAATTTCAAAATTTACGTATACATTGAATTTACTTGTTTCATCATTAATACGTCATAATTTAGGTTATTTATGATACAATACATTTTACATTATCCATGGGGATTTTTTTGAATGTTATCAACAATTAATGGTTTTCATAACATTATTTCATTTCATTGTGTTGTATTCCTTCTTTATTGTATTTGATATTTTATGATTTTGTGTACAATATCTTTGGAGTATTTAAGTTTTTATTAACAATATTTATATTTATATTAAATTCTTATACACTAAAACAATAAATAGATTAATTATTACTTTAATGGTATGATCTTTGTAAGTGATTTAATTTCAATTTTCACATCATTGAGATATATTTGGTATTATGGTCATATATATTTTTATTAGGTGTATCAAATATTCTATTGATATTTTCTATTAGTAATATAATTCTATTTGTGATATTTAATTTTTTTGAAAATACTTATTTCATGACGGTTATGATTAAAAAATTACAAAAGTGGTAAGGGTTTACTACGCAATCTCTTCATTATTCAGGATTGAGAATGTTTACGTATCCCCTTAGACAATCACTTGATAATTCCATCATAAATGAAAGATATTGCGTTCTCTTATACTTGGGTTATTTGTAAATATAAATTTTTTTGCTTTCATTTTCCAATTTTAAATTCTTCTAGGTTGAAATGAATGGTTTTTTGTAAAAAAATTCATTGATTTCCATTAAATCGGTTTAGAAATATTCTTCATTCACATCATTATTTTATATAAATTGTTATAAAAAATATTTTTACTATTAACAATTGAGTAATTAATGAAATTTTTGTCCATATATTATCCTTTATAAAAACATTATGAGGATTTATCTTTCCATTTTTAGACAAGGTACTTTTTTAGTTTTTATTCAAGATGTCATTATAAGATCAATTTTAGCACAATCATCATGAACAAAATTTCCTTTAATAATGTTAGCTAGTTTTATTTAAGCTAACACGAAAATATTATATGGCCCTTTTTAATGGAAATTTTCTCACTAATTTTTTATTTAAAATTATGTTTTTAAAAGATATTTTCAATGTGAAATATGAATTTCCCCAAGAATGTATTTATAAAAATTTTATTGTATTTCAATTAATTGGTAACCACAACCATTTAATTTACTTGCAGTTCTTGGGGATATGTTTTAATTTTACCATCCCTATTAATTCCCTATAAGTTTTATTATGAAATTGACCAATAAAATTATTGAATTTCAATTTATTGATTAATTTTGTGGTGGTTAACTCTCCCTTTAATGAATTTTTTTTTGATCCTTATACATTATATTTCCCTTTAATATTTACATTATTTGAATGTATATTCATATTTTTTAACCATATATAATTTCTACATATGGTTTTTTACAATGAAGTTCATTCAATTTTGTAGGAGAGACCCTTGATAAATATAACTTCTTTCCTCAATATAGATATTTATTGATAAGAAATATATCATATCAATTGAATTGATTATTAAATAAATGTAAAATGAATTTTCCATATAGTGAATGGTGGGAATAGTAAGATATATCCCCTCAATTTATTATGTGTGTCAATAGACCAACTATTTGTATTCCCAAATTAACTGGGTTTTTGGTCTATAATATCCCATTTATTATACTTTCTTGGATCATGGTCCTCATATTATAGATATAATTACGTTGGAGATCATGCCATTTAATTTTATGAATTTCATTCATTGTGAATTATTTTTTTATTGACCATAATTATTTTTTAAAAATATTTCCCTTGATTTAAATTATTGTAATGTAATTGATTAAATGAAATTTATATTAATCTATTTACCATCCAATATTGATTATTCTGTTTTTACACATGAAATCTTCTATTATAAATAACCGTTATAGAGTATATGAGTACACCATTTATTTCATTTCATTTCAATATGATACGATGAAGGAATCATTAAATGAGTTAAAAATGTATAATATTTACACTCACAATGTTATAATTTCTATTTTCGAATATAATTAGATACACATGTATGTGTCTAGTTTACCAAGACTACATATCTATTTAGATATTCATGATTTTATCGTAGTTATATTATGAAAATTTAATAATGTAACTACCAATTTTGTGCCACTGTAAGCATTTTCATTATAGTCGATATAAAATAATGTTTAATTGAGTCGTTGGGATCAAAAAAATAGAAAGTTATTTAAAACAACAAAACCTAATGTCAAAATCTAAAGATATGTATGATTATAAGAAAAAAACAAAATTTCCATATTAAATATTCGGTAGATTTACTAGTAATACATCCACATAAGAATTTTACAAATGAATGTGGTTTTGGGACGGATGAATATAAGGATAATAACACGTATATTATATGGTAAATTATATCTTTTCCATAATTCTAATGGATATTAAGTGTTCATTTACTATGAAACTATTTGAAGCTCCCATGGGATATTCTTCAGTTAAACTATAGTTCATTTATAAACCATTATAATGAATGAGTTAATAGTGCTTATAGAATCCTATGATATTTCATATTGATATGGGATAAATGTATACTATATTTGGTTGATAAATTTATGTTTGATCACAAATATAAAAACATTCATACACATTTTTTAGTTTTCTGCGACAATATTTAATTATAAATAAGGCTATTTGGAATACATTTGTTGGAATAAGACCCATTAGTTTATTATTGGTTTTAGTGGAAGTGTTATTTGAGGAAAAATTAAGTTATATTTTATAGAGATATTTTTAAAGTTAGTTATAACTTTTATGTTTAATATTTTCATTGATTTTAATGTAAAAATAGTTGATTAATATATTTTTTTGGAAAAATATGTATAGAAAACCACAATAGATTAACAGTGATTATATGATTAATCATTATTTATGATATTTTCATAATATTTTTTGGATGATTATTATAATTATATTTATATAGATTTATAAAATGAACCCCTTTATAATTTTTGACAACCCATCACATCTGACATGGTTATTAGGCAATAAAATAAAACTGACAGGAGATATTGTTGATGCACCTACCACTGGCCTATGTGATATCCTATTTAATATGATATTGTATTTACATAAATGTTTTTATTGATAAATATTATGTCTATTTTTGTAATACAATTTATTTGATCAAATATTTTTGGTTTTGAGAAGAATAATGACATTTAAAAAGGTGTTTTATTTACTTTAGGTATATATAACCATTACAATTTTTACAAATGATTATTTGGGAAGAATGTATTTAATTAATTGGGTATATAAGTTAAAATGTATAAAATTAATTTTTTGTGAAAATACTCTTTAACGTTTAAAATATTGACGCGTATTAAGATGTAGTATTATTTATTTGTAGAATAATCTATTTCTATAATTTGGTGGAAATTTGGAACTAAAATGTATTAATTCTACTTATGCATGTTTATTCATTTTTTTATTATCATAAATTATGGTACATATTGCATTTTTTTTAATATTTATAGACATGAGGAGTATATAGTTATTATTTTATATTTCATATGATCTATTAAGTGTTCTTTTTTATACATCATGAAAAATCAATTACCTATTGATCTTAGTTTACCAGAGTAAGAAATTATATTGAAATTGTTCAATGAAAAACTGATGGATGGTGTTGGTATTTTGGAATAAAATATTTTATGAAACAATTTTATTTTAATCCATCATATATTCAGTGATTTGTGTTCGTTAAAATTATATTAACAATGTTATCTATTACATTTTATTTCTACAAGGGAATTATTCATCTCCAACATTTCCATGTTATTGTTTTCCCATAGTATTATCCTATTTAAAACACTGTTTTTTTATTCTAGATGTCCTTTTTATTTTCCCTTACCAGTATTTTGTACTATGTTTTATTAACCATTTTAAAATATGGGATTTCCAAAAAGGGGTTTGGAAATTTGAATCCCATGATTTTGAGCAGAAGTTAAAATTGGGAGGTAAAACCTTTTTGAATATGGTTTTGATGTAAAACATTTACGTTTTAAAAGAGGAACACTATGTTCATTGACATATATGAAAGACAACACCATGCCAAAATGAAATTATATATATGACATAAAAAAGTTTTTTCTTACCAACATATTAAAATTAACTATCTAAATATGAAGAAACATGTTTTTAAAATTATTTTTTAATATATTAGATTTATAACATTGATTTTTAAATAGGTACTCTATTTCTAGAAATATTCAAATATTCTTCAAAAATATTTTTTTCATAAAAAATGTTTTTTTAATTATTTATGTGAAAATATTATTATTAATTTCCAAAAATTTATTAAATATTATAATAAAATATATAAAAAATATCATATATCATCATTTAAATATTATATTACTGTAAAGATTTAAAAATTCTCTAAAAATAATTATTCCTTAGTAAAAGGTATAAAATATCACTTTCAAAAAATCATTTCATTTCATAAAATATTATATTTTAAATACCCAATTAATATTTTAAATTTTTTTTAAAAGGAACATTATTACTAATAAGTTTGTTCTAATATAATGTTTAATGTTTGAATCATTCTTAAAATTACGTTTTGTTTTATTTTACTAATATGGGTATAAATTCATGTCTCTAAAAATTGTTTTAATGTGGATACTTTTTCTATAATTTATTTATTTAAAATAACGCCTAGTGAGTAATTTTTTAAATAATATTACATAATATATATCTAAATATATAAATTTTAATTTATATAAATAAGAAAATTATTTATAGAGTTAATTAAAATTCATCTTTCATATAAAAAATTCATGTATTAAAAAACTATTTTTAACAAGATTTGATTTATATTGAAATTGAATTACAACACATATTTGAAGTGAATTTCATAAGATTTATTAATTACTAAGTATTGTAAAATTAAATATTATTTAATATGGCTAGCATAATTTTTTTTCATAATGAATATTGAAAATAGTCAAAATATATTACCGTAGTTAAGGGTAAGGGATTTTTAACAATAGGTAACCTAAAGGGATACGAGTTATAACATTGTAGAAACATTTCTAATTAACATTTTATTGAAATATTTTTACTATATAACACAAATTCTATATATTTTCTTTTTTTAATCAATATGGACATGACTATGACTTATATGATAATTTATGTAATAAAAAGTTAAAAATTTACATCCCCTACTTTTATAAATATATTATATGTTAACATAGAGAAAACAGTGTCATATGTTTAGCTATAAATATTCATTTGAATCATATCATGTTTTTCTTTATCATGTTTATTTATTTATAAATTTTACTGATGAAATAATTACCTAAGATTCTTAAGTATTGCTGATGTGAAAATTTTATAATTATATTATAAATAAACTAATTTTTTGAAAAATATTAAATGAAATAAAATTTATATAAGTTAATTTTTTTATAAGAATTTTAAGATAAAAATTTCACGTTAGAGAAAATTTAAAGGGATATAACTAAATTATATTTTTCATGTGATGTATTGAAAGTCATATTAAATTTAAACATTAAAATTTGAAATTACAAATATTTCATAAAAAATAATATTTTATTAGATATTTTTAAATTTATTAACAAAAATATATTCATCCAAGTAATGTTTAAATGTATTGTAATATCAACCATATAATATCTATGTGAATTTAAATTTAATTACATGACTAAAATCTACTATATATTAAAATAGTTAATACTTTGGTAATCATTAGAATGTGGTAAAAAATGTTAAATAAAAAATTTAAGGGTGTTAAAATATCTTAAACTATTCTAATAATTATTGGATAATAATTTTTAGAAGAAAATTTTTTTTATCATGTAATAAATTAAATTATAGAGAAATTTAATAGGAATATTAATTTAGTTCAAACAATTTCTTTATAGGATTCAAAGCATACCCCTCTTCTCTTTTAAAATTAAATCAACTCTTCTATTATATTATAAAATAAAATTAAATTAAATTCATCTAATAAATACAAAAATCATTTCATTAATCACCTAAAAACGTCATAACGGCCTTTTATGGATCTGAAACCCTTCCTTGGAATGTCTTTAATGGAATCCAAAACATATTTGTTTTGATCATAACTATGATTTATATATTAATTATTCTTTAGATTACTTCAAATATTTTTAGACCAGGTTAATATAATTCCACAATTATCTATCATATAAATATATATTTTAATTTTAATGGAATACCATGTATTCATATCCCCTTCTGTCAAATGTGAAATGAAACTATTGTTGTGTTTGGTGGGATATGTTCTAACAAATTGTTGTGATTTGTTTTCTATCATCGTCACTAAAGGATAGGTTTAATGATGTATTTAATGAATATATATGATATTTAACACATGTTTTTCATTATTAAATGATAATATATAATTTAATTTTTTACATTTTCACTTAATTAATAACTATAACATCATTTGTTTATATGTGTGGACTACCAACTCTAAAAATAAATTTTATTCATTTTACATCACCACATCACATTGATGAAATATATAACTTTATCTTAAAAAATAATATTATATTTATATTTTAGTGATAATTCTGTTAATATAAAATAACAATAATGTTTTTATATTATAGTCCTCGAAAAGTGGAAATGCTATTCAAGTATACGTACAACTTTCTGTCTCCATGATTCTAGTATAATTTCTTTTTTTAAAATGAATAATCAAAGGTTTTAAAATTTTAATTGATATAAAAAATTATTATTATTTAATTATTATAATTTTCATAATTTTGGAATAATTACCAATTATACCATAGTCAATCTATCGAATTTATTTTGGACGTACAACCAGAATATCATAAAAAACGTATTATGTGAACATACATGATTATTTAATTTAATATAACATGATATTTAGTAAAATATTGACCTATTATGGAGTTATATCATGAGAAATTCGAAGGAACTTATTTTTTTATTTAATTTCCCTTGATTGGAGATATAACATGGTGTTTATTTGGGTCATGCTTTAATAGTAATTTAATAAAAAGGGGTTGTTCATGGATGGCACATGATTGGATAAAAAAATTCACCCCAAACCATCTATCCAATAGATGCATGAAAGTGAGGTCTAATGGTTGGTTCATGAAATACCTTATAGTCCACCCCATCCCAAAATATCATGATTGTGGATTGATTTAATAAAAATATTCATAAATCATTTGAATAGTCAAAACACCTCTACTTCATCCTTGGATCTAGACTAAATATTTTTGGAAATTTCCAGAGATCACAAGAGGCGTTACAGGGCCATCTAACCTCATTTAATCAATATTCAAAGCCCTAACATACTATTCACTCTTCCCACAATAGTTAGATAATATCTCAATGCTTGTCTCGGAAATTATTCTATAATTCCAAGATATTCTAGTGAGATTTATCCTCTATTTCTTCATATGCATTCATAATTGGTGAGATCTAGAGTTGGGATTGTCTATCTAGATCTATATTGAGATGATATTGATATCCTTGATCTTGATTTAAGGATTTAGACCTGGATCCTTGATCTACAATGTTGTGTTGCTTGAATATTTGGGATTTTTATTGAACAAATGCTCATCGACAAATTTAAGAAGGTTGTTTAAAATTTAATTCCCATAGTTATTGATTGAAACGTGTATGTAAAATTTTATAATTAACAACATTACTTATCAATTAATTCCTAAATTGTTTTAATTAGGATAACCAATTGATTTATCAAAGAACTGTTGAATTAAATGATAAATTAAGGAAATATTCCTTAGACTAAGGGGATGTCTTACTAGATAATTAATTTTGGGAAATTGATTATGACTGTTGGGGAGTAAAATCTATATATTTAATTACGTAATTAATTTTGAGATATTGATAATACTAAATTGAGAAAATTAATTTTCAATTATTTATTTTCATTAGATATTTTTATCTAAACAAATAATTATGGAATTAATTATGAAGATTTTAGATTTAGAATGAGATAATTAATTGTAGAAAATAAATACTGGGAAAGGAATTGTATTAATGATTGATTAATTTAAAATTAATTAATAGTACTGGTCTTTTGAATTAAATTTGTAGCTAATTAAAGATATTAATTTATTTAACAAATTATTTAATTTTAAATAAAATTGGTATGGATAATTAATTATGAATTAATTACCTGTGAAATAATGGGAACGTGGTCATTCAATTGATAAGTATAAATGGTAACATGGTCATTGTAGTAATGGAATGAGAACATGGTCAATCAATTACAAAGAATAAATGGTTACATGGGAATTGTACATATGAGTAATGGAATGAGAACATGGTACTTATATTGAGAAGTAAGACAGGTGACATGGTCATTTATCTTATGAATTTTGTAATGGTAATCTTTGAAATTATGGGTGAATTTGAAGAATAATCATAAAGGCACTCTGAGATGTGGAATCACAAGTTAGTACTTCTCCCTCATGATAAAGAGATATCATATCACCATTGAATACTTCAAGCTACGACAGAAGTCAACTAAGGTGTAAAGATTTGATATACCCTATGGAACACTTTGGGCTTCGACCTGATATGAGACTACTATTGAGTTATGGGTTTCCCATTGAACACTATTTTCAGTTTGAATAAATAAATACTAAATGATAATTTGAACTCTGGTTATTTATAACTTGTATTCTTTTACTTATAGAACTACATAAAGATCCATTTTATTGGAATTGTTTTACCAACCATAGGTGGTTCCCTACAGATTTGAACTCACACCCTACATGGGATGCCAAATCAATACCCTATTATATTTTATGGTAATAATAAATGACTAGTTAATGGGTCGTAGATTAGATTTTTGATTTTTGGATGGATCATTTATGAGTAAATAAGACAAGGTTTGGTACCTTCTTAAGAGTCTCTTGTTTCTTTATTTTATGATTTATTTCAATCATTTTTTAATTTACATAGGCTTGACTGTTTTCCCTTTTAGTAGAATATTTTATTTTCTATCATGGTTATCATATGAAATTACTATTGTTCTTGATATATATATGTTTCTTCTGTCTCTTATGTACTTTTGATAGTGTTTAACATTGATAAAAGATGTTATAGTATCCCTATGACTGACTTTACAGACCCACACTACTAGTTGGAAACCTCTGGCATATGGGGAGGCTCACCTAAGGTCATATGACTGAGTGGCTCCGGGGACCATTTCATGGCACCTAGGTCTTGACATTACTAATAAGTATTTATAAACTAGTTTTTATTATAATTTTTTGTTTTAATATTTGGGGAAAGGTAAAAAAAGGAGACTAAGATGAGTTGGGGCATGGTAATGAGCTTGTGCGTGGCGATTAAAAACCCATGTATGGGGGAAAACCAAACTACTCAGGGTGGGATTGTTGTTATTGTTGTTTTTTGTTATAGTTGAAAATTAATTATACTTGGGTGAAACACTTGCAAAGTGATGTGGTTATTTTTTATGATTTTTTCAATATTTTTTGTCATCATGGAATGAAATGATATTTGAGTTGGCATGCAACATTCTAGGAACTCTGGGATACCATGACATACATTATTTTGGACATGTCTGAAAAAACAAATTATGGTTAGGTTTTTTATCATGAACTATTTTAAATATCTATGTTACTAAAATGTAAAATGCTTCCTTACATGCATGAGAAAGATTGTAAAATAATTCAAAATGATAGAAAATGGGTGTCTAAATGAGAATCTTTTTTATGGTATTGTTCTTTACATTGTTATCAAAAACCTTGGAGTATGATGGTTATGGGTATTAATAGCCCCTCAATTCTTATCGTGTGGTGTGATGTGTGAAAAATACTTGTTGTGACTTATTTTGATTATCCCTTTTACATAAAAGTTATATGGTTGTTATTTGAGACCTAAGATGTGTGTTTGAAATTGTATAAAATATTCCTTCATGATTATTGGCGTGAGGATGACTAAGGGGTATGGTTAATAATGGTATTCAAGTAGGGAAAACGAGGCACTGATGGTTCAATCTAATGATAAAGGGGACCAGTTCTCAAAGAACATTGTTCACTTCATGCAATTCATGGAAAGAGACCCATGTTGAGTTGTGAAAATCATGCCAGAGTTTAAATGGGTGTTTTAGTTTCAACGGCATCCAACTTTTACTAGAGAATATGGAATCAAGGCAGCTGAATTATGGTTTGATTTCATAGAGGCAATACATGACAATTTGGGGAGTCCGACTAAGAGATGGGTCAATATTTTTGTTTATATTCTATAGGGACGAGTTAATTGATCGATGTACATTCATGGGAGAACTAAAAAACTAATGGTATGTTATAAAATGACTTTTAAGAGAGGTTCTTGGAGCACCTCTACCCAATGATGCAGGTACAAGAGAAAGCTACTGATTTCATTTATATGAAATAAGGTAGTTTGTCCATGATGTATTATGTTGGATGTTATGAAGATCTGAAATGATTTTCTCTACTATTAGAAGGAGAAGAGGTAATAATGGAAAAATTCTTTCAGGATGGTCTTATGTGTGAGACAATGTCCAAAATCAATCGTTAATGATTAATGAGGATTAAAGAATTGTGGATTAGTCTCTCAGTACTGAAGGAAACATGAGGGGGGCTTCCAGTATTGGGAAAATAGTTGTTACTAGACTATCTAGAGGTATGATTTATAAGATCCAAAAGCACAGTTATGACAACTTTATCCTGGAAAGTGAGAAGTATAGTACATAGGTAGGAGGGTTGGTTGGACATGTCCTTACTTGGGTGATATGTAATTAGTGAAGTTGGCTAGAACAATGTCATTGAAACTATCCCTGTCCACAAGTAGACTATAGGTCGTGTGTTATGATGGGACACCTACTGAAATTTTACAGGTCCCAATGACATACTACTGCTGAGGGAGCAGCAGGGTATAGTGAGAGTGTGGTATGGGGAACTTATACACTATATTTGTTTGGTAGCTCGAGTTCCAATTGACCAGGTATTCTAGGAATTGGACCCGGTCCTAATGGGATAGATCTCCCTTATTATCAGAGTGGTGATACTCAAGGGATTCATACAACATCACACCAAATAGGGTAATGATAGTTATACTTAGAGTATCCTACCCTTGTATAGAGAGATGCTGGGATATTGAGAGTGATAGGTATTATAATATTATCTTCTACTTTAACTAGTTCCATGTTTGAGACTCGTGCATCTCATTCGACTACATCTATAATACATGTTAATGGGTTGAAAATTGAGGTGAATTTTTGTGAGCAGAGACATGAATTTTGATATACTATTGGAAACATGGTCTATAGACATCTATCTATGTAGGGGATGCTAACTAGAGATCAAGGAGTATCATTTTCTAAGGGATCTATATATTATTAATATGATAGGATTTTAATTGATTATGGTTATGGACTGGTAGTCAAATAATGAGCCTACATTGAATATTACCAAAGGAGAGTTATATATACATCTCCTAAGGGTGATCCGTACGTTCACCGTGGATTGTGGGATGTCCATGTAGCCCGAGAAGGGCCAATTACACAGCAAATAAGAGAGATCATATCACAAGTTTCTAGTCTATTGTTTGATGATAGTGGTGTTAAGAAATGTGTCCTACCACAAGTGGTGGAACTATTTCTAGATCTCTTTCCTAAATACATTGCAGGTGTACCACCTGAGAGAGATGTGGATTTCACTATTTACCACCTTCCAAGAGTTGATCTAGTGTCTATTCAACCACATAGAATGGAACCAACTGATCTCAAATATCATAAATCTCAATTGGAGGAATTAGATGATAAAAAATTTCTCCATCCAAGTTCATCACCTTTGGTATCACATGCATTGTTTGCAAATAAGTCCCACAAGATATTATGTTTATTTGTCGATTTCCAGAAGATGAATAAAATGATTGGTATTAATTAACATCATCTTCTTTATATCCATTATATATTTGACCAGTTTAATGGAGCTTATGCGGTATAAAATATCTACATGAGATCATGTAATCATTATTTGAGATTATATGCATATGATATACCAAGGACTGGTTTTGAGAGAGGGTATAGCCTTTATGAGTTTTTCGTAATTCCATTTTAGTTGATAAAATACACCAATAGTGTTTATGGATAGGTTGAATATTATCTGTCATCTGTATATGGATCAGGTTTTGCATGTGTTTGTGGTTGTCATATTGGTGTATGTGAAGACACATTATTATTATTCCAAAAATATTGAAATAATCATTAGTATAGTGAGGAAGCATTAGTTATAATCCAAGAAATCTTTGTTTTATTTTTTGATTGATTAGGTACACTACATGGAAAACATAATCCTATAGTATGGTGTGTCACTGGACCCATAAATGGTTCCTATGGTGGTTTCTTGAGAGAAAACCACGAATGTTTTGGTTATCTGAATCCTTTCGGATGAACGTTATATTATAGAGGTTCATCCTAGAATTTTCCCATTTAGTAGCACTTCTTTCATGCTTGACGAATAAGGGGATGATGTTTGTGTGGAAATTTGAAATAAATAATTCTTTTCAAAATATAAATATGCATTTGACGATGCAACCAATTTTGAACCTACCTGAGTTTGGGGAGGAGTATGGAGTTTATTGTGATCCTTCTGGGCATGGACTTGGAGTTGTGTTTATGAAAGGTGATCGAATTGTAGTGTCTGGGTATCGGTAGTTGCATGATATGAACGGAATGACCCTACGCACAACATATTGTTTGTAGTACTGTTTTATTATCTTATGTTTTAGTGACTATCTTTTTCGAAAATATTTTACAGTTTATATAGATCACAAGAGCTAGAGGTATAGATTTTCATAGCATTATTTAAATCATTGTAAGTAGTGATGGGTCATGAATATGAATTAATATTATTTTGAACTACAATATATGCTACTTAATGGAACGTGTGTGGCTAATTCCTCTTGCATGAATGCTCCGACTCAATTGGGTCATAAGTAGAGTGAAGAGTGGGAGATGATGACTCTGTCAGCTGAAATTCATACAGCAGTTCAGGAGAGTCTAGAGCATATGAATTTTGATTCTGCTGTAGTGGATTCTATGATTTTGAGCTAGATTAGAGACATAAATTATGTGGATATGATGTTATTATCCTTTTGGGAAATAATTTTACGTGGGATGAAAACATTAGATTGGATGATATATGAAGAGGAGATCATCTTTGTAAAGAATCATGTTTTTGTACCTATGAGCATGCGAGAGGATCATATGCATGAATTTCATGAATCTATATGGGTGGTTCATCATTCTAAAAACAAAATGTACCTTGACCTACGATGATAGTTTTGGTTTTTGGGAATGGAAAAAATGCATTCAAGTGTTTTTATAAGATGATTCATCTATTTCTAGGTGATGGAAGTGTATCTATAATCCAAATGTTTTAAATAGTTGTGTCCTATTCCGGAATGGATGTGGGATAATTTGAAAATGGAATTTTTGGTAGGTAATCCAAATACCCATTAGATGAATGATGCTATTTGGTTTATTTCGTACCAACTGAAAAAGGTAGTATGTTTATTTCCTATAATATAAACCTTTATAGTATAGAAGTTGGGAGAACTATATAATTAGGATATTGATCATCTACATGGGGTTCCCTAGCCTATAATTTTAAATCATGATTAATGCTTTATATAATGCATGTAGCAGGGCTTGCATAAAGCGCATGCTAAACATGTATTATTTAGAATGGCATTTCACCCACATACATATGGGTAGTTAGAACATACTATATAGGTGCTTCAGAATATATTGCATGCATCTGTGCCAATCTTCGATTGTTCTTGGGAGACACCCATGGCCTTATGATAGCTCTCTTATAACAATAGTTTTTAGAAAACTATACATATGAAAACATCAAAGGCACTTTATGGTAGGCTTTGTAGAAAACCACTATTCTATATAGAGGTCAGTGAGTAAGAGTTATTAGGAACAAGTCTCATTAATGAGACATCTGTGTACGTATAGTTGATTCAAAATATATGGATATGGCTTAGAGTGTGTAGCACCCCCAGTTTGAGGTATGTGGACCTTTTTTATGAATTGTTATGTATTTAAAGTGCATGGAATGAGTTGGGAATAGGTTGGGAGAGTTTGGAATGGCTTTGGATGAGTTTGGAGGCTTTTAAAGGGGTGCATGGTTTGATCACGATTAGTGTAAACCGTGGAGATGCTCCAGTAAACTGTGTAGGGGTAGAAAGTACCGTTGCATGGCCTACGCACGGTTTACCAAACCCTGAGAGGAAACCGTGCAGACCCTGGCTCTCGAAGCAGTGGTTTGCGCACGGTTGGCGCAGGGTTTTCCAAACAATGCGGGATAACCATGCGGCAACTTAATGTTAGGTTTATAAGTTCCGGGCTCACTCCAGATTGCCTCATTTCACTTTTCTCTTCCTCCCACTGGATCCTCACTTGGGATTTTTGGTTCTCAAGGGTTGGAGGGGCTCTCTCACTCATTTTGGAAGCGATTCGAAGGGGTTTCAAGGTGGATTCAAGGTGGTTTCTCCAAGGTAATTCTCTCCTCTTGATTCTCTTGTGTTTTCCTGTAGATCTACTTCCCCCTCTTTCTTGGATTTCTATATCTACACTTTTTGTGTGTAGATATAGGGTTGGGGTTTCCTTGGATGATGATTTTGAGGCTCGTTATGGTTAGGGGATGGGATCTAGAGAGGTGGAGGTGGTGCATTCACCGAATTTGAGGTGCTTTTGGGCGAATGGTCGATTTCGCCAAACCCTAATTGGTAGGGGAATTCACTCCCAAATCCACTAGGTTTTAACTGGTGGTTACATGTTACAATTAAATTGTTTTGATTGAAATTAATTATGCGATGATGTGTGATTTTGGTTGAAAATCCATTTGGGGGTTTTTTTGGAAAAAGTGGGTTCCATGGTGAAATGTTATTGTTGTGGATTTTAAAATGGAGATATTGAAATGGGTGGTTAAGATTGATTTGGAAAATGGTTGGTGGAAAATGGTTTTCAATAAAGAGGTTGCTTTATTGAAATGGGGTTTTGGCACGTAAAATGATTTTTAATAAATGGGTGATTTTAATGAAGGGGATTGTTATGCAATGGAAATTGATTGATTGCATGTTGTTGTGACCTTGATGGGTTTTATGATTGGTTGAAATGTTTTGTTGAAATGATGTATTGAAGTGGGTGGTAAGCCCCACTATAAACGAGTGATGGATAGTGGTCGGAAGAACCTCTATGTGGGTATTGGTCAGAAGTGCTGCTACTCGTGATTGAGTGAATGAGTTGGGCAGAAGTCCCACCGTTTTGATTGGTTTCTTGTGAATGGGTGAACGAGTTGGGAAGAATCCCCACAGTTTTGATTGATTTGTTGTGAATGGGTGAATGAGTTGGGCAGAAGTCCCGCCATTTTGATTGCTTTTCGGTGAATGGGTGAACAAGTTGAGAAAGAGTTCCACCGTTTTGATTTTTTGTTTGGAATTTCTTTACAAGTTGGAATTCTTGCGCAAGTGTGTAATGATGAAATGGATTGGGAAATGTTTGTTTAGTTTTCCCATGGTTACTTGTTTTGGGTGAGATTCCCTGGTAAGGATTTTTTGGTATGATAATGTTTGAGATTGTGATTATTTTATATAAATTGTTTTATATAAATGTGATAACAGTTTTATCCTAGTGGCGTTTGTAGGGAAGTCATTTGGGGAAATCCTACAGAGTATTGGTACTCACCCCCTAATTTGGCACAATGGTGCCGTTGCAGATGTCGTGTACCGTGACGTGGGAAAAGGTAAGGCATATTCCTCATCAAGTGGTGGTTTGTGAAGTCTCGAAGGTGCTTGAAGCCTGGAGATTGGTGTGGAGCACTGGTGGTCTCATGGCTTGTAGTTTTTGTTTTTTGGTTTCTGATTGTACTCTGATGTGGTGTAGACTTTGTTGGTTGTATTGGTTATAGGTTGTGTTGTGGAACAACTTGGATGTCTTTTGGGAATACATATTGGGTTGAAAAGTTCATGCATCTTTATTTTGTTGGTTTCGTTGGTTTTTTCTTAAGGGAAAATCGTTCCCCAATGTTCCTTGAAGCCCTCGGTATTTATTGCCAGACTTTGGCGCCCTGGGAACGTCTCTTAAGGCCATGTTACCCTCATCACCTCCTCAAGCCAATGAGGTAGGGGCGGGGTGTTACAAGTGGTATCAGTTTGTTCGGTCCATTGGAGTTGAATCTATGACTTGGTGTTGACATTATTTGTGGTACATTTATTGAGTCTAAATGGTAGCACGGTGTAGGAATGTCGGGACTAGGAATGTATAGCATTAAATAATGTAGCTAACCCTTTTATACTGAAATTCAAGTTACCAGGGAGCTGGGTACATAAGTGTTTTGGAGGCACTTATAGGCATTGGATATCTCATTTTCATGGGTGTAGCCAATGAGATAAACATGGAAAGCATGCTAGAAATGACATCCCACTAGGATGCATATTTCATTGGGCATAATAATTTATGGTTTGAATTGAGAAATGGTTGTTCAAATGTATGAAATTGTAATGTGAATAAATTTGGTATTTTGAAAATGGTTTAGTTTTAAAAAATTGTGAGACGTGGTAACTATGGAAAGGTGGAATGCCTCATTGTTATAGTGTTGTGTAATGAGATTGGACATGAGAATTCTGACTATCTATTGGAGTGAGACTCAGGGTAGTTTGTTTCTTGTTTATAGATATGGAACCGGGTAGACATCGTATAGACCAATCAGAGGAAGCTACTGAAAATGTGGTACCACCTAAGCCCCAGGTGAACTAGCAGTTCACCCAAAGCATCATTTAGGATTTTCAAATAGTTCAATCAGGACTGCAATTAGATACACCTATTGCAATATCTATCACGGTTGGAAATCCAGGTAATGGAAGCACAGTTGTCCTCACAAGAGGAGGAGTGAACCCCAACACTGAGATAAATAACAAGAAAAAAACTTTTTTCAACATCATAGAGTACATCAAAATCGGACAACTGATTTGTTAAAAAATCATTTGAGACCCAAGTGTAATCCAGGATGCATTTGGTGTGGTTTTGTAGGCCACAATAAATGGGATTATAAGGCACAACCTCAAGAATGTCATAACTGCAAGCGGATGGGGCATCTTCATCTGTATTTCCATAATGCTCCGAGGTCGGGTGTTCATGACACTCCTCACCAAGGTATGTTTCATCTAGTTAATAAAGAGAAGAGCATGGAATCCACACATATGTTTGGAGCTGAGCAAGTTCTAGTGGATGATCAAACGAGACCATCCACGGTGAGAGGTACTGTTTATTTAAATTCCATGTTGAATCAAGCTTTGTTTGATACGGCTGCTTCTCATACATTTCTTGCTTCTCGTACTGTTTTTTTTCTGGGTTTAACTCTGGATATGATGCCTTTGTTTTGGAAACATAAATCTCCTCTGGGTCAAAGATTGTGTTGAGCCATCTTGTGTAGTGCATGTTGTATCGTTGTGCATGAGGTTGAGCTAATGTGAAATTTCTCAGTGCTTGAAAGGGGTGAGTGTGATGTAATCCTAGGAATGGATTGGCTGGTGGCGTTTAAGACCCACATCAACTGTGATGTGCGGAAAATGGCTTTTAAGACACATGATGAAGTTAGACATCCCTTTAGATTAGATAAGCATGAATGGAAGGGTGAAAAAGGAATGTTGGCACCAGCAGTGGGTACGTTATCGTATCAGTTGGTGGTGTTGTCTTTGGAATCGGTAGAGGGTGTTGATCAGAGTGTTCCTTCGACAGTGGTGGATTGGTTCATGGATTTTTTTCCTAAATAATTCTCTGGGTTACCTCCCATAATAGGATTGGAGTTTATGATTAATCTCCTTCCGGGGACCAGCCCTATCTCACTTCTGTCTTATCATATGGCAGCAGCTGAATTGCAGGAATTTAAAATCTAGTTGGAAGAGTTTGAAAACAAAGGGTTTATCCGGACTAGTAGATCTATGTGGGAAGCTCCAGTGTTGTTTTTGAAAAAGGCGGATGTAACCTTGAGGCTATGTGTTTATTATCGTTGACTTAACCATGTTACGATAAATAATAGATATCCACTTCCACGATTTGATGACATGTTCGACCAGTAGAGGGGAGCCCAGTGGTTCTCCATGATCTACATGAGGTCGAGATATCATCAATTGAGGGTCAGGAAGGAGGATATTCATAAAACAGCTTTCAGAAGCAAATATGGCCATTATGAATATGTGTTTATTCCCTTTGGTCCAACTAATCCGCCAGCAGTGTTTACTGCATTGATGAATCAAATATTTCAGAAATATCTGGATTTGTTCATGGTGGTGTTTATGGATGTTATTCTGCTGTATTCAAAGACAAGGGTGGAGCATGAGCAGCACTTGGCGACAGTGATGGGGATCTTGAGGGATCATCGGTTGTATACCAATTTTTCAATGTTTGACTTTTGGATACAGGATGTTCATTTTCTTGGACATGTGATTTCTAAAAGGGGTGTTTTAGTGGATCCAGAAAAGATATAGGCTATTATCTCATGGAAACCGCCAAAGAATCTATTTGAGATATGTAGTTTTCTTGGTCTATCAGGGTATTATCGGCATTTTTTTCGTGGTTTTTCACGTTTGGATTTGCCGATGACAGATTTGACAAGGAAGAATGTTCCATTCAAGTGTAATGAATAGTGACACTACTATTTTAAAGAGTTAAAGGGTCTTCTTACATCAGCACCAATATTGGTTTTTCCAGAACCAGGAAAAGGATACGTGGAGTATTGTGATGCATCGGGATCAGGGTTGGGGTGCATTCTCATACAAGGGAAACATGTGGTTGTGTATCGCTCATGGTAGTTGAGAGTGCATGAGAAGAACTACCCAACTCGTGATTTGGATTTGGCAGTAGCGGTCCATGCTTTGAAAGTGTGGCATCAATATCTCTTCGATGAGAAATTCATGGTATATATAGATCATAAGAGCTTGAAGCACATTTTCTCACAATTGGATTTGAACATGAGGCAAAGGAGATGGATGGAATATCTCCAGTAATTTGATTTTTAATTAATGTACACACCATGTAAGTGATATTTGGTGGCAGATGCATTAAGTAGAAAATCGTATGCTCAAATAGTGATACAGGCCTCGGACTAGTGGTAGTTGATGGCGGTTATAGCTGATATTATGTTGAAATTTGAGGAACAGGGTGATAGATCAGTCTTCTTTCCATTTTTGTTGGTTCTTGACTTGGTTGGTCTGGTTAGAGCGGCACTGATATCCAATTCTGAGTGTGTGATCGTGGGGTCGAGACTCAATGGTGGGGAGACCATTGAGGGTTGGAATCTAAATGGAGATTCATTTTTGTGTTTTCAGAATAGGATGGTGGTACTAGTTGCTTTTCAGGTAGGTCTTCGTAGGGCGTATCATCATTACAGGTGGGATGTTCATCCAAGAATTCAGAATATATATAAAGTGTTAAAACCACAGTTCTGGTGGGCTGGTATGAAGAGAATTTTGGCTGAGTTTGTTTCAATATGCTTGAATTGTCAGTAGGTCAAGGCAGAGCATCAGAGGCCAGCAGGAATGTTGCAGTGTCTACCAATCCTTGTTTGGAAGTGGGAGCAGATAGCGATGGATTTTTTCACAGGTCTCCCAAGAACTGTCCAGACCAACAAGGCCATTTGGGTGATAGTGGAATGGATAATGAAGTCGGCCCATTTATTCCTAATTCGTGAATCTCATATGGTGGAGGATTTGTCAAAAATATATATCCAGGAGGTGGTAAAGAGGCATGGTGTTCCAGTTTCGATTGTATCAGATAGAGATCCGAGGTTTACATCTCATATCTGGAAATCCTTACAGCAAGCCCTTGGAACGCAGTTGACGATGAGTACGGCGTATCACCCTCATACGGAAGGTCAATCTGAGAGGATGATACAAACTGTGGATGATTTGTTGCGGGCTTGTGTAATGGATTTTGGTGGCTCGTGGGATGTGCACTTGTCGTTGGTCGAGTTCTCGTACAATAACAGTTATCAGGCATCCATACAGATGGCTCCGTTTGAAGCATTGTATAGGAGGCTGTGTCATTCTCCACTGTGTTGGGGGGGGGGGGGAAACGGGCGAGTCCTCGATGGTTGGACCGAGCCTTGTCCAAGAAAATATGGAGAATATCATGTGGATCAGAAAGAGAATGGAGACAGATCATAGTCGTTAGAAATCGTATGCGGATCATCATCGACGGTTGTTGTCGTTCGAGGTGAGTGATCATGTGTTCTTGAGGATCTCTCCTAGGTTGGGACATCATCAGTTTGTGAAGTATGGGAAGTTATCTTTGAGGTATATAAGACCTTTTGAGGTTCTTGAGAAGGATGGTGAGGTGGCCTATTTTTTGGCCTGGCCAGAATAGTTTAGTGTGGTGCACAATTTATTTCATGTGTCGCAGTTGAAAAAGTATCTGCCGGATCATGACCATGTGATTCAATGGGATCATGTTGAGTTAGAACTAGATGCTTCGTTGGTGAATGTTCCAGTGTGGGTTGTGGATATTCAAGAGAATTCCTTGCATGGTAAAGCATCATTTTAGTTCGTGTTTTGTGGCAACGTGGTCAGATTCAAGAGGATACTTAGGAGCGGGAGAAAGAGATGATCGAGCAGTGGCCCGAGATCTTTCGGCAAAGGGCAGGTTCACTACTTTCTGTGGACGGAAAGTCCAATGGTGGGGAGAATGTATCACCCCCGGTTTGAGGTATGTGGACCTTGTTTATGCATTTTTATGTATTTAAAGTGAATGCAATGAGTTGGGAAGAGGTTGGGAGAGTTTAAAATGGTTTCGGATGAATTTTGAGGCTTTTAAAGGGGTGCACGGTTTGGGCACAGTTAGTGTAAACCATGAAGATGCTCCAAGAAACCGTGTAGGGGGGAGACAGTAGGCTCCGCACGGCCTGCGCATGGTTTTCCAAACCGTGCAAGGAAACCATGCGGGCTAACCGTGCGACCACATAAAGTTACAGTTATAAGTTCCGGGCTCACTCGGGATTGCCTCGTTTCACTCCTCTCTTCCTCCCACTCGATCCTCACTTAGGATTTGCGGTTCTCAAGGGTTGGAGGGGCTCTCCCACTCATTTTGGATGTGATTCGAAGGTGTTTCAAGTTGGATTCAAGGTGGTTTCCCTTGGGTATGTCTCTCCCCTTGATTCTCTTGTGTATTCCTCTTGATCTACTTCCCCCTCTTTCTTGGTTTTCTAGATCTACACTTCTTCTGTGTAGATATAGGGTTGGGGTTTCCTTAGATGATGGTTTTGAGGCGTGTTATGGTTAGGGGAGGGGATCTAGAGAGGTGTCGGTGGTGCGTTCGCCGTATTTGAGGTGTGTTTGGTCGAAGGGTCGATTTCACCAAACTCTAAGAGGTAAGTGGGTTATCTCCCGACTCCACTCAGTTTTAATTGGTGGTTACATGTTACAATTAATTTTTTGGTATTGAAATTAATTGTGCGATGATGTGTGATTTGGTTGAAAATCAATTTGTGGTTTCTTCGGAAAAATGGTGTTCCATAGTGAAATGTTAATGTTGTGGATTTTAAAACAGTGATTTTGAAATGGGCGGTTGAGATTGATTTGGAAAATGGTTGATGGAAAATGGTTTTCAATAAAGTGGTAGTTTTATTGAAATGGGGTTTTGGCGTGGAAAATAAATTTTAATACATGGGCGATTTTAATGAAGGGGATTGTTAAGAAATGGAAATTGGTTGATTTCATGTTGTTATGACGTTGATGGGTTTTATTATTGGTTGAAATGTTGTGTTGAAATGTTGTATTGACGTGGGCGGGAAGTCCCACTATAAACGGGTGATGGATAGTGGTCGGATGAATCACTATGTGGGTAGTGGTTGGAAGTGCTGATACTTCTGAATGGGTGAATGAGTTGTGTGGAAGTCCCACCATTTTGATTTCTTTGTTGTGAATGGGTGAACGAGTTGGAAATATGTCCCACCATTTTGATTTCTTTGTTGTGAATGGGTGAACAAGTTGGGTGGAATTCCCACCATTTTGATTGATTTGTGGTGAATGGGAGAACGAGTTGGGCGGTAGTCCCACCGTTTTGATTTTTTGTTGTGCATTTCTTTACAAGTTGGAAATGTTGTGGATGTGTGTAATGATGAAATGTCTTGGTCCCTGATTATTTAGTTTTCCCTTGGTTACATGGTTTGGGTGATATTACCTGGTAAGGATGTGTAGGTATGGTAATGTTTGTAATTGTGATTATTTTATATAAATTTTTTTATATAAATGTGATAACAGTTTTATCCTAGTGGCATGTGTGGGGATTTAATTTGGGGAAATCCTACTGAGTTTTAGTACTCACTCCCTGCTTTGGCACCGTGGTGTATTTGTAGATGTCGTGTACCATGACGTGGGAAAAAATAAGGCATATTCCTCTTCTAGTGGTGGTTTGTGAAGTCTGAATGGAGCATGGAGCCTGGATCTTGGTGTGGAGCTCTGGTGGTGTCATGGATCATAGTAATTGTTGTTTGGTTTCCACTTGTACTCTGATGTGGTGTAGACATGGTTGGTTGTATTGGTTTTGGGTTGTGGTGTGGAACAACATGGTTTTCTTTTAGGAATACATATTGGGTTTAAAAGTTTATGCATCTTTATTTTGTTGGTTTTGATGATTTTTTCTTGAGGGAAAATCGTTCCCCATAATTTCTTGAAGCCCTCGGCATTTATTTCCAGCCTTTGGCATCTTGGGAACGTCTCTTAAGGCTAGGTAACCCTCACTGCCTCCTTAATCCAATGACGTAGGGGTGGGGCGTTACATAGTGGATAGAAGTCGTATGCTAATAGATGAATATTACCCCTAGAGTTTATAGAGAGAAATATTTTATTCCGTCAGGTTCCACCTAGGTTGGGACACTACAGGATATAGAGTAAAGGCATTTTGGAACCCATGATTGTGGGACTATTTGATATAGTTGAAATAATCAAACTGGTGGCGTACTGATTGGATCGTCCCAAAAAATAATTCACTATGAATGATGTCTTTCATGTGTCAAAACTACTGTGGTATCACCTTGACCCTTCTCATGTGCTCATTGTGGATGAGGTTGACCTTGGGATTGAGGCATCCTTCCAGGGGAATCTGATATATGTGTTGGATCATAGTGAGAAAGAGTTTTAGGGAAAGACCATGATGATATTTAATGTGTTATGGAAACATAGGTGTGTACTAGTGGAATCCTAGGTAAGGGAAGTAGATTTGAGGGCTCAATGGACCAATCTATTTGGATCTGAATCATCAACAATATTTTATGTAAAACTCGAGGGTGACCTATTATACAGTTGGGAGATCATAAGATCTTGACCTTTTCTGGAGTTATCTTGTGTGAATTTTCTTGTACTTTTTGTTTTTCTAAGAACTTTTGATTGGAATTATAACGTGGGGTGAATTTGGTTGTAGTTTAATTAAAAATATAAGGAAAAGTGGTTAGTCATGGTAACTACATGGTTAGAGAAAAATATGTTCCAAAAACCATGTAACCGTGTGATCACCAAAGTTAGCACAAAGTACACCTAACCATTCAAACCTACCTAGACAACCGTGCATGTTATTTCCTTTCACCTTAAAATTTCATTTAAAATCCACCGAACCACAAAAACACAACATAGTTGACTTTAGATATATACTAAATGTTTTTAGGGAAATTCCTAGAGAATTTTGAAGGGGATACATGATCGTCCAACCTCCATTATTCATGATTTAATGTGAGTGTTGAATACTAGCTCTTTCACTAGTATGTGGATCTCTTTTTGATACATATTCCAATCATTATCCTTTATTTACAAGATATTTTTGTTGCATTTATCCTCTGTTTCTTCAGCTCTAAACCTAATTGGTGAGATATATTACTTGGATTGTACATCTAGATGTAAATTGATAATATCATTATATAATTGACCTTGATATAGGGATTTAAATCTAAAACGTAAATCTACATTGTTGTCCAGCTCGAATTAAGTGGAATTTCGTCGAACGAACGTCTATCAACGAATTGAGGTAGGTGGTCTAAAATCTAATTATAATATTGTGGAATCTTGTGTGTATGAAAATTTGTAGAAGTACTAGAATTCCATAGAAATTGAATTCATAAATGGGTTTAATTTGGATGACCGGTTGATTAATATATTTATTATATATTTAAATGATTAATTTGAAAATTAATAATGATTCTAAGGGGTCCTCCCATTAGATAATTAATTTGGAGAAATAAATTAGGAATTTTTGGGAGTATAATGGAGACAATTAAGAAGGGGTTTAATAATGATATATTTAAATGTCTAAATTGAGATAATTCATTGATAATTAATTATGTTCTTTTGAATTTATTATCTATATAATTAATTATTTAAATTATTATGATGAGTTGAGTTTTAGAAATATATAATTAAATATATAAAATTATTCAGGGGATATGAATAGTCTAATTTAATAATAAATTTATGTATTTATTAATGCGATTAGAAATCATAATTAAATGGGGAGATTTTTATTGATATTTTTTAATTTAACTAATTATTGAACTAGTACTGGAATTTAGGGGGATAAATAATTTGGAATAAATTATGTGTGAAATAATGGTAACATAGTCATTCAATTGAAATGTTTAATAGATATATGGTCATTTTACATATGAATAAATTAATGGGAACATGGTCATTTTATTGAGAACAAATAATTATACCAGAGTTATCTTGGTTGTGAATTTTTTAATGGTGACTTATCCATTCTTGTGTGAACTAATAGAATGGTAATATAGTCACTCCGAGTAATGGAATCACAAGATAATACTTCTAACTATGGAATGTGACAAATCAGGTACTGAGGTATCATATCACCTTTGAATACATCGTGCTCTTACATAAGTCCATGTAGGTTTTAATATATGATATATCCGAAGGGAACACATTGGGATCTGGAATGAGTCGAAGCTATTATGAAGGTATAAGTATCCTGAGGAACCCTAGAGTTAATAAGAATAAATAAAGGAAAAATGTTAATGTGATAATTAGTTTTTTATTTATATCCTCATTTTCTTTATATAACTTCTTACAATATAATTATATTGTATTTTTTATAAATCTTTGGTGGTGGCCTACTGAGTTGTACTCAAACTCTACATGGTTAACCTGATTGGTACCCAAATAGAATGTATTGTGGTAGGACAGGATAATGGAAAGGTCCCATGATTATAATGTTAATTTGTAAATAGAGCACGTATATAAGGCCCCAGCCATAAACCTTACTTAATCTTCAGTTATTACAAGATTACACATTGAGGATCTTTTTGGGTTTAGTGTTTTAGAGAATTAGATCATAAAACTTGAATTACATTTCACATATAAACAAAGTGGTTACATAAAGATAGTATTCTTCTTTCCCATCAATGGAAACATATTTAAAATAAAACATGGATTCTTTCTTGACACTTCCTTGACATTATCATCAAATCATGTACCTTTCCCTTGACCATTGAAAAACATTTGAAAAAAACATGGGATGAGCATAAAAAGCTCAGTAAGGGATATAAAAATATGGAAAGGAAACATGGGTACGTATATACATAAGAATAAAATCATACTTTACCCATAAAACATAAGCACTTTAACATTCCTCATCAAATCATGAATAAATCATAGAAATCATAAGACATAAAGGTAACCTGAGGCATTCATAACATTCTTACGTAGGGAGTAACCCTCTTGGTTATGTTTGGAATACCCATCATAGTATATTCCATAAATCTCTTCGGAGAAACCTTGACATTTCACTCCTTCGCGTTACCCAATGCATTGGAGAGCTGTATCGGTCTCACCCGCCCTTAGTTTATCACGGAACCACCCGTCTTCATAATAAATCCCATGAACCTCAACATAATCTTATGACATAAAACATGCATAATGGAAACCTAACATTTCCACCTTTCAATCACAAGATATCAATACAACATATTGATATAAAAACATTATGAAAACCATTATCAATACCAAAATAAAAGAAAAGTAAAATATGGTATTTATTTTTCTTTTAAAAAAATGTATGGCTTGTAGAGGAAGCCGAAACTCAAATAATGGTCACGGCGGCGGAGAAGTCGTTGTCGCTGCATAAGTACGAAAAAAAATTCCCTTTTTCGTTTAGTAAAACGCTTCATATAAAAAAGATTCCTTTTGGATAAATGTAAAAGTCAAAGGGGTTTATACACCGTATAAAAGAAGGTTGTGTATAAAACAAAATATGCCTCAATGAAAGGAGATTGAGACAAAGTCCCATACCTCGGGTCCGACATGACAAGGTCGTTCTTTAATCTCCTGAATAATAAACTTGAGTTAATTTCTACTTGTGTAAGAACCTTTTTCAAGTTCATTATTCCTTTTATATAACTTATTTCCAGGTCATGAACACTATGTAATTATTTATGTTAATAACGGTCGTTTTGACGATCATTGGTACTTGAGTAAAAAAATAAGCCCTTTATAATTACAAGATGTTCATGTATCCATTATATACAGAATGGTATTAATGATGTAGATATCATATATTTCATATATATCTAGTAAATTCATGAATTTATAATATTACATAATCATTTAGAGGTAAGAAATGAAATGCACCGTTCATGGAGATGGTATGCCGTACGTAGGCATGAACGCTACTTTCATTTCTATTTCGTATTTTATAGAATGGAAACATAATTATATAAAGGTATATTATAATTCCAGTATAATATCATATATAATATCATATTTCCATCCTTTATACGTCCCGTATATGGTATTTAACGAATCAAATCACTTTGAGGGGGCGGTAGTCCGCACTTCCTTAAATGAAGATATCGCGTTTAACCATAATGGAAACCATAAAAGTATGACCAAAATGAAAAATACAGAAGATGAAGGAAAACATAAACATATTATATATCATATATAAATATAGTTTCATCTTAATGGCCACCTTTGAAGGTGTTAAAAAAATGTTGAACAATCATCGTTTCGGGAGGCATAAATTCATCATCCACGGAAACAGTATGTCCTTTAACCATTAGATGTAGGTGTGTGTAAGTGTAGCTCTAATTCTTCTTATTAAAACATCCTAGTATATTGAAGATACTGTATTTGTTAAAAACGAAATTAATAAAATGTGTTTAGGGGGGTTCGAGAAGCAAAATAAAACAAAATAACACAAGTGAACACATTACCTCAAAATTGGGTAACTCTCTTAGATTTTAGCTCAAAGGGTTCCTTGGGAAGACTTCTGCCCAACGTGAGGCTTCAAAGAGTAATAGAGGGAAGTGGAGAGACAAAATGGGCAGGGGTTGGCCGAGCCAATGGCTTTGGGAGTGTGGGTAAGGAGGTAGAGGTGGGGGCCTTTTATAAGAGGAGAGGAGGGGCACTCTTGGAATGTAAAGAAAAGTCACTTTATTTTAAAATGGTATTCGGATTTAAGATGTCCCACATTGATATAATTCGAGGCTAAGGTGATAAGGGTTCGAAATCCACTCATCCAATAGGTTTTGGACATGTGTAGGTCTTAGATAATACATTTTCATTCCATTTTATTTAAATCGTTAAATAATGAGGTAATCACTGCATCATCATGATGTCAAAAATAATTTAATTTATTTAAAGTGTAAAAATTATAAAACAAATACTATGATGTAGAAAATCTTTTTATCTTTCCAATTAATATTTATAATAAAAAATATGACTTGTATGACCCCATGTAAAAATTGTTTTAGTAAAACATATCATGTTTGTGTCATTTTTACTTTATCATTAAATAAAAAGATACTTATGTCATTTCCCAACCAAAGTGGCTCCATGGGGTCCCCAAGAAGACCCATGGATTTTCTTGGTCGGCCTTGACACTTCCAATAAGGGTATGAAATGTGTCAAGCTCATCTCATATTATTAAAACATTATTTTTACCTTAAACTAGACTAATTACCTCTAATCGCGATTAAGAACTTAAAAGTTACTATTCACCAAAAAATTATTTTAATCTCATTGAATGAAATTTTACTTCTTAATGACAACCATGTATGTAGGATTTTTGAAAATCAAATCACAGAAGTGACAATGTTTCATTTAAACGAAAAATCAGTTTCTTTAACTACCACTTAGTGGTTTCACAATTCATCAAAAATTGAAGTTTTTCAGAAAAAAACCAAAACATCACCCTAAGATATATATGATATTCTGAATTCAAAAATGATGTCTATTTTACAAAATTCAAATCATATAAGTCACATTAATTAATTTAATAATTAATTCCCATTGTCATGACAAAAAGAGTGTTTTTATGAAACAATAAGTATTAAAAGATTGACTCAATTTTAAGTCCAATTTCAAAGTGAAATTGATTCCAATGAAAACCATTGGATTAAATGGTAAAACTATATTCATAATACACTTTAAGACCAATTAAAAATATAATCTAACCATATAATTAAATTAAATGAAAAAGCAGTTTTGATGTAAAATGCAGTATTTTTTACTATTCATTAAAAAAAGAACATTGTCAGAAAAATACCAAGAATTTATCCAATGTAAATTTCAATGTCCCAATCATAATGAATATGTTTATTTTTACAAATATAGATTATAAAATTGTCAAAAGTTTGATTTAAAAAGGGTTTGTCATCAAAAGGCAGTAAGACAATCTTTTAAGAATATTAGTGTATTACATGCATAAGATTTTATTTATTTTCATTTTAAGCCTCTAAAACACTATCTTAATCATTAATAGACATAGATAAAAATATATATTATTCATTACTTACTTGGGATGTTACATCCTTCCCCCCTTTAGAAAATTGCGTCCCCTCAATTTATTTACTTATCAAATAAATGGTGGTACTTATCCCTCATTGCATTTTCAGATTCTCATGTTGCCTCTTCCATCATGTGGTTTTTCCACAAAACCTTTACCTGATTAATCACATTATTTTGTAACACTTTCTCCCTGTGGTCAAGAATCTAGACTGGTTGTTCCTCATAAGATAGGTTCTCTTCCAGTTGAACTACCTCTGGACTCAAAACATGAGATGGATCTGGCATATACTTTCTCAACATCGAAACATGAAAAACATTGTGTACCTAAGATAAACTAGGATGTAAAGGCACCCGGTGTGCAACTGATCCAACTCTCTCCAGAATTTCATATGGTCCAATGAACCTTGGACTCAGTTTTCCTTTATTACCAAATCGCATCACACTTTTCCATGGTGATACTTTGAGAAAAACATGATCACCTACCTCAAAAGTTGCATCCTTCCTCCTGTTGTCTGTATAACTCTTCTGCCTACTCTGAGCTGTTCTCATGTGTTTCTGAATCAGCTGAACTTTTTCTGCCATCTCTTCTACCACTTCTGGTCCCATCAACTTCCTTTCACCCACTTCATCCCAGAAAGCTAGAGTTCGACACCTCTTCCCATATAACACCTCAAATGGTGCCATCTGTATACTGGAATGAAAACTGTTATTATATGAAAATTAAACCAAAGAAAGATGTTGGTCCCAACTTCCCTGATAATCCATCGAAGAAGCTCGTAGCATATCCTCCAAGGTCTGAATTGTTCGTTCCGACTGCCCATCTGATTGAGGATGAAATGTTGTACTAAAATTTAATTCAGTACCCAACGACTTCTGAAGGCCTTTCCAAAAGATAGAAGTGAACCTGGGATCATGATCAGATACAATGGATAGAGGAACTCCATGTAACCTGACTATCTCTTTAAGATAAAAACGGGAAAGTTGATATAGGGAAAATGTATCTCGTATAGCAAGGAAATGAGCAGATTTATTCAAGCGATCAACAATAACCCAGATTGCATTATTACCTCGAGATGTCTTCGGTAATCCCACAACAAAGTCCATGGATATATTCTCCCATTTCCACTCTGGAACTGGTAAAGGCTGAAGCATCCCTTTTGATAACTGCCGCTCTTCTTTAACCTGTTGAAAAGTCAAACACTTCATAGTAATATCAGCAATATCTCTTTTCACCCCATCCCACCAGTAATACTCTCGTAGATCTCTGTACATCTTAGTACTGCCAAGATGAACTGAAAACGGAGAACTATGAGCTTCACATAACAACTCTCTCTTCAACTATGAATCAAAAGTCACACACAATCTCTTCCTAAATCTCAAAACACAATCACTATCAATGATGAATTCATGCAACTTACCTTTCTGAACCAGCTCTACCTTTTTCTGCAATTCACTGTCTTGCTTCTGTGCTTGATTGATTCTATCTGAAAGAGATGATCTCACTGATACCTGAAACAAAATAGAAGAACTTCCTGCACCAACAAATTCTATGCCAAAGTTCATCAAATCCTTAACCAAAGGATCACGTTCCAAACACAACATTTCTAATGAAGCATTACTTTTTCGACTCAAAGCATCAGCCACTTTATTTGATTTTCCCGGATGGTAATGAATTGTACAATCATAATCCTTGATTAATTCCAGCAATTTCCTCTGTCTCATGTTTAACTCTTTCTGAGTGAATATATACTTTAAACATTTGTGATCAGTATATATTTCACACTTTAATCCATACAAATGATGCTTCCAAATTTTTAAAGCAAAAACAACAGCACCTAATTCCAAATCATGTGTAGGGTAATTTACCTCATGAGTTTTCAACTGTCGTGAAGCATAAGCAATTACCTGATCATTCTCTATTAGGACGCAACCAATTCCTTTCAATGAAGCATCACTGTATATAACAAACTCACCATTCCTGGAAGGTAGTGCCAAAACTGGAGCATTCACCAATCTTCTTTTCAAATCCTGAAAACAATCATCACATTCTTCTGTCCAGATAAACTTAACACCCTTCCGAGTTAGCTTAGTCATTGGACTAGATAACTGTGAAAAATTTATAACAAACCTTTGGTAATAGCCTACCAAACCAAGGATGCTACGAATCATAGTTACATTTGTGGGTCTTATACATTCTTCAATAACCTTTGTTTTTGCAGGATCAACGGTTACCCCATCTTTAGAAACAATTTTACCAAGGAAAGAAATTTTTTTCAACCAAAACTCAAACTTGATGAATTTCCCATACAATTCATTTTCTTTTAAGGTTTGCAAAATAACCCTTACATGTCTTTCATGCTCCTATTTACTTTTAGAAAAAACCAAAATATCATCAATGAAAACCACCACAAACTTATCCATGAACAGATGGAAATTCTATTCATTAATTCCATGAATACAGCAGGTGCCTTGGTCAGCCCAAAATGCATTACTACAAATTCATAATGGCCATATCTTGTACGGAACATGGTCTTCGGAACATCTGGTTCCTTTACCTTCAGCTGATGGTACCCCGATCTCAAGTCAATCTTTGAAAAATACTGAGCTCCCTTGAGCGGATCAAACAAATCATCGATATGAGCCAAAGGATATTTGTTCTTAATAGTGATGTTATTCAAGGCTCTATAATCAATGCAAAGTCTCATAGAACCATCTTTCTTTTTAAAAAATAAAATAGGAGCACCCCATGGTGATGTGCTTGGTTTAATGAAACCTTTTTCTAATAAATCTTGCAATTTCTCCTTCAACTCTAAAAGTTCAATTTGAGCCATTCGATAAGGGGTTTTTGAAATTGGCTTAGCATCAGGAACTAAGTCAACAGTAAACTCAACTTCCCGATCTGGTACTATTCCAGGCAACTCATCAGGAAAAACATCAGGATACTCATTTTCCACTAGCACATCATTAATCTGAACAGTTCTTTTATTTTCAACGATGTGTGCAAGGTAACATTCATTTCCATATTTTACATGTTTCTCAGCCTCTTGATATGTTATCCAATGTAAGGGTTCATTCTTGTAAACAAACTGAAAGTCTTTCTGAAAAGAAACTTCTTTACCTCTACAGTCAATCTTAGCATGGTAAATAGAGAGCGAATCCATACCCAGGATCACATCAAACTCTACTAGAGGTAGAACAATAAGGTTTTCAAGTAGGTTCTTTCCACAGATAAGGATTGGAAGATTCATATAAATTATTTTTGCCTCAACATTACCCCCAGGTGTTTTTACCAAAAGTTCAGGAGTCATTTCTTGAGATGGTATTCCCATTTTACTAGAAAAGGTTTCAGAGATGAAAGAATGTGTACACCCTGAATCAAACAACACACTGGTATAATCTGAAAAAACAAACACAGTACCTGATACAACTTCATTTGATGGTCTGACATTTGCTGAAGTAGTTGAAAATGATTTCACCACCCCTTTCTGCTTGTAGTCTAACTGCATCCCATCACTCAAGCTATTTGTCGGACACTCGTTTGCATAGTGACCCATATCATTGCACTTATCACATTTCACTAACTGTAAATCAAATTTTGTCTTACCTTCACCTTGATCCTTTTCAGTGCAATCACGAGCCTTTTGTCCCATCTTACCACATCGGTAGCACTTTCCATAATTCAGAAGACATTCCCCACCATGCCTTTTTCCACATTTATCACAAACTGGAAACTTAGTTTTCTTACCATCAGACTTTTTTGAATAATTCTTACCTTTCTCCTGCCACCTTGGTCTCTTATTTTGCTGGTTGTTATAGAACACTTGATCATCGGCAAACTCCATTTCCACCTTTTCATCACATCTAAAAATCTTTTCATAACTTTTAAACTCATGAGAAGCTAATGACCTTCGATATTTTGGCTTTAATGCTGAGTAAAAATGATTGATTTTACTATCATGGTCTCGGATAAAATTTGGAGCATACCTTTCCAATTGAGTGAACCTTTCTTAATAGGAAGCCATTGAGTCTTCCTATTGTCTCAATTCCAAGAATTTATTTTCCATCCTATGTCGTACAGCCATAGGAAAATATTTCTCAAGAAACATACCTTTGAATTCATCCCAGTCAAGAGCATCAATATCATCAGCATCCCTAATATTTTTAACCATAGACCACCACTGATCTTCCTCACCCTCCAAACGGTAAATAGCAAGAGTAACCTTTTGATTGTCTGAACACCCCATGACATCAAAAATATTCTCAAGTGCTTTAATCCACCCTTTAGATAGCACAGGGACAGATGATCCTCTGAATGATTGGGGATGTTGCCTCATGAAATGTTCCACCACTGACATGTTCCTCTGTGGTTGATCTGGCTGATCTCGTGTATGGATACCACCACCATTTATCGCTTGAGTCAACTGCGCGATTACTGCAACAAACTGTTCAGTTCCAATTCTGACCATCTCAGGGTGCTGACTCGGAAGGTTATTTCCTTCTGTATGCCTTCCTTGCACTGATTCCTTGTTTCCTTTGCGGAAAAACATTCCGAACAAACATGTCTTAGATGAAGCAACATGGTTATCTTCAAATTCTATATCATTTCAATTTGACCATAAAAAAATATTTTTGGATAATCATTTAATAAAATTCTAACTCCTAAAGTTATCTAAACCGACCTCTGATACCAACTATAATGCCCCAGCCTTAAACCTTACTTAATCTTGAGTTATTACAAGATTACACATTGAGGATCTTTTCTAGTTTAGAGTTTTAGATAATTAGATCATAAAACTTGCATTACATTCCACATATAAACAAAGTGGTTACATAAAGATAGTATTCTTCTTTCCCATCAATAGAAACATATTTCAAATAAAACATGGATTCTTTCTTGACACTTCCTTGACACTATCATCATATCTTGTACCTTTCCCTTTACCTATGAAAAACATTACAAAAAAACATGGGATGAGCATAAAAAGCTCAGTATGGGATATAAAAATATGGAAAGGAAACATGGGTACGTATATACACAAGAATGAAATCATACTTTACCCATAAAACATAAGCACTTTAACATACCTCATCAAATCATGAATAAATCATAGAAATCATTGGACATAAAGGTAACTTGAGGCATTCATAACATTCTTACGTAGGGAGTAACCCTCTTGGTTACGTTTGGAATACCCATCATAGTATATTCCCTAAATCTCTTCGGAGAAACCTTAACATTTCACTCCTTCACATTACCCAATGAATTGGAGAACTATATCGGGCTCACCCACCCTTAGTTTATCACGGAACCACCTGTCTTCATAATAATTCCCAAGAACCTCAACATAATAGTATCACATAAAACATGAATAAAGGAAACATAACATTTCCACCTTTCAATCACAAGATATCAATACAAAATATTGATATAAAAACATTATGAAAACCATTTTCAATACCAAAATAAATGAAAATTAAAACATGGTATTTATTTTTCTTTTAAAAAAAGTATGGCTTGTAGAGGAAGCCGAATCTCAAATAATGGTCATGGCGGCGGAGAAGTCATTGTCGCCGCATACGTACGACAAAACATTCCCTTTTTTCATTTAGTAAAACGCTTCGTATAAAAAAGATTCATTTTGGATAAATGTAAATGTCAAAGGGGTTTATACACCGTATAAAAGAAGGTTGTGTATAAAACAAAATATGCCTCAATGAAAGGAGATTGAGACGAAGTCCCATACCTCGGGTACGACTTGACTCGGTCGTTCTTTAATCTCCTGAATAATAAACTTGAGTTAATTTATACTTTTTTAAGAACCTTTTTCAAGTTCATTATTCCTTTTATATCACTTATTTCCATGTCATTAACACTATGTAATTATTTAAGTTAATAACGGTCATTTTGACAATCATTGGTACTTGAGTAAAAAAATAAGCCCTTTATAATTACAAGTTGTTCATGTATCCATTATATCCAGAATGGTATTCATGATGTAGATATCATATATGTCATATATATCCAGTACATTCATGCATTTATAATATTACATAATCATTTAGAGGTAAGAAATGAAATGCACCGTTCATGGAGACGTTAAGCCGTGCGTACGCATGAACGCTACTTTCATTTATATTTCATATTTTATAGAATGGTATAATAATGATATAAAGGTATATTATACTTCCAGTATAATATCATATATAATATCATAGTTCCATCCTTTATACGTCCCACATATGGTATTTAACGAATCAAATCACTTTGAGGGGGCGGTAGCCTACACTTCCTTAAATGAAGATATCGCGTTTACCCATAATGGAAACCACAAAGGTATGACCAAAATGAAAAATACAGAATCTTATGGAAAACATAAACATATTATATATCATATATAAATATAGTGTCATCTTAATGGCCACCTCTGAAGGTGTTACAAGAATGTTGAACAATCATCGTTTCGGGAGGCATAAATTCACCATCCACAGAAACAATATGTCTTTTAACCTTTAGATGTAGGTGTATGTAAGTGTAGCTCGAATCCTTATTATAAAAACATCTTAATATATTGAATATACTTGAGTTGTTACAAAAGGAATGAATAAAAAGTTTTTAGGTGGTTGAAGAAACAAAATAAAACAAAAGAACACAAGTGAACACATTACCTCAAAATCGGGTAACTCTCTTAGATTTGAGATCAAAGGCGTCCTTGAGAAGACTTCTTCCCAAATTGAGGATTCAAGGAGTAAGATAGGGAAGTGGAGAGACAAAATGGGCATGGTTTGTCCGAGACAATGGATTTGGGAGTGTGGGTAAGGAAGTAGAGGTGGGGGCCTTTTATAAGAGGAGAGGAGGGGCACTCTTGGAATGTAAAGAAAAGTCACTTTATTTTAAAATGGAATTCGGATTTAAGAGGACCCAAAATGATATAATTTTATGATAAGGTGATAAGGGTTCCAAATCCACTCATCCAATAGGTTATGGACATGTATAGGTCTTAGATATTACATTATCTTTCCATTTTATTTAAATCGTTAAATAATGAGATAATCGCTCCATCATGATGATGTCATAAATAATTTAATTTATTTAAAGTCTATAAATTATAAAAAATATACTATGATGTATAAAATCTTTTTAGATTTACAATGACTATTTATAATCAAAAATCTGACTTGTATAACCCCATGTAAAAATTGTTTTAGTAAAACATATCATGTTTGTGTCATTTTTACTTTATCATTAAATAAAAAGATACTTATGTCATTTCCCAACCAAAGTGGCTCCATGGGGTCCCCAAGTTGACCCATGGATTTTCTTGGTCGGCCATGACACATCCAATAAGGGTAGGACATGTGTCAAGCTCATCTCATATTATTAAAACAATATTTTTTCCTTAAACTACACTAATTACCTCTAATCACGATTAAGAACTTAAAAGTTACTATTCACCAAAAAATTATTTTAATCTCATTGAATCACATTTTACTTCTTAATGATAACCATGTATGTCGGATTTTTGAAAATAAAATCACAGAAGTGACAAAGTTTCATTTAAACAAAAAATCAGTTTCTTTAACTACTACTTAGTGGTTTCACTATTCATCAAAAATAGAAGTTTTTTAGAAAAAACCAAAACATCACCCTAAGCTATATTTGATATTCTGAATTAAAAAATGATTTCTATTTTAAAAAATTCAAATCATATAAGTCATATTAATTAATTTAATAATTAATTCCCGCTGTCATGACAAAAAGTGTGTTTTTATGAAATAATAAGTACTAAAAGATTGACACCAGTTTAAGTCCAATTTCAAAGAGAAATTGTTTCCAACGACCACCATTGGATTAAAAGGTAAAAATATATTCAGATTAAACTTTAAGACCAATTAAAAATATAATCTAACCATATAATTAAATTAAATGAAAAATAAGTTTTGAAGTAAAATGCAGTATTTTTCAATATTCATTAAAAAAAGAACATTGTCAGAAAAATACCAAAATTTATCCAATGTAAATTTCAATATCCCAATAAAAATTAATATGTTTATTTTGAAAAATATAGATTATAAAATTATCACAAGTTTTATTTAAAAAGAGTTTGCCATCAAAAGGCAGTAAGACAATCTTTTAAAAATATTAGTGTATTCCATGCATAAGATTGTATTTATTTTCATTTTAAGCCTCTAAAACACTATCTTAATCATTAATAGACATAGAAAAAAATATCCATTATTAATTACTTACTTGGGATGTTACAATGTATGAGGGAACCATACACGATTTAGGACCCGATTGGGATTTGGTGGTGTCTTTATTTGTAGTTTCATTTTTGATACATTGGAATTTACATGGGCATATCATGTTTTCCATTTAAGTTGAATATTGTATTTGTTAATTTGGTTATCTTATGAAATTTTTATTGCCCTGGTTATATATATATTTTCTTTCACTATTTATTATTTACTTCTCTTCGGGTTTTACTCTGATAAAAGATCTTATAATATCCCCTTTATTGACTTACTAGACTCTCATTGTTATTTGGATGCCTCTAACATATGGGGAGGCTAACATGTGGTAAGGAGACTTAACGGATCGAGGAACTATTTCATGGCACATTGGAATATAAGTTACATATATAATAAAATTATTAGAATAATAAAAATTTAAATTATTCAGATTCAGTTGAATAATTAAATTAATTTTATTAATCTATATGATAAAGAACCGATGTAATGATTTGTTCTTGGGGTAAGGGATTAAGTCTGATGTTCCATTCATTTAACATTTTTTATTTTTATAAAAAAAAATTATATTATATGGTGTATATAATTACCTTTTACACATTATCACATGAATCCTTCATTCATCATGTTATTACAAGTGAAAATATATTTTACACCATCTAAGAGTATTTTATTTGAATGTGATTATGTTCTAAGATGTTTTATTGTTTAATTTATTTTCGTTGGATGATATTACATCATAATTGATTTTGATATTACAAAATTATGAGTAAAATACATTTTATTATTTTATTTTTGACTTCCCCTTATTATATAAGGATTTGTAGTTCATACACATAATTAACTCATTAATTATTTCTCACAACCATGGTATGGTCTTCCTAATATTTTTTTTTTCTAATTTCCACTCAATTGAGTCATATTTTGTATAATGAGCATATATACTTGTATAATATGAATATTCTTCCGATTTAATATTTTATTTAATGAATCTTTTTTCCCTCATGTTTTCTCAATTTTCATTTTATGTATCTAATTCCTTGAGGTAACTGATTCAAAAATTACCAATGTAGTATGAGTTCATTTCAAAATCTTATCATTAGTTATGAAAGTTCAATTTTATATTTTCATGGTGATAATTATTTTTCATCTAGATATTAAAAATTAGAAATTTTCTAATAAACATTTAATTTATGAAATGTTTAAGTTTTTCATTTTTTTAAATATTTTCAATAATCTCTGTTTGAAAACAATGTCCTTAAAAACAAACAATTTTTTCTATAGGGTTATAAAGTTATTTCATCCATGTTAATATTTTCTATAAGATTTATCAAATAATAATTCTCCATTGATTAATTAAGGAAATTTTACCCACGTAAGAACATTAATAATATTTTATATAAGAATTATTCATGACATTTTACAAATAGGGTACATTAAACATTTTAACATAAATATCATAGGAATCATTGCTTTAACAAACTAAATATGAATGGATATTTCCTTCCCTCATGAACAATTATTGATTAAAATATATATTTTTCTATTTAGAAGGTTCATTTCAAAGAAAATATGTTTTATAAAATCTTTATATTTTTAGTTTTTCATATTGACATTCGAACTGAAATGATTATTTTCTTCATAAATGTTTTTAGTGATCTTTTTATTATATTTATAGCAGTCAATAATAGAAACCAAATTATTAATTTTGATTTATGTAGTTTATATTTTATTGATTCATTCTTTATTTTTTCTCCCAATGGTTTATAATTATATTGTACAAATTAAGTATTAATGTTACCTTTGTCTATTTTGTATTCGTTTTCGTTCCAATGAAATGTTAAAATTCTTATGATCATTTGGAATTATATTTATCTTTATTTTATATATTATTTAACATGGATATTCTTATTTAATAAACACTATACCAGTTTTATATTTGATATTTTACTATAATTGTTATGTGATTTTTATGGGGAAACCTATAAAAATTTGTATTCCTTCTCAATACAAACATATGGAATATTTTCTAAGAATTTAATTGATCATATAATATATATGTAATTTATTGTACATGTAGTAATGAGTATGGATTTATTATAGACATCCCCTCTAAGGATGAATAATATATTGAGATGAACTTGTTAGCTAGCCATCGAAAATGGGGTTTTATTGTATACCTGTGATGACCCAGACCCCCCTTGGTCCCTTCCTTTGCCAAAATCCGGATCCTTAAGGGGTGCCGATCGGCGGAACCGGCCGACGTCACCCGGCCTTTCCAAGTTGTTCCAATAACGCTCCTTTTTCTCAAATAGGGTTTTAAACCCTATTCTGCCCCGTTTAAAAGAAAAGAAAATGTCTTAAAGACCCGAAACACGTACAAATGTTTTAATTAGATACTGAATCGACTCATGAGTCGGTTTAAACCACCCAGCACCTTTAATGATGAGTCAAGCCGCGTGGTCAACCCATGACTTCCACGTCTTACGCGGTTCAACGTTTTTACCTCAACCGTCCCCGGCTCTTATAAATTAAGGGTTAGGCCGTGGATTCCCCCTTCTTCAATTGTGGATTTTCTGGTGCATCGGGACCGCCGCATCATTATCCGTAAAGTTCCGCACCCCCGACCTAAACATCGATCATCTATCAATAAGTAGGGAATTTCTCTCGTCTCTCACCTTTGTGTATCATGCGGGGTGGGCGTTATTTTTGTTCCTATGGAATTGGTTGAACCGAACCTTAATGAAGATAATAAATGAAGTTCTAAAGAAAGAAGGGGAAGGGGTTGTGATCGTTGTTATGCCTTATCTTGTGATCATCCTTTTTAGTTGTTCTGGTTTATTTTTTCTAAAAATTGAGGCCGTTGGTGGTCGTTTTATGTGAACTGATGAATCCCCTCGTGATGTTTTAAATGGGTTGCTGAAATTGTGAACTCCTGCTGTGAAATTGGTTAATCACGTATGCCCGGCTGAATAAGTTGAAAGCACCAGGATCAACCTTTCTGTGATAACTCCTAGAACACACGGAAATTGAAATCATGGAGTGTGTTAAGTAGTTTAAATCTGAAAATCCCTGACTTGTGTTGGTAGTGGTAGTTGGTTGTTTTCCTTTCGGGACGATTGCTGGAAATGTGGGAGGGGATGGTATCCCCTGTTATTTTATGCTCTCGGTGGTTGTGTGAATTTGGGGATGGGATTCCCTGTTGGTATGGTTTTGGTGGTTGTGAGTTTTTTATCACAAATTGGGGAGATATCCTCTGTTGGCAGAACCTGGTGTGAGTGTTTTGGTTGATCCATGATTTTGACGCTTTCCTTGGTTATGCTTATGGTAGTTGCCCAGTAGTGCTTAAAATCAATTGAACATTTTTAACCAAACGTGAAACAAGAATGGGACAAATGGTTTTTGCGGGAAAGGGTCGCAAACTGTGACTCAGACGCAGTGGTGTTGTGTTATGTAGGTTGGCTAGGAAAACCTAAGCTTTGGGTGAGTGTTTGTTACTTATATCTATACTTGTAGCTTTGTGTTTCTTATTCGCGCCCCACCCAAGTTGAGAACCTAGTGCCAAACACCCCCATTTATGGGGGAAGGGTGTTTTTCCCAACACTATCCTTAGTGGCTGGTTATTAGCTCCTTTTCTGCTCCCTTTCCCGGATATCCCAAGTACCTTCGGGCAGGCTGTGATGGCCTGAAGTCCATTATTATCCCAAGAACCATCGGGCGGGGTGTTGTGGTGGTTGGCCAGGTGTGTGCGGTAGGTGGTTTCCCAAGTGTCTTCAGGATGAGGCCAAGGTGTCTTCGGGCGTGGCGGTGGTTGTTCTGGCCTAGGTGTTTGCAGGCATGGTTACATGTGAGAGTTGTGGCCCAGGTGTGTGCGGGCGGGATTCAGCAGTGGGACTGCGTGCAATTGAGGCCCAGGTGTGTGCGGGCGGGATTTCGGCAGTGGGACTGTGTGTGGTTGTGGTCCAGGTGTGTGCGGGCGGGTGTGGCAGTTGGACTGCGGTGAGAATGGCGGGATTGGTCCGACGCGTAGGATGTCTCAATAACCAGTGGTAAAGTGGCGCGGGGTACCCAAACATCGATGTCCTCTTATTATATATATTACTTGACTTGCGTTATTTGGGGAGTGAGCCTTGGTGAGGCCTGGGATGGATGGTTTGCCTTGTTAGGTGTTTGGTTTACTCTTTTTTTCTCACGGGACTTTAGTACGTTCCCCTACTTGTGCACGAGAGTCTTGGTTTTCCCTACTGAGTGTACTTGTATACTCACCCTACGTATATAAAACTGCTTTCAGGTTTCCAGGAGGACTTCGGGGATCACGCAGGACCTTACTAGCTCGGACTTTTGGAGCAGTTGCAGTTGTTTTTCTTTTTCTTTTTGGTACTTACCTTGTAGTCACCTTTTTGCACTTTGTGGCTTTCACTTTTTGAAACATGCATGTGGGAATGGTTTACTTTTGGCTTTACTTTTCTTTCTACCTTGGTGTTTTTGGGTTTTTCTTCTCCTTATCTTTCGATCCTATAAAATAAAAAGGGTAATGCATTCCATTTGCGAGAATTTTCTACACCCTTGGTGCTAGTCGCCACTCCGGGACCTATTGAAGGCGGGTTTCGGGGGTCATTATCTCTCCTTCAACTTAAAGAAGGAAGGGCCTGGCAATCTGCTGACCCTTCCCTCCTTTTGGTGAAGGCAGGTCGTGACAATACCTACCTATCGACTGAACTATGATACTCCATGGTCTTGATGGCATTGATAACATATTATTTGAGATAATTTTGATTAATATTATGGGTTTAATTCATTGATAATTTAAATATTATTATACATGTGATTTTTCCATTAACATTAACCTTGTATATAGTTCATGGTAATGTTATTGATTAAATGACATGTGTTTTTATCTATCCTTCAATATTAGTTACTCCTTATTAAATAAATATAGCATATGTTGTATATAATCCACAATATGAATCTGATCACATTCATAATTTTTTTATATGGATATTAAGAAGGATTCATTGGATGAGTTTATGGAAAATTAATATTTATTTCTACAATTATATAATTTATGTTTTTAAATGTAATGAGAGACTCATGTATGTACATAGTTTACCAATATTACTAAAATATTCAATACATTATGATTAAATCACATATACCGTTTAAAAATATGAAAATTTAACCATATTTTATAGACTATTGGATTCAGGGTCATTATAATCTTATTTCACATCTTATGGGAATTTAAAAGAATTCCCACGAATACATATAGGCTACTACCTCTATGAATCGATGAGTTTCCTTTATCAATATCGCCCCACAATCCAATTTATTATTATGTATTTAATAATTATATGTGATCATCAAGGAACCTATATGATTATGGAATTATGAAATACGACCTACCTACTTAAACTTCCATTTATTGGAAAATGATAATGTGGTTTGTGATTTGTGTATACTACGACCTACATGAAGTGATGTTTTTCATTTTTTTGTTAACACTATTCATTTATAGTTCTATGATTTTATTTTATTTATAAACATGAAAATTATTTAATTATTAATATTTAAGAGAAAATTTAACACTAATCCCATTGACCTTTTCTACCCACCAATTTTATATAGTGATTAATGAAATGATATTCCTCAAAAAACCCGAAAAGAAGTTAACTTATTTAATAACTATATAATAAATGTTAATAAATGGAGTAAAATAAATAATAATAATTTAATTTATCTCAATAGGGTTTATATGTGTTTAAATAATTTATATTTTTTAATATAGTAATTTCAATACATATGTGGTGAGTCAGACTCAAGATTTGAGATTTTTTATTATAACATTATTAAAAATAAATTAATTTTTTTTATATTTCTTATTTCAATATATCCATGTTATTCAAAATTATTATATTTTATTCTTAAAATAATAAAATATACTTCCAAAGCTATTTTAAACCATGTTTTACATAATCAATAATTGTTTTAAAATAGTAATTCTAAATATTTTTCAAATTTTTTATTTAAGACAATTTTTCAAAAATAAGAAAGAAATCATTTTTCAACATACAATACAAGACCAATATTTTCATTCATCCTGAAAATTATTATATAATAATCATTTTCTAATTGTTTTAATGAATTTTTAAAGGAAATATTATTTATTATTATTATGTAATTTTTTATTATATTTCAATGAAAACATATTTTTACCCATATTTCTATAAGATTCCTAGAAATACATATATATCTTTGTGTGTGTGTCTGTTAAAATGAATATTTTAGGATCTTTTATGATTTTAATTAAATATTATATGTGTTTTATATATGTTATGGAGAATTTACCTTGTAAATATATGCATTTGAGCCCAATATTTCTCTCTACTCTATGAGGTAAGAATTTTATTTTTTTGATTAAAATATATTGGAATTATACAAGTAGTTGATTATATTTGTAAGTTATAATATAATAATAATTTAAATAATTTTATGAAAATGATTACCCATGCCACCTATAATATAAATCAATGATTCTATAGTAGTTTCATTTAAATGTCATGATTTCATAGGTTTAGGTGATGAAATTATGTTTAAATTAAAATTTAGATCCCATTTAAGAGTAAAAAGTACGGAATTTGAGAAAATGTAATCATGAATACACATGTTATTCTGGAATCAATAATTGTTATTATATTGCATTTTTTTTTAATTAAAACAAATTAGGAAAATATATTATATGTGAAGTAGATTTCATGGGTAAGTAAATGTTTCCTATATAGGAAAAAAATTTATATTAAAGGGATCATTTCTGTGGGATTTCACTAATTTCAAATTTGACTAAGATGGTTTATTTCATTTTAATCTCTTAAAATGATTATTTTTCTCATAGTAATATTTAAAAGTATTTTAATCTATATTATGCTTGATTAAGAACTATAAAAACGTGCATAGTTATGTTACTAGGATATATATTAATGGAATCATTAGTTTTTTAATGTAATACATTTTTCAATAAATGAATCGTGGTTTCCTAGAAGAAATTGAAAATAAATGGATGTTTACACATTTTATCTTAATGGTTTGATGTGAAATTATTTTCCCTAATTCCCTAAAATATAAAACATAAAATATCATTGAAATATAAATTAGTTCAACCATTGTTAAAAATAATTTAATTATGGGTTATTTATGTTTGGATTCAATATAGTTTGTTTCATATTTATGGTTTAGAAAAATTTAGAGGTTCTAAAATTATTAAGAAATGAAATTTATGGATATTCAAATACAGGATTATATTAGAATGTGATAAAATTTATTTTTTCTATGTCACATCATCTATACTGTCTCTATTTTATAATGATTTTCAATATAGGAAATTGGGATAATGATATATGGGAAGCAATCATGAACATAATATAAATTCAATTCAACATCCTAAAATTGTTGGAATTGGAAACTGGATGTTTATACCTATATTAACTCAATTGAAGCATGATATTAATATTGGAACCCACGGTAGAGAGTGGAAATACTATTTATAGAGAAATATTTTTTATAATGAGGCATTTAATAAAACAAAAACCTCTAGAATTTAGACCTACCTCTAATATAATGGTATTTGAAGGAAGGATAAATTCCCTATAAAATATTTTTAACGTTTTTCATTGTTTGGAACATAAAATATTTAATTATTTTAGATTATCATTTGGATGTTAAGGATGACTAGCGATGTTATCAAATTAAGAAAACTAAGGAGAAATGTGAGATTTATTTCATATAGTAGTGAGTACTTTAATATATTTTAATTGAAATGTACCTTCCTATGGGTTTTCAAAAAAATAAGGATAGGAATTTTTTGACAAGAATTAAAAAGTGGGAAAATCTATTGTCTCCTATGATTCCAGTTTTACTATATTGTTTACAAATGCACCAAATATCATTTTGGATCATGATATAAAAGTTGATTTGTTTTACTATGAATTGATTGTTATATTATTATGATTATTTATTCTAATCAACATAAAATAAATGGGAATGATTTATTGACAATTGATTTGGCTATGATAGAGTTTATTTTAATTATATAGAAATAATTATATGATTTGGTTAATGTGGTGGGTAATGGTGAAGCAGCATTCAATGAAATTGTAAGGTTAAAAGTCTAAATTTCCATCATGTTATATGTGTTGTATCATGTATCGTGGGGAGTACCTTATAAAATGTAATTTATTTTTGATATTCTATTCTAAGTAATTTGGATCAATATTCAAATAAAGACAGTAATGTTAATGGTTAGACTTAATAAGATAAGTAGGGATTTAAATTTATTAAATTTAAGGAGATATGCCATTATATAGATGTGTGTCAAAAGAAACCCAAGAATTATGAGAATAATAAAGTCCCTATGTAGATTGGTTTGGAAAAATAATTTTACACTGCCTTAGAAAATTAAATAGCATCAAATGTGTTTGTGATAAGTATGTTAATAATTTTCTCATATTATTTTAAATTCTTATAAGTTTCAGCTTATATCCATTATTTTTTTTAAATTTTTTTTGGAAATATGGAAATGTTACCTCATGTAATATACAATGAAGTTGTAATAAATACTCATGGAAGAATCCTTATGTATAAATTTATCTTTAGAAATATTCCTTGGATTATCTTTCGAACAAATTTTCCTTTAAATTTTTTTTTCTAGATAATATTTTTCTTCGATGTTATTCAGAGAATGGATTCACCTCGGATTTTTTATCTATGAACGATTATATAGAAAACAGATTTATATTCAACTTTTAATGTCAGTGTGAATATTTATATAAGAATGTTTTTGTACTAATGATAATTTATCAATAATTTTTTAAAATGATTAGATATGGTAGATAAATTTATAAAGACCATATTTTCAAAAATTTGGAAGTCATTTATATTAGTGATATATTAATAGTAGTTGAATATATAGATTTAATTTCAGATGAATTTACTATTTTAATTCATGATCATGAAGTTTCATTTACTGTTTACTTAGTTCTAAACGATAATAGATTTTCTAAACCTCCTTATCCATTCAAGCTGGTATTTTTTAAATTTTTAAAAACTCTAAAAAGATTCATGTAAAAATTGTTTTATTCATACTAGAATATCACAATGGGGTTTTAATATTTAAAATTTTAAAAATTATTATTTTTCATTGTCGTATTTCACTAATTATAGATCACTAAATATAATTACTTTTATGAACATGTATATGTTTCCTCACATTTATCATCTATTTACTCATCTTTTAGAATGAAATTATTTTATAAATATTAATATGAGGATCAAATATATTTAGATGAAAGTGACTGAGGAAGGGTTTTTGAAGATGTAAAATCATAATGGGAATGAGAATTAAGAACTTTTTCTTGGGCCCTCTTAGTTGTATAATGCACATATTGGTTAGCATTTAAAACATTTTTCAATGGATTTACCATTCTATGTATACATAATTCCATCATATATATTAATATAATATTATATAATGAATTGAAATATCATGATGGAACCAAATACATTTTATAATATTAATATAACCATTCAAATTGGATAATAATCTATAATAATAAGAATTTACATTATTAAAATTGGATAAAAAATAAAATTAGACAAATATTTGGTATATTCTGATATACTCGATCCTTGAGAATAATCACACAAAAAATATTATAAAAATGATAATAAACATTAATACTGAAAAATCATTCATTAAAGACAATATATATATATACATATTTTATAGAAAATAATATTTAATGAGGAATTATTGCAATTTGATGTATTTATGGAATTTTTGGAACTCCTATGACCATTAAAATGTAACTGATGGTATAATAATATTAATGTTTGAATAGTAATATGACCATTAAGAATTGTTAAATGACCTTTAGAATAGTTACCTCACCCATGGAAATGAAATATAATATTTAGATATATAATAAAATAGAAATCTATCATATTTGTATCCTGATACAATTAAATACCCATTTAAAATTAGTTTAGATAACTTTATATATTTTTGGATGAACATATATGTTTTAATTGAATTTATTATAACCAATATAATGATTTAAGATAGTTTTTATTTAATTAAAATGGGTTTTGAAATTAATATTATATTTATTATAATGATAATTTGGTTTTATGACACTATAATAATTTTTTTAATGGTCGATACATTTATTAGAATATTAAAATTGGTGTTTTTCAAATAGATTTTTTTTAATTTAAAAAATAAATTTTCATTCTTAGAAAATTTTTATCATCAATTGATCATTTTGTAGGATAATAAAATTAAAACCAATTTGGTATATTTATGTATATTTTTCCAAAAAAATTAATTATATGTTATTAGTGAAATATAGTATTTAACATTATAATTTTAATTCAAGATTAATTGCATAAGGGCTTATAGGACCACTGATTATTTCAAACTAATTGTTATTGATTATTGTATATAGTAACATTATTATTCACTATTGGTAGTCTTGTGGAAAAATAATAATCTAATGAATATTTGTTTTTTAAAAACCCCCTCTCCTCACCTTATAAATACAAACCCTCACCTACCCTTATTCTCACATATTCCAATCCTTGAAAATTTTATAAGTTATACCAAATTATCTTCCCAATACTACACCCCATGTCATAGTTCTTTTGGTCTCACCAAAAGACCTATTTCATGTTCCATAATTTGTTTTTCAATGAGACTAAATTTAACATGCAATATTCACAAACTACGTCTTGTAAGTTATTTCCTTCATTAACATTCTTCTCACATCCCTATACCATCATGGAATAATAACCAAAGAATTATATATATATACTATATTATTATACTAATAAGGTAATATATAACATTCAACCACCTGTATTCTCCTTTTATTCAAAAAATAAAACAATTTTTAGGTGGTGAATATCCAATGTAACGTATCCACTCTATTTCAATATTTCGAATTTTTTGGACATTATTTTTAAATATATATTCACAATTTCGCTAATAAATTTATTAGAATGATTTAATCCAATCATTAATGAAAAAAAATTATATTTCCTCTACTTATATTATATGATATGATTACACAATAATCTTAATTCAATGAGATATCAATATGTTTTTTGCATCATCAATGATTTCGGTTTGTGGAAAACAAATGAATTCACATTTTATGATGGGTATTCCTAAATAGAACTCAAATGTTTTGGGTAACTGTTTTGTTTCATGATTGTATATGTATGGGATAATGGATTAAAACTAATCCCTGATTGACTCTATCCAATCTGTGACGTTGTCTTGGTGGATTTCCATTACCTGTGACTATGTTATGTTTTATGATTTTTACACATTCATATTATTCCTTGATTCAATGATTCCATTTTTTATTATCATTCCATTTGATTAATCAGTAGAATTTTCTATATTGATATCATGTTATGCCTTTTGGAAAACACTTAATACATTGTAATCATGTTCATTCACTTGTGGGTCTTCTTATCTCACCCCATTCTATTTGGTATTCCCCATGTTATACTTTGTAGGTACCAAATATCATGGTGACTTAAGATCTCATTAATGGGAAAAAAATGAATAGTTTTTAAAATTTTAATTTCATTTTTTGTATTATGAATATATTATTCCAATAAAATTAGTAATCTCCGCAATTGGGTGGTCTTTATTAGATATTTTAAGAAAAATTATTTAATAATATGTGTAAAAATCATGGTCCACTATACTTTATATGTGAGCATGGTCTACTAATTTTTTTTGGGAATATAAATACGATAATTTAATAAACAACCATGAAAAAATGTTTTGTATATTAAAATATCATTGAATTTTTGTTTATTATAGAGAATGTGGATTACATGAAATTTTATCCCTGTCTGGATACTAAAAGTGGATGTGGATTCTATGAAATTGTAAATAACACTAAAAATAGATGATTGGTTATTAAATTTACTTCCAACATATGAATGACCAAGATTTCTTTATTCACACCAAGATTGTTACTCTATGGAGATATTCTTTGGAATACTCGCATACATTATAATAACTATTATCAAGTACCCAAATTGATTGTTAGTTTATAAAATATATGTGGTAAATTACATTGGATAACCAATATTCAATCCTAAAGACACCAAATTTTTTATTTCAATTTCATTGATATGTTATTTCGTCTATGTTCCTAGTTTCCATTCTTATGCAGTTTTTAGATTCAGTATTCTCATACATAATTTTATTTCAATTATTTTAGTTAATGGTTGGAAATAAGATGAATGGTGAAAAAAACCAGTATTATAGGAATTGTAATGATTTCCACAATGAGTTATATATTTACCTTTAGGAGACGTATATAAGAACATCATAGAACTATTAGATCATGTGACTAATGTTGTTCATAATATCAGGAATCATTTTGAAGTCCCTCCATATTCTATGAAAGGGAACATTATAGTTGAATACCATATATGAAAATCTCTCATACATAGTCAATATTTTAGTATACTGTCATTTTTGTAATAATAGATTAACTCAACTGATATTTATTCCTCTAATATTTCGATAAAGAATCCGTACATTTTATTAAACACAATGATTGAGAATATGATAAATAGTTTCCAAAAATTAGGAACATAAAGAAAATAGAGTTATGTGATTCAATGGAATTGTAAAAGTTAGAGAATAAAATTATCAATATATATTTTCTCTAAACGCTCTATCTAAAAATGGATTGTGAGTTCCATAGATAGAAGAAAAAGGACGAGGTGTAAACCATGGATCATGAGGAAGACATACCACAGATTTCATGGTCCAACACCTGATTTTTTATCAACACAGAATGTAAGGTTGGGTATTTATTTGGTTTTTTAATAACAAATATAGATAAAGAATTGTTATATGGTACATTCATTCCTGCAAATATATTTTTTGATTTTATATAATATATTGGAGATAGATGATGATGGTTCATAGTTCTCTCATCTGGATAGGGTTGAAAATATAAAAATAGAGATTAATAATGGGGGATTAATTGATAAAAAACCTAGAGTAATAAAAACAAACAATATAAGTGATAAAAAAAATTGGGTGAAGCATTATATAAACATACTCCAAATTTCCTAGAGATGTTTTAAATTTGGTGAATTGGGGTATCATGATAATAAATTTGAAAGGGAAATGAAGAAAACTGGTAATGTGATAGTGTGAATGATTGTTCAGATCAATACTCAATGTAAATTCATGTGTTCCCTTTTTATGAAAAGAGATAATTATTCAATCCAACACACTTGGCTAAGGTTTCAAGAATATAATAAAAGGCCTCAATATATAATTCAAAGATAGACAAGACGAGAATATTTTTTCACCACAATTGACATAGATCTTATCAATTTTGTAGTAATAGGTTTTATTATTATTCATCACATAATAGAAAATTTTATTTTAATTATTATTCTATAAATTATTTCATATCATTAATGTTTATTATAACATTAAAACACTCTCCTAAATAAATGGGGTTTTGCTATAATGTATAATATCAAATTGGTATAATTTTTCATAACGTGAATATAAATCATCACCTGACTTTTTTTTGGACACAACCTCACAAAACAGCTTTTCCAAAATTCATTAGTGGATGTTTATATTATATATTATATGGATTTGTTTTCCTTTATAAGGATATAATCAACTGTTGATATATGGAGATTACATATCACATCCCAATTTATCTTCTAGATTTTTTCATGTCTATAGATGGGATGAATATTCTTATTATTACTCTTATCATTTGTTGATATTCTTTCATTATGATAAATAATATCTACCTAGAGTGAATAACACAAAGTATCGAATCATTTATGAACACATACCATTGATAAATACTACACTTATGTATTCCTAAAATAGTTACTTGCGCTTCATCATGATCGATATATTGATTTCACAATTAATAATATTCCTAGATCTATTCCCATGTCAAATAAACATTATGGAATAAAGACCATTAAAATTTAATAACTGAAGGATCAGTTACAAGAGATTCTAGAAAAAGGGTTTTATATGCATGATTTCTTCACCATGGGGTTTTCTGGTCCTCTTTTTCCATAAGAAGGATAGTTTAATTCGTATGTACATCTATTATAGTGATATCATAAAATAGATAAATAAAAATGTTTCCCATCTAGAGATTGATGAATTATTCCATCAACTACATGGCCCCCCACAATTTCATTGGACCATCGGGACACTATCTATGATCTGTAAGGATTATTAAATGATTTCCAAACCCACTGAGTAAGATAAATTAAAAGGGATCAATCTTTCTCATGAATAATGAATATAAATAATTATTAAAGGAATTGAAAAGGAGTCCTACCACTAAAATAGTTCTCACACCAATCTCATGTAGATGAATATTTATGATATATTGTGGTTCATTAAAAGAATGTATTTGGAATTGTTTTGATTCAAAATGATGAATTAATATACTAACCCTCTAAATATTTGAATTTTCTTTAGAATAACTGTCCAATAAATAATTTTTAGTTGGATATAGTAATTATGTATTTAATATATAGTTACTTTATCTATATTGGGGTATTTGTTAAATATATAATGATAATAAGAGCTCAAATTGTTATCAAAAATATTGTGCTTAAATTTTTCCATTAGGGATGAAAAGAGATAATCATGTACAATGACTGAATAATGTATTAAAATCATGGGAAATAATATAATGTGAAAAATGTGATGAGTTGAAAGGATCATGTTACCATAATAATGAGGAGTATTTTAAACAATTGGATCATATAAGACAAAAAAACGATAGACAATTCAGTCAAAAAGGATGTAACATCATCATTCCATTCTAAAATTATAGATCAATAACACCTTCTAATAAAAAAAATGCACTAAAGGAGAAGAAGTTTAAAATTAGAAGAATTTGGAAGCTATATAAATAGGGATATACTTGAAGTTCAAAAATTGATAATGTCAGAGTTTTACGTTTTAGGTCGTGACTGTAGATACCATAATATACTAATATAAATAACATTTATATAAATGATTCACATCATTGAAAAGTCTCCAACTCCCAATGGAGAAAGAACATATATCGAGATATGTTATTGCACTACCAGTGGTACATCATAAAGAAAGCTATCACAATATATACATAAATACTCCTTGTTATTCAATATGTGATATCAAAAAGGAAAAAAGTATAAGGGGATGGGTAACCGGTCCATATAAAAATAGGTGAACATTACATTGGTGTTTCTCATAGGTCATACAATTAAATCGAATGGAAATAAAATTACATGGTTTATAGTGGATGAACATACAAATACTACTCATTTCATTCAAAATTTAGTGGTAATATCATTCGATAAAAATTCTAGGATACACATCACAGAAGTGGTGAGTCATCATGGAACACCACTAAAAATTGTATCTGAATGAGATCTATGATTTATGTCCACATTGTTGAAGAATATAAAAAATTATATAAACACATATTTGAACATTAGTATTTTCTATCACCCTAATCTAATTTTCAATCTTATTTGATTATCCATATTTATGAGGAAATATCGATAAAATATTCAATAAAATTTAAATGAGGATGGGATCAACACCATCCTCTGGTAGACTTCAAATTCAATAATATCTATCACTCAATCATCCAAATAGATCATATAATAATGTATATAGGAAGGGATATAGAACACCATCATGCGAGGATAAAGTTAGTGAAGCTGTGTTGTTTGGTCCAAAAATGGATGGGGTAATGGTAAAAATGTTATTACCACTAAACAGTGCATTAGAGATTTTCAATGTTCATAGAGGTTGTATTATTAAAATCCTCGATAACACATAAACATTATGGATGGACATTAATTGTTTATCCATATATATATTTTTAAGAGTGTAATGATATTTGGGTACAATGGATAGATAATTCATATGATTATTGGCCCCTTTTGGATTCTTGATCATGTTAGAGCTGTTTTTAACCAGTACTCCCACAAACCATGTCTGATGTAACTGATGTATACTACAAAATCCCTATTGAAAAAGTACATACTTTGTTTTATCATATACTAAATTTAAAGCTAATTCCACTATAAAATTGTTTCTTTTATGAGGATCATCTGGTGAAGATCATGTACCATTGAGATAGAGTATTATGTAACAAGTAAACTGAACTAGTCAATTTATTATGAAAAAACCTTATCTATGAGGACGGGGAATGAGAATATTTAGAAGATGTGAATGATAAGTACCCTCAATAATTTTCACCTAAAATGTCAATAGAAATTTCATTATAGAAATTTATCATGGGTGAGATGAATGTAATGACACAAAAGAATACCAATGGAAATTTCCTAATGATTATATATTTGTGTCATATTTAGTATTATTTTATTTTAAATGTAACATATATCATAATATTATGCAAACTAATTTTTATTATACAAATATAAACATTAAATTTAGATAATATATAAGGTTATAATAATTGTGTGAACGAAAAGGGGAAAATTAGAACTTAAGAGAAAATTAATATAAAAAAAATTGGTTCTTCATGATCCCCTAAAATAATTTCTCAAATCAACAACACAATAGAAATAAATTAAAATATTCATAATGAAAAATAAAATTTTAAAATAAATAAATATTTCAATCTGAGACAAACTATTAATTATTGAAAAATTAAGAAATAAGAGGTATCTAATGAATATAAGAAACAAAAAATACTATCACAAATAAAATTATTGGAATTATAATATAATCATTAGAATAGTAATATAACTTCTGAAATATTAATCTCATCATTAAAATTGTAACCTATTCCTTCGAATATTAACATCACTTATAGAAATGTAAAATAATATTTTATTACCTTATAAAATTATATTATGACATATATATATATACAATTATACATGTAAATTAATGTTTTAAAATTGATAAAATAATTTTTTTTAAAACACATATAATTTAATTTAATTTTACATAACAAATATATTTATATAAATGAATGTTGATTTTCATAAAATAATATTATACATTATTATAAATTTTTATTATAATCATTGTATAATTTTATGATAATATAGTTTTTTTTTCAAAGGCCATCATATTAATCCCATATTAAAATTTAAATTTATCAAATAAATAATATTTTTAATTAAAAAATTATTATTATTTTTATAAAATTGTATTTATAATATTGGAATAATTTTTAATATAAACACAAACAATTGGTTTAATATTTTGTATCTAAATAATTTTTTTGGTTTTTTGTTGAATAATAAAATATATAAAATAACAAATTTGACATTATAAGTTAGATGAATGATAAATTGAAATAGGGTTGATGTAAGAAATCATTTTTCCTATATAATATTCACCATTTACTATATATGGTAAAAAAAATATTCACTATTGGTAATTTGGATCCAAATTTATAAACTAATGATTATGTTATATAAAAAAAATCCCTCTATCCCCTTAAAAATACCACCCCTCCTTTCCCCTAATACTCACATATTATGTCCCTCAAATCCTTCAATATTTCAACCAAATTTTATTTCCAATCCTCAAACACATATTGTGGTTCTTATATTCTCACTAAATGACCAATTCCATTTTCCTAAATGTGTTTTATATGGATATGTCATTGAAGAGGTAACATTCTCAAACTATCACTTTTAAATTCCATTCTTCTCCAGCCTTCCCCTCAACTTTGTCACCAAACATTGATTAATAACTCAAGTATCATACATATAGTCGAATGAAATAATTATAATGGGATATATACTATTTATAATATTATGTTAACCCCTTATTAAAAAACATGAACTATTTCTATATTATAACTATCACGACCTCAATGGGTAATTATTTTTTGAAATGATGTAATAAATTATCCACATGTGATTTAACAACGGAATCAGGATACAAATATCATAAGAAAAATGAAATTAAAATTTATATCACATTGAACATATAATAAATGTACTTATTATATTTATACTAAATCAAATATAGATTTAAAATAATCTTTATTATGTAATTATTGACTTTAATTTGATTATTCCTGACATTATTTAAATTGCAGAAAAACTCATGATCATGAGGTAAGGGGTAACTATGAACCATACCATTTTAATTGGGTAATTATTTCTATATCTTTTTACCATATTATCTATATTTATTATTCTTATTTACTTATTCCATATTTTTTATATATTTACCAATGATATATACATAGTGTAATTCACTATTCATTGATGGGTATATAAATTTTTTAATGTTCCCCTTATCAACTAATTTTGAAAATCCAATTAAGGAGGAAAATATATTTTAATTTACGGCATTAATATAAAACTCAATGAAATGTTTTAAGACATAAATTTTTAATAAAAAAATATATTTACATGGATTTTTTTTATTTTAACATTTATGGAATCAATTTTGTCGATACAGTCTTTAATAAATATTTACCCATCACCATAAAACATCAAAATAGTGGTACATTTATGAAGTATCATTTCCACCCTTATTCAATTATACACATCATTTGGAAATAATTTATTATAATATATTATTATTTTACTCATATTAATTTTGAATAATTTTCTTGTCCTTTATTTTGAAAATATATTTATCATACACCCTATGGTTATGCTATGTGACATGGACAATCAATCCCATTCATTCCATGAGAAATCCTTCTATTTAGGCCTTATCATTGATTTCCTTATGTAGAACACATATATATGTAAATATTATGATTGGTGTTCCCCAATAATTCTCCAATTCATTGGGTATTAATTTTGTCTCATGAGACAATATGAATGGGATTTGGGGGTAAACCTAATCAAAGATGGTACTTTTTCCACTATGAAATTTCTACATAGAAGTTAGTCAAAAAATATAATGATTTCAGGTTTTATATTGTTTAAAAAATACTATGTTGAAATGATAATTTGATTCCATATTTTTTATGTTATGCTCTCACATGTAAATTCATAATCCGTCTAATGTATTAAAACATGTATTCCCTTTTGACTCACATGATACACATTATTATCATGTTAATTACCTTACATGGATTTTATATTTCCCCTTTAATTTAAATATTTCCAAGTATATCCTTTTAATACATAAGTGCTGAAGGGTCATCGGGGATCATTAATGAGAATAAAATCTATTTTTTTTATTTTAGTTTCATTTTTTAGTTTTATAAACATATTCTTCCAAAGTCACTATAAATATTGATTTTCTGGTAATGTTTATTGGATTTTTATAATATTAATATATAAGAATGTGTATAAAAGGATTTAGTATAATTATATTTTATTTATGAATATTTTAAATAGACATACCCATGACTGTTTAAATGAATCTATTTATGATCATGAAGATGAAATAATAGATTATATTAAATGTTAAGGAAAATATTTAACGAATATTCAAAATACATTCAAAGAAAATATGTTTTTTTGAAAATTAGAAAATAAGATTTTTTGGTCATAACATATTTAATTCTGTTAAAATATTTCCTATAATGATTTAAAGACTATTGATGGTTATATTACTAGGGTGGTGGAAGAATTTCTTAGATCAAAAAATGTAACTACAAATATTTGTTTTCTAAAATTTTCTAGTTACAATAGAATGTTTGACGAACTGATTTCTTTGTCATCTATCTGAGTAAATATGTAAATTGAAAAAGTATATAAATTCAGGAACAAAAATGAATGTGATAAATATTTTTTTGAATTAAAATTAATATTGGATAATACAATAGTGTTGGGAATTCCTACTAGAAGTGGTGAGTTTGGTACCTATAGTGATGCTACATTGAATGTACTAGGTTGGGTCATGATGAAAGATAATTATTTAATTATATATTCATAATACAATTTGATTATATTTGACCATAATTACCCTACATAAGGCATTGGACTAGATTTTAGTAATTATTTCATGAAAAATATGATGAAATATTTTTTATGGGGTAAAATGTGAAATATATACTAACCATAAAAATTTAATGTATATATTCAATCCAAATGTGTTTAATATAATGAATAGAACATGGTTCAATCTAATTATGTTTTATTATTTTTGGATTCAATAAGTTCAATTTTAAAAAAATCTAGTTGATTCCATTAATTTGAAAGATAATGCATTAATATAAATCATTTGTTTTGAACCTAAATATTTAATTAATGTTTTAATGAATATTACACTGCTAATTATGCATGCCACAACTCCAACTCTTATGTTTCATGTTTTCTCATAGCTATCCTTGTTTGATTGAATAAATCATTCTAAGAAGGAAAATTAAGGTTTGTAATAAATTTTAGTGTTTCTTAATAATGGGTTTTTTTGGAATGTAACATCTATAGAGAAACTGCTCTGATATTTCGAAAAAGGAGGTGTCTTCCAAGTGATTATAAATTAAGGAACACATAATTTGGTGAAGTTCATAACTCTTTATATAATTTATATCATATCCCAACAAGATATAATAAGAAAATAGATAATACTATTGGTAAGAATGGATGAAAAAGGATATTTTTTATTTTACATTAAATGTTTGACATTTAATCAGGATAAGGATTAGTAAAAACAAATAAAGGTGGTATATAAGTATTTCTTTGTGCCTGAATTGATATAAGATAATATTTCCACTGAAAATATGGTGGGATTAAAAAATACATCTCAAGGTACTAATGTGGTTTTTATTATTGTTGATAAACTTAAAAAAATATGTACAATTTCATCTTATTCAAGATAGTGTTCGCTCAATATATATTTTTAGACTCAATCATAGTGATATTTGTATATTTAACAAAATCACAAAATCTATATTCCATTTTCATGTTCATAGAATTATATTTAGTTTCTATAATGGACCTCAAAATTAATTGGGTAATAAACTAAATTTCATTCATTTTTTTCATCCTTAATATGTTCGTTCATAGATTTGACGTATTCAGAATTTTGAGAACATTATTCATGTTTTCACACCATATTATGAGGCTAGTTGGGATCCAAATCCCTATATCGTATAATTTTTTAATTATAACTGTTTTCGTTTTAGTATAAGGATTGATCATTTTGAGGAATTTTATGGAAAGTGGTGTCTGAATGTAGCATGTTGGGAAAATTTTGGTAACTATAATTTTTTTGACCAAAACATGTATATAAATGTCGTATATGATAGTGATTTTTCATAAATTCATTTGGGAATCTCATTTTTGGAATATTCGTTATAAAGATAATTGTATTAAGAATATCTTATATAAATTATGTGATCATATATGTATTACAATATATCCTCGGAATAGTGATATATTATTTTGTTAAAAGGGAATGTTAATCCCATTGTTAATTTTTCTATAAAAAATTCTTGATAATGTTGAATTGTTTTACTAATATTTAACCTTAAATTTGAGTTCAGTTTAGAAACATGATGTGTTTAATTTTTCATTGTTAAAAAATGTTTACTATATTCATATCCTGTTTTGAGACTTGAGGTAGTAATGTTAGAAGATAAACATTATTATATGGAAAATTTAGTGATAAATATAGATCATAGAGAGCATGTGTTAATGAATTAGTTAACTCAATATTTAATGGTTATTGGTAAAAACCATATAGTAGAAGAAAAAATATGAAAACTTGAAAAACTAAGAGGGAAAATATGCCAATTTTTTTAACTGGTAAACAAAATTATAAGGATTAAATTTTATAATGGAGGAATGAATTTAACATTCTATTTAATTTTAGTAATAAATAAAAATCATAATTAATTAATAATATTTTAATATGTTTTTTGGATTCCGATTCATAATAATAATTTTATATTATTCCTCAAGCCAAAAAAGTAATAGTTTGATTCTTGGTAATGTGTTTTCCTTATATAATATAATTTTGGTTTAAAATTTATAATTCTATATTTTTCAAATTCAATCCGATAAAATTCAATTATTTTTTAAGTAATCATATCAAAGAAATATTAAATTTAATTTAAAATTTTCTCAGAATGAAAATAATTTTCAAGAGTGTAGTAAAAAAATTGATATATTTGAAAAATATCATTTTATTTGATTTATGTAAAAATTAATGTTTTGATTTATATTTATTTTAATGAAACATTTTCTCCTTTTTATAAGACTAATAATATTACATAAATTTTTATATACATTATTATTGTTTTGGTAGACATTCAATATTATCCTTAGAAATTAAATTTTCATGTGACATTGTTTTTTATTGTGTTTTGTGAAATTATCATTACATTAATTTTCATTACCTCTACAAATTGAATCAAGAAAAATTTATTATTTATTTTAAATAAATTATTTCAACTCCATTAATTAATTTAATATCATATTTATTTCATAATTAATAGTCACCATTATAAATTTATGTCACCATAGTAAAGGGTAAAATTGCATATTTAATGATAAAACTAAGTGTTAATGTCAAAATATTACTTGTAAAATATTATTTGTTGATTTTATATTATCCCATATCATATTAAAATAAAACATTTATTGTTTAGGGACTTTTTTCAATGAATATTACTTTATATTATTCCAAAACACATATAAATTACAATAGTTGAACAACATAATTTTTTGAAGGGATCCCCTCTCTAAAATTATTAACATATTATAAGCTATTTATCTAAATTAGTCCCTAGAAAATTACCATCTAGTCATATCTCCCCTCATTCTATATGTCTTAGTGTCACCATAATACTGTCCTATACGGCTTAAGATTTATTCTAAAAAAGGATTTCTAATCAATTGGAGAAATATTAACAACATATTTTCATATTTATTTCTTCATCCACCATCATTAAATATTATTTAACCATGAAAAAATACCATCATTATCATATATATACTGAAATTTCATTATGATTATTTAAATAACCTATATCATCTCCATTTCTGTCAAATGGGAACTAAAACCAACACTCATGTGTACTTGTAGATTACCTTCTCTATAAAGCGGTGTGTTTAATTGTTCATTACCATCACAAATGTATGGTTATATTGATAGTATTAATTTATATATATGATTTTGATGAAATAATTATGAATTTAAATATAAAATATATTAATTAACATTACACATTCCCGATCAACAAAAAATTATTATATTTCTCATGTTTATGTGTGAACTACCACATCTACAAAATGATGTGATTTGTTTTACATGTTCACCATTCATTAAAAGTTAAAAATTGGTTTTAAATTTATAATCATAATAATTATTATATAATTATTTATAATAATATTATGCAATAATGACCCAATATATCATGTTGAAGCCACCACTGTTGTTTTTTATTAACAATTGAATATCCTCAAAATGTATACCATGAACTAAACTAATATAAAAATCGTATATGGTTTCATAATAAAGGAAAAAAAATGGTATCTAAAAATGGAATAAATATGAGAAAATGTTACTATGTAGTTTACAAATTAATATATGTTTATTATATATGAATTAAATTATGTGCATGGATAGTTAGACTCAAGGTCATGATTTTCTCTTTAATGCCCTATTTTAAAATATGTTATGTTTTTTCATCACATTTTCAACCATATCCATGTTCATTAAAATGATTTAGGTATTGAAATAATATACTGACATTTACTTTTTACATGTTTTTATAATTTTTTTTTTCATTTTTATTAATATCAAAATAATAATTTTAAACAATTTTCATATGGGTAATTTTCGGATTTTTCCAAAAATTGTAAATTTTTTTATCGTATATTGCATTAGAAGAATTTATTACCAGATTGAACACTATTTAATAATATTATTTACATATAATTAATCTTTTTTCAATGAAATTATTATACTTCTTCTCAAAAAGAGTTTCATTTTATTATTTTTCAATAAAAAAATTATTATTATTTCAACTCGAAGCAAGAATGTGCATATTCTAATGTTTTAATTGATAAAAATTGTGATATTTTATTATGAAAATAAAATAATTTGTTTTAAATTATGGTATTTTATTTTTTACATTAATAATATTTATGATAGATCACCATATATCTCTTAAATAATATTGGTTATTTTTCATTTTTATAGGGAATATATGTTGGAATTTACTATGTATGTTATTATATTTATAATAGTTCTTCGAAGAGTTATTATAATTATAATATAAAGATGATTTACCAAGGTTCATAACATTTTTTTCTAGCCTTTTTTAAATATTCCTTTATATTTAATAAGTAATTCAATTTCAATTACATATTATAAAAAAATTATTCCTCATTTATGGGTTAAAATTATATTTTCGAGAAAACAGATTGATGAGTGCTCCAATTTTACAAGTAACCCCCATGATTACTATTTCACATTATTTTTTTCATATAAATATTTTATGAAAATCCATGGGATGTGATGTGGATTTCTTGTGTAGGTATACTGTTATTTTATATACTGATGATAAATATGAGAATATTTTTTTCGTTTTTTTGGAATTTCTAAATGGGCAGACATATTTCCTTGTATCTTTATCCTTAGAGATATTTCTATACCCACTATATGATTTCACAATTTATTCACATGACTTATTTAGTATTATGAGCAATATAATTTTCAATCATTCCATTGTGAGGATTTATATTAAATTAAGAGAACATTTTTTTAATGAAATAGTTGTTTAAATTTAAGAATAAAGTATTTGTAAAAAATGGGATATTAAGTGGATCTGTCCACTTTGTTTTGGAATGAGTTGATATGATATATTTTATCCTTTTCCTATAAATCTATAAACTAAAAATATCATCTAAATGTAATAATATGAAATAAATGTTATATAGAATGTATTTTGGGCATGTTTTTGTTTTGTGTAGTTATAAATACAACAGAATGATGCATCTATGGTGATGAAGAATAACATATAGAATATAATTTTTTTTATCATTATTCTTATTAAAATTACTTCTTTATTTTATTTTTATTATATAAAAAATAAAATTTCTTAACCCTCATTTATGAACTCAATGTTTTCATAATTTTCATTAAAATGATATTCAATGCCATAAATTTTCTCATGATTCTAATGATTTCTAGATGAAATGATATTTAGAAAAAATAAATATTTGGTTTCAAAAAGTATGATTATAATTCTTTAAAACCCCACAATGTATATTATTACAGTGTTTTTAATTTTCTAAGAGGTAATTTTCTCAACTCCATAAATTATAAATTCATGAAGAGTTAATATTGTTATATAATATTCCATATACACTGAAGTTATTTTATTATTTTAATAGGTTGTAATTAAGAAATCGATCCATAAAATTTCTCCAAGGATATTAAATAAAATTATAGATGAATATATTTTTATTTGTGGTACACTAGAACCAATATTTCATAAGGGGTCACGATCCTTGGAATATTACATACCATAATAAAATAAAAATTATTACATATCCATTTTTTGATATAGAATTTAATTTTGAATCCAAGTAGAGAAATTTGACAAATTAAACAATAATTTGTGGGAAATCAGAAATACATTTTAAGAGATGTGCATAACAAGGTATAATATAAAAAATAAATAATTAATTTCTGTGGTGTAGAATTCAAAAACATAAGATAATGGATGACTAGTTAACAAATGGTAGAGATATATTTTTCGGTACACTAACTACAATGGAATGAATAGTTAACACTGTGATTTCATATTTGGAAAAAAATATAATTATTTTATATTTATCAGTGGATAATTAGAGTCAAAGAAAACTTTTACTATATAAATTTATTCCACAAATTTGTATAATGTGTGGGAAATACATTGATTGATGATTTTGGATAAGGTACTTTTATTATTTCTCTTTAGTATTATTTATCTTGTTATTTCAACCAGATGAAATGAATTCTACACGGATAATACATTATATTTCATTCATGAGTGAGTAGTCACATTAAGATATCAAATATTATTTGTAGGGGTATTATTATGTATAGTGTATTTCGTTTGACTAGGGATGTGTTTTTTACCTTTTATATTATAATTTTTTTATTTTATTATAATGATCTTGCAGTGATTATTTGAGAGAAAATATAACAATAAAACCAATATGATTGAGGGTTATTTGGATCGAAAAATTATCCTTAAAATCATTAGGAATTACATATTACATTTGACTTCATATTATTTATATTATGATCTTTAGTGATAATTTCATAAATGTAATATTATATTTTCTATTGAAGTTTACTATTTTGATATCAAATGCAATAGAATAATTCTACATAGAAACTCCATTTCAATGAAAACTAAATAATCGTAAATTCTTATAAAAACCCAACATTGAAATTTATTTTATAAACCATCGATTATGAGAAGCTAAAAATTGAGGTGTTTTTTTAATTTCTATTTTAATTTATGGAACGGAAATGTTTGAATTCAATAAAACCACTATATCTTATGCTCAATGGATATTTAATGTGTTCAGTGCATTAAATTAATACAGTTATCAATATGAATAAATTTTAGTTTTGTTTTTCAGGTCCAAAAATAAAAATGAATAAATGTATAAATTCATCTTTAGAAACTGAAAATGTAAAAGTGGTGGGTCATATTTTTCCATCCATTTATGGGGGAAGGAATGCAACCAAAAAATTATAGAAATAATTTGAATGCACAATTTTTTTTAATTTTTAATACTCATTTAGAAAATTTTATGATTTATTATATTATTTACCACATGATATTAGTCCATGACCAGAACACAAATCATGAAATCAATCAGTGGTAATAAATATACAATACAATATTTTAAACAAATTATTCAAAAGTAATTTTCATGATATTGTGAAGTAATGATGAATTTGATAAAAATTTATTATGTGTTGTAAATTAAAAATAGAAACCCCATTGAAAATATTAAAAATATAAAATTAAAAATAACAATAATGGACTCTAGACTTCACTTGGCCGATGACGTTGCTCCATTAATTTTTAAAGCTCAAATAAATTCTAATAAATTTGAGATGATTCCAATAATTCAATAAATGGTTTAAAATTTTAGGTAATTTATTATATGAAAAGTGAGGACCGGGATGCTCTATTTAAAATATAAAATAAATGATAAAAAATTTAATGAAAAAAAGGTTTCCATGATATTAATATATGGATAACTATATTTTTTTCTAACTGTTATAATTATTTATTTATTTAGGGTCCTACAGTTTGGTTTCGTATTAACACTATGTAATCACTAAATTTTTTCCCATGAGAAGTAAATCTGACAATATAATATAGTGACTTCACATAATGAAATTTATAACTTCACATAGTGGGACTAAGAATAAAACCATATGGAATGGGAACTATATAAAGATATTTATAGGATTCTTACACACTATGGGTATTATTTTTTTTCAATTTGAAATTATAAAATATTTCATACTCACTATCATGACATTAAATATTCAAGACATAATTTTGGGAGAATTATTGAAATATAAACAACACTAATATTGAAACCTTGTATGAATTTTGAAATGATATTTTTCTGTATCACGGTGAATTTGGACCAGTAATATGAATAAATCACTTAGTGGATAATTAATTTCATTGAATACCAAGTGGAAAATATATCTAAAAAATTGTATTTACAGAGAAATATATGATATAATGGGGAACCAACTTTGACATAGTAAATATATTCACATAATATTTGTCAAAGACAATATCTATTTCATGAATTAAATGTCAAAATCAAGAAGGGCTAAATAGTCGATGTATTATTTTTGTACTATAACAAATATAAAACTTTCATATTATATAATAGTAGATAGAGATATAATTCAATGAAACCAATTCATTAATTGAATCAACCTAAGAGATTAAAATATTCACACTTCTTTAATTCCCATGGGGGTTCTCCATGGAAGGAACGCCACCAACCCTATTTTTTTACAATTCATACAGATCATTCCAAGTGTGGATTTAGAACTAATACATTTAATCAATTTTAGTAATAATCAATGGTGTCTCAAAATTATTTTAAATTAATGTCATCCTAATCTATTAATGAAAAAATTATTTTTCCGAAGGGTAAACAAATATGAAAAAACATGATTTAATCTAGAACAATAGTCAACCCCATCTTCGGTGCACTGATAGACTATTGTAAGAATATTCCCAAAACATATCATATGTAGTACTTTGACACTGCTTTATATCATAGATGTTCATTTGGAAGAGGGCCTTTTTTTAAATATCCGGGAGTATATGTGAATTATAGCAGAGGGAAACCATTAATAAGCTAGATGAAATAAAAAATAATGGATTCGAATGAATTAAAAATAAAATCAGACAAAATAATAATTAATCAATGTAAATGATGTGGAAGATACCCTTATTGATATGTATGTTTCAGTGAAAAATAAAGGTTACTTTTACATGAAAAATATTTCCCTTTTAAAAAGGAGTTATAAATGAACTGATATATCATAAAATTGAAATTATTTAATATGTGATTGGAAAAATCATTGATAAATAAACTAATTGAGGGTTTAATAATGGTATATTAATTTCTATAAATGACTATCACTAATTATATTGTTTCACCATTAGATGGAATACCACACTCACTAAATATATATATGTATAAATAAATAATGAAAATGGTGATATAAGAAATTTTTAAATAGTTCAACCATATCAGTCTAATCTATGGTGAGGTACTAAGGATGAAGAAAAAATCCATATCATATATAATTTTCAATTTGAACTCATTCTCACCTACTTTACATTGACTGATAATTTTAGAAGTCACTTATATATCAATTTAAATTTAACGACATTTCTAAATTAAGATACCTTAGATGTACCAAATAATATCATATTATATAATAAATATTTATTCTCAAAACCAATATTCACCATATTGAGGGCTTCAACATACCATCAAATTTTTTGGGAAATTATATAACTATTTATATAAGAACAGTTGATGAAAACTCATGCTCATTTAAAACACTTCTAATAAAACATTTTTCATTTATTATACTTTATATATGAAGATATTAGAATATTGTATCTTCAAAAAATAAATGCATTCATGTATGTAATTGAAGAAAATGATTCCCTTAATTATAATGAAATTAATAATCCTTGAATTTTTAATAAGAAGATCAGTATACTATTTACATAAAGATAAATCTAAAAACATGCATCCTGAAACCCTTTATAATTAAATAATATTAACAACCCAAACTTTCAAATGTAACTGATTTATCATAATATCATTTAATGATTGTGTTTATATTTTCTGATAGACTCTTTTTCATTCATGTAAACGATACATTTTCTCTAAAATTATACAATATCTTCTGAAACATTGAAAAAAAAATTACATGTCAAGCACTTTATAAATACATCATGATTTTTTATAATATAATCCTTTTTTACAATCATTATTAATCTATGTGTCTCCAAATCCCTTAATCTTTTGGGGGGTTTCAATAATCTCCACCTATGGGTTTGTAGATAACAGTAATAACACTATAACCATCAATGTTTATAAATAAACATATGGTTAAAATAATTTATTCTCACTTTAGTATTTCATTAATTCCATTATCGTGTCATCTATGATATTCAATGATGAACTCCCCCACCCAATAATAAATTTTTTAAAAAATCTCTCCCCCTTATTTGGATAACTCTCCACCTTTTTCAACAATCCCAAAAGTCACTACAATGTGGGATAAATGTTCACATAAAATTTTCATTACATGGGGGAAACAACAAAACTACTTGGGTATTGGGATTTCTCCATCCATGTTATTTAAATATGGGTAGTTGACTGGACTCTGAGATCCACTTAATATATATTAATCATCTTCCTAGGAGTGTCCTTTTTATTAATATCAATGACATCATGTTGGCTAGGCATATACATCAATATCCCACACCCTTTCTCATAATTTTCTAATATGATGTTATAACTGAATTAAATTTTCATTGTATTTGATCAATAGATGTGAGTTTTGTTGTTTTTGTTTTCATTTTTTTTCAATAATTTCAATTTGATATTTTACTTCCAAATAATTTTTTTCTGTATTTTCAAATGCCACTTTAAGGTTTGTGGGAATCTCACAATGTCCAACAAGGTTCAATCCAAACCTCCACCCAAATAAAAAATTCAAAAACAACGAACCAGAAAAATAACATCTAAACCACACATGCCAAGTCATCAAAATAAAAAATAGCATAAACTAGTTTGAATGTAAAAAAATCATATCTATGAATACTATCATTGAGTCATGTAATCTTGAGTTACGAGCTACCTAGAGAAATGTCCCTTGAAATCAAAAATATATACAGAGATGATCACACCAGAGAATTCCCTGCACTGCTTCAATTTCTGAAAAATATACATCGTTGTCACTTCACCTTTGACGATCGTTAACACACACCATAAAAAACCACCATTTCCAGAGATTATAATAAAATTCATCACTAAATGAGTATCAAATGGATCTATCATGTTCTAAAAAACGAAGCAAACTTTATTTGATTCTTTTTATAATGAAACCCCAAGTAGATCTAACAAAACAGTGGCCATCTTGATGGTAGAATACCGACTCAATGCTCGCATGAAACACTGATGGACACTAAACCCCACATCCCAGAACCAAATGGTTACCATCACACCATTTTCCATAGGGAGATACGTAGGGAAATAAGAGGTCATATAAAGGGTCTGAATGAATTTGTACTCCGAACGATGCCTATATATTAAGAGTTTAGAGATATAATTTGGCAGAAAATATGAAACCATTACAGTGCTGGAAAACCAATCAACCCTCAAACCACCTAAACCAAAACCACCTTGTTCCTAGTGTTCTAACTCTAACATAGAGATCCATACATGATATTTAGGTTAGATAACAGTTTGGATGGCCGAGTAAATCCCCAACACACAACCATTAATGGGAAGGCAAGAAGAGGAGAGAATGAAAACCCATGGTAGTAAGCTCCCAAGAAGAAACACAGAGAGGTAGAAAAGAAAGAGATTATGTGAGTGAAGAAGAAGGGATGAAATAAGGAAGGAAAATTAATTGAAAAAAATGTAGGTGAAACGCTACCGCCGAGGAGGTCTGAAACCCTAGGTGGAGTAGCCGAGTTGAGATTAAAGAGAAGAGCCGCTGTGCATGTGATTTGGGAAATAAAATATTATTTGTTGTAATTCTAAAAAACTCAAGATTCATAATATTAGAATAAAACAATTAGTAAATAATTATTATCATCTATAAAATAAAATTAATTGGTCACTTAATTTCCCCATATATCTTACTATAATAATTCATTATAAAAAAAATCATGAATCTATTATTCCGTTGATATATTAATGTATTATATTTTCCACTACAATATAGAATTACATGGGATTTATTTGGTATATTATAGATTTCGATTTGAAAAAACATATCTTGTCTTATCATTATTTTGAATAAATGGATCAAATGATCAACATATACTATTTGAAATTAACCTCTTTATTACCACCATCCCATAACAACTTCATCTGGGTAGTAACTGATTTATTATTTTCATGAAATACCCCATTACATATATTTTAAGAACATCCATTGAATATTTCGATAATGAGATGAATTTTACAATACATTACTCTATCACATTAAATCCAATAATAATTATCAACTCACTAATCAGATATAATTCAAACAATAACTTTATAAATCATAAAAATGTAATGAATTCCACCTCATTTTAAATACTAATTCTTATATCATTAAAAAATACAAGATTTTTAATATATAAGGATTTATATTTTTATTATATACTTATAATGAACCCCATAATACTATAAAATAATAATTTTCATTTACTAATCAATTCTATAATACCACATGTCACATTATTTATTACATCAAGTAACATTATTACTCAAAAAACAACATTCTCATATTCATTCATATGAAAACAAAATGGATAAATTATTTAAACCTCATAATCAAGAAATAAATTTATAAATATGGATATTAGATCAATCTGGAAAACCATGAACTATATTTTGATATCTATAGACATGAGTAATCATGTTATTTGAATACTAGTGATGAGAGAAAATATTTTATCAACATTGATTAATTCAACATAGAATTATCCTGTAAACCCAATCAATGAAATATTCTAAATTAAAATGAAACCTTCAGTTAGTGCAATATGAAAAACCTTTTTGGTCTAAATTATGATCTTATCAAATGACCAATAAAAAATATCTATTTCTGGATTCATCATACTTTGATCATTCCTTCCATGAATCTATTGAATCAGATTATAATATTTACAATACTTGTAAAAATTTTGTTTTGTTTATCTAGGGTAAAAAACTTGTTTTATATAAGGATATTATTGTAACCATTTTCTCAAGAATTGTACATTATTTTATGATAATATACATAATAATTGTTTCCGATCTTTTCAGCTTCTATAAAGCTGGTGTTGAAGCCTCATTTTTCTAATCATCAATGTATTCCTCAAAAAAAACTCTATCGACATGTTCAACCCCAAAGACTCTCAACTCTTCATTAAATTCCACTATAATTTTCATATTTTCATAATAAATATTCATCTAATATTCATTCATCATATTTGATGGATTCTAATAAATTTTCCCATTCATTTTTTGACACACTTGTATTCCATTTTCAAGGTACATTATAAAATGAATATTTCTTCGTCTTCTAATGATTCTTATATCCATTGTTTAACAATATGTAAGATAAATCGGTATAATTATTCTATTTGAAGACATTTCAATGTTATATAATTCATTTACTAGATATTTAATGGTGTATTTTTTTTCCTTAAAGACATAACTGTGTCAATTATAATCATATAAATATGATAATATGTCATTCATACAAAAATTGGAAGCTAAGACTTCCTCAATTGGAATAATTCCATTCATATTAGACTTACTATAATATCTCCTCCCAACCATACTATTTTTTAAGGAGTTATCACAACATACACATGGGTCCTTATCCCATTCTTCTTGATATAATCCTCAATAAGGGAATTTGTAAAATATATTCTATTATCTGTATGTAATTTAAAAATCTTCTTCCCATATTTCTTTTTGACCATCTAGTGATACCATTTTGTGTAACTAAACACCATTTAATAGAGGGAGATGACTAAAAATAAGACTATTATATTGAAAACATTAATTGATATTGTGTTTTATCTCTTTCCATCAATGAATATTTTTTATTTCAATCCATGCTCATTAGAAGTACCAAATTGAGAATCAACAATCACTGTTTTTCATTTTTCATTAATATTTACAAAATAAAAATATTTTTCTGAAAAATATCATATTTTTTTTATGATTACATATACGTGTAAGGATAAAAAACCCCATCATTCTTCACCATATCTTATAAGGTTTTTTGCTCAGGTAACCAATACATTAATGTTACAATTATTTACAATTTTTTTAAATATATTTAAAATGTATTTAATTTATGATGTATAGATTATCTATTATGTGTTTCCATTTCATCCCAAATTCAAAATCAATTTAATTAATTAGATAAATATTATTAAAACAATTCATAAAATATTCTGAGTCACATAATTGGAATAAAATTTAATAGATATTCCCAAGCCCTTAAACCAATATGGAATCCCTACATCTCATTTATTTACCCTGAAAAAATTCTTTTCGTAATTCAATAATATTCAACTATTCATTTTTTCCAAATCTAATGAAACCTTGTTTTTCATAACTATTTTATGTGGCTACATAATTTTTTTATCATATGTAATATAAATTCACTAAAAATTTTTTTTTCATTAATATAAGAGTATGAGACATTCATCTTCTATAACTAAGTTCTAATCACTTTTCTTTTTTTGGGTCAATTATGTTCACATTAAATCCAATGATTATTTTTATGTATGATCCCCCTAAAATTTTACTAGACCAACCACATCTATAATGTCCTAACATTTATTTTCATTATTATCTTACTTGATTATTCCTTGTGTAACACCCCAGGTAAATAAAGAATATGACATTTTTATATTTATCCATTTTTGTGAATAAAATATTAATATTACTTTAAAGGGAACGCTATGCTAGATGGCGTACCTAATATGCAACAATGAGTTTCTTGGGAATCTTACGTTGCACTCTAATAATAAAATAATATAATTTTAAATAGTAGTTAACGCCTAGCTGTTGTAATGGCGGGAATGAATACAACTAACTAAAAATTGATTATATATGTTTGTCAAATATTTTTAGTCTTTACAATAAATTTTATAGGATAAAAAATGTGAATGAATCCAATTTTAAGGGTAAACATTCCAATATTCTTCAAAAGGTTGATTAACCGCCTTTTGATGGAGAACCTCTTTTAAATCCACTTTTTGAAAATTTAATGTGTTATATTTGACAAAATAAAATTCTTCTTTAGAATCGGGACATCAAAATTTACTTTGTGTAAATTTTTGGTATTTTTCCGAAAAAGTTCAATTTTTAATTAATAGTGGAAAATGTTGTATTTTGATTCAAAACCACTTTTTAATCAAATTTATTTATATTATTAGATTATCTTTTCAATTGGTTTTAAAGTGAAATTAGAATATATTTTTACCATTTAATCCAATAGTGGTCATTGTAATTAATTTCACTTTGAAATTGGACTTAAACTAGTGTCAATCTTTTGATACTTATTGTTTCATAAAAACACACTATTTGCTCTGACAGTGGGAATTAATTATTAAATTAATTAATACAACTTATATGTTTTTACTTTTGTAAAATAGACATAATTTTTGAATTCGGAATATCAAATATAGCTTAGAGTGAATTTGTGGTAATTTTCTGAAAAACATCAATTTTTGATGAATAGTGAAACCACTATGTGGTACTTATAAAAACTGATTTTCCATTTAAATGAAATTTTTTCCATCATTTTGTTTTGAATTTCAAAAATCCGACATACATGGTTGTCATCAATAAGTAAAATGTGGTTCAATGAGATTAGAATAATTTTTTGGTGAATACTAACTTATTAAGTTTTTAATCGCGATTAGAAGTAATTAGTGTAGTTTAAGGTAAGAATAATGTTTTAATAAAATGAAATGACCTAGACACATGTACTACCCTCATTTTATGTGTCATTGAAGACTAAAACAATCCATGGGTCAACTTGGTTACCCCATGGATCCACTTTGGTTGCAAAATGACATAAATATCTTTTTATTTAATGTTAAAGTAAAGAATGACACAAACATCAAATGTTTTACTAAAACAATATTTACATGGGGTTATACTAGTCATATTTTTGACTACAAATAGTCATTTTAAATATAAAAATATTGACTACATCATAGAATTTTTTTTATAATTTTTATACATTAAATAAATTAAATTATTTATGACATCATGATGATGCAGTGATGACCTCATTATTTAACGATTTAAATAAAATGTAAAGATAATGTAAACTATAAGACCTAAACATGTCCAAAACCTATTGGATGGGTTCATTTCTAACCCTTATCTCCTTATCCTCGAAACACATCAATGTGGGACCAATAAAATCCGAAACGCATTTGAAAATAAAGTTACATTTTATACCTTTCCAAGAGTGCCCCTCCTCTCCTCTTATAAAAGGCCCCCACCTCTACCTCCTTACCCACACATCCGAAGCCTTTGGCTCTGCCAAACCCTGCCCATTTAGTCTCTCGACATCCCTCTCTAACTCCTTGAAGCCTAACTTTGGGCAGAAGTCTTCCCAAGGAAGCCTTTTAGCTCAAACCAAAGGGAGTTACCCGATTTTAAGGTAATGTATTCACTTGAGTCCTTTTGTTTTATTTTACTTCTCCAACCCCCAAAACTCTTTTTATTATTTTCTTTTGTAACAAATCCAGTATCTTCAATATAATAGGATGTTTTTATAAGAATTATTCGAGCTACACTTAAACACACCTACATCTAATGGATAATGAACATACTGTTTCCGTGGATGGCGAATTTGTGCCTCCCAAAACAATGATTGTTCAACATTCTTCTAATACCTTAAAATATGGACAATAAGATGACACTATATTTATATATGATATCTAATATGTTTATTTTTTAATTAAGCTTCTGTATTTTTCATTTATGGCATACCTTTATGGTTTCCATTATGGGTAAACGCGATATCTTCATTTAAGGAAGTGCGGACTACCGCCCCCTCAAAGTGATTTGATTCGTTAATACCATATGTGGTACGTATAAAGGATATATTTAAGGATATTATATATGTTACCATACTGGAATTAAAATACTATTATGTATCATTATGTTTTAATTCCATTAAATATGAAATAGAAATGGAAGTAGCGTTCATGCGTACGTACGACTTACCGTCTCCATGAACGGTGCATTTCATTTCTTAACTCTAAATGTTATATAATATTATAAATGAATGAATATACTGTATATATATATGATATATATGATATCTAAATCATGAATAAAATTCTGGATATAATGAACATTTTGCCACACGAACAACATGTAATTGTAAGAAGTCCACTTTCGACTTAAGAACCAAATATCGGCAAAACAAATATTATTAACTTAAATGATTACATAATGTTTATGACATGGTAATAAGTGATATAAAATGAATAATGAACTTGAAAAAGGTTCTTAAGGAAGTATAAATTAACTCAAGTTTATTATTAAGGATATTAAAGAATGATAGAGTCAAGTCAAACCTGAGGTAAGGGATCCTACTCCTCTCTTTCTTTTTAAGTACAATCTTTTATGTCATTCATTTTAAATCTCATATTTCTTGTTATTGGGATGTTATTTTATATTAATATTACTGTAATTTTTATGTTCAAATTATGAGAGACCCTATTCTCTCTCATCAATCCATTTTGTAGGTTTTGAGTGGCGCCGTTATCCTGCCGAATTTTGTTAAGAGATATAACCTCTTTCTTTCTTTTTAAGTGCTCTCCTTTATGTCACTTCTTTTAAGCTTCTATTTGTTATGATGGGGAATGTTCTTTTATATTCCTCTCGCTGTAAATTTTATGGTAATATTATGAGATACCCTATTTCCTCTCATCAATCCATTTTGTAAGTTTTAAGTGGCGTCGTTAGGCTGCCGAGTTTTTGTAAGGGATTTTTCATCTCACTTTTATTCTCGTGAGATTTATGCTACATTAGCCACAATTTCCTTTGAGTGGCGTGTGTACTTCCCATTATTATGCACTTTTGTAGTATAATTTCATTTATGGGTATTCACATCTTCATTGTATGACCCTTCTTCCATGGGGTGTACGTTTCGAAAGTTACCCAACTCGGTAAGGGGACCTTTCACCCTCCTCTTTTTAAAAGACATATTTTGTTATGTATTTTATTTCACATAATATTATATTGTTATATGTTCTTTTATATCCGTATTGATGTAAATTTTCTTCCCAAGTGATGAGATGCCCTTTTTATCTCTCATCAACTCATTTTCTGAATTTTGAAGTGATGTCGTTAGGCTGTCGAATTTTACCATGGGAACTTTTTAACCCAATTTCGATTTCTTTGGGTTCAACATGTAGTTATTGAATATGTCATCCTTTGAATATGTGTGAATGACCTTTTATTGTTTTACACTTAATATCCACTTATATTGGATGTATTTATATTTTTCACACATGATTTTGAGATTGATTTATCCTTAATTTAAGGATACCTTCTTTATAAGGGATTTCATCACATTTGACATTTCTATTGAGACTTCATTGTTGTTATGCACCAATTAAATCTTATATGGTGTATATACTGTCCTTTGGAATATTATATCATGAATCCATTTATTATCATTATATTATAAAGTTCTGACTAAATGTTATTCCTCAATTATTGTATTCAAGTGTCTCTAATTTTGGTAAAACCCCTTTAACCAAAATATCACTTTAAATGTTTTAAATATTTGTTCTTATTAATATCCATGTTTTCAAAATGGTTTTAAGAATTTATTTATATGGATAATAATGGTTTAAATTTTCAAAAAGCTTTAAGGTGGTATGGGACACTTTGATTCCAAAATCTCTTTATTAAAGGTTTTAAATGGTTTTGGAAATTGTTTCGTTTAGAATAGATTCATTATTTCAATATACTAAAATGTTATATTGTGATTGAAATGTGGAAATGTTATGTTTCCTTTATGCATGTTTTATGTGATACATTTATGTTATGGTTCTTGGGAATTGTTATGAAAACGGGTGGTTCTGTGATAAACTAAGGTCGGGTGAGCCCGATATAGCTCTCCAATGCATTGGGTAACGCGAAGGAGTGAAATGTTAAGGTTTCTCCGAAGAGATTTACGGAATATAATGTGGTTTGTATTCAAAATGTAACCAAGAGGGTTACTCCCTACGTAAGAATGTTATGAATGCCTCATGATACCGTTTATGTCTTATGATTTCTATGATTTATTCATTATTTGATATGCCTATGTTTTATGGGTAAAGTATGATTTCATTCTAATGTATATATGAACTCATGTTTCCTTTCCATATTTTTATAACTCTTACTGAGCTTTTTATGCTCATCCCATGTTTTTGAAATATTTTTCACAGGTCAAGGGAAAGGTACATGATGTGATGATAGTGTCAAGGATGTGTCAAGAAAGAATCCGTGTTTTATTTTAAATATGTTTCTGTTGATGGGAAGAATGAATACTGTCTTTTATGTAACCACTTTGTTTAAATGTGGAATGTAATGCAAGTTTAATGATCTAATTCTCTAAAACTCTAAACCTGAAAATATCCTCAATGTGTAATCTTGTAATAACTCAAGATTAAGTAAGGTTTAAGGTTGGGGCCTTATAGTTGGTATCGAAGGTCTGTTTAGATAACTTTAGAGGTTAGGGTATTCTTTAAGAAGAAGTGACATTACCATAATGGTTAGGATTTCAGAAAGAGTCCTAGTTTTAGATAAAGTGAATGAGTAAGTATATCTTAGTGTGTATCTTCCTCATTAGTACATGATGGTTTTGTTGATATACATTCACTGGCCTTTCTCTTTTAGTGAATGGATGGATCTAGCAGGAACCAAAGTAATCATAGGTTTGAAGGAAACTGTGGTGGTTCTCTGATTAAGAGACTGCATGAAATGGGGGATTCAATGAGGAAACTCATGGTTGTTCTAAACCAACAAGCAAGGAGTCATGATCAACCACTTGAACCTTGGTATTATCGGTAATGCATCATGTACGAGATGACTAATCGATGTGGACGTTCATGTAATAATTATAAAGGTAACCATTAGAGTTTATATGATCATTACTTTTGATGTAATTATGGGTTATTGTATGATATGCTGCAAAATGAAAGGCATGAGATAAAATTGAGGATAAAATATGTTATGATTATATTTGAATATTTTATCTCGTTTTGGGGAATTTTTTAAGAATTATATAGTTTTGGAAAAGGGAGAACATGCAGACTGTGTGACAACCCATCGCGTCGGACAAAGCTGCGGGAATCGAACCCACAACCAAAGTGCGACTGGTATTTATCACCTACCACTGGACTACGTGAAGTCCCTGGTTAGTTTAAATATTTATTTTTAGTTATATTATTGTATGAATCTATAATGAGATGATTTTGGGTTATCTATAGAAATTATTCACCTATCATGGAGGATATGTTATTAGGTTAATTACTTTTCAATACGAGACTTTAGGAGCAACTGATGTTGTTTGGAGATAAATGTTACGATTTAACTTGGAAGACTATGTGACTAAATCCTTAAAATATTTGGGTTTCAATCTTAGTTTGGTTTACATTGAGAATTTTATGGACAAATTGTTTATCAGATGGTCCTCGTTGAACTTTGGGTTTTGTTAGACAAAATTTTGGAGATTAAGAATAGATTTTTCTTTTTATAAAGGGTTATCCTTTTCTGGATTATCTGATCTTGTACTATCCTTTTTGGTTTTGGTTTTGGTTAAAGTATAAAGACATGGGAATTATATAGTTCTCTTTTGTGGATTAGTTAATTCTCTAGAAGTTGATTATAGTACTCTTAATGTGAATAAGTCTTCCTAAATACTCGTCTTTTGGAAAAAATATGAGTTTTTGTAAGGAATCTAATAAAAGTTTAAAGTCAACATGATAAGTGATTATGTTTCCTTATGAATAAATTACTCAATAAAAGGTAACTTAAAAAAATTTCCTATTGGCTTTTCCTACTGTGGAATCGAATACCGTTTAACCCATCACAAGTTTGTGATTTTCTTGTGGTTAACTTTCTCCGAAACATGTTTTCTATCACTCTCCATCAGAACATGACCCTTTTATTCCTCCATGTCCATATTTTCATACTTGGAATCCTAGTATGGGTTAAATCGGGTGACCTTTGTACTTATCATTCATTATTTTAAAGTAATGGTTTTACCGACTCTTGTTCCGATGTGGGACTTTCAAAGATGTTTCGGAGCCCAATTTTAAAATTGCGAGGACGCAATTCCCAAAAGGGGGGAAGGATGTAACACCCCAGGTAAATAAAGAATATGACATTTTTATATTTATCCATATTTGTGAATAAAATATTAATATTACTTTAAAGGGAACGCTATGCTCGATGGCGTACCTAATACGCAACAACGAGTTTCTTGGGAATCTTATGTTGCACTCTAATAATAAAATAATATTATTTTAAATAGTAGTTAACACCTAGCCGTTGTAATGGCTGGAATGAACAGAACTAAGTAAAAAATGATTATATATGTTTGTAAAATATTTTTACTCTTTAAAATAAATTTTATAGGATTAAAAATGCGAATGAATCCAATTTTAAGCGTAAACATTCCAATATTCTTTAAAAGGTTGATTAACCGCCTTTTGATGGTGAACCTCTTTTAAATCCACTTTTTGAAAATTTAATGTGTTATATTTGAAAAAATAAAATTATTCTTTAGAATCGGGACATCAAAATTTACTTTGTGTAAATTTTTGGTATTTTTCTGAAAAAGTTCAATTTTTAATGAATAGTGGAAAATGTTGTATTTTAATTCAAAACCTCTTTTTAATCTAATTTATATATATTATTAAATTATCCTTTGAATTGTTTTTCAAGTGAAATTATAATATATTTTTACCATTTAATCCAATAGAGGTCGTTGGAATTAATTTCACTTTGAAATTGGACTTAAACTAGTGTCAATCTTTTGATACTTATTGTTTCATAAAAACACGCTATTTGCTCTGACAGCAGAATTAATTATTAAATTAATTAATACAAATTATATGTTTTTAATTTTGTAAAATAGACATCATTTTTGAATTCGTAATATGAAATATAGCTTAGGGTGAATTTTTGGTAATTTTCTGAAAAACTAAAATTTTTGATGAATAGTGAAACCATTATGTGGTACTTATAATAACTGATTTTCCGTTTAAAGGAAATTTTGCCATATTTGTGTTTTTAATTTCAAAAATCCGACATATATGGTTGTCATTATTAATTAAAATGTGGTTCAATGGGATTAAAATAATTTTTTGTTGAATAGTAACTTATTACGTTTTTAATCGCGATTAGAGGTAATGAGTGTAGTTTAAGGTAAGAATAATGTTTTAATAAAATGAAATGACCTAGACACATGTCCTACCATTATTGGATGTGTCATGGCCGACCAAGACAATCCATGGGTCAACTTGGGGACCCCATGGAGCCACTTTGGTTGGAAAATGACATAAATATCTTTTTATTTAATGTTAAAGTAAAAAATGACACAAACATAAGATGTTTTACTAAAACAGTTTTTACATGGGGTTATAAAAGTCATATTTTTTACTATAAATAATAATTTGAAAGCTAAAAATATTTCTGACATCATAGTATTTTTTTATAATTTTTAGAAATTAAATAAATTAAATTATTTATGACATCATGATGATGCAGCGATGACCTCATTATTTAACAATTTGTATAAAATGGAAAGATAATGTAAACTCTAGGACCTACACATGTCCAAAACCTATTTTATGGGTGGATTTCGAACCCTAATCACCTTATCCTAGAAACACATCAATTTGGGACCAATAAAATTCGATACTCATTTGAAAATATAGTTACATTTTATACCTTTAAAAGAGTGCCCCTCCACTCCTCTTATAAAAGGCCCCCACCGCTACCTCCTTACCAACACATCCAAAGCCTTTGGCTCGGCCAAACCGTGCCCATTTTGTCTCTCCACATCCCTCTATAACTCCTTGAAGCCTCACATTGGGCAGAAGTCTTCCCAAGGAAGCCTTTTAGCTCAAACCAAAGGGAGTTGCCCGATTTTAAGGTAATGTCTTCACTTGAGTCCTTTTGTTTTATTTTACTTCTCCACCCCCCTAAACTCTTTTTATTCTTTTATTTTGTAACAAATACAGTATCTTCAATATTCTAGGATGTTTTTATAAGAAGGATTTGAGCTACACTTACACACGCCTACATCTAATGGTTAAAGAACATACTGTTTCCGTGGATGGCGAATTTCTGCCTCCCAAAACGATGATTGTTCAACATTCTTCTAACACATTCAAAGGTGGAAATTAAGATGACACTATATTTATATATGATATCTAATATGTTTATGTTTTACTTAAGCTTCGGTATTTTTAATTTATGGCATACCTTTATGGTTTCCATTATGGGTAAACGCGATATCTTCATTTAAGGAAGTGCGGACTACCACCCCCTTAATGTGATTTGATTCGTTAATACCATATGTGGTACGTATAAACGATATATTTAATGATATTATATATGATACCATACTGGAATTAAAATACTATTATGTATCATTATTTTTTAATTCCATTAAATATGAAATAGAAATAGAAGTAGCGTTCATGCGTACGTACGTCTTACCGTCTCCATGAACGGTGCATTTCATTTCTTAACTCTAAATGTTATGTAATATTATAAATGCATGAATATACTGGATATATATGATATATATGTTATCTAAATCATGAATACAATTCTGAATATAATGAAAATTTGGCCACATGAACAACATGTAATTGTAAGAAGTCCACTTTCGACTTAAGAACCAAATATTGGAAAAACAAATATTATTAACTTAAATGATTACATAATGTTTATGACATGGTAATAAGTGATATAAAAGGAATAATGAACTTGAAAAAGGTTCTTAATGAAGTATAAAATTAACTCAATTTTATTATTCAGGAGATTAAAGAACGATCGAGTCAAGTCGGACCCGAGGTAAGGGATCCTACTCCTCTCTTTCTTTTTAAGTACAATCTTTTATGTCATTCCGTTTAAAGCTCATCTTTCTTGTAATTGGGATGTTCATTTATATTACTCTTACTGTAATTTTTATGTTCAAATGATGAGAGACCCTATTCTCTCTCATCAATCCATTTTTTATGTTTTGAGTGGCGCCGTTAGCCTGCTGAATTTTCGTAAGAGATATAACGTCTCTCTTTCTTTTTAAGTACTCTCCTTTATGTCACTTATTTTAAGCTCCTCTTTGTTATGATGGGGGATATTCTTTTATATTCCTCTCGCTATAAATTTTATGTTCATATGATGAGATACCCTATTTCGTCTCATCAATCCATTTTAGAAGTTTTAAGTGGCGTCGTTAGGCTGCCAAGTTTTCTTTAGGGAATTTTCATCTCACTTTTATTCCCGTGAGATTTATGCTACATTTGCCACAATTTCGTTTAAGTGGTGTATGTACTTCCCATTATTATACACTTTTTGTAGTATAATTTCATTTATGGGTATTCACATCTTCATTGTATGACCCTTCTTCCATGGGGTGTACGTTTTGAAAGTTACCCAACTCGGTAAGGGGACCTTTCACCCTCCTCTTTTTAAAAGACTTCTTTTGTTATGTATTTTAATTCACATACTATTATATTGGGATAAGTTCTTTTATATCCTTATTGATGTAAATTTTATGTCGAAGTGATGAGATTCCCTTTTTATCTCTCATCAACTCATTTTCTGAATTTTCAAGTGATGCCGTTAGGCTGTCGAATTTTACCATGGGATCTTTTTAAGCCAATTTCGATTTCTTTGGGTTCAACATGTAGTTATTAAATGTGTCATCCTTTGAATATGTGTGAATGACATTTTATTGTTTTACACATAATATCCACTTATATTGGGTGTATTTATATTTGTCACACATAATTTTGAGATTGATTTATCCTTAATTTAAGGATACCTTCTTTATAAGGGATTTCATCACATTTGACATTTCTATTGAGACTTCATTGTTGTTATGCACCAATTCACTCTTATATGGTGTATATACTGTCCTTTGAAATATTATATCATGAATCCATTTATTCTCATTATATTATAAAGTTCTGACTAAATGATATTCCTCAATTATTGTATTCAAGTGTCTATAATTTTGGTAAAACCCATTTAACCAAAATATCGCTTTAAATGTTTTAAATATTTGTTCTTGTTAATATCCATGTTTTCAAAATGGTTTTAAGGATTTATTTATATGGATATTAATGGTTTAAAATTTTAAAAAACTTTAAGGTGGTATGGGATACTTTGATTCCAAAATCTGTTTATTAAATGTTTTAAATGGTTTTGGAAATGGTTCTGTTTTGAATAGATTCATTATTTCAATATACTAAAATGTTATATTGTGATTGAAATGTGGAAATTCTATGTTTCCTTTATGCATGTTTTATGTGATACGTTTATGTTATGGTTCATGGGAATTGTTATGAAAACGGGTGGTTCCGTGATAAAATAAGGGTGGGTGTGCCCGATATAGCTCTCCAATGCATTGGGTAACGTGAAGGAGTGAAACGTTAATGTTTCTCCGAAGAGATTTAGGGAATATACTGTGGTGGGTATTCCAAGCGTAACCAATAGGGTTACTCCCTACGTAAAAATGTTATGAATGCCTCAAGATACCTTTTATGTCTTACGATTTCTATGATTTATTCATTATTTGATATGCCTTTGTTTTATGGGTAAAGTATGATTTCATTCTAATGTATATATGAACTCATGTTTCCTTTCCATATTTTTATAACTCTTACTGAGCTTTTTATGCTCATCCCAAGTTTTTTAAATGTTTTTCAGAGGTCAAGGGAAAGGTACATGATGTGATGATAGTGTCAAGGATGTGTAATGAAAGAATCTGTGTTTTATTTTAAATATGTTTCTGTTGATGGGAAGAATGAAAATTGTCTTTTATGTAACCACTTTGTTTAAATGTGGAATATAATGAATGTTTCATGATATAATTCTCTAAAAATCTAAACGTGAAAAGATCCTCAATGTGTAATCTTGTAATAACTCAAGATTAAGTAAGGTTTAAGGTTGGGGCCTTATACCTTGAGTTTTATCTTATGACCACAAATGGTATATTATTTAGTATTTTCAAAGATAAATACCTTTCTATATGTCCATAACATTGACAATAGATTTATTATCCATTGAAAGCATTCATTTAATAATGAAAAGTCTGGTTATTTCTATACTTATATGATACCAATCAACACCTATTTACTATAGAGTACAATTTTTTGATGTGTTCTATATATCCATTATAACAAAATCAGATTTTATTAATATTGAGTGTATTTTATATGAAACTAATGGTATTTTGAGTCCAATGAATATTATAATTCCCTGAAACAACCATATTTTCTTTTATTTTTGGAATGTGTGATCATGGATTTGTATCAAACAATATAGCCTTCTACTTAAGATCAAGGCTCATATAACACATTTTATTCTGATGTGTAATTTTTTTATATGGTAAATAAAATAGTTTTTTATTAGATATAAATTATTACCCATCAAAACGTTTTTATATGATTAAAACAATTTTTTTTATCCCATATTAGAACATTGGATTTTTCCTGATCCTGATTTTTCACCATAATCTAAAAATTTCCACATATTGGACATCAATATGTTTAACCCATTATTTAAATATCTGAGTAAAACCATTTATAAATATTTAATAAAATTTAAAAAATAAAATATTACACAATAAATATAACTATTATTTATATATTTTAAACAATTAATATTTTAATTACCCCCCTTCAACTAAGACGCCACTTATTCAAATTGTTTAATATATTGTTATCTTAACAAAATACTACATTCTGATTTATCATTCTTTATTTACATTAATTAATATAGTTATTGGAATACTATTAAATTAATTTTAGACAAAAGTCACCTTAAAAAATTGATTCAACATTTTCATTTCCCTCCCTTTGTTCTGAATTGTCTTTAATATCCTTCATAACATATTCTTTGAGGTCATTATTTCCCTATAATTCTTAATCATTTGTTAATTATGAAAAATATTCATCTTTTAAAATTTTCTTCATTTTTATCGGATATGTTTTTATATAATACTCTTACCATTCACTTTACTGTAATATTTCATTATTGCGGAATCTTTATGCTCACCAGCATTTTGAAAAATGTTTGGATATCTTTTTGTCATCTTCCTAACTTCTCCAATCCAAAAGCACACAATTAGATGATTTTGTTTGAACAACACTTTTATCCTTTTAAATTTTATGAATGTAATTACATTACATCATAAAATATTCTTCCGCTAGATCATTTTCTATGGAAATATTACGTAATTTATTATTTCAACTTCAAAATGATTTTTTCGAATAATTTTTTTATGATTACTTATAATATCATTTGAAAAAAGACTATTATAATGAATACCTAGTGTCATATCCTATTTATCATTGTCTTTTAAATTATATACAATTAGGTTTAGAAGTGATTGAAATTTTATTAACAACCTCTTGTAAATATTAATGTCATCAGGGGTTTAATTCAGTGCATGAATACTCTCTATAATCTCATTTTCCAAATCATATTTTACATTTATAAATTCATTTAGATGCACCCAAACTATTACAATATTATTCCAAAAAATCTATATCATAATATTATAATCCATTTTATCACATGTATATATTTTAAAAAACAATCCCCTCTAAATGTGTAATAATTTCTATGACATCACCTTCATGATAATTATGTTGGTTAATAAACCTGTTACGACCTTTATTTTCTTGATTTCAAAATTTTACACATTGTGAAATTTATGATATAAGTATCAACTAGTTATACTTAGTTAAATCCTAGTAATATTACTTCTATAAATATTCATTCTAAAAAAAATCAAAAATATTGATGCAACCAATTATTCTATGGATGAAATTTATTTCCATTGATGATTATAACGCTTTTCTGATTTACCATATAAATGAATCCCACATTATGAATAATTTTTTTTAACATAATCCAATTGATATGATACAACTTTTTAGCACTAATGTGGGTAAATACCATAATATAAGAATGAATTAAGTAATTCTTATTTCTATAAATGAACCTCGCACGTGATCTTCTATCACCAATATTAATAAAACATACATCCTGCAAAAATATATATAAATTTATATTGAAATTGAATTGTAAGAGAGTAATTTTTTTATTTATTTCACATATACATGGATAATATAATTGGAATAAAATAGTGATGTGTCAATGTAACAACATCAGTAATAACAAAATATTTTATAATATTTAGTTTAGACATAATATCCATTAGTTTTAAATAAATTCAAGATTTTGAGATCTCCACAATCTATCAAAATATGTTTTTGAGAACTTTTATTTTTGATCACCTCAAACATTATTCTTTTAGTGTTTAGTGGAATTGTGAAAAGGGGTAAATCTTTTAGAGTTTATGGTAGGTGTTGTAATAATACCACAACCCTAACATCCCAAATTTAGTTGTTAGTTTATTACATTTTTATAATATTGATGAATTGCACCATGAAGTACATAATAGTTTTGTTTTCATAGTAAACTAGATATATATAGGAATATTGTATTACATTTGAACAAAATTAAAACATAATTGTTTTGAGTATATAGTTATTCCCTCTTGAATATCCTTTAATATCATTCTCATTAAATATATTGAAATACTGGGAATGTAAACGAAATACAGATCGACTCAAATTCTCATCAAGTGTTTTGTTTAGATGAAGTTATCTTCAATAAATATGAATAGTAAACATTGAAATGTAAATAATTGAACACACACTCAATTTAAATAAATTTTCTATCATGAATATATAAGGATCAATCAATATAGAAATTTAAATAATTGAATACATATTCCATTTAAATAATTAAAATCAACTGGAATGATTGAAAATAGAATATAAATATGAAAATATCATTGATAACAATAATAAATTAATTCTAATTGAAGGAACTGATTAATTAGTCGAAACCATGAACTCAGACATTATGATACCTCAAATTTCAATAACATTCAGAGGGAATATTAATAATTTGGTTTTTTATACACCAAAAAACATATTTATAAAAGGATATCCAACTAATCCCTCTCATGAGACTACCGATTCATCGAGTGGCTATATATAACTCATCACCACTCGTCACATCATTCCCATGTAATTCCCCATATATCAAAAAATTGATTTTATTCCTGATCAATATAAATTATCAATAAATTTACGTAATGTGTAAGAAAAATTAATTAACAGAAATTTCTCATGTCAATCATACAACTTTCAATATAAAATACTCTATAATATATATATTTAGGAAATGCAATTTACAATGATTACATTAAAGTGAATATTAAGAGAAACTATTAAGGGTTACAAAAATTAATCAAGAATGATATTGAGTATACATTCTCTAGTCAAATAGGTCATAAACCATCTAGATAACTAATAAGGATTTTATTAAAATATACTTAGATAATCATAAGTACAATAAATTAATCATGTCGTTGTTGAATGGAAATACCATTAAATTTTATTAAAATGTTGTAAAGGGAAATAAAATATTCAAATTGAACACATTTTTTCAAATTAAATGTTCCAATAATATTTTGAAAATAATTATCTATGAAAATCATATTTGAAACAAAGAAATAAATATTTAAATAAATGTGTTTTATTTATAATAGTAAATTTCATACATATATTTCAAGTTATAGAAAATTATTTCATTTACATTTTCAATAAAACCCAAACATACGTTGTATGGAAAATGAATCTAATATTCATTCAAAAAAATAAAAAATGTATATAATAAGTCTTTTGGATAATTTTAATATAATTTTTGAAAATTGTTTTTGAAAAAATTTGTTTGGAAGGAATCATATTTTCAACCCAAATGAGAAATGATGTTGGATTTTAATAAAATTATTTTTTCAATCATTATAAGTAAAAAAGTGAGGTATATGATACTATTACATGAAACATTCAAAAAATAAACCAATTATATTTAAATAAAAAATATTTTATATAAATAAGTCAAATTATAATTTTCCACAAAAATTCAATTACAAATAATATTGAAGAAAATGATATTGAAACATAAATCTTATTCCCCTTGAGTAACTTTTGAATAATAAGACAAATGAAATAAATATTAAAAATGAAACAATAAATAACACGGAGTGAATTATATTCTTGATAAAACATATTAAATGTTTAGTATATAGACCAAAAATGGAATATGTGCTGAATAAAGTACGTATTACCGAAGTAAAAGTGAAAAGATAAACCCAGACCTCGGTTGTGGTTTCCATCGTACATGTTCTAACCTCCATTTTAATAAATAATGGTTTATTATAAACCTTATAAAGAAAAAATAAACCAATATTTTATTCAATATATAATTTTTATCTTCTTTTATGTCCCATTTATTATAATTTTAGGGTAAAATATCTGCTTCAGTTGAGAATTGCATCATTTTTTGGGCATATGTTGGCTCAATAATTCAATCCTTTTACATTGATCATGAATCCTCTATCCTTATAGTTCTAAAAAAATATTTATTTACAATATAAATTTATTATATATTTAGTTATATCAATCATTTAAAATAATAAATTTAAAATTAATTAAACAATTCCTTAATATGGTGTGTCGTACATTCGCATTAATGTTATTTTTTTATTCTTCCAAATAAAAAGAAAGAATAGAAAATAATTTTTTTTATATTTTAAATAATTATAATTATGTTATATATATATAATATGAACAAAATCCATCTTTATTACCATCAATGTACATATATATTAAAACATCCAACATCACTACCTGGAGGCAATATTCAACACGTACGCACGAGTGACGTTATCATTTATTCAATGGAATGGAAATTAATAAGATAGATGTTGTATGATATTTCAATAATTTGGTTAGGTCATAAATATCACATGTATTCATAAATATTAGCATTAATTACTATCATATAAATAATAAGAGAAATATGAATCACATTGTTTCGTAAGATGACAATCTTCCATAAACATGAGTAATGTAATCGCGTCCCCCATAGAATGAAATGTTAGAAGTAATATGATATATAATAATTATATATATGTAATAGTGTTATAAATAAAAAATAAAAAAATTAGTCCATAATTAGATTGATCCTTTAATGGTGATGATCGAAAATGAATTGCCTCAGTTCTAGAGGCGGTAGAACATCGTACATAAGATCAGCGGATTCATGTCCCATTTGTTAAAAGAGGTGATATATCATGATTATTAAATTAACATAATAACATCATTGTATATAGGGGACACAATTATTAATATATTGTCAAATCTAATCTTATTTTTTGTTTTTGAAAAAATGAATCAAATATACAGATTTAAACATTTTACCTCTTTCTGGAAAGACACAATAGATTTATACATAAAAAAATATTATGTGGGATTGATACAATATATAAGAACTCAATTATGTTAGGATTATAGTGGGGATTATCTTTGAGATGTTATTATCCAAATAAATTTTTTTTAACACTGTAGAGGAAAGGAGAGGGGGTGGACTTTTAAAGGTGTCAGATATGAAAAAGATGTCATTTTTTAAAAGATAAAGTGATTCCCATGTTTTTGTGACACACCTAAATTATAATATAATAACACTATATTTTATTTTTTATGTGATACACAAGACTAGTCTGATTTGAAAATATAACACTATAAGTCATTATGATATATTTATTTATGAATTAAATTAAATCACGTCAATAGTATGTATTACAAGAAATACAAGGTTTTTTTTGACTTACATGAAACAATTATTTTATCTTACATCACTTTCAAAAATGTGTTTATCCAAAATTTTCCTCAAAAATATTTTTAATTATGTTATACGAAACATTCTGTTTAAATTAAATGTGCCATATTATTAAAATATTATTATTTATTGTGATAGTCATTACCTATTTGTCATAATGGAGACTATGAATTGGATTATATAAATTATGGATACATATATTTTAAACATATTTCATTTTTATTTAATGATTATATATAATATAAGAAGCATTTAAAAATAAAATAAATGTTCTCTAGATAATTATATTAGTCTAAAATCATGGATTCATCATGTTTTTTCATAGGTAATTTAAAATAAATTTATACCAAATATAGAAATTATATTTAACAAAATTACATTAAATTTTTAAAATAGAATATATGAACTATCTATGTTATAATGTTTGATATTTTTCTGAAAAAGTTTCTTTTTTTATGAATATTTAAAAATAATGTTTTTTTATTGAAAACATTTTTTTTCAAAATAAATTATAAAGATAAATTAAATTTTGATATTGTGTTAAATTAAAATTAGAAAAACATTATATTAATTAATCTAATTTAGGTTACTGTATAAATTTTCATAAAAAAACATTAAAAAATACATAATCATTCTTTTGTACCTTTTCCCTTTATAACCCCACTTTCACATCCCATATACAAGATTAAATTTTATTAAAAATTTATCAATTATATGTATTTATTTAATAAAATGGATTTCATATTTGGAATAAAAAAGTTTTATTTTTTATTTATTTTAACAAAATGTTTGACCCACGTGAATAATGTCATTAGTAAAAATTAATTACTGTGATTAAGGTAAAAAAAGATTTATCGAGAGTTATATATGAATATAAGTGTCAAAAATTAAATACCAACATTTAGAACTCCCTATTTTCCATCATATTTCTATATTTTAAATTATTAGTTCTATTATTTCATATTTTTTAATATTATTGAAGGATAAAAACTTTGATTTTTTTCATCTTTTAAAAAAATTACAAGTGTTCCACTCAACTCACATATAAAAGGCCACCCCTATGATCTCTTATTCATACATTAAAACCTCATTATTATGGTAAATCACATAAATATAACTTAGAATTTTACATCCATTCATAATATAATGGTTATTGGGGTTATAAATACATCCTTGGATAGAATTAGTGAAATCTGAAATATTTATACCAGAAGATAAGGTAATGTTATTAAACATGCGTCATTATATTATATCATTATCCCCATCCTTTAATTAATATTTATTAATGATTATATAAAAAAATACGTTACAAATATATGTATATTTTTATAATAATTTAATGACCTATAAATATACAAACTTCTATCAAATGCGTTGAAAATCATCAATCTTATATATGGCAGACTACTGCCTTGCAAAAAATGGATTTCATTCTTCTGTTACAACCTTCCTCCATTGGGTATGTGGATTGATATAAAGTATATATGTAATATTTATTACATATTTATACCTAGGGAATAAGTTATCATATATATATATATATATATATATATATATTACATTACTTTCTATAGGAGATACAATAACTTCGCTCGTGTCTAGAGAAAACTATCGCCTTGCAATGTATTTTGATTCATCATTGACTAAAGATTTACATGGTATGTTATAAGTTTAAAATTAATAAATATATGTGATGTTCACGAAATAATTATTATATTAATTAAATATTTATCAATGTGAAATGTTAATATTCCTTCTTACCTTTTCACTCACTTAACAATTATAACATCATTCTGGTAGGTGCGGATGATCACCATGACAAAGTGATGCGCCTATCTTTACATCACCACCTAAAATTGAGGATATATATAAGTATATTTAAGGAAATAACGTTTTATAACTTATATGATGATAATTATATAGGTATAAAATTTTAATACCCCAATTACATAATTAAAATTGAAAAATAGATACACTACTCATGCGTACATACAACCTACTATATCCCTGATCATACCATTCTTCTTTTTTCATAACCATATTTGATTATTACTTATAATATTTTAATATATGTAAAAATATAATAATAATGTTAGTATTGTTAGTATCGATGTGATATAACTATATAATGTGTGAAAGAACCAGATATTTCCTTGAAAAACATTTAAGACGGAACACGCCAATTAACACCCTGAACAGTGAATATAATAAAAGATTACTTTTAAAAGGGTGATAATATTTCATAAAACGATCATATATGAAAGTATAAATACTAATAGGGTTTTTATATTTTAATAACATATTTCAATCCACTATATATTTTTTATGTAATATTAAACCAAATATAATCTTTACATAATAGATTTATTATCATGATTTTAGTTCATTGCAATAAACTTTAACTTCATTTATTTTTCCATTATATGAAAATTTATATAATATGTTTTTAATAAATTATGTTTTATATCCACATTTTTGTTGTTTGTTTTAGATTAAACCCATAATATATTCATTGAATAATTGTCTCATCAATATTTGGATCATATTTAGATGATTATTTCATAATATCATTTGAATTTAGTATATATATTCATAAATTACATTTGAAGGAAATTACATGAACATTTCATAATAAAACAAATTAGTTTAATTATATTCTATTTATTTACAATATTATTATGTTATACAACAATTATTACACTCTTTTTTAAATAATATAAATGAGAAATTTTTTTAAGAGAATCAGACTTCATTTTTTTCTTCGGTCAAAAAAATGTATTCATCTTAACCATATTCTCTAAAATTATTTTTGAAAAATGTTTTTAACATTTCATATGTTATTATATAATAGAATTTATACCCATTTATAATTATTAAATCTTTTACAAAGTAATCATATATCTTCATTAAAATAATTTCAATTTTAAATTTATTGAAAACATTAATGGAAATAGATTTTCATTTTCCAAACAATCCATATTAATTTAATTTTTATACTGTAAAATAAATTTTCATTTTATGTTTTATGTAATGAATAAAATTACCCATTTTCATCACCTTAATTTTATTGATGTTTCATTAGAGATTTATAATAATCTTTTTATACAAATATTTTTTAATTGATTTCCAATGAAAATGATTTTAAAATATTTCATTTTTAAAAAAGTGTTTTTCTAAATGATAAAAATATTCTCTTGATGAATTAATATAAAAATATTTTTATTGTATTTATATTAATTAGTGAAAAATCCATTTATTCATAATCTGATGTTTAAATTGTTAATTTATATTATCCCTTTTATTCATCTAGTTTTTTTATAATCATTTTGACCAAGGAATGTATTGGAACAAACTTCCTTGAATTATTTTTATAGTACTTCATATTACCTTGAATAATAACCCTTCCAATGGGAATAATCATCCCCCTATATTAAAATATTATTTAATATGGATATAATTATTTATTAAACTATATATCATTTATATATAGTTTTCGTTACTTTGAGGATTATTTGATTGAATGGGGAAATTTTGAAATATCCAAATCATTAACTCAACTAGGGATTTTTTTATAATATGCAATTTTCCCTAATTGAATTGATTATTAAATATATGTGGTGTGACTGGGACCTAAATTGAATTATTTTTCAATGTCAACAAAAAAACCATTGATGCATCACTGGGTCTCACGATACAAAATTAGTGGTCCTAAACATATTAGATTTTACCTGGTAGTTTTAAAATGTCTTGTGAATGGTCTAGACAATATAGGTGTAGCTGGGAAAACTATATCAATCTACACCCAATAGTTTTAGATCATATTTTTATTTTTCATGATGGTATATGTATCATGTTCCATAGAAAATGTGTGCCAAGATTAGTCATGAACATCATTATGTTTTCAGTTATAATTATCCCCAATAATATTGTAGTTTTATAATATTCAGATTCATTTCAATATTAGTGTATTGATTAAATGGGATGTGTATGAATTAATTTAAAATTCCATATTTATAAATACTTGTGAATTTATTTAAATAGAATTATATTCCATTATTAATATTTCTATAATGGTTAATTATTATAAAAATATAAAAATAGTATGTGTGTTTAGTTATTTGCGCTTCCATATTAATTTTCCCTTATCATGTTATTTAAATTGAATTTGTGTTCAATTATTAAACGTTCCTTATTTGTTATGACCAATGATTTTAGATATATTCATATATACATAACCCTTACTAATCATTTGCATTCTCCCTTATGTTTTCCTTTAATAGAAATCTAATAAGTGTACTTTGAATGATATGAAATAATATGATAGAGGGTATAACGTTATTATCGAAAAAAAAATATTTTAATTATTTTACTCAAATATATTATAGGAATCATGAATTTTTCAATTTTACCAATTTTGAACTCTATTTGGTAATTATAGATGTGTTTTATTGTATCTTATTTTAATTTAATAATGGTAACCCCGACACTAGGATGTTAGGGTCTAGGTCATTATAGTGTTTATCATAATAAGTTTATTTGAAACAAAAAGATCAACATTTTGAAAAATATATATTATAGATAATAACCTTATGATAGAAATTTTGGATAAATATATTTGAACATCCAAATGTTTTCATAATGAAATGTTAATGTTTATGTTCTTACAATACATCCATAATTAGAGCCTAAATGAGGACATGGTTCATAATAATAGTGCATTGGCGTACTAACATAGAAATGGGGATATTAGGTTATAACTGATCATCAACTAGTGACAGATAATGGGCCTTACTACATACCAGGATGGACACGTCATTATTTTGTTTATAGGATAATTGACGTTTTCCTCACAAAATATTAGAAAGTATTTTAATATAGAGATACCCACAAAAAATCTATATTTATGATTATGGTATTAGATATGCATAATGATTTAAATTTATGTTATTTATTTCATTATTTTTGGGATTATAAAAAAAATTTCAATATTTTATAATCTATTATACTATATTCAATCATTTATAAATGGTTTTATCCAATGGAATGTGGACTACATCAATGATCAACTGTATAATTATAAATATGATTATTTCATTGATGCTCTTAAGCCAATATCTCAAGGGGAACTAGTCTTCCATATCTTTTTATCATATTATAACATTGAATCATGTTTTTAAATGATAGGTAAACAATTATTTATATATTATTGCTCTTCAGGGAATCCATATAAGAAGAGTATTTTAAGGACCCCAGAAGATAATTGCCTGAAGGTGAAGAATCTTTTTCCAAATTAATTTAATTTTTGAAAGAAACACATTGGTTCGTGATTAAAATGAATGAATTTTTTTTACATGTGTGGATAGAGAGGACCCCCTCATTTTGATTGAATGGGTAAGAAAATTTTTTCTAATGTATAATGATTCAACTATAAAAAGATTGGATAGTAAATAAATATATATCTCTATTATCAAAGGAATATACCTCGAGAGAAACTAATTTATCATGGTAATGGATAATTTATTACCACAAACATTGAGTAGTAATTAATTTTATTTTGATTTCATTCACAAATTATTTCATTTTAGTATTTTATCAATGATTTCCTAGTAATAATGTTTCCTAAATATATATGTATTGTGTTGTTGTAATATTTATTAAGGATTTTAAATCGTATATCGAACTATATTGGTGACCTAGAAAAATTATATAGTGTCATGTGGAACCCTTTAAAAAAATGATTGAGTGAAATTTAACCCTCTATATGATTCTAATGTTTTGATAATTACACATAAAAAAATGATTAATGTCGATAATGATCATTGGATAGTACTAAATACCTTAGGATAAATTAATTCATTTATAGAGTTTCAACGTAATTCTAATTTAGGTATATATCCAGTGATCTATGATTTACTAATAGAGTAAGGAATAATTCATGATTTTAATAAGGTTTTATAGTAATTCTGGATATTTTCATGTTTTGGTAGAATTCATTATGAGTATATTAACATGATTTTTATGTTTTAATTATGATCTATATCACGACCTGAACCTACCCGGGCTCGAGCCGCAACTACCCCAAGACCGCCTCCATAGGCCAGGGGCTGGCGACTAGCGCCGAAGGCACAACAACTCAGGGAGGCCTTTGCCTAAGTACCTGTACACACACACACGTAGAACACTCAATGAATAAGTTCAGAGTATAAGGAATGACAAGTAAAGAAAAAGGGAAACTGCTATATATATATATCACAAATGTTCATCAACCTCTAAACTGTACAAGTAAAGTGCTGAAAAGGAAAAGGGGAAAAACACGCGCCCAACCAGAAAAGGTGCCACAACCCGGTAACAGGTAAAAAAAAGAAACAGCTGATGGGTCACTCACCCAGCTACGACCACCACACGAGGTCCCATCTCCTAAACTCGTAAGCTCCTCTAACGCCTCCAACAACCAGTCTGTCGTCTGCAAGGGTACACCAAGTACGGGAAAATCCCAAGCATAGGTGAGTATAAAAATGATCAGTAGGATACCCCGAAGGATCAAGGGAGCAACAAAGGAGGTACTGAAGGGTGAGAAGTAGAGAGATCAGGGAAAAGTAGAGGAGTACAACCGATAGTACAGTCAAGAGTACAGCATCAGAGAGTCCAGCTCAACCTAGTAAAAGAAAGGAGGTAGAATTGTCCAGACACTAGGATCTAGAAATGGTTAGAATAAGAACTTCTCGTCGAGTCTTTGCTACCTATAGTAGGAGAGTAGACTCGTCCCACCACAATAAGCTAGACACGGAAATCAAGTGGCAAACACCCTCATCTTCGCCTCTCCTGGAGGGAGAGTAACCACACCCAAAAAGTGGATACTGAAGCAAGGTATATACATATTCATATGCTCTGTCATGAAGCCCGAACAAGACCGTGAGGGGATCTCCATCCAGTTGCTCAGCCCAAGAAAAGTGAGTAGCCAACAGTCCTAGAAGTAAACACCATCATCGATGCCCAACATCCTGCACGTCTGCCTTGAACTACAATTCAAGGGGCTCGAACCACCGCACCTCGACACTCTCCTATTTGGGAGGCACAGACTCGCCCGCACGGTTTTAAGTCGCGTCACAAGGACGCGTATCGGTGGGGGAATGTGCCCCTTGTAATTCAGAGTTCTAGGGAAAGTCAAACCAAACCTCGTCACTGCCCTGCAGTCGAGAGGTCTTCTCAAAGTCAAAGTCGTCACAAAATTGACCCGTATAACCAAGGGTCCCGCTCCAGTAATCCTTGAGGAAAGCCACATACTAGCCTAGTAGAAAGGACTGAGCCTGGAATACCTATAGGTGTCCCACTTCCCAGCCCTGCTAGAGGGTAATTCATAACCAGATATCGAGTGACCCACTACCCAGCCCTGCTGGAGGGTAAACCCCAACACATCATCAGGTGACCCACTACCTAGCCCCACTAGAGGGTAGACCTTGATACATCATCAGGAGACCCACTACCCAGCCCTGCTGGAGGGTAGACCTGGAATAAGTCGACAGGCGACCCACTGCCCAGCCTTGCTGGAGGGTAGACCTGGAACTAGACGACGGGCGACCCACTGCCCAGTCTCTGCTGGAGGGTAGACCCTAAGAGGTCGTTGAGTGACCCACTACCCAGTCTCTGCTGGAGAGTAGACCCTATGTGTGTCGGATAACCCACTGCCCAATATCTACTGAAGGGTAAACCCTAGAAGTCAGTGAGCAACCCACTGCCCGGCCCTGCTAGAGGGTAAACCTGAAGAAGTCGATGAGTAATCGACTGGCCAGCCCTGCTAGAAGGTAAAACTCAGAACTGCTCTGGCCATCTCTACTGAAGGGTACAACACTGGCCAACTGAAAACGGAGTGGGTATCACGCAACCACCCAACTCCAGAACAACTCACCCAAAATAGGTTCAGTGCCTATTCCCTCAATGGGTGTCACTAGCACCGCTACTGGCCTATCCATCGAGAACATAACCAGGGGGAGACCACTCAACTCTTCTGGTCAAACAAATGAGCACAGAGTCAGGGGAAAAACTCAACCCAACTGGTCAAACAAACGAGCACAGAGGTACCCTTTACGTCTCGAGAGGTCAAAGTACGTAAAGCAGAGCATGGAACGCCCATGGGGCCCACACGACGTGTGGCCCCAAGTCAACCCCAACCAAGCGCACAAACTTTCTCAGGTACCAACATCCACATGTACCTCCCAATGTTCCCGTATACTCTCAGAGTATACCAGGTTCCTACCCAAAGGCTATCGTGCACATGGCGCCCTACGTCAATGCGAAGGCGTGACGTAACACCTAAAACATTCCACCTCAAGGACTGGGGCATGACCAAACAAATCTATTCAAGCATTACTTAACTCACACGTGAGTGCACGCGATCACACATCAAGGGTCCGCTACAAACACAGTAGAAGAACTACCCCCTGGGCACCTTCATGTTTCCACATTTAATAAGATCTTGTAAGAGGATATTCTTGACTGAACAGATCACACCATTGTAATCCTAGCGAAAAAACATTCGAGATAGACTGCTTACTCGCCTCAAACAGATATCTGACGGAAGAGCCACCAACACCGCCTCACGCCCGATCAGCGTCCCGTGATCCCGAGCCTCGGCCCCGAAAACAGTCGGGAGCATCACACCATTGCGATCCCCTCGGTAAAACACGTCAAAAGCACTACTCACCTGAGTGCAATGGATATCCGGAGAAAAAGGTGCATTCCGGCGCACCGCACACGAGCGGTGCTTAGTGGGACCCTCAACCCGGTGCCGAAACACAGTGAACTGATCGCACTGTTGCGATCCTCTCAAAAAAACACACAAGATGGACTATTCAAATGTCCAAAATGGTACCCAGTGATAGAGATGGAAAAACACTGTCGACGCCCAAACGGCCCTCACGGGACCCGCACCATCATGCAGAATTACAACAGGCAGACTGCGCCAACGCGATGCCCTCCGAAAAACACCCAACATCGACTGCTCCCACGCCCCGAAGGGACGTCCGAGGAAAAAATCGCTGAAAGCTGTATGCAGCTCAAAAGACGGGCCGTGGGGCCCATGCCTCAACACCACCTTCAACAACCAAAACCACCCTGGAAAACATCGCCTTAGTGCGAGGGTTCCAACGCCACTGACGGTGCTCAAAACGGACATCAGTCACATCCGCTCCATCTAAAACCAGAACCCACAGGATGGCATCAATCCCATCGACGTACGTGCTGCACCACCGAGGCACCCCGTTTCAGGAATTAAAAATTCTTGAAACCATCTCAAAATGTCCGCCTTGACACGAGCTCCGCGCTGCCACAGACAACACGCAAAATGGACGCCGCACGAATGATTTATAATATATAAATCATTTTTCCTAATAATAATAATATTATTATTATCATTATTATAATAAACATCCCTTTTTTTCTTAACTTTATTTTTTTAATGAATGTCCAGACCGGCCATTCGGCCTGTCTTCACCTATCAACAGGACCCGCAGCATGCGGGTCCTGGTCGGCCAGCCTGGGTCCGTAGACCCCGGTCTTTCCTAGCCTCCACCGGCCGGCACAGCCAGCCAGCCTTCCGAGCAGCCTGCACGAGACACCCACCATGCCGCCCGCTTTAAGCCGCTGCCGGAACTCGCCGTCCCCAGCCGGCGCCCCTGCTCACCGAACCGCCGAGCTCGCGGCCGCCTCGGCCGGACGAAACCCACGTCACTGCCTGCTGCTCCGAGCCTCGCTCGACCTGGGAGCCCCGCCGGCCAGTGCCTCCGCCTCATCCAACCATCGAGGACACCGCGCCCGCTCACCGCAATACCTCTGGATCCGGCTAAAAACGCTGGAAATCCACCCTACACACCGGAAACTAGTTTTTGGCCCGAAAACATTCCAAAACCCACTCGCCTTCGGCGGACATCTGCGATCACCTCGGAACTCGAAATTTTGATCTGAAATAAGCGTCGGAAACCATATAAACTCTAATATGCATATATGGGATGTGTTTGAAGACTCGACATTGATTCTTCATAAAATAATAAATTCAAAGAGGGATGGAGGAATTGAAAACGCACCAAAACCCTACCTCACTGGGCTTCGCCCGGAGCTTCACGGAGGATCCGCCGCCGCGCCATCACCTTGTCGGAGCTTCCTCGACGGAGTGGAGGAGGAGAGGGAAGTGGGTTGTAAGGGTTCTCCAGGGGGTGAACAAGGGAGGGGGAAGGGGATGAGGGTTTAAATAAAATTAAAATTTTTTATTACATTTAAACCCATAATTTAACCCGCATCTGAATCCTTCGACAAAGTTGAGGTTAAGCCTCCCCTAGGCCAAACACCACCTCTCGAGCACAACGGTGGACTCAGAATTTGATTCCGAGCTTCTGTTTGGATGTTATAAAATATAACGTCTGAAGCTGCTAAATTACAAAAACGCCCCTAGAGGCATTTTTCAGAGACAGGCCGCACCGGCGAAAGTTATACCCCTCCTAGGGTAAACGACATGCTCCAAACTCAATGGTGCCCTTGGTTTTTCAATCCGAGCCACTTTTTAAGAGATAATTGTGTTTCAACATTAAACGAATTAATTAATTAATTAATTTATCTTTTTATCATTCCAGAAGCGGGCGAGGGGTCCAAACGTCCCACACTGACACGATTTATGTTGTTCCTAAGGTAAAAACCCCATTTTGGACCCATCCGTACACTTAGATCTCTGATATCAAGCACTGTTTAGGAGTTATCCGATTTATTTGGCGTTTCTAGTGTGAACGCACTGAAAATTTAATTCCAGCCACTCCGGGGCTCGGAATCGCACTCTGTCTGAAGGCACTTCTCTGGAATATCATCAAGAATATTCCAATGTATTCCGCAGAAAAAACTGGGTTCTTACATCATTCCCTCCTTCAAGATTTTCATCCTCGAAAAGCAAAACTAGGGAGCAACACATGGTACTAAGCCCACACCCGGCTCTTTCGTACCCAGAAGAACTCTCGCACACCTCTGCGCCACCGCACAAAGACCAAAGGATTGAACCATTCACGCGAGGTCAACCCTTGCCGATGTCTTGCACCAACTCCAGACTTTGGGGTTAGGGAAAGGCGGTAGGGTACCTCCCCATCCCTTTACATGGTCTCAAACGACCCAAAGGCCCTCGAGGGTAGCTCACCTCCCCGATCGAACCTCTACGTCGCACGCCGCGACTGGAATCTCCGCCCGCCCCTGGAACAATTCTCAGTGATTCCCTCCTTCAGAATATCCATATGGTGAAACACCCAAGGATATCTAGTCACGCAATATTTCATAGTCGATGTCTTGCAACCAAGACTCTCTTACACTCTCGGAAAGTGATAGAGTCAACACCATCGACTAAAGAAAAAGGTCCCACACATTTTACCTTACCAACACAGAGTTACACCCGATGCCCCTGCATCACCCTGGTAACACCTCAAACAAGGAACAGGGAGGAAAGCATTATACAGGAAGAGTCTAATAATTATACTGCAAAAAGTAGAAGAGTTGTAGAGCATACCTCTTATCAACTCCCATGCTCTTCAGGATCGTAGACTTCCATTGCTTGTGGCTGTCTGTGGTCCCAACTGTCATCTCACGGATCCTGACGTGGTCCGCCAAGTGGTGACAGAAAGACCTCGTAAAGTCGTTCCCCATTACCAATTTCTTCCGCTCCTCTGGTAGCACCACCTCTCTGGGTACTACTCCGATCACGACGCTGCCTCCGTCGTGGTCGTGCACCTGCTGCCTGTCTGAAGGTCTCTGCATGTCTGGTCAGGTAGTCCCATGACGGGTGACCTAGCTCATCGCAAGCATAGAACCGACTCTCTACGGGATGCACTAGTGCCCTCCTGCACTATTGTGGTGTACGACCACGCCCCTGATCCTGGTTGTCCGAAAACCAGATGTTTCTAGGTTTTGCTTGCCGATGCCCGCTAGCTGTGGTAGACGTCTCGGCTCTGACATGCCTGCTACCACCACCAACTCTAGAACGTGACAGGAAGCCCACTGTCCCCAACACCTTCTCTAGTACCCTGGCATATGTGGAAATGCCCAAGGGTACTATGTTAGAATGAATCTCTCGGCGGAGACCCTACTCAAACTTCCGCGCTAGGATGTTATCTTCATGGACCATGTCCGGGTAAAAGCGTGCATGGTCTGGGAAACTAGATGCATACTCAACCACCATCATCTCTCCATGCTAAAACTGTAGGAGCTCCTGAATTCGAATGGAGCGTAAGAAATAGGGGAAAAACTCCTCACTAAACAACAACTAGAAGTCTTCCCACGAAAGTGAAGGCTTGTTAAGAAATTGAGTCACCAAACTCCACCAACGTCGAGCTGCTCCACGAAAATGGTTGGCTGCCAAAGCCACCATAAGATCTGTCGGCGTCTGCACAAGCCTGAAAAAGGAGAACCACAGTCTCTATCCAACCCTCTACTCCCTGAGGGTCTGGCTCACCACTGAACCTCAACGGTCTCTGCTGCTGGAACTCATAGAGTGCGCTCAACCTGCACTCAAGTCCCTCGTGCTCTACTGAAGTTGTATGCTTCTCAACAGGTGGGGGTGCTGCTACCGGCCCACCCGGAGAAAGGGGCTCGCATGATGGGTCCTGTACTGTGGCCTCATATCTCACAGGGTCGTCGTCACACACCAAAGCTGGTATCATGGCTGGATGTCTTCGCAGAGACATCCTGAATATTATCAAGAAGTGCCTCGGTCAGAAGAGCATATATGTATATACTAATAACAACGATGGGGATCTGACTCAAGAAGGATAGTCAAACACTCAATCTAATGTGATGCACAGACCATTTTTCCTTGAAACAAGTGTATGAGCATGCCGAGTCGACAAGCGGGTTATCAGGGTCCTGGTGAATGGATACGTCGGCCGCCGCACCATCACTGGACTCCCTAGCCTGAGAGCCGCTCTCGAGACACGTTAACACTATTGCCCTAAATCCCAACCAATTCCTCTTTTAGGTACGTCCGCACAATGTCCCAAGGAACGAACCACCTATGATACCACTTTTTCACGACCCGACCCTACCCGGGCTCGAGCCACAACTACCCCAAGCCCGCCTCTATAGGCCAGGGGCTGGAGACTAGCGCCGAAGGCACACCAACTTGGGGAGACCTTTGCCTAAGTACCTGTACACACACACACATGCACGCAGCACACTCAATGAAAAAGTGCAGAGTAAAATGAAAGACAAGTAACGAAAAATGGAAAATGCTATATATATATATACCACAAATTTACATCGACCTCTAAACAGTACAAGTAAAGTGCTGAAAAGGAAAAGGGGAAAACATGCGCCCAACCAGAAAAGGTTCCACAACACGACAACATGTAAACAAAAAAGAAATAGCATTCGAGTCACCCACCCGGCTACGAACACCACACGCGGTACCATCTCCCGAACTCCTAAGATCCCCTGACATCTCGACCAACCTATCCATCGTCTGCAAGGCCACACCATGTACGGGTAAAGCCCAAGCAGGAGTGAGTATAAAAAAACTCAGTAGGATACCCCGAAGGCTCGAGGGAGCAACAAAGGAGGTACCAAAGGGTGAGAAGTAGAGAGAAAATAGAAAATTAATGGAGTACAACCAATAGAGTAGTCAAGAGTGCAATAGTAGAGAGTCCAGCTCAACCCAACAAAAGAAAGGAGGTAGACTTTTCCAGACACAAGGAGCTGGAAACGGTGAGAAGATGAATTCTCGTCGAGTATTCGCTACCTATAGTAGGAGACTAGACTCATCCCACCACGAGAAGATAGACACGGAAAGCACGTGGCATACCCCGTGTGTATTCACCTCTCTTGGAGGGAGAGTAACCAAGCCAAAAAATTGGATACTGAAGCAAGGTATATACATATTCATATGCTCTGTGAGGAAGCCTGAACATGACCATGAGGGGATCTCCATCCCGTAGCTCAGCCCAATAAAAGTTAGTAGCCAACAGTCCTAGAAGTAAACACCATCATCAATGCCCAGCATCCCGCACGTCTGCCCCGAACTACAAGTCAAGGGGCACAAACCACCACACCTCAACACTATCCTCTTTGGGTGGCACTGACTCACCCGCACAGTTTTAGGTCGCGTCACAAGGATGCGTCTCGGTGGGGGAATGCACCCCTTGTACTTGAGAGTTCGAGGGAAAGTAAAAACACACCTCGTCACTGCCCTGAAGTCGAGAGGTCTTCTCCAAGTAAAATCCATCACAAAATTGACCCGTATAACCAAGGGTCCTGCTCTAGTAATCACGGAGGAAAGCCACAAACTAGCCTAGTAGAAAGGACTAAGCCTAGAATGCCGACAGGTGTCCCACTTCCCAGCCCCGCTGGAGGGTAATTCATAACCAGATATCAGGTGACCCACTGCCCAGCCCTGATGGAGGGTAAACCCTAATACATAATCAGGCGACCCACTGCCCAGTCCCGCTGGAGGGTAGACCTTGATACATCATCAGGCGACCCACTTCCCACCCCCGTTGGAGGGTAGTCCTTGAATAAGTCGACAGGCGACCCACTACCCAGCCTTGCTGGAGGGTCGACATCGAACTAGATGACGGGTGGCCCACTACCCAGTCTCTGCTAGATGGTAGACCCTAAGAGGTCGTCGGGTGACCCACTGGCCAGTCTCTGCTAGAGGGTAGACCCTAAGTGCATTGGGTGACCCACTGCCCAGTCTCTGCTGGTGGGTAAACCCTAGAAGTCAGTGAGAAACCCAATGCTTAGCTCTGGTGGAGGGTAAACTCGAAGACGTCGATGAGTAACCCACTGCCCAGCCCCGCTAGAGGGTAAAACTCAGAACTGCTCTGGCCATATCTACTTAAGGGTACAACACTGGCCAACTGAACACAGAGTGGGTATCGCGCAACAACCCAACTCCAGAACAACTCACCCAAAATATGTTCAGCACCTGTTCCATCATTGGGTGTCACTAGCACTGCTACCAGCCGATCCATCGAGAAAGAAACCAGGGGGAGACCACTCAACTATGCGGGACAAAAAAATGAGCACAGATTCAGGGGAAAAACTCCACCCTGCTGGTCAAACAAACGAGCATAGAGGGACCCTCTACGTCGCGAGAGGGCAAAGTACACAAATCAGAGCATGGAACACACATGCGGCCCACACAACGTGTGGCCCCATGTCATCCCCAACCAATAACACAAACTTTCTCAGGTACCAACATCCACATGTACCTCCCAACTTTCCCGTATACTCCCAGAGTATACCATGTTCCAGGCCAAAGGCTATAGTGCACACGACACCCAACGTCAACGCGAAGGCATGATGTAACATCTCCAACTTTCAGCCTCAATGACTGGGGCATGGCCAAACACATCTATTCAAGCATTACATCACTCACACGGGAGTGCACGCGATCACACTGCAAGGGTCTGCTACAAACACAGTAGAAGAACTGCCCCCGGGGCACCTTCACGTTTCCACATTTAATAAGATCACGTAAGAGGTTCCGCTCGCCTGAACAGATCACACCATTGTAATCCTCATGGAAAAACATGCGAGATAGACTACTTAATCGCCTCAAACGGATGTCCGACAGAAGAGCCACCAACACCGCCTCACGCCTGATCGGCGTCCCGTGATCCCGAGCCTCGGCCCCAAAAATAGTCGGGTGCAACACACCATTGCGATCCCCTTGGGAGAACATGTCAAAATCACTACTCACATGAGTGGAACGAATATCCGGAAACAAATGTGCATTTGGGGGCACCGCACATGAGCGGTTCTTCGTGGGACCCACAACCCGGTCCCAAAACACAACGAACAGATCACACTGTTTGGATCATCTCAAAAAAACACACAAGATGTACTATTCACTTGTGCAAAATAGTCGCCCGGTGATAAAGATTGAAAAACACCATCGACGCCCAAACGGCCCTCACAGGGCCCACACCACCCTGTGGAATTACAGTGGGAAGACTACGAAAACGCGATGCCCTCGGAAAAACACCCAACATCGACTGCTCGCATGCCCCGAATGGACGTACGAGGAAAAACTCGCTGATATCTATAGGCAACTGAAAAGGCAGGTCGTGGGGCCCACGCCTCAACTCCGGCATCAACGCCCGAAACAACCCTGGAAAACATTGTCTCGGTGCCAGGGTTCCAATGCCACTGACGGCGCTCAAAACGGATGCCAGACGCGTCCGCGCCGTCCAAAACCAGAACCCCCGGGATGACGTTAATCCCCTCGACGTATGTGTTGCACCACCGAGGCCCTCCGTTTCGGGAATTAAAAATTCCCGACACCATCTGAAAACGTCTGCCTTAACACGAGCTCCACGCTGCCACAGAGACCGCGCAAAATGAACAACGCACGAATCATTTATAATGTATAAATCATTTTTCCTAATAATAATAATAATAATATTATTATTATTATTATTATAAACCTCCCTTTTTTTATTAACCTTATTTCTTTAAAATGAAATACCAGACCGACCATTTGGCCGGTCTTCACCTCTCAATAGGACCCGCAACGTGCGGGTCCTGGTCGGCCAGCTGGGGTCCGTAGACCCCGGTCTTCCCTCGCCTCCACCGGCCGGCACAACCGACCGACCTTCCGAGCTGCCTGCACGAGATGCCCGCCGCGCCGCCCGCCTGAAGCCGCTACCGGAGCTCGCCGTCCCCAGCTGGCACCCCTGATCACCGAGCCGACGAGCTCGCGGTCGCCTCCGCCGGAAGAAACATACGCTGCTGCCTACTGCTCCGAGACATGCTTGACCTAGGAGCCCCGCCGACCAATGCCTCTGCCTCAGCCAACCGTCAAGGCCGCTACGCCCGCTCGTCGGACCACCGCTGGATCCGGCTAAAAATTCCGGAAATCCACCCAAAACACCGGAAACTGATTTTTTTCCGGAAAACATTCCAAAACCCGCTCGCCTTCGGTGGAAATCTGCGATCACCACAGAACTCAAAATTTCGATTCGAAATAGGTGTCAGAAACCATATAAACTCTACTACGCGTTTATGGGATTTGTTCGAAGACTCGACAGAGATTCGGCATAAAATAAGAAATTCAAAGAGGGATGTAGGAATTGAAAATGCAACAAAACCCTACCTCGCTGGGCTTCGCCTGGAGCTTCACGGAGGATCTGTCGCCCTGCCATCGCCTTTCCGGACCTTCCTCGCTGGAGTGGAGGAGGAGAGGGAAGAGGGTTGGAGGGCCTCGCCAGGGGTGAACAAGGGAGGGAGAAGGGGATGAGGGTTTAAATAAAATTAAAAATTTTAATTACATTTAAACCCATAATTAAACCCACATCTTAAACCTTCGAGTGAGTCGAGGTTAAGCCTCCCCTAGGCCCAACACCACCTCGTGAGCACAACAGAGGTCTCAGAATTTGATTCTGAGCTTCCCTTTGGAAGTTATAAAATTTTACGTCTGATGTTGCTAAATTACGAAAATGCCCCAGGCGGCATTTTTCACAGACGGGCCGCGCCCGTGAAAGTTACACCCTTCCTAGGGTAAATGGCACGCTCCAAACTCAACGGTGCCCTCAGTTTACCAATCCGAGCCATCGTTTAAGAGATACTTGCGTTTCAACATTAAATGACTTAATTAATTAATTAATTAATCTGTTTAACATTCTAGAAGCGGGCGAGGTGTCCAAACGTCCCGCGCTGACACGCTTTATGTCGTTTCTTGGGTAAAAACCACATTCTGGACCCATCCGTACACTCAGATCTCTGATCTGAAGCACCATTTAGTAGTTATCCCATTTATTTGGCGTTTTCAGTGTGAACGCACTGAAAATTTAATTTCGGCCACTCCGGGGCTCAGAATCCACGCCGTCTGAAGGCGCTGCTCTGGAATATCATCAAGAATATTCCAAAGTCTTCTGCATCAAAAACTGGGTTCTTAGAATCTACTTATATTTTTTTAGAGGATTAATGATTTGTTTTATTTGGAAATTCAGTGACCTTATTTTTAAATATATGGATATATATTTTTTAGAGGGCCCATAAGTTCATAAATTTATGAAAAAATTTTATGTTTATCTTCAGATGAGGTTTTAAAGATTAATGTTTTACTACACTACGTGGTGATTTATGAATATAAGATAACTTATGCTAAAAATAATGGTTTTTTGAAATTGTTGCGGATAGAGGGAATAAATCATGACTCTTTTATAGATCATAGGTTCCATTAATATTTAATTGTATTTCCTATGGAATAGAACATTGTTTTCAAAATATTCATTTTGTAGAGAATGTGATGAATTATAAATGGATCAAAGAACAAAAAAAGGATGACATTTTGGTAAAGAAATTGGAAGATATCAAGTTAGTATATTTTAGTAAATTCATTGAAATAAAAATAATTACTCTAATTGGAATTTCTTATCTCAACAATAATATATTAATATTATAGATTTATATGCACACAAATACCCTTTCCTATTTTACTAATTATATTACCTTATGTATTTCTCATGAATATATTTTTTGAGAAGATTATACGATTATCATATTTATGGGTTATAATATTTTGTAATGAATTCTAAATATGTTTAGAATATATTTCAGAAATACTATTAATATCCTATGATTGTATGTGTATAGTAAGTAATAAAAATTATCACTTAAACAATGTGTATTGGTCATGTACACAACAATTATCCAAAAAGAATAGATAATCAACCCTACATTTTGAAAGAAAGTTATGATTCAGAAAAAGGGAAAGTATGGTTGATTATACCTACATATTTAGTCAATCTTATGTTTGAGGCAAAAAATTATCGTACATCAACCAAACATTTTTCATCAATCTTACATTATCAACCCTACATTTGAATTTTTTTCATCTTTTAAAGGAACCCTATATTTTACTATTCAATGAAACAGTTTAAATCAATCTTATTTTCTTTGATTTCTGCAATGGTATTGATAGATGTAAATATCATTTTAAATATGTTTTATATATGATTCAAGGGATCATTTTTAGTGAAATAAAACATTCATATTTCAATGGTATGTTACGACTCTCTTGAATGAGTTAAATTTGAATGATTGGGATCTCCAATGATACATTCTTAAATCATATCAACCAAAAATGAAATGTGATCTAAATATTTAGACAGAATATTTTTACATTCTACATATGATATATGAATTTATAATTGTGAATATCATTTAAATAAAGTACTTCTGCAAATATCATTCCAATATAATATTACTTAATATGATATACATTGAATATATAAATTTTTCATCCTTTGAAAGTTGTGTAATAAGTTTTATTTTATTTATTTCTATCATTATTATAAATCATTCAAAATAAGAATCCCAATAAGGGGACCAAAATACCTTATAAGGGCCTATTGTATGTTTTATCTAGTTTTATACACTTTTGTTGAAATTTATTTTGGTAAGAGGGAGTGTCTAGTGAACATAACATTTCTCAACGAGATATAATTGGTGTAGTGGACTAGGGGTCATTGTTGACAAACCACTATAGAATTGAAGTGGTCTGTATTTTTTCTACATCTAATAATATAATGTCATAAATTAGTCTTAATAAATTTATGTCATATACGTGGAATGTTTTTTATATTAATCAAATATATATCAGTATAAAATTATAATTTTCTTATCATACGTTTTTTATAACAAAAAGATAATAACATCATTTTGGTATGTGTGGAGTACTACCTCCATAAAGTGATAGGACTCTATTTTCACAACCACACCACCTGGAGGGTATATATAGGTATATTTAAAAATATAATGTGGTATATATGGTATTCATATAAGTTTTGAAATATGAAATATTACTTACCTCCTTTTGATTATTACATTTGAAAAATGTAAATGGTACTCATGCGTATGTATGTCTTACTATGTCAATGATGGTAACAAATATAATCTATAGTAAATACCATTATGGATTGGTTTCAAAAGTATAATTGATCTAAAAATATGATACTTATTTTATGTTAATTATTCATTATATTATAATTATTCGTTCAATTTTTTTATCATATACCTCATTGATTATGTAATTCTAATATTATGTGTCTAATGACTTCTGATTACATTATATTTTATTCAAACCTATATTATGTGGATTAGGAATTGAATCACATAATCAATTAATTGATTAATTCTCACATAAACATTATGATCATTGGCTTGGGTTATTTCACAATCTTATTCAATTCGATGATTATAATTCTTTAGTTTCAGTTATAGGCAATTGTTTTTCAATTTAATAATAATACATGTTTATTTAAATTTATTATCCTTATTGATGATATATTTATGTATTAATAACCTTTTCCAATCTTTTAAACATATATTTATTGTGAGAATGTTTTTGAAAATTCTAACATCATTTAGATCTTCGGTCATAAATCAATTTTCATCCCAAATAATGTTTTCTATAAAAAATTGAAATGTTTTTTAATTTTTTAAAATTATTTATTATGGGAATGTTTACATATTTTACACCTTTAAAAAATATTTTCAATATAATCTTATTTCATTTTGTAAAAAATTCCCATTATTATTTTATCAAAAATTTGAATGGAATCCTTTCAACATTTTCTGAAGCACGCAACTTCCTAAAATTTTAGTTGTGAAAAAGTAAAGTTTGTTTAAACTTTTATATCATGTGTGGAATTAATCTCTTTCATGACCATCATTTCATTAATGATTCCATTAAATTTTTAAAATTATATTTTTTATGAAATTTATTTTAAATTGACATTCAATGTAAGGGATTTTTAATTTTTTTCAAAATTGATTTTCATAATGAACTGGATATATTCATATTTAACTATCTTAAGTGTATTTTTATTGTATTTATTTTAATAAATTAAAAAACATTTTTTAGTACTCTAATGTGTAAATAATATATTGATACATTCATTACACTTCCCTTATATGGTTAATGATCATTTTGATCATGTATTTTATTAACATTCACATAATTGATTAATTTTTTTACTCATTAATAGTACCATGGATTATTCACATTCCTATGGAAATTAAATTTATTCTAAATGTAATATTTATCATGGAATTTGTTTTATTAAATTTTATATCATATTGATTTAATGTGTTTTACTTTTAGAGTTATTTGATTAATAAGGGAAATATTGATAAATACAAATCTTATACTCATTACATATATTTTTTATAAGGAAAATTATTCATTAATAAAGTAGATTAGTCAATATCTGGTAATGATTAGTAAATGAAAAACAAGGGTGTGATCACTTAGAGAAATCCATTTGATTTGTTGGTTGGTATTATGAGAAAAAATACATTTTCGAAACCCTGTTGTTTTGTTCCTAGTAATTTTAAATTGTACTATGAATGGTCTTGATAGTAAATATATATTTTTCAAAACCACATTATTTTATACCCAATAGTTTTAAACCATATTTCGAATGGCCATGACCATAGTGGTATCATGTAACTACTAAATTAAATATAATAATTAATAATTTTCATCATTAAAATTTAGTTATTATTATTTAAGATATGATCAAAATGATGTTATTTCATAATGTATTACATTCTCAATTTATATTGAAATGATATGTTTTTTTTATTTTTTTACGATTCAATGTTATTTATTCCTTATCCATTTATTTAAATGTCATGTGTTCTTAATTATTTAAATTCCCTAATTGATTATTCCTTAAATAATTATTTAAATGGAATGAGTGTTCTGCTATTTACCTATTCGTATTAGTTATTAATTATCTAGTTATTTAATTGGAATTCGTTTCTAGTTATATAAGATTCCATATTGATTATTCTCATTGATTCATGATATCATCTACTTTATATGTCTTTTACTGATCATTTTAGATCACCCATATTTTATTTCCTTTCCAAATAGTCCAGTATGTATATTTTGAATGTTGTGTATGTAAATTCTATAAGGAATAACATTATTCTTAAAAAACAAGTTTGAATTCATATATAAAAATTTAATGCGGGAAAAATTGATTAACATAGTTTTCTGAGACTACTAAACAATTTGGTCATTCAAGATACAATTACTTATATCATTTTCCCATGGAATAAAGGGGGCACATGTTCTAGGCTACCAACGTCCAGATCATTACGTTTTTCACATGAAATAAGCCATGAAAAGTGGTAACTATCAAACCTCATAGTTAATAATGTTATCATATGGCCAGAAAATGAAACCCCCATAAAATTTTAAAGAAAGAACCTTATATTCGATATCATGTATGACACGCGACACCATGCATGTAATGCAATATAAAACCCTATTATATTAAAATATATTTACTATTTTAAATTGAGTCCACAAATTAAATATATTGAACTGCATGAAACCACTAGTTATAATTTTTTACATGCATCAATGACCTTGTTCGATTGCTTGCGTTATACGTAAGATCAAGTTTTAACTAAACAATGATATATTTTTAAAATACTATTATATAATATAGTAATACATTTCCAAACATTAAAATAGTGTTTATAAATAGTATAAATTATCATATAAACATATATTTTTTATAAGAATATAAAATTAATTCATTAGTAACAAATTAAATATAAATGAATATAAGAACAAATTAAATTTAATGTGAATTTTTTTGTTGAAAAATATTTTTATGCTCAAAATGTTGTTTTAAAATAAAATATTAAATTACATTAAATTATTGGGTGATATTAATTTCATATATATATATATATTATTCTATAAATTAATTTTTATATTTATTTGATATATTTTATAGGCTCAAGATAATAACAAACACTATATTATGCATAATGCAATATATTTTTTATAAATGTAGTTTTTCAGCATTTTGATCGAGAACCCAATTTAAATATAATTTTCACAATTTCATATATTAGGTTTTAAAAAATAAATTTCATATTATTAATAGAAACATAAAAACTATCTTATTATTAATTTTTTGTATTTTTTTGTGAAATTTCATTTTATTAATAGTGAAAAATACTGAAATTTAATTCATAACAACTTTCTAATCTATTTTTATATATAAATAGATTATATAATAAATCAGTTTTAATGTTTGATTATATACTATTATTATCCATTAATCAAATTTAGTTCATTGGAATCGATATCACATTAAAAATTAACTATAAAAAGTAGTAATCTTTCGAATGTTTTTACATTAAAAATGGACATTCTCATCCCATCTACATGATTGAATTTAAATTAATTTATACCAATTATGATATTGGAATTTTGAAAAATGGATTAAATTTTTGGAATAATAATAATTTATATTGAGGTCAAAATATTTTTTTCAATGAATATTTGTGAAATAAATTTAAATTAATTATAACGATTAAGATAAAATGAAGTATAATATTGGGCTAATCATCAATCTTAATGGCCCAAATGACATATAAACATGTAAAAATCCATTTTATTTCCATATATCAACCCTTTTCTCTCTTTTATTGTTATTTTAATATTATAGGACGAACATTCAATGAAAAAAATGTGTCTGTAAATCTTTTTTCAAAATATTAAAATACTGCCCCTTTTCATCCACAATTAAAGGCCTTTTCTTCTACCATTTCATCACACCTCTCAAGAAATTTTTTCTCAAAAATTTAAATCCCAAATAGCTCAAAATAATCTAATCAATAATCATAAAATCATCTTATTTTATAGCATGCAATCCAATGAAAACATTAAATACAATCTAAAAGTAGTAACCCAAATTGGAGGTAACATCTTTTCTCAACATCTCTAAATTCATTTCCACTATCATCTAGCTCAAATATATTTATTATATTATTAAATTAAAACAAAAAAGTAATAAATATAATATTTTTTTTTAATTTATGTTTTCTACCTGCACTTATGAAACCATCAATATAATGGGTAATGACCATAATGTTTAGCATTACGTTAAACTACCACCTCCCAAGATGTTGATTGCTCATTTTTCATTTAATGGATCTCATGATGAATGTAATAATGGAGAATATATTTATATATGAAATATAAGATATTTATAAAGTCTTCGTACTTGTGTAATTATTTTATAAAACATACCTCTATACATTCCATTTTGTGTAAATACGCAAACCTCGTTTGTGGAAGTGTTGACTACTGCCTCCTTAAGATGATGAGATCTGTTCATGCTATATATGGAAGATATTAAGTAAAATTTAAAACAAAAAAACATATATGACATATATATATTAATTTAATTATAATTTAAATATTTATCATTTATATTAAATTATTTATTACGACAAATAAATGAAAACATTGTTTATGTGTTCGTATGACCTACCATATCCATGAATGGTGCATTTAATTTATTATCTCCAATTATTTTATATTATTATAAATATATATGTACTAAATATATATGAAAATTAAATAAATTTTTACATTATGGGTATGTTTTATTTGTGATATAATTAATATAGACAAAAAATTACATGTCAAAATATGCATGAGAAATCTAGTCGGTTAACACCTGAAATAGTTAAACTAATGAATGATTGTTAACAAATGGGTAATAATATATTATAATAGTTAATATATGATATAATTAATTTTCGGATGGATCTGGAATAAGTTACAAACGTATTTTAAACCACTATATATGAGGATAAATGACACAAAACAAAAGGATTGTTAAGATAATTGATTTCGTCAAAATTTACATTCCATTGGGACTTATTTGTAGTTATGTGCCTAGTTCCTTTTATATGGTGTATATACTATCCTTTTAAATATTAGACCGTGAAACTATTTTTCCTAAACATGTTATATGTTTATTTTAATTTCATATCTTCATGGAGATTATGATTTAAATGATTTAAAGAGGTGTGAAACACATTTGGATGTTTAACAATTATTCTTCTCAAGAATATTATAAATTATGATCATTGAAATATCACAAGATTTTATGATTTTTAACATTATCCTAAATAAATAACTTTTTTTCCGTCATTTTTCATTCCAAATTTTCTTTAATATCCATATAATCTTACAATGGAAATTAGTATCCTAAACCATATAACAATTTATATACAGTGTCTACTTTGTTAGTTATTTTATTATATGTGGAAATATTGATAATTACATATTCTTGTTTCTATATTGATATTTGATAAGGCATATAATTTATTACTACTATTCAAAATCAAAAATTCCTTAGCTAGTGAATGACAAGAGGATCCTGGAATTTATATGGCTTTATAATGCCTCAACATGTTCTGACAAGGAAAATAAGTGGAATGTGTTTCATCACATTTTCCTCATTTATACTTAGTTATTTTTCATCCATCAGATTTTTAGTCCAAATATCTAGGGATACATATATTTTATCTTTTATTGATTAAGTGGAATGTGTTTCTATTTTTTACATTTCAATGTTTTTTCCCCTATCTAATAATTTAAAGGGAAATTTCTTTTAGTTATTTACCTTACCTTGTGAATTTACATTCACTGATTCATTATTTTTTGTACATTACATAGCATTATTGAGAATTTTCACTCACCCATATTATGAATCCACTCCCTGTTCTATGAATAAAAATTATTTGATTAAAAATTATAGGATGCAGATTATTTCAAGATTTTTTCAGTGATGTTTAAATTTCTTATTAACCAATATATTATGGCTAACATATATGTAATATGGATTTAATATTCTACTATATTGATCAATCCTTGTAGATATTTTTCTTGTAATCCAGGAAATATAATAAAATAATGCCCCAATACCGGACTTCATGGGTTGGGGCATTATAGTTCGTATCAATGGAAGTATACCAGTACCATGGTAACTTGAATTTGAAACCATATTTAAGAAAAATAACTATATGATATAGTTTTTTGAGAGGCATATAATTATATCCTAGAATGTTGTAAGATATATATTATGTGGATATTCCTATCAATATAAACATATACAGATACTATATCTGGATGTTGTACTAGTATAGATTTTCCAAGGAGTAACAACTCTATCAAGGTGTGTCGAGCCTAACTCGGTGTAACCTGGTACCCAAATACATGACTAAGTACTCACCAGGATTGAAACTCTCTAGGGACACACTTAGGATAGTTCAAATTTTTTTACAAAAATTTATGAATGTTTAAAAATTAATGATTTCCTCAATTGAACTAATGTTTGTAATTTTATGATTTACGATGAATAAATTTATTTTATGGATTTTACTTTGTTTAGAGTTATACAATTTTAATAATTTTTTTAGATAATCCCATATATGGAATTGATTAAAAATGGTGCCTCGATGAAATAATAGTATTAGTACTTATAGGTAATTTAGAGGTTTCCATATAGAGAAAGACAACATATTTGGTATTATAACTAAGAATTTTATTGATATAATAGAAAATATTAGTCAGGTTGTGAAAAATAGCCTTAATAAAATGTAGAAACCTATTCTATTGAGAGAATCTTCTATGAGGGGTTGCTTTAAGTGATAGAATCCCCCGTCATTTTGTGGGACTACTAATCCAATTGTATTTGAGAAAAGGATTATGTCTCTAAAGAAGATATTTACATGTCGTGGATGCATTTAAATGTAAAGGATAGAATTTTAGTGGATTTACACAATGTTGATTGTGATATATGGTGGTATTTGATCTATAATACAATAGAGGAAGAATAAATAAATATCAATGAATTAATATTATTTAAGGATACATTCATCGATAAATACTAACCTCATGAACAAAAAATTGAGACAAATAAAATGCTTCATAGCTTAAAAGTAGTATAAGTGAGGGTTTTAGATTATTAATAAGTTGTTACATGGTTATCAATGTATGATACAGATTATATACCCAACATTGCATGCAAAATTGACTAGTTATTTGAAGGTATTAATATAACTATTTTATGGGAAATGGTTTCAATGAAGTTCTCATTATACAAATAGATATTTTTAAGTTCTATAAAAAGAGATAAATATTTCTCAAGATCTTATGTATTCATGGTAAACCATTAGAAGAGTAGGTCATATAAAAACTATGATACTTGGAACGTGTCAAAGATGATGAAGGTGAAGAAGTATTTTTGGACTTTTGATAACTGTGGAAATAATCACTCGTGTAAATTATTAAAAAATATTGGGAATATGTTTAAGTACAGAGAGAAAGGTCGCCCAGAAATATAATGAAATTGAAATAATTAATCAATGATATTTATTTATTAAACTACAAGTATATGGGGATTTATACAAAAAAATCCCCCATGAATCAATATAATATTACTCATTAGATGTTAATGGTGAAAGTTCAAGCATATATTATTGACACAGCTGAAGGGGAATGATAAATGTTCTACATTTTATTCATCTAATAAATATATTTTAAAAATATATCATTGATTATATTCTCAATTTATAAATTATGAAATATATAAGGATATTACTCAATTATTTTTTCAATAAATTATTGAAATTAAATTTTTAATGGTTCAATGACTATTTATTCAGTATAAATTTAAACATAACATAAAACACATGATTATGGGAAAGAAAACCCTTAATATATTTATGATGTTGATATAATTATGAATAAATGATTGAGTTGTATAATTGATGACTACCATGGAACTGATTAATGTGTTGTTGATAAATGGTGTATTCTATAATTTTTGGAGTTTACGACACCTTTTTATTTAATTAATATATTGAATAACATGTGTTTTACTAAATAAATAAGTAATAATTCCGGTTTCACTAATACTTTTATAGTGATTTGAGTTATTACACAATTTTAAGAGAATGCATATTTAAGTTATTAAAAAGTATGCAATGTAAATATTTAGAGTTTAATCATATTGATTAAAGGAAATTTATACGATCATTTTGGATATTCGGTGACCTTTCCTTTCAATGTATTGGATAATAATATTTTTGAAATGTTAAACATTTTTAAAATGGATAATGTTGATCATTGTATGAGATTTAATAGGATAATGTATTACATCACTATATGATAGATCCTATTCAATGATATGAATTCATATCACTTAAAGGCATAATAAACATAAAATATTGTGTTCATTGAAAAGTATATATACTTATATTCTTATAGAGTGAATGAATTCTCCAAAAATGTTCTGAAATAGAAAAGTTGTGTTATTATCATCATTTTTTATGATATCAGTAATCTTTATTGACACTTATGGTTTATGGTTTTTGGATCAACAACAGTCATTTAAACATGTTCTACAGAAATCTCCATCAATGAATTATTTTATGATTTTTTTATGATTCCATTTCCCACCTATGTTCTCCTATTAGAGAACCGCGTTACAAGACCATTTTACATTACATTCTCTATTTTTACAAAAATTTGATAATAAGTCTTTTTACAATTTAGGTAATTCAAAAATATATTATTCTTAATACCTCTATCACTAATACCTTTTTTAAATTACTAGGAAATAAATCATTTATTGGGGGGATAATGATAAATCCCGAGACTCTAAATTAACAACCATATATTTGATAATGTGCTTGACATGGAAGTCCAAAATCATAAGGGAATATAATACCCAAATACATTAAAATATAGTTAATATTTTAAATATATTAAATATATTATATATCTTATAATGCATGAAAATGCTATGTTATTATTCCTTACATGAGAAGTTACAATGTTTGATAGATTGCATTATATGCAAGATCATGTTTTAACCAAACCATAATGTAATATTAACATATTATTATGTGATATAATAAGAATCAGCCTATATATTAAATGATTTTTTATACATGTTATTAAATAAATTATGAAAATATGTGTTATATATGAATATAAATTTAATTCTCTAGTTGAACATTAATTACAAATGAATATAATAAAAAATTGAAAATAAAGTGGATATTTGTTTAGAAAATTATATATATACTTGTAAAGTTTTTCTAACCAAATAAATTAATTTAATTTAAATTATGGGGTGTTATTAATTTTATGTATATATTATATATTCAATAAAATACTTTTTATATTAATCTAATAAATTTGATCTGGTCAATATAATAAAAAACCCAATATCATGCATATAATAATATATTTTTATAAAGATTGTTTTATCTACATTTGGTGGATAATAAATTTTAAAACTAATTTTATACCCTTTTATAAATTATATATGTCCAAATTATCAACATATTTGTAATGAAATCATAAAAAAAAACTCTTATGGTGAATTTTCGGAATTTTTCTCTGAATATCTATTTTTTAATTAATTATGAAAAATACTATAACTCAATTAAATAATTAATTTTCATATAATTTACTAGTAAGGATAAATTATATTTTAAATTGGTTTTTAGGATTTATTAGATCATATTTTTATCAATTAAACCATTTTATTTCGTTGTAATTAATTTTACTATGAAATTGACTATAAAATCATCTTAATCATTCGAACTTTTTATCTTTAAAAACCCACAGTATCGTCCCATTTGTAGAATTAAATTAAAATTAATTTCTACCCAATTTTTTATACCAATTTGGACCAGTGAATTACATATTTTTAATCATAATAATATATAATTATTAAAAATGTCAAATTAGTTTTTGAAAAGAAATATTACTTAATATAATTAAAATTCTATTCAATAAATAAGTCTGAATTATTCCTAACATTAGACTAATCCTCAATTTTGAAAGCCAAAATGACTTAAGAAAATGTAAAGAATACATTGGATAGACATATCATAACCCAATCCTCCATTTTCATTAATTAGGTTGATTATTGGATCCACTCCCAATTTGAAAAACGTTTATCGAATTCCTTTGTCAAAATATAATAAGAGTGACATTCCTCTTATATAAAAAGGAATCCTAATATCCCACATTTTCACGCATCTCAATACCCATTTTCTCAACCCAAATTCTCCCAAATAGATCCCCAACATCACTAAACTAATCTTATGTGGAATTATTTTTTCATGAAGTAATGCACGGAAGCCTTTTGGTTCAAACCATAAATAGTAACCTGGTTAAGAGGAAATGTATTCTCTCAGAATCTCGAGTCCCATTTCCATTATCCACCCATTGAAATTTTCTTATTATATGATTATATAATAAAAATTTAACATAAATATAGTAGGATTTTTTTAGATGTTTTGACATAAAATTAAACATCAATCCATCTAATTGGTAACGATCATATAATTTACATGTACGGTGAACTACCACCTCACAAAGTGACGATTGTTAGATTTTTGTCTACCACCTCTCATGGTGGAAATTTTTATTGATACTATACTAATATATTATATATATTATATATATAATATCATTATACATATATAATAATATTATAATGAATGTCTCTATACTTTCATTTTTTTGTAAATACGATAAAGTTGTTTGTGGAACTGGGGAATACATCCTCATAAAAATGATGTGATTCGTTCATGTTATACATGAAATGTATTAATGATAAATTTAATATATATATGTAAAATATATGAAAAATATATGAAAATTAATTATAATTTGCGTAAGTATCATTTACCTTTCATTCTTTTAATATTCTAATGAAATTAAGGTAGCATTCATGTGTAAGTATGATGTACTCTATCCATGAATGGTGCATTTAAATTATTATATACAAAAATTATAGTTTTTCCTAAATAAATATGAAATGAATATATATGGTAATTAATGTTTTCTAAATTCTGGATCAAACGGACCACTATTTATATAATAAGAACAATAAATTAAATTCAAAAACATACATGAGAAAACAGGGTAATTATCACTTGAAATCATTAAAATAATGAATGATTGTTAACAAATGGGTAATAAGATATTATTAAAAGTTAATATATGATATTATTAATATGATAATGGTTCATTTATAAATTAGTAATATATCTGAAACCACTATATTAGAGGATAAATACCACACAACCAAATTAATGTAATGAAATGAGATTTCATCTGAATTTGCCTTCTATTGAGACTTATTTGTAGATATCCACTTAGTTTGTTTTATATGGTCTTTGTAAAACCCTATCAAATGTTATATAATTAATATATTTATTCTTTTCAAATATTATGTTTATATTTATTTCATACCTTTATTGGGATTATGATTTTATTTTTTCAAAGAGGTATGAAACACTTTAGGATGTTTAAATATTATTCTCTCTAAGAATGTTCTTAATGATTATATCTAAAATATAACTTCATGTAATATTGTTAAATTTGTCATGAAAAAAATAACATTATTGATATAATTTTTCCATATTAATTTACATTAAAATCTACAATATCAAACAATGGATGTTAGTTTCCTAAACTGTATAATGTTTGCATACGGTGTCTTCATTGACACTTATCTGACTATTTGATGAAATATTGATAGTTCGATATCATTTATTAAATACGGATAACTAAATCAATATATTATTTATTTATACTATAATATTTGAGGAATAGTATAGATAGGAAAAGATAAATGGATCCAAAACATTATATATCTAATTGATGCATTGACATGTTCTCATGAGATAAATAAATTGGACAAATTAAACTTGTTTTTATCCATAGTTATAATTTTGTAGTGAAAGGTCAAAATGATATAGGTTTTCATGTTCCATAGACATGAATTCCAGTTATTAAGTATTTACCACATTTAGATTAAGTTATATTTAATTAGTGATATTTTTTTGACATATCTATGGATACATTTTATTTATAGAATATTGGTTAAGTGGCTTTTGTTTCAGTTTATTACCTTTCCTTATTGATTTTTCCTTATCTACTTATTTAAATAGAATTGTTTTTAGTTAATCTACTTTCACAATTAATATATTATCAATGATACATTATTTATTATCCTATCCTTTATTGATAATTCGTTCTAACCCAAACTATATTTCCTTTGAATAGGTTATGATGAAGAAATATTCAAATAAGAGTTCAAGGATTCATTTTTTTATTTTATTAGTTATAATAATTGTAATTTAAATTTCCTATCGTATTATGGTTTTCATTTATGTAATCTATTTCTTCATGTCTACTAAATTGTTTGGTCCTTTAGGATTGGATACCTTGTAATCATTCCAATGTAATAAAATAATTTATGAGATTCAGGACTATTTTATTGGGGCGTTACATAAAATGGGCGATAGAAGTTTTTTAAGTCATTTTTAACACTTATAATAATTTATTAACCCATATGGTAAAATAATTTCTACCTTAACTATTGTTTTTAAATTTATCTATCTCTACTATTCATCTATATCAAAAATAATGATGACCAAATAAGTTAATATAAAATTATATTATTATTAAAATGGAATCATTTTCAAAAAAAATTATTTATAGTAGTATAATAGTTAAATTTATATTTATACATTTAGACACAAAAATATATTTTTCCAATGATGAAAATTCAAAAGTGTAAAATGAATATCATAATTCTATATGAAATTGATCCCAATGACCTATATTAGATAAATGGTAATTTTATTCAACTAAATTCACATAATGTACAATTTAGAAAATCATTTAACCTCATATATTATTTAAATTAAGTAATATTTTTCAATAAATATTGTTAATTTTTACTATTCATAAAAATATCTATCTTTTCAAATAAATCCTTATTATTCACCCAAATATAATTTTAAAAATTATATTTCTATATTAATGCTTCTTTTGTTAAATTGATTTTATAAAATATTACCAAATTAGTTAAAAAATTGTGAATAAAGGTCGATTAAGCCACTATTTATAAAAATAATTTTTTTATAAATTTTTTTTTTATCAAAATTTTTTCATTTATAATCAATATATAACATTATTTTTTTAACATTTGTATAATGTATAATTTTTATAATATTGTTATTACTATTTATACGCTCCAATTTATCGACTGTTTATAATATTATACTATATTACAATTCATTTAGACTCAATATTTCATGTTCTGAAATATATTAAATAGATCAAATTAATTTTAAGATAAATATATAATAATATATAAGGTTTATAAAATATCATCTGACTTTACTTTTTCATGAAATATATTGTATTAAGTCCAATTTTCATCTATTAAAATCTCACGGGGTAACATTCTCCCAACATTTAATTTATTTCATCCTTTCAATGTTAAATTTTTCTAAGATGTTAATTTATTTATATTTGAAATTTTCATTTTGAAAACACCCATCATAAAATGTGTTAAAAAACTCCTCTAAATGTAGTGAAATTAAAACATTAATGGTCTTCTAGAATAACAAATAATTAGGTTCACAAGAAAGAGAACATTGGTTGTGAGTGAATATATAAACATCATAAAAAAGAATAATTCCAAAATAATTAAAGAGGTTGATAGAGGTAATTTATCATAAGAATGTTAATGATCAAGATAAATTTAAGACATAAAATCCATAAATCTATGATCAGTCAAAGTTACAATGATATATCATATTTTAATGTAAAAGGATGACATTTTTTATGATACTTTTCCAAAAGATGATAAATTAATTTATTATATAATAATATAAGGATATATTATTACCCGATAACATTCTATTTCATAAGATTTGTTTTATTATTTTATAATGATTTAATCAATTTCCACTTCATATCTCACTACATGAAATGAATTCCCAAAAATTAGAATTTTTCCTGAATCATCATGAATATATTTTAATGCATCATAAGATCCATAAAATAGTTTCAAATCATTCTATCTATCTAAAAATACTATCCAAACAAATATGGGTAGCACAAGTTATCTAACTTAATACATTATACTCTAATCATCAAAAGTTACGCCATGCGAAAATCATTAATAAGTTTTTATCAACTAGTTTTTCTAAAAACAATAGCATATTAATTCTGACATAAAATAGTATAGTGGTCTGAACTAAAACCTTATTTTCGTTTTGTTATACATTCAAGCCTTGTGATCTTACCAGATGCAATGGGTTGTCACCTGAAATGATGGTTTCCCATTTTCTAAAACCCAATAAATATAATTCAAAAAATATTACTAACGTGCAGTAAACCATAATTACCTCAAAGTCAAAGATTTGATAAAACATAAAGGATGCCTATAACTTTATAGTTATTCCCACAATATTTAATTTATTTCTTCCTAAAATATCATTTTGAAAACAACATATACTTAACTAGTGGGTAGTATTTCCCAAAATTTCTACCAAAATATCCATAATGTTGGTAGACATCCATCACATAAATCTTAAAAAGGCGGTTTTCTGACATTGAACATATGACGAATCATAATATATAAAATGCACGATTGTATCCATAACTCTTATGATGAGGAATACATGTATGATTCTCAAATTTTACACAGTCTTTTGATATTTCATGATTCATATAAAAAATACCATAGGTAAACATACATTTAAAATTTAATTAGTGGATCAAAATATATAAATACCTCTAAAATTTTATTTTCACAAAATCCATATATTTTTTGTTGGGATTAACCCTTTTTATAGAGAATTGACTCAAATAATTCCCAGGTTCCCTGGATTTAAGAAAAAAATATTAATATATCCCTCAGATAAAATTTATCTCATTCTGTCACACTCTTTATTTTTCTTTGGAAATTCATTTATTTAATCCCTTATTTTCTATAAATAAAAATATTACATTCCTTTGAGAAACATTCTTCAATTACAATAATAAGGAAATTGAGTTTCAATTACATTGTGGTTTCCATTAGTCATATCTCTTAGATAACTCTATCTGCCTCTTAATTATTGGGTTTGAGAGTGGGTTAAAGTATCCGTTTTTAATCATATTTTTGGATAACTTCTTAACTTTATGGAAAAGATATTTCACAGTTGTAATAACCCCCCTTTGTTTCCCATATTCAACACATTTTCCATAATATTCAATGTCATCATGATTCTATTGTGTTCCATCCATTAACTAAAACAAAAATAATGTTGTGGGAAAAATAATTTTCGTGTTAAACAATATTTTCATGTTAAATCAATAAAATGTAGTCTAAATCACGAAACCTTATTTTAACAAAAAGAAACCATAGGCTTATCATGGGTCATTCATTTTCACTATCAATTCAAATATTTCTCAGCATTTTTTAAATAAAGTGTGAATTATCCAAATCTTATCCTCGATGAGTGTCAAAATAATTATGCAGTAAAGACTATTTTAATATACCATGTAATTATAGAGTGAAGCCAGATGTTACTATTATGGGGTTGTTAAACCTAGTTACCAGTTTTCAAAAAAAAACATCCACATATAGTGTCCTATGTGATATTATTTCTTATAAAATCACAAAATATATACCATTACAAATGATTAGTATATTTATATGGTATTATCATCAACGTATATAAATGGATTATGTTCCCTAATCAATGTATTCCTAAATATAATTCTGTTGTTTTCGACTAAACCTCCATCTGATATAAAAAATATAAAACTAAACACTTGTATCATAGAGATGCTGGTTACATTATCATATTGGCGATAGAAGGAATTTCATCTTGAATGACACAATAATTTAATAATCCTCAGAAAAAAGAGATATACATGATTCTTGTATTACCATTGAAAACACAATTAAATAATAAAATTTTAATAAGAATATAATTATCCCCTCTATTGTATCCTAACGGATCATTCCGAATATACATAATGGATTCATAGGATATGAAAATAAATATTGGTGATCTCAAATAAATAGTAAGGGTGATATATAGTGGGATCTATTTTGAAATAATAAAAATAATCAACATGTAATTGAAAATAGCTAAACACACATTCTACTTAAATAACATATTGAGTATTAATTATTAATTATTAATAAAAATTGTCATTTATATAAATGAATAAAACTTCCCTTTAATAAATTAAATGAGAATAAAATGATTCCATAGAAAATATCAATGAAAAAATATTAGATATAATAATAAAAATTAAATTCTCAATGATGGAAATTATTAATTATTAGACTCTGTGATTTTAGGCATCATGACACATCTATTATCATGACCTTTCACATGACTATTTAATACTAGGTGTTGGTATACACTCAAACCCCATTAAAATTAGTCTAACATATAGATTCGTCACATGGGATAATAGATTATCTATGGAATATTTATGACCAGACATGACCAATAAATTCCTGGTTAAATCATTCATCATATATCTAATAATTGATTCAATTAATTAAAAATATGACTTATGAAAATATTTCTATCTAGAGTAAGGAATAAATATTTTTTTAAATATCCCAATTAAATAATAAAATATTGAATGATATATACCATATTTTTAAATATATATGTTTTAACTAATAATAATATCCATTATTAATAATTTTAATATTTACAGAGAATTTAATGTCTAATTATTAAATGCAAGTGAATATTTCAAGGGAATGTTAATGATTAAAAATTCAAACCCCAAAAAAATGAAAATTCATTCCCTAATCAAATAGTTTGAAAAAACTCAATATATATAATTATAATTGTATAAATAGATCCCTAGTGATTTATAATTAAAATAATGTTTTATTTTTATTAGTGAATATAGATATAATAAAAATTTCATTAACAATATTTTCTAGAAAATAATCATTTTATTTTGGAAATAATATTTTTTTTAAAAGCAGGAAAACATATTTAAATTAATTTAAATTTAATATAATCAAATAATATTAAAATTATTTTTTAAAACATTTATAAATCATTAATAAATGAAATTAAATAAATTTCATTATAGTTACAACTATGATTCCATTCACATTATCAACAACATCAAAATGTGTATTTCTTAAAAATTGATATGAATATTCCATTTAAAATAATTAAAAATTAAAACATGGTTAAAAACATATTTATTAAATCTTTTGAATGATGTTTAAAAAATTATGAAAACATATCTAGAAACAAATTGGAAGAAAAATGAATTTCTACCGAAGAGGGAAATGAATATAGAAATTATTATAAACATTTTCCCTGTAATTTTATGTTTGAAAGGGTCGAATGTTGTGATATTACATTAATATATCAATAATATCTATTTTAGAAGAATATTATTGTTGTTTCTTAGAAAATTATAAAATTATTTCCTTCATTGGAAATTCATGTATTAACAAACTGAATTAGAATGAGATTGAAACACTGTTCTCTTACCCGAATTAATTGATTTGTGTTGTAAGGAGAATTAACGGAAAAAATGAAATGAAAAATTAAATTCCCTAGAGAGAAATATATTCTGTATATATGATATCAAAATGGGTCGTATATACATCATATAATTGAATAAATGGTGAATATGGAATATATATCATGAAAGAAAAGTGAGATGAGAAAACCCTATCCTATGTATGATTTCCTACTTACATGTTTAATACACATATATAATCAATATAAGTATACTATAAGTCTATTTTTAACAATAATCATATATTTTATTCCATATATTATTTAATTATAATATTTTATCACCCTATTATTAAATTTTCATTGTTAAAAACACTATTTTGGATGATAATTGCTTTGTTTTCATATATGCTTGAGTTCGGTGATTTTGGTCATATTAATTTTAACCTCATTCAGTAGTATAAATTATATTATCCATAATTTAATAATCATATAATTTCATTATATATGTAATTATATTATTCAATAAATGTTATCATTATAAAATGAATTACACCATTCATGTAGGCGGTATATCGTATGTACGCATGAATGTTTTTTCAATTTTTATTGATTGATAGAAAGAATGGAAAATAAATGTAAATAAAATATTATATAATAATTATTCTAATATATTTATAATTTATATTATTAAAATCCATTCTTATAAATATCCATGTAAATATTGAAGGAAAAACCCTCACACGTCGCTACGTGGAGTTGGTAGTTCAGATGTACGTACAAGTGACATTATTTTTTCTCAAATGAATTGTAAGGGGATAAGTTTGATGTGATATTATTTTTACATAACTATGGTTTGGTCATAAATATTCTATATATTCATTAATTATTACCTTCCAACCTTCCATGTAAATTTCAAGTGAAAAAATAATTGCATCACTTCGCATAGGTGGTTGTCTATCGTACACACAAGCGCTATTATCATTTCTCCCACAAAATTCAATGTATGAAGTTATATATGATTTAATAAATAAATAATTATAATAATTTCAATAATATAATATTAAAACATTTAAACCTTCATTATATTCATCTTTATAATTAGGGAGGGAAAAACTATATTGGTTTGCATGATAGAGGTCTATCGTACCTATGATCGACGATTTCGTTTCCCAATTGATGGAAGTGGAAATGATATAGGTTATGAAATCCACATAATAACATATGAATATATCTGGTATACTATTATTATTATATTTTTATAGTCGATGATGATTTGATGGAGTTACTGGATGAAAAACAATAAATACACATGTTCAGTAATGTTACCTCTTCTTCAGAGAGATTCTTTAGGTTTAGACCTAAACCACTCATAGTATTGATTAAAAAATGATAATGGATCTCAGATGAAGTTATGTATGTATGAAATATATTTCAGATTAAATTTAATGAAAAATGGTTATAAATCATTAATGTGGGGAGGAGGGTTGGTGACCTTTTATAAGTGGGGGAGGACAACCATTGAACATTTTAAATGATAAAGTGATACCCATGTATTACTCAAGAAAAAATCCACCATAATGGGTCATTGTAGAATATTTGAGGTCATGTGTATAAATATGAGAAATAAATTGGGTTTCTAATAGGTTTTAGAACATTTTTAACCCTTATCTTCTAAATTTACCCTTTTATAAAAACAATTTTTACCATAACCACAATAATAAATTTTAACTATTTTTACTATTAATTGTATAAAAATTAAGTTAATTATATTATATTATTTTTATTTTTATTAATCCAAATATAGAATCTATTTCTTTATTAAACATATATTAGTATCATAATATTAATTAATATTAAAGCAACAGACATTCTGAAAAATAGTTGTTTCTATGAAAAAAAGTAAAAAAATAAAAAAAATAAAAAAATTATATATTAAATATATTATAATAGTGTAAATTAGTTAAATTTTAATATATCTATGAACGGGAAATAATTTTTTAAAAAATAATTTTTAATTTTCTTTTTCAAATTATTTAAACAAAACTATAAATTTATATTGAAAATTATTTTTCAATATTCTTATAAAATATAATATTTAAAATCAAATCCAATAAATTAAATTAAATATAAATTTTACATTGATTATTTTTAAAAAATGTTTTTATTTCCAGAAAATTTTATTATATTTAATGAAAATTATTTTAAAATATGTGTCCAAGGCATGATATAAAGTCTCTTAAAAACATGACTATTCCAAAAGAAGAAAATATCCATAAAAATTATTCATCGTATATTTATAATGAATTGATACCATTGGTTTTTTATAAATTTTTAAAACATATAATCATTTAAATTTATTTATTACTATTAAGAGTCACTGAATTAATATCTATTTTAAATATTTATAAAATATTAAGATAAATTTAAACATACTATTACATGTTCCAAAATAAATCAATTTGGTAAATTGATTTAAAAAATTAAATATATCATAATGTTTTTGGGTGATATATTGTAACTTAATCATGGGTTTTCATGAAATATGATCTATAAAACCAAATTTTATTCTTTTACATTATCAGTGTGTTTGATGTTTAGAGCACAATGATGAGGGAAATATATAAGGATTATGTTTCAAAGGGTGCTTTGGGTTGGGAGTCAACATGTGCAGAAAAGGTAAGGAAAAAACTTATGGTATTTTTTGTGTTTGGTAATGAAAGAATTACGAGAACTAGTCAAAATATAGGGATTAAATGGAGTGTATTGGGTCACTATATCATGGTATTTTGTATGGATGTTAGAGATGGTTACAGTCTATGCACTACTATGTAGTGGAGGCTTTGCTGGAATTAAAGTGTTTTTTCTTTGTTAGATGATGGTATAGTGGAATCATTAAATGGTAATTTAAAGATCTTACATTATTTCTAAAGAAAATTTTACTCATTTTTTATGATCTAGTTGTTTAAATGTATTTTATTTTATCATTATAAATAATATATCATTCATGTAGTTGTCATCATATGGATTTCATGTAAGTTTAGTTCCATATTTCTCTTATGGAAACTATATAGGAAACATTAGTGTAACAATATTTTTCACAAAATCTAATTTATATTTATAATTAACTAAAATGGATCCTTATTTATTAAATTTATTAATTTTTAAAATAAAAAATTATAGTCTAGAATATATTATGAAAATATTGAATTAAATATTTCACTTTCGTAATTATTAGAGATTAAATTTAATCATGAAAGGTGAATTAAATGGAAACCAATTAAAGTGGAACAAATTATTGTAGTTTTATGAGTACACTATGTATAATCTAAAAAATTCTATGTTATTTCAAAAAACATGTGTCTTACTCATTTGAATAAATTAATTCTTCGTAAATTTTTAGAAACCCATACTCCTCTAGTAATGACCTCTTATCCTTTAGTAATTGGAATGAGCCCTTCCTTTGAGTTTATATTAAAAACTGTCAATTTATCTCTTTCAATATTAGTATGTTACATTAATCATCTCTGAAATTGGACGACTTGAGATATTTTTTAATTTTAAGGTTATAATTCTTTTGTTCTTCACTGGGTAATTCATATAGAGAAAATTAATGAAAAGAAAATAAATTAGAATATGTAAATATGGAGTGTACATTAATATGATTTTATTTCATTCATTTTTTATCATTATTTCATGTGTGGTTTCTACTCCTACTATGATAAATAATATATCGTGAATTACTGATGGATAATGGGACCCAATGTGTATATAAAATTAATAGAAATAATTTAATTAATGAGTAGAGAATTTTTTATGATATGTAAGACCATTTAAATATAAATACTAATGGTTTTTCATTTTTTATATTTGTACGATTCAATACAATGATTCATATTACTAGTCATGGACTGAACGATTTTTTGTAGTGATTTTTTCTTGAAATACACTGTATAAATGAATAATACATACAACTAGTAATTTATTAAGATGATGTTATAATTGTGACTTGAATGATATTGGGTCGTGTGTTATGTATAAAAATAAATAGGTTATATTATTACTACTATATGGTTTCTGAGATGTGATATTTGTTGTATAATATTTTTCATTTGGTAGTGATTCTTGGAAGCATGGGATGGGTTGAATTAATAAATTTTGAATACTTTTATTGAATAAGATTATAATGACCCGTAACTTAAACTATAAATAATTACAATATTTAAAATATTGGTTTTACTTTCTATATATTTGAGGATCATATATTTATATATATTTCAATTATTAAAAAAACATTTTCATATCAAACCCTTATTCTAAAATATGGTCACCTCATATTAAAGTCCATTTTTTCTGTAAAACACTATGTTTTAAATTCAAAATCCCATTTCACTAAAAAAACATTAAATTCTTTTCAGAAGGATCCCCATAATTGAATTTTAGAGCATTGTATAGTTTCTAATAATCCTTGAAAATCATTTGAAAACATGATATGAGAATTAAAATTTGACAAATTGATACAATATTAATGATATCAATTATTTCATTTTGAAATTCAGTAAATGCTACAGAAAATCTACCTATATTATAAATAATTTTATCTTAACTATTATTTACCAACCTAATAATTAAAATACCCATAAAATTTAATTTTTTAAATGAAAATCATAATTTAAAAAACATAATCATGAGTTTTTCTTATAATATATTAGCACTCGTTATAAAAATTTCTTTGAAAAATTTATTTTCTCCCATAGATATGGAAAAAAATTTCACTAATCATAAGCTCATTAACTAGCTTATGAAATAGAAATAAATCCATTAAAACTCATTTCAATGAATAGAAATTTCATGTTATTTCATTAGGATAAAATTTTATTATCGCTCATATTTTCACACTTAAAAACACTCTTGAAATTTGAATAACCTGCTCAATTAATTTCAATATATATTCCCCTTGGAGAAAAATCATTTCCAAATGCAATTGGTATTTATATCAACCTCACTAATTAAAATGAAAAAGTTTATAAGACTATACTATAAATAAAAGAAATATATTATTTCAATGAAACAATAAAATATCTTTTATTTATTTATTTAACAAATACACCAATGAACATATAGGAATCACATTGAAATAATGATAACATAATTTTTCTAGGACATCTCATAGAGAATAAAATTTATCCAAATGAATGGTAAATAAAAGTTTCATTGAAAACCCATTATAATTATAGTGTATGGTTTTATAATAATAATGGTCATGTTTAATAGAACTTATTCACATTATTTATAAGTTAAAAAATTATTTTTTCACACATTCATAATAATTCCAATAATAATATTTTTTTGAAATATATTATAAATTATTATTTTAAAAAATTAATAAATAACGTAAACGTAGTATTAAATAAATTATAAATCTGATTTAATTATATTAATAACATTCCTAATCATTATAATTACCAAATTTTTGGAGGAAAAAGATAAAAAAATATTAAACCTTTTCAAATAAAATTTTCAAACAATTATCCTACCTAAAGTCTTACTCACCATGTGTGGACATTAATTCATATTTAATAAACTATTTTAAATTATTTACATGATTACAAACATTATTATGTTGTTTTCACTCATTATAATCACTGTTATTCCATTTATTAAATTTCTATATTTTGTTATTAAATCATTAAATTTCATATAATATGTTTTTAATATGTATGGTACATAATTTAAAAAACAAATTGATGGGTTTACCAAGGTAAAAAAGGTAATTTTTTAATCATAAAAAATAGTTATCATGAAATAATTATATTTTATATAATATAAATTCAAACTTATAACCACTTAATAAAGTAGTACATGAAAAAAAATTACATCTCTTCATGGAGGTGGTAATCCACATGTTAGAATGAGAGTCATTAACATTTTTCTTCGAATATAATGGTAAGAAATAAATTAATTTTTTATAATTAATGAATCATAATTATTATAAAAATATCACACATATATATATATATATATTAACTAAATCATCAATTATATCCATAATTATGAGTTGGTCCTAAAAAAACTAACACATCACCTTTTAGAGGTGGTAGTCAACACATACGATGTGACAACTGTTTCAAATCATATAACATGGAAAAGGGGATGAAAATGGGTCAAACCATAATATTATTTACGTTTTAGTTTATTCTTAGTACTTTTGAGGATATATAATTATGTATTAATATTATTTTTTTCTTTCGAGGAAGAGAGAAACATGGAACAACATGTTATTAAGTATACCCCTTCATTGGAATGACTCGATTGGCTTACAACATAACCCCTCATAGAATGGTCATTTGGTGAGACAAAGACCACTATATCATGGATATGAATTTTTTAAAGTATTTTGGTTGGGATAGTTTGAGATAAACAGTTCAATGTTTGTGAAATTTTGTGCAGGGGATGTGACTTTTCATAATTAAGTGGAGTCTCACTCTTTTTTTTTCAATGCGCTGATGAATTATAAAAACATATTAATATGAATATATCCCTAAATTTATTCCATTATAATTTTAAGATAATAGTTTTAAAAATATCATCTTCTAAAAGTATTTAATATGAAAGTTATTTAAATTTTAATTTAGTTTTAATCATAATAAACATATTTTACTCATTATCATGTTGAAAACATTTTACCATTGTTACTATTCATTATAAAAAAATCCCTTAATAATAAATTTAATTTTATTAATTAAAATTATTAAATTCATTTTTCTTGATTATATATGTATTATTATATTTAGTTAATTTTAATTTAAGTGTGTAAGTGGCAATAAAAAACAATTATTTTGAAAAATGTTATTTTAAATGTAAAAATGAATTTATAACATTTTTTTTATAATATTGATTCTTATTAAATTAATTAAAAAGATTATATAAAATGGAAACTTTTATCATTTATACTAATTAAAATATAATACAATTATATAATAAATTCTTTAAAATAAATTACATTTCTTAAAAAAAATAATTTTTTGAATTCACATAAAAATAAATATTATCAAATAATATAGAAAATTCCATGAAATGATAATTTTTTAATTTTATATCGAAAAATATTTACACATTAACAGCATTATTTTCATAATTTTATAAAATGGCCTTTTATATTAAAATATTTAAAATGTTGACAGTACTTTAGTTAGAAGAAAACTATTTCATTTTTAGATTGAAAACCCATATTAAAATATTATTTTCAATGTTATTCCAGAAACAAAGTTAGTAATGAAAACTAATAAAAGACTAAATTTAATTATTATTAAAATTACAATGGTTCTCAAATTCTCCCATCTTATAATAAATTTTTTTCATGATATTTAATAGATCACATACATTGGAATAGTTATTTGTCCATTATAGCCTTTTTAGGTTACCGTTTTACTTCAATCATTAATGGATTCCCATAAAACATTAATATGGTGAATTACCTTATTATGTAACACATAATATTTATTATATAACATCTACACTGCCTTTTACACAAATAAATGATTCTCTTACAATTGTACCACCTTAGGTCTCAACACATGATATGCATCATATATATATTTCCTTAATAAAAATATATAAAAACAATCATGTACTTGAGAAAATATCTGAGGTGAGGTTAAATTTTAAGAAAATTATCCAAACTGTGCCATAATTTTATAAAAACTAATAAACCATAGGTTTAAATTTCCCTTTGACAAAATTTCATAACAGTATTCCAAATCGATATTTTATAATATACATGATCTCATACCTCAAATTAAATAAATTATGTCTATCATATCAATCATCACAAAATATTGAGTTTTATTCAATAAATTACATTCCTTAACATTGAGGAAACTCATATGTTTAATGTTTCAAACAATTAGGCTATAATTATAACATAAAAACCATAATAATTAGTCGGAACTTATAATTAGTGTCATGTTTTTTCAATATATAAAATTATTAAGACAAACCATGCTCTTTTTTATGAAAAATAATCATATCATTCAAAGGACCTCTTCAGATACCTTAATAAACCTTAAATCCTAGGGAATGAATTTAAAAATGTTGGGTTCCCATAAAAATATGAGTATAGGATATAAAATTAAGTAAATCATTAGTCTATTGATAATAATTAAAACTCAAGAAAAATATTCACTTTAAAACATAATTTATATCTGTAAATAGAAATATTATAACATTAGAATGGTAATTGTTTTTATCATTTGGAAGAAAAAGTTATTTCCATGAAAAAAAATTCACAAAAATAGGAAATTCATGTAGTTAAATTTGGATATAATCTCATATAACCCCTATAGAACCCTGATATATTTGATTTACTTTAAAAAATCATATATAGATCTCTAGAGTATATAATCATTATCAAATGCATTGGAGTTCTATATTGGGGCCCCCCATATTTTAATATATAATGGGATTTCCTAATTTTATCATGACACAGTCATAAGTTTTAATTTCTATGAACAACAACTTGAATAAATCATGTCACCATTTGAAAAACTATTATAGACTCATATGAAAATAACTTTCATATATTAAATTACATTTTTCATTCAATATAAAAATTATTAACACAAAATAAATCATTCCATTGGAAACCCATTTTCAACATCAAAATACCACAAAATTAGAAAGAGGTGTTTTCATTTAAGGATTTCATAAATAATTCAATGGAATCCAAATATAATATAATTCTACATCGATAGAAAATTCATTTTTGACGTATACGTTATGAGTAGAACATTTTATTTTTTATTTGTAAAAACATTCAATATGAAACATGTAAAAAGATTAATTATTTAAAAACCATTTATTGAATATAAAATAGAAATTGAACTTCCTTTGTAGTTATTTTATATAAATTAATATAAGATATAATATCATGGCGGAATAAATTTTGAAGTTAATTCATTAAACATTTAAAATGTTTTTTCTAAAGAAAAGTACACCATACCACTCTGATTCATTTGAATTGCATGCCCCATACTGGAATAACATTTACCACAACATTAAATTACTTAATGATAAATTAATTCATGAAAATTAATGTGAATCATTCTATATATACACCTCATAAAAGAATAAAGTTTCCTATAACGAGACATTTATTCAATGAAACAGAATTGAGACGTAGTCCCTTACCTTGAGTCCAACAATCAAATTGTTTCGTTATATTCATGAAAAATAAACTAGTTTTAATTATTTAAATCATTCAAAACCTATTCAAGTTTATAATTACTTTTATTTCATATATTACAATGTTGTATACGACTACTTGAACAATTAAATTTACAATTAGTGTTTTGAATATTATTAGTTTATGTGTCAAAAATAAATTATGAAGCTAATTTATAGTGAAAGGGATCATTATTTAATCATATAATAATTAATAATAATTAAATAATTATCATATTTATATTTCAATTATTCTACAAAAACCAATCATTATTTTTTGTTATGAAAAATGAACAGATTTTACAATCAGGGAGGTGGTATGTTGTACGTATGCATGAGTAATGTCCACAGTTTTAGATGATCATTATGGAAAAATGGAAAGGATCATTTATCATTCCATATATATAATTATATAATAAAAAATATTATATTTAATCATATACACTTATATATATAAATCATTTGAGGTAAATGAAATCACATCACTTCAAGAATGTCATATTTCATATGTCGACGATCAATGTTATAACTTTTTTAGTGTGTGAAAAGGGTAATAATAAAAATGTTATAAGATATTTAAAGGGAGTTATTTATATCATTAATATTATATACATTTTTTTTATCTCACATATATTTATTAAAACCATACCTAATACATTCCATTTAATGTGTGAATGTATCTTATCACTTTATAGAGGCAGTAGTCCACACGTCAACAAATGATGTAATCATATTACAAGAAAATAAAATTAATGGAGTATTGTGTTATATAAGAATTAAATAAGTCTAAAGGAATCATAATTGATATATATTCCATAAAAAAATTTAATACCATCATTATTCGCAACCATGATAGGTGGTAATAGGAGAATGAATGACATCGGTTCACGAGGCGGTAGCCTGTCGTACACTTGAAAAATGTTTTCATGTCCAATTTTATGGAAGTGTATGAATATATAGGATATGAAAATTACATAACAAAATCACCACATATTTAGGATATTTTTATTTATATCAAAATGATATAAATATAAATATACTAGGTTTGTTGAGGAAGAAATCAAAATTTCTCATTGAAGAATGTTACCTATTATTTGGGTAACTCCTTTTGGTTTTCACCAATTGTCGTCCTAGGTTTTATTTAATCCTAATGTGAGTATTATAGTATGAGAAGAGGGATTTGTTTCATATTATTTGTTATGGTTTGGGATGACATAAAAAAGATTATGTGGTAGAAAGAGAGTAGGAGTACATGACTCTATTTATAAGTGGGAAATATGACACATTGGGTATTTTTGAAATTATTTTTATACTCCCCATGTGGTAGTGGTCCCCCAAGGTTCCAATGTAATGACCTAAACATTTAGATTTATAATTATTTCATGAAAATTTTTTATATATTATTTTGTACAAAAAAAAATCCATTTATTATTAAAGTGTGTATAATATTAATCTGACCATTGGTTTTTAACCATTCTATGACTATAGGTCAATATGATCATTTGAAAAAACATTCTAAATAGTTATTTTAACATTATAATTATTATTATAAATATATATGATAATAGATAATTAATGCAAAAAATAAGGTTTAATGGCCTCATCTAGTAGAAGCAGGTCCGACAAAGCTTATTTTTTAGAACATTGTAGGGAGGTAGTGTCATCGAAATTTACTCTGGACCAAGCATATGTCGAGAATCAACTTATTAAGCTTGAACGAAATAAAATACATGATATATTCAAGTTAGTGGGGATTTCCATTTGAGGGATATTAGCCAAGATTCCCCAATAGACAATCATTATCACACACCTCACCCTTAAGTCGTATAAGGGTTTTATAATGTGTTGTGTTTCATTGACATTTTTTATTATTGTATAATCTATTTGTATAAATAAATTTTTTTTTCAATCACTTTATTTTTTAGGATAGTTTTTCGTAAAATTTAATGAATTGGATAAATTGATTTTTCATATCAAAATTATAATTTTCAAGAAAGATATAATTATTATAATGCACAATTTCATTACTAATAATGTTTATTTTAATGAAATGTTATGATATAAACTCTTATTTAATTTTTAATTATAATTTTTTTTTCAACTTCGAGAATTTCACTATGCATTTTCATTCCACTTTTACTTTTATTGAAATAAATATTTAATATTTTAATGAAACATTTATAATACATATAGATTTATTATGATATAATGAGAATAATTATTTGAAATTAGTATATAGAAATTATATTCCAGTTATTTTATGATAATTTCCTTAAATATTAATTTTTTCAATGAATAATAAAATTTCAATTTTTAGTATTCAGTATGTTTATGAAATAATAATGATAGAATATGTAATATAAAATTAAGGTCGACTATTATAGATTAAAATATGGTAATATGGGTCTATTTGGGAAATACCAATTGAAGATACCATAAAAAATCCCATGGTGTTTTTAATAAAACTAATGAGGAGTCCAAGGAATATAATAAATAATATTCTATTTATCTATAAATACCCATCCATTTCTTCATTTACATTTTATCCAAATTCATCAACCAAAATTTTATGATTTTATTAACAACCAAATATTCCGCCCAATGTGTTTTCATTCCCCCCAAGTCCCAAATCATTGTGTTTTAAGAGTTGCTATTCAAGGAAAGGGAAATCTCAACTTCTCTTTTCTTTTCAAGTTCCCTTTTCTATGCGGTATGTCATTAAAATTTTAATTCAAAGTTCTTATTCCCATTTTATTGAAGAATTATAACATATTGGGATAATTTTAGGAATGGGAGACCATTGTTACCTCTCTTATTTATATTTTCTAACACAATATTTCAGACACACTATGCTATATAATTTTCTCCTCCAAATTTCTCTCTTTTTTGAATAACGTATATAATTTTATTTTCTGAATACCCAAAACAATTTTTTATCTAAGAGTATTCAAAAGGATATAAATGTGATATATTTAATTCTAGAATTAGTTTATATGAAACCAACCTTCCTTTTTAGTGGGTTAAAATGAAAAAATAATCTTTTTTAAGAATGTTCTAAAACACACTGATTTTTACAAGAAAACCATTTTTATTCCCCATGGGTTATTTGTGAGACTTGTTTACGGTCTATATGGCTAACATTATCTCTTACGTATGATGGGTACCCTATAATTACTCACTAATCCATTGGGTAAGAAATATAATCTCTAGATATGACATGTTTTATGATACCATGGTGAATAACCTTTGTAGTTTTTTGGCTCCTCATTGATAATGCATGGTGATATGATTCAAAATGATTCAATTTAATGTTGTATCCAAATTTCTATGTAATTAATCATGTTCTATTAATTCCAATAGTTCTATTTGACCATTTCTCATGCCTTTATGATGTTTCTTAATTTCGTATCGATAAATCATGTAATCATGTGCAAATTGTTTCCCTTGTTCCCTTTCATTACCTTACTAGGAATTATTCCCATCCTTTCCTTTGATGTATGTCTCTTGTTTATGAGATGAAATAATTGAACATAGTATGAAGCTATTATTAATCATTTTATGTATATTAGAATAATGATTTAATGTATTCATGTATTATGTACATGATTTCAATGAAACTAAACATTAAAATATCCTCTATTTGTAACATGTAAATGAAAAGTTATATAATAAAAAATAATGATTCCATTGTTAGTGAAAATGGAACGTATATTTATTTATATAAAATAGGATTTGAAAACATTAGTAATCACCTTAGGGACCTATTTAAATGAAGGAAAACATCATGGTATTTTGGTGACATATTAATTATGTGGTATTAGAGAAACTAAATCATTTACTGGATATTAAAAATGGACATCTCTTGGGAACAGATATATCTAGGGGTAAAATGTGAAAAAACTCCTTTATGATAGACTCAAATAGAAACCAGTGCATGATAATGGGTCTCAATGATCTCTTGGTTTGATACACCTAGGGGATTGTTTTGGTTAATCACAATCATTTTATGAACCATTATGAATAATTTATATGAAATTTAATTATTCATAAAGAATAACATATTTAAGAATGGTTTTTAAAACATGAAATACCTTAATAATTATAGGATGATTAAATAAAACACATTTCTCACTATAGTATTATTTATTTTAGAAAATGTTTGGTAATATGAGAATTTGTGTAATTGTTGAGTGCCACTTACGAGGAATTGATGATCATCTCATAAAATCTAAAATAGAAAACTACATGATAATGATGAATCAACATACTCAAGATATGAGAAATAAAATTAATCATGTTGGGAGACCATATTCTCCACAATGTGAAATAATTTCTATTGTATCTTTTATGTGTCAACGACCACCTTTTTTTTAGTAGATGTACTGACCCATTGATTACTGATGAGTTGATAATCTCTATGGAAATGATCATCTATTTACTTTGTTTTTTTTAATAATATAAATACACATCAGGTATTTATCACATATAGTGATATGAAGATCAATGGTGGGTGAAATTCAAAAATACAAAGCAATGATTTGAGATTGAATCTATGTAGTGGTTTGAGTTTAGGAAATCCTTTTTAAAAAATCACATGTTTGATGTAAAAAAATGGATAAGTAATTCATCTAGAGGATGAAGAAATAAAATTAATATGTAGGAAGTTGAAAGATAAAATTCACAATAATTTCTCAATACAACTATATCCCTTTCATGGATACTAATGGAAAGTTTCACAGATTCTTCGGTGGACTATAACCCCATCTATGGAAGAATCCTTCCAATTGAGACTATGAAATCTATGTGGAGATTTTTAGGAACTTCTATGTATGTGGAACTCGTGTTCGCTGAGTTGAAATGTTCTCCCAAATACAATGAAAACAAGATATATTTGGATCCAGAATTACGGAATAGATTGAATCAAAGCAGGGGAAAAAATAAAATGAAACATTCCATGTGAAATAATAATGGGATGAAGCATTTAGGTAACTACATTATTGGGAGTGTGAAATGTTAAAAGTGTAGAAGAGAAGTATATATTGATCATAACATTCATTGTGGGTGAAGCCTCAACATCACAACACATAAAACAATGCTTAGATAGTGTAGGGCCCACCATAAGTCCAACACATCATGTATGGACTACTCGGTCACTTTTCTAATTACATCCAAAATCTAATATAAATGAAGTGGAATCCAAATAAACCCTATAATAGTCCATGGAACCATGGTAATTATTTTTATATGACATGGGTTTAAGTTGATTCTCTAATTGAAATTGTGGTAGGTACACTTATAGATATCTCAAATTTAGAAATAACATTGATTGATTACAGTTTTATGAATTCCATTATATTCTCCATTTTTTCAATGATTATAGAATCAATCCCTAAACAGATTGAGGTATCAGTATCAATCAATACATTAATATGGTTAATCCAATCATTAATAGTGTATATAAACTCTACTATTCACATTGGGGAGCACAATCACATCACAAATATATTAGGGCTTCCCATGATGGAATTAGACATTAAACTAGTGATGTAATGTTTATAAATGTATAAATTTAAGATCAACTACAGATGAAATGAAATCATAGTAGCCTTTAATGAAGAACCTAGAGTTTTATTCAAGGGAGAGATACCTCGACCTAGTCTTTGTCTATAAGAACCATCTTTATCCTTCTTTAGTGAGATGATTGGTGAAGATGAATAAGGAAATGAAATTATATTCAAAGGGAATGTACCCATTCTTTATTAATACATTGATGTATTTTCTAATATGTTTTTTGGACCACCCCAGAAAGACAAGTAGTGTTCTCCCCTTAACTTATTCATGGATCCATTCCAATTTCATAGAACCCATATAGAGTAGAATATTTGGAGATGGAGGAATTACATAATAAACTCAAATATCTTTTAGAGAAGGTTTTTATCTTGACATGTATGTCTCTTTGGGGAAAACATTTTCTCTTTGTGAACAATAAGGTTGAATAAATGTGGTTATTCATTGTTTATTGAGAACATAACGGGGTCATACTGAAGAATAATTACACCTACCAAGAATTGATGATTTATTTGACCAACTATACGGGGAAAAATTGTTATCTAAGTTTGATCATTGACCAGGTTATCATCAATTGAGGGTGATGAAAGAAGTTATTTTAAATAATGTTATCTTGTAATGACATGGGCTTTATGAGTTTGTTTTTCTTCCATTCAACTTGACTAATGCTCCTATAACTTTTATGGATTTCATGAAAATATTCAATAAAAACTACCAAGATAGCTTTGTGGTTATTTTTATTAATGATAAAATTATACATTAAAAAATTTATGAGGATCATGAGGATCAAATAAGTGTTATATTTAAAACATTGATGAAGGATACTCTCTTTATAATGTTCAAAAAATGTTATTTTTTTCAACAAGTTACTTTCATGGGGAACACTGTATCCAATAAAGGAATCGTAATTGACCCTATGAAGACAAATGTTATAGAGGAGTTACTACATCCTACAATAGTAAGTAATATTCATAGTTTCCTTGAATTAGTGGTACATTATAAGGGTTTGTGAAAACTATTTCAATTCTTTCTAATCCACTAACAAAGTTATCATTAAAAGTCATCAAGATCATGTTGGAAAATGAGTGTTAAGAATATTTCCAATTGAATAAAAATAGATTGGTTATTGCACCCATGATAAATCTACCCATTATCAGATATGGATTCATTATTTTTAGTGATTCATTAATAAAAAGGGTTTCCTACATCCTCATGAAATATTTCATTGTTATTTCATAGGAATCACTATAGTTGGAACCTCATGAGAAGAACTATCCTTTGCATGACTTAGATCAAGATGAGGGTTGTTTTTTCTTTCAATATATGGAGGAACAATATTTATAGGAATAAATGTGATATTTTCAATGACCATAAATGATTGATTTATATTTTCATGCTTAATTAATTGAATAAGAGATAGAGTAGATGGTGGGAACTTCGTAAAGACTATGATTTTCAATTAACTTTCTTCTTCACTGAGAAGAAAAGTCAATGATGCATTAAGATGGAATGGTCCAATTGTTTTAAACATGATGAGGATTCAAGAATATAATTTGACCACTGCCTTAATGAATCTATACATGAAAATTTTAAGTGATGGTACATTATAATCCCTATAACAAATTATTTTTCAACCATAACTTCGCAAGATGATAATGAAATATTAAAGAGAATATCCTTTATTACAGATGAAGATAGAGGCTAAGATGAATGTTATGTTTCTTGAGTTCAATATTGATCATGCATGATTACTAATAATTTATTCAATGATAATTCATCCATATATTTTAGAAATAAAGAATGATATGATGGATAAATCTCATATTTCTTCATTATTTATAAATCCTAGTAGTAAAAAAAGTATAGGGACATTCGTGGTCATAATTGATTGTATACGATGAAAAATGAGATTTTGGAAAACACTATAATGAACCTGGTGTATTCAAATATTAATGTTTATAGATTTTTTCTTAATGGGGTATTAGAACCACCACCCATACCATCGTAGAAGTTGGAAAATATCACAATAGAATTTTTCAGTGGTCTCCAAAAAATAGCCTTGGGAAATAATGTGATATGGGTTTTAGTGGACAATCTCACCAAGAATACCCATTTTATCTCTACTCAAGAAGATTTTCCTACTAATAAACATTCTAGGATTTACGTGATGGATGTGTTAATGATGTATGGGTATTCGGTTCTACAATTTTATATCATGATCCAAGGATCACATCAAAATTCTTGAGAATTCTACAACATTCTCTTAATAGTGAATTGAATTTTAGTATGTCCTATCACTATTAAACTGCTAGGAAATCTTAAAAGAAAATTCAAAAACTAAATGAAATGTTGAGTACAAGCTCAATAGAATTTAATGTTGGATGGGTTCAGCACCTCCCATTTGTTGAGTTATCATACATCAACATAAAAGGATGATGCCATCCAATAACATATAAATTCTTTTAAGAGTTAGTAGAATATCTATCTTGTCTAACATCAAACTAACATGGAGTTAGATTTTGGTGAAAAATAATTCCTTTAAATATCTTCGTTGAAGAGATTATTTTGGTTTGTTATGAAACGGATGTAGATCCATTGGTACATTGGACCCTATGAAATCTTTGGTCTCTAATGAGAAGTTTTCTATTACTAGGCAAATCCACTAATCCTAGATCACATTCATGATGTTCTGCATGTGTCTCTCTTAATTAAGTGAATAGATGGACTTTAACATGTAATAAATCTTAATGTGGTAAACTGGAACATGAAAACTCATATGGGGTGATATTGGTGGATATCATGAACCATAGTGACATGGTTGTACACAACATGACTACCCACTCATTAAAATGTTTTAGAGAACCCACAAAATTAGAGAGGTCACGTGGCAACCGGATGAGACAATAAGGAATAATTACTCAATCTTTTTCTCAACTAAGGGAATGATATGATATTTTAGGGAAAAAATTTCATAATGGGGAATAATGTAATGACCTGAACATTTTTAATGTTAATTGTTTCCTGAATATTTTAGTTATATTATTTTTTACAATAAAAAATACATCTCTTTACTATCGATGTGAGTATAATTTAGATGTGATCATTGGGTTTTGATCAATATATGACCACTTGACAAAATTACCATTGTTCAATATGACCATTAGAGGAAATACTCATAATATTAATTTATGAAATATAATTATTATTTATAATATAAATGAAATTGGTTAATTAATATAAAAATAAGAGTCTATAACCTCATCCAGTATAGTCATGTCATACAAGTCCTATTTTTTTAACATGGGATGGATTTAGTCTCGTGTGGATTTGCTCTTGACTAAGCGCAATTCATTTTTCAACCAATTAATCTTGAATGAAATCACATTAGGTAGAATTTCTTGTTATTTTAGATTACTACTAAGGCAATGTTAGCCTAGTATCCCCATGAGTCAATCACTATCTCAAACCTCAACCATAGGTAATATATAGGTGTTGTAAGGGGTTAATTGTAAAGTACATAGTTTCTTATTGTATATTTCCTTTTTATTACTAATATTTTTCTTCCATCATTTCCATTTTGATTTTAGTTTTTCATAAATATAATTTGAATGAGATAAGTTATATTTTCTGAAAGAAGTTATACTTTTCAAGAAAGATATTATTATTTTAAAAGACTAAGGTATTTTTAATACTATATATTTTAATGAAATAGTATGATGAAAAAATATTATTTAAATTTAAATGATACCATAATTTTTTTCAACTTTTATAAATTTCACTTTGAATTTTACAATGCATTTTCATTTCTCTTTTTTTTTATAAATATAGTTTTTTATATTTAAAAGATAAATTTATCGTAAATAGAGAATTATTATGATAATATAATCATCATTTTCTAAAATAATGTTGTCAAAATTAGGCATGGTGAATTTATGAAAATTTTCGAAAATATTTTTTATTGAATAGTAAAAATATAGTTTTGAGTTTTTGATATTTTTAATGAAATCATAATGATGTAAAAAGTTATAAAAATTCATAGTAAACTCTTCTTTATTATATTATGATAATAGGTTTCCCATTTAGTTAATTCCATGGGAAAATAACATGGTAATGCCCATGGTTTTTCAAATACCACTACTGAGCTATCCATGGATGTTAATAAAAACTCCCTCTCTTTTCTAAAAATACCCACCCATTATATAATTTCCATTAAGTTAAAATAAGTACTCCATTAATATATAATATTATTACCTAGAAATGAGTACTCCAAATGTTCCCTCGAGGCCCCAATGTTCAAATCATTGGGTTTTAGGATTTTCTCATCATGGTAAGAGACATCTCAACTTCTCTTTTCCTTTCATGTTCCATTTTTATAGGATTTAAAATTAGAATTTTTATAACATTTTCCTATTTAAATTTTATTATATCCCTATAATTTATTAATTTTATTTTATTAATGTGATACCCTTCTCCTTGATCTTTTTTTATCTTTTTTAAAACCATGGTTCTTACCTATTATGCAGTAGAATATTCATCTCAATATTTGACTCTTTTTCTCATGAAATTATTTTCCTATATTTTTGAGTGTACAAACCACTTTATTCTTTATATGTATTAAAAGGGTTTTTCATGTAATCTATTTTTTCCTATATTATAATACATGATACCTTCCTTCCTTTAAAGTGGGTTTAAAATTAATAAAAGATCTTGTTTTTAAGAAAATTCCAAAACAACATGATTTTGATATAAAATTAGTTATTTATTCATTATGTGTTCTTATTAAAATGATTTATTATTATATATGTGTATCAAAATAATAAATAAACATGAATATTATTCCCTTATAGTTCTCCAATGCATTCGGTAATGAATTCAATCGTTATAAATGACATGATTTATGATGCCTTGGTGAATAACTATTGTAATATTTATGACACCTCGGTGACAAACCTTGGTGGTATTCTTATGAATGACTCAATTTAATATTTTATCTACATTTTTTGTATTATGAATCATGTCAAATTAATTATTATTTTTCTAATTTTATATTTTTCATTCCATTATTATTTTCCTTATGTTCATCTCAATACTTCTCATAATCACATTTAAGCCACTTCCCTTTCTCATTTGTTCTCTTACTATACCTTATGCTCACCCTTTCCATGGATGTATATCTCCAGGATTTGTGATGTAGTAATTAAACATAGTAATAACCTATAATGAATTATTTAAATTGTATTATGATAAATTTTTAAAGTTTTAATATCTTATATACATTGTTTTCATGTAACAAAACATTAAAATTTCATATATCTATACCATGTAAATGAAAATATATAATAAAAAGTAATGAATCCATATCTAAGGTGAGCCATTAAAGAATATTAATGGAGAAAGGGATTAAATATAGGTATAAAATAATTTTTATGATATTCTATGTCATTTTTACTCTTTTTTATTTGGTTAATTATAATATAAGCTAGTTTTTTATTTAATCGTTGTAATTAGTTTTAATTTATATCAATAATAATTTTGGTAAAAACAAATATTATCTTATTAAAAAATACACATTATTTTTATTCAATATTAGGATTATATTTTTTCAAATTTAAATCAAATAAGTAGATGAAATTAATTTAATAATAATCCCACAAATGGGACGAAACAAGGGGTATTTAAAGAAAAAACATCCAAATCATTGAAATTTATTAATATCCAATTTCATTGGTGAAATGGATAACAATGAACTAAATTGGATTGACTGATGTATAATTACACTTATTATACATCAAACACATTTTAAATTATAATTTAACAATATAAATAAATAAGACGAAAAATTAGAATTCAATTATAGTTTAGATTTTTAAAAATAACATCATGAAATGAAACATCTCATAAATGTACTAAAATTTTTACGAATGTAAATATTTTTATATTCATATTTCAAGATAGAAGATTAATTTTTCAATAAAATTTATCAGAGTTTGAAAATATAATATTAATCCAATATTTCTATTTAACGGAGGGGAAATTCCACATTAAAAAATAGTAGTGGTGTATTATTTTTCGATATAACTCAGCCTTGTGTAGAACAAATGATTTCAAATAAGCTAATTTTTGTGTTTCATTTACTCTATTTAGATAAAGTCCCTAATAATTTAAGATTATTATCTAATTGATAAATATTTTTAAATATAAAAAATTTGTTTTCTTCTATCCTGGGTTGTTACATCCTTCCTCCATTTTTTAAATTACTTCTATGAAATTTTAATTACATATTAAATAAGAGGGGATATTTTTCCCTCATATAATTTTTATATTCCAATGTTTCATCTTCAACAATATGTTTTTAATGAAATCCTGACCTATTGAATCACGTTATTTAGCAACAATGTACCTCTACATTCAAGAAAATGAACAAAATTTTACTCATAAATGTGACTCAACTCTTTTTAAACAACATTAGGTCTCAAAACATGATATATATCTGAAAGAAAAATCATTAACATTGAATCAAGAATTAAATTTTGTACTTGGGATAATCTCAAGGGATAAGCCACCTGGTAGGAAACTGATCCAAATTTTTTTAAGATTAAATTCAGTCCAATGAACTGTGGAGTCATCTTGTTATTGTTAAAAAAGAACGCATCAAAATTTTATGTGGAGATACTTTTGGAAAGACATGATGAACTATCTTGAATGAATGATATTTTCTCCGATATTCTGCATCACATTCATGCCTTCAATTGGATTTCTTCATGTGTCGTTGAATCACATGAACATTCCATATTGTTTCTTATAACAATATCTATTCCATCAGCATCGTTTTTCCTACACCATCCAAACAATATTGGTGTCTTGAATATATTTCTATATAATTTCTCAAAATTGATCCAATTTTTATACTAAAATGAAAACTATTATTATTAAAAAATCATCCATTAATTATTTCAATCCCAACATCCATGGTAGTCCATTTATTATCAATGAAGCATATATTCCATGGTCTGAATTTTCCACTAAGACTATCTATTGGATTGAGAATGAGAAGTCATACTGGAATTTAATTCCGTTCAAAACTACTTCTTTAGCCCATCCGAAAAATTATATGGAACCTAGGATCAATGTATAATACAATGTACAAAAGTACACCATTTTACCAGCTAATCTATAAGGTTTTTATCTTTAATTATATGTACCAGTCTCTTATAAGAGCATTTTTTTCTTATTTTCACTAAAAAAATGGTTTCTAGGTTTATTGTGTTTGGGATAAATATTTTGAATATTTAAAGGAAGAGGGGCAGTTCACAATTACTACACACTTTTCCCAAATCCCATAATCCCAAATATGTTATATTCTCATATTTGGTGCATTTTTTTCAAACCACATAAAGACCTAATAGAAACCATATGAATCCCCAAGGTGAAGAGAATAGTTACATAATTAAACATAATTCATTAATCTCATTTTTGGAGTCTTATGGAAGAATCCTTAGGGATCTTGAAAATTATTCATGATGAATCAATGTTCAGAATGAATGATATACACATCCCCAGTTATGTGGATTCTTCTTGATTAGGATTCATTCTCACCCACTCCTACATCTAGATAAAAATGATTTTTTCTACCATTGTCACGGATTTGGGTTTATGATTTAGTGGTGGATAATACAGTTGATATTTCTTCCATTATTTTGTTCGATATCTCATTCTTCGTCATGGGTTTGACCTTTCTGTTTAATCTGGGGATTTTTGTTGGGCCATCACACATCAACGATTTGAGGTAAGTTGTCTGTTTTATAAATACCAAATTATTTATTTCAATTAGGTGTATATAATTATATTATTTTTATTGAATATTTATTAGTTTAAATTATTATATTAACTTAATTAAATAGTTCAATTAATTATTTTGGGGGTTGTTGAATTGGTTTATTTATGGTTTTTTGGAATTGGTCAATTAGTGGGTTGTTTGATAGGTTGATTAATATGGATTAAATAATGGGTGGATTAATAAATGGGATTTTTGGATATTGGAAATGTATTAATTATTTTTTTAATTAATTAATAAATTTATACAATTGTGGAATTGAATAATCTAATTGGTGAATTAATTAATGGACTAATATGATTATGTGATTAGATTAATTAAATAGTGAACTAATTAATGGATTTATGTCTTGAATGTTTGATTTGATTAATTAATAGGTGAATTAATTAATGGATAGAATGTTATGATTATTGAATTGTATTAATTAATTAGTGAATTAATTAATAGAATGCGGTGATGAATGTGATATTATTGAACATGTGATATCATGATACATGTTAAATTGTGATAGATTTGATTGTGTGATGTACATGTGTAGGACATGGTTTGTGGCATTAAAATCGCATAGTGATAAAGGAGGTGTGGGATAGGGAATGATTCTTTAAATACCCATAATGATATGATTAGGTGTGGGATGGAGAAGGATTATCCAATTAACTATATGAGATAATGAGTATGTGACATGGACTTAGGCTCTAAATACCCATGTAATTAATGAGGTGTGGGACAAGGAATGAGGATTAAAATACCCACAATGTTCTACACAAGACACATTATTCCCATTAGATAGCATTAGATTATGGTTCCATATGGCCCTGATATTTTCTAAATGAAATGATAAATAAAAATTATGGTATTGCGATATGGTTCAGACTCTGGAAAGGGATGAAGAAGTAATTGAGGTTATAATTTCTTCGGGAACCCGAGTGTCTATGATGTTAACTAAATAGTAATTGAACAAATTTGATTGGTTATATTTATTGGTGTTATTTTATTCTTGATACATTTTCAAAAATTATTGTTGAATAGATATTATTTTATATATCATTGGTGGTGGAATTCTATGTTTTACTCACACCCTACGAAATATTCCATATCACTTCCGGAATAGACATCATGTTTCAAAGAAAAGATAAGGGAAAAGGCCATGTGTTATATTGATGAGTTGATATAGAGAAAGGATGAGGGAACTGGACATGAATTTGGACCCTCTAGAGGTATTTTCTTTATCTTTATTTCTTTTGGGTTTTTTATATTGACACAATGCCTATATTTTGGCATGAGATTTCCACTATTGAGATTATTTTATTATATTTACCATTCTATTAAGAATCAATTATTGGTTGGGTTTGGTTATTTGTTATATTATTTGGTTATTTATATTTATTTTTAGTTATTTTACAACTTTGATAGAAGGGTATAGTCTCTAAATGTTTGATATTGGATCTTTTCTACATGTTTGAATACTTTGGAATGTGAGGAGGAATGATGGGGGTCATGTAACTGACTTAATCGAGGAATTGGTTTGTGGGACCCTGATCAGGATGTTATGAAATATCCAATAGATATAGTCTAAAGAGTTTTCTAAAACACATTATATCTCAAATGGGACGTAAATTTCTATATTTATATACTCAATAAATAATAATAAAAATCATTATTACCCTAAGAAGTATTTAGAAACCCAACCAAGAATTCAATTAATATATTCTCCCATCTACACATTTGTATCTAAAAAGGTTGAATAATTGCATTTGGTAACTATTATTCATCATTTAAACTCTAATAAGTCAAACACATTAGGATAAATTTTTTAATATCACTATTCATTTCATCCCACTATTATTTATCCTTAAATTCTCATTAAATATTAGTGCATCTTAGATTAATAGAAAATGGGGAACAATGATATTCAGTTATTAACTATTTCCCCAACAATGATTTACAAGGTTCACATAGTCCTTTCCCAAATCTTAAGACACATTCTTAATTAATATTAAAATAAAAAAATTAAAATTCTTAATAAATTATTCATTTTCTAAAAAATATTGATTCACCTTTTGATACCTCTTAATTAATTATATCAATGTCTACAATATTGATTCCTGAAAAAAAAAATTGTATCCATGCATCCATAACATCTAGGATAAAATTAATCAAATCATAAACCAAAGGATCACATTCCACAAATAACATGTCAATGCGGCATTATGTTTTCACATTAATAATTAGACACATGATTTTCTTTTGAAGGATGTTAATGAGTCATCCCATCAAAATCATTGTTTAGTTATATCCAACTAATAAGTATCATTTTCAATTCTTTATAATTGAATATATTCATTAAACATTGAAGATTAGAATATATTTCATTATTTAATCCATACAATAGATATTTATAAAATTTTAATGAAAAAAAATCAACATCTAATTTCAACTCGTGTGTAGGGTAATTCAACTCATATGGTTTCAACTGTCGTGATGCATAATATATTACCTAATTCTTCTTTAGTAGGAAATAACCACTCCCATAAAATTATGAATCGATGATAAAGAATAATTCACGATTTGTAGATGTCATGTACATCACTAAAGAATTGAACATTATTCCTTTTATTTCATGAAAATAAAAAACATGTTCTTTTCCAAGATAAACTAAAGTCATTTTTTACTTAACAAAGTGAGTGAAATAAAAATTTGAGAATCTATTTTAAAAAATTCTTCTTATAACTCACCAATATAGGAAATCTATAAATCTAAGCGATTTGTGTGATTAATTTCCATTGTTCATCAACATTCATTTTTAAGGATCAACAATTATTCATTATTTCGAAATAATGTAACCCTGGAATGAAATTTATTGTAAACAAAATCCCACTTTATAGATTTACTATACAATTTCTTTTCATTTATAGTCTAAAAAATAACCCCTAGATGTATTTCATGCCCCTATTTAATTTTTTAATATACCCAAATTTCTTCATTAAATAGACCAAAAAACATAACCATGTACACATTCAAAAATAAATTCATAAGATCCATGTATATATAAGGATAATTTGATAACCCAAATAGAATAAATAAAAATTCATTTTGTCCAAATCTAGACCAAAATACAATCTTTGAATGGTACGATTCCTCCACATTCAACTGACGGTACCCCAACCATAGGGTCAACCATGAAAAAAATACAATTCTTCTTGGATATAATAAAAAATCATCGATATGATGAAAAGGATAGTTTTTATTAACAATAATGTTATCAATGGAACTATAGTAAATTAAATTCTCATTATTCAATAATTTTTTAAAAATATGGGAACCCCCTGATGAATTGTTCAGTTAACAGAAAAATTCATCTAATATCACCATTAATTTAATTTTCAATTCAAAAAGTTATACATGATCTATTCCATAAGGGGGTTTAAAAAAATTATTGGAATCTAGTATAAAATCAACCACAAAATCCCCTCTAAATCATGAATAACACCAGGAAAATCATATGAAAAATATCCTTGTATTCATTTACTATATGGGCATCACTAATCTGAAAAGTTTTTTTATTTCCAATAATATGAGCTGGGTAACATAAATTTGAATCTCTAATCAATCATGGATATATAGAGAAGATTATTAGAAATTACCATCTCAATAATGATAATAATAAGATTCAAATAAATCTTTATTTCTTTAATACCCCAACCGGATGTTTTCACTAAAACTTCTATCATAGGTTCACTTGGATATATTCCAATTTTACAAGAAAATTAATCAGAAATGAAGCAATATGAATATCCAGATTCAAGAATTTTATTTTAATTATTCGAATAATCATGTAACAAACCTTACACTACTTCATTTAATGGTCCAAAATAACTATAGTAGTGTAAAATGACTTTTTACACCTTTCTATTTCCAATCATGATGATTTCCATCCGTTGAAACTAATATTGGGAACTCATTAAAATAATGACCCAAATCCTTACCACTATAACCTTTAATCATGGGATGAATATCAGTTACCACATTCTTTATTTATTTAGTATTTTTTTCATTACATTCTCATTCCATGTGGCAAATCATTACATGTGACTAATACTTCCATATATTCAAAAGATATCATCTAGGGTTCTTTTTCCACACATACCATAAAATTGGAACTTCATTTTCATAACTCTAAATTTATTTATTTTTCCTGCATCCCCATCACCTTCTATAACGACAAATTCATACATTCATCATCATGAGGCATATAAGAGTTAGAAAGATCAATATCAACCTTTTATACACAATGAACAAATATCCCATGGCCTCTAAATTATCTTGCAACCAAATATTTTTTTATACATGGTCTCAATCCTGATTGAAATCGATTAATTTTTGTATCTGTGTATGGTTGAATGTCAAGCACATTCCTAGACAATAATGTGATGATTCCTTCATATTTATCTATAAAATATATTGATTTTAACCTCAATTCCATGAATTATTTTTCACATTCTCAGTCAAAATGTCTTATTGATGTATTTATCAAAGATCATTTCCTGGAATATTTCTCATTACTAAGAATCAAAATTATCTGCTCCCTGGTATTTTTAACAAAATACCACCATCAATATGCTTCACCAAAAAAACAATAAATGGAAAATTTTCAATTTTACCTTCTAAACATCCCATGACATCAAATATATTTTCTAGAGAATTGAACAATCTTTTGCATACCATTAGGTCAGATGATCTACTGAATGATGGGGGATATTTCCGCATGAAATTCTCCCGAGAATACATGTGGCTTCACGGTATATGGGGTTCCTCTATTTATGGATAACTCCACCATTTATCTTTATATTCTGAGGATCTATTATTTTAATAAATGGAATTTTCCCAATTCTAACAATATCTGGAAGATTATTTGGCTATAAATCTTCCTCTAGGTTATATCCTACTAAATATTACCTATTTACTATGTGGAATACTATTATGAACATACAAATGTATGATGAAGCAACTCCGAAATCAACAAATTGTATAACATGATATCATGAAGAGGATGTAAAAACATTAAATGGAAGGATATTAATATTACAATAATCTTTAAAAATATATAAATCAAACATTGATACCAATAACAAGGTCTCTAACATAATTAAATAGTTATTCTATTGATAAAATATAAATCTCATTAAAACATTTTCTTGAAAAAAATAAAAATTTACCCAAATTGCTAAACATCATTCCATTTAAATTTGTATTTTTGTTACCTTATAAAAATAAATTATTTCAATGGATTCTCATTAGAAGAAAAAATCATTCATGAAGGTTCCATGGGATTTCATAACATATAACTGTTGATGAAAACATACATATTAGAATTATCATAAGACCGACTTTCTATAAAAAAATTTAGAGAGTATATTTATTACCCATCCATTTGAACACTGTCTATGTGCATCCATTAATTAATCAACAATGGTATTACACAAAACTATTTAGATTCATTCATCATTTTTAATTTCCATGATACATAACATGAATAAGAAAACTTAAAATTTTAAAAAATATTTGAAACTTGTATCCAAATCACATTCATATATTAAAATTAAATTTTATTTTAAAATCACATTTTAAACACAACCTACTGCTTTTCATGGAGAATCCATTTTCAACACCAAATTAAACACAAAATTATAAAGAGGGTTTTGAGATCAAGGAATCATGAAATTGTGAAAATGAATCAAAAAATAAAATAATGACAATGGTGGAGTAAAAGACATAGTCATTGTGAATACTAAGAATATATCATTACATTTATCATTTGTCAATGAATTCTATATTAAACACATAAAATATTATTTTTAAAAAACCAGGGAATGAAATTCAAAATAGGAATATTATGTACATTATAATCATTTTTACTAAAAAAATATTATTTAATATCATGGAGGAAGTGATTTCGAAATTAACCGATTAAATATTTAAATATTGATTTTCAAATAAAAGTGCCCCACGGAACTTTGAAACACATGGATCTCCATCCCCATGATAGAATAACATTTAACAAAACATAAAATTACTTGTTAATAAATAAATTATTAAAAAAAATCTATGGGGTATTATATTAACTTCATAATATAATAAAGGCATGTAATATCAAGAATTTCCTCAACGAATGGAAATTTAGATGATGTCCCTTACCTTGAGTATGTCTTGTCACGTGTGTCTTTATATTTCTTAATAATAAACATATCTTAATTATCTACAAGATTATGAATACTTTTATGTTAATAATAACCTTTATTTTATGTATTCTAGTGTTTTATACAACTACATATACAATTATTTTTACCTCGTTTATTTTGACCATATTCGATTTTTGTGTCAAAAAAAAATTTGGTAGGTAAACTATGGTCAAATGGGACATTATTAAAACATATAATAAATAATAAATGTTAATGATATATCATATATAAACATAAATTATATTATTAAAACAAATCATGATTTATGGTTTGGAAAAATAGAAAAAAGTTTCTATCATGGAGATGGTATGTTGTACGTATGCATGAGCAACATTCACATTTTTCAATGATCATTATTGAAATAAGGTGTTTGAACATATATTTTTGAATCTCCAGCATTGCTTCTAAACATCCATGTAACATTAGAAATAATTGATTGATTCACGAAGGAGATCTTACATGAAGCCCTAGGGTTTAATGATATATATCTTAGACCTCACATTCTTCATTGAATTTCATTACTAATATTTATTGGTTTATATGATAAACCTTTGACAGAAAAAATAGGGGTAGCCACTAGAAAAAACCAATTGATTCATCCAAGGCCCTTGGGGGACCTAATTCGACCACGCCCATGGGAATCATCTAGGCCTCTAGTAAACTATGGGTCGGTTGAGCATAGCTCCCACAATTCATGGGCATGGCCCGTGTGTAAGGCATGTGGTGCACAAGAACGTAAAAAATAGTGTAGATATGGGTTTAGGCATGCATGGGTGTATTTATTCACATGGTACATATGTTGACCTCATTTTCGACAAGATATATCTTCCACCAAAGAATATCTTTTATAACAGAGGGAAGACAACACAAGAATTTGATGTGAGACACGGATTTTTTCTACTTGATCAAGTTAGGTTTGTCCAATCTAGCCTCCTAGCATTTCATGTTGTCAGATCTATTCTATTTCTAATCTATTCCATCTTCTCAATCTATCCAATTTTCAATTAGAACCAAGCCACGACTATGTACTACCTGACCCTCATCTTCAACCTTTGACCACAGTTGTTTGAAACCTCGAGGCAAACCTGAGGCACACTCATTGTCACTAACCTTCCATAAAAACCATGCTAATATCCTTCTTAGTGTGAGGTAATCAAATTAGTGTAATCATATGACCATACTCTGATCATGCGATCAAGACTAAGACAAGCACTGGTGTCTTCGAAAGTCTGAGATGACAGCACAAAGCCATGGCGAGATCTAAACCGTGAATCCCATAATCCTTCCACAAGATCCATAAGAGTGCTTGGAAGCCATCTTATAATAATAATTTTTTAGGAGATGAATTCATATACAACGAATGGTATATGAGGTGGGTGTCGGTAACACTTTTACGACTAATAATCCCTTCGACCTCAAAATATTTTTTACGGATTTAGTTCTGATTTTTCAAAGATCACACAACACCATAGCAACACGACATCCTCTTTGGAAATGAAGAAGAACCCTCATATTCATGCATCCTATATAAATCCCCTCACATCCCGAAAAAAACATAGAGGTAGATAGGGAAAAGGGAGCATTGGAATAGAAGGGACGCAGGATGCTACCTTTGGAGAACACCTCCAACTAATCTCTCTTGTGGGAGTTCTCCAAAGGATGCCTTTAGAAGAACCCACTGCATGATCTTCATCTGATCAAGTGATCATATTTCATAACCCTAAAAATTCATCTAGGGTCACCTACCAAGACCTCTCTTTGATCGTATAGTCGTATGATCCATTAGACTTCATGTGCCACAACCATACTGGTGACCATAAGTGTGAATACAACAAGTGTCCTTGTCTTTCGATGACTTAATGAAGACCCATGACCATGATCATCATTGCATGTGAACACCTCCCTCGATTTATTGGCGTGGTGAATAAATCATTGCAGAACCCTATCGAAGACACCCATGTTACATGAATAATATGGCATCGGGACTTCCCAGACCTACAATCAGGCATAACTCAATCTCTGGATTTCAATAATTACGATTTATAGCCCCCAATATGGGTGTCCCACACCATCAATTCCCACATGCACATTCGGAAACATATCAATGTTGACATTTTTTGGTTTTCGGTGCATGTATCCTCTATATATGAATACACAACAAGTTGGACCATTTGTGGTTAGGGAGTCCATTGTGATACCCCTTCTAGGTCTTGTGATCCCATGGTAGGCTTATAATGAAATAGACCATCGAACATACATCCTTCACTGAAGACCAGGATGCAACTATTATATATGCATGAAAACCTCTTGCTTGGTCCTTTTGAGATCATCAGACATGCATATGAAACATGGGACAAACCTATTTGACCATTTTAAGAAAAAACACCCATACTTTGGTATTTTTACACCATGGTCCATGGAGAGTAAAGACTCCCCTGCACATACACATGGAGGATACGGGATATAGGCCCCGATGAGTGACCGTACAGCCTGTAGCAAGACCCATTCAAAAATAACGTGGGAAGACCTTGTGCACCCTAATATCTGCAGGTGGCCTTAGAAGTGGTTACCTCAATATAGAGGATCCCCGTGAATTCCCCTAGAATGAGAGGAAAATAGTGAGGACATGTGTCTAACAATCCATTCACCCCTAGACGTGAAAACATCATTTTCGCATGCACACATTGTCTTCGATATAAAACCTCTATGTTTAATCATGCAGCTCATCACTGTGATACCTCTTTGAATTCATGCACATGATCACATGGAAAGGAAATACCCTTACCATGAAGAACCTATGGTGTACGCATTCATCATGAGAACTCTAGAACATATTAATCCCATAAACATAGGGAATAATCCCTTTGGATATGCAGTCATGGTGCTTGGATGAGCATAATACCTCAGGCACACTCATGGGACCCTTTGATGTCTAAGTGATGTCCCCAAACGAATGCCATGTGAACCACAACGGATGACCCAAACATGTCTGATAGGTCTCATGAAAACCCTTTGACATGTCACCAAGGTGTTTTGATGATTCAAGAATAATATGTACTGGTAATGTGAAGCTTCCCAGAGTTTCCCACCCTGATCATGAAAAGATGTTCTATAAAACACACATAGATCATGTGATGGAGTAATTGATATGCCTGAAACATCACGCAATCAGCTATAGTAATATCTGTATTGACATCCAACGGACTGATTACATGACCCTATACATGTCCGCCAATCCATATGGAAGTCCTAAGGTATTCGCAGAAAACCATGTAGTGCCCAGAGTGAAAATAGATATATATTTCAAGGATATTGTTGTGATCTTTCTATGTAACCCATATTGTTCATGCAAAGAAACTCCAAAAAAAATAGATTCAAAACCATATTCATTACTGATACAAAGTCATTTGATCCTTGGCCTTTATAAAATAAAGTTAATGTGATTCAAATGAAGGTCATGAGCGGTGTTCTCGGTCGCTGAAATACACATAATGCGTCCACTACACAGCTCCAAAAGAACATCTTGACTGTCATCCGGACAAGTTCATTATAGTCATAAGAGTCACCCCTAATAAGTCATATCTAATCATGTGATACACCCCTAACATGTAGACATATACATTCAATTCCCCCTTATGTTTTCCACCCCGACATGAGATGTACACCTGACTTGTGAAACCAGACATGGGAAACACCGCTAACTTGTCAACGCGGACATGAAAAACACCCCTGAATTGTCAACTAGACATAAGAAACACCTCTAAAATGTTCACATAAATCATGTAAAGACACATTATATATGTTAGTTGATCATGAATGAGACCCAAAACATGTCCACATTTGTCATGCGATGCATCTCAAATATGTATTCTTCACCCATGAAAAGACTCCTGAAGCATGACAATTGATCAGAAAATCTCCCTTGGACATGTCTTCTAGGCTATATTGGTGCTGCAACATATCAGGTGGGAAATCTGGACATCCCCTATAGATGGTCGAGACATGTCAGGAATATTGATAATGACATGTCGACTTTGTAAAAGACGATTACACGGACCCATTCCATGTGGACCCTGGATAAGAATCCTTAGCCACATTCAACTTATATGAAGGAAGTGTACATTAAAATCTAGGATCATGAATTCATGAAACCCTAATAATTTCATTATCCCTGTCATAACATCCTGGTCATCCCCACATCTCTTCAATCCTCTAGAGGATAGAGAATGATCCAACCCATTGGGAATCCTTAGAGTTTAAGCCATGGAAAATGATTGCATATTAATTTGAAATCCTCAAAGTGTAATTCGGGACCAATGATTTGATACCATAAGGTAAGCCTCAGAGTATATTCCCCGAGAAATGACATGATGTAAGTATACCAATCGGGAAATCCTATAGTGTAAGCCCCGACCAGCAACATGGAATGAGTGAACCAATCTCAGGAATCCTTAGAGTGTAAGCCCCAACCAATCATAAGCATCCATAGAGTGTAAGCCCTCAAAAATCATGAAAATTATATATTATAAGCCCTGGTCATTGACATAATATAATATGTACCCAATAATAGGAAGACCATAGTGTTTAAGATCTAACATCTCTAAGAGATGTATGAGTAATTTGATTCCCACCATCACTGGGATACATAGGATTCCTCCTTAATGGGCTGAGATCCATATCAGACACTCCACGAACATCCAAAAAACATTAATCTAAAATCCGTATTCCATGAGGCTGATAATGCACTTCCCATTGTTTCTCACAATGATCATGGCCAATATGGTCTTAGGGGGGGTGCAACGAACACCTAATTAGACATCAAATACCCATTTACTAGGGAAACATTAGTGTGTAATCCTTAATATCAACTAAACTACAATGACACTAATGCCTACCATAAATGGGATACGTCAGAAGTCACATCAAGACTCGTGCTAGAATATATGGTTCTATGACCCACCACCATATTATTCCATAATGCATGACATTAAACTACACAGATCAACACAACATTGTTGGGTTGATTGCTTCAATAATCATGATACATAGGACCCCTCATAATGGTTCAATCCCATCTGCTTAATATCCAATGCCTCCATGAAAGGGAGCATATCCTGAGAATGTTTGTTATATGATTTCATTATATGAAAGACCTCTCATTACTGAGAAATAAAGAAGAAACTCAAATACACACAAATGGACTAAAAAATAGAGATCATGGTCTGTCACGTATAAAATAGAGATATCCCATAGTGATTTTGTAAGGGTAATCATCTGTGCATAGTTACTAATAATTGTTTTGCGATAAAGTATTAAATATATAAGAGAGTTCCAGAGTAGGAAATGATTCCCCCCAAAAGGATGTGGTGATCCCAACATCCCGTACTCTTGACCAATGTTAGTACATAAGAGTCACTGGGCCTGAAAACCCATACAATCATAAGCCTTTTGGAATATTGGTCTATACTCATCTATATATAGGGGAACCATTAGATGTTTCAGGGAAAAGTGATAGTGGTAAAACGATGAGAGAAACCCATTCCACACCACACAAATCACGATGAAACAAAAATGGTGAACCTGACATGAATCTCTTAAAATAAAAAAAATGATCTAGTTATAATCTATTAGACCATTCTATTTATCCCCTTATGAAAACAAAAATTATTAATCCAAGAAAAATACATCTAATAAAAGAAAATTGTGTTATAATCTGCCATTCTATGTTGCATTCCCCTTATACAAAAAAACCCTAATAATCTTGACATGAACCGATTAGGCAAATTTTCATTGTAAACCCCATACAAAAATGAAATAATACTATCATAAACATCGATTCTCGTAATTCCATACCCATTCCAAAAAAATCCACATGAGAGGAATGGATGAAAAGAGAATACATGAAAATTGTGTTGACCATGCATATCTGATTTAGCATTATAATAAATATCCAATGGAACTTATTGGTGGCCTTGTTCCTTGTGGTCAACATGATTTCAGCCACTCTATTTGAGAGAATGTATTCATCATCCTTCACTCATTCTAGTACATCATCCTCCATCACGATCTTCATAGGTTTTAAAATGGTATTTCCTGCCAAACAGATCCAAAAACAAGTAGAGAACATGATGATTACGAAGTACCAACGATATGGTACATTCATGACTATGCATGTTATTCACGAGATTCAGCATGCTATTTATCTGGTGAGTCCATGTTGCTCGATGAAGTTTGGTGTTGAACTGGTGACCCTCAATGCCATGAAAAATCACTTCGAGAACCTATCCCTGGAATGTGAAAACCACCACATTCTATACATGATGAAGGAAGATCAAGGGGCTGGATCAGGAATCCCCACTATTTAGGAACCTTCAATGAGGTCATCTTTTATTCATCGTCACCAACATCATCATACTAGTACCTATCAGCCGCCTGCTGAGGGTATATCCCAACACAAGGCCACCTCATACACCCATGTATGTGCTCTTATAAGGGAGGATCATTTGAGAATGAAGACATTGGATACCTAGGATAGGGAGTATACCCCCACTCCTGCTGACAGTTCTAACTATCTGATTCAAGCAGGTACCAGCCTGCAGGCTCATAAACCTGCTCGCTTAGAACAAGTATATGGTTATATTCATGTAGCAAACATGAGGGAGGCTCATACTCTTAAACCCATGTGTGAAGCCAATAAACATATCCTGATGTAACATAAAATACGTAAGAGCACACAAATCTTTACTTACATAGAAGATATCTATCGACATGTCATGGGAATAGAAAATTTGTTGGATTATATCACTACACACACTTTTCTCTAATGAAAAAAATAGCAATAACTGAAGAACTCTATCATCATATTCTAACACTATTACAAATCAATAAATAGGGGAATACTCCTATCTATATAGCCAATATGACTGAATACTCTGATCATAATGTTAAATTTTTTGTACTGGAGTGAGCACACAATCATGATGCTTTATGGGAGGATTATCATCATATGCCGATGAAGTGAGAGTCATCAAAGAAAGATCATAATATTGTTCTAATCGGGGACAACAATGAGAGAGTGGCACATGCCTTGGGGCATGGGAACATTCTTGTCGATGAAGATTGGTGACATATCACAATGGCCTAGGACTGTGCCCATATCCCTGTTCAGGCAAAGGACAACCAAGTGAGAGTGGAATATTCCTCAGGATGGACTCATATTCAATTCAATGAATCTTCTTGGAATAGTACAGAAGATCGCAGAATCTATGTGCATATTCCTAAATACACAAATTAATGACAACGACATCCACATTTCTTGAAAATATAGGAGGACACTTCTATTTCTTCTCCCATTCTAGAGCACAGCTAGCATATGCAGGAATGGGAAGAATATCCAGACTAGGCATATACACCTAATCCAAATGGGTCCAACAAGACGAGATTCGAACATGCCTCGAGGTAGGCTCATACTGTTTCCAATAAAGACTTATGACATATCCAAAAAAATCAAGATTAACACCATAGCCCCTTTCTAACTGAGGATCTATAAGTGAGAGTGGAACATGCCTCTAGACGAGCTCATATCCCTATCCACAATAAGGTTTCTTATCTATTTATTCTGATAGCTCATTAGTAGTGGGATCTTATCCCTATAGCACCAAGGGGTTATATACAAATTATGGAAAACACCGTTCAACATGCCTATATCCCTTCAAAAATATGAAAAGCTGGTTAGCATACTCTAATAACAACCCAGAACATGACTCATATTTCAAATCATCTCAATGCCGGTGTCCTTATGGTTGTTCAAGACACACTCTCAAAAAAATTAGTGTCCATAAACTATACTATTGAATTAGAATCAGGGTACTTCATTACCCGATTTTCCTCCTCATGGTAATGTTGAAATGGATCGCATAGACTATACTCCTAACATCCACTACGGTAAACCTTTACACAACAATATTTTCCATGGGAAAGGAAATCCACCCTTTATCCAGAAACCACCATAGAGATAGTTTAACCATACACTGAAACCTTAATATATAGAGGTTCTCAAGCCACCAGGTTCATCTATATATAATTCCCCATCCGCATCGAGTAGCACTCTACTCCCATCAACAAGAGTCCATCAGAGACATCTTTTATGGTCTGTTTAGATGGAGGCATTTATTTCTGATGAGGAAGAGTTTGACATTGACATATGGAGATATTTAGTCAAAAAAACTACCCATGGTGTTCTATCCCCTCATAACTTCATACTATAAGATCCTTGATGACCTCGAAAAGAGGTTTATTCCTTATCTCAACCATAATATGTGGGATTCCCATCAGTGACTAAAGTATTGGCCTCTCCATTATCCCAGATATATGTTTCACCTTCAAATAAACTAGACACTTTGATTCAAAATCTACCTAGTGGTTATCACCATGGATATATATCCAAAACTAGAAAAGAAAAACAGGTATTTGGAACATGCTTGATGCCATTACATCATGACACTTCAGCAGCTGATCTGCAAATCCACAATACGAAAATGAATTCAAGGATGGGGATAGAATGGAGCATTACACTTCAATGACCCCCTAGAATAGTAGATACTCTCAGACACAACATCATGCAATGTAATAGACCTTGATAAGGATAGGGTACTAAGAATTTCTCAGGTCTATTGGTCGCTGAAATAGAATTCCCTCACTCTAGAAAATGCCTAGACATCCCAGATGGGGAGAGAGGATAGCCACAAAAACTTCCAAATGGGCCCCTCAAGATTATAGAATGTTGTTATGAACACATATATCGAAATTTGGATCACCTAGTTAAATAACATCAAGGAATGATCCTCATAATGGGATTCCATCACACCCAGCTCTCATGCATGAACAATTACCCTACATTATGGAGGCCACAGTAGGTGAATCCATAGTAGTCGTGTAAGAACAGACTCAGAACCCTTAACCAGGGGGGCAGTTTCCACAACATCCACCCCTCAGGTTATCAGATCCTGAGAGAATTGATGACATGCTTGAATAAATCCAAGATAAACTCCCTCCTAATGGGATTGGGGAATTAATAACACAATCGCAATCTCCAAATTCATTATCCCCTTAAAAGGCATGGGATACAGTAGTGATGATTCCAAATCACCTCAATCCCAACAGGACGGGGATAGATAAATCTGCATGTCTAATTAATTCCCTATATTAGCCCCTGCCCATTGAGATGAGGGAATTTTTATCATCGACGACACCACAGAGGGAATCATTAATCTATAGGATTTGAGGAAGATATGAACAATTGGTGTCCCACCAGTTGCTTCCATTACATGAAAAACCTATGTCAGTTTGTACTTGTTCCAAAAACATGATCAGAAATTCCCTCAGGATAACTATTCATAAACCATGATGATTATAGCCTATGGTGTAATATATCTTTCCCTTCTAGGGTTTCAAGACAAAATTTCCCATTAAGTACAAGGGGTTGAATAAAAACCCTATTTAAATCCATATAGAACTATTCTTCCATGTGTAATATAATGTCACAACCACCATTGCTCAATATTCTTTGATGAGTGTCATCACTGATATCATGGTGGAACTAGATAAATATCTAAATGTATAGGGGCACAACAGGGAAGACATACCCAAGGAGGAGGGAGATTAGGACACACTAAATGAGGATGAATACACTCCAAATAAAAGAAGGTACCAGAATTTGGAACCAACAAATAAAGAGTTACCACATCCTCTGTTGATTATCTCTAAAGATATTGGGAATGAAGCAACCACACCTAGGTTTCAATCTTCGAAATAGATTTATCGCAATATGAGAGTGAAATATGAGCTCTCCTAGAGCTCAATGAGGAGATACTCAAGGGAAATATTCCCATTGGGTATCATCTCTATAAAGAGGAAAATAATATAACTTATATGGTTGTTCTTCCAACCAAACCAGAATCCAAATATCATATTGGATCCAGGTCTAGATTACCCTTCCATATAAACATGTAAGTCATGAACGATCAGGACATCCACCCATTGCAGTGATAGCCTCTCCCTCATAAGGGTAACTACTCAATCATAGGAAAAAATATGATTAGTGGGAAATGAATAAGATTCCACCTTATTGGACCCCACTTTCGCCCTGCGGATGGGAGGTCTCTCAAAAAATAGTGCTTCAAGAATAACACACTACCATTGAATCTGTGGATACTCAAATGGAAAACATGTAAGTGTGACACTCATCAATGTAGCCCAAGAAGATGCCATATCCCAAATGTGCAGAGGATACCCCGACTCCACCCAACATCATCAATACTACCTTTTCCACCTTCAATGGTGAAGGGGATCCAGTGAAGCATATCACACACATTGTACCTCAACACGGGCCAGTGGTGGGACCTCTATAAAAGCATGAGTTTACCAAGATGATATTTTTTGTACATACATAGACATGGCTAGACTTCATCTGGTATAGATATCTAAATACAGGATTTATCCTGGGATGGGAAGTTGTTCTTCACAAGTTCCTTTAAAAAATTAGGTCAACACTATGGAAGATGATGGTCATAAACCTAATGAACTACATGAATGAGGAAAAAGAAATTGTGTCTGACATCATTGTATGGTGTAAGTGTCTAATATATTCACTCAGTATACCTCTCCCACAAAACAACTTCTGGAATATTGTGCTAAAAATATCAAGGATGATATATAGATACCCCTAATCCCCATGAACTATCTATGTGAATTCGGAGAGTTTTCTGAAATAGAAAAGAATCATGAAATGGCTATACAATGAACTCAATCCATGTCTCGACCCATGAATGTATAATATGGATAAAATAAATGAAGTGTTGAAGCTGCAGTTTTCACCCTCAGGCCCACAATAGTATAAGCACCAATACAAGCTAGGAACCACCCAACACCTCCTACTGATTGATGGTAGACATAGAATCAACCTTGGTTGGAAGCACAAAGAAACAAGGGCTTCCCAATAATTCCAGAATGAATGGAATAGGTGTACTCTTTCCAAAATGACAAGTCAAATGATACTTATTAGAAGCCATGGATAATAACATTCTCACACTTTTGTAGCCTAGGAAGTCTGATAATGTCCACCTCATTGATCATCCTGAAAACATCCCCTTCCATAGAAGGCTCAATCATAATATCAACATCTATATAGAAAATAAGGACATCCTTCATGGCATGGTCGAATCTGACATTGGACATTAGACGATCCTCCATAAAATGTTTCATGCATAACGATTTACTATTCATATGAAGATGAAGGATGCAATAAACTTCCCAACAAGAAACAATAGATGTTAGACAGATGGATGACTTGTAAAATAGTTGATCGAGCTCATAGCTCAATTAGGATAGAGTAATGAAAATGTGAAACGACTCCACAATCAAAAAAAGAGATATTAGATGTACTTACCAAGGGCGGGTGTGCCAACCATAATTAGGATGAAACAATGTCGGAAGGGTAATATTCTACTCCAAACCAACCTATAACACTTGAAGATTTATTCCATGTATCATCTGAAGCACAAAACCAATCCAACCAAATGGAATCCTCATCAAGAGAATAGATCATGTTCGATTATATCGTCATGATACAGTTGAAGAACCCCCGCTCTAATAATTAAAACATCCATGAAAACAATTTTCCCAAACCTATCATGGGAATGAGAGGCTGCATGTGATAAAGCCAAGGATACAAGGTACAACAACAATATATTCAGAGTCAGTATCATAGACATATCCCTATAGATGACACATATGCAGCTGAAAACTATGGGTAATAACACAAAATGTTTTAATGGAAGCAGGGAGGTACCTCAATGCCCTCCATTAGTCACCCGAACCTAATTGTCTTGCATGACTACATAGTGGTGGTTCAAATGGATCAACCATGGAAATGGAAAAGGCCAGAAAAACCAAGGGCACTTGAAGAAGATATTATCTAAACATCCACACAAGCCTCAGGACCATTGACCTCAACTAATCCATCTTATAAGATGAATGTTGTGGGGCATCCCATGTGGGGAAGTGACAACATTTTGTGAAAAATTATGGTGTACTGAAATAGATATTTGTGATCCCATCCATTCTGTCAATCATTGAGGCACTTCATCATTTAAAAAAACTCAGGGATTCACTCATTTAAGACACCTGAATCCCATATTAATTTGAGATAGAAGTCAATGTGGTCGTGGTCTATTAAGTGGAGACCGTGTCATTAGGATGTCATGTCGTCATATCATTCCATAATCAAGATCCGGAGGAGGCCATATGGGGACACATATGACCCATGTATGTCTCTGTAAAACTCAATAATGTCAATGTCCAAAGGCTGTTGACAAAAAATGGATCTTGGATCAATGTCATCATAGCATGAACCCCACAATATTTGGGGTATAGAGCATGAGACATATCCCCTAGAATGCTAGACATCCAAGGATATGATAACCATTTACAAAGGACCCTAGGGATGGTTAAGCTAGAAACCCAATTTAGAAAGCTCACATCTAATGATGTGTTCATGGTTATCCAGCAAGACACTGTATATATTGTCTTGATTGAAAGACTCTATATCTCAAGTAACTTAGTGGTTACATCAACATTCCATAAATGTATGAAGTACCCCATAAATGGAATTGTTGGAATACATTATGGTGTCAACACCCCCATCAAGACATATAGAGCCATATATTGTGATCTATACATCTACATTAATGGAAGAAAATATGGGCTGGAGGATGATGTAATATTCGATGTTTCCCCAAATAGTTTAGGGACCACCCCAATAAATCCAAATAGTATGGTCGTTGAGGATTATATGATCCCCATAAACATGGTTGAAATAGGATACCTAGTTCCAGAGATCCAAGACACTCCATTCATTAGTAACAATCAACCTTATCAACTCTATGCCAAAACTCATATGAAACGATATGACTCATGAAACTGATAATATAAGGATGATCACAGAAAAACCCCTCCAACATTCGAGTAAGGTGTTTCGGCCACTATAGAAGAGCATAGACAAATAAACATGGTGACAAAAGAAGACTGATGACCTACCATGATTAGTACTTCAATGCCTCCAAAAGAGAAGGATATATATTTATATATATAATTCGTGAAGAATCACTGATATATGTCTGCCTGAGATTATTCAGAAATGACCAAATGGAATCCAGAAGTGGCTACGGACCATCTAGGAATACCCGAAGGGCATCAAGGATTCAAACAGGCATCCAGGAGAATGAACACCACTCATGCTATAAATGTGGATGCGGAAGTTGAAAAATTTATCAAAGCCAACATGTTTTATGTAATGAAATACCTGAAATGAATTTCCCAAGTTATCTTTATTAAGAAACATAATATATAGATTAGAATAAGAATTGATTACAGACACCTCAATCCCCATTTCCCTAAGGATTATTCCCCACATCCAATTACAATACTCATGATTGATGCCACAGCTGGCTTCCAATCCTTTGCATTCATGGATGGGTACATGGTCCATAATCAGATACAAATTTCCCTTAATGATACAAAATAAACACCCTTTAGGGATCCCCAAGGGATACTCATCTACTAGGTCAGGCCCTTAGGATTAATGAATACCATTTCCACATATCAGCGCACCATGCATCACATCATTAATCCATTATTCGGAAGTATAGTCGACTGTTATGTCAACATCATGGTAATAAAATCCTGACAGTGATGTGATCACATCATAGATATCTGAGAAATCATCGACAAGCTGTGGCAACAAAGTCAAAAGATGAATCCACTAATATTTTCATTTGGGGTATCATAAGGTAAATTCATCGGTTTTGTGGTATGCCACAGTGGTATCAATGGAGCCTCAAAGAAGATGAGGTATATACTAGTAATGTCTCCCTTGGGAATTTGAATGAACTAAGTGGGATCTAAGGGAACCTCACCTAACTTTTGTGATTCAAATATAACCTAGCTGGTAAATCCAAACCCTTCATGAGGATAATGTTAAAGGGGGTCTCCTTCCAATGGGCCGATGAGTGTCAAAAACATTTCTAAAATCTCAAGAAGTATCTTTTATACCCATGAATTTTGATACCTCCAGTGGAAGGGAGAAAACTCATATAATATGTGGCTGCCACAAAATGCTCACTAGGTGCCCTACATCCATAGAATATTGATGCAGGGAGTAAGAATAATCTTTACTTCCTTATCCATACTATGCTGGGAGTTGATACTAGATATTATGATGTCAAAAAGAACTTCTTTGTAATCATATTTGTATTGAAAAGGTGAGGCATTACTTGAAGCACCACAAGGTCCACCTAGTCTCTCGTATTAACCTGATCAAACATATCCTTGGATTCTCTAGTTTGGATAAGCATATGGCTCAATTTGTGGTCATTCTATAGTAATAGGACATCTAGTTCATATCCTAGAAAATAGTAAAATGGAATGCTCTGGCTGACTTCCTAGAATCACATCCTTCTCCTGATTATAAACTAGAGAACACCAAGATCCTATAAAATTTTGTCTTTTAGGCCCACGAAACTCCCTGAACATGGAGATGTATTTTAATGGAGCCTCCTAGCATCTTATCACCTCAATAATGGAAACCCAAAGCTCTATTGTGATGTACTATGTGTCATATTTTTCACTCTTGAAAAATCAGTTCTTCCCAACTCATTCTCATTGTGTGAGGGTATCACAAACAAGGTGTATGAGTACCAAGTCCTCATCGCTAGGTTGGAAATAGCTTTGCATCTGCACACAACCTACCTAAATATCAATGGGGATTCAAAAATGGTGATAAAGTAGATCAATGGTAAATAATACATCAAGAAGGAATAAGTGGCCCTCGTCATTGGATATGTTTGGGGGCTATTGATATAATCCCCCTTTCACCCCACATTACATTATATCCCTTGATTACTGAATGCCAGTGGCGATGAACTGGTTAATGTAGCCACAGTCTTTGCTGACCCTGATCAGGAGGAGGTGAACATCCACATAGAACATCAATTAATGGTCTCACCAATTGTCATATGTTATATAAAGGAGATCAATCAGTCCAGAACCACACGAGAGCCAATGTACCAGTGACCTCATTTGGGTGGATAGAGCACATGTTTTGTTATTCTTAGGATGGAACTCTCTCAATGGATCACACTGGAATGGAACAGACCCGACAACATTCTAAAAATTCACCTTGTAGGATCACCCAAATGATAAATAAAATTTATAAATTCATAGTTTCTATGGAATTATCATCTGGTGAATATAGGGGGAGAAATCCTCATTGTCATAGAAGATCTCAATGAATGCTTCTACGATGCCCACAAATCAGGATCTAGGCTCTCCCACTAGATCATAATGTTGGGGTATTACTAGAAGATCGTGATACTAGACTAAATGGAATTCCCAATAAAATTTCATCTAGATTATATTCATTCAAACTTCATCCATAAATCCCATGAATTACTACATACAACCAAAAATTTCATTCCATTCGTCGTTTCGTGTATTGCTGTTTTAGGGCCATATCCCTCAGCCACCAAAAAGTAATTTAAGAAAAAATTTAGTTCCACCTAATTTTTCTCCAATGGGATGAGGCAATGAACCTCAAGGAAGTCATAACAACGAATATCATCAAATTTAAAAAGTCTCATATCATCACATGGCTTCGAGTCCTTCACATGATTCTGATGGATAATGGCACAAGATTCTATTCTGTGGAGTTGAAGAAGCTATATGTAGAGTATAACATTGAATCCAATTAATAATCTTGCTATCATGCAGTGGAAAATGTATAGATAGAGACCTTCAAGAGGATCCATTAGACCATTCTCTAAAATATGGATAAAAAGGATATAAATTCTTGGTTTGAAAAAAATTTATCCATTATTTATTGTCTTACTGTACCACCACGAATACTGATACACAAGAGACACCATATCCGTTGGTGTACAAGACCTATGAAGTGCTACCCTTAGAGGTCCTGATACCCCCATATCGAATATTCATTTATGGGAAACTCTAAAATGATGAAAATCCATAGAAATAGCTGGATGAGTTGTAGCGTCTAGATGTGAAGAGGTTATAGACTCATGAAAACTGTGAGATCCAATATAACCAAATAACACAAGATTTCAACAAAAACTTTCTCCAACATTAATTCCTCTTAGGGAGAATTGGTTCTAGATCTCAGAACCCCAATGATACCAGAAATGAAGCCCCCGTTGTGGGAACCCAAGTGGGAAGGACCTTATGTCATACATAATGTCTACCATAATGGATCATATTCATTATCCACAATGGATGGGGATCATGTCACAACACCACCAATGATAGACTTCTCAAAAAAATAAATCACATATTCACCATTAATACGAAATCTATGATGTTGTAAAACCCGTAATCATCCTTCCAGCAAGACACTAAACTACATGAAATGTCTCATACAAGAAGATAAACTCTGAATGAAGGGCATCACTTAATGACGTTAAACTGTACAGCCTCCCCGAACTACATACGACTTGATTCCCATTTCAAATGGGATACGTACGGATGACTTGATCCTCTATAATGTGTCAATAACCAAAAAACATAAAATAAACAAATCCTATCTTCTAAGCCTCTAAATAGTGTATCAACTTTTGTTATTCCATTATTCTCACTTTGAGCATAGATCACACGAGCTTAGTAATTCTGTTAATTGTCTCCTTATACAAAACATGAAACTAAGGCTTGGGATGAAATTGTTATCATCTTAAATACATGGATTTAAAGGGTATGAAATTATTCCTCACTTCATGATGTTAAAATTACATGTCGATGTCCCCTACAAAGCATGAAATTGTACGAGAGGAATGCCATCACTAGTTTCAGTCTACTACTACTACAACATCCCAAGAACTACGTATGGTTTTAGTCTAATATTTATGAGATAGGAAGTGATACTCAAACCCCTTCTTTTGGGCCCAACCATTAATTTATCTTTCTCTCACATTAAAATACCTTCTTCCTTACCGCGTGACATTAATATATATGAAAATTTGTCCTTTCATCATGACATTAAACTAAACTATTTTTCATGAAATATAAGTGGCTTGATTTCCACCCATAAAAGATACATAGAAACTCCCAGGGAATTAAATCTTTTTGTCCAACCCATGAACTATAAAACCTACCTTATTTATGGCTTCTTTCCCTCAGACCCATTCAAGGATATATAGAATGGTTTAGATCTCTCCGGTCAACATTCATGTCAGGATTTCTATACCATACCATGAACATCCCCTTTAGGACCTCATACCTCGCCTTTGTCCTCACAACAATATGTGAAACTACACATAATTTTATGAACTACATGTATCATGATTATCACTCTCAGGAGATATGTATGGGTGCCTCGATCTCAATTCATAGGCCCAGTTGTAACTATCAATAGAAGATAATTCAAATCTCTACGTATTGGCCAGACTTGTGTAGAGTACATACTTTTCCATGAACTATGTGGACATCGATTCTATAATACTGGGATATGTAGGAAATCCCACTATCCTCTAATCCTAACGTTTTATTGAAATTATGTTCCATCAACATCACATAGGTTTTCTATAGCCACCCAACCTTTTCATACATTACTATTACAACATTTTAACTATCAAAAACATAATAGTATTACACATAGGGTATCTAAAGGGTTAGTGTCTTGGTCATACTAGGAATATTCATAACTTTTACAACATCATGCATAAACATTTATTTAATTTCATCTTATCTGGCTTTTTATTGGAACTTGTCCTCTCCTTAGTACATGTAGACACCTGAGGATATAATTAAAAAGGGGTGAGCTAAAATCCCAGTAAGATGAATGATAAGAGCAATATATCATGGGGTGATCATAATCATAACATGGAAAAAAAGTTCATGAACACGAGAGGAAGCATAAATATAATACTTGAAATATGGCAATTCATAAAAATGAAACATCGTGTCTTAGTGGTTAACTACCACACATACTTATGAACCAAGCTATAATCATGTTCACACATCATTTAACATTTACTACTGAGATTAAAAACTTTACCCTATGCATTTGAGCACTGTATAATTCCGGGCCCACTCATCACATTGAAACATTCATATTTCCCTATATACATTCGAGCACACCCATCACATAACAACATTATCATTATCATGATTCCCCCATAAAACACATATCATAAAAATGAACATAAATAAACAATGGAAAATAATGGGTTTCATCTCATAATAAAACATTCATAAACTTTGGGTTCCAAAACGAAATAGGTAAATACATACATGTTACCAGAATCGTCCACTTTGAGTGAGAAGTAAAAGGTGTGTTCTATAAAGAATAGTTCTTTTGGAAAAAACATTTCTGACATAAAAACCAAGGACAAACATTTATATCCTAGAAATGGAAAGGAAATCATGAATAAATGATATTTATGGAGTAAACATATCAAAAATGGAGTGAAAGTGGGAGAACCCGAAGGATGAAAGTTGGGTTCGATAATTTCCCCTTACCTTGTATCAGAATGCTTTCTTCTCTTTAATGTTAGGTATAATAACATTATATTTATTAATTAGAAATCCAAAACCATGTTTAAATTAACATAGTTAATTATGAATTTATTAAGTGATTTTATGTTCCTTTGGATGAGTTATTGATTTTAAAAACATTTTTTGGGAATGTTCATTTTTATGGGTTTCTTGAGTGGTTCACTTGTATTCTTAAATTGAAGATCAGGTAGAACATGGGTAAACTTCCAGAACTGATATTTCATGTCATTAATTATAATAAAAGAGTTTTAATGGTATTTTAATGATTTATATTATATCCATTTGGATGTATCATTAGATAAGAATTAAATGGTGATTGTTTGCGTTAATTTGAGTTATTTTTTGGTCATAATGAACATATTTTATTTTATCACTATAAATATAGTCATAAGTTTGTTCTATAACATTAAATAGGAGATAATAAATATAACATGGTCTATTTCAACCATAAAAATGGTTTCATGACTTGATATAAAGGTTCATATGGAAGGATAAAACATTTCGTTCATAGATGTGATAAATTAACACCTCATGAACAAAGTTCCCTTTAATAAAATAAAATGAAGATGGAAAAGGGGATGGATGAAATAATATCCCACTAGAATCATAACATTAAATTACATGTATAAAACTAGAGTTACAATACCATTTTCATGATGATAGGTGGGGAGAGACCAGGAAATTAACATGAAATTTCAAGGAAATTAAAGAAGAAGAGGGAGAGAAATTACCTCTTAAATCCTCTCTTGAGATCCTCATTAAAGAAGCTAGGTCTGGTCATTTTATGAGGCCAGAAGCTTTTGAAAGTGGGATAGGGTCTAGGGAGGATGTTGGGGGAGAGTTCAGAGATGTCTTGAAGCTTGAGAGGTGTGATGAAATGTGGGTGTGAATGGTAGTTTTTATAGTGGAGGGGAGAGGGGTTTTCTTAATTTAAAATTCATTTGTTTATTATTTCTCCAAAAGACAAAGAATATTTAGTATTACATGACCAAAAATAGTAATTTTATCATGTGATCCCATGCTAAGTGGGATTACATCAGTAGAACATCACACATGACACTATAATTAGCTTATTTAGCTAATTTTTGTAAATTACGGTATTTCACTATTCATCAAAAATTCAGGTATTTCATAAAATTTACAATAATTTTCCCAAACCATTTTTTTATATGTAGAATCCAAAAATGAAGTTCATTTTTTAAAAATAATTTCTAAATATTATTAATTCAATATTTATTTAATATTATAATTTACTTAAAAATAGTTTTTAAAATTAAAACTGGTTTTATAGTGCTTTATAAAATTATGTAGGGTATTATAAAATTATCTAAAAACACTAAGACATTTATTTAATAAATAATGAACACATTTTATGAAAATAAGTTTTATTTTAAATTAATTAATTAATTATAATAAATTATTTATGACTTACAAAATACCAAAACGTTTATTAATGTCAAATCGTCACATTCTAAGATGTCTAAATTTTATTTAATTTTTCATAGGTAAGGTTACTCTTATATTTAATGATTTAATATTCATAATGGTCATATTACTATTCATAAGGGTATGTTACTATTCATAAGGGTAGGGTACTTTTCAGTAAAAAAAATTTTGTTTATTAGACTCCAAAAAACATCTTGAACACAACTGTGTAAGTCAGATTGTCAAAATTCCCAATACATAAGTGACAAACATATGTTTAGAGGTCACTTAGCACTTATTAGTTCATTATGTTGTGTTTTCATGTGATTTTATGAAATATTTTTGATAATGGAATTTCCATTGAAAAACTTTGGGTCGTTACATTCTTCCCTCCTTAAGAAATTTCACCCCCAAAATTTAACTTTACATAAAGAGGTTAGGGTAGTTCTCCTTCATTGCCTTTTCCAGTTCCCAAGTCGCTTCTTAAAACTTATGGTTGCTCCAAAACACATTAACAAGATGGGTTGTCTTGTTGCGTAGAACCTTATCTCTCTGATCCATAATCATTACTGGCTGCTCATCATAGGAGAGATCATCTTCCAACTGCACCACACTTAAGTTTAGTACATGTGAATTAGGTATGTAATTCCTCAAGAGTGATACGTGAAAACATCATGAAATCGATCCATATTTGGTGGAAGTTCAAGCTGATAGTCCACGACTCATATATGGTCATGGATCTAAGAGGGGCCAATATACCTTGGGATTAGCTTCCCTTTCTTCCCGATTCGCATGACTTTCTTCCATGGAGATATTCAATGGAAGACTTTATCTCTAACATCAAACTCCAAGTCCATTCGAAAGTTGTCAACATAGCTCTTTTTCCGACTCTAAGTAGCTTTGGTGTTTTTCTAGATGACTCGAACCTTCTCTGTCATCTCATGAACAAGATCAGGTCCAATTAGCTTTTATTCTCCAACTTCATCCAAATAGGTTGGAGTTCTTCATCGCTTTCCATACAGAGTGTCATATGGAGGCATCTGAATACTCGAGTGGAAGTTATTGTTGTATAAGAACTCTACCAATGGGAGATGCTGATCCCATCCAACTTTGAATTCTATAGAGAAGTCTCTTATCATATCTTCAAGAGTCTATATAATCCCTTCAGACTGTCCATCAATTTGTGGGTGATAGACCGTGCTGAAATTTAATTTAGTACTCAAATCATGTTAAAGACTTCACCAGAATATAGATGTGAACCTTGGATCACAGCCAGAGACAATCGAGAGTGGAACTCCATGCAATCTCACCAATTCTTTCACAAATATCTTTTCAAGTTGTTCAAGCAACAGATCTTCCCGAATGGAGCTAAAATGGGATGTGTTGGTGAGTCGGTCTACCACAACCCATATCGCATTATTTCCCTTTGAAATCTTCGAGAGACCCATGACAATGTCCATAGAAACATTTTCCCATTTCCACATGGGTATAGGCAATGGATGCATCATACCATTGGACTTTTTCACTCAGCTTTAACTTTCTGACATACCAAGCACCCTGATATATATTTTTCAATCTCCTTCTTCATGTTATCCCTCCAGAACTGTTCCCGGAGGTCACGGTACATCTTGGTACTCCTAGGATTGATAGAGAATGTTGAGCTTTCTACATTTTACAATTGATCCTTCTTTATCCCGGGTGATGAAGGCACAGAAATCCGCATTCCAAACTGAATCACACCATCATCGTCGACAGGGAACTCTTGCAACATCCATTTATTTTCTATATTGACCCTCTTTTGTATCTCCACATCATCCCTTTTTTTTCTTCCTTAATCTTCTCCTGGATGGATGGTTGCACAATCATTTGGGAAATGTAGGATGTATCCACTACCCCTATGATTTCCAAATCCCTTATTTTCATATCCAAGAAGATAGGTTGTTTCTCAATCCACAACATGGATTGAATAACAGGTTCTTTTCAGCTTAGAGCATCATCTACCTTGTTCACCTTTCTAGGATGATAGTTAATAGAGAAATCATAATCCTTGATTAGATCTAACCATATCCTTTGATGCATGATAAGCTCATTTTGTGTGAATATATACTTTAGGCTCTTGTGTACGGTGCATATGTCACACTACTCACCATAACGGCAGTGCCGCCAGATATCCAAGGCAAAAATCATGGCTTCCTGCTCTAGATCATGTGTCGGGTAGTTCTGCTCAAGGATCTTCAACTTTCATGAGGCGTAGTCTACCACGTTTTCATTTTTCAGGAGTACACAACCCAATAATACTTTGAATCATCATTGTGTATCACAAAACTTTATCCTATTTTAGGTGGTGTGAGTATAGGTGAAGTGATCAGCCTTCTCTTTAGCTCCTTGAATCTTCCCTCACATTCATCCATCCAGACATACTTTACACCTTTCTTTGTTAACTTAGTTGGAAGGCTTCACAATCATGAGATGTTTCTCACAAAATGGTAGCAGTACCTAGCTAATCCAAGAAAACTAAGTATTTATGTGACACTAGAGGGCCTGGTCTATTTCTTAATCACCTTTGTATTTGAATGATCCACCGTAATTTCCTCACTTACGTTCACAGGTCCTAGTAATGTTACTTGATTCATCCAAAAGTCACACTTGCTGAATATGGAATACAACTTCACCTTTCTTAATGTTGCCAAAAATAAGTCTTATATGTTCTTCATGTTCCTCCTTGATATTGGAGTAGATGAGAATATCATCAATAAACACCACCAAAAATTTGTAGAGGTAATATCTAAATACTCTATTCAACAAATCCATGAATATTTCAGGTGCATTAGTATGTCTGAAGGGCATCACAAAAAACTCATAGTTCCCATACCTTGTTCGGAAGGCATACTAATGAATATCTTCCTTCTTCACCATTACCTGATGATATCCAGAATGAATATCTGCCATTGAGAAGTATTTATCTCCTCTTACCTGATCGGAAAAGTAATCAATCATAGGGAGAGGATACTTGTCCATTATGGTGATATTGTTTGGTTCCCGATAATCGACACACAACCACATTGTTCCATCATTCTTCTTCACAAAGAGAACTGGCACACCCCAAGGTGATGCACTAGGGCGTATGAACCCTTTTTCAAGATTCTCTTGCAGCTAATTCTTTAACTCCTCCAGTTCAATAGGAGCCATAAAATTTGGACACTTCGAGATAGAAGTAGTTCCATATATTAGTTTAATTGATAACACGACCTCAAGATCTGGGGGAATTCTAGGTAACTCTTTAGTAAATACATTGTCGTATTCCCTCACGATGAGACTTTCCTCAAGGTTGGCACTTTCCCCAACTCAACCATTTGGGTGAGGTATGCTTCTTCATAGGGAATCAACACCGACACCATTGAAGGATTTTTGGATGGAGATTCATGATCTTCCTTGAATTTTTAGCGGAGCATGGAATGGTTCAGAATATGAAAAGATGTTTCCCTTTCCCAACAGTTGATATGTGCTCTATATAATGAGAGCCAATCCATTCCCATTATAGCATTGAATTCCACCAAGAGAATTATTACGATATTCTCCAGAAGAATCTTCCAACATATTCCAATAATAGAGGAGTCAAAAACTAGGGATGTAATGATTGAACCACGTGGTGTTTTTACAGATATCTCAACTTCAAGGTTTCAGGGCTTCGATTGTATAGTTCTAGAAAACTTGAAAGATATAATGTAATGCGTAGGACCAGAATAAAATAAGACTTTTTCCTTTTTTGAGTGAATAGGAAGTGTACCTTGTATGACTTCATTATAATTCTCCACCTTCACATTAGTGATATCATAAGCCTTCCCTTGTTCCTATGTCTTTGGTGGTTGCTGACATTGATTATCCTCGAGAACTCGGGGTTTAGTGAACTAACTTTCATAGTGCCCTAGCTCCTTATAGTTGTAGCATTGAACCATGAGTTGTTATCTCCTTTATTCTTCCACATTATCTATCTTTTTCATGTCTTTTTGACACTCTTGAGCATGGTGTCCTTCTTTCCCAAACTTAATGCACTTCCCCTTCCCTTTGAGGCAATTCCCAGAGTGCAACATCCCACATTTTTTGCATGTGGGTCATTGAGATTTCTTTAAACTTTTGTCATTAGATCCTCCAGCTTGAAACTCCATCTTTCATTTATTATCCCCATAGCCATGGGACCATTCTCCAAACTCCATCTCCACTTTGAGATCAAATCGAACAACTTCTTCATAACTCCTAATGTCTCGAATTTCAAGATCCTTTCTAAGGTGTGGTGTTAATCAACTAAAGAATATATCAATTTTTCTATCATTGTTGAAAAGAAACCTGAAGTGTACCTTGTAATCCTTGTGAAATTTGCATCATAGGTTGTGACAGATTATCCTTCTTTTTTCATGAGCTCTATGAATTATTTCTCCATCTTTGTACAAAGAGTTCGTGGGAAATACTTATTAAGAAACATTATCTTAAAGTCTTCCCATTCCATCTCTTCAATTTCCTCCCTTAGCTTGGTGTTCTTAATCAAAGCCCACCATTGATCGGAATCTCCATATAGATGATAAACGGCTATAGTAAACTTCTCCATCTCAGAATAGTGAAGCACAGAAAAGATCTTCTCCATGGAGTAGACCCACTGTTCCACAACTAGTGGATCGGAAGATCCACTGAATGTTGGTGGTCATTTCCTCATAAAACATTCGATAGACAGTTTCTCCCTCTTTGGTAATGTATGGAGTTCCCCATTATTATGTTTATTGTTCATAATCTGAGATAATTTGGTATGCATCACTATGATGTTTTGATCTCCACCTCCCAAATCATTGGGGAAGTCGTTCGGGCAATCGTTCCTTTGGCCCTCGCATGAGTTGTTGGCCTGATTTCTCCTGGTTCCCACCATTTTATAAAATATAAATGTTATAAAAAAACATGTTTAAACAATTCATGAAAAATTTATACCAAAAACATAATATATGGGATCCCTATGTAAATATTCTTGTGTGCATATTTGCACTTAGTCTCATGCTAGTGCTTTTCTCTAGGGTTCACTAATCCTAATTCCCAAATTAACTAAATCGTTCCTCTAGTACCAACTATAGCAACCCAAAATTTTCTTATATTACTATTACATCATTTTTAAGATAAACAATATAACAGTATTACACATAGAGGATCCAAAGGTTTCGTGTCTTGGGTAAACTGGGACCATTCATAACTTTTACAACATATCAAGCATAAACATTTATTTAATTTATTATTCTCTAGATTCTTATTGGAACTTGTCCTCTCCTTAGTACATGTATCCACCTGATGATATACATTAAAAGGGGTGAGCTATAATCCTAGTAAGAGGATAGATAAGAGGAATATAGCATGGGGTGAGCATAATCATAACATGGAAAAAAAGATCATGAACATGAGAGGAAGCATAAATATAAGACTTGAAATGTGGTAATGAATAAAAATGAAACATCATGTCTTAGTGTTTAACTACCGCACATACTTTTGAACCAATCTATCATCTTTTTCACACATCATTTCACATTTACTCATGAGATTCATCACTTTACCTAACGCATTTGAGTGTTGTATAATTTCGGGCACACCCGTCACATCAAAACATTATCATTGTCATGCTTGCCACATAGAACACATATCAAAAAAATAAATATAACTAAACCATGTAAAATAATGGTTTTCTTCCCATAATAAACATTCATAATCATTAGGTTCCCAAAATAAAGAGGTTAATACATATATGTTACAAGAACCGTCCACTTTGAGTGAGAAGTAAAAGGTGTGTTCTTTATAGAAGAGTTCTTTTTGAAAATATTTTTTATGACATAATAACCAGGTAAAAACAAGTATATCCTAGAAATGGAAAGAAAATGATGAAGAAATGATCTTTAATGAGTAACCATATCTAAAATGGAGTGAAATAGGGAGAACCCGAAGGATGAATGTTTGGTTTGAGAATTTACCATTACCTTGTAACTGAATTCTTTATTCACTTTAATGTCCGGTATAATAACATTATATTCATTAATTAGATATCCAAAACCATGTGTACATTAATATGGTTCATTATGGTTTTATTATATGATTTTATGTGCCTTTGGATGAGTTATAGAGTTTAAAAACATTTTTTGGGAATGTTCGTTTTTATGGTTTTCTTGAGTGGTTCATTTGTATTCTTAAATTGAAGTTCGGGTAGAATATGGGTAAACATCCAAAACCGATATTTCATGTTATTAATGATAATACAGGAATTTTTATGATCTTATAATTATTTATATTAGATCTATGTGAATGTATCATTAGATAAGAATTAAATGATGATTGTTTGGGTTAATTTGAGCGATTTTTCCATCATAATGAACTTGTTTTATTTTATCACTAGAAATATGGTCATAAATTAGTTCCAAAACATTAAATAGGAGATAATACATATAAAAGTTTCTGTTTCAACCATGAAAATGGTTTCATGACTAGATCTGAAAGTATAAATGGAAGGAGAAAACTTGTCGTTCTTGATGGTGACAAATTAACACCTCACGAACAATGTTCTCTTTAATAAAATAAAAGGAAGAGGGAAAAGGGGTTGGATGATATAATAACCCATTAGAATCATATAATTACATTAAATTTATAATAATGGAGTTAAAATACCATTTGTATGAATATAGGTGGGGAGATATCAAGAAATAAACTTTAAATTGCAAGGAAATTAAAGGAGAAGAGGGAGAGAAATTACCCCTTGATTCCTCCTCTTGAGATCCTCCTTAAGGAAGCTAGGCCTGGTCTTTTGATGAGACCAGAATCTCCTGAATGTGGGATATTATCTAGGGAGGATTTTAGGGATGATTTTAGAGACGGATTTAAGCTTGATAGGTGTGAGGAAATGAGGGTGTGAAGGGTGATTTTTATAGTGGATGGGAGAGGGGTTTTGTTAAAATAAAATTCATTAGTTTATTAATTCTCCACAAGACAAGGAATAGTGAGTATTACCTTACCAAAAATAGTAATTTTATCATGTGATACCGAAACAAGTGGGCTTACATCATCAGAACATCACACATGACACTATAATTACATTATTTATCTTATTTTTGTAAATTACGGTATTTCACTATTCATAAAAAATTCAAGTATTTCAGAAAAATCCCAAAATGTTATGCCTAACATTTTTCTACATGTAAAATCCAAAAATAAGGTTCATTTTTTCAAAATTAATTTTCTAAATATTATTAATTTAATATTTAACTAAAATCATAATTTACTTAAATAAAACATTTTTTAAAATTAAAACTGATTTTATAGTGCTTTCAAAAATTACGTAGGGTCTTATAAAATTATCTAAAAACTATATGAAATTTATTGGATAATTAATGAACACATTTTAAGAAAATAATTTTTCTATTAAATTAATTAATTAATTATTAGTAATTATTAATGACTTACAAAATACTAAAACGTTTACTAAGGTCAAATTGTCACTTTCTAAAATGTCTCAATTTTATTTACTTATTCACAGGTAAGGCTACTCTTATGTTGGATGATTTACTATTCATGATGGTCATATTAGTATTCATAAGGGTATGTTACCATTCATATTGGTAGGTTACTATTCACTAAAAATTATTTTTGTTTAATTAGTCTCCAAAAATCATATTGAACACAACCGTGTATGTCAAATTCTCAAAATTACCAATACAGAAGTGACTAACTTATGTTTAGAGGTCACATAGAACATAGTAGTTCATTATTTTGTGTTTTCATGTGATTTTATGACATATTTATTAGAAGATAATTTCCATTGAAAAACTTTGGGTCGTTACATTTTCCCTCATCCTCAATATATGACCATTAGCTGCATAGAATATCTTCATCTGTATGGCTTGATGTTAAACATCACAAAATTCTAATAACAATGTATGGATTGGATCCTATCATCATAGGATATGAATTTATTCCTAGACACTTACAATTGGTCCTAGAAATAATATTATCTTCCTTTCATGATGGGTGATCCTTCGTCATTACCAAACGACCTCAAACTGAAACGGGATATGTCCAGGCCGTAAGGCGTCAATCTTCATGGAACTCTCATAACTATATATGGATTGATTATCATCTAGGTGATATACATAGTAAAACCTAGACAATTTTTATTCCTCCCAGCCATGATTATAACCTTCTTTGGCATCATTGGATAGAGTCCTCGCTGAAATGTGTGTGGTGTGGCTGAGACCTCTTTAGTCATGATTTGTGTGAGGTAGCTTTATGGAACCACATTGAGCATCTCCGTCGAGGACTCGACCTAATAATCTTAATCACATATCCCTAAATTGTCCACTTATATCCATACGACATGACATTAAACTATGTTACATCATCCATACAACATGATGTCAAACTACCTGGTCCATCATGAACTATGTGTGGATTAATTATTACCCCATGTGATACATTGTGAATCCCCACATCTCAACCATGATCAAAAAATTTCTACTATTCATGTGAATTATAACATCCTTACCTCATGATGTTAAATAAAAGCATGGAAAATTTTTACATATCGACCAATCAAGGTTCTAGTTCTCTGCAAATGTGTATAACAGCACTCATGTTGAATCCTCGGTGATGATACTTTTTAATGGTCAATTTTTTAGTTGATTGTTTTCTGATTGGGGGGGGGGGGGTTCAGAGCTTATGAAATTACTGATTGACTAATATTGATTTAAAAAATTCATAATTATTGGGGTGAGTTCATCATTAGGTAGTTAATCTTGTGATATCCTTGAGCCTTGATTTATATTTCATTAAATTAACACCCATGTCACAAGTTGACGTTGATTTGTATTTACATGTTTTAAGGAATTAATCCAATCCTTAACATAACATAAGGTTTTAATCATAATCATATCTGGTTTAAGGTAGTGTACTTATGGTTCTAATAATCCATCTATACCACTCGTTTAACAAAACAAGTCATTAATCTCTGACATGTTAATTCCAACATACACAATGTTAATTCAAAAAATATTCATACAGCAAAAGTTCTAAATCACTTAACATACCTAAATTATAAGACACCCTAATGAGGGATTTACTCATCCATTTGGGTATTTAATAATCTCGTTATAATATTATGATGATGAATTAATAAGTGAAGAAAGAGAAATATATAATAAAATAGTTGTGTGTTAAACACGAACACACAAACATTGAAGGGAATTAAATACTGAATTTAGATTAAATGAGAAACCACAATAAGGGAATGGGAATAAACTGTATTTAAACTGTTTTAAGACAATAAATATTATTAAACTGAAGGTGGATGAGAATAATAGACTATGAAGAAAAAACATTCATTAAAATAGAATTACAATAATAAACACTTACATGATTACAAATGAAGATCAAAACAAATGTAAATGAAATAAAATAGAGGATAAAATTTCTCCCAGTGAAATAATGAGTACGGAAGGTCCTCTCAAGACTTTTTCAAGGATTTTTTCTTGCCAATATATGCAACTCTCTTATGAAATTCCAACAACCTGGAAGGAAAATAGGGGGTTGTATTTTCAGCCCAAGGAGCTGGACATTTTGCATTCCAAATCAGCCCCTCCACTTACATCGCCAAATGGGCAATCTAGAAAGCTTAAAATCAAGATTATCTCTTCTTCCAAGTTTTACATATTGATGTTTTATGTCTTCTGTAAAAGTTTCGCATCCATTGGACTTCTTTTTTCTATGTAATGGCAGTATTAGAAAACAATTGTAATATGTCCATTTCAATCCAAACTTTTTAGAATGCCAAAATGTGAATGCGTTTATAAAAAGGAGGATGCCTTAAAATACACACACTTTCTTAAAAAACATTGTACACCCATATCGTTACATTGACACTACAAAATATTAGTTATATAGGTTGTCAAAATTGGGAGTAGGGTCATGAATATTGTGCATATTTTAATTCACGGCCAGATTTGTTGGATGAGTTTAACTTCATCATTTGGTACCTTGACTTTGGAGTTGGGCCTTGAAATTTTTATCCAATATGAATTAAATTCCCCCCCCCCCCACAATTGTTTTAGAATTAATGTATTTGACCTTCGGGATTGGGCTGATAAATTCTATCTTCATGGATTTTACAGTTTCTTCATAGATTATTTTGGCATTTTTTTGTGGAACATATGGCCATTCTAATGGAAGAATTGTCCCAAGCTCCATTCTAATGAAATGTTGTTATTTGAGTAAGGAAGCCTAAAAACTAGAATCATGCATTTTGTTTATGTACGGTGGGATTTATTGTTATCAAATTAAACAGACCTAAATCTGGATGAATTTAAATAGTTCTCTGAAATTATATTCAATATTGAAATATTACACAAATTATGAAAATTTAACTTAAAATCCTTAAAGTTATTATATAATAATTTCTGAATAATTTAATAACATCAACTCCCCCACACTTAGGTTTGTCATATCCTCATGTGCAATAAATATAAAAACATAAAAAATCATTTTTACTTGATAATAAATATTAAAATTTAGTTTTCACCAATTAGAGGAGGTTTTGACAATTTCACTAATACATATTGAATTGAACCACAAATTTTTATAGAAATAATGTTCCAAAATCATTTCATTTTTCATGCTCAGGTTTATAAATGGAAAAGGTGAACACTCAAAACTCACACTTCTAAAGATGATAAAATTCATTAATGGAGGTTCACTCTTTCACCAACAAAAATTTGAAATATTAGTGTTTGAAACAGCTCTCTGCTTAAATTAGCTATCCTAATGTTCTAAAAATTCAATAGGTCTTTTTATGGGTTTTTCTATGTCTATAGGAATGTAAGATTATGATATCCAAAAGATAGGAAAAAAGGGGGTAAAATACCAACATGGAAAAAGCAATGAAATGTTTTTTTGAAATGAGACATGAAATGAAACATAAAATCATATTTAAAAGGGAATAATTGTGTGAAGAGTGATAGAAGAGGGGAATAAAATTCTATTGGTATGAGAAGATGAAATATTTACAAAATACAAAACTTCTCCCAATAACATAAGTGTTATATTTTTTCTTTTCTTTTTTTTTCATTTTTCGAAAGTTGAACATGAAAAATATCTCACACTTACATCCCAACACATAATTGATCTCCTCACGACACTAATTATAATTGTTATTAAAAGATCAAATGTTGATGAAGAGTGGTTTTTGACCTTCATTATACACAACATTTTTTTATTTTATTTTGTGATTTTTTTGAACACTTGTTAGTAACATTTACAAAATTTCAGAAATAAAAGTGCATTACATTCCCCAAAACTCACTGTATGACAACCTATCCCCCACACTAAAATAGATTATTTCCCTCAATCATATGATAACTTGTTGAAAATCAATAAAAGGGCCCCCAAAAAATGAAATCCAATCCCCCCACAGTTAAATATCAATAAATAATGCAATATAATTCTATGTAGATATTGGGTGGGATATGTAATTGGGATTGTAATGTCGCTATCAAAGAAATGGTATTCATAGGATCGAAATGGATTTCTAATGAATGATTAATGTAAGGGAAATGGGAGGCTATTTTTCTATTATGATTCTCATGTGGTTCAGAAAATTCCTCTATCATATTAATGCACTCAAATGTAGGAAATTCAACTCTAAGGTCCACAAACTCATGATTCGGAAATGGGGGTGAAAAAAAAATTGAAAATATGGCCATAGGTAGCCTTGTAATTAAAGAAAATGGTGTTCCACACCGGTGGGGAAATTAGTTTCCAAATAATAAAATGATCATTCATATTTTTTTGGGTTTGACATATTATTTTCTATCCAAATATATGATGAAAACAGAAGCTTTTTGAGATGAAGCCTTGACTTTTGACTCCCCTAAATGGTTGGACAAAATTTAAAATTTCGATGGTGAGTAAGTATGACCCATTATTTTTTATCTTGTATTTAAATGATTTTCTTTTTGGTTTTTAGGTTTCTATTTAGTTTGTGATAAAGACACACCAACACAAAATAGGAAGAGTAAATAAAAAAGAATCATGAGAAAAGTGGTAAAAAAACAAAATGATAATGAGGGAGTTGGTGGAGAGATAGAGAGAGAGATAAGTAAAAGGAAAAGAGGTTCCCCTGGTTTTGATTTAGTGGGTTTCCATCTCCATCATGTGATGGGTCAACAACCAAAGTTGGGGATCTGATGGAAGTCGATGTGGTTCTTGGATAGTGGGATGTTACCTGAAAAAAAAAATCATTATTCATCTTATGAAAAACTAATAATAAATTAAGAAATCAAAAAAGTAAAAGAAATCATGGGTTTTCTCCCAAGAAGGGCATGATTTATTTGTCAATAGCTGGACAGTTGTAGTGGAATACCCATAGTCTGACGGTGACCATCATATTTTTTCAACTCGAGTGTGCACCCAGAAAAACATTTCTTTTGGGAGGCCGGATGATTCATTGGATAGTTTCATCCCTTCCTATTTGATACTATTGCAATTCAATGGGGGTGGAAATAGAATATAAAAATCCTCCCTTTTACCTTCAATATGAGGAATGAAATTATCCAAAAAGTGATTATTTTCTATGCTTGAAAATTTAGGAAGTTGTCTCAATTCTAATGGTTTTTTATATATAGTTCAGATAACATGAAACGATAGTATGAGATCCCAATTTTTTGGACTAATTTTTTTCATCACTTACCGATGTAGAGTACTGAGGATCATTGGAGTCATAACACTAAATAAATTTTCAATATCCATTATATCAATGTTGGTTTCCCATGAATGGTGAATTTCAACATCACCAACGGTCACTTTATTAGTTTGGGAACAAATATCACAAACATCACTACCATTGGGGAACTATAAACAAATTGGTTTAGGGTTCACCGTACCTATAATAGAATTTGTATAATCATGGATAGAAAATGATAAATTTTGGATAATAATATTTGAATCAAAAAATGAACATGTTTGATCATTTTCCCTATTATCATCCGAGTTGGAGTAGTGGATGTCATAGGTGACATGGGATTCTGATGTGTTTTCAAGATCCTTTTGATCAACGTTGTTTGCATCTGTAATGTCAATACCATCTTTTCAATTTATGACTTGGTTAATGAGGGTGAAATATTCAAAAACTATTCTATGAGTAAAATAAGTGGAACATAATGGATTGAGATTCATCAACCTCTTAGGAAGTCTTTCGGAATCATAGATAGAGAATAGAGATTGAATCTCAAATGGGTATCAGATGGATTGGAAAAATATTGAACATGAACAGTTAGATACAAAATTATGTTGATTAGCTACCAGCATGGGCTTCAATTTTGGTTGTAGATGTCATAAGTAATGATCTTTCTAGAATCAGGGGAGATCGAGAATAGTTCATCTCACCTTCCAAGTCAACGACATAGAAATTAGTTGGGAAGATAATATCATTCACATGAACAAGGACATCCTCGATTATAACCTCTAGACTAGCAGTGCTTTAATTGGATAATTGAATGACAAAACATGTTAGATGTAAGGGACCTAGACCAAGTATGGAGTAGATGGATTTGGACATGACATTAATTTAATCTCTTTTGTAACGACCCGAGAAAAAACCATGTTTTGATTTTTTTGACAAGTTTGTTTTCAAATATCACCTGTTAAGTGAACCAACAAACAACTAATAATAATATGCATAAAATGGATTAAAATTTCTTTTATTTAAATAAGAAACATCTTGGCTACAACCTCCACTGACCGAACAAGAAGATAAATTAACCCAAAATCCCAACTAACAACTCGATTACAATAATGTGGAGACTGCTTAAAACTACTAAGAGCCCAATAATTTGGTAGGGGTTTCGAGCATCCATCATAATGAACATGAGGATGGCCGAAGCCACTTCAACCGTTCTCAACACCAAGGGGATCACACGAACCATCTCTGTTTCTTCTTTAGTCACCTGGAGTAAGGGACACCCCGAGACCAGACCCTTTTATAAGTACCCTAATCTGACCGTTGAACCCTAAACGGCTCTAAATTCGACCGTTGGTTTCCCCAAGAATCTTATGTTTTATTTTGACCGTTGGTTCCTCCTATCCTCTAAGTTTTGTTTTTGACCGTTGGAAATAGGATGGCTTACCCCTAGAAGGTTCGGAAAATTAACATGCTTCGAAATAACATCAATGTTAATTTAGTTAATTTATCTCTTGATTTCCCAAAATGATAATTTTATTTTATGTTTCTAAACGGCGAAAATTAATATTATTGTTTTTCTTCCTTTATAAATATTAATTTGAACAATTGAACTTTTTTTTCTAATTATATCAAACCTGATGGATTGTTATGAGTTATATATATAAATATTGGATCAAATTAGATATATTATTTCTTTTATAATTTGACCTTTATTAACTATTTTGGAAACATTGTCAAATTATTGATTTATTTACAAATTTCGTATCTTTATTCTTACACAAATTCTTTTAAGCAACCTACTTCGTTTTCTTTTCTTAAAGGAGTGTATCCAAATGTTTTCATGAAATTATAAATTAAGGTAATTATTATGTAATTCAGCAAAGGAAAAATAAAAAAATAAATAAAAAAATAAATATATATTATGATGAATAAATAAATGCTTTCATTAATTGATTAAATGAACCATTAATTTTCCAAAATATAATAATTATGGTTTAAAAATAATATACTTAATATAATAAGGCCAATAAAATTTTTTGGTATTTTAAAATAGAATATATATATATATACATATGTTTATATAATAACATGTTTTGATTAAATCAATTTATATTTTTTTTATTGACCAATGATTTTTATAAAAGGCAGTTTAATAATTGATTTTTTATTTTTTTAATAATAAAAACGATGTTATAATAAATTAATAATAATATTAATAAAAAAAAATTTCACTCAGTGAAACTGCGTTTTTTTTCCCGCTGCTTCAACCGGAGCTGTTCGATCTGGGCACTCTGATCGCGACCGTCCTTTTCTTTTAATGTCGCGCTGCATCCGATCCATCCGATCGTTTTCCATGTAATCCCAGCCGTCCGCTGATTTCCGGTTTTCTCCTTCTCCTCGCGCCCGCTGTTTTCTTCTTCCTCATCGCGCCGCTGAACCAGTGGAGAGTAGGCTTCTGTTTTCTTCACATAGGTCGGCGAGTGGACCCGAGCCGCTCCCTGCTTTCCACGAGCCGACACAGACCCTCTCCCTCGGATACCCTCCTTACTTGTGGGTCTCCATATTCTTTTTTTTAAAAGCCTGTTGCACCGAAGGCCGGTAGTTTTCACCGGACTTCCTTTATCTCTCCAACTTCGGGACCTCTTCGCTACTTCGTTCTCCTCTCCTCCTCTCCGAACTGGTAAGGGTTATGTTCTATTTTTTTTATTTTTCCCTTAAGTTTTCTTAAGCTTCGGTTTCATATATATAAATATATACAAGTTATATATATATATATACACCTGTATATCTTCTGTATTTTACACCCTCGGATCCTCATGCCTCGGCTACTTCCACTCTCCGAGCAAGGTTAGAATCAGGTTTTGATTTCGGTTTGGTTTTTTAAAGTTTGGGATTATATAAATATGTACATATGTATATATATATATATATATGATATATATATATATATATATATCTCTCTCTGGTATGTGTGAACCTGAAGACCCGAATATTGGGTAAGGGGGAAGCCCTCCTCATCGCCTCATACTTTTTATGTATGTTTTATATAGTTATAAATTTGTTGTATAATTGTGTATAAAAATATACGAGACCATATAAACCTGTTTTAACTATTCCTAGAACCGATCTTGTCAGCCCCTTTGTGAAAACCTAAAATTGGGAGTAAGGGTTCGAAGGTTCTGTTTTTGTTTGGGTGCGGGATCTTAATTTTCACACCTTGTGTTTATATATGTATGTATATATATATACATTTATATCCACATATGTATAAGATGATAAACACAAGTATATAACCTTTCCTCAATGTTTATAACCCTGATTTTTCCTTTCATCTATAAAAAAATGGAGATTTTGTGTAATTGAATGAATGGGTGAAATTATGCAAGTGAATGAAGTATATTGTAATATATATACATACATGTATGTGTATATACATGAATATGAACTTGGTGTCCATGTTTTTCAGTTTATTACAATATAACATGATGAAGTATGTTGGTTGGTTGGATTTCAAAATCATTCGTGAAATTGAGAATTATTCATTCATCATTGCTCTTGATAAATCAGGATTTTTGCTTTGTAAAAATGGTTAGTATGGACTCCTTAAACTTTTATAAGTGTATACATGTATTCATAGGTATGTACTCATGTTTATATAAAGTTCTAATAAAAGAGTTTACACAATTATATACATGATTTCCCTAAGATGGACTTGATTAGGCACATTGTAACCTCAACTGTCTGTATTAAATGCCTATGATATCCATTTATCATCATATGTGTAAGTTAGGAACGACCACACTTTAAATGGGTATTATGATGTATGGAATGATAAGTGTTATGTTTATTTTCATAAAATCAAGGTTTTCAAATGTTAAGATAACTTTTTATGTGCATCGAGCTTTAGCATGCATAATGTTTTTAATGATTAAACTGTTTTCATGTTATGAATACCTATGTGAAAATGGGGTTTAATTATGAATGTATAAAACCCTATGAATCAATGACCACGTCAAGATATGTGAGGGATTTATAGGACTTACATGTGACGGGTGCGCTCGGAATTATATAGCGCAACAAGAATGATGTGACGGGTGCGCCCGGAATTATACAGCGCTCCAATGCATTGGGTAAAGTAGGAGTCTCATGAGACGATTATGTGCGACGGTCTTGGCAGTTAGCCTTGGCTTGAGCTAAGGAAACGGGGTGGGCAGTGAGTCTTTCCCCGTTAAGTATGTTTTATGGTTTTGACGAAAGGTCTCGACAAAGTCCAGTATTATACATTCCCTCTGTATGTAATGATTATGGTCAACCAGGGGTCAGTTCAACTAACAGGACAACCCCTTGCTGAAAGCTCCCATGACCATGAGAATGCAATTTATGTGTCAAGACCTTTTTTTCATATGGTAAACTGTTAGATGATCTGTTTTTTTATGAACCATGATATGCATGTTTTCCCTGCTTAGTCACATAATTCTTTTTTGAATTTAATTAACCTTGTTTGAATCTTATGCATTGTTTATGTTGCGCTCTCTGATCATGTTTACTTTGAAGTTTATTTCAAGTACGTTCTTCTTTATGCAAGTGGATTTCAAAGAATGATGGATTTCATGTTTTAAGAAAAGATAATGTTTTGTTTTACTAATGTATTTTATTCTCTTCAAAAGCACTTCTTTGAGTAAGGATTTTCTAAAAATGTTTTAAAACCCCTTACTGGGCATTTTTTCTCACCCTACGTTTTGTTTAAAAATTTTCAGGCATGGTTGATACCAATGAGGTTAATCGGAAGTAGCTGGTTTCCCAGAATCCTAAGCCTCGTGATCTTCTATAGTAATTAGACATGATATTTAATTTGTAATGATGTAATGTTAAGTATATCATGTCTCATTAAGCACCCTAGTATTGGGGGTCTCTACAGTTGGTATCAGAGGATAGGTTCAGGAAACTCTGGAAAACCAGGTGATATGAATGTATTGCTATGACAAACTAAGTAAAAATTTGGTATCATTCAGATGGTTGATGTACCTACCGACCTTTTGTCACTTCCCACTGAGGCTCTAGAGAACATTATATCTCTAGCTATCCATGAGAACATTCTGAATTGTGCCCAAATTCACATGACGTGTAAGCACCTGTACGGCGTGTCAAACTCACCTAGGGTGCTTAGTCTCCACCGGGGATTGGGGATGGATTATCTCCTAATGATGACGACCCAATTTTCCTCTTATGCATTTCGGGGAAGGTATCACGAAGTAATATTCCGAGTGTTTACAACTGGCGAGGAAATTGGTATAATGCTTGATAACCCCTTTCAAGAAGCTGCTGCTGCTGGATACCTCCGAGCGGCTTACCTGTGCCAGATTTTTCACTATGGCTTCTGGGGCCAGTTAATTGACTTTGGAGCATTGGAAAATGAGTCCACCTATTTGTCTCTTAGGCAAGAAGTATATACCGATGTTTCCCAACTCCATACCCCTCACGCTAAACTCAGGAGGCGTTATAAATGTTCCCATGAGTTTTGTCCTGTCTGTTCATCCTGTGTGTGGTTTGAAGAGTTAGGAAGTTTTTCCCCTCTTTTTGGTGTACGTATTATAAACTCAGACTTTTCCGTGTAAACATTTTCATAAATGGAAGTTCCTTGTTTCCTTTCATGTCTCCACCTTATCAATGTTGTTAAGAGTTTCCCTTCGATGTTTTTTTTTCAGATGGCTGGTCAAACGAACTTCTCCTCCCTACATGATGAGCTAGTAGAAGTCATCTTGATCAAGGCATTCATGGTGGACTATCCATCCATTCTCCACCTGCGAGGGTCCTGCCACCGTTTGCTTGATCTAGAAAACGGTCCATAGATCCTTCGCTTATGTCAAGAGGATGATCATGTCTTTCACCTCGTTGCCACGACTCAACTCCCTTGCTACAGGCGAAGGAGAAGATACTTCGAGGGCCTGTTCTAGTGTTTCACTCTAGCACAGAACTTTTCTGCCAGAGCGTGCTTCCTTGTGGCTGCTCAGGATGGCCAGCTCAGTGCAGCCTTCATGTTCCAAGTCCTGAATCTCAGTCTCCTCAACAGCATCATCCCTCTCGACTACCTCGAGTGTGATGTGGCCAGAAGAGTCATCAAGGAGTTTATATACTCAGACATTTCCGAGCTTTTCATCGCATGAGCCTCCCTTTGGAAGACCGTGTGCAGTACGCACGAACAGGAGTTCAAGGAGTACTGTTCGAGGTGCATCTGGGCTAGGAAAATGGAAGAGTTGTGTGCCAACTTCGGTATCCCGTTAACGGAGCCAGATTCACTGTTTTAGTAGTGTTCTATGTATGAGGTTTCAATTTTTTCTTTTTTTATGATAGAATTGTGAGGGTGCAATTCTTTGAAGGGGGAAGTGATGTAACGACCTGAGAAAAAACCATGTTTTGATTTTTTTGACAATTGTTTTTCCAATATCACCCGTTAAGTGAACCAAAAAACAACTAATAATAATAATATGCATCAAATGGATGAAAATTTCTTTTATTTAAATAAGCAACATCTTGGCTACAACCTCCACTGACCGAACAAGAAGATAAATTAACCCAAAATCCCAACTAAGAACCTGATTACAATAATGGAGAGACTGATTAAAACTACTATGAGCCCAAGAATGCGGTTGGGGTTCCGAGCATCCATCATAATGAACATAAGGATGGCCAAAGCCACTGCAACCGTGCTCAGCACCTAGGGGATTACACAAACCATCTATGTTTCTTCTTCAGTCACTTGGAGTAAGGGACACCCCGAGACCAGACCCTTTTATAAGTACCCTAATCTGACTGTTGAACCCAAAATGGCTATAAATTTGACCATTGGTTTCCCCAAGAATAATATGTTTTATTTTGACCGTTGGTTCCTCCTATCCTCTAAGTTTTGTTTTTGACCGTTGGAAATAGGATGGCTTACCCCTGGAAGGTTCGGAAAATTAACATGCTTCAAAATGACATCAATGATAATTTTGTTAATTTATCTCTTGATTTCCCAAAATGATAATTTTATTTTATGTTTCTAAATGGAAAATTTTAATATTATTGTTTTTCTCCCTTTATACATATTAATTTGAACAATTGAACTTTTATTTTCTAATTATATCAAACCTAATGGATTGTTATGATATATATATATATTGCATCAAATTAGATATATTATTTCTTTTATAATTTGACCTTTATTAACTATTTTGGAAACGTTGTCAAATTATGGCTTTATTTACAAATTTTGCATCTTTAAGCTTACAAAAATACTTTTAACCAACCTACTTCGTTTTCTTTTCTTAAAGGAGTGTATCCAAATGTTTGCATGAAATTATAAATTTAGGTAATTATTATGTAATTCGGCAAAGGAAAAATAAATAAATAAATAAAAAAATAAATATATATTATGATGAATAAATCAATGATTTCTTTAATTGATTAAATGAACCATTATTTTTCCAAAATATAATAATTATGGTTTAAAAATAATATACTTAATGTAATAAGTCCAATAAAAATTATTGGTATTTTAAAATAGAATATATATATATATACATATGTTTATATAATAACATGTTTTGATTAAATCAATTTATATTTTTTTATTGACCAATGATTTTTATAAAAGTTAGTTTAATAATTGAATTTTTATTTTTTTTAATAATAAAAACGATGTTATAATAAATTAATAATAATATTAATAAAATGGTTTTTTTAACTCAGTGAAACCGCATTTTTTTTTCTCGCTGCTTCAACCGGAGTCGTTCGATCTGGGCGCTCTGATCGCGACCGTCCTTTTCTTTTAATGTCGCGCTGCATCCGAGTCGTCCGATCGTTTTCCATGTAATCTCGGTCGTTCGCTGATTTCGGGTCTTCTCATTCTCCTCGCGCCCGCTATTTTCTTATTCCTCATCGCGCCGCTGAACCAGTGGAGAGTAGGCCTCTGTTTTCTTCACCTAGGCCGGCGAGTGGACCCGAGCCGCTCCCTACTTTCCACGAGCCGACACAGACCCTCTCCATCGGATACCCTCCTTGATTTTGGGTCTCCATCTTCTTTTTTTTAAAACCCTGTTGCACCGAAGGCCGGTAGTTTTCACCGGACATCCTTCATCTCTCCAGCTTCGGGACCTCTTCGCTGCTCTGTTCTCCTCTCCTACTATCCGAAGTGGTAAGGGTTGTGTTCTATTTTTTCCCTTAAGTTTGCTTAAGCTTCGGTTTCATATATATAAATATATACGAGTTATATATATATATATGTGTATATCTTCTGTAATTTACACCCTCGGATCCTCTTGCCTTGGCTACATCCACTATCCGAGAAAGGTAAGAATCAGGTTTTGATTTTGGTTTGGTTTTGTCAAGTTTTGGTTTATATAAATATGTACATTTGTATATATATATATATATGATATATATATATATATATACATCTCTGGTATGTGTGAACCTGAAGACCCGAATATTGGGTAAAGGGGAAGCCCTCCTCATCGCCTCCTACTTTTTATGTAAGATTTATATAGTTATACATATGTTGTATAATTGTGTATAAAAATATACGAGACCATATAAACCTATTTTAACTATTCCTTGAACCGATCTTGTCATCCCCTTTGTGAAAACCTAAAATTGAGAGTAAGGGTTCGAAGGTTCTGTTTTGGTTTGGGTGCGGGTTCTTACTTTTCACACCTTGTGTTTATATATGTATATATATATATATATACATTTATATACACATATGTATAAGATGATAAACGCAAGTATACAACCTTTCCTCAATGTTTATAACACTGATTTTTCCTTTCTTCTATAAAAAAATAGAGATTTTGAGTAATTGAATGAATGGGTGAAATTATGCAAGTGAATGAAGTATATTGTTATATATATACATACATGTATGTGTGTATACATGAATATGAACTTAGTGTCCATGTTTTTCAGTTTATTACAATATAACATGATGAAGTTTATGGGTTGGTTGGATTTCAAAATCATTCTTGAAATTGAGAATTTTTCATTTATCACTGCTCTGGATAAATCAGGATTTTTTCTTTGTGAAAATGGTTAGTATGGACTCCTTGAACTTTTACAAGTGCATACATGTATTCATAGGTATGTACTCATGTTTCTTTAATGTGCTAATAAAGTAGTTTACACAATTATATACATGATTTCCCCAAGATGGACTTGATTAGGCACATTGTAACCTCAACTGCCTGTATTAAATGCCTATGATATCCATTTATCATCATATGTGTAAGTTATGAACGACCATGCTTTAATTGGGTATTATGATGTATGGAATGATAAGTGTTATGTTTATTTTCTTAAAATCCAAGTTTTCAAATGTTAAGATAACTTTTTATGTGCATGGAGCTTTATCATGCATAATGTTTTTAATGATTAAACTGTTTTCATGTTATGAATACCTATTTGAAAATGGGGTTTAATTATGAATGTATGAAACCCTATGAATGAATGACCACGTCAAGATATGTGAGGGATTTATAGGACTTACATGTGACGGGTGCGCCCGGAATTATATAGCGCAACAAGAATGATGTGACGGGTGCGCCCAGAATTATACAGCGCTCCAATGCATTGGGTAAAGCAGGAGTCTCATGAGAAGATTACATGTGACGGTCTTGGCAGTTAGCCTTGGCTTGAGCTAAGGAAATGGGGTGGGCAGTGAGCCTTGCCCTGTTAAGTATGTTTTACGGTCTTGACAAAAGGTCTCGACAAAGTCCAGTATTATACATTCCCTCTTCATGTAATGATTAAGGTCAACCAGAGGTTAGTTCAACTAACAGGACAACCCCTAGTTGAAAGCTCCCATGACAATGAGAATGCAATTTATGTGTCAAGAACTGTTTTTCATATGGTAAACTGTTAGATGATCTGTTTTTTTATGAACCATTGTAACGCCCCGACCCCAGTTACCTAGAGTCGGTGCATTATTACATAACACTGACATGATCGCGAGAAATATCAAGTCTCGAAAGACCGATTAGTTTAGTAGCCTTGGAATAACTAGATACATCCATAAATTTTTACATTACATCATAAAAAAACATCTTGTCTTCATATCCCCTCATACTATCCCTGCAGGTCATTCATAAATTACTTCTTCATAATCCTAGGAAAAATAAAACATTGAAAGGGGTGAGCTCAGATGCTCAGTAAGGATAACATTATAGCAGAAGCTTTCATAGTTAAGCATAAACACTTAAGGCAGTTTATAACTAAAACAAAAGCCTTTTAAACTTGAACTTCAGCATAAAATGGAAAAGATAAAATAATATAATTCCATTTACATACTCACATGGATATTCTACTAGTCACACAATCCCATGCACTCTCAATAACCACTTTCATAATGATGGAATGCATAACGCCAGACTATCATATCCACATATCCAAGGCCTCGTGCCAAGACTACAAATAAGATTATGCCAAGGCCTTGTGCCAAGACACTAGTTTGTCTCATGAGACCTACCGATGCATCGAGGAGCTATAGCGGGCTCCACCCGTCACTTATTAAGTCCAATGCATTCCTCATATGAACAGGTTTAAACATAATATAAACATTCGTATTTAAACTATAACACAAAATGTCAATACATTAACCACAAACCATGAAAGGTATAAAAATAGCACATCCACAGTCAAACATAACTCATTCGATACAATATAGAAGATTGTATTGTATCACATTAACCTCAATCAATAATAATGAAGGATGTTGACATAGATGAAAATAATCATCAAAACTATTTGAGATAAATATCTCCCTTTTTCTTGAAATCATTTAAAAGTCACAGTATTTGTCTAGAAGCCATTTAAAATAGATTTTTGAATCAAAGTGTCCCATACCACTTTGAAACTTTTTAAAAGGAGTTTTAATTTCTAAACATTAATGTCCATATAAATAAATCCTTAAAACCATTTTTAAAACCTGGACATTAATGAGAATGATTTAGATGAATAAGTCTATAAAACATTTAAAAATGGTATTTTAGTTAGAGTTTATAACTAAAAGAGAGACAATTGAATACAAATAATTGAGGTAATAAAAAATTTGTAATATCATGAGAATAAAGGGATTCATGATATACTATGTCAAAGTACATTATATACACCACCTAAAAGTGATTTGGTGTATATCAACAAAGAAGTCTCAATGGAATGTAAATTGAGATGAAATCTATCATAAAGGTCGTATCCTTAGGTTAAGGATAAACCAAAGACATAATTATGTGTGAAAAATATAAATACACTAAATAAGATTGGATATTTAGTGTAAAACAATCAAAGGACATTCACACATATTCTTGTAAAATCAACACCAACGAATTGGATGTTTAACTCAACAAATGGAGAATGAGTTAAAATTACTCTTATCAAATTCATATCAATGACTTGAGAATTATCAATGGAGTGATTATGTGTATCAAAAGTATATCCATAGGAAGGGGAGTGGAAATTATGACATAATCAATGGAATAGTGATTCCACACATAATCTTGGGGTAATATAATCAATGAAATATGCGTAAAGCCAAATGAGTGGAAATTGAAATCTCAAATTCCCTTATCGATTAGGTAACTTACGAAACATAAACCCATGAAAGAAGTATCATACCATGATGATGTAAATACCCATAAATTAAAGTATATTACACAATGAATACGATCATGGGCAGTACACATACACTACATGCAATAATTAAGTGGTGATCAATGGAATTCTCACAGAATTAAAAGTGAGATAAGAAACCCCTTACTTTGTACTTTTTCCTTGGTCGATGGTAGGTTTACCTCCTGTATAATGGTAAAATAATTGTTATTGAATTATACAAGAATAATTTACTTTAATATGATATCATATATGATCTTTTAACATTGATTTGTTAATAATATCTTAGAATTATCGTCATTTCGGGTGTTAACGGGTTCATTTTACTTTATATTCTTTGTTATGTGAGTCATATTAGTTATTAATGGGATGTATATTATTCATATCCAGAATGATATCAAGTCCTTATATACTATTTTTAAATCATCAAATTATAATTATACTTGAATGGATATGATGGAGAATGAATCTCATCGCGTTCGTGGAGACAGTAGTCCGTACATACGCACGAGCAACAATATCATTCTTTTGATATTAAAATAATATATAATTGAATGTTATATCATATATACAGAATCATTATCATGTTATATTTATTATTTACATGAGTTACACATCATTATTATACCCATCCAAATAATAATATATTGAATAACAATTACACCACGACGTGGAGACGGTAAGACGTACGTACGCACGTATGGTGACATGTTATTCAAAGGATGGATAGAATACTGAATATGGTTGTACCATATTTATAATAAAATCAAAGTATATATATGATACTGGAGTTATTATTTTATAATGGTAATAACAAATAAAGAGGAAGTGGAAGAAGAAAGGAACTTGAAAAGTGGTGGTGAAAACATTACCTCTTCTTCGGGTTCTTCCTTTAGATTTGATCAAAAGGGCTACATAGGTTGGATTTATAATCAAACTATGGCCTCTAGGTTGTAGTGAGGGAATTTGAGATAGTATTTGGTCAGGGGTTGGCCGATCCAAAGGTCTTTGAAGGTGTGAAGAAATGAGAAGGAGGAGTGCCCTTTTATAAGAGGGGTGAGGGGCACCTTTGGAAAAGCTAGAAATATTAATTTATAATAAATTAATATTTGGTTTATAATGGCTCCAAAGTTTATTATTTAAATGTTAAGGTTGTTATGGGTCGAAAAAAACTCAACCAATATAATTTAGACAGGTTTGGGTCATTATATTAACCTTATCTTTAAGTATTACCTCTTAGTTAATTAGTTTCACTTTTACAATGTCTCTTTGTATTTTTATATTATATGGTTAATAAACATACTATATACATACAAGAGACCCCCAAGTGGTCCATTAATGATGAACCTATCATTATATAAGTCTCTTGGCCGAACCTTAGATTTTTAGGAATTTAATATCAATTACTAATATAATATTTGTTTTAAGAACTCTTTTATGTCAATTTTGACACTATTCAATAGTAGATTTTTGTGAAACTCATAAAAGATTGATTACTTCGAACAAAGTCAATTAAATAAATCCTAATATATCATATTATCCTAGAAAATTATTTTAATTCATTAAAAGTATCGTATTATATTTATTTGGGTATTTATAATATCAATTATTTTAATTTTTCACTATTAAAGTAATTAATTCATCATCATTGTGTCATAAATAAATTAAATTATTTAATGTCTAAAAATTATAAATAAAATATAATTATGTAGGAAATATTTTTATATTTCTAATGAATATTTATAATCTAAAATCCAACATATATAACCCTATGTAACAATTGTTTTGTTAAAGGATATATGCTTGTGTCATTTTTGTATTTATGTTAACTTAATTAAAATAAAGTGTCATTATCACTAACAAGTGGATCCATGGGGTCCCAAAATCGACCCAAAGATGCCCATGGTCGACCATGTATCAACAAATAGGGTTAAGACACGTTTTAGGGTAATTTAGTATTATTATAATATTATTTTTTAACCCTTGTTTACCGGTTTTACCCTTTAACCATGGTAAATAAAATATTTACCGAAGTAATTATCCAAAATGTTTAAAAATAAAAGTTACCTATTTACACAATTTGAACATCCTGATTCCAAATATGGAATCCGTTTTTCCATATCCAAAACACAGAAGTGGCAGAAATTAATTTAAAATTAATTCTCGTTGTTAAAATAAAAAGCGTGTTTTTAGAGATAATAACTATCAAAAGATTGTCACTTGTTTATGTCTGGTTTAAATTTGAAATTAAGTTCAATGACCCAAATTGTATTAAATGGTAAAAATTTATTCTAAATATACTTTAAAACCACTCAAATTCATAATTTATCACTATTAATTATTTTGATTAAAAAAGTTGTTTTTAATTAAAATTTAGTAATTTTCATTATTCATCAAAATATGAAAATTATCCGAAAAGTACCAAAATTTCACCCTAGGCTAATTTCGATATTCCGAATCCAAAAATGAAGTCCATTTTGAGAGATAGAATTTATAAATTTTTAAAAAGTAGGTATCACTATTCATAACGGCTAGTTTGATTGGTTATGGTGTTTTAAAATCTCGAAGTTGCGTACAATGCACTCCATTGCATTATTCGAAAGGAAACATACCAAGGAAGATTGGGGTGTTACATTCTCCCCTCCTTCAATAAATTATGTCCCCACAATTTTTAAAATTGTGCTTGGGAATATAATGGAAAGTCCCACATCGGAAAAAGAGTCAATAAAACTATCACTTTAAATGAAAGAAAGAGAGGTATAAGGGTCATCCAAGATAACCCATACTCGGATTCCATATAGGAAAACATGGATATGGATGATAAACTAAGTGTCAAGTTCTGATGGAGAGGGATAGAAATCATGATCAGGAGAAAGTTAACAATAAGAAAACCACAAACTTGTGTTGGGACAAACGACCATTAGTCTCCTAGTAGGAAAGTAAACAGACAACATTTTTTTTTGTTTTAAGTTACATTACATAAGGACGAGGAATTCATTTATGATATTGACTAAGAACATTAAGAGATATACTTACTTTTTAAGTATAGTTTCATTATTTAATAAATTTCCACCACTAACTCAATTTTTTTTAAACGATGAGTATTCAAGAAGACTTGGTCACACTGGAAGAGCTAGAATAAACTTCTATAGAATCACATGATCCATGCAGGATAAACTATATATTTACATTGTATTTGAAGATTAATCAAAACCAAAATGGTTAGTGGATGATCTAATGATCCTCCAAAAGGATATTCCTTGAGATAAATATGCACTAATCTTAATTTCTAAAATTAAACCAACAATACCCCAATGTTAAATAAATACCATTCAATAATCAATTGTCCTTAAAATCCTTCAATATAATACAAACTAATATTGAAACCCAAAAGATAGAAGAATTTGATTATGTAGTCTCCCATGTTAAATTTTATCTCCAAATGACATCAAATACTCTTAAAGTCGCATACTTAAAACTAATTAACATCATCACATATTCTCTGTTGTAGGTTAATCATTTCCATAAATAACCCAAATCACTATAAATCCACAATAAAAACATAGATAAAAATATACCATTACACTACAAATGAAACCCCATTGTATTCTATTTTCCTTGGCCACATAGTGTTCCTAACAAAGCGAACATCTTCCAAAATAACATTTATCACTTAATCACCAAATCATTTTCCTATACCAAGGGTATTCATTTGACAAGACATAAGAACCCAAATCAACTTATTATTGATCAATAAAATCATTTAACTAAAAAAATAGTCACACTAACAAGGGACTTCACATAGTCCAGTGGTAGGCGATAAATCCCAATCGCACTTTGGTTGTGGGTTCGAATCCCACAGCTTTGTCCAACGCGATGGGCTGTCACACGGTCTACGTGTTGTCCTTTTTCAAAAACTATATTTTATAATATTACCAAAATGAGATAAATTCTTCAAAATAACATAATTTAACCACAAATGATATATCATACCTTGCATTTTCATCCCAAATTATAATAACTTATAATTCTCTCAAACCCCAATGATCATATAATACCAAATGGTTATTTATACCTATATCAACAAGAGAAGAGACAATTCTTCCTCAAATATCATTCTCACATGGAAAACTGCGGGGTTACAAATACAAGAGAAAATTATTCCAAACTAAACCCATCAAGAAGGAGCGCTAATACTTTTTAAACATTTCTCCAACCATTTATTTCCACATAGCTTCTTCTTTGACCAAGAAAATATCCTATAGAATAGGACATTCACTCGGGTAATGTCCAGGTCCCCTACATTTACGGCAAATGACTGTAAATGGACTCTTGGGACCATTTTTATCTTCTTCCATAGTACTCTTCATTTTTCTTTGGCAATTCTTCACTTTATGTCCTTCCTTCCCGCACGTAAAGCATTTCGTTGTCCCATTGAGACACTTTCCTGGGTGTCTTCTTCCACATTTCCTGCATGATGAAAATTGAGGGTTCTTTTCTCCATGGTCTCCATTGCTGGAGCTCTTATCATTCATCACCTTTCTCTTCCTTGTTGAGTCTGGGATTTGGTTAATATATATGTTTTTGATCATATTTTTGGAAAACTAATTTGGCATAAAGACGATATCTTTTACGCCTATCAACATTCCATTTTGTTGCTCATTGCCACCACCGTTCCCACCTTGTACATCATTCTCAAAGTCACTATGACTTCCTTGGAATCCAGCCATTGACTAAAACAAGAAGGTATTGTGTGAGTAACAGTAGTCGTACAATCATTTAGAGATTAAAATGTCACCATATTCTCAATTTGAAACATATTAGGATTAACCAAGTTCATTTACTATCATCTTATATATATATATATATATTACTTAAATAGGTTTGTAAAGAAAATGTAAATTATCCTAAGCATATCCCCCGGGAGTGTCGTAACCAAGAGTGTAGCAAGGCCTGTTGTGGTGCACCAGTTCCCGTTCGAGTCTAGCTCAAAGCGGTGTTTTCGGGTTTTACGCCTAGGTACATCTGTGCCAGAGCCGCCTCTACCTACTCGTATCCAGACAGGGATGTATTGCTCGGAAAACTCACAAAATCTCTACAATACCAAAATTATAGGAAGTTCTTTTATACTAATCCTCAAAGTTCATCTTAGGTCTATGTGCTCTAATCAGAGTTTATCTAAATCTAGCTTCCAAGGATTGTACTAAACTTCATATGATACCAACTGTAACGCCCCGACCCTAGTTACCTAGAGGTGGTGCATTATTCCATAACATTGGCATGATCACGAGAAAGATCAAGTCTCGAAAGACCGATTAGTTTAGTAGCCTTGGAATAACTAGATACATCCATAAATTTTTACATTACATCATAAAAAAAACATCTTGTCTTCATATCCCCTCATACTATCCCTGCAGGTCATTCATAAATTACTTCTTCATAATCCTGGGAAAAATAGAACATTGAAAGGGGTGAGCTCAGATTCTCAGTAAGGATAACATTATAGCAGAAGCTTTCATAGTTAAGCATAAACACTTAAGGCAGTTTATAACTAAAACAAAAGCCTTTTAATCTTGAACTTTAGCATAAAATGGCAAAGATAAAATAATACAATGCCATTTACTTACTCGCATGGATATTCTACTAGTCGAACAATCCCATGCATTATCAATAACCACTTTCATAATGATGGAATGCATAATTCCATACTATCATATCCACATAGCCAAGGCCTCGTGCCAAGACTACAAATAAGATTTTTCCAAGGCCTTGTGCCAAGACACTAGTTTGTCTCATGAGACCTACCGATGCATCGAGGAGCTATACCGGGCTCCACCCGTCACTTATTAAGTCCAATTCATTCCTCATATGAACAGGTTTAAACATAACATAAACATTCGTATTAAAAATATAATACAAAATGTCAATACTTTAACCACAATCCCTGAATGGTATAAAAATAGCGCATCCACAGTCAAACATAACTCATTCGATACAATATGGAAGATTGTATTGTATCACATTAACCTCAATCAAGAATAATGAAGGATGTTGACATAGATGAAAATAATCATCAAAACTATTTGAGAGGAATATCCCCCTTTTTCTTAAAATCATTTAAATGTCACACTATTTGTCCAGAAGCCATTTAAAAATAGATTTTTGAATCAAAGTGTGCCATACAACTTTGAAACTTTTTAAAAGGAGTTTTTATTTCTAAACATTAATGTCCATATAAATAAATCCTTAAAACCATTTTTAAAACCTGGACATTAATGAGAATTATTTAGATGAATAAGTCTATAAAACATTTAAAAATGGTATTTTAGTTAGAGTTTCTAACTAAAAGAGAGACACTTGAATAAAAATAATAGAGGTAATCAAAACTTTCTAATATCATTAGAATAAAGGGATTCATGATATACTATGTCAAAGTACATTATATACACCACCTAAAAGTGATTTTGTGTATATCAACAAAGAATTCTCAATGGAATGTAAATTGAGATGAAATCTATCATAAAGGTCGTATCCTTAGGTTAAGGATAAATCAACGACATAATTATGTGTGAAAAATATAAATACACTAAATATGATTGGATATTCAGTGTAAAACAATCAATGGACATTCACACATATTCTTGTAAAATCAACACCAACGAATTGGATGTTTAAATCAACAATTGGAGAATGAGTTAAAATTACTCTTATCAAATTCATATCAATGACTTGAGAATTATCAATGGAGTGATTATGTGTATCAAAAGTATATCCATAGGAAGGGGAGTGGAAATTATGACATAATCAAATGAATAGTGATTCCACACATAATCTTGGGGTAATATATTCAATGAAATATGCGTAAAGCCAAATGAGTGGAAATTGAAATCTCACATTCCCTTATCGATTAGGTAACTTACGAAACATACACCCATGAAAGAAGTATCATACCATGATGATGTAAATACCCATAAATTAATTTATATTACACAATTAATACGATCATGGGCAGTACACATACACTACATGCAATAATTAAGTGGTGATCAATGGAATTCTCACAGAATTAAAAGTGAGATAAGAAACCCCTTACTTTGTACTTTTTCCTTGGTCGAAGGTAGGTTTACCTCATGTATAATGGTGAAATAATTGTTATTGAATTATAAAAGAACCATTTACTTTAATATGATATCATATATGATCTTTTAACATTGATTTGTTAATAATATCTTAGAATTATCGTCATTTCGGGTGTTAACGGGTTCATTTTACTTTATATTCTTTGTTATGTGAGCCATATTCGTTATTAATGGGATGTATATTATTCATATATATAATGATATCAATTCATTAGATACTATTTTTAAATCATCAAATTATAATTATACTTGAATGGATATGATGGAGAATTAATCTCATCACGTTCGTGGAGACGGTAGTCCGTACATACGCACGAGCGACAATATCATTATTTTGATATTAAAATAATATATAATTGGATGTTATATCATATATACAGAATCATTATCATGTTATATTTATTATTTAAATGAGTTACACATCATTATTATACACATCCAAATAATAATATATTGAATAACAATTACACCACGACGTGGAGACGGTAAGCCGTACGTACGCACGTATAGTGACATGTTATTCAAAGGATGGATAGAATAATGAATATGGTTGTACCATATTTATAATAAAATCACAATATATATATGATACTGGAGTTATTATTTTATAATGGTAATAACAAAGAAAGAGGAAGTGGAAGAAGAAAGGAACTTGGAAAGGGGTGGTGAAAACATTACCTATTCTTCGGGTTCTTCCTATTGATTTGATCAAAAGGGCTCCTTATGTTGGCTTTCTGATCAAACTAAGGCCTCTAGGTTGTAGTGAGGGAAGTTGAGATAGAATTTGGTCAGGGGTTGGCCGAACCAAAGGGCTCTGAAGGTGTGAAGAAATGAGAAGGAGGAATTCCCTTTTATAAGAGGGGTGAGGGGCACCTTTGGAAAAGCTAGAAATATTAATTTATAATAAATTAATATTCGGTTTATAATGGCTCCAAAGTTTATTATTTAACTGTTAAGGTGGGGATGGGTCAAAAAAAACTCAACCAATATAATTTAGACAGGTTTGGGTCATTATATTAACCTTATCTTTAAGTATTAACTCTTAGTTAATTAGTTTCACTTTTACAATGTCTCATTGTATTTTTATATTATATGGTTAATAAACATACTATATACATACAAGAGACCCCCAATTGGTCCCTTAATTATGAACCTATCATGATATAAGTCGTTTTTCCGAACCTTAGATTTTTAGGCATTTAATATCAATTACTAATATAATATTTGTTTTAAGAACTCTCTTATGTCAATTTTGATACTATTCAATAGTAGATTTTTTTGAAACTCATATCAGATTGATTAATTCGAAAAAAGTCAATTAAATCAATCCTAATATATAATATTATCCTAGAAAATTATTTTAATTCATTAAAAGTTTCGTATTATATTTATTAGAGTATTTATAATATCAATTATTTTAATTTTTCACTATTAAAGTAATTAATTCATCATCATTGTGTCATAAATAAATTACATTATTTAAGGTCTAAAAATTATAAATAAAATATCATTATTTAGGAAATCTTTGTATCTTTCTAATTAATATTTATAATCTAAAATATAACATCTAGAACCCTATGTAACAATTGTTTTGTTAAAAGATATATGCTTCTGTCATTTTTTGTATTTATTTTAACTTAATTAAAATAAAGTGTCATTATCACTTACAAGTGGATCCATGGGGTCCCAAAATCGTCCCAAAGATGCCCATGGTAGGCCATGTATCCACCAATAGGGTTAAGACACGTTTTAGGGAAATTTAGTATTATTATAATATTATTTTGTAACCCTTGTTTACCGGTTTTACCCTTTAACCGTGGTAAATAAAATATTTACCGAAGTAATTATCCAAAATGTTTAAAAATAAAAGTTACCTATTTAAACAATTTAAACATCCAGATTCCAAATATGGAATCCATTTTTCCAAATCCAAAACAAAGAAGTGGCAGAAATTAATTTAAAATTAATTCCCGTTGTTAAAACAAAAAGCGTGTTTTTTAGAGATAATAACTATCAAAAGATTGTCACTTGTTTATGTCTGGTTTAAATGTGAAATTATGTTCAATGACACACATTGTATTACATGATAAAAATATATTATAAATATACTTTAAGACCACTAAAATTCATAATTTATCACTATTAATTATTTTGATTACAAAAGTTGTTTTTAATTAAAATTTAGTAATTTTCATTATTCATCAAAATATGAAAGTTATTTGAAAAGTACCAAAATTTCACCCTAGGCTAATTTCGATATTCCGAATCCAAAAATGAATTCTATTTTGAGAGATAGAATTTATTAAATTTCAAAAATTAGGTATTACTATTCATAACGGCTAGTTTGATTGGTTATGGTGTGTTAAAATCTCGAAGTTGCGTACAATGCACTCCATTGCATTATTCGAAAGGAAACATACCGAGGAAGATTGGGGTGTTACAACCATGATATGCATGTTTTCCCTGCTTAGTCACAAAATTCTTTTTTGAATTTAAATAACCATGTTTTAATCGTATGCATTGTTTATGTTGCGCTCTCTGATCATGTTTACTTTGAAGTTTATTTCAAGTACGTGCTTCTTTATGCAAGTGGTTTTCAAAGAATGATGGATTTCATATTTTAAGAAAAGATAATGTTTTGTTTTATAAAAGTGTTTTATTCTCTTCAAAAGCACTTCTTTGAGTAAGGATTTTCTAAAAATGTTTTAAAACCCCTTACTGGGCATTTTTTTTCACCCTACGTTTTGTTTAAAAAATTTCAGGCATGGTTGATACCAATGAGGTTAATCGGAAGTAGCTGGTTTCCCAGAATCCTGAGCCTCGTGATCTTCTGTAGTAATAAGACATGATATTTAATTTGAAATTATGTAATGTTAAGTATATCATGTCTCATTAAGCACCCTGGGTTTGGGGGTCGCTACATCTTTGTCCTATTAGTGCATCATCAAAGTAGTAATTCCAATATTTCATGGAACCATAATGGTCCTTAGATCGTTGCACATTATGGGAATAGACTACTAGGTGGAAAAAATTTTAAAGGTCCTATGTTTCCTCTTGTGGGTGAACAATTCCTCAAGAAACATGGAATACATAAGGATTTGTTTTATGGAGTCTAAGTGGGGTATGTTGAATTCAAAATGTCTAATCATTTCATGCATTTCAAAATCAGGTTCACAGGATATCTTTTGATTAGAATCATCTTGGGGAAAAGAAATTGTGTTTCTATGTGGAATGGAAGGAGGCGAGTTAATGGATTCAGATTTCTTTCCATGTTTCTTTTTATTTTAATTTTCTAGGTCAACATTTAAAGGGGTTTGGAGGATTTTTCTTGAGACATGGCAATTTTCTTCCTAGATCTAAGTTCAATTGATCTTACATTGCCCATGGGGTCTGGGTAATGGTTGAGCTAAGAGTTTTGATGAATTTGATTTTTGTTTTTGGATCAGGTGGGATACAAGTTGACCAATTTGGGTTTCAATGTTTGTAAGGATAGAATGGGTGAAGGAAGAAAGATCTTCTACCGCAATTTCCCAGTGTTTCATGGTTTAAGAGGATTTTCCTGTATTGGGATTACCATTATTGTGGTTCATGGAAAAGTGATTGTATTGGTTTGGAAATTGAGAAGGCTCACTAGGATAGTGGAATCCTATAGGAGTAGGAATATGATTTATCCTTTGTTATTTAGGAACAAACGGATAAGGTTGTTGGAAGTTATCAAAACCTTGACCATATTTGAACTGTTTTGGGTTTTGATGTGGGATTTGAGGGGGATGATAAATGGGATTACCATTCATAATGACATGGTAATAAGAAGAAGAGAAGGGATCAAAGTGATGTTGGTTAGAGGTCATAATGAATTGACCTGATAGTTTAAGGATGTTGTTCTGTTGAGAATATGGTTCATTGAAATTCATTGGTCTGGATGAATTTTCCTAATCTTCTTGAAGTTGTGGACATGTTTTAGTTGGATGAGATGGGGTGATACAGATTTCACAGTTCATGATAGGTCCTGGGAATGGAGATTGTGGAGAATATGATGTTGGGGCTTCATCCATCATAACTTTTGTCGCAAAAGACCTGTAAGTTCACTCAACCACTCAGTAATATAATCTGGCTCTATCGATTGACTTTCATGTTCTTGTTTTAGATGAGAATGTTCTCGAGTATGGAATTGTTATTTGTTTTCAGCCATGTTGCTTATAAGATCTCCAACAGTGGCAGGAGTTTAATCAGCAAGAACACTACCACTTGTGGCATCAATGAGTGTTCTCTCCATAGCCAATAACCCCTCATAAAAGTACTGGTTAAAGAGTTGGTTAGCGATTTGGTGGTTTGGGTAGGCTGCAACAATCTTTTTGAACCTCTTCTAGTATTCATGCAGTGATTCATTGAGGAAATTGATTGATACCACTAATTTCCATTCAGATTGAAGTAGTACGATAAGAAGGAATGAGTTTCTCTTAAAAGAGTCACTTCTATTTATTCCATGTGGTTATGGAATCAAGAGGGATGTAGTAGAGCCATGAATTAACAATGTCACCTAGGGAGAAATGAAATGATCATAGTTTGATTTTTTCTTTGGAAACCCCTTTAGAATTCATGGTAGTGAACCCCACTTGGAACTGTTTAAGATGAAGATGTGGATCCTCACCACCTAGCTTGTGGAAATGAAGGAGAAGATCAATCAAACCTGGTTTGAGTATGAAGTCTGACTCTGTGATGGGATATTTAATACCAAGAGGTTGGTAATTCATATCAGGTGTAGCATGTTCTTTAAGTATTTCATCCCTATGATTAGCCATATCAAATTTAATTGGTTGGACAAGGAAAGATTCTTGAGTGAGTTGATTATCTCTTATGTTCCTCCTATGCGAGCCAAGAGTTCACTCATTTTAAGGATCAAACAAATTCGAGGATTTGTTTTGGGTGGATAAGGGGTATTTAGAGAGATTTTGTAAGAAATAGAATGACAGGTTTTTCTTTTTGTATTTTTCCTTAAATTTTTGTTTAAATTTTGTGTTTTTTGTGTTTTTGTAGAATAAATATAATCTAAGGACTACCTAACTTCACCATCCCTAGAAACAGAGAAATTTGAATGCACAACTGATTGTCGTCTATCGACTGGTCATGGTTCTTGTGCTCAGCTAAAGTGTGTAGCAATACTCGGGTGGAATCCTCAGTGATGATACTTTTTTATATTCGAATGTTTATAGTTGATTCTATTCTGATTGCGGGTGGGGGGGAGGGGTTGCAGATCTTATGAAATTATTTATTAATTAAGATTGATTTAATGAATTTATAAATATTGGGGTGAGTTCATCATTAGGTAGTTGAGATTTTGATATCCTTGATTCTTTCTTTATATTCCATTAGATTAACACCCATGTCACAAGTTGATGGTTATTGCAATTCCCAAGTGTTAAGGCATAAATAAAATCATTAACATACATTAAGTCTCTAATCATAAACATAACATGTTTATGGTAGTGTATTTATGGTTCCAATAATCCTTGGAAACCACTCGTTAAATAAAACAAGTCATTAATTCATGACAAGTTATGTCTGACATACACAATGTTTGTTCAATAAATATTCATCGAGAAAAAGTTCTCATTCTGTTATCATATCTAAATTATGACTCACTCCAATGGGATATTTCCTAATCCATTTGGGAGGTTAATAATATGGTTATAATTTTATGATGATAAATTAATTATTGATGAAAATTAAATGGATTATAAAAGAGTTGTGTGTCGAGCACACACACACAAACAGTGGAGGGAATAAAATACTAAATTTCGATTAAATGAGAAAGAACAATAAGGGAATGGGATTCAACTATATTAAAACAATCTTATAACCACTAATATTATTTAATATAAGGTGGATGAGTATAATTGATTAATAAGAAGAAACTATCATTAAATTGGAATTACCAAAACGAACACGTACACTATTACAAACGAATATCATCACAATTGTAAATGAAAATAAATATAGGAAGAACGGTATCTCATGTGAAAACATGAGTATTGATGGTCCTCCCAAGCCTTTCATAAGGCTTTGGTCGTGCCAATATATGTGCCTATCTTCTGAAAATCCAACCACATGCATGGAGAAGAGGGGGATGTATTTATTTCCCAAGGAGGTAGAAAGTTTTCATTCCAAATCTATCCCTCCACATGCATCGCCAATTGGGCCATCCAGAAAGCTGAATCTTGAGATGATCTCATCATCAATGTTTTATAAATTTAGGATTACTACCATCCCTCAATATTTGGTTTCCATTGGGCTTCTGTAGCCAGTGTTATGGAGGTTTTAGTAAACAATTGTAATCTGTCCATTTCGATCCCGACTTTTTAGAAGGATGAAATGTAAATGCATTTATCAATATAAATATGCCTTAAAATCTGCACACTTTCTTAAACAAAGTTTTCCACCCATATCTTGGCGTTCACCCTGCAATATCTTATCTACATTGGTTTTCCAGAGCAAGAGAAATGTCATGAATACTAAACAGATTTTAATTCACGAAAACATTGGTCGTATGAGTTTAACATCATCAGTTGGTCCATTTGTCTTTATAGTTGGGCCTTGAAATTTTTATCAAAGATGAATTGAATTGTCCCCCGACATTTGAAGGAGAATTATAGGATTTGAACTTCTGGAGTAAACCCATTAATTATATCTTCTTGGATTGTCTAGTTTCGTCGCATATTATTTAGGCCTTTATTTGGGTAAAATGATAGAATTGGACCAATCTCCCTTGTAATGAAATGTTTTAATTTGAGCAAAGAACCCTAAAAACAAGGATCATGCTATTTGGATAAGTAGGGTGAGATTAATTAATAAAACATTAAACATTAATGAATCTGGATGAATTCAAATAGTGATAAAAATTTATATTTAATATTTAAATATTAATATTTCACACAATTTATGCACATTTACATTAAATTAGTAAAGGTAGTTTTTAATAAGATCTAAATAAGTTAATAACATCATTAAACTACATGATGATTAATGTACCCATAAATTCACTTTGGGCTGCATTCTTACTTACTTAGTGATGTTAAACATCCTAGAACTATTAGGGCATGATTCTCATTCTATGGGATATGTAGTGATGCTAAGGTCCTCATCATGAGGGTCAACCACAACATTTCAACCTTTCACATCAGTTCCACATCCTTATCACATGATGTTAAACTACATGGAAGATTCCTCACCACAAGACATTAAATAGCATGGATGCTCTTCCATACTGCTTGATGTTAAAAAACATGTATGTCCATCCCCACTATATGACAATAAAATATGTAGGTCATCATCCAAGACCCCTCATTATCAGAGGACCACAAGAGCCTTACCCTAGCCAAGCACAGAACAAATTGATTCCATCATCATTTTAAGCACCAAAATACATGATCCACACTCTATCTCTCAAGTGTATGAGTTTGTCACATACATTTTAATAGCCTTGAAAAGGAAAATAGGTCTCTCTTATTAGACATGCAATTGATGCGAGGGCTCATAACCATCATCCAAAGAAATCATGTCCATGTGTAAAGGTCATTTGTATTCTTGTGAGCCTGTCGTCCCCAAGGTGAAACCCATCACCCCATTTTGTAAAATGTTATCCCCACAATCATTGTTTGATATTATCACTCATGACCTGAGAACCTTGATCCATTATTTATGAGATCTCTATCTCACACTGAATGGGATTTCGGAGTACTGTGATCCTTCGTTATTAGAATGAGACTCTTGTGTGGAATCCCCATTGTAGGTCCAAGTGGCATGACATTAAAGAGCTTGAACCTTGGACAAGGATAAAAAAAATCTCAATAAAATAATTGTTCAAATTGATTGGCCTTAGACATCCAACAAATGAGACACAAAAACATGTTAGGTCAAAACCATCAAAGGGATGCTAGTGAAAAATTCACGTCACTTCCCACTAAACTCTTCACCTTCCGAGTTTAGAAAAAAATCAGGGCACAACTAAATAAATCATAAAGATCATAGGGTCTACTCCATTGTCATTTTAAAATATAAACTATGACAAATAGACCCCATGGTATAAGAAATAATTAGAGAAATAATTTGTCACATCTCTTTTCCATAAGAATATGCTTGATAGAAGGTGGGACAACTTTTATGGTGCTCGAAACATTCTGGGATCATACATTTTCCATATATACCACTTCATGATATGAAGTGTCTCATTTCAATGAAAATAGTTCATTACCAATGAATTTGAAAAGATTGCTCTCTACTAGGCCATTATATGGATGTGAGGGATCAAACTGTCCAATCAGAAACATGTTTTCTTGTTGTAAATAGATTTCTGATTCTTGTGAGCATGGAATCATCAAGGAGGATCCCAACACCCCCATTGAGTTATAGGATCCCTTCTAGGTGATTATCCAATACCTTAATTGTGAACTAATAACTTTTGACTATTATTTATAGTCTCTATGTCAGACTATCCTAGAGAATATACTGTCTTCAACATTGCACCGAAATGTTTTGTATCCATTCTCAATGTCGGAATGAGACCCTTCATTTTGGAACCTTTTGATGGCCCACACATCATGATTTAATAAAACAAGGCATAGTGCCTGGGATATTAAATTATGAGCTATGTTCCCATGGGGTGTTAGAACCATTCTAGGATATCCTTCCTTGCATACCCAAATTCATAAACGTGATCTATGATCATTCATTAATATTTTACATCCACTAGAAAAGAAAAGGTATCTCTCCCATGGGCCATGATATTGATGAAAGGGAATGGACCACTAATTAAGAACATATTGGCCTGGTATAAAGGGTCTCATAATCCTTGTGATCATAAACAACACCGCTGAGGAATCTAAATCTTCATTGTGTTAAGGGACATACCTATCTTGTATAGTACATTCCATATCACTCGACTCAAACATTTGGATTGTGACTTACATCACCCACGTTCCAACTATCTAGGTAGGCCAGGTTTCTCCAATATTTCACCCAAAACCATATTCACCCCATGAAACATCTATATTCCTTATAAAATATTGTAGATTATTTTTTCCCATCCATGATAATGGCACAAAAGGGACTTAAATTTCCTGTAAAAAGTATCTCCCCATTTATATAAAATGAACTCATATCCTTGTTATCTCTATCAATACCAAGGAAGAACTCTGCACACCATTGTTTTTTGAGTCATCTCTGATCTACCAACCCCATATACTACCAATGTCTTGGATGTAATACTTTATATTACAAGACACACCAATTTCCTAACAGTAAGAGTTTAAACTACATGGAATCCCAATTTTATAATCTAGAAGGCCCTAAACTATAGCACAACGATGGTCAAACATACAGGTCCTTTGAGTTGCAGAAGGAATAGTGCTCATAAATGTTAAAACCCAATAGAAGCATCATAGGAAAAAGTATACTTTCTAATCATTAGACATATACATTTTTTGATCCATGAAATATTGACCATGTATAAAATAGAAGAGGTAGAAAGCATATCGGGTTTAAGACCTATAAGAAGGTAACATAAGAAAAAGAAAATTCCATTCTTGTTAAGTCTTCCCCCATATAAATCTCATTCAAAAATTAAGGAAATTGATATAAAAAGATACACCTCTTGTGTGGGCCCCTATATGGCCTCAGTAAAATTAAATTTATTCTTTCTATGTCCCCGAACATAGAGAAATGTTTTCGCATTTCTCCTTTAGGAATGATACCATGAAAAAAATTTCCTTCTAATCCAGAAGATCATAAGACCATTGGAGTAGGATCATTAAGGAAGGAATTTGTGTTAGTGGGTATTGATGAAATTTATTTTGAATGCAAACTATTGGATGTTAAGAACTCGAATCTATTCAATTAGTTCAATTTTTTATTAGATCAAAAGGATATGTGAAGTTGATGATCTAATCATCATTTTCACATAGACGCGGTTCTCCACTAGCGATTATATAAAAAAAATTGAACTTTATCCGCCTAAATATGAACTACATATAATAAAAGATATTCATCCTAGGTTTCACAATATAGGAACCTAGGTATCCTATGCATGAGTTTGATCTATATAGTGATATATTTTATTACTACATGTGGCTTGATTCCAATTATCATGTGATATGTAGAGACGTCCAAGTATTTTAAATTGGATCTTGCCACAAGTTTAATTCCACCCAAACCCTATTTCATTTTGGAATGAATACACATTTGAATTTTTGGGTATATATACACCATGATGATGATATTTCCCATTTTGGATTTAGTCACACAGTTGTGGCCAAATATGTGATCTCAGTAGCACTTGAGAGCTCCTATGAAATAATTGTGATAGATCCTCTCAACAAGTTCAGTATCATGGATCATAAAGAATTCAGATATATGTAAATGTGATCCACATTCACCATATAATATGATTCTTTCATTTGAAGAATATATTTATAAGGGGGTAAATTTTTTTGGGATCAAATTTTTTCATCTCACACAATATCGCCAAAGATCTAAGAAACGTACCAAACAATTGATTGACATACATAGGAGGACATACATAAAGGCCTAGGGTTTAAAGAGATATACCTTACACCTGATATATTACTATGAATTTTATTCTTAATAGACAATGGGTATTAGGACCACCCTTATCCAAAACAATATGTTTTTCCACTATCTATCTCTCACAAGTCATGATCATGGCGCATGTGTATGACTAGTGGACCAACGATCGAGGGGTCATATCTACCAAAATTCATGATTGAGTATCATGTGTGGCACCTAAAGTGAAGAATACCACAAGCGTCCATGCATAGATGGTGTGAGGCCCACATGGGTGGGGAGTGATGCATATGTTAAGAGTTCCAACCCAATTTTCGACTAAAGGTAATTGCTTCAATGATATAACTTTCATATCAGAGGGCACATAATATGAAATTTTTTTGTGGGATGAAATCTCTTGAATGCCATGAAATTAGGGTAATCTGATCAAGCTGCCTAGTGGTCTGTTACATCTAATCTCTCCTATATCAAATACCAGCTATCTGATCACTCCCAATGATTTCAAATTCGAACAAAACAAAACACATGTATCATAGGACCCTCATCTTTAACCTCCCTCCTCAATTGATCGACACCCTGAGGCATGGCCTGTGTTCAATAAGTGTCACTATCATGCCATTGATACATTGAAAATATCAATTGATTTTTGAGGAAGTCAAATTAGGGATACTCCATGATCAACATTTGATCATGGGACTGAGGAAAGGACAATCTCTGATATTTGTGGAAGTCTAATACCATAGCACGAAGCCATCCCAAGGTCCAAACTGTGAACCCCAGAATCCTTCTGCAATATCCCTTCTAGTTTATGGAATTCATAGAATTGTCATCCTTTCGTAATCCGGACGAGGGAATGAAAAACAAGAGAGAAGACAAAGAGCGTCGCAAACACTCTTAGGACCAGAACCCCTTCTAACTCCACATATTCTTGGAATTTTTAGTTTGGAATTATTAGGATCACGTGATTCCATAGAAACATGGAATCCTTTCGGTGAAAAATGGAATAACACTTGGCCTCACACAACCTATATAAACCCCCTCACCTATCAAAAAATTCACTTAATGGGTGGTTCAAATGTTTCCCTGGAATAGAATGGAATATGGTTGTTTCCATTATATAATCCCTCTAATTAATCAATCTCGTAGGAGTTCTCCCGCTGATGACATCAAATGAAACATCATATGATTTTAATATAATAATTAGATCACATGAAATACCCTTGAAAATTCTCATGGGTTCTCTTGCTAAGCCCCCTCATAGGTCTTGAGATTATATGATCCCTGGGACATCATACGCTGCACCGATACAAGTTCTTGCATGTATGAATACACCAAATATCCTTGTCTTGTGGAGAATCCATGATGTACCACGAACACGATCATATTAACATGTGAATTCCTCCCTCAAGACCTTGTCATGATGAATAAATCAATAGAAGACCCTATTAAATACATTCATGTTTCATTAATTGGATTACCTCTGGATTTCAATGACCCATGATCATGTGGACATCTATATCTAGATTATGGAAAACAAGAAAGATGTACCCCAAAATGGATGTCCCACACCAGAAACACCCTCTTGTATCTTAGGACATGTAGGGATGATGACCTTCTTCGATTCCACATGCATGACTTCCCGGGTATATGTGGACTCAACAAGAATGTTCACTCAGTGTTATGGAGTTCATAGTGATACCCATTCGTGGTCACATTAACCCATGAGAGGCTTAGAATGAAGAAGATCCTTGACAGTGCATCTCACTTTGCAGATCGGGATGCAGCTCTTATACATGCTTGTGGATGACCTGTGAGATCCTTCAAAGATCACGTGACTTGCATAAGAATAATGTAAAACACTTTTTCGGTCGTGTGGAGACAAAATTGCATGCTTCGGGATGTGTACTCTACGTTCTATCCAGAGCAAAGCCTCCCCTCACCCATACGTGAAAGGGATTCTGGATATAGCCCATAACCCTTGAACATAAGGCCTTTTTCCAGACCCAATCCACAATCATGTTGTAAGGCCCTATGCCTCTCGACATATGAACATGGCCTTAGAAGTGGCCACCACAACATGGGGTATCCCCATAGATTCCCCTAGCATAAGAGGTAAATAGTGAGGACATGGGTCTATTGTTCCATGAACTCCTTCACATGAAACCTTAATCTCCCCTTGCACACATCGACTTGAGTATAAATCCCTTGTTCTTAAGCATGGATCCTGTCACCATGAGATATTTTGAAGTCAGGCATTGGATCCCATGGACAGGATCTACCCTTACCATGAAAATCCTACAGTGTGCACCTTCATCATGGGAACTTGGGAACCTATTCCTCCCATGAATCATAAGAAATAATCCCTTTGAATATGAACTACTGGTGGTTGGATGAGTAGAAGACCCCTAACAGACTCACAAGACTCTTTGATGGTCTAACGACATCATTATACAAACTCCATGTTAACCAGAAGTCATGCCTCATATAATTCGATTAGGTCTCACGATAACCCTTCAACATGTCACTGTGGTCATGCAATAATCCAAGGATGAGACGTACTAGTCATGTGAAGAACCTCAGAGTTTCCCACCCAGATCATGTGAACATGTCCTAGAAAACACACTTTGATCATGTGGATGAGTCATGTATATTCCATAATAATCCTGAAATCATCCATAGATATGTCCGTATTTGTCATGACCCATCCCAGTGGGGCCTGTGCCGCAACACCCCAATCTCACCTCCAATAGTCTAGTGGATGGTGACAAGCACAAAGTTGGCATGAAACTAACATGGGAGGCATTTCTTAATCCCCTGTACACACACACACACATTCAATCCAAAAAATGAGGAAATGTAAAAACAAAAATGAAACAAAATGCAGGCATACGACTAACCCCAACAGATAGAGTGAAATGGAAGTAAAGTGCATAATATAAAACTAGGATAGAATACAAGCCCATGAAAACTAGTGTCTTCCAACTAAAATGTCCAACCATTAAGAACACATAGGTAATGGAACTGCTGCTCATAGTTATAGGAACACCTTGTCCTATAGGAAACCCAAATAGCTCGGTCTGGTCTAGGTCCACCCAAAACTCCGTTAAAAGGCCACTCATGTTCACAAGACAAGACATGTGTGGGAAAAGACCATGTAGGGGTGAGTATAACAATACTCATTAGAGGACCCCAAAAACAAAAAATAAATACTCAAAGGAAATTAACAGTCATCTCTACACATTATATGTCTACTGAACCTATAATTGGAGAAATAAAATCTAGATATACTCAAAACATATACCATCTTTCTAGAGTCAAGTCACCCAATCGCATATCACCCATAGGGATTTAGTTCAATGTTTCCACGATGCACTCATATGAGAGAACAGACTCCATGAGTCTGATGGCAATGATAATGTCCGTCCGATAAAAATACTATTCTTCAAGAAATGCCATGATAGATAGATACACTAATTTTGGGTGAAAAAACTCCTACGTTGGGAAAGATCAACATACATAAAAGAGGATCACTACCATGGTCTTGGAAGTTACCACAACTCATCTGGATTCACCTACTAAGTAGATGATCATCGTCCTGTAGGATTAGTCACGTCAATACCTGACTCTACCTATGGAAAAAATTTATAGAGGATCTCCGGCATGGCCTCTTAGAGGGATACCCGACTCTATCTCAGAAAGTCCTGTTGAAGGGATCTTACTCCTATGGATGGAAACGACACAGGACTACTAGAGAATGAGAAAAGGGGGAACTAACTCAAACTTAACATTTCCAAGGGACGATATACAAGAGGATAAATCCATGTAATGAGAATTACATGGGGTGTATATGTGTCACATGTTGTGTCATATGACCCTAGGTACTACTCTTGTACAACGACCCATGTCGTAAGGCTTGCCAGGTAAAATGAAACTACACGACATGTAGTAAGGGTCACATATTGTGTCGCGTTATCTGTGGGCCTGCTATGTGTATACTAGCCTTGTGATCGTACATGGCCTCCAATCTTGTATGCCAACCTGTGTAATCAAAAAATACCATGACCCACATTACTGGCCTCATATGGTTGTGTGGTAATGTTCATGGTGTTTACAACACCCTGTGTATGTGTATCACCCAGGATATACATTGATCACCATGTATGGACTTGCATGACAGTTGATAGTTGTCACACTCCATGCCTATGATTCCTGTCGCCCGGGACTCCAGCTACCCCTATGTGGAGCCCACATACCGTTTTGTTTTCAAAGTCACATCATGTTCTTCGTTGAGTGATGTGCTCAAACCCTAGTCGTTGCCATTGGTACCACACAATGTGTACTTTGAGGAACATGCCGTGTGTTCTAGAAAATTCCAGAAATGCGAACCTTCTATGTCGGGCCTCAGTGTTGCTCTGATAATTGATATGGCTAAATTGTTTCCATAAAACATGAATGTTAAGGTCAACCCAACCTCTTAAAGTCTTCTCTGTTGTTTTTGGGCCTTTGATCGGCCCCAAAAATGTATATTGATCCACCTTCATGGAGAATTCTCAAAGAACGGTCTCTCCTGATCCAAGATGATTCATCTTCTACCATCGTTTTCACACATCCTCTAGGTCATCGTGATGTCGATTCTACAATTTGGGATTATTGCATTGCGAAGTGGAGATGCAATGATCTGTTTTTCATAACCCTACAATGAACGGGATGAATGATGAATTAAAAGGAGGAAGAAAATTCATAAAAAAGGAGAACACAACTCTACTATCATTCATCATGATGTTTATATTCTCCCATTTGCACAATCAATTAGTGTAAAATAAAATCAACAGAAAAATCTAGCATGGATTAATTCACTAAGAAAATAGAAAATAATAACCCTTCAGCAATAACATATGATTCGCGGATCAACTTGTTCATGGGTTGATCTGTGTTGGTCATTTAATCAAGGAATATGAAAGAAAAAAATATATATAACAACCCCTACCTCAATTTTATGGATGAACGAATGCCACATCACGTTCGTTGGTGAGGTTCGTCGAATCCGAGATGTGTTGATCGATGATGTCATTATCATTCCCCCTCAGGTTCTCCACCAAAGATCCAATGGAAAAAAACTAAATTCAATGGGTTATATATCTATCCATGTGATCCTTCCATAATCTTGTTTTTATAGGGGATTAATTAGGTCATTTCAAAAAAAGGAAACATTTATAAATAATAATTGCCAATTTGATTTGTTTCATTCAGAAAGGTCCAAAAACTAGCTTTAGTAGCCACCCCACACTTGTCACTTTAGGCCCCGCCTAAGGTAAAGTTGCTGATCTAAAAACAATGGTTCCCTTGGACTTCTGATTGGTAACCCTTTTAAAATTTATTCATTGTTTTTAGGAAAACCTCACGTGCGTACTATTTAAAAGTTTGATTTATTTCAAACATTTATTTTGTGCACTTCGGGCCGTGGAATCGCACTCCGTCAAAATTTCTGGTCTTGAAATAATTTCATATAATAATTAACAAAAATACATATAAAATCTGAGATATTAAATCCTCCCCAACATTGGGATTGGAGTCTTGAACAGCTAAATTAAGAGGCTACTCAAAAATATGGGTGTATTGGGCACATATCTGAACCTCCCTCTCCCATGAGCTCTCTGAAAGATTCTCATGCTTCCACCAGAAGTGAACCATGGAAATTGACCACCCATGAAGGGTCTTCTCCTATCAATCCTCGATATACACTAGGTACTCAGCAAAGGTCTTTCCATCCTTGATGTCCATCTCGCCCCAGTCAATGACATGTGATCGTTCATGCACTCAATATTTGTAAAACTCGTCGAGGGGATACCTGGAGGAAGACATGGTCACCCTCATCGAACTCCACAGGTCTCAATCTCCTATCATCATAACACTTCTTTCAAATATGTGCAGTCTTCATCTTCTCTTGGATGATCTGCACCATTTCATTTGTAGTTCGCACCAACTCTGGTCCCATGAGTGCTGACTCTCCAGGGTCGGTCTAGCAAAGCAGTGACTGACAGAGTTTCCCATATAAACCATCAAACAGTTCCATACCATTGGTTTAGTGTTCATTATTACTATATGAACACACCACCAGTGGTAGGTGGTCCTCCAAAAATTACCAAAGTCCATGATACAGGCCCACTACATATCCTCCATAACTTGAATGATCCTCTCCATCCAATCATCTCTCTAGGGATAGAACATTTTTCTCTTGTGTATCTGAGTCCAAAAATCCTCTTGAAATCTCTTATAAAACATGATGTGAATCAGGCGTCATGATCTGTGACTATAGTTGAAAGGATGCTATGAAGCCGAACTATCTCCTACACGTGGAGGCATCTCAGGCTCTCTAGAGAACACTTCTTCATGATGTCTAGGATGTGAACTGACATAGTGAGTCGTTCAATGATCACCCAGATGGAATCATTCCCCTTGGACTTACGTGGTAATATTATCACAAGGTCCATCGATATTTCATCCCACTTCCACTCTGGAAATTCCAGGGGGTGAACTAACCCTTCTGGAACTGAGTGCTTATCCTTCACCTGCTGGTACGTAAGGCATCCAGAAACGAACTCTGCTACATCTTCCTCCATAACTAACCACCAAAATTGATGTCGGGGGGTCTTGATACATTTTTTCCACTTCCAAATGTACTGCCATTGGGGTTTTATTAAACTCTCTCAGGGCCTCCTTCCACAATGCCACTGATACAAGAGTGTGTCCTCTGAAGAGAATAACATGATCCCCAACTTGTGAATATCTATCAGGGGCATGTCCTATGTATAAATGAGCACATAAATCCTTATTGTATAAATCATCTTTATATGCCTTCTGAACTTTCCTCATGAGTGGAGGGGTGGAAAACATCATCAGAACGTAAGCTACATCCTCTCTATCAATAAAGGAAAAATGTAATGACGCTAACTATTCTGTCACTTCACTCAATAGATGTGATCTCGATCGTCTGCTTAGAGCATCTTCCACATTGTTCCCCTTCCCATAAGTATAAATGATCTCAAAATAATATTCTTGGTGGAACTCTTTCTAACCCCTATGTCTCATATTCAGATCCTTCTACGATAATATTTATGTGAGTCACTTGTGGTCATAGTAGACAAAAATCCACTCACCCATAAGGTAGTGTCGCCAAGTCTTCAACACGAAGAAAAACACATCCAACTCTATATCATTGGTTTAATTGTTCTTCTCATGTGTTCTAAGCAGGCATGAACCATAATCAATCACTTAATATTTCTACAATAGGACATAGCAAAGCCTGGTCGCTGATGCGTCACAGAAAACTACATATGCGACACCCTCCACTAGAAATCTCAATATCGGGGCTCTCATCAAACTCTATCTCAACTACTCAGAATCCCATTGGAACTTCTACATCCACCGAAGGGTCTCCCCATCCGGGTCAAGTCTATCATCGAGGCTAATATTCATGAAAAAACATGAATGAATCTTGGATAATATCCTGCCAAACCAAGGATGCTTCGTACCTCCATCACGCACTGAGGGAGTTCCCATGATAACACTGCCTCCACCTTGGTTGGGTCCACAACTACCCAATATGTTGATATTACATGTCCCAGAATTTGGACATCCTGAATCCAGAACTGGCACTTTGAAAGCTTCTCATAATGGTGGTGCTCTCAAATCATGTCTAGATCCATCCACGAGTGTCTTGCGTGCTCCTCCTCTAACGTCGAGTACACAAGGATATCATCGATGAAGACCACTACGAATTGATCTAAATACAACTAGAAGATATGTTTCATATGTCCCATGAACACTTCAAGGGCGTTCATCAAGCTAAAACACATTACCATGTACTCATAGTGATCGTAGTGGCATCTAAAATTCGTATTCGGTATATCCTCATCTCGTACTCAGAACTGGTGGTGACATGATCAAAGGTCAGCCTTCAATAACCATCATTCCCCTCTTAGATGATCGATGAGGTCATCAATCCTCCGTAGTGGATACATATTTCTCACTTTCACATGGATCGGGCTCCCATAATCCATGCACAGCCTCAAACACCCATCTTCCTTCATGAAAAAAAATTGGGCCCCCCCAGGGTGATACTCTGAGTCTTAAGTAACCCTTTATTTGCAAATCCCCCAACTGCACCATCAAATTTCAATGTAATATGGGAGCCATAGGATATTACGGTGAGGAAATTAATGATGTCCCGAAATGTAATTCAATTCAGAAGTCGATCTCTAGGCGGGGAGGTAGTCCTTGAAAAATCATCAAGAAAGGTGTCCACGTACTCCGCCACTACTATTGGGATATAGAAGCTCACAACATCTACTTCTATAAGGGTATTGCTAGCCAAATCAAGAGTGTTCGATGCACCCACCATTGAATGAGCCCATTCTATGATGCATGTTTCTTCTTTTTACAAACAAAGGAAAACCTCATCCCATCGATGTGGACACACAACACTCTTCACCTAAAGCTGTCAATAAGGGCAAGGACTGAAGATAGCCAATCAACACTAATATTGACGTTATAAGGGCTCGATGCTGCCACCAAGAGGTTCCAAATAAAACTCTCACCTCCAAGGGTATGATCACACTATTTAAAAAGGTTTCTGATCCTTGAGTCTCCTCTTATAGGTTTCTTGAAGTATAAGGGTTGAGTCAACGGCTCTACTGGAATCTCAGGGTTTCACTCTAGACATGTGTCGAGGATTGAATCACTAGAATATATATCTATAAGTACATAATATAAGGTAGATAATGAACATATCATACCTCGGATCATCCCTAGAATCCCAGGGTTGTATGCCTTGACCACATGCCATAGTCCCCTCCCCTATCCCCCAGCTCCCAGAGCCTGGTGTAGACCTCCTGGGGGTGGTGGTAGAAGTTGGCCAAAGAGGCTTCCACCAGCTTCAGCTCCCCCTACTCCTATACCACATATACCACATGGAGGGTATATTTACTCCACTCTCTACCTCTACCTCGGTGGTCCATCCACTGCTTCTCTGTCAGCAACTCGATGGGTTACATAGTCTCAAGTGAGATGTCCCCTACCATTGCACGGGTAACATCGCCACTCCCTAGGCTGACTGGATCCCAACTGAGAGCCCTGGACTGTCGATCCACAATCCCAGGTCCTCTTGGATGTCTCCTTTGTCTTGATCCTTATGATTGACATCGGCTCCCTAATGTTGAGGTCTCTGCACCTGTCTTCCTGCTTCTGACTAACGTCAGTTGTCTCTACTCTTCCAAGAAGATCTCGATCACCAAGGCCTGCTCGATCACTCCATAATAAGATGAAATTCATAGAGGCATTACACAAGATCTGATTTCACATAGCATACCTTTCTCGAAGGACTATGTTCTGATGTACTGGTCCATGACCATAAAAATCTAGTTCCTAGCAAGGTTCACTAAGGCCTGCTCGATCACTCCATAATAAGATGAAATTCATAGAGGCATTACACTAGATCTGATTTCACGTCACATACCTTTCTCAAAGGACTGTGTTCTGATGTACTGATCCATGACCATAACAATCTAGTTCCTAGAAAGGTTGGTGAACCTTGATGAATAGTTATCTACCATCAGAATGCCCTGCTAGAGTTGAATAATCCCCTAGATATGCATTTCTCTTAGTGTAATCGGGGATAACTCCTCCCTAAAGAGTTTCTCAAACTCCATACATGAATGATTCTCCTCATTGTGAGTTTTTTTGGTAAGACTCCACCATCTTCTTGATAAACCTGAAAGAAGGCATGCTCCCAGGGTCATCATTTGGTTAGATGGTTACCTCATTAGATAAAAAACTCTAGTCACCACATCATGCTAGTCCTCCTCCACAAGAGGGTCTGGCCTCCCAATGATCCTGAAGGGACTTTGTCTCTAGAACTCCTAGAATACACTCATCCTACACCAATCATCTATTGGAACTACATATACCATAGGTTTCTCTAATAGATGTGGGATAGCAAGTGCACCACCTAGATGTAACGCCTGGGGAATCAGTCCCGTTATCGAAACCTCATCACTGAGGGGGTCATCCTTGTGATTGATCTAATGAATCCAGGAAGGTATGTGTCGCGAAGGCATCCTTTAAGGATACAAGATGTACCATGGCTAACGATTCTATCTGGATAGTAGACCCAAAGGACATGGAAAACACAACCCATTACTGTATGATGAATGTACCACTATTTTACTTCCCCTCATCTAGTTCATTCTTGTACCGAGTCAAAAAGAAGGTTATCAGAGTCATAGTGTTTGGTTACATCAGTTGATGTCACCAACACTAGAGCCTATGTCCTAAAACCTAAGCACAAAATGATTAAAACTCTTTCCCCTAACCAATATTATAGACTCTTGGTCCTAATCTAGAACATACCCCTCTGATAGCACTCTATAATGACCTGTTAGAGAGGGGACCGTGCTGCGACTCCCCAAGCCCACCTCTAATTAGCCAGAGGCTAGTGACTAGAACAAAGTAGGCATATTGCTATCATGGGAGGAATTGTCTACTTCCATGTAAACACACACACATCTCCAATCCCACAAATTGCTAAATGTAAAAAGCCACCAAGGAACAAAATGCATGCATAAAACTAATCCCAACCAACAGAGTACAATGGATGTAATGTGAAGAAAATAAAACTGGGACACAATACAAGCCCATAAAAACAAGAGTCTGCAAACTACAAAGTCCAACCATTAATGACAAAGAGGTGATGGAACAACTATTCATAAACATAGGAACAACTCAGCCTATAGGGAACTCAGAAATCATGGTCCAATCCTGTCCCACCTTGGACTCCATCAAAAGGCCACTCATCAGAAAAAGACATGCCATGTGTGGGAAAATCCCATGCAAGTGTGAGTATAAAAAAACTGAATAGAGGACCCCAAAAAAAACAAAGAAATACCAAATGGAAAAGGATAGTCAACTATACAATGAATATGTCTACATAACATATTATAGGAGAGACACAATCTAGATATACTCAAAACACATACCTGTATTCTAGAGAAAAGTCACACAACTGTATACCTCCCCTAGGGATTTAGTTCAAAGGTTCCACGATGCACTTGTATGAGAGAACTCAATCCACGAGTATGATGGCATTGATAACATTTTTCTGGGAAAAATATTTTTTTTCGGGAACATTCATGAGATATAGATACACTAATTTTGAGAGAACACACTTTTGAGTGGAGAAATATCATGATAAAAAGATGAGGATCACTATTAGGGCCTTTCCAGATATCGTGACACATAGGTATTGAACTGCTATGTAGAGGATCAATGTCCTCTAGGATTAGTCACGTCGATACTTGACTCTACCTAGAATCAATAATGGATAAAGGATCTCGCTCCAGGCCTCTCAAAAGGATACATGACACTATCTTAGAATTTATTTTGGAAGGGATCATGATCATGTGGATGGAAACAACACCTATCCTTGAGAGGAATGAGAAAAAGTTACACTAAACCAATTGGATCTTGTTTAAGGAATAGTGGACAAGAAGATCAATCCATGTACTGAGATGGACACGGTGTGTAGAAGAGTTAAACGTCGTGTCATCTGACCCTGGGTATTGCCTATGTACAATATCTCTTTTCGTATGTCTTGTCATGAAAAACAAAACTACACGGTGTGTAGGATGGATCACATGTCGTGTGAAGGTATTTGGGGTTAGCTCCGTGTATGCTAGCCATGTTCCTGTACACGAACTTAACCCAAGTATGCTAACCCATGTAATCAGAACACTGGGTGACCCAAGTTAATGGCCTTGTATGGACGTGTGGTGTAGAACATGGAATGTAATCAACCCTGTTTTTGTGTATTATCTGAGATACACACTGACCCCCATGTAAGGACCCACATGCCATGTGACAGTGGTCACACACCGTGTCTACACTTCATGTTGTCTGGGACTCCAGTCATCGCTAGATGGGGCCCAAATTCCATGTCTTCCCAGAGACACGTCATTTTCTTCATTTCATTCTGTATCAAAACCCTTGCATCCACCGCTGAGTCCACCTGGTGTGTTCTTTGGGGTAAACGCCGTCTGTTCTAGAAAATTCCAGAAATGTGAACCTTCTAAAATGTGTATCAGGGTTCTTTGATCATTGATTCGATGATTTATTTTCTAATAAACTCGAACGTTAAGGTTTCCCCATTGTCCTGATGTCGTCTCCATTGTTTTTGGGCCTCCGATCGGCCCAAAAAACAGATATCGATCCACTAGTATGAATATCATTCGAATAAATATCTCTCTAGATAGAAGCTGATTTTTCTTCCACCATCATCGTCGCACCTATGCTAGGATTTCATGAATTCAGATCTTCAATTTGGGATCATTACATTGTGAAGTGAACATGCAACGATATGTTCTTCATAACCCTGTGAATAACACAAAGAATGCTGAGTTAAAAGGAGGAATAAAATCGATAAATCGAAGAGGAATGCACCTCTTCCATCATTCCTTATGGTGTAGATCCACTCCCATTAGTAGAAAAAAAATGGATAAAAAAATAGGGAAATATAGAAAGGATTAATTCCCTGAAGAAAAAAGAAAATAATAAAACTATCGCAAGAATGTATGATCCCTGTATTAGCCTTTTTTGGGTTCATCCATGTTTCGTCAATTAATCAAAGAACAAGGAAGAAATAAGTCAAAAAAATAAAAACCCCACCTCAATTTCTTTTGAATAACCATCACCTCATCACATGGTTGGTGTGGTTCGTCGAATCCGAGATGCATTGATCGATCATGTCATCGTCGTTCACCAACTAGTTCACATCCAATTCTCTAGTAGAAAATTCTAAATTCATAGGGTTAAGTGGCTAACCATGAGAACTTTCCATAATCATGTATTTGAAGTGGAGAAATTTGGTCATTGCGCCACAAGGGAAAATTTAAAATATAATAATTTTTAATTTAATTTATTTCTGTTGACCAGGTCTGAAAAATAACTTTTACAGCTGAGCAGCGTTGGTGCCCTAGGATTTCGTATCCAAAAAAATATAAAAGTAACTCCAATTTATTCATAAATCCACTCACACACGTAGTTTGAAAGTTTAATTTATTTAAAACATTTATTCCGGACATTTCAGGCCTCAGAATCACACGCTGTTAAAATGTTTGGTATCGAAATAATTCTATATGATATTTAAATATAATACACCGAAATTTTGAGACATTATAGAATTAACTTTTGATGGCCTATGGATAGGACAACATATATTTCTTCCTCTCAATATATAAGTCCCAGAGTATTCCTGAAACACAATGTAGCACCCTAAGAGTAAGTATAGATACTTTTCCATTATATGTGTGCGCACTCTCTATGTAAACCGTATTGGACATGCAAAGAATCATCGAAAAATTTAGTAAAAATTATATCCATTACTCATATTATGTCCCGTTATCCTTGGTCTTTGAAAAATAATGTGAATGAGTTGAAAATAAGTAAGGCGAGTTGTGTTCACGGTCACTGAAAGACACATGATGTGACCATAGCGCAGTGTCACATGTCCTTTTGGAATTTTAGCCAGACATTCTTGTTATATTCATACACAACACCCCTGAATGGTCTTCCCAGATCATGTGTGACATCCATAACATTTCCACCAAGACATGTGAAGCACCCTTGAATTATCCACCCAGACATGCGAATCACCCCTAACATGTCCACTAGAACATATGACGCACCTCATACATGTCTATTTCACTAATAAAAATAAACATGAGACAAGTTAGTTGATCATTCATGTGACCCCATACACTTCCACCTTGGTCATTCCTAGCGTCTCAAATATGTCTGTTTCTCCCATGAAAATTCGCTCGAAGCATAACTGTTGATCAAGAATTCAACTTTGGATATGAATTATGATTTGTATTGGTGCCCCAACATATCTAGAAATAAATCAAGAACTTTTTAGTAGATGACCATGATATGTCAACAATGCCATTAGAACATGTCCACTTTGTACAGAATGAATACATATACCCATTCCATTTGTTCTCTACCTAAAAATCTTCATGCACATTCCCCTTCTATGATGGGTGTGTCATAGAGGAGCTTGCATCATGAATTTATGAAACACTCATGATTTAATTCTCTTGAATAGACTATCATGGTCATCACCACATCTCTTTAATCCACTAGAGGATAGATAATGGGAATACCAATATGGAAACATTAGAGTGTAACCCCCAACCAGTGATAAAATACTAATAGGGAATCCTCAGAGTGTAACCCCCGACCAATGAAATGATACCAAATAGGAATCCTCTGATTGTAATTCCTAACCAATGACATGATGTATGTATAAAAATTGGTAAATCCTAGAGTGTATCCCTAGCCAGTAGCATGACCTGATTGAACCAATCCCAAGAAGTCTCAGAGTGTATACCCCAACCATTCAAGGGTAGCCTCAGAGTGTAATCCCCGGCCAATCACATGAAACCCTAGAGTGTAATACCCATTAATCAAAATAATATAATATAGCCCCCCCTAACGTGGTATCCTCAATTTTTTTGCCCCATAATCTCCAAGAGAACTATGAGGGCTCTGGTTCTCACTATAACTTTGATATTGTATGCCTCATTAATTACCTGAGCTCTATATCAACCACTACAGGGACTTCCCCAATATGTATATCACATATACTTTTTCAATGAGGCCAATCATGCACTCCACATTGTTCCTCACAACGATCATGGATTGTGTGGGTTGAGGGGGATGTAACAAACACCACTTTGTGCATAAAATAACCATTTATCAAGGTAGCCTCACTGTATAAGCCCCAATATCAACAGAAATACGATGACTTAGAATCCTACCATAATAAGGATAAGTCTGAGGTCTTTTATTGACTCCATCTAAAAAATTTAGTTCTTCGACAAACCCATATTAGTCCTTATCACATGACTTTAAACTGCACGAATCAACCAAACTATGTGGGTTTTGATTCTTTACATAACCATGAAATATAGGATGCATCATATTGGCACAATACCATCCTCATAATATCAACTCCTTCCATAAAAGGGATCGTAGTCGAAAACACATGGTAACATTGTTTCAAGATATAAGTTTCCACTTATTACAGGAAAATGATGATGAACCTCATATACATACAAATGGATTCATAAATGAGATCCTAGTCCATAGAACATAAAATAGTGTCAACCCATAGTTGTTTTGATAAGGTAACTAGACCTACATCGAGATTAGAAAGAGGTTCACGAACATGTCTTAAAACTATAAGAGTGTCCCATAATATGCAACAATTCCCCCCAAAAGGTTTCAATGATCCAGACCTCTCATCCTCTTAAACAATATGACTACCTAATAGTCGATGGTCAAGAAAACATAGAAAACAGACAAACTCTGGAATGAAGGTCCATAACCTGCTATGGATAGGGGAACCATTAAAAGTTTCAAGGAAAAGTTATAATGTTAACATGACGAGTGAAACCCATTACACACCACAAAAATCCCACTGAAAGAGAAGGTAAGTAAAATTTATCATTAAAAATGATAATAAAAAAATAATATCAAATTATATAGAATTATATACTTATATATATTATTATTTCCATAAAAAAGTTATGACATTGATTTGGGGATGTGGTATTACACACGTCCACAAATAATGGTAACACTTTTTCAGTGTGTGAAAAGGGTAAAATGAAAAATGAAATATTATATTTATAGAAAGGTATATATGTAATTAATATAATATATATGACATTTATATCATTTTTTTATACCCATCCATAATACATTACAGGTATAGTGGGAACATATCATATTTCTTTAACGAGCTGATAGTCCAAACATCTAAAAACATTGTTATCCTATTTCCAAAAATAGAGTTCCAGAAGTTAGGAGATATATAACCATTATATAAGCACAAATAAATAATAAATATAGTATATTAAAAATAAAAATATTTATTCCATCATTATTCCCAACTGTGATATGTCTTAATGAAAGAAAAAATGATATTGGATCGTGAGGCAATAGTTCACTGTACACATGAATGGTGATTATGTGACCCATTTGATTGAAGTGTGTGAAGATGTAGGTCATAAAATTTACATAAAAAATATAAATATATTTAATATATATTTTTATAGTATAATAATGATATAAAAAATAATATAAGGGGTTTGATAAAGGATTAAAATAAAATTTCTCTTTGAATAATGTAACGTCTTCTTCATGTAACTCCTTTTGTTTGAACCAAATGAATTCATATATTTTCTTTATGACAAAATTTTTTCTTATAGGATTCGGGGAGATATTTTTGGAAGTTATTTGGGTAGGGGATGGATGATCTGATTATATTGAGAGGTGTGAATAGTGGAGGAGGATTGGAGGACTTTTATTTGTGGTAAAAATGACACATTGGGTATTCAAGAAAATATTTAAGTTCTCACCACATTTCAGTTTCCCCCCAATGTTCTAAAGTGAACCATTATGTTTAGTCATTAAGTGAGCATGTATTTATCTTAAATATTTTCATTTATTATTATTGATTTCACTTATATTTTTTGGAAAAAGTATACGTTGACCTTATTGTAAATTATAAATTATTCTCATTCTAAATTTAGATCACATTTTTCCAAATTCTATAGAGATAAGTTGTAGAAATAAATTTAATATTAATATCATGGATGAGATTAAACAACCTATTTTTAAAGGGAAAAAAGTCCAACAGTTTCAACTATTTTTTATATCCAATTTAAATTGTGAAACTATTTCCAATGACATAAGTTGAAATTATCAATATAAAATTGATATAATTAAACTTTAAACCAAGTTTAAAATATAATTTACCTATATAATTAAATTAGAAAAAAAATAAGTTTTCATATAAAATTCAGTGTTTTGCATTGTTCATCAAAAAATGAAAATTCATAGGAAAATAACAAGAATTATACAAAGGTAATTTTTTTATATTCCACCTTCAATATTGAAGTTTATTTTTTCATAAAAATATTACAAAAGATTTAAAACGTATTTTAGACCATGTCATCCATTAAAAGGTAGAAAAAATTCCATATCAAATAATAATATTAATTTTATTTCACTATTTAGTATGACCCAGTATTCTGTGCAATGCACGATTTGGATGAATCTCGGTGCTTCGTATCACATATACTATTGAAAAGTTCATCTATTTTTTTATAAAAATTAAATTATAATTCATAAATAATAATAAATCTGAAAAATATATATCATATTATTAAATGTGATGTTACCAAAAACATTCTACCTATTATATGAACAAATCTTATTCCTACTCTATGCATTCATCATGTGTTGATGAAATAACTTTACCATGTCAAGAATTTTTTCTTGTATTTTTTCCCAAACAAAATTCCTTCCCATGTTGATCACAACATAGAATAGTGTGGCCTTGATTTTTGTATAATACATCATCTATATACTAGAATGAAAGCTATTTTTATTATAATATGACCCCCAAAGAGAGATATTTATCGAAACTTACTAGATAATCCAATGAGTAAACAAAAATAAAATCCTCCAAATTATTAATTATTCACTTGTAATTTTTATTATTATGAGGTTGAAACTATATAATCCAATTTCATTCAGTATCCAAAGGATTTTTATGTTATTTATAATTTTTTTCAATATATAATCATGATTAGAAACTATAAATAAAGGATCCCAATATAATCAGACTATCTATTTAAGGTTTTGTTCAGAAATTTGATCCAAATACATACGATTTTGTATTGTAAAAATACCATATATTTAATAAATATTCACAAAATAAAAAAAACTACAATTATTTATCTCAAGTTTCCTTTTTTAATACTACCAAGAAATACATTGATACATTCTTCTATTTTCAATCTGGCCCTGAATGTGGATAAAGAATTCTCTTCGGTAATAGTCACTAAACATTAATATTTGACAATTATAACATATCATGGTCAAATTAGTAATATTATACATTGTTAAACCCTAATAATAATATTCATAGATATCTATGAATATCATAGTTATTTGTATATAAATAAAAAATCTAGATATCTGAGCTTCACCCACTAAATATAACATCAATGGGGAATCATGCAGATTACGTAACGTTATTAAAAATATTATTACACCTTATTTTTCAATAAAAAATTTAGTCAACTAACCATCCTTATATAACTCTACACATCCACAAAAACTTGGATGATCCATCTAAAATTGATTATTTTTTATATAAAGGATGGATCCACTTACACCCCAAACAATATAATATAACTTCCTTCATGCATAATTTATCCTACCAATTTTATTAAATCAATAACCACCTGATCATGTTCTAAATGTATAGTATCTAATCATTAATTATATTTCCATATCAAGACATCAACTAAATTGTCTTCATTAATGGAAGACTGTTAATCACACAATCATAATAATCTATTAAATTTAACCATCTTCATTACCTAAGATTCAATTCACTTTGAGTGAATATACACTGTATTATTTTTGATCACCAGTATATATTTCACCTTTTAATAGATATAGAACATATCTTTTTATAAACAATGAGAATAAAATTTTAGTCCTTTCAATATCTTTTGAACTTTAATTATATTCATTTTATTTTAATTGGAGAGATAAATATTATATTAATAGATCATATTGCATCAATTAACAACCAAATTTCTTTAAATAGTTATCATTATGGATAAAAACTCACAATTTCTAAATGGATGTCCCAATAGTGGATCCCTTGAAAATAATATTTTTTATCCTGAAAATATTAATCACATTCCATTATCCGATATTATTTAACTCATTTTAAAGTTAACATATATGTTCGGGATGATAATAAAAATCATTTTTAAACAAACTATCAATAATAACATTCTAATTCAAGAAAAAATATATTCTAAATGAAATTACTATATCTTCAACACTATTCCAATCCCTAATTTTTTAAAAGATAAAAAATAATGAAAATTTTTATGCCAAAATCCAGGCCTTGAAAAAATAAAAAAATGACACATAAAAATGGTGTCAATGTGGCTACTTCCTGATAAATCATCGTAATTCCCACCAGCACCGCAGTCGGTGCAGAGATATGGGTAGTCTCTGTGAACACCTCAGAGATAAAGAGATGGTCGCCTCTACTAGTCTAATGAAATATAAGGAAGGCACTACACCACTGAGGGAAGGACGGTTTCCTCTATGAGTCCTTCAAAATTGATGGAACCCACTAAGACCAACAAAGCGGAAATGAAGGAAGCCTCTGTGCCATGATGGAGATGATGGTCGACTCAATGAATCCAAGACACATAATGTAATTTTCCTCTACTAGTGGAGCCAATGTTTCTTCATGGAATCACCTTATCCCTTCATGCGTCCATGAGCTTATAACCCCCCTCCAAATAATTGATACTCTGAACATTCACCATCTGAATTCATAAATTGAGAAGCATTATATTCTCTACGAACCAATAGGGAAAATTAATCATCCAATTTACATGAGTATTGTAGTTTTATTCCCATTTCTCAAAATTACTACCACTCAAATAAAGACGACCATCACATACCCTATGGGACATCACTAAGGAAAGCGACCCCTTTAGGTACTCAGCACTTCATGAAGAACCCAAGATCCACAAATCACCCTCTAAGAACATGTGAACTCCATGATTAGGCTTATTCACTATGCTTCACAAAGATCTCCCCATTGTGAAGCCCAATCCTTTGCGACCCCTTTGATCTGAGATCTGATGCGGTTTTCAAATCCCAGTGCTCTGTGAGCGTATGATTTCTGTGATGCCTTTTTCTCTGCAAGCCCATATCCTTTGCAACCATTAAGATTTGAAAATCCCATACTTATGAGGCCTCTTTCTTCAAGAAACACTCTTCTGTGTGGCCTTCCAATATTTTACAAAATGATTTCATGGTCCCTTGGGTGGTTCTTCATGTTGTGTTACCCTTACTTATACTTCATTTCATAGGCACACTAACCGCTATCAATTCTTCTATTAGCCCTACTAACGTGTACCCCTCAATGGATCACTTCACAACCTTATTTATCCAAGACATTTCTGGTGTATTCCCCTCACCAAGGGTTATAGTGTTCTAGTTGTGCATGTCCTAGTGGTGAGGATTGAATCCACTTCATCTGAGTTAAAGGACATTAAAATTACAAAAACCCATGTCCTCGACCCATGATGTTAATCATTGACCAACCCAATAGGTACATTCTTGGGATGACCAAGAAGGGTAGGGGAACTAGCACCATATCACTCCTCTACTATGTTGGGACTCTTTCACCATGCGAACCTCGGGTAGTCTCTAGATAGGCCCCAAACTGACATGATTGGGTGATCAATGTATAGTGTCCATATCCCTCACATACATCTATCCCCAACTCGGGATTCCCTCTCAGAGTTAGCCCATGATTCCTCTTTTGGCCGCTAATCATGCATAATCCCCAATCTACCCCCCACGGATGCACCATGCATGACACAATCATTTGGAATATTGTTTCCTTCTATTTATCACATCGAGCAAGACCCACATGTTCTTAGAGTAAGCATAAAATAGGCCATCCTCTTTGGGTCTTTAACCATACATAAACTACAATCCCCTCTACACTAATCTATGTAGACATTGATCCTTTCCCATTTTCATGCATGGTATGTAGTAAGCCTCCCTGAGGTTCAAGAAAATCAACCATAGGTTTCGACCACATCATCTCGGTTCACCCCTATCAAACATGACATTAATATATATACCCCTTTCAACTAGATTAATGTTAAACTGTATGATTTTTAACTACATTGGTTTTGATAATTGCCTCCTATACAAGGTATATAAGAATCCTCCCTAGAATTCAACCCCAAACACTATAAACTTCGACATCCCCTTTGTTGGGATGCATATCCTTGGTCCTCCCTTCATCTGTGTCAGACAAGTTCTTGGGTAGCTATTCATTCATAGGCCCCACTCTCAATCCATACTTCTCCAACCATGAGTGTCCCTCTTATGATGTGCTTCTAAAAATGAATAATCCCCAAGCATTTCTTTGGGTTGTTGTTCTTAGTGTACACCCAGAGTTTATGTCACCTATTCATGAACACAGAGGGATTTGATTTTTTCTCTTTTTGAGAAAGGTACATAGTTATCCTCCATAAGTTCCAAGACCATCACTGAGGTCCCAAACTGGTCTCTCCTTCGATCCATTGTGTTGTGAGAATATCATGAACTATGCTAGAGGTTCTTTCCCTTCGGGCTCCCTTACACACATATATTCTCATGAGGTGCCTTCTCAGGTGACTCATTACCCCATTCCAGAACTATGTGAACTTTGATTCCCTTTCACATGGATATTTAGGAATCATATATAGGGATCAACCCCAATATATTCATCTTCACATAGGTCACTATATCCATTCATTATATTCCCTAACACTTCATATTTATACATCTTGATTTCATCTTGGGTGCCACGTCCCAGTTGAATCGTGTCATTCATCCCAGTGCTCTTTGCATCCCCCGGGATGCTAACCATGCATAAGTCCCAATAGGTTCTTTTGAAGTTTGTCTTCATTTACACCCTGATTTCATGCCTTACCCTCTCAAACATAGTGGGGTTTGATCACTTTTATTGGTACTTTAGAAACCTCCATGAGGTTCATTCCTAGCTTATTATAAATCTTGGTTTACCTTTTTCTAAGAACCAATCATCCTCTGATCCACCCTTTGAGGTTTCTATGTTAGCATTCATGGTTTGTCATCTTTAATTTATGGGACACAAAACACTATTCCGTCTCTTTTTGGGTGTTTTGAATAAACTATCTAGCATTCCATTTTTGGATGTACCGGCACGACATGACATCCTCCCTTTTTGGGACCCACCACCCTAGGTCAACTCTTTTGGGAATTCTTATACATCCATCCAGTAATCCTACCTAGAGCTCCATCCAAGCGATGTGCCTATATGATCCACTCTCATCAGTGTTATGATCAGTCAGATCCATCTCCTCTTGATTTAAACTCTTGGAAAACCCCATGATGAACATAGGATGCCAAGGAAAACATTGGGGACATTACTATGATATATAATTCCCCACATTCGACATGGGATGCTTCAGGCTTCTATGTCGTTTAGAAGCCCTCTGATAAAGGAAAATCTAGGCGTACTAGTGTTTTAGTGTCCAAAATTGCTAGTGATGCCCAATGTGACTACTCCTATGACTGAAGACTGCTTCCCTAACATGACCCCATTGAATGTCTTAATAGAAGTTGTGTAATTAACCATCATCCAAAAAGATGTCGAACTAGGAAGAGTTTCAAGAACAACATCTTAATCTTATTGGAGACCCAGAATACAAAATGCATTTCGAGGTGAAATCCCTAGATGGAGAGGCCGACATCCCATCATCTTGAATTGATAAATAAACAAACATCCTTGAAGAAGTGATATATTTTTCCTGCCTTTAGTATGTAGGAATATGGGGAAATAGTTTCACTTCCTCAATAGATGGATGCACACCCAGATGGATTCTTCAAAAATATTAATGGTGAACCCGATGTGAAATGGTTTTCTAAAAATGGTGATTAGTATCACTGGATACATCAACAGATATGGGTGTCACTAGATCTAGTCATCTGGTGCCAGGTCCCTCCAATAAAATTGTGGCCCTTGCATGAAACTCACTAGGATTTGGGGTATTTAATCATTGGGAATCTCTTTCAATGATGTTGTTAGAATGTATTTTTCTATCCATCCATGGAATGCTGAACATCGCAGGGGAACTGTGCATTTCCTTCCTACCATATTTGCTGATGGATGAATCTTACAACTCTGTAAGACCCAAAATAAAAGAATAATAACCATGTCACCTCTCACAAATAGAAAAAGGGGTGAGTGAAATGAAAATATGGAAATCCCACATGAATTCACCTCTTCTACGATGACTCCTATGACCACAATTATTATTCTCCCTCATCCCATATCAGCTTCTGAGTTTATTCAGAGGAGGGTGATTGATTATCTTATCCGTTAATACAAAAAGGATGGGTTCATCCCTACAAGGGACATGGCTTGCCATGAATTTGAATTTTTTTTGTCTCATTGTTGCTTCCACCCCTAATAGAAAAATAGGTAGCTTCTAGTCCCCACTTAAATCTACAATTTCATTGGTAGCCTCTCCATAGAAAATTATAATAACTCAGCCTATTGTGTTAATGAACTAAGGGACATCTGAGTCCCCCTAACTACAACTTCTTCCTGGGAACTACTAATGATGGCCCCCACCATTATTTTTAATCATCACCAGTCAGTCCCACAGACCGAGGAGAAGGTGGTCCATACCACTCCACATCCATCTCAGATGAATCGACGTCAACGTCAGGTGAATGCTCCGGAAGACGCCCTCTATGGGGCATCAACATCCAAGATGTCGGTGGAGCGAGCCACCACTGGCGAGTGCTATTGGCCCATAGTGGTTGTTATGGATTAGGGGATCTTTCCATTCCTAATGAAGGATTACTTCTACTCCCAGTCCATTGTGAGGAACTTTCCACCTTACTAGCTGGCTGAGTAGACTCATCAGGTCACTAGTGCAAGTGGCAACAGTCACAGGCCGAACTACGATGATGATATTTTTTATGAAGGTCCTCCTCGTACCATCATTAGCATGAGAAAAGTTCCTCCCCGTATTGTATAAACTCATCATGAATTTCTTCCCCATGCCTTTGGTCTTTGGTTTGAATTTTTTCCTTCTTAATAGGTTATCAATAAACAGAACCTCCTTTCCCTATTACTTACCAACATGGATGTCCTCCCTATGTTCTTAGCGACTATAATGGGGGAACCCACTGCTTATTCAATGGTTTTCACGAATTCCTTTCTCATATCCACTATGTTCATTAAAATTTACCTACTCATACCAAAGATACCAGATTCATCCAACACAAAAGACATACCTGCTCAACATACGACCAACAAGGAGGTCCTCCCTATTTGATTACCAATTCCATAAGAGGTCCTAACCATGTTCCATTTCACATCTTCATGGGTACCCCTAACTCTTAATCTCATCAATGAGGAGGTCCTCCCCATGTAAAAGATCCACCCCTCCATGAAGAACTATCCTGGGATAGAAGGAAGGGTCTTCGATGCCAGAGGAAGAAACCTGAGAAGCCTTAAACCACACTCATTCATGTTTTTTTTAGATTTCGAAGAGGAGTGTGATTTTATGATTCCGCCTTCAACCTGATCCTATGTGTCATGAATTGGGGTAGAAAATTGGAATATCATATATATCCTCCAAAAAAAGTGATATGAACGTGATACCTGAGGGCCTCCAAAGATATATACAGGTGGAGGAAGATTGGGCTCATTTCTAGGTTCTGGCCATGAAATCCACATTATCATCAATGAGATCATTCTCTGCCTCAACAAGATATCATAGAGAGTTTTTATAAGGACCCATAAATGATGTGAAACAACATGACTCACCACCAATGACTAATGCACCTACATAGGAAGCTATGGTATATATTCCATATTATAGGGATGTGGTGGTGCAGTCATCGCATTATATGCGAAGAAGAACAAGAGGAAGCGGGTTGTCAGCTCATTCTTCGTACTCTCCACCAACCAGACAACCACTGCAATGGTCCACATATGATCCATTATCGGTCCATCAACCTACCCGAGATAATTAATGGGGTAATAAAGGGATTGATCCCATGTCTGGGTTGAGAATTTTGTGGTACATTCTTGTAGTGGATCATTTCACATTGACGTTCTAGCTAATTGAAATGGAATACATAAATATTATGGAATCCATCATCTAAGGTGACGTGTCATGCTTCTACTGAACCTTAGGGTTTATGCATTTTCATCTCTAGACAATGAATGTTGGTTGAACATATATGTTGGGAACAATGAGACTACATTGGCTAGTAGTGTTGTCTGGTTTAGTTGGCTACACTTCTGGTTTCTCATCTCCCTATGTTTCTTGGATATCATCAAGCCCTCCATAAGAGATGCATCCAGAGCTTGACAATGATATGTAGATTTATTAATGAGGTATTCCCACATGAACGTATATATATGGATGGGGTGTTATTTTCTTCCATAAATTTCTATCAAAACCAATATCAACCTGGTTTATTAGGTGATATTGAGGATATGCCTCCATGAATTGTTAGAATGAACTTGGTTTTTTACTAAAAAATACCTAGAAGTGGACACTTTCATAGGGCCTGGAGAGGTGGAATATCCCTCTAGGGAAGTTCAACACCCAAAAGACCATGCAAGAATCCATAATTTCAATAAATAACCTTTAATGGCCTTCCTCCACCTTCTATGTCATTGCCTCTCAGCTGAGAACCTATCAAGGCTAAAGAGCATGATGGGACCATCAACCCCCCATACCCATCTTCCACAGTTCATAATACATAGGATGATCCTCAAAAGGTGGTAGTGACCCCGAATCATGTTGAACATAAAAAGATTGTTGATGAGATCCTTGCTGAGCATACCATGGAAGAGTGGCCAGATTACGGTAATCCTTGACCGGGGAAGGAAGGTCAGGGGTAGGTAGATCTTCATCATGGTGACTTGCCTACTAGTGATCTCGAAAACCCTTTCCATCTAGACAGGGTAGATGTCAGTGTTTATGGAAAGTGGCCACAAATTGTGTCACCAAATCCAACTGAGTTGTGCGACTACCAAGCTCAAGACTTGGCTCAGATTCCATAGACCTATCCATATACACCAATGGACACTCTTTGGTATCCTCCAGCCGACCCAAAAGTTATTCCACTAGAGCCTTCTGTAATTATTCTAGTCACTCCATGATACATTAGACCTACTTACCAAGATGAAGTGACTACAAATGAATTGGTGGTTATGGACCCTGGTCAAGACAAGAACCCCTACCTGAATGATTTGATAGCTACCCATGATTCTCTTCATGAGTCTCCAGAATCACGATAGGTGGAAATAAAGCCTTATTATGAAACTATATTTGGGTTGGGAGGTTTATATTCTATCAACCTCGAGTTTCATAAATCCTACCTTCTCCCCATTCAATTGGATGGGTGATCCATTATAGAACCCGGACCACTTTATCACAAGTTGTGGACCGATGATTGGAATTACAGCTCAAAAAAAATACTAAGCTCCAGAATTTCATAAAAACATTAGAGGGGCCCACGTTTGTCTCATACATCTAGTCACATATTGTATCGATAGCTGATTGGGAGTATCTTCTTAGGCTGTTTCTCTACCATTTCAATTCCTCCACCTAGAAGACTCACATCATCGATCTCTTTATGTGTACGTTAAGGCTAGATGAGCGAGTATCAAGATTTATCGCTAGCTGTAAGGGCCTCACATATTCAATTGATAAGACGCTAACTCAGGAACAACTTCTAATGCTGTGTGTAGGGAATGTAAGAATCAAAATAGAACCTACACTCATCACTCATAACATCCTAGGTGGAATCTGATATTTCTCTGAAAAATGTCAACATTTAGAATAATCCTTTCAACAATCCAAGCAGCCATGTTTGTTGCATCCTATAGCTCCCACAAGAAGACCCCCAAGGCCAAGAATTCTATTGTTTCACAAAAAGAGGCCCCCCGATAGCAAGAATTGTTAATGAATGATCCTCCTCTGCAGCCTCACGGAGGCGCACCACATTAGGCGCATCCTTTGGCTTAGAAGCACCTACCTCATCATCGGAAGGCACCCTCTCAGAACGTACCAGAACTTCATAAGAAAAATAATCAGGTTCCACCTCCTCGCCAGGCTCCACCAAACCCACATTATATCTAAGCTTTCTGAGATCCTTTCCATGATTGGAGAAACTGAACCCACTCATTAGATGAGGGCCAGCTCCCTGGCTACGTCTAAAAATATATTGACCCAAGAATCATGTGGTTTCCAAGATGCCAGAGGCCCGAAGAGGCATATATCACTAATTCCACAATTATTGACCATATCACTAGTTCATTGGGAACACCCTCTGGGATTACTATGTGTTTAAACACCGGATCCAATACTAGGTTGATAATAGAAAAGTCAGATTTGGACCATCCCCAGCATAGGTGGCATGTCTATTTATAAATCCTCACAGTGATAGTGAGGGTGAAAGATAGCAGGTTTCTAACCATGACACTAAAATGTATGATGATTCTATGGATATCGTGGTAATCACCAATTCCCATGGTATTATCCATTAAAATTTAAATCAGATCGATCCATCAAAAGTAACTAAGCTACTTTTTTCTACTTCCTCTACATCAACATCTCAGCCTTCATCTTCTATGGGGCGTAACCACTGATGACTCAAGGGAAAAAATTCCCTCTAACTCTGAAAAATCCTTCCCGTACTCCCATCGATTTCATGCCCCCAGATTTGGGGATTTCCCTTCACGTTCCCCCATCAATGGGTGGTTATTCAGGTGACAACCAGGAGTACGCTTCAATTAATAATATCCATGCCACGTACTTCTGTTTAGCGATCCCCCTTCCATTTTCCCACATCCTTACTAAAAGGTGTTAAACTGCACAAATTTAAAGAACTACATATATCTGGATTCCCATATCTATGGGATATTGAAGAATCCCCAAACTTGTTTTCATATAGTCCAGCCTCAGGTTTTTCTATCCCTTCTCTCAACCCCTTTTTTGGGGTTCCCTCATGGGATCATGAATGGTGTGGTATGTGTAATTATTTGGCCCTCATACATCATGTTATCCAATCACGTCATTCATGTTTCTCCCTCGAGATACCTCTTCTTCTTGCATCCTTACTGCATGATGTTAAACTACATGTAATTTTCAAAACTACATGTACATGATTCTCATCCTCATAGGATACGTAGGTATGCCCAGACATTTAATCATTTCTTCCATCCCCAGGTTAATAAAACTAGTTTCCCCTTTACCTCCACTCACCTCGTCAACTAATCAACCCATAAATGGTCACCTCAACCCCTTTTATGCCCCACCAACATACTAAGAGGCACTGTGGTATAGGACGTAGAGCGGTTGATTGTCCATGGACATGATTTCGTCTATTTTCATGCTTTAAATTTCCCATTATTTGGGTTTCCATCATATTCATTGAATTAAAGGACACCTAGAAGATATGGATTCCCAGATTTATGGATCTCCTACCACATTTGGCTAGAGTCCAAGAGGATTTTGAATGACATTATGAGACTGGTCCCATATAGCGAATTTGGTCTGTGGTGAACCTTCTTTTTTTGTTCCCATATTAGGTCACATGATATGGATGCTTTGTTTCGAACATGAAAAATAGTTATCCTCCATTTTTATTCCTCCCCCAATATTCTCTAAATATTTTTCTCATGATTCAAAACCCTCTCTATACCACCATGTTAAAGTTGAATTTCAACACCCTTGGTGTTATCCCTCTATAAAACATTGTCGATTAAAAGGATGAATCAGCAGCTTGGGGTCATCCTGGAATCCACACAATCTACCCCAACTGAGTATTTCATATATTGTGAAGATATTATCCACATTAGTTTTCCACACTAAGAATAGCTCTCATTGGCTTAGGGATATGGTTATTGTTTGTGCCATCATTGAAGAACCACACTCTTCTTGACTCGTTCCCTATGACCATACACTATGATCTCTTATGTCCTCATCATATGATGTTATAATACATCATATTCATCTAAGTTGTGTGTTGATAACTGCCTATTGATGTCATGTATTCATTCAAGAACTCATTTTCTCTCTGGCATTGGCCAATTTCCATGCCACATTTACGAACTATGTGGGGATGGATTCTGACCCTTGTGGGATATTTAGTGAGGCCCATGCACATTTCCTTCATGTCCAGACTTGTACATCCTATTATTTGGGTATGGGACCTTTATTATCATAAATATGTGATCTAGTATGGATTTCATCTATCCTACCCATGTTGTTTCTTCCCTGTGGCACTACACTGCAACTCTCTTTAACATATGGTCTGAACACTATGACAAAAAACTAGGAGCTCAGGTCATATTGTCCATCCATCATGACTTTTGACTGGATGTATTCTTTCAGAAATGTGGGGTGTGGAATGGAATTTCAAGTCCCCATTCACGCCAAGTTTGTAATAAACACACATCATACCACCCTAAATATATCTTCATCTTTCGCCCATAACAAATTTTGAACAACTGAATGGGAGTGTCCCACGTACATGACATTAAACTGGGCACTTTACGACCCAATATCTAAAACGTTGAGCACAAGTTATTCCTATTTATGTTTTTACGACATTAAACTGCATAGCAATAACAATTTTCGTCATTAAAATTTTATATTTCCCCCTTTTGTTAAGGTAATCCTATCATACCACTTTGTAATGTCCTGCGTCAGAGTTTCACCCAAAGGTTTCCCATACTCGGTTGGTCACATGCCCTCTGGCGCATTTCCCCAAACGCCAGAGGCTTCTGTCATGTAGCGAGGGACTTGGGTGTGATAGTGGGGATACCATGCACTCATTGGAAGAGTAATATAGTGGATTTAAAATAGATATGAATATCAGAATGAGTAAAACAATCAATAAGTAAATAACAGAAGTAATAAACAACAAGAACATGCTTATATAAATGAAGAATGATAGGTATGTCTAGGAAAAAATCCAAACAAATCAAAATGTTGGTATGTAGTACTAAACAAATGTACAAATGAAAATAATGTAAAGAGATCCATTGTATAGAAAGCCTCAACTTAGTCTCATGCTTCCCATCTCCACAACAATCATGTACATAAAATATAAGGGAAGTTTCCCTTATCTATAACTGTATGAATATAATCTGTTTGGGCCCAAAAGAATGACCCAAACATGGTGTCTGATAAATCCCAGTAGGTAACCATAAAAAGATCTATGCTTAACAGTTACTGAATATATATAGAAGGTAGTAAGAAAAAAGAATCAGTACCAAGAATGTACTCAAACTAAGAAGTCTTACAGTTTCATTAACAAACATTTACTTTTATATTTTTTATCATCCAAATTAAATTACATGTAACCCTCTGGGTAGTTCTCACAGCCTCATCCATTTGGTTAACAATACAAGACAATATATAAATGAGACTCTTTGAGGAATCACTTACAATCAATTCCCCCTATAGTCTTTTAACTATAAACTATAGACACGCTGAGGAAGCACCAACATAAATTCCTCGTGTGGTCTCGTAACGTAACTATAGACACTCTAAGGGAGCTCTAATCATAAATCCCCTTTATGGTCCCGTAGTGTGATAATTATAACATACACTCTAGGATATCCCTCAACATAAATTTCCCTCTATGGTATCACTACACCAGGTTCCTACAGCCCCATGTAAAGCAATCATGCCCAAAAAGTTAATCAACAACCTAATTAATCCTCAAAGTACTACCTGGATAAAATATCTACAAGGAATGGCACAACATATCTTATAAATAACCACTCTATCCTAACAACACTAGGAATGAATAACAAAAAAGCAGACCAATAAGCAATGCTAGACCAAATGGTCAAGTACATGAAAACATGGGAAAAAAATCCATATCATGGAAAAAATAACCCTATTCTCAAATAGTTTACCTCTATCCAAAAAAAAGGAATAATAGGCAATAGAAGGGATAAAAACAATAAACATCCAATACCCAAAACAAGGGTATTTGGAACTTTTTCATGTATTAATCAAAGAATAACTATGGAAAAACCCAAACAAATTACCTCGGTATCATGTGATAGATATACAAAAATCTCATCCCTTGAATCACCCAAGAATTTCATAGATCTAAAGAAATGATAAAAATGTTCAACAGAGTAAATATCACGAACGAGGATGAATCAAGAGATACAGCTCAAGAAGAAGTAAGAGCTTATGATGGCGATTCCAACATAATTTATTGTGGCTGAATTGGAGAACGGACAATAAGTTGGGGGATTGGTGAAGATTCATGACTTACCGTCTCTCCAAGACAAAACGAGTGAAGATGTAGTTGTTTATGTCCATCAGAAGTGATCACGGTCTATTTAATAAAATAAAATGAAAGTACACGAAAAGTTCTATAAAATTACATGGAATGTACTTTCCTTTTCCAGCCTTTGGTTTAGGCGGTCTTTAGGTCACCATTCTTGGCAAAGTACTCGGCCATTACACGGCCAATACATGGACACCCACTTCAACTAGGTACATGGTGAGTAATTAAAGTACAAGTTGTGTAGATATAAAATTTACACAAACTCCTTGTTTTCTAGAAAACAAAAAGAAAAGAAAAATGTACATGAAAAGATGTTCCTGGTTCATACAAACTTCACCCATTATAGAAATTTTTCCATGAATTTCCCTAGTAAGGCAGCGCTGAAGAAGAAACCTGGAACAGATCTGGCCACTACGATCGTACATCAGCCTCTCTCTCCAAGGTCTCATCCTCTACATGCCCATGCTTCCATAACAGTCATACCAGAGTAAGAAACTGGCCCTGGAGAACCTTCTCACATCGATCAGAAATATAGATAGGTTGCTTCTATGAATTTTCGTCCACCTCTAACTCAACCTCCTCAGGTTGGAAAACATGTGACGGGTCTGAGTAGTAATGTCAAAGAAGAGTTACGTGGAAGACATCTTGCATAGCCTGATATATCTGAGATAACTGAAACTGATAGGCAATCTGCCTAACTCCCCCCAACACCTCTAATGGCCCGACATACCTATGTGAATGCTGGCCCTGTATCAGAATCCTCTTGTGTCTCAACCTTAGCGTGACACATAGAATAACCTGATATCTAACCTCAAACTCAAGAGGTCATCTCCATTGATCAGCATAAGACTTATGTCTTGACATTGCAGTATCAATCCTCTTCTGAATCAACTCTTTCAACTATGTGGTCTCTTGGACAAACGAGGTCGCAGCATGGCTGCCTCTCCTACCTCCAGAAAACATAACAGTGATCAGCATGTCCTACCATACAAAGTCTCATAAGGTTTCATCTGAATAGTTACTTGAAAACTATTATTTTAGGCACACTCAAAAAGAGGTTTATACTTCTCCCAAGAGCCACCAATGTCTAGGATGCATGCTCTAAGCATATCCTCCAACACCTGAATAATACGCTCGGACTGGCCATCAGTCTAGGGATGGTATGTTGTACTCAGAAGTACATATGTTCCCAAATCCCTCTAAAGTCCTTGATATAACCAAGAAGTAGAATGTGTGTCCTTGTCTGAAATAATGAAAGAATATACTCTAGGTAAATGTACAATCTATGGGTTGTACAGCCTTCCCAACACATCATCACTGGATATCTCCTTGATCATTAAGAAGTGATCAAACTTTGTGAGTCTCTTAATGAAAATGCAAAATACATCATTCCCCCAAGGCGAACTCAGAAAACCTGCCACAATTTCAATAGAGACATCATTCCACTTCCACTTAGGAATGGTTTACTGCTGTAAAAGCCATACTAGTCACTGATGATCTTCCATCACCTGCTGATAGGTGGAACACCTCATGAAAAAAAACTAGACACATCACCATTCATACATGGACACCAATATTTATGGGTTAGATCACGATACCTCTTGGTGACACTGGGAATAATTGCTCATACTAAGGAATGAATGTATCGCCTCAGCTCCTCAGGTATGTCTGCTAAAACCCATACACATCCATGAAAACACAACATCTCATCCTTTCCTATGGTCCATCTAGGAATGGGGTCCTCTCCCCACACACTCCCCTATAAGAGTAGTCCGTCTGAATCTGATAGCTTCCTCATTTTCTCTCGATCAAGTAGAGTGGAGGTAACATCCACAGTATAAAGAAACGTATGACCATGTATGTTGTACTCTTCCAAATGCATCTCTGAGGGTGTAGACATAAGCTTTCACTCACTACAGGCCTCCTAAAATACATGTATCTGAGTCCTTTTGATCATCACATCAGCCACTTCATTAACATTCACAGGATAATAGGCAAGGTTAATGTCAATGGACTGAAGGTACTCAACCCATCATCATTATCTTAGATTTATATCACACTTTGTGATGATATAATTGAGACATTTAGGGTTGGTGAAAACCACAATATTATCTCCCAGAAGACAAAGTCTACAATAGCATAAAGAATTAACCACTACAGCTAGCTCGAGATCGTGCATCGAGTAATTCCTCTAATGTGGCCTCAACGGTTGGGGCCCATATGCAATGACTCCTTCTCCATACATAAGCACTGCTCCCAGCCCCATACCTGATGCATCACAGTAAACAATATAGCTCTTGTGTAGCTCTGAAAATACTAGTATTTGTGCTGAATTCAACCTCCCTTTCAGTTTCTGAAAGGCTGACTCACAAGAATCTGACCTCAAGTCCTTTTTATCCTTCTTTGTCAGGCCTATTAGTGGATCTAATAAGCATGAAATGATCAGTATGAAACATCTATAGTAACCATCAATCCCTATATAACTTCATACCTAAAATTTTCTATTTAGATACTCCTAAAAAAACTACTGCTCTCACTTCCTCAGGGTCTACTGAAACTCTTGTCCATGTGATAACATGTCCCAAGAATGGAATATGGTCCATACAAAAGTGGCATTATGAGATCGTAGAATATAACTGATGCTCTATCGGTGTACTAAAAGTGATCTATAGATGGTTGACATGGTCATGTCGAGTGTGACAGGACACCATGATATCATCCATGAAGTCCACCACGAATGAATCCAAGAATGGATGAAACACTCAGTTCATAAGTGCCATGAATACTATAGACATGTTCATAAGACTGAACGGATTAACCACATACCAGTATAAACCATACCTTCTCTGGAATGATGTAAGAGGTATATCATATTCTCTAACATGAAACAGATTGTATCCAGACCTCATTTTAATATTTAAGAACACCCAAGATCTTCGAATATGATAAAATATATCATCAATCCCAAGAAAGTGATATCGATTGTTGACCGTCAACTTGTTCAACATCAATAATCCATAGAAATTCAAAGTGTATTATCCACCTTTTTCGTAAAAAGGACATATGAACCCCAATGAGAAGTACTGGGTCAAATAAAACCCTTTTCCTACAACTCCTCCAATTTCTTCTTGAGATCCTGTAACTCTGGTGTAGCTATCGTATAAATAGGAATGTACACTAGTGCCACTCCAGGAACAAGTGCAAAAGAACATTCCACCTCTCTCTATAGAGGAAAACCTAAAAAGTCATCTGTAAAGACATCCATGAAATGTTCCAACATTAGAGGAATGTACATCTTGAAGTACCCTGGTCATCTAGATATTGACTAGGAATCTGGTCTATAACTCCTCCCAACCCATGACGCTCGGGTCCCGCTATGCTCACATGGACATCTCATTCATCCTTATTAAGAAACGATCCACCCTATGGTGATGTGAAACTCAACGTACAATGATATCAGTCAATAACAAACTTGAAGGGATAAAACCATTCCATTATGGGAATGTAATCATAATCTGTCATCTCTAGGAGATAAAGGTCCCATAAGAAGTGACACTCACCAACCTCTAGAGGGAACTCCCTGCACTAACATACACTAGCCATTATAGTCCGCAAAGGAGTGTCTAGCATCAAGATATCATCAGATCAAAACATACATAGCCCAAGACTCTCCATAATAGCTACTGATATAAAGCTATGGGAAACCTCTATATCAAAAAGAGAATAAGTTAAAACTAAGGCAACAAGGATCGTACCATGAACTGTAGAGTGTTCGGGATCTTGGTCCTACTAGGTCTGATCCACTAAAAAAGTTGGACTTGTACTGCGGCCCAAGAATCCTTCTTAACCACCATAAGCTGATGCCCCCTTTTGTCCCTCTACGCCTGGAAATTGGTTACCATGACCAAGAACTCCACTTCATCCTGAATGGCAGAAGAATACTAGTTATCAGACTAGTGAAACACTGGTGGTGCTACTCATAAACATGGGGTCATAGAGGAACCCCTATCACTTGCTGTCGAAGAGAAAAACAGACATAACTGTCGAAGATGACCCATATTTCCACAAGATCGGCAATCCACTATGTCTCAAGGGCAATGTGGCCATGTATTCCTAGCCTTCCTGTACTGGTATCATACCACCTCGCTACCTGAAGGTGTATCCTACCTACTCATATTTCCACGTGTAGACTCCCTTAGGTGCTTCCAATAATTAGAAGGATATGTACCATATCTCGATATTAAAATTCCATGACCCACCACACCATAATCCCTAAAGTTTCGCACCTTGATCAGTGTCTGATTAACGATAGAACATATAGAAGTCAATTTGAAGATGTTCACTTGATACCGAATATCCTGCTTGAGACCATAAAAAAACTCTCACTCTAGGAATTACTCCTCTCCCCATTCAAATGGTGTAAATCATTGTAGCTCTATGAAGTAAGAAGAATACTCCATGACTGAAACATTACCCTGGTTCGACTCAATAAGTCTCGGGCTTGATCGGCTATCACGGTCTCCAGGTAGAAGTTATCATTGAAGGTATGCTGAAACTCTTCCCAAAACACATCCTGTTGGCATCCCCTCTGTGAGATCACTTCCCATTATATTTTGGTGGAATCCCGAAGCATACAAGTAGCAAGATTTACCCTCCTCTCTCGAGGAATCTGGAGATTCTTAAAAATCATCAACATGGCTTCTAGACATGACTTTAGAGCTTAGGGTCCTCCATCCCTAAGGAAAGTGGGATGATTCTGCTACTAAAAGACCCACAACAATTATTCCATTTACGGGGTATGATGCGGTGCTCCTCGGAAGGTATCTATGAACATCATGAAGCTCTCTTGGAACATTGTATCAACACTTATATCCGGAAAAATAGTTGGTGCCAAGACTAGTACAACTATTGGATCTTCTAGTAGTCTCGGATCATCTATATCTGGTGTCTGATCACTACCCTGTAACTGGTGTACAACTAGGGGGAGTCTCGGTGGCATGAATATGCAAGGTCAAGCGCACACCATATTTCATGATTATCATTGACTGAAACATAGAAGTGTAAGAAGGGAACAAGGGAAAGAATGCATTCATAATTTTTCAAAACATGGATGAATTAAATGTTTAATCCATACATGGAGTGTTCCCTTATGCATATACATAGGCATGTACTTTTTTCAACCCAGGTCATGTAACACCCCATACACATGGAGTTTTATCCCAACACACAAAGTGTACTTGATACCTATACCCCTGCCAAAGTTATTCTACACTGATAAACCACCCATTTTCCATAGGACAAGACTACATGAGGTGTTAGTTCCAGACACGACGTGTACTAGATGAACCTCACCGACCTGTGTTGTTAGTTACATGGCCGGTTACACGGATGACTCTACACATTATGTTTATTACAGACATGGCATGGGAAAGAAGTATTTTCACCGACCCGTGTTGTTCACTACACGACTGGGTACGTGGGTTACACTACACATTGTGTTCAAGCTTGACACGACGTGTATAACTTATTTTTAATCCATCTGTGTCATTAGTTACACGAGAGGACACATGGACTAAACACACAGTGTGTACATCTGGTACATGGACTGACCCACCAAGAATTACCTACCTAGTTTGTTTCCCACACAACTAGTGACATGGTTAGAGACTATAAGGTGTGTACGTACTAAACATTCTGTGTACTTAAAAAACCAGTTCCTTTTCGAATAGAAGGGAACATGGCATTTATTCATCATTACATGCCATGTATTTTGGGTTTTTTTAGACAGTATGCCTTAGAAACTACTCTGGAAACCATAAAACACTGAAAAAAACATTTAATGTGCCAAATTTCGATCCCTGAGGGCCCATACCCCCCATGAAGGAAAGCATGGAATCTTACACATTTCATATATATACCTAAAAGAGCAATGATCCACCAAATTCTTGTCCATGAGGGCCCATAAAACATAAAAAACCAATGTTTGGTGTTCATTTAAAATAATTTTTACCCATATCAATAACCTATCAAAAAGCATGTTTTCTATCAAGGCATCTATCACAACAACATGAATTTCTGGAACAACATCTCTCACGAAAAAATGAAATCAGTAATGCACCCAAAAATTGAATTGAAAAAATGCATGAAATATGATATATAACCATTTCCTATATGATGCATGAGATGGAATAACCTCATCTCATTGGTTTTCAACAGAAATAGAATCTTAATAAAATAAAAAATAACAACAAAAAACATTTGTATCATTAAATATTAAAATCAAATCATCTATAAAATTGAAAAACCAGAAAACAATTGCAATAACGAGGTCAATTGGATTTTCTCATTTCACGTGTTAGCTACTCTTGGGACCATCTTTTTACCATTTACCTATTTCATTCATATCTGTTTCTATATGATCCAAATAGAATGTAAAAATTAAAACAATATCCTCTAATATCACTTTGATGAATCCTAGGTCTAGGTGCCCCCCAGAGGTACCCCGTACCCGGTAGGTCACATGGACTCAAGCGCATTTCCCTGAATGGCAAAGGCTTCCAACTAGCAGCGGGGGACATGGATGTGATAGTGTGGAAAAATATTCTGTAATTGGTAGAGTGACATAGTGGATGTTATACAAATATGAATAAGGGATTCAGTAAAAAATAAATTATGTAAACAAAGGAATAAATAATCAACTAGAACACGAATATATAAATGAGTCATGAATCATATGTCTAGGTGATAAGCCAATGAAATCAAAATGATGTAATACAATACTGAACCAAAGTAAAAAAAATAAAATCATGTAAAAATCTCCACAAAATCAAAAGCCTTAACTTGATCTCATGCATCCCTGCTCCACAACAATCAAGATCCTAATGTAGAATGGCACTTTCCATTATCTATACATGTAGTAATATAATATTTTTGGGCCCAAAATCATGACCTAAAATGGGTTTGATTCAAATCCTATTAGGCAACCACCCAAATATATGAGCCTAACCATCATTGAATATATATATTTGAAGGAATTAAGAAAAAATAATCAGTACCGCAGAAGTACCCAAAGTAAACAGTCCTATAATTTCATTTACATACATTTACATTTATGTATTTAATCAACCAAAAACAATTATATCTAACCCTTTGGGTATTTCTCACATCCTAATCCCATTAGATCACAATACAAGAGATGATAAAACAAAGACTCTCTGAGGAAGCACTCACTATCAATTTCCCATATAGTCTTTTAATGGTAAACTACACACACTCTAAGGAAGCAGTCATCATCAATTCCTCTTGTGGTCTCATAACGTAACTACAGACACAATGAAAGATCACTCAACGTCAATCCCCTCTATGGTCTCACAATGTGATAATTTTAACAGACACTTTGTGAAAACACTAAATGTCAATTTCCTATATGGTCTCACGACGCAAGGTTCATACAACCCCGTGTAAAGCAATCATGCACAAATGATAATCAGTAGACAAAGTAAACCTCAATGTACTAAATTTCAAATATTGCTAAAATTCATGTAACATAATATCAGATAAATAACCACTCTATCCTAAAACACTAGGAATGGAAAACAAAACACCTGACCAACAGGAAAATCTAGAGCAAACATTAAATTATAAGAAAACATGGGAAAACCCTCCATAGATTATAAAATATAACCCTATTATCAATTAATTAACCACTATCAAAACAAACAAGGAATACTAGGAAATAAATGGGTTAAAAACCATAAACATGTAACACCCCGAATAAGGGTATTGGGCTTTTTGAACATATAACTCAAAGAATAACTACATAATTTCACAAACCACCTACATTGCCCTCATGATATTGATATAAGTGAACCTTAGCCCTTGAATCACACTATAAATACATAGATCTTCAAAATACTAAAAACATTGAACCAAGGAAAACTCATGAAATAGGATGAATCAAGAGATGATTCTCTAGATGGAGAAAGATCGTACCATAGCGATTCCAACACAATCAAGTGCAGTCGAATCAGAGAACGAACAGTGAGTTAGGGGAAAGATGAAGATTCACATTGTATGATCTCTACTGGATGAGGTATGAGAAGAATAATATGATTCTATCCATCAGATGCGACCATGGTCCATTTGATTAAATAAAAAGAAAGTACATGGCTTGTTCTTTAAAAGTACATTCCATGTACTTGCCTTTTCTGGCCTCCGCTTTTTGTAGTCTCCAGGTCACCAGACACAACTATATACTCGGCCGTTACATGGCCAGTACACAGTCACCACAACAACCAGTTACATGGAGTGTACAAAAAGTATATAGAAATTACTCCTGAAATATCCAGAATCCTTTCCTTTTTTCAAAAACCACCAAAAAATAAAAACGTAACTGAAAAGAATACTTGGGTTCTTACAATACTACCTCATAGAACTTTGAGTGGAATTATTACCATCCTTATGGGATATGTAGTGAAACCCTGGACTACTGTGTGTGGTCTAGTGGCATTCAATTTTTCCTCCACCACCCCTTTTGGAGAAGGTTCTCCCAGAAGTATGTGTTGTGGTGCATACTTCTTTGGTCTCCATTAATTATGGGATTATAAAAACCATTCCATATACTTCTTTAGAGGGTTCCACTCCAGGTGATCATCCGGCATGATGCTTAAACTACATGAGTAATGATCATGCTTCACACATTCCATCATTTGGGGTTTCAATATCTTTCACATCAAAAATGACCCTAGGATTGTATGGATGCTCGACTTTATGGATCATATACTAATTTGTGCCAAGGTACCAGAGGATTAAAAATGACATAATGAGACAAGTTCTATCTACCAAATATGTTCAGCAGATGAACCTCATTCATCTATTCACATTCAAGGATAACAAAAAATGGATTTTGCTTCAAAATACGATCAATAATTATCCTTCATTGTCATGTCGATCCAATTGCATCGAAAATATCAGATGCTGTGAATAAAATGTTTAACACCCCATTCTATTTTATGGATACTCATCACCCATGGTTTTGTAACTCTGCGCATTCATGTGCATCGAGTAAGAATACCAGTTCGTCATGTATTATATCCACTTGACACATCAATTCCACAATTTCACACTCTCATTAGATGGGGAAGGCTTTTCAACACTCCTTGTTTCCTACACCAAGCATGGATCTTGTATACATAGGGGTTCTGTTAGCGTAATATTTATATAGGTGATTGTGTGACACATTGGTCCTTAAATAATACCTTAAACTACGAAATTATCATCCCCACTATATAAAATTAAACTAATCAGAATACAATGAGGTATGTAATTCCTGATTCCTACCCTTGTAGGATATTTAGAGACATTTAGTAATTTGATCTCTATGTCCATAAAATGAATGGTAAACTTCCTGTGATTTCCTTTTTTGCCTCTACGTCACCTTCTAGAATGTGTAGTGTGGTGAGGACCTCTCTGGTCCCCATACTCATCTGGTTATGAACCAAACTAGAAATTTCTCCTTTGTTGTACCCATGTACCCCACACATAAAATTAAACTGTGTCCCTTCCTTTAAAAAGATTTATATTCCCTGTGATAATTATGGGATACTTTTACCTCCTCGACAGAGTAGATTTCCCCCACAAGTGTGGGCCTCTGGCCACGCTATTCTAATGAACTATGTCTATCATTATATCTCATCCTAAAGGGAGTCATAGAGACACCATGCCATTTTACCTTGGGCCCAGCCCTAGGACCATCAGCAATCTTGGTTTATTCCCCTGAACATGGTCCCAACTCAATGACCTTAAGCTATGGTTTCTTAATCCATGTAAGATGACTTTAAACTACCTGTTAGTGTCCTTGTGGTATGACCTTAAAATATGGGTACCAACATGATCATACGACATTACATTATTCCATACATTTTCTTCATTGTTTGATGCTAAAATGGGTGCTTATCATACCTATATACATGATGAAGAAATATATTCCATCTATTCTCCTCACCAGTGAGGTCCCACATGAAAGTAGATGTGATCATGATTCAGGGTGATACTCAAACCTGATGCATTTTATTCTTGGTGGTGTAATTGTAATGGTGTTAGACTACATTTAAAAAACCCATCATTCCACACCTTAATTTGTATGCCCCTTATTCATATCCCCACCATTGTTCACATCTGAGGGGACCCCAAAATGGCATTGATGCTCAGCCTTTCAACCCACCTACCATTTAATGAGAACATTCCTGAATATTTTGGATTATGTTTTGTGTTAGGAATCATTTTTTTGAATACGGTCAACCAATGGACCTCATTTATTTATCCCCATTTCATGAAATGGTTTTATAGATACTCTGTTTTGAATAAGGTAGATAGTTATCCTCCATCATCATTCCACCCCTCACTGGGTTATGAATTTTGGGTATCATGATTCAATTTTTTATTCCCCTTTGTTTGTATTGATTCTAATTCCTCTAGCATTATCCTGGTGATTTACTAGAGCACAATGAGGAAGGTAATTCGGCTACGTCGAGAGCCCTTATCTCATGTTGCGACACCTCTCTTAGTCCCAAATATACCAGATGGTCATCTAATCCCCGAGTGTCCAAGAATTTGTAGGAAATCTCATAAATAAGGTTAATGATTATGTAGTCATCCCTTGTTTATCAAACAGGCTATGACCCACATGAGCTTGCTGATTGATCGTTGGTTATTTTAGGTATATGATTGAGATAAAGTAATGTATGAATATATAATAAGAAAAAAAATCATGAATGTATGTTTCTGAGTTAGTGAGAATTATATCCTCGATGGATCGACCCCTTCAATAGATGGATTGAACTCTTCAGTGAAGCTTCCCAATTCCACCACCCTCTAGATAATGGCCTCCAAGATTTTGTGTTTCCTAGTATGGTACGTCTCTTTTTTCCTATCCGTGAGGAATATCTGATCATCTTTGATCCATCCTCAATCCTCCTCAGCTTGGATGTTATCCATTTCTCCATATTCTCTAATTATCTTCTCCTCAGCCTCTATCAGCTATGCCATCAATAATCCAATGTCATATTCCCCTATATTATCCATTATGTACTCTCGAATAAGTATATGAGGGCATCAATAATCCAATCCTCTACCAAATAGTTCACATAGCATGGAAAATTGTATCTTGATATAGTTTATCCACTATTCTTGTGGTGTTTCCTTGATGAAGCACTTTATCAGTTTTCATGATTGATGAAAGAGGGCTTGGTTATCCTCTTCATTCGAAATAGTCTCTTCCCCATCCTCTGGGTATGTAGGTTCTTATGCTAGGAATGCCTCCAGAAATTTTGTTGAAGGATATTAAAATGGTGTCTTATTTGGTAGGATGGGCTCCATGACATTCAGTTGGTCGCCTTCACTAGATTCCACCTCGACGATGTTTGTTTTAGTATCACTGGTAACCACACTCGTAGTCACAACTTCCATGATTTATTCCATGGAAACAGGAATTATCCTCTTCAAAGGAGCATCAGGATCCCCAAATATCCTTATAAGTACAACCCACTCCATTTAAAGAAAAAGTAAAATAGGACAATGATGTTAGTGGCCCAAGATCAATAGACAACGGTTTTGAATTCTATGAAGGGAACGACATAAAGAGGTCTAATAATGGTCCTTTCTCAACTGTAATTTATGTCAGAATCCTAGGATGTGGCCCCCATATATGTTTGGGAACTATAAAGACTCCAAGATAACCACATTGAATGTAAAAACCATGTTATATTCTAGAATAACTATTTTCCTAGGCTCAAGCCTTGATTCTACATATGATGTTGATCAAGAAGTGGTTTTCTGTATAAGGTTCTCATGCACAAGGGAACTGTCAGATGAGAAATCCATGATAACATGTATGAGGACCATAGTAGAAATATTTATAATTTACCTCTTTTGTTTCATCAATATCTTCTATCTCTGAGGAAGAAACCTCACATTACTCTAAAGGGATCCCCCAATTAGACTCTTCTTCCAAGGAGGACCCCTCTATTTCCTCAAGTAAAGGGAAACACATCCTCGGCTCAATAGAAGATGGTTGGGGTGGGACTATTTGATCAAGAAGTAATTTCACTAGGTCCTTCATTGGACATGGAGTACCCAGAGAATGCATGAAGTCCTACATCTTGGGGACGTATTGTAACCCATCTTCTTAAGACACCAAAAATTTGAAATCAACACAAATGATCTCTGACAGATCCATCCCATGACGATTGATATGATCCAACATCTGAGTAGGGATGAAATTTTTTTTATTGTAGTCTTATTGGTCACAAGGCTTCGGAAATATAACATAAAAAATTATATCAATGTGGAGTAGCTATTTCCCAAGAGCCTGATTGGGTATTCTATAGAACCCTTTGGCATGCCTTCTTCCATTCTAGACCTTCTCTTTTCGGGCTGCTAGGCACATCACTTCTTATTTCCCACCACTCAGCACATTACTTGGGATCACTGGCTCTACCATATCCCTTCCACTAAGATGTGAATAGGCTCTACCACAATTCCATCTTCCTTCCATTTTCTAACACTGACCTCAAGGTTATGGGGTAACCCTGTCAATGGAATGAACGGTTCATCACATCAGCGTCTCCCTTCGGTAGGCATAATTCTAGATCCTATAATATTCCCTGACCAACCCATAGGTATAAATGGGATGAGGTAGTTCATTCAACATTTTTCTATCCTATATCATGAACATGAGCCACATCTGCCTCGCCATGCATGGATGATGCACATGGTGTAATCCCAGGTGGAATTGTAGGGGTAAACTTTGTATTCCCCAGAAATTCCATGAAAAGTGGTGAGAGGAGTTTGGCTCATAGATAGAATCATGTTCAACCCACTCCACTAGAACTCCTCCCAGGATGTCTAGGAGATAATTTTGATGCACACCAGTTCCATGGAATTCATTAGTGAATACATCGATTGGTAGAAGAAATGTATTGAAGTTGAATTCATCCACTTCTAGGTTCTTTTCAGTGTGAGTGGTGGAGTCATCTATGCCTGAAATCTCCCTACTGCATTCAGGATTATTTGTTGGATGTCTGGTGTAGGAGGAAAAATAGGGTTTAGATACTCATGGATTCCCATATGTGTCTCTATACATCCATACATTAAATGGAGGGGTCTACACACGATATGTGGCTTCTTCCCCTCACTAAAGATCAACATCACAATGTATAGATTGTCCAACTTTGGAATTTCTTGGTTCACGTGTTTCCCCATCACCAACATGGACACCATAATGAATGTTCTCAGTCTCACAATCATGTTTGTGTTCCTGACCAGAAATATCCATCTATAGATATGAACAGTGATGAACCCAGCTAACCTAACCACATATTACTACCTAGTGTTGAAAAATTACCCCAATAGATTCAATTTGTTTCCTCTAGGATTCTCCAGTAGGTGTTCTCTTTACTGTGTCGGGATCCCTTTGGACAAGTGGGTGGACTGACTGGTAGCTTTTTGGGAGAATCCTCCCCATAAGTGGAATACGTTGCTGGCACGTTTATGAAACACCAGAACCACAATAAGGAGAACACATCCCCCACTGACAACTTGTCCTCTCCCGAAACCACATCCATCAGTTCCTTTTTCACCAACAACATCTTCTCTAGATCCTCCCATGTGCCCTCCATAGGGAGGAACTCATCGTACATCACCCCCATAATTGGAATCCTTGAGATATCTTGATGGTCCCAGAGGCTGATATCGACCTCACTGTGGGGAATATGGAACGTTTTAGTCTTCAACGACCATATTCTCAAAAACTCTAGTATCACGTGTTTCAATGGATAAATGTGGAATTGGCATGCCCACACCGCTTCATACATACATACTCAATTCAGCTCTACCTCTAATTCCTCATTGGATATCCAATACTAGTAAGACCAAGGAAAGTTCTCCATGATGATTCTACCCCGGTGAAGGTCAAAATAGTTGGACCACACCTTCTCTAGATTCCATAAATCCTACTTGCGGATGTTATGGTACCATGGGGATATAAATTTGGATTCATATCTTTCTCGTCAATGTTTTTGATGTGATTATACAGATAATCATCATTAACAGGAATATGATCCTCAAATGTATGACCTTCTACAGTCGTGGACCACTGGTGGTAAAATAAAATACTCTTGAAAAGATATGTTGGTTCATCCCAACATTCATCAATGGTGAAAATGTCATCCTTCACACCAATTCCAATCAAGGGAAGTCTCTCACCTAATGGATAGTCCTTTTGGACTTCCAAAAGTAGCTCTATGAGGGATTCATGATCTGAATGGATTCACACGTATTCCCGGATACCCATATTATTCACCATCTCTTTTGTTCAGGTAGAATCTAGGAATACCCCCCTGAGAAGATTCTTGGTTTTCCATTTTTACCCAAGACTTTATTATTATTTTTTTGTTCTGGTTCACAATGATTGGGTGCATAGCTCGAACGTAGAGCTCGATTGCATAGCTCGATCGTAGAGATAAACATATGTGTACTACCATAGAGCTCGCAAATATAACTTATAGAGGGAACACTCACATAGTCTAAGGGCATGTTGTGTTGTTTAGAGTACAATGAAATATATCATGGTGCATCAATTCACCAATAAATATTCACAAAGCATCGGTCTCTGAACTAGGTTTAAAATGTGCATTCGGGGGACGGGCAGAGATTTTCTATTAAAGTGATCAATGGTAGAAACAAGAATGAATGTCTGAGAAAAAAGGGGTCTTCACACCCTATTTATATGCAACGACCCCAACCAATTAACAAAGAACATAACTGCAATGATCATCACGTATCATTTTCCATGTCATGTTCTGAACATTCTTAACCCGCAAATACATGCCCTCATCATGATCCCATTTAACTATCCCATTTCGCGATCCATATTTGCAATCTGCTAAATTTTGGTGATCTTCCATCAGAATATGTTTCTTATTTTTCTTCTCAAGTCCCATTTTTGTGGTAATTTTATGGTTTTGAAATCTGGGCATTGGAAAAATAAGAAAAGGACACTATAAAATGGTTTTAAAGGGAGTAATTCACAATGCATCTTCGCAACACCCTCCATCACAGTGCCTGGTGCAATGATCCAAGTTTTCTATGAGAACACTACATAGAAATTGAGATGGTTTCCTCTACAAATACTAGAAAATATGTGGAATTCTCTATACTATGGATGGAAATATGTTCTACTCTATGAGTCCTCCAAAATTGATGGAAGCCTCTATGACCACCACAGTGTGAATGAAGGAATCCTCTAAACCACGAAGTGGTTGAAGGTCGACCCCGTGACTCTAAGAAACATGATGAAATCTGCCTCTGGTGGTGGAGTTCAAGTTTCATCATGGCACGACTCATCCCATCGCTCCCCCTACACTATAAAAATACCCAACCTCACTCTAAAATATTGATACTCTAACCCTTTATCTTCTATATTCCAACATCGTGAAGCATTCTATAATACGTTAACCAACCAGGAAAATGAATCATCCTATGTACTTGAAAATTATTATACAATTTTCCCTTTTCACAAAATCACTGCCTCTTTGAAAAGGGATTCACTTCACCATGTCAATGGTCCATACCAAATCCAGGAGTCCCCTATGGGTACTCGAGGCTTCATGAATCACCAAATATTTGTAAATCCCCCTCTATGAACATGTGAACTCCATGATTAGGTTGTGACACTGTGCATCATGAAACTCTCTCCTTTGTGATTACCTATCCTCTAAGATCCATGTTCTCTAGGAGACCCTCTTCTCTTGAAATCCTAGTGCTGTGTGTTCCTGTAAACTCTTATAATCCATGTTTTCTACAAGACCCTATCCTTTGTGATCCCCTGAGAAACACAAAACCCATATCCGTGAGGCATATTTCATTCTGAACACCACTTCTATATGACCGTCCAGGCTTGTACTACTTTTATTTCAATGTCCCTTAGGCAGTGCATCAGGTTGTGTTTATTTACCCCATGCTTCTTCACAGAGGAACTCTAATGGAAATTGATTCATCACATACCAACACTAACGTGGACCCCACAATGGATCACTACACAACCCCATTAAACCATGATATTTTTGGTTCCTTACCTTCACTAAGGGTTATGGTGTTCATGTTATGTATGTCCTAGGGGTGAGGAGTGAATCCTCATCATCTAAACTATAGGACATTAAACTTCCAAGCACCCATGTCCTCAACATGTCACATTAATCTATGACTACCACAGGAGGCAATTGTTTGAGAGGACCAAGAAGGGGATGGAATCCTTCTCCCTCTCACTCCTCCTCTCTATTGAGCTTTATCGCCATGAACACCTTGGGAAGTCTCTACGTAAGCCCGGACCCTACATGATGGGGTGCTCCATGTACAACGACCATATCCTGCTTGTATATCTAGAACCCTACTCGAGCTTCTCTATCTGGATAAGGCCCTATTTTCTATTTGGGATGATAATCATGTATAAACCCCATTCTACCCCTTGTGGACGCAACTTTCATAATGAAATAATTAGGCCATTTGGTGCCACTTATTTATCACACTAAGGATGACTGACATAGTCGTAGAGTAAGCTTCAAGCATGAAATCCTCTTTGGGATGTTAACCATACATAAACCCCAATCCCCTCTACACCTAACTACGTGGACTTTGATCATTTCCCTTTTTCATGCTGGGTATGTAGAATGCCTCCTGGAAGTTCAATCCTATCATTTGTCAATCCTGACCCCTTTATGTCAGTTCTCCACTATCCCACATGATTTTATATAGTATGCCCCTTTTTTCATGCAAGAATTTAAACTACATGCTTTCAAAATATGTGGTTTTTCATCCATTTCTCATAGACATGGTACTTAGAAAGTGTTTTTGAGGTTCAACCCCAAACACATTTAACTTTAACATCCCCTTTGTTGGGACACATATTTTTAATCCACCCTTCTACAATGTTAGACAAATTATTGGGATGCTAACCATGCATAGTCACCTCCCTCAATCCATACTCCTCAACCAAAGAGTGACCCTCTTGAAATGGGATGATAATGATGCATGCACCCGAATCACATCTTTAGGGTTGTTGTCCTTGGGGTACACCCTGATTTTATGTGACCTGTTATTGAACTACGTGGACATTGATCATTTCCCTTTTAGAGAAAGGTACATAGGACATCTCCTTGAGGATTTATACCAACACTCATGTCCCATTTTGGTTTATCCAACGGGCCTTTGTGTTTCGATAAGAAAATTCTGTAACCTGAAGGTTCCATTCCATTCGGGATCCAATTACTACATCCAATATCATGAGACACCCTCTCACATGACTCATCGCCCCATTCAAGGACTATATAGAATTTGATTCCCTGCCATAGGGATACAAAGTAAACCACCATGAGTTTCATTCCCAACACCATCATCTTCACATAAGTCAAAATATCCATTCATTATATCCCAAAAAACATCATCGACATCCATCTTAAATTTATCCAGGCCACAATGTCCTGGTGGAATCGGGTCATTCATCTGAGTGCTCTTTGTAGCACCTGAGCTGCTAACCATGCTAATTTCCCAACAATTTCTCGGGTTGTTGTACATGTTTTTCACACAGATTCAATGACTTACCCTCTCAAATTAAGTAGGTTTTTATCCATTTTTTGGTACATAAGAAACCTCCTTGAGGTGAAATATCATCCAATGGTAAACCTTGGTGTCCCTTTTTGGGACCCAATCATCCTATGAACTACCATTTCTGGTTTTTAGCTCAACATTCATGGTGTGACATCTTCCCGTTAAGGGAAACAACACCGTAGAACCACACGTTTTTTGGATTCAAACTAATCTATTAGGTTCTCCATTTTTTCAATGTACCTTCACGGGGTGACATCCTCCCTTTATGGGACACACCAGCCTAGGACCACACTTTTGGGAATTCTGATCCATACATTTAGTAATACATCCTTGAGCCCCTCATAGGGATATTCCCATATGATCAACTATCATCACTGTTCTGATAAGTCCGATCTATCTCTTCTAGATGTTAAACTCGTGAAATACCCCATGTTAAACATGGTATGACGAGGAAAAACTCAGGGACATGCCTCAGGTATATAATTACCTATATTCGACGTGGGATGACTCTGGCTTCCGTTCTCTTGAGAATCCCATTAACAAAGGAAAATATAGCGGTACTAGTGTTTCTGCATCTAGACATTCCAACGACGCTCAACGTGACTACTCTCCTGAATGAACCCTACAACACTGACATGACCCTACTGAATGTCATGATAGAAGTAATTTAATTAATTGGTGTCCACGCAGATATGTCACCAGGATGAGTTTCACAAAAAATTTCTTAATATTAATAGAGACTTTGACTAGGTAAGAAATTTCTTGGAGAAATCTCCTGAAAGAGAGGCCGACATCCCATCATCCCATTTTGATCAAGGAGAAAACAACCTTAAGGATGTGGAAAATGTCACCAACCATTAGAAAGAGTGAATGTGGGGCCAGAGCTTCCTTTCCTTGACATATGGAGGTTCACCCCGATGAATGTTTTAGAAAAAAAACATCTTTTGATATAATATGTTCTATAAAATAAATATAATATAAACAAAATTCTTATTTTATAAATTTTCCATAAAAAATTATTTATTTAAACATATTTAGAAGAATACTTATATATATATATATATTATTCCTCATAACATTTATATTATACAAATTTCATAAATAATCACAACAAAATTATTTATCAAAATACTAATGGGTTACTCTGATCAGTAGATCCATGAATAAAATTTAGGAATTAGTGAACCTGAAGGGAATGGTCGTAAAACTCTATTGGACATATCGTGTAAAAAATACAACCATTATAGTATCTTCCGAAATTATATTAATCCTTTGATATTTAGCCCTAACACAAATATTCAATGTATGTTTCACTCCCTCAATCTACTCAAACGAGTCATCTGTATGTGAAAATATATACATGTTTAAAACATAATTTTTATCCAGATCTCAATAATCAATATAAATCCTCATTGAAATTTAATAATTTTATGTAAAATTACTGGATAACCCAATGTTAAAGGGTTTTACTAAATAAATCAATTTTAAATAATATTTTTTGGCTCTTTTTTGAAATTATAAAACTCAAATGGAGATATTAGGTAGGAATTTTTTGATATTTTTTTAGAATTTGGAACTATTAATAAATTAATTAAACCTATATATCATGATTAAATCCTTGAAAATCATTAATAAATAAAGACAGATATTTATTTAGTATTTGTACATAACAAATCACAGTAACATCCACGTTTTTTACAATTTTAGAATGATTATATTTACTACCATCATTAATTAGTTTCTAAAATACATGATACATAATCAAATGTATGGGTTCATTAATATATTAAAATTCCAACTATCATTGAAATTGGAAAATAACTTCAATATATCTATAATATTTCTTAGAAATATAAACTAAGAGAGGATATTTGACGGTAAAAACATGAAATAATATTATTTTAATGACTATAATATTATCAGGAAAAATCCATCCCTGTATAATAATTTGAATATTTATAAAAATCTTTAATTCCTTAATATGGAAACTGTGAGGTTTTACTAAAACCTCATTCTATTTTTTTAAAATACTTCATTTTACATATAAATTGTTCAGATATAAAAAAATATATTAACCCTGAATAAAAAACACTTTGGAATAATATTGGTTCACATGCAATCTGATTTTGACCACATCATTTAATGGTTCTTCATTTTCTAATGTATTTAAAAATGGTTTTCCCACACCCATATGCTTATGATCTTGATGATTCCCATCATTTAAGTTTATCTATAGACACATATAAATATAATGGCCCATATCATTACATTTAAAACATAAATCATCATTCTTATCATATTAGGTGTAATATCCTATGTTGTTTTTGATAAAAAAGTGTCTTTATTCAGGTCAACCTATTTTTTCTATTCACTTTTTTCCTCAAACCCTAAATATATGTCAAATGTACAGTTATGGATTTTTTTTGAAAGGGATATGTTAGAAAGATTTTAGCTGTCTATAGAATTATTCTATGTTGTGTATTTGGTTTACATGACCTGTATTCAATTCATGACATGAAATTATAAGGGTGTGATAATTCATGATGTGTACTGGGGTTTTCTCAGGGGAAACACCATATATTTACATGAGGTGTATGGAATTTACATTTCACCTAAATTCCCAGTGTAATTTTTCAAAATAAGATTAATGGACACCAATTTTATATGAAAACATCATCCCTAAATTATTTTCCTCTAACACTTAGGAGTGTCACCAGTGTAGATTCCCCATAAATCTAAACCTAGGATTTGGTGTCATTTTCTGATGTATACATTGTTTTATCAATTCATGATATCTATAGATCGACACTAGGGATTTCCCAAATCATATTTCCCCATTATTGGGTTATCATTTCCTTGATGAAATTATTTTGGTTTTGTATCTTACACCATCTATTTAGTATGGTTTTATATTTCTTTTGTTCTTCTTTATTTTTTCTGAGTTAGGTATTGATAATAGGGAATAATTCTTACACTAATATATGGTATATTGTCTATACGTTTCCACAATTTTTTATTTTATATATTCTTAGTTCCCAATGTGCATCATGTCATGATTTCCAGTGTTCCCCTTGAATTATTTTAATACATTGCAGAAATTGTTATATGCTGATGGGTTTTTTCACATATTTCATTTTTATCCTTGAAGGTAGTTATCCAAACCCTAGGCCACCATGTGTGATTTCTTGTATCTGAAAAAAAAATTATACCACTCCACTGGGTGATTTTGAGCTTTCCACTTATTTTGGAATCCTTAATAAATTGAATGTGAAATCAAAAGTATTTTGAAGAAGGTTATATAAGGAACCTGGGGCACTGCATAAGAATGAAATAGATGAAATATAATTTTTTTTGTAACTCCCCGAGCCTAGTTACCGAGAGTCAGTGCATTATTACATAACATTGTCTTGATGACAAGAGATCATGTCCCGAATGATCGATTAGTTTAGTATCCTTAGAAGTGCTAGATACATATAGAAGTTTTACATTACATAATGAAATGGAAAAACAACAACATCATTGTGTCTCCTTTGAACACACTCATATCTCTTAGCCTATTCCTACAAGTTAATTGATGATCCTGTGTGGTGTATAGTTTTAAAAATTGTTTTTTTTTGAAAACTAATAGTTTTTGAAAGAATTTTTTTGAGTTAGATATTGATGAATTTGTTAGTTACTGAATATTTTTATAAAAATGATGTTGTTGAAGAATAATAAGTTATATTTTAAGGATGTTTCTAAAACATTCTAAACAAATTATAAAGATTCATTGCTAATCTTAATGTTCTCAAAAATCGTGAAAAGTATTACGATAAAATCTGTTGAAGAAATTTTGGAATGTGTTGAAATTTTTGAGCAAAATTATGAGAAATTAGAAACCTAAATATTGGTAATCTTTATGAGGAAAATCGGATCCTACTTCAAAACATGTTGCTGGGATCCTACTTCTGAGCAAGTAAACTAGATCCAACTTCTAAAAAAGTTACTGGGAAACATGGATCCTACTTCTAAGCATGTTCCCTGAGTCCTACTTCTGAACATGTTTCCTGGATCCTACTTCTGAGCATGTTACCCAGATCCTACATCTGATCAAGTTACTAGGAATCTCATATCCTAATTCTAATAAAGTTACTTAGAAATCTAGATCTTACTTCTGAAAATGTAGCTGGGATACTCAAATCTTGCAAATAGAGGATGTTGTTCAGCTCAACCAAATGTTTCTTATATAAGACTTCCATATCCATGGAAATGGATCTTACATAAAAAATACTTAAATAATGAAAAATTTACATAGAGAAAGAACATATTCTTACAGAAAATGGTTTTCAAGATGATTGAAGTGTTGAGGAAGTCAAAGAAAGATCAAGAAAAATTTAGAACCATAATTCAGAACCAGAGTGAAAATTTCAAGCAATATGTCAATAAAACTGGAACCTAAATTCTACTAAAATTTTCACCTACATGTTGAAGAAATAAAAACCATGAAGTTCATGAAATTGGAACCATGAATATCATGAAATTGGACCCTAGAAGTTGAAGAAATAGGAACGTAGAAGTTGAATAAATCGAAACCAGTAAGTTCAAGAAATCGGAACTAGAATGTTCAAGAAATAATAACATTGAAGTTGAATAAATCAGAACCAAGAAGATCCAGAATCCGAACTAGGATGTTCTAGAAATCGGAACATAGAAGATGAAGAAATCAGAACGTGGAAGTTGATGAAATCATAACCATGAAGTTGTTGAAATCAGATACATCAAGTTAAAGAAACTAGAACATAAATTCGTAACCATATGACAATCCTATGATATATGTTGGGAAACCTGGAATGAACATTCTGAGCAACATGTTCAGAAAACCAGAATCACAATTCTAAGAAACATATTGAGAAAACCAGAACGAAAATGTTGAGAAACATGTTGAGAAAACCAGAATGACAATTATGAGAAACATGTTGCGAATACCGGAAACTAAATTATCAAGAAATAGATATTCCTTATAGAAATGATATTCCTCAAGAAAGATAATAATATTTCAAAATCCCAAGCCCAAATTTCAATTTTTTGTAAATCGTGGAAGATTTAAAGATGTTTCAAGAAGTCAATGATTGAAGATTAAATGGGAGAGATTTTTGGAGATTTTAGGATGTGAGGAAGAGGGAAATTTTTTCATGATTCCCTCCTTTATTTTTCGAGTTTCCTATAAGTATGTTCCCATATCATTTACTCTTTTGTAACTTTCACATACGTGGAAAAGTTTGAGAAATGGATAATTCAAAGTGAAAAGTTCCTACCATATTGAAAATGTTTTCTTGAGTGTTTGATAATAAGAGTATCAGAGTCATCTTACCTTTCTAAGAAGATCAGAATTATCTTGAATATGTTTTATTAAGTTATTTAGTAGAAAGAAATCGAAACCATAATTACCTTACTAAGAAGACAAGTTTTAGAAAATAATATTCATGTAAACCATCAAGTATATTTGATGTGATCATTTGTGGAACAGTTTCAACAAAGTTCTTTTTCTTGTGTTTGGATTATTTTTACTTTAAAAAAATAATGTAAACTAATGGGGGGTCATTATAATCTTTCCTATTGGGAGATATAAGGTGTCTAATAGGACATGGAACAAGTTGTATTCACTTCATACTATTGAGGATTTCCATATACCCATGGGAGTGGATATGGAATGGACTTAGGTTATAATATTGAGGTTGAACCGTGTAAATCTTGTGTTCCTTTCTTGCTTTACCTTTCACACATGCATGAATTTATTAATAATGGTTGATAAGGAAATATATATTAACAAGTTTCAAGGGATATGTTCATAATGTTGTGAATCATATAAAAAGTACAAAAAACTAATTCAACCCATCCCCCCTTCTTAGTTGTTATTCGTTCATCGGAACATCAAGTGGTATTACAGCGAGTTCTCTTGTTTAATTTGTAGCATGGAGAATATCAATTCTGTCAATAGTTGAAAAATTTCTACATTCAATGGAACAAATTGTTATGGATGAAAAAATCAGATGATTTCATATCTTCTATCTTTGGGCCATGATGTTGTTGATACATCTACTATTGGATTTCCACCTATTGAAAAAAATGATCCTATGACATTTGCTGATAAGATAAACATAGAAGTTGATGGAAAGTCTATAAATGATATTCTCATGTCCTAATCAGTAATTGTTTATCAAAAGGAGATGGGTCTGAAAACATCAAAAGGAATGTGGGACAAGCTGAAAAGTGTTTTCAAAGGAAATACAAAAGTCAAAGGGGCCAAGCTACCAATCGGTCGTAGTATGTTTAAGGACAGTGGTATGAGAGATGAAGAAACAATTTAGTTATACTTCTCTAGAGTTGATGAAATTTTATGAGACATCAGAGTATTTAGAGAAGACATAGAAGATTGTAAAATTGTGAATAAACATATGAGAAGCTTTCCAGATATGTTTGATTTTAAAATTTATCTTTTGAAGATTAAGATGATTTATCTCTTGATGAAATCCATAAAATTATTATTTCTTATGAAATGAGGAAAGCTCAAATATTTAAGTTAAAATATTAAAGATGAAATGGATTTTGAATCTATGTGAAAGATGAAAATTCAAGATGATGATGTAGTTAATCCTTGTGAGTACAATGATAAGTAAGATGAAGAGTTGAATGAAAAAAAATCATTTATCTTATATCCCAGAACTATCGAAGTGGAAGAGGAATGTATGGAGGGAAAATTCCTCTCAAATGTTTTATGTGTGGTGTAAATAGACACATTTTTATGAAATTCCCTATGAGGAAATTTTGAGAAAATAAAGATGTTTCTAATTAGAATCCTTGATGGATGAATTATAACAAGAATGAAAATAAAGGGAAGACTTCTAAAAAATTCAAGAAGATGTTTTTATGGAATGAAAATAAGTATGTTGAGCAAGAAGGTTGAATAGTGATCATCTTACAATGATTACACATAATATGACTGTAAAAAAATATTCAAGACCAATATTGAAAATTTTGATAAAAAAATATTTCAACAAAGATTAAAGATGGTGGCAAAGAATCGTACAGAGAATATCAGAAAATATTCAAACATCTTGCATGTCTTGAGAAAAACAAATCTATCAAGAAAGAAATCCATGCGATGAAGAAAAATCATAAAGAAGTACATGATGGAAGTAAATATGTCACCAACAAGGAAGATTAATACATACCAAAAAAAATAAGTTACAAAAATAGAATTGCTGATCATGGAAAGATGTTTGAAGATCATAAAAAAGATGTAAACCAAAGAAGAATAGGTCAACAAGTTACAATTAGATGTTATTGAGTCTGTAAATACCTGATTTAAGATGAATGAAAACTACAAAAAATCCATAAACATTAAAGCTAAGAGTTCCATGACTGCTGAGAAGGCATACCATGAAAATTGGGCGAAATATTCTCCTGTCAAAAATAATGTTTTATATTATTCTTCTAACAAATTAGTTTATGGAAGAAGTATTAGTATTTTTTTGATGGAGAAAGGATGTGAGAAACCTATCAATACTATAAAAGTATAAAACTCACTCAAAATAAGATATGGGAAACATCTAACTTTTTTTGGAGATGAAATATGTTATCAACCTCAACAATGTTTCTATTATGAAATATCAATCTTTAATAGAAAATGAAGATTTGAGGGCTATTTTGGGTGCTGAGGAATATAAATTCATAGAGATTTTAATTTTTGGGACAATTTATCTCTACCAGAATGATGTCTTGAGCCATGTTGAAGAAATAGTGAAAGAAAAATGAGTAAATTTATATACTCATAGAAAGTTGAAAAGATGAATTCTCAAGATGATAGAAAAATTCCAATAATGAATAAATTGGAATTTTTGGAAGAAATTTGAGGTTGATGTGATCAGTCTGGTCATTATGACAATTGATGTATGACACTCCCTCAAGAACATGTTTCTTATGTTAAGAATGAAAAGAATGTTAAAAAAAAGGTTGATGAGAGAGCTTTTGTTGTTGAGATAGAATTTAATGCAAGTAAGAGGACCAAACCATGGATTCTTGATAGCGTTTTTTTGTCACACATGAAATTTCATGTAAAAAACATGGAACATGTTGAATTTCATGATGGATGATAGGTTAATTTTGGGAATGATAGTTCCATAAAAATGAATTTAATCGAAATGGTCGAGATTGATGTACAGAAACTGAAATCTAAGGTAGTCTTTATCATTGATGTTCTAAAACATAACATACATTGTGTATGACAACATTGTGAATTTGTAAAAGATGTTATCTTCAGAATAGATTCTGGTATTATCAAATGTTTGAAAAAAATCAAAGAGATTAAAAAATGTGAAAGAACGAGTGGGAATCTCTTTCAAATTTGAGAATCCAATTACTCTTGTTATTGGAGTGATGAAGATGAAAACATGTTTGTGCAGAAAAGACTTTGCTAACTTTGGTAGAAGAACATGAGTATGGTTCCTAATGTTGATGTTGTTCGGGATTATCCAGAACTAAAAACAATAGATACAGATGTTTGTATTACTTTCCTGAATGGAAAGATGACTAACAAACGTCAAAAAATAGTTGAGATTCAATCTAAAAAACCACTTGAGAATATTCATTCCGCTCTATGTGGTCCGATGAAACAAAATTCAAAAAAAGAGGTTTATACTTTATTTGTTTTATCGATGATTTCACTCCATTGAAAAACATCATGTTCATGAATTATAATTCAAAGGCTATTGAAATGATTAAGGTAATCAAAAATAATGTTTAGAAAGAATTGGGAGCTTCCATAAAGAAGCTGAGAATATACAATGGTACCGAATTCATAAGAAATTCTTTTGAAATATATATATAATAATTCTTGGTATCAAATATCATAATAGTTTCCTTATACACCACAAAAAAATGGAGTAGAAGAAGGGAAGAATAGAATCTTAGTGGAAATAAGAAGAAGTATGTTATCAGAATAAAAACAATCAAAAAATTTATGGAGAGAACCTGTTAGCACTATTTTACATGTTCAAAATAGATTTTTGTGGAGATTGGAAACGAAAATTACTCCTTATAAGATGTGGTATAAAATAACTTATTTGAAATACTTCCATTTTTTTTGATGTCCATGATTGCTCAAAATAAAAAAAATCCAGACATAGTATTGTTTAATGAATAGATAAAGAATGAGTATTTATAGGTTATTCACCAAATGGAAGAAGTTAGAAATGATTGAACAAATATTTATAGATGTTAGTAGACTCATATAATGTGAAGTAAATAGGAAATCAATGTTCCATCACAAAATATAATAATAATACAATGGAAGATAAATTAGAGAATCCCCATAAAGGAGAAATTGATTTAGATGAGTCCCATGGGAAAGAAAGTTATACTGCGAATGGACATTTGAGTTTTCCCTCCTTATGAAAACATGTTGAATATAAAAATATTATTGGGGATTAAGAGGATTCAGTTTGGACAATAAGGAAGCAGAGGTTATGAATTCACACTTTCCTTATCTCAAAAGTTGAACCATAATTAGTTTCATAATATATCTAACATAAAGAATGGGTGAATGGTATGAATGCAGAACTGTATCAGATTGAGAAGAATAAAAGGTGGGAAATTCTTCAAAGGCCACCGTATAGAAATGTTATCATAACCAGGTGGGTTTACATAAATAAATTGATTGAACCTAGGTATGTTTAAAGAAACAAAGCTAGGATTGTGTGTAAAGGATATGAACATGTGGAAGGTGTGGATTTTGGTGAAACCTTTTCCCATGTTGTAAGGTTGTAAACAATTCGAATGTTTCTTGAAATGGATTCTCATAGGAATTGCAAGATTTATCCGATGGATGTAATTTTATCTTTCATGAATAGTGATATTGATGAAGAATTTTACATTGAACAAACCTATTGGTTTTTACCTGATGAGTACAAAAACAATGTTTTCAATTTTAATAAATACTTGTATTGGTTGAAACAAGCTCCACGAGCATGGTATTTAATGGTTTTACAATTCGTTCAGAAATTTGATCTTTCCTAAAAGAATGGTTTATATAAACATGTATGTTTATTTTGTTGACACTGAAAAATTAATTGTAATCATTTAGGTGGATGATATAATTTTTTCTGAAGATGAAGAAAATGTTTTTGAAGAGTTATCTGAAGAGATGAATAAAAATTTTGAAATGAAAATGTTAGGAGAATTATCTCTCTTCTTTGGCATACATGTTCACCAACATGAAAACAAAATTTTCTTATCCCAAGAAAAGTATGATAAGGAATTTTTAAAGAAGATTGGGATTGAAGAATCAAATGACTTATCAACTCCTATCTCAGTGAGCACAAAGTTGAGCAAAGATGAATCGGGGAATGGTGTGAATCAGAAAGACTTTAGAATGTTTATAGGAAGTATTCTTTATCTTATTACATCAAAACATGATATTACTTATTTTGTGAACCTATGTTCCCAGTATCAATGTAATCCAAATGAATCACACATGTTGGAAGTTAAGAGGATTCTGACATATGTTAATGGAACAAATCACAAGGGGTAGTTATACTAGAGAAACAATTAGATGATGTTTCATGGATATACTGATTCTGATTGGGAGAGTGATTGTAATGATAGAAAATCAACATCAGGAGGAACATTTTTCATGGGGGAATGCTGTTTGAGTTGAAATTGTAAGGAAAAAAGTTCAGTAACATTAAGCACAGATGAATCCGAATATGTTGCAGCTACTCAGGCTTCTACTCAAATAATGTAGATGAATGTTCAGTTGAATGATTTGAAAGTGAATGTTTTTACACCATAGAAGATACTTTGTGATAATCAAAGTTCCATTGATCATTCTAATAATCCAGTTCAACATTCAAGATCCAAAAACATTGATATAGAGGATAAATTTTTAATTGAGAATGTTTCTATTAGAGAATTCATTATGGAATATATTTCAACAAAGTATCAGATTACTGATATTTTTAAAAAAGAGTTGTCAAATAAAATTTTTATTGAACAGAGGCTGCAACTCCGTGTTCATCCTCCTCCCATGACTTATTAAAAAATCATAAAGACGATTCCCCCACTATTCTTTGGATTATGTTGTCAAAGGTGGAGAGTAAGTAAAAACATTCAACATTGAAAGATGTGTTTACTTGAAGTTTTTTTATTAATATGAAGCAGTTGTTATCATATAATGAGGGATAAAGAAAGAATGATTAGAGAGGAAAAGAAAAATGAGAAAGATAAAGATAAAAGTTTAGGGGGTGTTTGAGTAAGGGGAATTTTATCCTTACATGGCCACAAAATATTCTTACCACCAAGGGATGTAAATCCTTTAAAAACATTATTTTATCTAGTACAGTGGTGTACAGACACACATTTTTCAGAAATGATATTTTTTGGTAATGTTAAATAAATTGAGATGAGAAAATTTTTGAGAGGTAAAAACATGTTAACAAGGGTTGCCCAAAAATCTAAAGGGGGAGATTAATGAACCATTGTGGTGTTTTGTTTTAACAAAGATTATGTATTTTTGACAACTAATATTTTTTTGAAGAATGTTTTGGAGTTACATAAAGTTGAAGATGTTGGTGGTTGAAAATTTTATTAAAGATAATATTGTTGAAGAATAAGAAGTCAGATGTTAAGAAAGTGACTCAAACTTTATAAAAAAAATTCATATAACACTATGCTGATCTTTATGTTCTAAAAAATAATGAAAATTTTCCTGATAATTGATTTTAATGAAATTCGGGAAAGGGTTGATGTTTTTTAGCAACAACATGAGAAATTCGAAACCAGGATTTAGAGAAACCTTATGAGGAAAATCTGATCCTACTTCTGAACGTGTTACTCGGATCCTACTTTTGAGCATGTCACACAGATCCTACTTATGAGAAAGTTACTAGGAAACTTGGATCCAACTTCTAAGTATGTTACACATATACTAATTCTGAAAATGTTACCCAAATTCTACCTCTGAGCATGTTACCCAAATCCCACTTCTCAGCAAGTTATTGGTTAACCCGGATCTAACATCTGATCATGGTACTGGGAAATCTAGATCCTACTTCTTAGATTGTTTCTTGGAAAATCAGATATTAAAAACTAAGGATGTTTTTGAGTTTAAGGAAATGTTTCTTATAGATCACTTCCTTATGCAACAAAAAGTATCTTACAATAAACTTCCATAAATAAGGAAATGTTTCTTAGATAAAGAGAAGTTTCTTACAAAAAAAGTTTTTCAAGAATATTTAAGAGTTGAAGAAGTCATAGTAAGATCAAGAAAAGTTTGGATCCTAAATTTGGAAGTAGTATGAAAATTCCAATTAACATTTTGAGAAAATCGTAAGCTGAATTCTACTAAAATTGGAACCTGGAAGTTGATTTAATGATAACCTGGAAGTTCAAGACATCCGAATCAGGAAGTTAAATAAATTGGAACTAAGAATTTGAAGAAACCGAAACCTGCAAGTTAATGTAATAAGAACACATATGATCAAGATATTGGAACCAGTAAGTTCATGAAATTAGAACTGAGAAGTTATAGAAATCAGAACAATGAAATTCATGAAATCTGGACAATGAAATTCACGAAATCAGAATTAGGATGTTCATGAAACTGGAACCGAGAAGTTGAAGAAATCAAAACCTAGAAGTTAAATAATTAATAACCATGAAGTTGATGAAATCAGAACCAGGATGTTAAAGAAACCAGAACATAAATTTGGAACCATATGACAATCTAGAGCAATATGTTGAGAAACCTGCAATGAAATTTCTGAGCAACATTTTGAGGAAACCAGAATAAAAATTCTAAGCAACATTTTGAGAAAACAAAAAAACAATGCTGAGAATCATGTTGAGAAAACTGGAATGAATATTCTGAGCAACATGTTAAGAAAACCGTAACCTAAATTATTAAGAAACAGATTTCATATAATGAAATGATATTTGTCAAGAAAGATATGTATATTTCAAGAAGTAAATCCCAAATTTAGACTAATGTGTAAATATCAGAGAAATTTATGGTAGCTTAAAAATTTAAAATATTGAATATTAAATGCGAGTTATTTGTGGAGTTATTACAATTTTAGGTAGCGAGAACGACTTTCAAGATTCCCGCCTTTGTTTTCTACATTTCTGATAAATATGTGCCCTGATTAGTCACTCTTTTTTAACATTGACATATGTTGTAAAAGAGGAGCACTGGATAATTAAAAGTGGAAAGTTCCTACTATATGAATAATTTTTCTTGAGTGTTTTAGAATAAGGGAATCATAATCATCTTACCATGATAAGATGATCAAAATTATCTAGATGAATTTTTCTTGTGTTTTTTAGCAGAAGGAAATCAGAACCATCATTACCATGCTGAGAAGACATGTTTCAAATAATCAGATTCAATAAAACTAGACAGAAGATTCTAAGTGAGAATTTGTGGAGAAGTACCAGCAATTTTATTATTCATGTTTTTGTCAAATTTTTTCTTTAAGAAAACATTATAAACTGACGGGAGTTGGTATAATCTCTCATATCAGGAGATAGAATGTGTTTAACGGGAGATGGAACATGTTACATTCAATTATTATTATGGTGGATATCCATAGAACCATGGGAGTTGCTATAGAAAGAACATAGGTTCTCATATTGAGGTTGAACCATGTAAATCTACTGTGCCTTTATTTGTTTTCATTTCTGGAATGCTTGTGTTTCTGGCTAAATGTATATAAAGAAATAAATCTTAATAGGTTTCAAGGTCTAGGTTTATAAATGTTTTGAAACTTATAAAAAGTAAAGGGACTCCTTTAACCCCACCCCCTATTAGTTATCAGTCTATCATTGAAACTTCAATAATATTAATTTACATTTTGGCATCCTGGGAAAAATAAAACAAAGAAAGTGGTGAGCTCCGATGCTTTGTAAAGATTTCAATTTAGCAAAAACATTAATAAATAATCATAAACATTTATGGAAATGTATACGAATACAACACAATAAATTTAAACATAAACATCATCTTAATATGGAAAATATAAATCAAATAATTCAATTTACTTATTCATATGGATAATCTACCAGTCAAATAATCACATTTAATATCAATATCCAATTTCATAATGATTGAATGATTAATTATGGAGATCATTACCACATAGTCATGGCCTCATCCCAAGAAAATAGATAAGATTTTGTTAAGACCTTCTTCCAAGACACTAGTTTGTCTCATGAGACCTATCGATGCATCGATGAGCTATAATGGGCTCCACCCGTCACTTACTAAGTCCAATGCACCTCTTATTTGAAAAGGTATAAACATAACATAATCAGTCCTATTAAAACCAGAATATGAAATGTTAATACTTTAACTATAATACAAAAAATTTCTAAAAATAACACATCCATAGTAAAACATATCACAAAACCATCATTACAATATGTGATATTGTATCTTAATAAAACAACTTCAAACAAATGTAAAATCCATTAGGGGATATTTACATAGATGAAATCAAAACTATTTTAGAGAAATATCTATATGTTTTGTTATGTAATTCATTTTTTTTTTGGGATAAGATGTATTTGACTAATATACAGAATGATATTAACATCATGAACCTTATTTTTTAATCAGAAAATGAAATTTGTTCATGAATGCTAACAATGGAGAATGAATCTCACCGCGTTCGTGGAGACGGTAATCCGTTTGTATGCCTGAGTGAGAATACCATTCTATTGATGGTGGAATCATATGAAATTGGATGTTATTTAATATATTCAAAATCATTAACTTGTTATATTTAATATTTACATTAATTATACTCATTATTATACCCTTCCAAAAAATTATGTGTCGAATAACCAAATACTAAATGACGTAGAGTCGATAAGTTGTACGTATGCAGGTATGATGAGTTTTTAATTCATAGGATGGATTGAATAATTAATATGGATTTACCATATTTATAATAACATCACAATATGTATAATGGACTGTAGTAATTTTTTTGGTATTGAAACAACAAGGAAAGAGGATGTGGAAGAAGAAAAGTACTTTGAAAGAGGTGATGAAATTATTACTTATTCTTCAAGTTCTTCCTATTGATTTGATAAAAAGGAATCCTTAGGTTGTCTTCTGATCAATGTATGGCCTCTAGAATTATGTGTGGGTAGTTGGGAGGCTATTTGTGTTTGTATTGGCCATGCCAAATGTCTTTGGAGGTGTGATTTTGAAAGAAGGTAAAGTACCCTTTTATAAGAGAGGTGGGGGTCACTTTAGAAGAACCTTCGAATATTATTTTATTTTACAATCATATTCAGTTTCTGATGGCTCTAAAAGAATTTATTTCTAGGATAAGGTGCATCTGGGTCGAAAACCTCTTAACTAATAGGTTTTATATAGGTTTAGCTAACCATATTAACCTTATCTGTTATATTTATCTCTTAGTAAAATAGTCTAACTATTAGTTTTTATTATTATATTATCATAATAAATTATTAACAAACATACTATACAAAACCATGAAAACCCCAAGAGGTTCATTATTGAAATATATAACATTATAAAAGTCCTTATTTAATCCTTAGATTCTTAGGAATATTATTTTCTTTAACAATATAGTATTTATTTTAAAATCTAAATTATTTCAATTTTGACATTATTTCGTATTTTTTTTGAAAGTCATAAAAACATTATCACTTTGAAAAAATTTATTTATTTATCCCTAAAATGTCATATCAACTGAGAAAATTATTGTAATACATAAAAATTCTCAATTTAAAATTATATTAATATTTATAATATCAATAATTTTAATCCTTCAACAATAAGGTAATTTCTGCATCATCATTGGGTCATAAATAAATTTAATTATATAATGTCTAATAATTATTAATAAAATACAATTATGTGGAAAATATTTTTAACTTTTATAAATAATATTTATAGTTGAATTTATCAAATGTATAACCATATACTAAAAATGGATTTGTTATTAAACATTGAATTTAACACTTTTAACACTTCTTTAAATAAAATAATAATAAACGTCTGAATCTAATCCAAGTAGACTAAAAGGATCCTATATAATTCCTAGGGTTGATTTTGGTTTAAATAAACATATAAAATTGAATTAGGAAATGTGTTAGGGTAATTATAATTTTATTTTTCCTTTAATTACCCTATTTTTTAACCTAGGTAAATAAAAATAAAAAGTAACTATTCACCAAATTTTTTTCATCTTATTGAACCACATTTTACATACTGATGTCAATGATGTCTCTCATATTTTTGAAATTCATTTTGAAGAAGTAGTAATATTACATTTTATTCAAATTTTCAAATGTTCATAGAAGTGGGTAAAATACATTAAAAAGGTCAATAAAATTATATATATATAATATTATTATAAAATGACTCCAATGAATTACCCTAGACTAATATATGTATTATGTGTCTATTTTGAGATTAAATTAATTTTAAATTAAAATAATAATTATTTTAATAAATGTCTGTTTTAAATAACAACGCTTTGTTTTTCTATATTCATTAAAAATTGAATGTTTTCAGAAAGAATCCAAAAATTCACCATAATATATTTTTGATATTATAAATCCAAAAATTAATTCTATTATAAAAAATAAAATTAAAAATATCTAAAAAATGGGTATTACTATTCATAATGGCTAATTTGATTGATCGTGCTGTGCTAGAACTCGATTTTGCCTATAATGCACCATATTGAATTAATCAAAGAGAAACATATCGTGGAAGCTTGTGGTATTACATTCTTCCCTCATTAAAATAATTCCATCCTCAAAATTTCTAAAATAACCCTATGTAAAATGATTCGGGTGCTTTTTCATCATATGTTCCTCTGGTTCTCACATGGCCTCTTCCATCTTATGGTTTCTCCATAGAACTTTTACCTAAATAGTTGACTAGTTTCTCTGCAACTGTTCTCTGGTATTAATAATCTTGATAGTCTATTCACAATAAGAGATATCAGGTTCTAGTTCTATTTTCATATAGGTGAGTAAATGTGTTGGTACATGCATATATTTTCTCAACAGTGATACGTGGAACACATCCTGAACTTTGGAGAGACGTGGAGGCATTTCCAAGGGATAAGGGACAACCCTAATTAGTTCTAGAATTTTGAAAGGTCTGGTGTACCTGGTACGTAATTTACCCTTCATACAGAAACATATTACACCCTTCCATGGAGATACCTTCATGAAAACATGATCTTATATATGAAATTACAAATCCATCCTTTGGTTATCTTCATAGATCTATTGCCGAATTTGATATTATTTGATGAGTGATTGGATAATCTTCACCTTTTCTATTGTATCCTAAAAATGTTATGGGCCTATGTGTTTTATTTCACCAACATCATCCCAACAAGTTGTTGTGCGAAATATCATTCTATATAACGCGTCATATAGCACCATCTGAATACTTGAATTTAATCTTTTGTTATAGGGAAATTCTACCAGAGATAAATATTGATCCCACATACCAAGAAGGTCAAGAGTGAAATATCTAAACAAGTATTCTAAGGTTTGAATAGTCTATTCTGATTGTCCGTCAGTTTGAGGGTGGTAGGAGGTGCTCAAACAAAGTTTAGTATCCAAGTCCTTCTAAAAACTTTTGTATAATCATGATGTAAAATAGGGATCACTGTCAGAATCAATCGGTAGGGGTACTCCATGATGTCTTTCAACTTCATTAACATATTGTATTGTTAAACGTTCAAGTGTAAAATCTTATCTTGTAACAAGAAAATGAGATAACCTAGAAAGATGATCAATAATGAACCATATTGAATCATTCCAACTTGGAGTATTTTCAAGCCCAATTAAAAAGTCTATCGTAATATCATCCTACTTCCACTCATAATGGGGAGAGGTTACATGACTCCCCTATGATGTTTTCTTCTAGCCTTCACCTATTGAAAACCATAAATCCAAATACATAATCAGAAATATCCCTCTTTATGTTGTCCCACCAAAAAATGTTCATTCAAATAACTATACATCATAGTGATACCAAGGTGTATAGAGATAATAGAGATATGAGAATCATCCAACTATTTCCATTCTAGATCAGGTATTTTAGCAACACAAATTCTCTTTTAAAATTTCAAAATTTCATCTTCTTATACAAATTCGATCAATATCCCTTCATTCACAGCATTGATTATATTTTTAAACTCCTCATCATCTTTCTAAGAACTATTTATCCTTTATAATAAAGATGGTTTGGAGACCATTTGAAAATTTATTGATGTTTTACCTTCTATGATTATTCCCATAACCATCATTACTAGATTCATGACCATAGGGACCCTTTCAATTCTCATCTTGTTCAAAACTCCAAGAAATTTTTTTCTCAAAGCATCTACCACATTATTTGGCTTCCCTAGGTGAAAGTGTATAGTAAAATCATAATCCTTGAGTATTTCAAGCCATCATCTTTTCCTCATGTCGTGTTCTCTCTATGAGAAAATATACTTCAAACTCTAGTGATCATTATATATCTCACAATTTTCGCTAGAGAGATAGTGTCTCCATATCATCAAATAAATTATTACAGTTTCTTACTCAATATAATGAGTGGAATACTTTTGTTCATGAATTATTAACTGTCGTGATGAATAGGAAATAATACAATAATTTTTCATATGGAAACAACCAAGTCCATTATTTTAAACATCACTATGAATAATAAAACCATCATTCCCCAATGGTAGATTAATGATAGAAGACTTCACTAATAATCTCTCTAGTTATTCAAAACATTCTTCACACTCTTTTATACAAACAAATTTAACCACTTTACATGTGATCATGGATAATGGGTTTGCCAATAGGGTAAAATCTTGGACGAAACACCTATAATATCCTTCTAAACCAATAAAATTTTGTACCTAAGTTATACTTTCAGTGGGGGCCATTATTGTATTGTTCTTGTCATAGCAGGAACAATAGAGATTCCATCCTTGGAGATAATATTTCCAAAAAAATAATTCTTCTGAAGCCAGAATACACACATGTTAAGCATCCCATATAATTAGTTTATTCTATAAGTCTTTAGAATAGTTCCCAAGATATTATCATGATGTTCATAGATTTTTGGATTAGAACAAGATATCATCCACAAATTACACTAAAAAGACATCAAGATAATCATAAAAAATTATATTCATTAGATCCATGGAAATAGAGGGAGAATTACTCATTCCAAAATGCATTACTGTAAGCTTGTAATGCCCATACCTGGTATGAAATGTTGTCTTCGAAATGCCTTCCTTCTTCACACATAACTGATGATATCCAGATCAAAGGTCAATCATTGAGAAATAAATATCTCCATGAATTTGATTGAATAAATCATCAATGTTAGGTAGGGGATACATAATATTTATTGTTATAGAATTGATCTGCCTCTAGTCATGCACATCCTCATAGATCCGTCTTTCTTATTAACAAAAACAAAGGGGCTCCCCATGGAGAAACACTTGGGAGAATAAATCCTTTATTAATCAATTCCTCTATATGTTTCTTTAGTTCCACAAATTCCATAGTGGCCATTCTATAAATGATCCATGATATGGGCTTCGAACCAAGAACTAAATCAATGGAGAACATAATTTCTCATTTTGTAGGATGTCTAGTTAAATCTTCTAGAAACACATCATCCTATTATTTCAAAATAGTTATGTCATATATTTGAGAATTCCTTTCCTCATCCAAAGTTATATCACATTCATCCTCCTCAATAATAGAATTTAGTAGAGAAGCTGGGTGGGGATCTAGATAAGAATCAGATGGTGTTGTTTCTTACCAAAAGATAAGGTACTCCTAATCATCGTCAAAAATTATAAACTCCTTCTTCCTACAATAAATTTTCATATTAGGATCTGAAATCCAATCTGTAAAAGGGATTATATAAAATCAAATCATTGGTAGGATGATGAGATTATCCAATAGTGTATGATTATATGCCCTACTAGGATGTTATTCACATAACATTATTGGAATGATAATTCTATGAGGAGTTTTGACAAAAAATCCCTTTAAAATCATAGTGTAAATATCTAATTTTATTAGAAAAAATGGAAGATATGAAACAATGTGATGATCCAAAATGAAATAAAGTGCTGGATAAATTTGAGTAAACCATAAAATTACCTCCCATGACTTCATTTTAAGCTTCATCCTCAATAATAGTGACATCACAAGCTTGGCAATGCTCCTTTGTCCATTTCTCAGGTAATATTCCCTTAACCTTAGTACATTCATTTAAATAATGCCCTGTATCTCTACAATTGTAGTATTTATCGTTTACATCCTCCTTCAGTCCCTTAAAATCACAAGCATAGAGGCCGTTTCCCCACACTTATACCAGACTAACATTTCCTTCAGGGAAGTACCGAGGTGTTTCTTCCCACATTTACTGCAGGATGAAAATTTCACTTTTCTATCTTACCCTTATTTCTATTTCAAGAGTTTTTAGTAGATCTCTTAATATCTTTCTTTTCATTAATTTCATAAGACATAGAGAATTATTTTCTTATCATAATAGCACAAGAGACTGTATCTTCATATGATTAAAAGCATTGTGTGACAAATGCTCGAGGAAGAAATGGTTTTAACCCATCAAAGAAAGGATCAATCTTACTCTTGGGATACATATATAATCAACAACATTCCTTTATATCCTTATAAAGTTAGCCTCATATTTTTCGACATTCTCATCTACCTTTTTTCTAAGACTCAGAAATTTTCATTCCATATATACTCGATGGTCACAAAGAAATTATTTTTTAATGAAAATATATTTAAAATCCCACCATTCCATATTTGATACTTATTCATCCTCCATTGTGCTTTTAATTAACGACCACCATTGATATGTATCCCATGTGAGGCAATAAAATACAATTACAACTTTTCCCCTTTTTATACTCCCTAAATCATTAAATATTTTATATACAGAACTTATCCATTGCTTAGCTACAAATGGATTTGTATTCCCATTTAATTTTGGTGGGTTTTGAATCCTGAAGCGGTCTAAAAATGATCATCCTCGTTGTTTATTATGGTGCTCTATATGTTTAAGGTAATTATTCATAACCTTAGTGAGTTGTCCCTCTATGTTTAAAATTTTATCAGCACCAGTTGCATCACTAGATCCATAATAATTATCTTGAATATGAAAGAAATCCATACATGGATTACATGAGTTGATATGGTTTACATTACTTCCACTAGAAGCCATGTCTAAATAATGGAATACACTAGAATAGTTTATGAATCATAATATATAATTGAAAACTTGTAAAACACATAACATAAATTATAATGTTTAGGGAAATAATATATAATCATAAAAATATTTTCTTCAACGAGGTATATACTCATAAATCCTTCATAATGGATTGTAAATAAAATGTGATTTATCCTAAGCATATCCCTCGGGTTTGTCATAAGGAAAAGGGAAATAAGGCATGTTGTCAGGTACCAGGATACTCCAGGTCAAGCCCGAAACTCCTTATCAGAGTTTTCACTCCTTGGTACATATGTGCTAGACAAGCCTGTACCTGCTCGTATACAGACATATATGTATTTCTTGTAAAACACACAAAATATCAACATTACCAAAACTCTATGAAGTTATTCTATATTTATAATATAATTCTACCTTTGGGTAATGTTTTCTAATCAGAGTTTTTCTAAATCTAGTTTCCATGGTTTTTAATAAACTTCATCTCATATGAACTGTAATGCCCTGAACCTAGTTACCCTGAGCTGACGCATTATAACATAACATTGGAATGATAAGAAGAGATCATGTATCGAAAGATTGATTAGTTTAGTATCCTTAGATGTGGTAGATAAAAACATACATTTTACATTACATAATGAAATGAAAAACAACAACAACATTGTGTCCCCTTTGAAAACTCATATATAAAGGAGCCTATTCCTACAGGTTAATCATAATATAAATCTTCACATCCTGGAAAAAATAAAACATATAATGGTCTAAGCGAATATTCTTATTAAGGATAACAATAAAGAAGAAACTGTGATAAATACGTTAAAAATTTAAGGAAATGTATAAGACTAAAACACATTCCTTTTAAACATAAAATTAAACAAAATATGGAAATGATAAATCAAATAATTCCATTTACTTATTCCCATGGATATTCAACTAGTCAAATAATCACATTTAATATCAATATCCAATTTCATAATGATGGAATGCATAATGGAGGATATCATAACCATATAGTCAAGGACTCGTTCGAAGACTACAAATAAGATTTTGTCAAGGACTTATACCAAGATACTAGTTTGTATAATGAGACCTAATGATGCATCATGGATCTATAGTAGGCTCCACCCATCACTTACTAAGTCCAATGCATTCCTTGTATGAAAAGGTTGAATCATAACATAATCATTTGTATTAAAAATAGCATAGAAATTTTAATACATTATCCATAAACCATGAATGGTATAAAAATAAAACATCCACAGTCAAACATATCACAAAAACATCAATATAATATGGAAGATTTTATCATAAAAAACCAACTTCAAAAAAGTGTAAAATCTATTAAAAGATGTTGAGATAGATGAAATAAAAACTATTTGAGAAAAATATATCATTATATTTTGAAATAACATAAATGTCCAATAATTATAAAGAAAAAAATTATTTTGATAAAATTATTATAAGTTTTATAGGAATTGTTGAAGGTGTTATAACAGCGGAAAATAACCACACTCACCAAATAAGAAAAAAAACCTTCTTTCCTTAATTTCATCGAAAAGGTCGTAAAGGTCCTTGTTTTGAAAAGCATATCAATATTACATTATAAAAATTTAATTAAAAGTCAAACAAGTTTATTAATGAATTTAACCCATAGGCTAGGAAAATGTTTTGAAATACATTTTTTAGAAACATGGATGAGGATGATTAAGATGTCCAAGTAGATACTCAAGTGTATCAAACCTCGGATAATGAAGTGATTGTAGAAATAAAAATTACCGTGAACTTTTCATTGATCGAGTGTAAGTTAAACTCCTATATAATAGTTTAAAAATTATACAAGAACCAAATACAATAAATATGATATCATATATTATATTCGAATATTTCCATGTTAATAATATTTCAGTAGTATCATTGTTTCAGGTGTTAATTGATTCATTTTCCTTTATATGTTTTGTTATATATGACATGTTAGTTATGTATAGGATGTATTTGATTCATATAAATTATGATATTAACTTCTAAATCACTATTTTTTAAAAATAAAACGAAATTAATTTTTGAATGGTTACGATGGAGAATGAATCTTATCGCAGTCGTGGAGACGGTAATCCGCACGTATGCACAAGGGACAATATTATTCTATTAATGGTGTAAAAATATGTAATTGGATGGTATATCATATATACATAATCATTAACATGTTTTATTTATTACTTAAATCAATTATACTCATTATTATACCCATCCAAATAATTAGGTGTTGAATAACAAAGTACCCCATGACGTGGAGACGGTAAGCCATACGTGTGCACGTGTGGTAACATTGTCATTCATAAGATGGATAGAATAATGAATATGGTTGTACCTTATTTATAATAACATAAAATTATGTATAAGGTATTGGGTTTATTATTTTGTTATTGAAGCAACAAAGAAATAGGTATTGGAAGAAGAAAATAACTTTGAAATAGGTGAGGAAATTATTACCTCTTCTTTGGGTGCTTCATTTGGATTTGAACAAAAATGATCCTTAAGTTGGATCCTGATCAATGTAAGGACTCTAGATTGATTTTAGGGATGTTGGAAGGATATTTTAGCGGTTTTTGGCCATGAAAAATGGAATTTCAGGTATGAAATTGAGAGAAATTGAAGTACCCTTTTTATAAGAGAGGTGAGCATCACATTAAGAAAAGTTAGAAATATTATTTTATTATACTGTCATATTCAGTTTATAATGGCTTCAAATGAATTTATTTTGAGGCGAAGGGGAGGATAGATTGAAAACCTTTCAACCAATATTTTGTATATAGGTTTCGGTTACCATATTAACCTTATCATTTAGATTTAACTCTCAGTTAAATAGTTTAACTTTTACTATGTATTCTTGTATTAGTATAATAAATGATTAATAAACATACAATAAAAATCCAAGAGAACCCCAGAGTGGTCCATTATTGATATATCTAACCTTATCTATGTCCTTTTTTCTAATACATATATTTTTAAAAATATTATATCATTTAATAATATAGTATTTATTTTAAAAACTTATTAATGTCAATTTTGACACTATTTTGTAATTTGTTTTTTTTGAAAGTCATAAAAACATTATCTCTTTAAAAAACATTTAATTAATCAACCAAAACATGTCATATTAACCTAGAAAATTATTGGATTACATAAAAAGTATAAATTTACAATTATATTAATTATTTTAATATTAATAAATTTAATCATTTAATAATAAGGAAATTTCTTCTTCATCATTGTGTCATAAATACATTTAAATATATAATGTATTAAAATTATAAATAAACTACAATGATTTATGAAATAGTTTTTACATTCTAATTAATATTTATTGTCTAATTTATCTTATGTTTAGCCATATATTAAAAATTGTATAGTTATTAAACATTGAATTTAATAGTTAATACTCATCTATAAATAAAATAATAATAAATGACCAAATCTAATCAATGTGGTGAAAAAGGATCATATTTTATTCCTAATTATTATTTTTGTCAAAATTCAATTATCCAATCAAATTAAGATGTGTGTTAAGGTAATTATAATTTCATTTTGTACCTTTAATTTCTCTATTTACATTTAACCATGGTAAATAAAATTCAAAAGTTATTATTAAAAAAAATTATTTTCATCTTATTGAACAACATTTTACATATTTATTTCAACCATGTCTCTATTTTTTTAAAATTCAATTCACATAAGTGGTAAAATTACGTTTTATGCAAATGTAAAAATGTGCAAATGTGCTAAGAAGTTATGTAAAAGTCATTTAAAAGTTCAATAAAATTTTATATATCTAATATTATTAAAAAAATTTATCTAATGAATTACCTTGGACGTATATAGGTATAAGGTATAAATTTTGAACTTAAAATAAATTTACATAATAATAATTATTTAAATTAAAGTCAATTTTAAACCATAACGCAGTGTTTTTTCACTATTCATAAAAAATTGAATGATTACAGAAAAATACCAAAAATTCACCGTACTCTAATTTTGATATTTAAAATACAATAATTAAGGCTATTTTGAAAAATAAAATTTAAAAAATTATCAAAAAGTGGGTATTACTATTCATAACAGCTAGTTTGATCAGTCATGGTGTGTTAGAACTCAATATTGTGTACAACACAACTTATTGCATTATTCAATGATAAACACATTGTGGGAGCTTTGGGTGTTACATTATATTTGGATTCATATTAAAAACATATAATTCACTTAAAAATTCCCATATTTTTAAAAGGATAATGTGTAATTCAATTCAAAGTTAAATATAAAAATAAATTGATAGTGTAAATAGTGCCTCATTCATTTGAAGTCTTCAGTTTAATTCTCCCACCATTGATATTTCATGGAAGAATTATAGAAATTTTGAATTCATCTAGATATTCCATGAATTATCCAAAATTCTGAGATCATTTATCTATATTTATATGGTGATAGTATAGAAAATCAAGAATCTTTACGACGTCCCTTCGATTTCTTGAAGAACACAGACCTAATCAAGAAAGCGGGATCAATTCAAGCATGTTCTTCCTTTATAATATCTATCTAAAATAATGGAAAGAGAGGAGATAATAAATTATCTAACTAAATTAGATAAAATTGTATCTCTTTGAATTCAAATTCCTAAAAAAAATTATACTTTGGTTATACTTTCTAAAATATCATTTTGGTCCCTAGTAAGTAATAATCGAAATTTTATTCATTTTTACACTTGTATAACATAATAAAATTTTCATAAATGTCACAAAAATTTTATCACATCCTTGAAATAGTATAAAATTTCATGTGATAAAATATGAACCATTAACTCAATCCATAACCTTACCAAATAAATAAATAAACTATAAATATCCAATGTTCATTAAGAAAAAAAAATATATTTTCTCATATTCATTTTTATGATTATTTTTTTTGAATAAATTGAAAAAAAATTCAATACCCATTATTCAACACATAAATAATATAATTTAATTAGTTTTGTATGTGATAGATCAAACATTAAAAATCACCATGCCCACACGTATGGCCTAGTTCGTTAAAAATTCATATTGATTAGTATAAATGGAAATTGTAGATACAATTACTGTGTGACCCTAGAGGACCTTATCTCAATAGAAGTGAGTCCAAAACAAAATCCATTAGTAGATACAAGAAACCAATCATGGCCACCATGAAGATAAGGAATTTCAAAACTATAACATATTATTTTTAACAATTAATGTGTAATGTAATATCTTTGTCTCAAAATATTTCATAATTCAGGATTAACACATGTGTCACTATCCTTTTGTTTTATTATATAGGTCATGAACTTATAATGTAGACCTAACTTATTATATCATGGATATAAATTTCAAAAGCTACTACCATCATTATCAACCTAAACCCATGAGATATCTCATCCTTAACTCAGATGGGAAAAATTATATCTTAAAAAATAAATCGATTTCATACCACCAATGATGCACCAAAAAAACTACCTATCTATGATTTCATTATCATGGTATTATCTATTCATAAAATTACTTGATTAAATGGAAAAAATTGATAATGATCTCTAGTATGAAGACCAATACACATGTTCATAGACAAAAACAACCAATGAATCCTGAAACACGTGGTCTTACTTTTGTTTGGTCGGTCTTCATGATATCAGTACTAGAGAATAGTAAGTGTGAACATCATTAGAAAAAGTATCAGTTAATATGATCTCACATAACCATATAGTGAGACATCATATGATTCCTATCAGTATGAGGTATTTAGAGTATGATACATACTTTTTATATTACAATAATATTATCCTGAGGTCTCATAAAATGTAGGAACTTCTATAACATTTTGATATGAAAGGTAATCAAAGGAAATTACCCTGAAAATATTATATTAACTAACATATAAACAATTATATTGTGAATGTAACACCCCAATATTCCTCGGTATGTTTCCTTTCGAATAATGCAATGGAGTGCATTGTACGCAACTTCGAGATTTTAACACACCATAACCAATCAAACTAGCAGTTATGAATAGTAATACATAATTTTTGAAATTTTATAAATTCTATCTCTCAAAATGGACTTCATTTTTGGATTCGGAATATCGAAATTATCCTAGGGTGAAATTTTGGATCTTTTCGGATAAATTTCATATTTTGATGAATACTGAAAATTACTAAATTTTAATTAAAAACAACTTTTTTAATCAAAATAATTAATAGAGATAATTTATGAATTTGAGTGGTTTTAAAGTATATTTAGAATATATTTTTACCATGTAATACAATTTGGGTCATTGAACATAATTTCACATTTAAACCAGACATAAACAAGTGACAATCTTTTGATAGTTATTATCTCTAAAAAACACGCTTTTTGTTTTAACAACGGGAATTAATTTTAAATTAATTTCTGCCACTTCTGTGTTTTGGATTTGGAAAAATTGATTCCATATTTGGAATCAGGATGTTCAAATTGTGTAAATTGGTAATTTTTATTTTTAAACATTTTTCGATAATTACTTCGGTAAATATTTTATTTACCATGGTTAAAGGGTAAAACCAGTAAGCAAGGGTTACAAAATAATATTATTATAATACTAAATTACCCTAAAACGTGTCTTAACCCTATTGGTTGATACATGGTCGACCATGGGCATCTTTGGGTTGATTTTGGGACTCCATGGATCCACTTTTAAGTGATAATGACACTTTATTTTAATTAAGTTAAAATAAATACAAAAATGACACAAGCATATATCTTTTAACAAAACAATTGTTACATAGGGTTATATATGTTGGATTTTAGATTATAAATATTCATTAGAAATATAAAAATATTTCCTACATAATGATATTTTATTTATAATTTTTAGAATTAAATAATTTAATTTATTTATGACACAATGATGATGAATTAATTACTTTAATAGTGAAAAAATAAACTAATTGATATTATAAATACCCAAATAAATATAATACAAACTTTTAATGAATTAAAATATATTTCTAGGATAATATGATATATTAGGATTTATTTAATTTACTTTTTTCGAAGTAATCAATCTATTATGAGTTTCAAAAAAATCTACTATTGAATAGTGTCAAAATTGACAAAAAAGAGTTCTTAAAACAAATATTATATTAGTAATTGATATTAAATTCCTCAAAAATCTAAGGTTCGGCCAAGAGACTTATATCATGATAGGTTCATCATTAATGGACCACTTGGGGGTCTCTTGGATGTATATAGTAAGTTTATTAACCATATAATATAAAAATACAAAGAGACATTGTAAAAGTGAAACTAATTAACTAAGAGTTAATACTTAAAGATAAGGTTAATATAATGACCCAAACCTATCTAAATTCTATTGGTTGAGTTTTTTTCGACCCATCCCCACCTTAAAATTTAAATAATAATCTTTGTATCCATTATAAAGCGAATATTAATTTATTATAAATTAATATTTCTAGCTTTTCCAAAGGTGCCCCTCACCCCTCTTATAAAAGGGCACTCCTCCTTCTCATTTCTTCACACCTTCAAAGCCCTTTGGATAGGCCAACCCCTGCCCAAATACTATCTCAACTTCCCTCACTACAACCTAGAGGCCTTAGTTTGATCAGAAAGCCAACCTAAGGAGCCCTTTTGATCAAATCAAAAGGAAGAACCCGAAGAAGAGGTAATGTTTTCACCACCCCTTTTCAAATTCCTTTCTTCTTCCACTCCACTTTCTTTGTTATTACCAACATAAAATAATAACTCCAATATCATATATATACTGTGATGTTATTATAAATATGGTACAACCATATTCAGTATTCTATCCATCCTTTGAATAACATGTCACCATACGTGCGTACGTACGGCTTACCATCTCCACGTCGTGGTGTAATTGTTATTCAATATATTATTATTTGGATGGGTATAATAATGATGTGTAACTCATGTAAATAATAAATATAATATGATAATTATTCTTTATATATTATATAACATCCAATTATATATTAATTTAATATCAAAACAATGATATTGTCACTCGTGCGTATGTATAGACTACCGTCTCCACGAACGCGATGAGATTCATTCTCCATCATATCCATTAAAGTATAATTATAATCTGATGATTTAAAAATAGTATCTAAGGACATGATATCATTGTGGATATGAATAATATACATCCCATTAATAACTAATATGGTTCACATAACAAAGAATATAAAGTAAAATGAACATGTTAACACCCGAAATGACGATAATTCTAAGATATTATTAACAAATCAATGTTAAAAGATCATATATGATATCATATTAAAGTAAATGATTCTTGTATAATTAAATAACAATTATTTCACCATTATACATGAGGTAAACCTACCGTCGACTAAGGAAAAAGTACAAAGTAAGGGGTTTCTTATCTCACTATTAATTCTGTGAGAATTCCATTGATCACCACTTAATTATTGCATGTAGTGTATGTGTACTGCCCATGATCGTATTCATTATGTAATATACTTTAAGTTATGGTTATTTACATCATCATGGTATGATACTTCTTTCATGGGTGTATGTTTCGTAAGTTACCTAATCGATAAGGGAATTTGAGATTTCAATTTCCACTCATTTGGCTTTACGCATATTTCATTGATTATATTACCCCAAGATTATGTGTGGAATCACTATTCATTTGATTATGTCATAATTTCCACTCCCCTTCCTATGGATATACTTTTGATACACATAATCACTCCATTGATAATTCTCAAGTCATTTATATGAATTTGATAAGAGTAATTTTAACTCATTCTCCATTTGTTGAGTTAAACATCCAATTCGTTGGTGTTGATTTTACAAGAATATGTGTGAATGTCCTTTGACTGTTTTACACTAAATATCCAATCATATTTAGTGTATTTATATTTTTCACACATAATTATGTCGTTTATTTATCCTTAACCTAAGGATACGACCTTTATGATAGATTTCATCTCAATTTACATTCCATTGAGACTTTTTTGTTGATATACACCAAATCACTTTTAGGTGGTGTATATAATGTACTTTGAAATAGTATATCATGAATCCCTTTATTCTAATGATATTACAAAGTTTTGATTACCTCAATTATTTGTATTCAAGTGTCTCTCTTTTAGTAAGAAACTCTAACTAAAATACCATTTTTAAATGTTTTATAGACTTATTCATCTAAATCATTCTCATTAATGTCCAAGTTTTAAAAATGGTTTTAAGGATTTATTTATATGGACATTAATGTTTAGAAATTAAAAATCCTTTTAAAAAGTTTCAATGTGGTATGGGACACTTTGATTCAAAAATCTATTTTTAAATGGCTTCTGGACAAATAGTGTGAAATTTAAATGATTTCACGAAAAAGGGAGATATTTCTCTCAAATAGTTTTGATGATTATTTTCATCTATATCAACATCCTTCATTATTCTTGATTGAGGTTAATGTGATACAATAAAATATTCCATATTGTATCGAATGAGTGATGTTTGACTGTGGATGTGCTATTTTTATACCATTCATGGTTTGTGGTTAAAGTATTGACATTTTGTATTATAGTTTTAATACGAATGATTATGTTATGTTTAAACCTGTTCATATGAGGAATGAATTGGACTTAATAAGTGACGGGTGGAGCCCGCTATAGCTCCTCAATGCATCGGTAGGTCTCATGAGACAAACTAGTGTCTTGGCACAAGGCCTTGGAAAATCTTATTTGTAGTCTTGGCACGAGGCCTTGGCTATGTGGATATGATAGTCTGGCATTATGCATTCCGTCATTATGAAAGTGGTTATTGATAATGCATGGGATTGTTCGACTAGTAGAATATCCATGTGAGTAAGTAAATGGCATTATATTATTTTATGTTTTCCATTTTATGCTGAAGGTCAAGTTTAAAAGGCTTTTGTTTTAGTTATAAACTGCCTTAAGTGTTTATGCTTAACTATGAAAGCTTCTGCTATAATTTTATCCTTACTGAGCATCTGAGCTCCCCCCTTTCAATGTTTTATTTTTCCCAGGATTATGAAGAAGTAATTTATGAATGACCTATAGGGATAGTATGAGGGGATATGAAGACAAGATGTTTTTTTTATGATGTAATGTAAAAATTTATGGATGTATCTAGTTATTCCAAGGCTACTAAACTAATCGGTCTTTCGAGACTTGATCTTTCTCGTGATCATGCCAATGTTATGTAATAATGCACCGACTCTAGGTAACTGGGGTCGGGGCGTTACAGTTGGTATCAGAGAAAGTTTACTACAAACCTTGGAAGCTAGACATAGATAAACTCTAATTAGAGCATGTTGACCTAAGATGAACTTTGAGGATTAGTATAAAATATCTTCCTAGAATTTTGGTATTGTAGAGATTTTGTGAGTTTTCCGAGCAATACATCCCTGCCTGGAAACGAGCAGGTAGAGGCGGCTCTGCCACAGATGTACCTAGGGGTAAAACCCGAAAACACCGCTTTGAGCTAGACTCGAACGGGAACTGGTGAATGACAACGTGCCTTGCTGCACTCCTGGTTACGACACTCCTGGGGATATTCTTAGGATAATTTACATTTTCTTTACAAACCGATTTAAATAATATATATATAAGATGATAGTAAATGACCTTGGTTAATCCTAATATGTTTCAAATTGAGAATATGGTGACATTTTAATCTCTAAATGATTTTACGACTACTGTTACTCACACAATACTTTCTGGTTTTAGTCAATGGCTGGATTCCAAGGAAGTCATAGTGACTTTGAGAATGATGTACAAGGTGGGAATGGTAGTGGCAATGAGCAACAAAATGGAATGTTGATAGGTGTAAAAGATATCGTCTTTATGCCAAATCAGTTTTCCAAAAATATGATCAACAACATATATATTAACCAAATCTCAGACTCAACAAGGAAGAGAAAGGTGATGAATGATAAGAGCTCCAGCAATGGAGACCATGGAGAAATGAACCCTCAATATTCATCATACAGGAAATGTGGAAGGAGACACCCAGTAAAGTGTCTCAGTGGGACAACGAAATGCTTTACGTGCGGGAAGGAAGGACATAAAGTGAAGAATTGCCGAAGAAAAATGAAGAGTACTATGGAAGAAGACAAAAATGGTCCCAAGAGTCCATTTACAGTCATTTTCCATAAATGTAGGGGACCTAGACATTACCCGAGTGAATGTCCTATTCTATAGGATATTTTCTTGGTCAAAGAAGAAGCTATGTGGAAATAAATGGTTGGAGAAATGTTTAAAAAGTATTAGTGCTCCTTGTTTATGGGTTTAGTTTGGAATAATTTTCTCTTATATTTGTAACCCCGCAGTTTGCCATGTGAGAATGATATTTGAGGAAGAATTGTCTCTTCTCTTGTGGATATAGGTATAAATAACCATTTGGTATTATATGATCATTGGGGTTTGAGAGGATTATAAGTTATTATAATTTGGGATGAAAATGCAAGGTATGATATAACATTTGTGGTTAAATTATGTTATTTTGAAGGATTTATCTCATTTTGGTAATATTATAAAATATAGTTTTTGAAAAAGGACAACACGTAGACTGTGTGACGACCCGTCGCGTCGGACAAAGCTGTGGGAATCGAACCCACAACCAAAGTGCTATTGGGATTTATCGCCTACCACTGGACTACGTGAAGTCCCTGGTTAGTGTGACTATTTTTTTTAGTTAAATGATTTTATTGATCAATAATAAGTTGATTTGGGTTCTTATGTCTTATCAAATGAATACCCTTGGTATAGGAAAATGATTTGGTGATTAAGTGATAAATGTTATTTTGGAAGATGTTTGCTTTGTTAGGAACACTATATGCCCAAGGAAAATAGAATACAATGGGGTTTCATTTATAGTGCAATGGTAGATTTTTATCTATGTTTTTATTGTGGATTTATAGTGATTTGGGTTATTTATGGAAATGATTAACCTATAATAGAGAATATGTGATGATGTTAATTAATTTTAAGTATGTGACTTTAAGAGTATTTGATGTCATTTGGAGATACAATTTAACATGGGAGACTACATAATCAAATACTTCTATGTTTTGGGTTTCAATATTATTTTGGATTATATTGAAGGATTTTAAGGACAATTGATTATTGAATGGTATTTATTTAAATTTGGGTTATTGTTGGTTTAATTTTAGAAATTAAGATTAGTGCATATTTATCTCAAGGAATATCCTTTTGGAGGATCATTATATCATTCACTAACCATTTTGGTTTTGATTAATCTTCAAAGACAATGTAAATATATAGTTTACCCTGCATGGATCATGTGATTCTATAGAAGTTTATTCTAGCTCTTCCAGTGTGACCAAGTCTTCTTGAATACTCATAGTTTAAAAAAAAATGAGTTAGTGGTGGAAATTTATTAAAGAATGAAACTCTACTTAAAAAGTAAGTATATCTCTTAATTTTCATAGTCAATATCATAAATGAATTCCTCGTTCTTATGTAATGTAACTTAAAAAAAATGTTGTCTGTTTACATTCCTACTAGGAGACTAATGGTCGTTTGTCCCAACACAAGTTTGTGGTTTTCTTATTGTTAACTTTCTCTTGATCATGATTTCTATCCCTCTCCATCAGAACTTGACACTTACTTTATCATCCATATCCATGTTTTCCTATATGGAATCTGAGTATGGGTTATCTTGGATGACCCTTATACCTCTCTTTCTTTCTTTTAAAGTGATAGTTTTATTGACTCTTTTTCCGATGTGGGACTTTCCATTATATTCCCAAGCACAATTTTAAAAATTGCGAGGACGCAATTTATTGAAGGAGGGTAGAAGGTAACACCCCAATCTTCCTTGGTATGTTTCCTTTCGAATAATGCAATGGAGTGCATTGTACGCAACTTCGAGATTTTAACACACCATAACCAATCAAACTAGCCGTTATGAATAGTAATACCTACTTTTTGAATTTTTATAAATTCTATATCTCAAAATGGACTTCATTTTTGGATTTGGAATATCGAAATTATCCTAGGGTGAAATTTTGGTACTTTTCGGATAACTTTCATATTTTGATGAATAATGAAAATTACTAAATTTTAATTAAAAACAACTTTTTTAATCAAAATAATTAATAGTGATAAATTATGAATTTGAGTGGTTTTAAAGTATATTTATAATATATTTTTACCATTTAATACAATTTGGGTCATTGAACATAATTTCACATTTAAACCAGACATAAACAAGTGACAACCTTTTGATAGTTATTATCTCTAAAAAACACGCTTTTTGTTTTAACAACGGGAATTAAATTTAAATTAATTTCTGCCACTTCTGTGTTTTGGATTTGGAAAAATGGATTCCATATTTGGAATCAAGATGTTAAAATTGTGTAAATAGGTAACTTTTATTTTTAAACATTTTGGATAATTACTTCGGTAAATATTTTATTTACCATGGTTAAAGGGTAAAACCGGTAAACAAGGGTTAACAAATAATATTATAATAATACTAAATTACCCTAAAACGTGTCTTAACCCTATTTGTTGATACATGGTTGACCATGGTCATATTTTGGTCGATTTTGGGACCCCATGGATCCACTTGTAAGTGATAATGACACTTTATTTTAATTATGTTAAAATAAATACAAAAATGACACAAGCATATATCTTTTAACAAAACAATTGTTACATAGGGTTATATATGTTGGATTTTATATTATAAATATTCATTAGAAAGATAAAAAGAGTTCCTACATAATTATATTTTATTTATAATTTTTAGACATTAAATAATTTAATTTATTTATGACACAATGATGATGAATTAATTACTTTAATAGTGAAAAATTAAAATAAGTGATATTATAAATACCCAAATAAATATAATACGAAACTTTTAATGAATTAAAATAATTTTCTAGGATAATATGATATATTAGGATTGATTTAATGGACTTTGTTCGAAGTAATAAATCTGTTATGAGTTTCACAAAAATCTACTATTGAATAGTGTCAAAATTGACATAAAAGAGTTCTTAAAACAAATATTATATTATTAATTGATATTAAATTCCTAAATATCTAAGGCTCCGCCAAGAGACTTATATCATGATAGTTTAATCATTAATGGACCACTTGGTGGTCTCTTGGATTTATATATTATGTTTATTAACCATATAATATAAAAATACAAAAAGACATTGTAAAAGTGAAACTAATTAACTAAGAGTTAATACTTAAAGATAAGGTTAATATAATGAACCAAACCTGTATAAATTCTATTGGTTGAGTTGATTTAAGCCCATACCCAACTTAAAATTTAAATAATAAACTTTGGAGCCATTATAAACCGAATATTAATTTATTATAAATTAATATTTCTAGCTTTTCCAAAGGTGCCCCTCACCCCTCTTATAAAAGGGCACTCCTCCTTCTCATTTCTTCACACCTTCAAAGCCCTTTGGTTCGGCCAACCCCTGCCCAAATACTATCTCAACGTCCCTCGCTACAACCTAGAGGCCTTATTTTGATCAGAAAGCCAACCTAAGGAGCCCTTTTGATCAAATCAAAAGGAAGAACCCGAAAAAGAGGTAATGTTTTCACCACCCCTTTTCATGTTCCTTTCTTCTTCCACTTCCTCTTTCTTTGTTATTAACATTATAAAATAACATCTCCAGTATCATATATATACTGTGATGTTATTATAAATATGGTACAACCATATTCAGTATTCTATCCATCCTTTGAATAACATGTCACCATACGTGCGTACGTACGGCTTACCGTCTCCACGTCGTGGTGTAATTGTTATTCAATATATTATTATTTGGATGGGTATAATAATGATGTGTAACTCATTTAAATAATAAATATAACATGATAATGATTCTGTATATATGATATAACATCCAATTATATGTTATTTTAATATCAAAATAATGATATTGCCGCTCGTGCGTATGTACGGACTACCGTCTCCACGAACGCGATGAGATTCATTCTCCATCATATCCATTCAAGTATAATTATAATTTGATGATTTAAATATAGTATCTAAGGACTTGATATCATTCTGGATATGAATAATATACATCCCATTAATAATGAATATGGCTCACATAACAAAGAATATAAAGTAAAATGAACCCGTTAACACCCGAAATGACGATAATTCTAAGATATTATTAACAAATCAATGTTAAAAGATCATATATGATATCATATTAAAGTAAATTATTCTTTTATAATTCAATAAAAATTATTTCACCATTATACAGGAGGTAAACCTACCGTTGACCTAGGAAAAAGTACAAAGTAAGGGGTTTCTTATCTCACTTTTAATACTGTGAGAATTCCATTGATCACCACTTAATTATTGCATGTAGTGTATGTGTACTGCCCATGATCGTATTCATTCTGTAATATACATTAATTTATGGGTATTTACATCATCATGGTATGATACTTCTTTCATGGGTGTATGTTTCATAAGTTACCTAATCGATAAGGGAATTTGAGATTTCAATTTTCACTCATTTGGCTTTACGCATATTTCATTGATTATATTACCCCAAGATTATGTGTGGAATCACTATACATTTGATTATGTCATAATTTCCACTCCCCTTCCTATGGATATACTATTGATACACATAATCACTCCATTGATAATTCTCAAGTCATTGATATGAATTTGATAAGGGTAATTTTTACTCATTCTCCATTTGTTGAGTTAAACATCCAATTCGTTGGTGTTGATTTTACAAGAATATGTGTGAATGTCCTTTGATTGTTTTACACTAAATATCCAATCATATTTAGTGTATTTATATTTTTCACACATAATTATGTCGTTGATTTATCCTTAACCTAAGGATACGACCTTTATGATAGATTTCATATCAATTTACATTCCATTGAGGCTTCTTTGTTGATATACACCAAATCACTTTTAGGTGGTGTATATAATGTACTTTGACATAGTATATCATGAATCCCTTTATTCTCATGATATTACAAAGTTTTGATTACCTCAATTATTTGTATTCAAGTGTCTCTCTTTTAGTTAAAAACTCTAACTAAAATATCATTTTTAAATGTTTTATAGACTTATTCATCTAAATCATTCTCATTAATGTCCAGGTTTTAAAAATGGTTTTAAGGATTTATTTATATGGACATTAATGTTTAGAAATTAAAACTCCTTTTAAAAAGTTTCAAAGTGGTATGGTACACTTTGATTCAAAAATGTATTTTTAAATGGCTTCTGGACAAATAGTGTGACTTTTAAATGATTTCAAGAAAAAGGGAGATATTTCTCTCAAATAGTTTTGATGATTATTTTCATCTATGTCAACATCCTTCATTATTCTTGATTGAGGTTAATGTGATACAATACAATCTTCCATATTGTATCGAATGAGTTATGTTTGACTGTGGATGTGCTATTTTTATACCATTCATGGTTTGTGGTTAAAGTATTGACATTTTGTATTATAGTTTTAATACGAATGTTTATGTTATGTTTAAACCTGTTCATATGAGGAATGCATTGGACTTAATAAGTGACGGGTGGAGCCTGCTATAGCTCTTCGATGCATCAGTAGGTCTCATTAGACAAACTAGTGTCTTGGCACAAGGCCTTGGAAAAATCTTATTTGTAGTCTCGGCGCGAGGCCTTGGCTATGTGGATATGATAGTCTGGAATTATGCATTCCATCATTATGAAAGTGGTTATTGATAATGCATGGGATTTTTCAACTAGTAGAATATCCATGTGAGTATGTAAATGGCATTATATTATTTTATCTTTGCCATTTTATGCTGATGTTCAAGTTTAAAAGGCTTTTGTTTTAGTTATAAACTGCCTTAAGTGTTTATGATTAACTATGAAAGCTTCTGCTATAATGTTATCCTTACTGAACATCTGAGCTCACCCCTTTCGATGTTTTATTTTTCCCAGGATTATGAAGAAGTAATTTATGAATGACCTGCAGGGATAGTATGAGGGGATATGAAGACAAGATGTTTTTTTTATGATGTAATGTAAAAATTTATGGATGTATCTAGTTATTCCAAGGCTACTAAACTAATCGGTCTTTCGAGACTTGATCTTTCTCGTGATCATGCCAATGTTATGTAATAATGCACTGACTCTAGGTAACTGGGGTCGGGGCGTTACATTTTTGATGATTGTCAAGCATTTTCTAGTTGAAAAGTCATGTGATCAGAATATCTTTACTGGAAGCTTTTGTAGAATCATCAATTATTATTTGGGTGCCATAGAAATAATAAATAGGCCTCTCAAAGGGGCCTCTTATGATCTAAAAAAGACCATCCACTATGCATGACCTCTTCTCTTGACCTTCTGAGGTTCATGCAATTGTGTTCCCTTCCAAATGTAAGGTGATACACATAATTCAAACACATTCTATTCAATTATTTTGTAGAGAAAATAATAACCATTATTTGGGTATTTATTCCCTTTTATATTTTTCAATTCACATTTGTTCGGCATTAATAAATTTCCCCCATAGGAGCGAGTTCTGCGGGGACAAGGACTCGATTCTGAGAAAAGTTTAGGCTTGTCCGAGTCTTTGAGGCTATATATAATTTGTGTCTTGTGTGACCTTTGGCCTCTTGGATGAATATTGGTATTATTTAGACAAATCTATAAATAAAGAGTGAAATACTACCTCATTCCACCATCTACTAAACTCTCAATGATATTACACTATCATCTATCACATAATCGTTTTCCAAGATCTCATAGAAGGATCTCTCTATAAGGTCAGCCTGTGAGACTTGTTTCGATAGACTTCATCATGAGATCTGATTGTGTATTATATTTTCCTTATATATTTATAAAATAAAAAATATAGTGACTCTCATTAATATTATTTTTCTATGAACTATACCATTGGTTGTATGACCTTCTTGCTTATTTCCCATCACCCATTGGCTTGGATACATGATATATTAACAATTATGTAATTTGGGTGACCATATAAGGTCACATGATCATGAATCTTATGACTTGTCATTTCGCGCAAAAATTCCTCATGGGTCATTAACTTCATGATACCTTCATGGGTCATGTTGTCCACAGACCCATATCATTTCATGAAATGAGGAAATCCTTTATGTTTTATGTGATTCGCATAATGAAGTCAGAGTGATTCATATCTTAAATAAGATTTTTCAATTTTCTGATATATAAAATTTAATATTTTATATAGATGGTTTCTAGTTCCCATCATGGTTCACATATGTATTTAAATAAATATGTATAGAAGTGGTGGATCATAATATTTTCATTATTTAAATCATGGATGCAAGTTATCAACACATTATTGAGTCATCATTGATAATTCTATTAGACCTAGTGGGAGTGAACCTTATAGAATATCCTCATTATGCATTCCTTACTGTCTATGGATTTGGTATTACCAGTATAACTCCTATAATTTCTTCATAGTCATCAATTATTAATCCCAAATGGATTTAAAAACCCACAATACCTTTTTGCTGAACATCTCACATATTGGTCATCATTTTTCTGAGGAGAAAAGCACGAATGGGTATATGCTAAATTTTATACCCAAAAACATTTATAAGAAAAGTCATGATCCTAATTTAGACATCCATATATATCACATAATAATGAAAAAAAATTACCAAAAACTGTATGATTTGGTGGCTTCCCATCACAGTCCTTCGATAGGGGGGAAGTTTTAGAATGAATTAGGGTTGGCCCTTCTAGGTGAAATATATTACTTATGAATTTTCCATGGAGCAAAAAACCAATTAGGATATTTGAGGTTGTCTGCATCTCATAATCCTTGGGATACTATAATATGGCTATGGTGGAGGGTTATTTTAGTCACTATAGTCAAGATACTAGCACATAAAACCTGATGTTGGGTGATGTGAGTTTTAGTCTCTAGGGCATCGATCATATTTGTGTCTCACTCAAATTGGGAGGGATTTATGATAAATTTATCCCCCCCGTCATCTATGTGGGATAACATGGAGAGGACCCATCCTCTTTATTATGAGATTATCAATCCTAATGATAAGTCCCTCAACAAAGAACCACTTCCTAGAGAATATTTCCCATTCATGAAATGGGGGAAATAAATCATCAAGAACATCTGTTTGGAGAAAGAGGACAATATCCCAAAGGCTATCCCAATTAAAGACACTTGTTATTCTTAGGGATCCTATTGTCCTACATTTGATGAAGAGAAATTTTCCATCAAGTTTTGTGAGGTTATCACCAATTTTTATTAGACTATTTAAATATCCATCCCTCTCTCTATGTACCAATATAGGTACTTACTCCTCATAAAGAAAATGGGGGGAGTCATAGTCTCCACCTTCATGATGGAACCCACTATGGAATAAGTATAGTGCATTGGGTTATTCATTCCCATGTTGGAAAAAGTAAATCTCATCATGAATTATATTTATAGTATAAGAACCCCTCATTGAAAATTTAAGGCCTTTTGATGTTATGTGGTTAAATAGGGACTCATTTGGGAGGTTATGATTATGGAATCAGCCAGAACATCCAAGGCATTATCCTCGGACGCTTTTCGCATATTATCAATAGGGTATGGCCAATAACACAATAAGACTATGAGACCAAGGCATTCATAAGTAATTATGACTACATCTATTTTAATTCATATAGGTTAGTTCCTACCAGTATTATTATTATAAAAGGTTGGGGAATCCTTGTGGCATGATCCAACTAGATGTAACATTGTGAGGGATCCATATCATACCTAATTTATGAAAGTTTCATCAGTGAAATGTATGCACCTTGTCAGTTTAACCATCATATTTAGGGTGTCGAGTCATGATATCAGCTTCAAATACATGTTCACTCCATGAATCCTTTTATGGTAGCTCACTATATTTTTCGATGTTCACTTCGGATGAGATGCTAGTAAAGATAGAATTTCTTCCCTATGAGGTAGAGATTTTTTTCCCAAAATTTATGATTCTATTTGGATTTTCTAATCTCCAATTTTTATTGACTCACATCTGTACATGATTCATCAAGGATACCACCGAATTTTGAGTAAATAATGAGGGTTGAAATGTAACTAGTTCCAAGAGGACCAACAGCCCCAGAATAGCCTTGTAAACTAGTGATCCATTTACCATTACACTCATTGCCAATAGAAGTGTCAAATAGTATTGACGCAATGATAGTGTTTCATGTAAGTTATTTCAAACATGAACTACTATTTTCTATTGATTTTCAATAGTGGAGGATATATTGAATAGATAAATCACAGGAGAGCTCTAGGGGATATTGTTCTAGGAATAGTTAAGTTTAGAAGGATTTTCCCACATTACCGCTACCTTGAGAATTACATTCAAATAAAGACCTATTGAGGTCAAGACATTCCTCCATGACCATGAAGTAATGATGGAAGGCATGAAGGGTTGCTTCCACTAATCTCCTCTGGGGTCAAACATTTTCATACATGGAAATCTCGAGGATATCATGGATGAACACCAGTTGGGTCTTAAAAATTACGTAGATAGGAGGAAGATAATTCCATTAATTTGAAAAAGGGTTGTAATGAACCCCATAAAATGATTGAATAAAAATATAAAAAGGGGATGGGTTCATGAAGCACAAGTACATTCCCAAACTGTCACTCTATATGGTGATCCGATGCATCGTGAAGAACCCATGAACTATGTAGTTAATAGAACAAAGATGTTGGGGCCATCTCCCACTAACAAAACGAAAACAAATTGTGGGAAAGAGGTGGCGATTTCTCCCTTGCTAAAAAGAATATATCTCATAAGGAAACATCTTGCATGAACTAACTTATTCATAGGGAATAAAGGTACTATGGGATCCTCACAATTGAAAAAATATTATTTGGTGGAGCACGGTCTAAATCTCCTCACTCAAAAATGATGCCCCCTTCTTGAATAGAACCCTCACTAACTAAGTATTTTGTTGGTCATTTAACATCCTTGGGATTATATAAAATAATTATTCTATCCCACCATTAATAACCTATCATACTGGTATCTAGTACCTTTTCTATTCAATAAAAACCCTAAGGGGAGACTAAGAGTGGAAAAGACCAAGATATATGAACATAATAGATCTGAAACAAGGCACCATAAAAACATGAGTCCTTCGATGATTCCATGAAGGTAAGACCTTATACATATCATTATGGAAAAAATAATTAATCATTTGATGGTCTTTGAACTCAAATACCCCTTACGGATAAAACATCATGATGTAAAAATTGATGGGCCCTTCTCGTAAAGGCTTCCCACATAGAAATATGCTCTAAGAGTGGAACCCTATCCTAAATATTGAAATGCCATGTGGTTGGAAACTTTCCATGTGTTGCTAAATTCCACATGCTGGAGCCTATCCCCAAGAAGCAGCACTCTAAATGAGAAAATCCAAGGTCCATGTAGCAGACTTCTATGTGGATGGTCCCCTTACCAATGTTGTAACATGCAATCTAGAGGGAAAATTATCTTGCATAAGAACATGCTTTATGAAATGAGGCATCTTAGGGCCTTCTTCCACCAACTACCACCATTATCTTCCATCATATAATTATTCCCCATGTTAGCCCCTCTACAAACCAATCTTTTGGAATTAGGAAAATTTCCCTTCCAAAGACACCTAACTTTCATGATAAGATCATCGAGTACATCCTTATTTCCTCTCGAGTTTACATACCCATGGTAAGGAGAGTCACATGGGAAATCCCATAAATAGGGAGAACCCTAAGAAAAAACATAATAATTACATTACAATGGTAAATAGGGTTCCAACCTTGTGGCACTCACAAGAACCACAATGTTATAGGGATTGAGAGTAACCAGTAGCCATTCTCTTCAATTAGGGCTAGTATTGAACATTCATCTATTTCCTAGTTCCAATTTTATAGAAAGCATCCTGGAATAATCCAATGTACTTTCTTATAGGAGGTGACAATTTTTCTCCTCTTTGCATCCACCTAAGTTGAATCTAATTAGATCATATAATGTTACTATCCTATATATGAAAACATGATAGGAAAGGAGTGCACTCAAATCCCACCCCTTATCCCATCGGGGTCCACAAATATCCATTAGCGGATAGGGTGAGATCGTGTGATCATCATATATAATGATTCCTATTGTTTGTCACACTGTGCATGACTCTCATGGTCATAGAGGTTAGTGGTGATTATTACATCTCCACAACCCCAAACATCTATTTGTCCTCCTACATTGTATAAGCCTCGAAACTATACATTCAACGTCAAAGGGCCATATTCCCAGTAAAGCAGCACCAATCAAGAAACTTCCATGCATAAGTTCCAACCATGTCCCTCTAAATGGGTAGCTTCCCTATGTAATCCCCAATCAAGCCCCTATTGAAATGGGCCTCCTCTATGATGTAAGTCCTAAATCATACTGAACTACATGGGATTTGATTCCCAACTAATTAAGAGACATAGAAAGCCTCCTTTAGGTCAAAAAATTACATCATCATTCACCTGAATTTTATCTGGTCCATATTCCTAGTAGGGATATATCTATCTAGGAGACTATATCTCTTCTAGTCCCCTAGGGATGACTTGCATAAGTCCCATGCCATATTTAACTAGGAAACCATCACTTGGATGACCTGGTTGCGTGATGTTAAATGGCATGACAGGGTACTCATCGCATGACCATAAAAATGACGTGTCCTGTTAATAGGAACCAAACTACATGGTTTTTATTCTTCTCATGATGATACACAGGAAGACAATTTCATGGGTTTGATCCAAACATCAAAAAAACTCATCTCCCTAGTGAATAATTATAAAATCCACAGCACCCCATCACGCGACATAAAAATAATTTTACGCCTATAAATGACCAAAGGATCCCTGATCTATCCAACAAAGGGTAAAAATGATGGATAACCATGGATGGATATGGATCCCTCCATTGATGGAGAACATATTATAAATTACTATTATTCCAAACCCACATGTATTGATGATGGATCATTACCTGATGGAAATCTATAATATACACACAAGGGAATAAAGTAATATTTGATGACCATATCTTAAATATGTAAGAGAGTATCGGAATAGGAAATAGTTCCACTAAAGGTTATGATGAGCTTGAATTATCACCTCCACGTCCAAAGTGAGTTCATATGTTTCATTGGCCATGTAACTAAATGAGTTAATGCCTTTGGAATGTGGATCCCTGAATTATGGATATGAAATCCATTGGGTGTTTTTGGCTCCATAATCAAAACCTGTTGGAGACCATTTGAATATATTTTACCCATCATCAGTGATTTTACAACATTAAACCGCTTAAAATCAGGTTTTCTTGATGAGGGTTATAAAACATTCTTAGAGGAAAACAAAATAATGAAACTGACATGAATCCTTAACGAAAGTGGTGATGTTACCGAGCATTAGTCCCATTTTTCATCAAAAATGGAATACAACCATGTAGGAACATAAATCACACAAGAATTCAAGAGATTCATCTTTGATGATGGTTTTGTATCTATATACGTCACATATATATTGTAGGAACTCTTCAAATCTTCCTTCAGTCCAATGGAATATCAGATGTTTTCATTGATATGAAAGTCATCTATAGAACCAGTCGGGTACTCCATGAAATAGAAGACTCCATCACCCACCCAGCATCTTCAACATTGGGTCTCGAATTCATTGGTCTGAGAGTACCACTAGAATTGTACTCTCCCCCTAGAGGCATTTACGTAGGACCTTTGGGCCATCAATCCTCACTAGTCATCTTCCCATCCTCAGTTGGTGGTCCAGGACTAGGTGTCTCTACTTTCTATCTACAATCATTTCAGGATCTTGTCCCCAAGACACAACATTGAGTTCCATCCTTTTTATAGGTAGGATTATAAAGACCACACTTATTACTTCATCCCTGCCACACAGGGGTCTCACCTATGGGCCACTACTGGAAATTTTCGTCATCAATATCGTGTACCCAACACCCTCATCAAAAATAGTATATTACCTTGTGGTATCTAATTGATGTAGAGATTTCCCATGTCACTATGGAGGCTTGTAGAGGTGTATTATCATATAATCAACATATGGATATCATCCTCATTCCTACAGAAGAATACCACTAAGAAAATAATGTGGCAATCCATGAGAAGGGGTATATTATTTCTCACCTTCTAGATGCCCATAAATCAAATAGGACTAAAAATTATCTGCAGAGGAATATTCTTTCAAAGGATCCTAAACCATTATATATAAATATAGCGACACATGAGTAGATGAAAATTCGTTCTTGCAATTATGAAGCAATTCCATCAAATATGGAGGAAATCCATGAGCAGGATCAAATTTATACAACTTCCCTCCAAACCCGTCATTAAAATTAAATGGAAAATTACATGAGAAGAAAATTATTATGAATGAAAAATCCCACCAGTCAAATGAGATGGTAATAAATGGGATTATTTTTATTCCAACTCACTCATAATAATCTCACCATTTTAATATAGTGGAAACCAAATATAGGTAGAGTCAAATTCTTACAGATTTATACCAAGAAAATCATCCAAATAGGATGGAAATAGAATAGATAAAAATACCATATAATGAATATGAATTCCATTAGTCAAATACGGGGGTAATCAAATAAAGTAGCAGGATTATCTCGACAATAAATAGGGGAATACTTGTTCCTCTACCTCACATAGAAGAACTGTTAGTACTCATTAGGAAAAAATGGTTGTTGACACTCCTTTTCATCACATTGTCTAATAGAATGGAAAGGGAAATACCTTAGTCCAAAGTGACTCATCCATTGAAGAAACACCAAAAATCGACAAAGGGATGAACAATGAGAACATTGCCCATGTACCGTGCAAGTTACATCACTATCGCACATGTCCACTTGCACGGCACCAAAGGGTCACACAAGTGACTTGCATGCCCCAAAGGATAACCACCCAGGGTCTTCTCCAGTCGATAAATAGACCCTGTGGGCCCCACATTTCGAAAAAGATAAAAAAAATTCCAGAAACTCAGATTTGAGCTCTCGGCGCCCTAGTATCTTCTCAAAGCTTCCGAAACACTTCTAATGTAATATCTTACCTAGAACAGAAGATCTAAAGAGGGGGACGAAGGCCTAAGTGTTGAAACTCATCAAAAATTGTGCGCCTGAGTGACCAGCCCTTAAGGGAAATGGCCACAATTGCGTGCCACCTAACTCCTTCAATAGAAATTGTTTGCCACTCTTCTGGAAGAACCTCAAGATGATTCTAAAGGCTTTAACCAGGAGTCTCTCAAGTATTACCATACCGGTTAACTATCGCGCAAGTACCCATGTGTCGCACAGGTATACATGCACGACTAGGACTTGTGTGCCCACGCAGTACCTACGCGCCTACCAGGACTGGTGTGCCCACGCAGTACCTGCGCGCCTACCAAGACTTGTGCGCCCCGACCTATTGGGTGCCCTTCGTGCCCATTTCACCCCTCTTAAGCCATTAGACCTCTTTTATTCAGGATTCAGTTTTCAAGACACTCTTCAAATCCACTTATGAAATGATTTCTTAATTTGACTTCATTATCTGAAAGTAATTCTGTGGAATGTCTCTCAAAACCTAGTGATTTACACATCTTTATGTCACTAAATATTGATATTTCATTCATTCAAGATCATCCTTTAAGATGAGAGAATTCATTATCTTTGACCTCCTTTTCGGAAATAAGCCCCAGTCATAATTCTTAATATGGGTTTCCTTTTTAGGAGTATGTCCCATTCATATTTCCCATTAATTTTAGGCATCCTCCTTAGGAGTAATCCCCAGTCCCCCAATCTGGGCATCCTCCTTAGGAGAAAGCCCCAGTCCCCTAATCTGGGAATCCCCCATAATAGTAAGCCCCAATCATAAAGTCCCCTAATTTGGGCATCATCCTCACGAGTAAGCCCCAACCATAATTCTCTTAACCAGGGCCTCCTTTTCATGAATAACCCCCATCATAATTCTTAACATGGTCCTCCTTTTCAGGAGTAAACCCCAGTCTCAAATATGGGCATCCTTTTCAGGAGTAAGCCCCAGCCTCAAATATGGGCATCCTCCTTATGAGTAATCCCAAAGTCCTCGTTAACCTGGGCCTCCTTTTCACGAGTAATCCCCAATCCCCTAATTTGGGCCTCCTTTTCAAGAGTAATCCCCATGTTAGAGTATTCAAATCTCCATGAATCGCATATACCTTTATGGACCCTGTTCTTGGATTTCTTCCCTGAAGTAAATCCTAATATTCATATATCTAGGCCGTCATACATACATAAACCCCACATTATTTCTTATGATTGCAACTTTCATATCACAATTGTATGATTTTTACCAATACCTCTTGTTTCTCACACCGAGCATGACTCACGTTATCTTAGAGTGTAAAAGTAATTATGACATCTTTCTTTGAGCCATCAATCATAAACATCATACTCCATTACTCAAATTATGTGGATTCTGATTCCTTCTCTAAACAAAGCATACGAAGGTAGCCCATCTACGGGTTCGATCCCAACTATGAAATAATACATGTCCTTCTGAATGACAATAAACTTCAAGTGCCCCTACTAAGTGGCTTTAAAACCAACATGGTCATCATAATGACCAAGAGACTTCTATATAAATGTGTCGAAGGATACCATTGACCACGAATCTCTAATAAATAAAGATGATTCTCTATCGATGAAGAACCTCGAATACATATAAAAGATTCTCTAAATTTATTATATATTTAATCATAGATTGTCAGATCTGAAGGAAATTTCATTTTATACTTTGTAATGTAATAAGGATTCACGAACATAACTTAAATTTATATAGAGAGTCCCAAAGTAGACAATAATTCCCCTCAAAAAGGTGTGATTAGTCTGACCTCCCATCCTCTCGACCAATGCAAATTCCTAAGCCTCATTAGTCCACAAACTATTGATCGCATACCCTTTGAAAGTAAGTCCAAATGGATGTGGAATCATTGGATGTTTCTGGTTCTACGAACAAACCTGTTAGAAACCGATTGGAATGTTTGAACCTTCAATCAAGGAGGTCATCCCCAAATTCTGAGGGAAACAAAAAATGGTGAACCTGACGTGAATCATTAACCTATAGAAAATGATGTTTTACCTATTTGTTAGGCCCCTATTTAAAACTCAATGAGAGGGACAACAAAAACCATCATTGACATATGTGCTCATCCAAAAGATGTATTGGATGAATTTATCTTGATTACGTCTGTTATATCAAACATGCACTATTTTCCAAGATTTTCTGCATTTTATGAAATGGCTGCTCTCAAGTTCACACCTGTGAATACTGCTGCTGCAAATGCCACTACTGCTACTCCTACTAGATCGTCGTCCGCTCTGAGGAAGATATCACCTACTAAGCGCATTCAACGCTGGGTATCAAATGCGCTGGTTAAGGAGTACCATCAACACGGTACCATCCCATCTCTGGAGGTTTCCCGACAAGCCCTCCAAGTGAACAAATCACACTAGTCGTTTGGACAATGACGACTAGTGATCAAGAAGCAGGCGGTGCTAACTACCGTCTCCAACCGTTACGGGTCGTTATCCCCGGAACGCAATCACCATTCACTCCCATATTCTGGGGAGGTGAATGAGAAGGTCCCTCATGCCCTTAATTAAAAGAATTAGGAGTCCTTCATGAGGGCTCCTACTAACAATCACCACCAGACTCATGCGGCAGTGCACCCTCAACATGATGAGGGTACCGAATCCAGGCGTTCGGCTCAGGTTCCTTGAACCCGAGTAGGAAAGAAGAACCACCAGAGGCGGAATCCAGTCAACATTGAGCAGGTTTTCATCTCTTCCATCTCCGGAGAAGTCCACCAACCTAACTTGGTGGCAAGAAATGATCAGGAACACACACCTACCCGTTTTAATTCTGATGTCTAGCAGACTCGTCTGGCAGCATCACGCCAATCCCGCAAGGCAATTCCGGCGGAGTACTATAGGCAGAGACATACACCTGTTTATACGTCATCAGTTAGTCAGCAGTCTCGTCTGACTACATATGATGGATCTCATCAACCACATTCGGCAAAGTGAAATTAGTAGGCACATAAACCTGCTAGTATTAATCAAGCCTACCAACAGTCTTGCTTGGTAGCATTCAGAGAAGTTAGACGGAAAGCCCCGACAACTAACAGGAGGAAGACTCAACTCTTTTCCCCCACACTTGAGTACTGTCAGGATTCACTGATAGGAAAAGAAGGACAGAAGAAGGCACACACACCTACTCTAAGCACGGAATGGACGTATATCCCCATTCCGGAAGCTGAAGTCACCAAGCATATTATATCAATGGTGAAAGAGTAGAAGAAAATCCCTGCTCATATTCTAGATGCTTGCCAGGATATTATAACAGCTTCAGTAGCATCTCAGGGAAAGACACATAAATCTATCCCTACCAATGGAGTGACACATCAACAGTTCACTCCAGAACAGACACACACATTTTTTCCAGTCCAAGCATGTTGTGGGGCATACTCCCACATATCATACGGACAACCAAGTCAGGCACATACACCCGATTTTAGTGGTGATCGTCATCCTAACCTTGCCATCTTTCTTAATCGGGCACATACACCTGCTCAGAGCAGCCACTTTCTTCAACAAGTGGTTTCCAAAGCAAGTAAGAAGGCGTCTAAGAAATGACTCGCCCAACACAGTCAGGAGATCAAGAGCAAATCTGTAACAAGGCCTTGCTCGATGCTAGAGTTCATGAAGCCCTCAGACAGTTATCTGTTGGAATTCAAGATTCTACTCCCTCATTTCTCAATAGTAGGAACATTAATTCCGAAGGTCTTCAACAGATACTTCCTCATTAAGGCTTACTTCATGACAATTCGGTCGATCTCGATGTTTAATCTTCATATAAGAGCCACAGGAACCCTATGTGTGGTCAGAAGACCAAGGAGAAAGAGATCTCATCATTTTTTGTAACCCATTGTGGTGGTCCTCCCCATGATGATGAATTTCGTTGTGAAATTCGTCTCCGCAGTAGTGATGCACATTGCCTGTAAAATGCTCTAGTGGACAATGTAGTGCTGAGAAAGCCCTCTTATCTTGAGGCACATGAAAATGTGAAACCAGTCATGTCTGATGCTTCATCGCTAGTAGGTGAAATATTTTCTCAATCAGAGGATATCTCAGGGTGCAGGTCATTCTCCGAACCACCCCTAAGTCGTGCATCTTCTAGTTTGATCAGTTATTTCTCTACCAATATTATTGAATCCGATGAAGCAACAAGGAAACAACAACTCTGGTCAAAAAAAGTAGAATAATCTTCATTGAATGATAAAGATAAAATGATGAACATGAGAAAACAACTGGCGAAAGGTGAAGTGCCATTCATGTTTTGGCCTCTGACAGACTCTCAGTATGACATTCCAGAAATGTTGACGGAAGATAGAATTCATGATATTTGTCTAAACATATGGAAAACAATTTGTCAGTTGAAAAGGAAAGTATTATCTTATGATGAATATGAAAATCATGTTAAGATAATAGAAGGGTTACAACATCAAATTGACTTGGAATCTCTATCAGTCTCTTGATATCTGAAGGATGAAAAGCAGGAGAGAGCCCTTCAGCGTTCATGCCTTGGCGCACTAAGAATGTTGCGCTAGTTAATTTCCAATTCCCTATCTGGTATTCAAGTCAGAGGATGGGGTGTTCATGGAGAACTGCATTTCACGGTGCTCTCCAGTCACCAGAGCCCGCCGAAAATGGTCTCATGCAATGTTATTTCCCATGGCCGGCCATAGATACCTAGCTTGTTTGTAATCAAAAGCTTTCCCAAGAACAGACTTCAACTTGTTCCTCTCAAAATCAAGAATACAGAGAACAAGTTTTTGAATTACTCCTATATCAATAAAATGAGAATATTGAACATGCCTCTCGTATGGAGAAAGCACATCACCAAGTGACAGAAGTGTCAGAAATCATCCAACGGTCTTTTGAGCTAGGTGATAAAAGTGGATACAGGTTAGTGCATCCAGCTAATTTACGGACTAAGGTTCGCAAGATCAGGAAAGATTTTAAGAAAGTCTCAGACATAGCATATCAAGAGCCACCCCAGCTCACCAGACTGGGGACTCTTTTAAACCAATCCTCAGAATCAACAAATAGGATTCAAGGAGTTAAGAAAAGACAATAGGAATAGCCCCAGTCCACCGGACTGGGGACTTTTTTCAAATCATCAAACCCCTACTCAGAGAAAGTCAGTCTTTTCTCTATTGGGGAAGAAGCCACAAGATGAACGAAGAGCCAAATTATCAGGAGATTCACTATATATTATGGTTCATCAAGAAGATCCTGAAGGATAAAATCAACAAAAGGCAATATCCTATCAAAGACATAGAAGGGGACAATATCACAGAAATGATGATAGAAGGGATGTGATGCATTATGCATCAATCAATGTCATCAATGCCGTTGTTGCTGATCCACCAGATGAGGCTCACTGAGGGAACTCAGATGAGGAGTTTCTTGCTCAAGAAGATGTACGCACTAACACAAATGAAGAAGGTGTGCGTACATGAAATCAAAGGGTTACTCAGAACCTAGGTAATCATTCAAGTAACCCACTTCCCCCTCTCCGAAAACGATCCAACAAAGGGAGGGGAAAGAATCAGGTTACATATCCTTCCTCTGGAGAAGGCCAATCACTCTAACTAGAGCAAAGGTTTGCACAACAATAGGAAGAAATGAAGGAATTAAAGAGGTTGAATGTAGAACTACTTCAAGATAGTCTTCTTCTTAAGCATGCTGGAGTCAGTCAGCCAAGGTAATTTGTTGCAGCTACTGAGATGGGTCAAGAATATCCTCCTCTATCAGTACACCCTCACAGGTCTAATCCTACGAGTCAAGTACAACAAAAGTTGGTAGTGCTACCATCGGTTTCAGCACCAACCACCAAATCTGTCCAAGCTCCATTCATTGCACCTGCCCAAGTCCAAGGTCAACCGGATGATTCTCAAAAGTTAATAACTACCATTGAGTCATTAACAGCTCAGTTAGAAATTGTGGAAGGGAAACGTGTGCAGGTTTAACTGGAAAAGAAATCTTACCCTGAATGGGTAGATTCAATCTCTCCCCCATCAAATTTTGAGAACCCAGAATTCCATATTTTCAATGGATCAGGTGACCCTGAACAAAATTTGATGCATTACGTGTCTTGTTGTGATCCTATGATGGGAACTCTGGAGCAGCAAGAAGTAGTGAAACTTATATTCTTCGTGGGAACCATTCAAGGACCAGCTTTTGTCTGGTATACAAGCATGAAATCTCGGTCAATTACCAGATGGGAAGATCTCCTTCAATGATTTCTTCTTCAATTCAGCTCAACATTTCCAAAGACAATAGTTTTCGATCTTACAAACTGTGAGCAAAGGGATAATGAAAGAGTCTCTGATTTCATTGCTCGCTGGAAGGGGTTACCATATTCCCTGAGCCTAGCACTCCCTCAAGAGGAACTATTGTCAATCTGTGTGGAAAATCTACGTGATGAATTATGCACACCGTTGATCCCTGAGAAATACACCGGAGGGTTTCGAGACCTTACTTAAATCACTCAACAGATTGAATATTCCCTTATACAGGCTAAGGCTAAATCTCATGTAATTCCATCAGCTCCAAGAAGAGAATGGGTAAAGCATAAACTGCTATAGTTATGCTTAAACAAGCACTTGTACCTGTTTCTACTTCAAAACCTTCATCTTCTCGAAGGGCTCCACCTTCTAAGTGCCAACAAAAAAGGCCGTTTCGTCCAGATAATCAAAGAGATCAAAGTCGAAAACAATTTGAGGATCTGGAGATAAAAACATACTCTTTCCGAAATGAACAAGTTCCTGGTTACTTCATTTCGGCTCTGTAAAATAATTTGGTTCAATTGCCAATGCCAAAGAGGCCAAACAAGAAAGGAGATGAAGACCATCCCAATTATTTCCCATTTCTTCAAATGTTGGGGCATCCCATCCAGGAGTGTTTTGTCTTCAAAGACCTCCAGCAAAATATGGTCAACTTGGGACAAGTCAAACTAAAAGGTTCTTTAGCTCAGGTAGCATGTGTTACTGCTACAGTTCCAGAGGAGGAAAGTGAATGGCAAGAAGTCAAAAGCAAAAATGCACAGAAGTATGATGATTGGATGTTCAGAAAGACAATCAACTGAACACATGCTATTTTTTGAACACAATTAAAGAAACCGATTGTGTCTTCTTCCATGAATATTGCGGCAAAACCATCTTCGTCAGAGGGAAATTACTCAAAGAAATGACATGAATCAATGAAAGAAAAATAATCAGAAGAAGATGAGTATGTGTCAAAGACTACGTTTTCTTTGACTCTGGCAGACTTCATGCCATCTAATTCAAATCCACGGGAACCACCCCACCAAAAGGCAAAGCCTAAACATGCTAATCAGGCGGAGTCTTCATCAGAAGAAGAGTTAATCTTTAGTTCTTTTAATATGATTCAATTAACTGATCCATATGCCTGTCATAGTTTTGATTTCAATGAGCCTGAATTCCCTGTATCAAACAGGGGAATCAGAGGAAGTTCTAGATGCTCAGGATACAGTGGAAGACGTGGATCGTTCAGAAGCCACTATTCCAATTCTACCCCTTCTAGAACTGTGTATGTAGCAGAAACTCGTGGTAGAGCCCTTCATCGAGCTCAGAAAGAACAAGAATGTTCTTATACCAATAGAAAATTCAGTCCTAGCACAGTTATATTGGATGACCGGTTGAAGGTTCCATCTTATTCCTCTCAGCAAGTAAATGGATCTAATCGGTCTAATCTTCCAAAACCAGGAATATTTCCAACTCCTATCCCAATAAAAGATGCATCAACTTCCAAAGCATCTGCTTCCAAGGTACCTGCTAAACCACATATTCTTGTTGGGAAACGTAGACCTCTGGATCAAAAGTATGATGTATTGAAACACTTTTCCAAAGTACCAGCCAAGTTATCAATTCTGGATGCTCTGAATCTGTCAAAAGATCTTCGGGAAGCACTCATCGAGGCTTTATCAAGTCCTCATGAGTTTGAAACTGAAATTGCTGAAGCTGAAGTCTATCACATACAGAATAATCCTACAGAATTCCATGAAATAATATCTTTTACTGATGAAGATGAAGATGATGTTGTGCATGGGCATATTAGAAATTTGTACTTTTCTGAAAAGGTCAATGGTGTAGAAGTCTGAAGATCTTTCATTGACAATGGTTCAGCAGTCAACCTCATGCCCATTCGTACACTTTGTCGATTGGGCCTCACGGAATCTGATTTATCTCCTTCTACCATGATGATACAAGGATATGATAAAAATGAACAAGAACCACTGGGTGAAGTTACACTCAAAACTCAATTTGGAGATCTTGTACCTAATTCAGATTTCAGGGTTGTTGATCAAGACTCAGCTTTCAACATCTCTATTGGAATACCCGGGCTACATCAACATACAGTTATCCATTCATAATACCATCAATGTCTCAAATATTTTTTCGATGGTCAAGTTGGGACATTTTATGGTGATAAGGCCTTGTTCAAGACATGTGAGTCTCACTACATCGAGGCGTAATACTATCACATGATGGGAAGGGAGAAATCCACAACAAAAGAGATTACCAAAGTTAATACTCCATATGGTTTGGAGAAGATTCTCGTATATCCATTTACACATGTGAGTATTGATTATGTGTTTCCTATCAGTCAAATTGAAAAGATAGACCCAAATCCAAATAATCTTATGGTAAGATCCATAATGTCAATTACAGCAATTGAGCCAGACAACATGGAAGAAATTGGTAACCCACCATGTAGTGATGAAAGCACAAATGGTGACGTCTTCATTTCATCTGCTGAAATCCAACAAGTCTATACTTCAACAATTAGTCTAGAAGAAGTTATAGAAACATCGGAGGTGAACAATGATGTCGATTCTCAATCCGTCATCTCTTCTTTATTACCCAAAGAAGACCCTTCATCATCAATCGGGTCGAAAATGGAAGCTTCTTCTTCAAGAAATGCAAATTTTGACATCTCTTCTAATCATGAAAATTCTGCTTTATCATCTACTATGCAAGTAGAAACGGAAGAAATAACACATGATGAAGAAGAGGAAGACCTCAGAGATGCTTCTCCAGCATTTGAAGAGGGTATCTCTACCACTGTGGATGAACTCAGAGAAATAAATCTAGGTACAAAAGTAGATCCACGCCCCACATTAATCAGTGTGGCCATGAATCTTGAAGAGAAAGAGATGTATATTTCTTTTCTAAAGAAAAATAGTTATATATTTGCTTGGAACTATACAGAAATGCCCGACCTTGATCCTGATGTTGCTACTCATCATTTGGGTTTACCAGAAGAACATCGGGGATTTAAGCATGCCGCGAGAAGAACACACACAACTTATGATTACAAAATTGAAGCTGATGTGGATAAGCTTATCAAAGCTAAATTTGTTATAGAAGTTCAATATCCAACGTGGTGGGCTAATATTGTCCCTGTAAAGAAGAAGAACAGACAAATTAGAGTTTTCATCGATTTGAGAAATCATAATCGGCATTGTCCTAAGGATGATTTCCCAGTTCCGATTACAGAACTTTTAATTGATGTAACAGCTGGCTATGAAGCAATTTCCTTCATGGATGGATATTCCGGATATAATTAGATCTGAATGGCCCCAGAAGATGAGGAATCCACAGCCTTCAGAGCCCCTCAGTGTGTGTTTTGCTACCGGGTAATTCCCTCTGGCTTAAAGAATTCAGGTGCAACATATCAACGTGCCATGCATCGTATCTTCAAACCCTTCTTAGGGAAGTTTGTTGAATACTATGTAGACGATTTTGTGGTTAAATCCAAACAACTTTCTAATCAATTGGATGATTTGGAAGTCATATTCTGTAAGCTTCAACAACATAATTTTAAGATGAACACCTTAAAATGTGCTTTTGGGGTAACCTCAGGAAACTTCCTCGGCTTTGTTGTACACCATCGTGGTATTGAAGTCGATCCTAAGAAGACCAAGTGAATACTTGGTATTTCACCTCCCTAAAATTTGAAATAATTAAGAGGACATCAAGGACACTTAGCCTATATTCGGCGTTTCATCATCAATTTGGAAGGTAAAATTTTACCCTTCACCAAATTGATGAAGAAGGGATTCACTTAACAGTGGACTGAAGAATGTCAAGAAGTTTTCTATATTCTCAAGAAATACCTCTTGAGTCCACCGGTACTCATTCCACCTATTTAAGGAAGAACACTTATCCTCTACGTGATAGATCTAGAGCATTCATTGGGTTCCTTTCATGCTCAATAGAATGATGCTGGGAATGAAAAAAAACCTCTACTACCTCAGTCGGACTATGCTTGAAGCAGAAACCCGGTATTAAAGTATTGAGAAGTGCAGGATACCATTAATCTTTGCAGTTCAGAAGTTGAGACACTACCTGCAACATCACGAGGTCCAATTAGTATCTCGCAATAACCCGCTCAAATTCATCCTTAGTCATCCAATGCTTATAGGACGTCTGGAAAGGAGGGCAGTTATTTTGCAGCAATTTGACATTCAGTATGTATCTCAAAAGGCGATAAAGGGCCATGCTCTGGCTGATTTCTTAGCTGAACACCCTTCAATATAAGACACATCTGCAGATATTGAACTCCCTGATGAGGAAGTCATCTCTATTCAAGAATTTCCTCAAGCATGGGAAATGTATTTTGATGGTGCTTCCAGAAGTCCAACGGTGAGGAAAATGGAAAATCCTAAATTCAACAAAGTTGTCTTAGGAATTGTACTCAATTCTCTAGAAAAGGTAGTGTTACCTTATTCCTTCTTATTGTGGGAAGGTAGTACCAATAATGATGCAAAATACCAAGATCTCATCGAAGACTTGGAATTAGCGCTTCAAGCACAAGTGAATCACATAAAGGTGAAAGGTGATTCAGACCTAGTAATCATACAAGTCAATGGGGATTATGCCATCAGAAAAAAGAAATAATCCCTTTGTATGATTAAGTCAGAGAGTTAATGGCAGAATTCCCATCGGAATGGAAATTTTCTTATGTCCCATGATCAAAAAATGTTCAAGTGGATACACTGGCTAATATAGCCACAGCTCTGGTAGATCCAAATCGGGACGAGACAAACATCAGTATTGCCCACCGTCGTGCAATTTAACCTTATGTTCAAATCAGAATAGAGGAAATTAATGAAATTAGTCTCATTCCTGAACTGTGTGGTCATACTACATGATGGATGTCACCTATCAGGGAATACCTTCAAAATGGAACATTTCCACCTAATAGAGCCGAGAAAGAACAAATTCAGTGATGTTTGGTTAGTTTTACTCTTTATGATAGCCCAGATCACATAGAGAAAATTCTCTACAAACGTGGTTTTGATGGAGTCCTCTTCAGATGCATTGATGGTGAAAAGTCAATGGCTATCATGAAAGAAGTGCATTCAGGAGTCTATGGTGCCCAACAGTCTGGACATAGACTGACTGATCAGATTCGAAGACATGGATACTTTTGGCCTTCAATGATACATGATTGTGTTGATTTCACAAAGAAGTGTCATTCATGCCAAGTACATGCCAACTTCATTCATCAACCTCTATAGTTGCTTCATACAGCTAAATACTCGTGGCCATTTTCCACATGGGTAATGGATGTGGTGGGACCTTAACCTTCGGCTACGGCCAAACAGTTTAAGTACATTCTTACTTCTACTAACTTCTTTTCCAAATGGACAGAGGCAATACCTCTCAAGGAAGTATGTTCTAAATGCGTTGTTAGCTTCATCAAGTCTAACATCATTACCAGATTTGGTGTCCCTCATACCATATTGACAGACAGTGGCACCAAATTCTGTTCATCCGAGGTGACAAAGCTATATCAAGAATACAACATAAAATCCAACCATTCAACTCGATATCATGCAGCGGCCAATGGCCAGATAGAAGCTTTCAACAAGACTCTATCAAATATACTACACAATATGGTGGATAAAGATAAGAATTCATGGCCTGATAAACTCTTTCGTGCTTTATGGGCTTATCAGACTACCACCTGCACTACAACGCGGTCAACTCCATATTCATTGGTATATGGAATGGAAGCAGTCTTGCCAATTGAATTTCATCTACCATCGCTCAGAGTTTCCATTTGTGATCAATAATCTACAGATGAACAATCTCAAAAGTGATTCAATGAATTGGAATGATTATATGATAAAAGATTGTGCAATTTTCACCACTTGGAAGTCTATCAGAATCGAATAGCACGAGATTTTAACAAAAAAGATCGTCTTCGTTCATTCACTCAGGGGGAATTGGTATTAGTTCTCTGAACTCCAATGATACCAAGAAATAAACCTCTCATGCTTGATCCAAAATGGGAAGGACATTACTCAATACATAGGGTCTACTCCAATGGAGCTTATTCATTAATCTCGATGGATGGAGAACTCATAACTACTCCATCCAATGCCAGATTTTTGAAGAAGTATTGTTTATAAACACAAAATATATAACCATGGTCTGGTATGACCTTAAACTGCACCATAGTCCGGTATAACCTTAAACTTCACCATGGTCTGGTATGACCTTAAACAACACCATGCTACGGTATGACCTTAAACTACAGCATGGTCCGGTATGACCTTAAACTGCACCACTGTCTAGCAAGACGTTAAACTGCATCATCAACGGTCCATTCATATGACCCTAAACTATTTTCACATACGTCCAACATGACGTTAAACTTTTTCCCCTTCATTATCCTTCCTATATGATGTTAAACTATACAACAACGGTCCATACATATGACATTACACTATTTTTATTCCTTTTTTCTCACATGACATTAAACTGTGACGTCCTAACTACATGACGCTAAACAATACAAAAGTCCCTTAGGTCCAGCATGACATCAAACCGCACCATCCATGGTCCATGCATATGACCTTAAACTATTCGCACTTTCGTCCAACATGATGCTAAACTGTATCATCTCTTTTTCGTCCAACATGACGTTAAAATGTGGAAAATGTCCCTAATATGTCCAACATGACGTTAAATGGTGTACTCTTTTGTCCTCACTGCATGACATTAAACTGCACAGTCCCCCTTATTCCAACATGACGTTAAACTGTGTTGTCCCCATCATCATAACTACATGACGCTAAACTATATAAAAAGTCCTGTAATATGTCCTACGTGACATTAAACTGTATTTTGTCCCTGCTACATGACACTAAACTGTGAAGCACCAATAGTCCTAACTACAAGACTTTAAACTGCATAGTCGCTTTATATGTCCTACATGAAATTAATTTTTTGCATCGTTAGGGCTGTTGCTACCTCTTGTTTCTCACATCGAGTATGAATCACGTGAGCTTAGAGCAAACAACAACCATAACACTCTCTCTGGGCTGCTAACCATGTGTAAATCGCAGTATTATTTTTTAGGTCGTTGTCCCTAAGAACAACTTGATCACTAATTCATTATTTAATTAAACAACGCAGACTTTGATCATTGCCTTCTAGGCTGGGTACATAGGCAACCTCTCAAGGTTCAAGACCAAAAATAATCTCTTCACATCGGTTCACCTCCATCTCATATGATGTTGAATCGTGAAACCATCCCTAGAATAAATATCTTTACATTGGTTCACTTTCTTCCTTGTTATACGACGTTAAAATATACACCACTTTTGTCCTGTATGATAATAAACTACAATATTCATTGATACCCTCACCTGAGAGGGAATCATTATTTACATTGATTTTTTTAATCATGATTCATTTCAAAGACTACGTGAATACATGGAAATGCCCAAACCTTTTATCTTTGATTAAACCATCATTACACTAAAGTCCCCTTTCACCCTTCACATGTACGAACCAAATTTGTACAAAGGGTATTTCTAGAACTACGTGGGCTTGATTCCCATCCTTATGGGATACGTAGGAACGTTCGAGTGTACCTCGAATCTAGCTCCAAGACATTGGGCCTAACCCCAAATTCCACTTTCAGTCCCTTTACTGAAAAGCCCCCATGAAAACACACACTATGTATTTCTTATAATGGTCCAAGCTCTATGACCCTAAACTAAGATCTCTAATCCTTTTGTCCCACATGACGTTAAACTGTAGTTCAAGAACTATGTATGGATTGATTCCCATCCTTATGGGATATGTAGTGAATTCCAACATTTCAATTCAGGACCCAGCCACAACATGATTATGGTTAGCATTAATCTGTGTATCTTTGTATACATTGGACAATACCCATCTTTATGTATCATAATACTAACCTTAAATATTTTCAGATCTTCATAAAACCTTTTCTTGACTTCTAGTCACAAAAATGTCAAAATTCTGAGAGTTCTTTTTCCTGATTATGCAGCACGTGCCCATAAGCGGCCTTGCATAAACAATCTCCATAACCGATTTTTCAGCTAAAAGATACTATTATTTGACTATGCAGCCAATTCCCTTAGGTGGCCCTACATAATTCAACCCCCTAATAGGTTTGTTAAATACTGTTAACTTCATTCTTGGGAAGAAAGCATCTTTTGTCCTTGTTGGTCTTAAATGACAGTATGTAAGGATTTGCAAAAGTATCCATCCTTAACATATTTGTCCCATATCCTTTTTCATGATCTGAAAGTATTCAAGTCTATGGTTTATATTCTCCTTCCCTACGTTTGGGTTAGACCTTCGGAGGAGTAATATCCATCCAGTTCTTCCATAATCTTGTTTGGAAATATCTTCTCCATATTCATGTAACTCTTTCCATACATAAAACTCTATACTTTGGAAAATTTTAATCTCCATAAACATTCACTGGATTTTAGCAGTGGGAAAGTAAATTTCTAAGAGTTCTTTTGCCTGACTATGCAGCACGTGCCCATATGCGGCCTCGCATAAACGGTCTACATAACAGACTTGTTAGCCAAAAGATACTATTTATTTGACTATGCATCCAATGCCCTTAGGTGGCCATGCATAATTCAACCCCCTAACGGGTTTGTTAAATAATGGTAACTTCATTTTTGGGAACTACTTCTTCTAATGCCTTTTATCTCTTTTTCATATCATTCCTCAGATCCAAATATTCTTAAGTCATAGTTTACATATTTTCCCTCATACTTGAGTATGGTAATATGTTTTCAGATAAATTGTCAAGGAATTGAGTCAATTTTAATCCATTTCGGTCAAAGCTATTTCGACCATAAACATTAGCATTTTTATGTCCGACGTGCTTGATTTTAAACTTCCATCAAAAGACAAAGGAACTCTGAATAAAAGTCAAGTTCTAGCTCAGTAAACATACAATTTGTATGATTTAGGTAATATTGAGCAATTAAAATATTCAATGTTTGTAGGGTTATTTACATTAATCCTAGTAAAAATAAAACTATGCTTACTAGGCCCATTGGCTTAGGTAAAATCTAAAGAAGGTTGCGGGAAAATTCATGAACAAATGATGAAAGATGAAAGTGTTTTTCATTAATGCACAAGAATTAGAAGGACATCCACGTACTGGATTCTCTTCTCTTTTTATCAGGAATTACAAAATACTTTCAAACATAACTCTTTATTTGATTTACGACATCCCGAGCTTCATCAGCAGCCACCTAGAATTCATTCATTCAACTGGATACCATAAGATATGCAGTGATACCATCTCTTCTAGGAACAATAGTAAAAGAATGTTCTTGAGTGCGGTTTGAGAAAACTTTCTTCTGATCAAACAGTGACTCTGTTTCTGTCCAAGAGACATGGATGATGGATACATGGATTTAAGAATGGGCCATTGGATGTAAAGAGTCATTTGGAGAGGTTACTCTTTTCAGATATTGTTCTAATTCCATGTTTTTCTTCTCTCCACCAAATGATAGCGGAAAACATTTCATCCCATGGGTTTTCCGTTTTCATATCTTCTAGGAAATGGCATGCAGGAAAAATTTGAAAGTTCACACCAATGTTGTTTGCCTTAATTCACAACATAACCGAAATAGAGGAGTAGCAGTGTAGATGCATCTCAGGCGTGTAGTTATTTGCATCTGGAACATTGACTCCTTGTAGATGACCATACCCATATAGAGGCAGGTAGATGCTTTGTGGGAAATTATGATGATATTTCTTCAAGTACATAGCCAAATCTGGGAGAGTCCTATCGCAGATATCATAGTAATCATGGCCAAATATGTTCAACATGTCATAAATCCGCTTTCTAGCCAGTCCATCAGCCATTCTAATCCTCTTGGGAGCCATTAAATCTGCACAAAATTTGAATAATTAACTATTAAGTAAGTTGATTTTTGATAAAATTTGTGAATAATTTTCAGAAAAGTGGCAAAGGAATTAAGGCGAACAAGTCTAAACTTGTCACGCAAGTGTTAGAAGTGTCGCGCAAGTTTTTGGCATGCATGTATCATTGCGCATGTCCAAATACCTATATAGCAGCGCAACAACAAACAAACATCAGAAAACAGAGCAACTTGCGCGGTGAAGGTGACCTGCGCGGCGAGAGCTCGAAGGTTTGAAATCTGGATGCTTTGTACGGAAGTGAGGCCCTCTATTTATAGACGTGGCTAGAACCCTACGTGTCGTACCCTGCGCGACTAATGTTCGTACCCCTGTGGGCTAGGCCCTACGCGACGCGCACCTGCACGATGACAGCTGCGCCCTCAACACTTGTGCGCCGTTTTTTCCTTTGGTTTTCTTCTTTTCCTTAGAGTCACATCCTCATTTCTTTCGGATCCAACACTGAGGGTGGACTTTTGTTGACGCTCCTTTTCATCACATTTTCTAAAAGAACTGAAAGGGAAATACCTTAGTCCAAAGTGACTCATCCTTTGAAGAAACATCAAAAATCGACAAAGGGATGAACAAGGATAACATTTCCCATGCGCCGTGCATGTTCCATCACAGGCGCGCAAGTCCACTTGCGTAGTGCCTAAGGTTTGCACAAGTCACTTACACTTTCCAAAGGATAACTGCCCAGGGTCTTCTCCAACCTATAAATAGACCATGTGGGTCCCTGATTTCGAAAAATAGAAATTTTTTTCCCAAAACTCAGATTTGAGCTCTCGGCGCCCTAGTCTCTTCTCAAAGCTTCTGAAACACTTCTAAGGTAATATATAACCTAGAACGAAAGATCTAAAGAGGGGGAGGAAGGGCTAAGTGTTGAAACTCATCAACACTTTTGCGCCTGAGTGACCAGCCCTTAAGGGAAATGGCCACACTTGCGCACTGCCTAACTCCTTCAAAAGAACTTGTGTGCCACTCTTCTAGAAGAGCCTCAAGATGATTCTAAAGGCTTTAACCTAGAGTCTCTCAAGTATTACCCTGATGTTTATCTGTCGCGCAAGTACCCATGTGTCGCGCAAGTATACCTTCACAACCAATACTTGTGAACCCACGCAGTACCTGCACGCTTTCTAGGACTTGCGCCCCCAACCTTTTTGGGTGCCCTTCTTTCCCATTTCACCCCTATTAAGCCATTCCACCTCTCCTATTAATGATTAAGTCTTCAAGACACTCTTCAAAGCCATTTATGAAATTATTTATTGATTTGAATTCCTTATCTGAATGGAATTCTATGGAATATCTCTCAATTCCTAGTGATTTACACATCTTTATGTCACTAAAGATTGAGATTTCATTCATTCAACCTCATCCTTTAAGATGAGAGAATTCATTATCCTGGTCCTCCTTTTCAAGAATAAGCCCCAGTCATAATTCTTAATAAGGGATTCCTTTTTAGGAGTAAGTCCTAGTCATAATTCCCATTAATTTTGTTCATCCTCCTTAGGAGTAAGCCCCAGTCCCCTATTCGGGGCATCCTCCTTAGGAGTAAGCCCCAGTCCCCTAATCTAGGCATCCTCCTTAAGAGTAAGCCCTAATCTTAAAGTCCCCTAATTTGGGAATCCTCCTCAGGAGTAAGCCCCAACCAAAATTCTCTTAACCTGGGCCTCCTTTTCATGAATAATCCCCAGTCATAATTCTTAACCTGGGACTCCTTTTCAGGAGTAAGCCCCAGTCTCAAATATGGGCATCCTCTTTAGGAGTAATACCCAGCCTCAAATATGGGCATCCTCCTTAGGAGTAAGCCCAATGTCCCCATTAACATGTGCCTCCTTTTCAGGAGTAATCCCCAATCCTCTAATTTGGGCCTTCTTTTCGGAAGTAATCCCCATGTTAGAGTATTCAAATCTCCATGAAGCACATACCATTATGGACCCTGTTCCTGGATTTCTTCCCTGAAGTAAATCCTAATCTTCATATATCTGGGCATTCATACATACATAAGCCCGACATTATTTCTTATCATTGCACCTTTCATGGCACAATTGTCTGATTTTTACCAATACCTCTTGTTTCTCACACCGACCATGACTCACGTGATCTTAGAGTGTAAAATTAATTATGACATCCTTCTTTGAGCCATCAATCATAAACATCAAACTCCCTTACTCAAACTACGTGGGTTCTGATTCCTTTTCTAAACAAAGGATACTTAGGTAGCCCATCTGCCAGTTTGATCCCAACTCTAAAATAATACATGTCCTTTTGAATGACAATAAACTTCAAGTGCCCCATTGAGTGGCTTTAAAACCAGCATGGCCATCTTAATGACCAAGAGACTTCTATATAAATGTGTCGAAGGATACCATTGAACAAGAATCTATAATAAATACAGATGATTCAATATCGATGAAGAACCTAAAATACATATAAAATATTCTCCAAATTTCTTACATATTTAATCATTGATTATCAGATCTGAAGGAAATCCCACTTTATACTTGGTAATGTAATAAGGATTCATGAACATAACTTAAATCTATAAAGAGAGTCCCGGAGTAGACAATAATTCCCCTCAAAAAGGTTTGATGAGTCTGACCTCCCATCCTCTCGACCAATGCAAATTCCTAAGCCTCGTCAGTCCACAAACTAATGAGCACCTACCTTTGGAAAGTAGTTCCAAATAGATGTGGAATCATTGTATGTTTTCGGTTCTACGAACAAACCCATTAGAAACCGATTGGAATGTTTGAACCTTCAATCAAGCAGGTCATCCCCAAATTCCGAGGGAAACAATGGTGGACTATATTAGGCACATATTCTTGCTCCGATATCAAAATAAGAATATATTTTCATTTAATTGAATGATGTTTCTCAAAAAATCCTGGAAATGATAGTGGATCGTACAACAATTATTCATCATATCCTATAGACATTCAAGAAGTAATCACGTCAAAGGAAATAGCAAGGAGTCGATCCCACAATCATGACTCCCCAAGTTTGGTGAATCATCCACACAATAGAGTTGTACTCTAGAACATGCATGCATCTTTTCTCCCATAAGTGAGAGATCATTGCCAATATCCCATGATAAATGGACAATGGAATTGAGGAAAAATACTTATTTCAACTAGGGGACACCGGTCTTGTAACACCCCAAATTTTTATTAGATATATTCTATATAATTTATTTGAATTCATATATTGTACACTACACCATGATTAGCTTGTACTATATGCAACATTGTATAAGCTTGCAGTATACGGAACACTATTCTTGGCTAGTGTTACACACAATTTCATGTTCGTTTTGTAGAAATTATTCTACACTGCATTATGTATAGATTTTGATTAATGTATAATTGAAATAATTTTTGATTATTTTATATTCAACACCAAAGGGAGCTTCTGTTGTACACATCCCTGACATGGATTGCATTACACGCAATCACGACCTTCCTCGATAGCGTGTGTAGTATGCAATATAGGGTTTCACTAAATAATGATATAATGTTATAATATTATAATGAACTAGCATTTATGAATAGTATTAACTAAATTTCTAATTTTATAACTTTATTATTCAGCTTAAACATTTTCTAGATGATGGTATGAGAACAAAATAAATGTTTCGGGTAAAATAAGTATTTTTCAAAAAATGTAGTTTTGCTGCCTTTTGATGGTGCACCCACTTTAAATCTTGTTATTGACATTTTTATATGTTAAATTTTGAAAAATAAAGTTCTTATATGGAATCAGTATATAAAAATTTACTTTGGCTGAAATTTTCATTTTATTCTGATAACATTCATATTTTCATAAATAGAAAAACAACGCTATATCTTAATTAAAAACAACTTTTTTCATCATAAAAATTTATATGGTTAAATTATAATATTGAATTCTTTAAAAGTATAAATAGAATATATTTTTAACATTTAATATAATTTATGTCATTATCATTGATTATACATTTAATTCATAGGTAAAATCATTTCAATCTTTTGCAATGTATTAACTATTAAAACTCGTTTTCTTAACAACGGGGTTAATTTTAAATTAATTTCTGAAACTTCTGTGATTTGAATTTAGAAAAATGGATTCGATATTTGGAATCAGTAGGTCCAAATTATGTTAATAGGATAATTTTTATTTTTTGGCACTATGAATAGTAACTACGGTAAATTTTATTTACCATAGTTAAAGGTAAATCGGGTAATTAAGGGTATATATAATATTATAAAATTACCCCAACACTTGTATTAATATAATTGGATTATTATATTTTGTCCTAATATATATTTGGGTTGAAATGGAATCCATTGGAATGCACCAGGATGTGATTAAGACCTTTAATTTAATTTATATTAAAGAAAGTGAAATATGTCCCACTCAAACATTAATAATTAAAGTATTTTTAATATAAAGATATACAGAATATAAATTTGATTATAAATACTCATTTTCAAGCTAAACTTTTTTTCATTGTTATGGTAATTTATTTGTAATTTTTTATAGATATTTATTTACCTTAATAGTTTATACATTAATGATGCAGAAATAATTTATTTAGTGAAAAATCAGTAATATAATTTTTATTAAAATAATAATACCCATTAAAAGGCCCAAAAACCTGACCAAAACTTATTTTTCGTATATATATAATACATAACCATCCAATAGTCTAATTTTGGACCATTTGAAGTTTTATATAAGCAATTATGACACATATTATTTTATTTTAAATGATGTCAAAGTTATCACCTTCATAATTTAATAAATATAACAAATTACATGTTATGATTTTAAGATGATAAATTTGAGTAAAATTATTATTTTGAACGATATTAGATTTCTAATAATCATAGTATTTTATTTTTAATTTTATGCAACGAATAAGTATACTAAATGATTATATGAAAATCCTGACGTAATTGTTTTATTAAGAGAAATATCAAATAAATGGTTTTATAAATATTAAAATAAATATTATATGAACTAATAAATATTATCCAATAATTTTATATATTAATTTAACATGTTAGTAATCTATTAATTATTTTTTTCGAATATATCCTCTATTTTTATTTTATTTAAATTCAAATAAATGAATAGTGTCAAAATTGACACTATTGTTATTTTATAAAAATAACATGTTATTAAATTATTTAAAAATCATAAAAATATTTAAAAATTATAAATTTAAATTTATATGGTCTAAAATGTCATAAAGTAAACAATTATGGATAATTCACAACACATAAGTAATTATTTATAACAATTTTAAATTTAGAATATTATTACCACAAATACAATTAAATAGATTAAATAAGGATATATCTTGTTGATATGGTTTAAAATAAATTTCCTACATGTCTAAATTTTATATTTTTATGTGATTAAAACCTTATATCATCTAAGATTTTGATTGGTGTCATTATTTATGTTTTTATGTGTGTTTTGAGTTTATTATAAATTAATATTTTAGAGGTTTCCAAAAGTGCCTCTCTCCTCTCTTATAAAAGGGCACCACCTTCCTCTCCTCCTTACACCACTTTGAGCCTTCAACCTGGACTAAACCTGACCATTCCACTTCTAAACTTCTTTAGTCACATTCTAGAGGTCCTGGTCTTCTCAAAAGATGATCTCTAGTCCCTTAATAGGAAGCATGATGGAGGCACGTCGAGGAAGAGGTAATCTCTTCTACTGATTCTTTCAAGTTTCTTTCTTCTTAAACATACTATACTTTAGTTGTTTCATTATAAATTAATAAAATCAGTATCAATAATATATTTATATGTTATTATATATATGAAACAACCCCATTTCACCTTCTATCCATCATACAGAAAAAGAAATCACTGTGTGTGCGTACGTACAGAATACTGTCTCCACGTCGTGGTGTAATCTGTTTTTCCACCACCACCTTACTTTTATGGGTATAATGGTGAAAATATTAAAAATATATGGTTATTATAACATCATACTAATTATGAGATATTATATCATCCACTCCAATTCTATTCAATATTAACGGGAATGATATCATCGCTTGTGCGTACGTACGAATTACTGTCTCCACGATGCGATGAGATTCATTCTCCATGTTAACCATTCAAGAATGATTATAAAGTATATATAATAAATACTCATGAAAAATATTACATAATAATGATACTTTATTTATATACATATTTGTTTCAACTACTTACTTACAGTCAATTCAATAAAGAAATCAAAACTGCGTTCATGCATACGTACGGTCTACTGTCTCGATGAACGGTGTATTTAATTTCATTTATCAATCTATTATATATATATATATATCTTAAATATATATGATATTTAAATAATGTTTTACATTCTGGAAGTAAGTATATCATGATATAATTAATAATAAAAACATGAACAACAAGTCTAAACACATACGATAAATGATACGATTTTACCCAAACCACTGCTTTAATGTGGAACTATCAAATGCACGAGTAATATAATGTCGTAAGTGAATGATATATGATATCATAAATAGCATTATGGTTCTATTAAAAGTTAATATTATTTTTAAACCCACTATAAAGGAGTTTCGGACATGTACGAAAGATATTGGACCTAAGGTAAGGGATAATTTTTCAAATCTCATTTTTATCTGAGGTTGCTTATACGTAGGTAATTACTGGGGTTATATTTATCATCCTTGTCCATGTTTTATAAAAATGTTTTCATAAAGTGTTTAATATTATTACTTGTATGTCTAAATTCATGTTTACCCCTTTTGGACTTTTACTATGTAGTATGGAAGGAATATTTCTTTTGTTTACCATATGAGTTACTTTTTGACTTTTCCGATAAAAAGTATGAGGAGAATGTTTTTTTAACTTATACGACATGAATGGATTTTATGGTTTCATAACACCTTATTTCCATGAATATTATTCTAAAATATTTCATGATTATTTTCAACAAAATTATTATCATTTAAAAGTGCATGGCATTTGGGGAAAAGAAAATGATTTTGAAGAAGAAATGATATTTTCCTCAAAAATTCATTTTAAGTGTTTATTCAAAAATATTTTCTATCTAATATTACATTCATTAATATGTTTTTGTTTAAAGTATTATTTTCTGATTATTTACATGATTTTATTTTGTTTATGATGAAATTATATCAATTGTTTTATATGGAATATGTTATGATGGGATGAAGTTTATGAAACCCATTTTATTTGTTGGGTTAGGATGAATGATTTATGTTTATTTTGTGGAAAACGAAATAATGATTTAATTATAAGATGTGTGGGACCTATATATCCCACTAATTCATTTATTAATGATTTATATCTCATGATATATACATGGCTAGAATGGAAAATGAATCTGGTTCAGTAATATCGGGCTAGAACGGCAAGTAAACCTGGTAGAGTAATGGACTTTTTCCACTATGATGGTCTTGGCAGCAATGCCTTGGCTACTATGGAAATCATAACATGTGCTTAATGGTTTTCCATAATTAAATTTTTCATTCCCATGCTATTTTATCATGATTGATGTTTCTTTATGATCTATGCCTTACATACAACCAATATTTATTTCAGAACTCATGATTTTGATGTTTAAACTTTATGTTCATGTTTTTTAAGTTCAACTGTTTATGATTTGTTTTATTTTCTCCACGCATAACCTTACTACAAATTTTAGCTCACCCTTTATATGTGTTCTTTTCCCGAGGATTTATGGAAAGGTTTTAGGTAAGAAATCAATAGAGTTAGATCTTTATGAGAGATTTTGATGATCTTTCACCATGATTCGAAGATTATGTTCCGAGTTTCCAAAGACAATAAATGATTACGGTCCTTGGGTGTCTGTTTTTTTTATGTATTAAGTATTCTGCAAAATTAATGTAATGTCTATGTACGCCAAGCTTCGGGTCTCTACAATTGATATTAGAGGAATAGTTTAGTTAACCTTGGGGAACTAGGATGAGAAAACATTAGTGAGATCCCTAGACATATTTCTAAGTTATGTCTATGGATATCCCTAAGGTTTAGTGTAACTATAGGTTACAGTCCTAGAATTATGTTGACAATAATGAATAAACTAGGTTGAACCTAAGTTGTCAAGGATTAAAGAATGTGTGATATTTTAGACATCATATTAGTGAATTTTTATGATTATGTGGTTCCTCATTATTTTAACCATTTCTTACACCATGGTTTTTGGTTTTAGTCAATAGAGGGAAGTAGAAGGAATTGGCTCAACATTGAATCCAATGGAAAAATTGGTGATTATGAGAAACAAAATTGTGTAATTCCTAGAAAGAGAGATATGGTGATTATGTCGAATCAGTAATCACGATATATTATTAACAAGGTGATATTTATTGGTATTCATAATTCATCCAGTAAGAGGAAGATAGACTTTTATGCTTGTTCTCATAGTGAGGAGCATAGAGAAATTAATATTGATATTTCTAAATAAGGTAAGAAGAACCTTGATGAATACATCAAATGGAGGGGAAGATGTTATCTGTGTTGGAAGAAGGGTCATAGGGTGACATACTATTATGGAGTTCAATGGCTTATCCGTGGAGAACATGGGAATTACCAAACTCAACGCCCAGACCTAAGAGGTTACTTCTAAATTGAGGAAGGACAAATTCCATGCCAATCATTAAAGAGGATGGATTTAAGGTCTTATGTATTGGAATTCAATAATAATGTTGTTGAGGTACTTTTAAGGTATATTGAAATATCTATGTATTGGTTCATTGTGGTTTTCCATAAGAATATGGTATCGGTAACCATGAAAGGTGATTGAAATATTTTTGGAACGCACCTAATATGCACCTAATCAGGGGATAAAGAGATAATGAAATGTTTGATAGTATTAATGAGCTCATTACTGATATAAGGACAATGTGATATCATGGTTTGAGTATATATATATTTTGGGATTTTGGTTTGTGGAATGAGATGACTTTTGATAGAATTCATGTTTTCACAAAGGATTTATGGTAATTCATGTTTCAAGAGAATACATACTTAAATAATTCACATGTTTTAAATGTGACCAAAAAGTTATATCTTATGATATACATGGGATAAATGATGGTATTTACCTGCTTAGTAGATTACCTCTCTAATAATAATTTTCATTATACTATGAGATTGGACAGAAGTATTTTGGATAAGCCTGAAGATTGGAATGGATTAAGTTGGACTTAAGATAATATTGTTTAAGGCTAGAAACTTTTTTTTGATATTATTTTTGGAATGTTATAATAGTATATTTATAGAAAAAGAATAACCAGTAGGACCGGAGACAACCCGTCGCGTTGAACATGTTTGCATGAATCAAACTCACAACCGAAGTTTGACATGACTTTATTGCCTACCACTTGCCTACATGAAGTCCATGGTTAGTAGAAACTAGTTTTATTTTATTAAGTGGTATGATAGATGATGTATAAGTCCATTTTTGGAACCATATATGATTAATCTCTCCCTATATGGACTTAGGTATATTTAATAATTTTTTCTAACCTTATGTTTGAGACAGATGGAATGACCTATCATTCTATCGCATGATCTGCTAATACTTTAAGAATGAAAAATTCAACTTTATTCCATTAAATAAGAGATAAAGTGGAAATTTTTCATGGAATGACCAATGATGATATTACACTGAAATCAAGTAAGTATTTCTCTGTATGTAAAAATTCATCAAAATTAAGGAAATGATCTTGAAAACCAAAAATGTTGTCCAAGTACTCTCATATCCGATGAATCAGATGGTACCTTAGATCATCACAAATTTATGGCTTTGTGATTATTGGATTTTTCATAAACAGGTTCTCTACCACACTCCATCAGAAATTTATGGTTAGATTTCTCTTCCAGGTCCATATTTTCACCAATGTTCTCCTATGTGGAAACCTAGTGATGAGTTAATTTTGGTAAATATTACCTTTCATACGTTAGTTATTAAAATTAATTTTTAGTATTCCTTTTTTATGATGTGGGTTTCAATGAATGAAAACATTCAAGTAGTAAATGATTTATAACCCTAAAGAATTTCGAGGACGAAATTCATTTTAAGGGGGGTAAGATGTAACACCACAAGATTTTATGAGATATATTATTTTAAATTTATTTGATGTCTTCTAATATTATTTTGTACTATACGGAACACCGTATTAGCTTGCAGTATACACAACACTATTCTTGGCTCATGTTACACACAATTTCACGTTCGTTTTGTTGAAATTATTCTATGAAACAGTATGTATATATTTTGTTTAATGTATAAATGAAATAAGTTTTTATTATGTTATACACAACACCAAAGGGAGCTTTCACTACACACAGTCCTGACTTGGCTTGCATTACACACAATTGAGACCTTCCTCGATAGCGTGTGTAGTACGCAATATCATGTTTCACTAAACAATGATATATTGTTAAAATATTATTATGAACTAGCCTTTATGAATAGTATTAACTATATTTTTTATTTTATAAAATTATTATCCATCTTACACATTTTCTAGAACATGGTAAGAGAACAAAATAAATTTTTCTTGTAAAATAAGTATTTTTCAAAAAATGCAATTTTGCCGCCTTTTGACGGCGTACCCACTTTAAATCTAGTTTTTGAAATGTTTATAAGTTCAATTTTACAAAATAAATATCTTATTTAGAATTAGGATATAAAAATTTACTTTGGATAAATTTTTCATATTATTCTCATAACTTTCATATTTTAATGAATAGTAAAAACACCATATATTTTAATTAAAAACAACTTTTTTCGTCGTAATAATTTATATGGTTAAATTATAATATTTAATGGTTTTAATGTATAAATAGAATATATTTTTACCATTTAATAAAATTTATTTCATTATCATTTATTTTACATTGAATTCATAGGAAAAATCATCTCAATCTTTTGCAATGTTTTAACTTTTAAAACTTGTTTTCTTAACAACGTGATTAATTTTAAATTAATTTCTACAAATTCTATTATTTAAATTTGGAAGAATTGATTCCATATTTGGAATCAGTAGGTCTAAATTATGTTAATAGGATACTTTTTATTTTTGGGCACTATGAATAGTAACAATGGTAAATTTTATTTACCATAGTTAAAGGTAAATCAGGTAATTAAGGATAAATATAATATTATAAAATTACCCTAAAACTCGTCTTAATATAATTGGATGATTTTATCTCATCCTAAGTAATATTTTTGTCTAAATGGATTCCATTTTAACCCACTTGGAATTGATTAAGACCATTAATGTATTTTATTTTAAAGAAAGTGAAATATTTCTCACTCAAACTTTAATAATTAATGTATTTTTAATATAAGGTTATATTGAGTATAAATTCGATTATAAATACTCATTTGAATTCTAAAATGTTTTTGTTTGTTATGGTAATTGATTTTTAATTTTTAAGTGATATTTAATTACTTTAATAGCTTATACATTAATGAAGCACAAATTATTTATTTAGTGAAAAATCAGTAATATAGATTTTATTAAAATAATAACACCAATTAAAAGGGCCAAAAACCAGAACAGAATTTATTGGTCGTATATATATAAACCATAAACATCCAATGTTTGAATTTTTTACCATTTGGAGATTTATAAAAGCGACTATGACACTTATATTATTTTACTTTAAATTATGTCAAAGTTGACACCTTCATAATTTAATAAATATAACAATTTACGTGTTGTGATTTTAAGATGATAAATTCATGTAAAAGTATTCTTATAAAATATATTATATTTTTCATCATCATAGTATTTTATTTTTAATTTTTATGCAATTAATTATTATATTAAATAATTGTACAAAAATGAGTAGCAATTGTTTTATTTAGGGAAATATCAAATAAATTGTTTTACAAATATTAAAAGTAATATTATATGAACTAATTAATGTTCTACAAAAATTTTACAGATGAATATGAACTGTTAGGAATCTATTAAACATTTGTTTCTAATATATCCCATATGTGTATTTTATTTAAATTAAAATAAATGAATGGTGTCAAAATTAACACTATTGTTATTTTATAAAGATTAAATGTTATTAAATTGATTCAAAATCACATAAATATTTAAAAATTAGAAATTGAAATTTATATTGTTTAAATTTCATAATTTATCCATTTATGGATAATTAAAACCACATAAGTAATTATTTATAACAATTTTAAATTTATAATATTTTTACCACAAATAAAATTAAATAATTTAAATAAGAATAAATCATGTTGATAAGGTTTAAAATAAATTTCCAACTCGTCTAAATTTTATTTTCTGATGATATTACAACCCTATCTCATCTAAGGTTTGGATTTGAGTCATTTTGGAAGTTTTTATGTGTGGTTTGAGTTTATTATAAATTAATATTTTAGAGGTTTCCAAAAGTTCCCCTCTCCTCTCTTATCAAAGGGCACTTACTCCCTCTTTTCCTCATACCACTTTGAGCATTCATGATAGGTCAAACCCTGCCCATTACTCTTCTCAACTTCCCTAGTCACATTTTGGAGGTTTTCTTCTTCTCAAATGACCATCTCTAGTCCCTTAAAAGGAAGTTTAAAGGAGGCGAGTCGAGGGAGAGGTAATCTCTTCTACTGATTATTTCAAGTTTCTCTCTTCTTAAACATCCTATCCTTTAGTTGTTTCATTATAAATTAATAACATCAGTATAAATAATATACTGATATGTTATTATGAATATTAAACAACCCCATTTTACCTTCTATCTATACTACGGAAAACGAAATCACCGTGCGTACGTACGTAAAGAATACCATCTCCACGTCGTGGTGTAATCTGTTTTTCCACCACCACCTTACTTGGATAGGTATAATGGTGTAAATAATAACTATATATGGTTATTATAACATCATACTAATTATGAGATATTATATCAATCAATCCAATTCCATTCAATAGTTATGGGAATATTATCATCGATTGTGCATACGTACGGATTACCGTCTCCACGATGCAATGAGATTCATTCTCCATGTTAACCATTCGAGAATGATTATAAACTATATATAATAAATAATAATTACAGATATGACATAATAATGAAACTTTATTTATGTACATATATGTTTCATCTACTTACTTCCATTCAATTCAATAAAGAAATGAAAACAGCGTTCATGCGTACGTACGGTCTACCGTCTCCATGAACAGTGCATTTAATTTCATTTATCTATCTATTATATACATATATATTCTGAATATATATGATATATAAATCATGATTTACATTCTAGAAGTAATTATATCATTATATAAATAATAATAAAATCAAGAGCAACAATTCTAAACATATACAATAAATGATACGATTATACCCAAACCACTGCATTAATGTGGAATTGTCAAATACATGGGAAATATAAAGTCGTAAGTGAATCATATATGATATCATAAATATTATTATGGTTCTGTTACAAGTTAATAATATGTTTAAGCCCACTATACAGAAGTTTCGGACATGTATAGAAGAAATTTGAATGAAGGTATGGGATAATTGTGCAAATCTCATTTTTATCCATGATTGCCTATACGTAAGTATTTACTACGGTTATATTTATCATCCATATCTGTGTTTTATAAAAATGATTCCATAAAATGTTTACTATTATTCCATGTATGTTTAATTTCATGTTAACCCCTTTTTTACTTTTACTTTGTTGAATGGAAGGAATCTTTCTATTGTTTACCATAAGAGGTACTTTTTGACTTTTCTGGTAAAAAGTACGAGGATAATGATTTTTTAACTTATACGGCGTGAACATATTTTTACCATTTCATAACACTTTATTTACATGAAGCTTATTCTACAATATTTCATGATTATTTTCAACAAAATTCTTATCTTTTAAAATTTCTCGACATTTGGAGAAATGAAAATGATTTTGAAGAAGAAAGGATATTTTCCTCAATAATTCATTTCATGTGTTTATTCCAAACTATTGTCTATATAAGATTACATTCTTCAATATGGTTATGTTTCAAGTATAATGTTATGATTATTAAAATGGTTTGATTTTTTTATGATAAAATGATATCCATTGTTTTATATGGATTATGTTATGATGGGATGATGTTTATGAAACCCATTTTATTCATTGGGTTTGGATGAATGATTTTTGTTTATTCTGTGTCACATAAAAGAATTATTTCATTATGAGATTTTTAGGACCTATATCTACCTCCAATGCATTCGGTAAAAATTTATATCTCATGAGATAGACTTGGCTGGAACGAAAAGTGAATCTGGTTCAGTAATACAGGGCTGGAACAGCAAGTAAACTCGGTTCAGTAATGGACTTTGTCCACTATGATGGTATTGGCAGCAATGCCTTGGAAACCATGGAAATCATAACATGTGAATAATGGTTTTACACAATTACATGATTTATTCCAATACCATTTTGTAATTATTTATTTATATTTATGATCTATACCTTACATACTGCCAAGATTTATTTCACAACTCAATATTTTTATGTTTAAATGTTATGTTCATGTTTTTTTGAGTTCGAATATATATGATTTGTTTTATTTTCTCCATGCAAACCCTTACTTAGAATTTGAGCTCACCCTTTATTTTTTTTCTTTTCCCCAGGATTTAAATAAATGTTTTAGGTAAGAAAACAGAAGGGGAAGATATTTATGAGAGATGTTGAAGATCTTTCACAATGATTAGAAGATTATGTTCTGAGTTTCCAAAGACACTAAACTATTATGGTCCTTGGGTGTCTGTTTTTGTTATGTATTAAGTATTTTGAAAAAGTAATGTAATGTCCATGTAAGTCAAGATTCGGGTCTCTACAAGTCCACATTAGTTGATGCTTTTGAGATATCATTCATCCTTCCCCGAACTAAGATACATTTTTGAAATATCCTGGCAGCACAATGGGGACACTTTAACTAGCACCCATATATGAATTCTTTCACCAATGTAAGAGGCCCAAATCGCCCAAAAGGGATCCGAAAAATGAAACACACCAAGGGAAACTAGAAAATTATTAGCCAATCCATGACCATGCTATTCAATAATTTGAAGATCTTAATGTATTAAAACACCTATCAAAGGTGGCTTAGGACCATTCTAATATATTACCATATTATGGATGTGGTAGTATCTATTATGAAGGTCCAACTAGAATCATTGTTACCAAAAGATTTGAAGTCAAAAAATAGAGCATGTACCATGAAGGATTAATTCATGGATAGAAAATTATTGATCATGAGAGCTTATCTCTTGATGACCCTATCAGCAACCCTCCTCAGGACTAGAAGATCAAACAGAAAAAAGTTCATCTCCTTTCTATGGTCCTTCCTAATGGTCTTGTCTTTGGTATATGCTATATAAAGATTCCCTATAGTTAGAAAACATGGAATTATTGTAGTTAATTCTATCTTAGAACAAACTAGAAGGGTTATCCCCACAGTGACATCTCAATTCAAAAAGAGAATCCTCTCCTTGCTATTGTCTACCTTGATGGCCATTCGTAGGTTATACTCTACAAAAATTATCCTTACAATTATAATTCAACATATTATGGTAGTAATTTCCATTATGGAACTAAATTTGAGGGTCCTCCGATCAATAACATATTATTTTAGCAAGAATGTCCACCCCTTATATCCTCCACCATGATGTTCCTCCCTAGGGTATACACTGGAGAAGATCTCCCTACAGCTGGACATCAACCTATGATTGTAGTCCTTTCCATTGTAGCATTATCTGTGAATTTCCTCCCTGTGGTGATGTCTTATTTTAGCAGGAAGTTGCTCCCTATGCTATCATTCACTTTGAAGGGCCCCCCTTGGGTATTCAAAACATATATTCTCCTTGTAGTTGGACATCAAGCAATGATATTAGTCCTCACAATTGTGGAACATACTCTGATGGTCATCCCCACACTAACGTCCTATTTCAGTAGGATGGTCTTCCCCTTTCATTTTTCTAACCTGAAGGTCCTCCCAATGGTATAAGATGTAAAAATTATTCCTTTATTTTAACATCAATATATAATGGTATTTCTCACAATTGGAAAAGCTGGCACTCATTGATCTTGGAGGGATGTGGCCTTTCACGACTCCTGGTTATTTTTCTCCACTGGTGGAGGTAGATAGATGTGGTGTGATGAACACTCGTTTAAGTAATAATCCGTTGTACACATGACTTTTTTCCTTTTATTTTAATTTTATTAGGGCCAGATCCAACCGGTTCCTGGTATTTCTGGTATGATGGTATTTCTCACAATTATGCCCCAACTCTAACGGTCCTCCATGCAGTGACATCATATTTCAGTAGGATAGTCCTCCCCTTTATATCGTCCATCTGTAAGGACCTCCCTAGGGTATACACTGCTAAAAGTATCCATGATTTCTCACATTAATCTATGATGGTAGTCCTCACCATTTTGACCCTAACTATGAAGGTCGTACCTAATGTCAAGTTCTATATCAACCAAAAGGTTCTCCCCTTGATGAATCAGATGTGTGTAATCCATCATATTCTAAGGCACATTGATATATGGGGCAAACATGTAAGATTATCTATCAATAAGAAGCGGAATAATTTCTCAAAAAGTAGATGGGACATGTAAGTGATCATATTCTAACCCACACCCAGACTGTTAAAATATTAACAAGACCCTTACTAGCCCTACTACTTGTGATAATATCATTGAAAAGCTTTCAAGTTGGTAAAAACAAGTAGAAGTGACTCTTGTGAAATAAAAATAGGATATGTTTCCCATGAGAATACTATTGTAAGAGGATTACATACTAATTATAATTTAACCCAAAGCCACTTCTTAGATCAAAATACCAAGGGAGTTGTCAAAATAATTCATATATGACATTCATCTTAATATCTTGAAAACACTCAACCACCTGAAACAATTTTCTCCATAAAATGGGTAAAAAGACAATTAAAAAATATTGGGAGTGCTTTATCATCAAATTGAATTGGAATCCCTTCCTTTTTATCATATAATAAAATCAAAAAGGTGGTAGAGATATCTTAAAATAACATTCCTCAATTTTGTTTTTGTTAGAAACAATGCTAGGTTTATAACCTTCCTTAATGTTGTGCATAAGTTGAATCGTGTTATCTTTGATAACCTACCTGGTGTTCATATTTTGGGATTTAAGGAACATGTAAATTTTTATTTTACCCCATTTCATGTTCAGTATAACCCGTTGAAAATTTCATGTTGTAATTACTTTATCCCAAGGTGGAAATCAAATGAAATCCATGCTCATGAAAGGTGAAATTATCAACAAGCACAAACATTCAGTAAGTATTAAAATAATTAGGCCCAATTAGAGAAATACATTGAAAAACTATTAAACTTAGAATCTATGATCATTCAACATGCTTCTCGCTTAATGTAAATGATATCACCACAACTCGTTGTGTCATTTCACCCTTACACCACTGTATTAAAATGATTTCTTTGTCAATTAAAAAAATTATAAAAACAATTACTTCATTTTTTATTCATTAAATCAATTTGTATTAGTGTTTAAAAGGTCTATTTTAAATATTTTTATGATTTCATTTTAGTTGGAGATGATTTGGTGGGACTAGGACAAATTTTAAGATAAATGGGCCAAACTCCATACGAACTAAAGAACCGCTATAGACTCAAACAAACATAGAAAATAATATGTTCATCAAATTGGGATGAAATTTTATATGGGTCCAAAATTTAATGTGATGAATATTTTTTGAGAACATCAAAGCCTAATTACTCACAAAGAGGCCCATCTGTACTATTTTGTCCAAGATAATGAATCATCTCAAGGTCAAAATATACGTTCTATATTTCAGTCATATCCAGAGATTTAGACCACTAAATGACGCCAAAATTTAGGTTAAGATACTCAAGAGGTGGGGAAATAATTTTTTAGTTTTATTAATCTATTGATAAGACAATCATGATTCCAAAAAATATGGAACAAGTGGTTTTAAAAAATCTATGTTCTCAAAAAAGACCTTACACTTCACCTATAAATTAGAACCTTTGGATCCCCATTTGTAAGTTCAAACCGAGAGAACTTATCAACCATTTAGGAGACCCAAAATGGGTCCTAAAATCATCTAAAAAGTTATGGAGGACCCTATCTACATATGAGGTAAAAGATGAAGCTGAAGTTATTTCTGAGCATCCTTTTCCTCTAGATAATGAGGTCAAATGTGGATGGTCATTTCATGGGAGCTACACATGTTAGAGAGTTACATAACTTTTTATTCTACTGGTTTTGTATAATATTTGTGTGAATTATTTTACTTATGTTTTATATTACCATGATTCTCCTTTTAATTAATATATTTGGTTTAATTAAGGGACACACTTTCCATTTCAACGTCGATTGGGTTCATTTTTCAAGTGGGGGTCATTGGGTGTTCCTATTAGAAAACACATGAATCCCCTTTATCTCACACAAAAATGAGATATAAGAATGATTTGGTAAACCCCACTCTATGATTTAAGTAAAAACTTGGACAAAATTATTTTTATTTTAAGGGGTGGTTCTTGTGCATCAATTTAAGAAGAAATAACAGAGTCAAGATAATGACAAACCTCAACAAAAGGATTTCATTAAACCATGTGAAATTTTCATAACAATTAACTCTCCATGATGTGTAGTGAACTTGAAATGACCTACATCTATCATAATTCTTAAAACACCACATTTACTTTATCAGAAAATAAAATATTTAATTATGTCATTTCATTTTTAAAACTATTTTCTAAACCACACCATTCTATAATGTTTATTAAAAAAAATAAACACTTTAAAAATACAACACTCATTGATATATAACCTCCTGTCTACTATATATTAAAAATAAATATTATAAACCTAATGAATTTGATATGTGGGGAAAACATGGTTAAAATTTGGAACCATTTCTATGGAGCTCTTTGGTTTTGAGTGTTTGTTTTTTATATGATTTTTGTAAATTATGTTAATATTTATTTATTTTAACATATATTCTTACATATATTTTTATGTTTTGATATATTTTCTGTTTAAATTATATACATTATGTATTCTAATATTTCATATTTACCACATTTTGAACCCATATCAGAGATTAACCTATGACATTGACACCGAGACACACAGAATAACCCTTTGAACAAAGACACAAAAAACATTGAAATTTTCATGATCGTTCTTGTTCTTATAGAACACATTTTAAAACTGAAATAATCATGAATAAAACTATTGAAAATAATCAAATATTAATCAACTAAACTCTCTTGATGTAGATACCCATCCTGTATACATTCATATACAAGGTGAAGAACATAATTTTGAATTAAAATCAAGTTTGATTCACTTATTACCAAGATTTAATATACTCACAAGGGAAGATCCACATTATCAATTAAAATAATATCATACTCTTTGTTCAGAATTAAAACCTACTAATTTGAATGGAGAACATGAAATCTTAGGGATTAAACATTTTTTTTAGAAGACATTGTAAAATAATGGTTATATTGTATTAATTCTATAATAAGAGGTTGGGAAAACATGAAATTTCTTTTCCTTGAAAAATACTTCCCATATTCTCTAATAAGAACTATATGGAATGAGAATTTTTGGAATAAGTAAATCACAATGAGAAAACATCATGAATACAATTAAATAATTTAAATGTTTTGTTGAATTTTTCCACACTAAAAAATAAGTGATCAACATTTAATATAGTGTTTTTATTAAGGTTTAATTAATATTGATCGAAGCATAATTCATGTTTCGATAGTTGGTATACTAGTTAAAAACACCAATCGTTTTAGGGACTCTTCTTAAGAACATGTCACATAACACACAAAAATTACATTCAAGGTCTAGAGAACCCATTCATGGTTTCTATGAGTTACAGTGTAATAAATCGCATAAGAAGTTGTATATGAAGATTAAATAATAATGTGCCCTTCTTAGATAACATGTTCTTTTCCAAGGGTAATCCCAATCTCTCCTCATATACATTGTGGATTATGTTCTACCAAAACCCACTATTCTAAACAATTACCCAATCTGAGAGAACATTTTGAGGGTTGTGAAGAAATTTTTATTGGATACCCCCATAACTAACCCATTCTGAAAAATCCAAACTATCCATACAACCCTAGGTTGAAATAAAATAAACACTATAGGTATGAGGTTATTCGTACCAAAGTTATCTACCATGGAACCAACTGGGGAATATCAGTCATCAAACACCACCTCCCAGAAATCTTCAACCACTATAAGGGACATTCCAACAACCCCCCCTCCAAATATTGAGACTAGACTAGAATACATGGTGAAACAAATGGTTATAAAAAGTCTCCAATTACATATAAACACCCAAGAAGCCATATGAGACATAAAAACCCCATTAGGACTACTCTCTATCTCGTTGGTGGAAAATCCAATGTCATGGGTTTGGTAAAAAATCCTCTCAATAACCAGTCAACCCTAGGAATAACAGAAATGTCAATTTTGTCACCCTTAGAAGTTGAAAAAAATGTAAAATCAAAATGACCCCCCCCAATATAGACATCCCCTCTTGAGGAAACCTCCATCCCAACTACTAAATATTTTACAAAAGATCAAAATCATGTCCTAAGAGAATCCCTCGATAAGTAAACTGAGTTTAATTTGATGAACCACCAAGACAAATTATTCATCTTTATTTCACCAAAAGTCCAACACAACCATGTAAATAAAAATAAAACTGATCTAGATAAATAAATCTTAGAAAAATTTAAAAAGTCTAGGTTATCATCCCATTGATTAACACTATGAAGCAAATTCGATGATTTGACAATTTTTTAAAAGATATATTTACACACAAAATTTGGATTTATGTTGATGTAAAGGAGATAATGGAGAGAACCATATTAAAATTTATAGATCCATCAATTCCGAAAAATTGAAAAGATCTGGGTACAAATCTTGAGTCTAGGCACCATATGAGAGTATTATTTTTCTAATGTTAGGCTTGATTTAGGTGCTTTTGTAAATATGAGGCCTCACTCAATTTTCTCTTCATTTTTGGTCAGCAAGCTGAATACCACTATAATAGTCATTCACCGTACAAACCAGAGTACTGAAAACCCCACTAGTGTGTTATAGGATGATCTTGTTTGGATAAAAAATTATTTTTTACTACTGATTTTTATGTTCTGAGAAAGGATGATGATAGGATGAATACACATTCCCTAATTATATTGGGGAGGGATTTCATGAAAATCAGCATATCCATAATTAATTTCAACAACTTTATTTTTTCTCTATAGTATGGTGGGGTAATTATCCACTTTAACATACTTGATTCCAGGAAGAACCCCTTAGAAGAACATTACCCTCTGTCATTTACATATATTGATATACTCTCATCCCATGAAAAGACTTATTTGATTTCCATGATCCACTGTCCTAATTTTTTTATTGATAGATATTATATGAAAATAATAATGTATTTAATGATTTATCCGTTTACAAAAATTTCATTCATGATTGTTAATTGATGATTTCCTTAGCATTGAAGATCCCATTAACATCGATGATACTATTAAGCTTTTGAAATCTCATTCTACATTTGAGGATGTTACCATTGATTAGTTAGATGATATTATTTACCTCTCAATTACACATTAACTCCCTTAAATCAAAAATCCCTCTAAATTGAAACATAAACATTTGACTCACAATCTAAAATATACATATCTTGATAATAAAAACACGATCCGCGTCATCATTGTTAGTTCACACCTTCTATAAATTTAATTATGCCTACATTAACTTTTGAGTATGTATAGAAAATCATTTGGGTAGAACCATTTTGAAATTCTTGGTTATATCCCTTCAATTTTAAATCATCATATATTTTTAAATGATGAGGATAATTCAATAAGGTCAGCATAATGTCCACTAAAACCCAACCATGTAGATTTTGTTAAAAAAGTGGTAACAAAATTATTGGTTTTTGGAATCATTTACACCATCTCTATCAAGTGTAGGTAGATCCCAATATAAATAATCGTACTATATTTAAAAATGTGAATAATGAATTGGTTCCAACCTACGTGTAGAATAGTTGTTGTTTCGGTATAGACCATTTCCAACTATATCAACACACGTGGAAGGCCCATTTCCTATTTCTATTTATTGACCAAATGCTATAGATCTTAGAGGGTATGTACCACTACTATTTACTTGTTGGGTATTCTAGATACATTTATATCCATATTTCCATTAATTATTTAGAAAACAATCCCTTTACATACCCCTTTGGAACAATTTCAAATAGGAGGATTTGATTTGGTCTGTGAAATGCTACGAGTGCATTCCAATGATTCAACGATTTGTTTTTTCATATTTCCTAGAGAAATTCATGGAATTATTAATGGATGATGTAATTGTATATGGATACTATTTTGAATTTTTTTTAGTAATCTTAGTTCTCTACTACATCCCTATAATTAAAATAATCTCATATTAAAGTATGGTAAATGACATTTCATGGATCCATAATGTCTATTACTCAGACATGGATTTTATTGGGATGGTATCCAAGTATATAAATCAGATTTGGATTTAATTTCTTCACTACCATTCCATAAATATGTGTAATATGTGTGTTATTTCATAGGTCATGCATGATTTTACCATCATTTGATTCAGTACATTAGTAATATTTCACACCCCCCTCTAATTTATTCCAAAAATAAAATGAATTTTCATTATAAAGATTTTGATGTTGCATTAGAAGAATTGAATTGGAGTCTAAAGACACCCCTCCTGATCCAACCACCTTAGTGAGATTTACCATTTGAGATCATGTGTGACCCCTAAAACTATGCAGTTGGCATATCTTATTATGTTGGTTTGATTAAGCTACAGATGTCATAGCCTATTCATGATGCACACTGGACACTACCCAAGAAAACAACACCATAACTAAAAAATAATTACTTACTGTTGTGTTAGCCTGGGATAAATTTAAGTCATAACTTTTAGGGTCCAAATTCTTTGTGTTATCATATCAAGAATACTTATGGTATCTCCCTAGGAACTTGAAATCCATGCCATGTCACACCCATTGTATTCTCCTACATTAAAATTTTAGTCTAGAAATTATGGATAAAAAAGGAGCTTAGAATGTGTTGGATGGAAATATCCATTAGATACTCCCATCCATGAATATTTACAAATCCACCTTTATTCCCATAAATGACATGATACCTGATGAGATGTTGTACCAAGTGCCCAATTATATTCCTTGGTATGCTGAACATGTAAATTATTTAGAAGCATCCTACATTCCAACTGATTTCAACAAAAACCAAGTTGATAATCTAACCATGAGACCTGTTATAATATTTGGGATGACCCATACCATTTTAGAACATATAGTGATCATGTCCTTATGTTTTGTGTTCCTCATAGAGAGCTTCATCCTATCCTTAGGTTCTTCCACACTCATGCCAGCGGGGGGCCCTTTGGTCCCCAACAAAATGCTCACAAGCTCCATGATTCTGGTATCTTTTGGCTGACACTATTTTGGGATACCCATGACTCTGGTAAATCTTATCCTACATGTCAATGAATGGGTAATTTCTATAAAATAAATTGAATTACACCCCAAACCATTCTATTTTGGAGAGGGGTTTCATCTCCCATTTTAGATACAGAATTGGGCCTACTGTTCAATTAAACAATGAAATTATAGTCATTATAGTGTATGTTCTCAAATGAATTTATATATTAAAAATCTGGAGGAAATATCTATATATTATTAATAGAACTCTCAGATCTATAAGGATCTAACCACGTCTACCCGTGACCATATCATCCATTATCATCAATTCCACCTTTGGAAGAAGGTACCCCTTTAAAATGTAATTGTGAAGGTTTATCCTGGTAATCTTTTTTCATGATAGTATGGTCCATACATTATAATCAATGATTACACTTTTATTTCTGTTAATTATACAAGCTATGAAACTAAATAAACCTTCACTACAAATGGGATGCGGTTGAGGAACTTTCCGAAGCCATTCCAGAATCCCCAATAGAGGAAATCCATGTTCAAGAAGTATCCTATTAATGACAACTGCTAGGTTTTAACCCTCATTCCTACATTATCTTTCCTTAAAGTGGTGAAACTTCATTATTTATGTGTGGGGGTGGGTACAATCCAAGGTTAGTTAGGAATCTTCATCATTATTCTTATTTATTCTCATTTTTGCTTTATAAGTCATATTTTTACCCCCCCCCCCCCTCATTTCTCTACTCTCTTTTGTCCTGTAATATTAATTTTTTCTCCCTTAATCATAACAAATTATTCCCACAAAAATCATTGAAAATTATGCCCACTGAATCATGGATAATATTGATAATTCATTATGAATTTACCAATTTCAGTTTATATTGATATTTTAAAAAAATCACTTATAGAATGTGTGTTTTAACATTAACTTTCCATTTAGTTGTAAATTTTTATTTTAAATTGGGTTTTATCAATGATTTAAATGGTTATATCTTTTTAAAATCATTAAGGGGAATTGTAAAAATTGTGTGAGTAGTTGATGGGAAAAATTATCTTACTTAAAATCTACACACATGTTTTCACCCATCCAAGAAGGGTTGATTTTTCTTAATCAATAAAAGGTGAATATAAGTTAGGTTAATATTTATCATAGTTTCAAAATTATCGTTCGATACATTTGTTACTTATTCGATCTTTTTCATTATTGTATCGGATTGACCTATGTGTGTGTACCAGTTATCCAACTATTCCATGACCTAAAAAAACAAAAAAAAGTCAAATATATTATTTTTCATTTATGAAGGTAAGAACCCACTCTTTCTCCCCCTTTGATCTTGATATAACTAGTAAAATCAATGTTGTAAGGATATCAAACTATGGTTAAGTGAAGAGTGTGAAATTTGTTCTAAGATCAACTTTTGCAAAAAAAAATTATGGAGAGAGTGATAAGATTAACCAAAAATAAGGATTTCTTGTCAGAAGCCTATGGATTGACTTCATAAAATGCTTATGTTAGTGGGTCTAGAAATTTTATTAAAAAGGATGTATGAAATTTTTTGTGGAAATAATCATGTAAGACAAAAAAATTTAAAATAACCTATATTTACTTGACCAAAAGTTTAATAAAATTAATAAAATGGTTTTCACAAACAAATATGGATAGTTAGTAACATTTTTGGCTTTTGAATTAATTTCTAAAATTGGAATCAGTCAAATCCTTGAATTTTTTTGATACAATTTATGAGAGATATTTGTCCATGGTCATTGAGAATAACTCCTCGGTGTGATTTTCTCATTGATCGCGTTACATTCATAGATTAAATATTATTCTATTGTTAAATATTCATGAATTTGGAAATATCTCCATGCATCAATTTTTTAAATCATTATTTTTCTCACGAGTGTAAATGTTTTGGTGTGGGGGTGCGATCACACTATGACTCACATTTTTATTTCACCCTTACACCTCTATGTTAAATTCATTTTTTTATAAATTACCAATATTAAAAAAAATTCACTTCATGGTTGACTGAAAATTTTAATTATTATAAATTTTAAAAGGTTATCTTTCACTTCTTTTTAGGTTTTCAGTTTATTTGAAGGTGATTTGGGGGGATTGGGATTAATTTGAAGAAAAATGGTCCAACCAACATTGGAATCCCAAAAATATGTTGACTGAAATGCTCATTGAAACTAATACATGGATCAAACTACTATCAAAAAAATTATGATCCAAAATTATGTAGTACATTTGTTTTCTAAATACACCCAATCCCAATTAGTCCTTTATGTGTCCCATAATAAATGGTCTATCCAAGAAAATTAATATGATCGAATTCAAAGTATTATTATCTATTTTGAATATACCTTGTGCTGTAGACCTCCAAATGATGCTAAAATATTGGTTGAAATAGTATATATATGTATAAACACGTTTTTATATTTCTCTATATTGATATAATAATGTATGGTTGCTGAAAACCCTAGTCTATTTTGTTTTTAAAAAATATGTGATCCCAAAACCACCTTCCACTTGGTCTATAAATTGGCACATCGAGTACCCCATTTATAAGTTCAAACCATAAGGGATGATCTTCCATTTTGGAGACCAATAGGAATACTCTCCTCAACCAAGAAGTTCTGGATGCCCCTACATTCATGGGCATGTCAAGGATGATGGTTAAATTTCACCTCAATCTCCTCCTCCCCTAAATGGTAATCGAAATGATGGTTGGTCATTTCGATAGAGATAGACATCTGTGGAAGGGAGTTCCATCACTTGTTGTTCAACAGGTTTTGTGTACTTTTTTGTAAATTATTTTAATTATGTTTTATCTTAACATGAATCTCTTATGAATTCATGGATTTGGTTTAATTATGTGAAACACATTTCATCACAACATCGATTGGGATGAGATTTCAAGTGGGAATTTAATGTAGTTCTTTTTTGGAAAATACAGGAATCCCCATTCAATCAGACATATAATAGATTTTTGTATGCTTTGGTAACGCTCACTCTATTCATGAGATAAATACATTTAAAACATGTTTTTTTGTCTGGGGGTGATTCTGGTGAATTAGTTTAAGAGGCAAGAAGGGGGTCAAGATATTGATACCCCTCAATAAATAGATTCCATTAAACCATGTGACATTTTCAAAGCAATGAACTATAAAAGATGTGTAGTGAAAACGAAATGACCACATTCTATCATAATTCATAAAACACAACATTTTTTCCACTATAAAATAGTTAATTTAATTCATTTAATTTTTGAAGCTCTTCTCAAACCCACCCCTCTTGTAGTATTTATTATTAATACAGAATTTAAACATTAAACACTCCTTGAGAGACAATAAATGGTCTTCCATGTGATATAAATAATTGTTAAAAAGATTATAAAATTGATACATCACATCAACATGGTTGGGAATAAAATCATCTTGTAGTCTAAATGACCTGAAAATAAATAATTTGTGCATAGACCCAACACTATGTTCGGCACACGCTTGAATGGGAAAGCACAAGTTCATGAAACTGGTGATAGTAGTAGAAACCAATATAGTACAGGATTTTCCCCTACCTGTAGGTATGGTGGTATTTTTAAAACAATATTCATCTTTATGAAAAAAAAATATGGGTCAAAGAATAATAATAAGAGAACAGAAAAACCCCCACTCCTATGGTTGGGGTCATTTTTACCTCAACTACTCGCCTGGATGAAATTAGTATTTCCCCATTTCAGGAAGTTGAAAAGTTGATAGGTCTCATGTTCCATCACATATCATGACTTATTTACCCCCAGAAGTGATGTGCATCAAAATTACATATAGGTGGTCCCATTGTGATACTCTTTTTCATGAATCTTGAGGAGGATCCTCGCATTGGTGGAAGATATCCAGCAAATTATGAAAACAACCCACCTACCATTCAGCAACTACTATGTTGCTCACAATACATTATGAATCCCTGAACATCATAGAAGTTGATCCCATAGACCATGCCTAAAATGTCGCAAATTCAAAATATAAATGATAGTATGGTTCGAAATTGAATATGTTCCACAAAAATAATGAAGATGTAATTACCTTAAACTAGAGGTCGTCCTAAATTTGGGTGTTCCCCAATCAATCCTTCACTACCTCTATAGAAAATTCATAACCGAGGTAGGGATTAATTTAAGGTAATGCATGACCCACCTCCTCCTCTCTGTGAGAAATATACCATTATGATTTAAGAATGATTCACCCACTAAGAACATGAAATGAAATAGCTAAGTAAAATATTCACTGAATTGAGGTAGGATATCATTCCTATTGAATATGATCCCTAGGAAGAGCTTCAATGTACACTTTTAGCCAGTGTACCTCCTCCACATGTATTTAACCCAACCAATGAAGTATGTCTGGTACATCCAACCAATATGATTCTAGGTCCATCTATCTACCTGGACCCAATCTTGGATGGGTATTGAAATTCCCATCTATTATGGAGATAGTTGGAATAGGGTTAGAAAAATTCTCAAAATATAACCCTGGATAGATATCCGCCTCATGTACCAGAAGAACTAACACATCATATCCCACCCCTCATTGTTCATGTCCATGATTAGGATCAAAAGAGAATACATGAAGGGCTTATCAATACCATCAAGTCATTGGAAGATTCATAGGAATCCATGCAGGTGCGGTGTGCACCTGTATAGCCAAAAGGTAATCATTACCCAAAATAGCTGAGTGATGCCCTACCACAACCAAATTTTAGGAGCCCAACATTTCTAATATTTGATAGATTAGGTGTCCTGGAATAATATCTTATGAACTATTAATCTTACTTGTATCTTATGATGGGAACCCTAGATCAAAGAGTAGTGATGAATATCAAATGCTTCGTATGATCAACACATGTAGCAAACTTTGTATTGTATACCAAATTCCCTGCTCAGTCAATAAAAGGATCTGAGGATCTTTTTTGGTTGTTCCTCTTCCAATCCAGCTCAACACTTTAAAATATTACAATCAGTGACTTATCAAATTGAAAAAAATGGTACAGTGAGTAAATCTTGGACATCATTGCAAGATGGGATGGGATGACCAACTCTTTGAACCAGCCAGTCCCCTAGGAGGGGATGTGTGCTACGTGTGTCGATAACCTCCATGACGTGTTGTGAACACCACTCATCTTGATTAAATATAAATTAATTTTTAGCTATTTCTATTCTATTTCACAAATAATTGAGGAATTCATAAAATGCCTTAATATCAAGTCCGTAATAGCCCCACCAATCCTATAAATAAATAGGAAAAGGTGAATTATCCTTAATCATGCTTAAGATATCCCCTACACCTGCTCCTACTCCAAGGCTTAGACCATATCGTTCAGTGCCCCTAGGTGTCAAATACTACCCCCAACAAAAAAATGATAAAAGGGAATCTAGGAGTAATCAATTTGAGGAATAGATGAATAATTATTACTCGTTATTATATGATCAATTTTTTGGATAATTTATTACCGCTAATAACTATAATTTACTCTAACTACTATAGTGGAAAAGGGCCGATGAGGTTGGTCTTGATGAGAAGACATATTTTTTCTCTGTTCATAATATATTTTGGCACACCATCTATGAATGTTTCATCTTTAAATACCACCAATATAAAATGATATATTCCAGGAATGTTAAAATGAGGCCACCTCCATCACAAGTGGCATATACATCCACAAATACTCTTGATGAAATAGGTGAGTGTAAATACGTTTTTAGTAAGAGAGAACATATTTTCATTATTTAGATAACTCAAAATACCCTCAAATAAACTCACAGTATTCTCGTAGCACTATTGAAACAACCAAATATTCCCCCAGCTACTCCTACTGGAACACAGTCAATGTCCTCATCCCCATAACCAGTTAGAATCTGACCGTCCAAATAGAATAATGAGTGAAATTTAATGTGAATGTGCATGAAGATGAACCTATGTCAAGGCCAGATTCACCATTATCCCTCTTTGATATTATTACTTCAGATCTAAATGAATGGACATGGCACCACTAAACGACACCATCAGAAGTATTCATTCAGGAATAGTTATCATTAGATGATGAATTTACAATTGTCTTCATTAATGTCATTCACTTAACAGTTCCCTTCTTTGACGATGAGTACGGATATGAACCTAAGTCCCCCCACACCTCATTGAATACATTCTATCCAAATCATTCTATAATGTCCACAAAAATAGGAACATGTGTCTAATAACCCTTAGTGTGTAGGAAACCCTACCAAAACCAACCCACCAAGAATGGGAACACCACAAGATCTATCCTCAGAGGGTGGTCCATCTTGATCTAAAACTATTGCCCCAAAACCCCAATGAAATTGCATATCTACCCTAGGAAGTTTTTTCTTATTGACTAAAAGTATGATATTTGGAAATAATTGGCCTCAGCACCTGACAAACTATCAATCCTGGATACCTTGAGTTTTAAAAATTATATTTTGGAAGAACTCATTGAAACTTTTCAAAGCCCCCAAAAGAATGAAGCTGAACTAGCCACTGGCGAGTTCTATTTGACAGATATCAAAGATATAGATATCCATGTGGTTATCTCCAATGAAAATCAAGATGAATATGTCATTACAATGCGTCACATCAAACCATTTTTGTGTTTAACATAATAAATAGTGTTGATGTCTAGAATTTTTTCTTTGATAATGTATTTTTATTAATCGTATTACAGAGTAGACACATTTTTGGTAATGTTGTGATTAAAATAATCGAGGTCATTCCACTATAACATATAATGGATATGATAAATTTCAGTTGAATCCATATTGCTAAATCATTCCCAAGGTCCAATTTGTAGAACTTATAGTCGATTCATAATTTTCATTCATTCTACAAAACACATCCTTCCCTGTCTTTCAATGAAGTTCCTAGTTTTACCAACAATCATAAATTCTTTACTCGTGCCATTAATTCATTAAATACCACGTCGATGGTAAATTCAAGTTATTATATAGAAATAAGGCCTCATTTCAATCCTACATGTTGTATTATTTCAACATAGGATTATATCAGGGGTAAGAGAAACAACCCTTTGTTAGTGATGTTGAGTGGCTCACTTCCTCGAATGAACTAGAAATGATTTAGGCTAAACCCATTAGATATATCAGTAAATAATATATTCTACTAATCAACCAAATAGAGCATTTGAATCCATTTTCCAATGCATGTTCAGTAGTCCTCATGATTTCTATCATGGACCATGAGTCTAAAATTTCTGAAAAATCAATTTACAACCAGTTTAATGTTAAAATATTAGATTAAAGTATTTATATCTCCTCCCCAGAGTTCCAAATAGTTACAACCTCACTAACTAAGGTAGAAGAGTATGTATGTTCAGTAAAATTAGATGAACATTCTCCTCTATCCCTCACTCCATCCTCTCCAGAAAATTCCCCACTTCCAATATGGTCAGAAGAAGTCTCTTCATTTTCCAAATTCCAAGATCTAAAATATTCTCTAAACTCTAGAGAACTCATCTTTAGACTTGTTTCCCCTTCATAAAAATAGAATATATATGATGAAAAATAAGATCAGGAGGTGTACCTTATAGAAACTCCTCCATAATTTGAGGAGGGAATCTCAACCACAATTGATGAACTCAAAGAAATAATTTTGGGTACATAAGTACATACATTGTCTACTATGATTAGTGTAAACATTTTTTCAAAAACTAAAGAGATAGAAATATCCTTATTAGGAAAACATTGAAATGGTTTCTCCTTGACCTACACAGAAATTATAGAACATGGTCCTGAGGTGGCCACTCAACACCTGGGCTTACCAAAGGATAACCAGGGCTATACACAAGCTATCAGAAGGATAAACCCAACAGATGATACCAAAATATAGGTTAAATTTGACAAGATCATCACTGAAAACATCATTCAAAAGTCAAATATACCATGTGGGTTTCTATCATCTTCCCCATAAAAAGAAGAATGTACAAATCAAACTTTGCATCAATTTTATGGATCTCAACAGACACTTACCAAAATATGATTTCACAGTCCCGATCACATGATTGTTGATCGATGAACCTACCGGATATAAGGATATATCCATCATGGATAGTTATGTGGTATACATCCAAATATGAATGGCCGAAGAATATGATTAACACACCCTATTTTCAGGTCCATAAGGAGTTGTTTTCAGTCGAGTAATTCCTTTTGTCTTGAAGAATGTGGGCACCACATATCAACATTCCATGTCATGAATCTTTAAACCCTTCATTGCAAAATCCGAAAAAATCAATGCTGATGACCTGGTGGTTAAATCTTGGCATCACAAAGACCACATGTCATATTATGAAATCATAATAAACAAACTGTGAAAAAAACAGTCTAAAAAAGAACCCCTTGAAATCTTCCTTCGTTGTTACCTCATGGAAAATTATCAGCTTCATTATATTCTATTGTGGCATCGAAGATGACACTGAGAAGAAAAAATATATACTTGATATGTAACCTCCTGAAAACCTCACTGAGTTGAGGGGGATTCCAGGTCACATAGCCTATATTGGATGCCTCATAGACTATACCGACCTAGGATTAACATATGTGGAAATTATTTTATTTAAGATGAATATTTTGTACATTACAATAATAAATTTCCTAGGACTATAACAGTTTAGTGTCATTGGAAACATAGGAATAAATCATCTATTGTGGTGAAATATCTTCATCATCACCCACAACGATTTCCACCTTTAGTAATTCTACGTATAACCTTTTTTGTAACCTTTGGAAAGGAAACATAAGAAAGGGGTGAGGAAAAATTCTCAATAATGGTGAAAAAGGAAGATATGTGAGCATAATCATGAGAATAAGGGTATGGGAAAGTGATCATGAAAATATATGATAATACCCTATATATAAAATATCGTATACATGAAACATGGAATAAATAATGGTTGTAAAAAAGGAATGAATCATATGTAACTAACAAACATTGGCCAAGAAACTCTGACAAAGGATTAAAATATGGAATTGTGGTAGAAACATAAGAATATAATGATTTCCATAATATCCAAGGCATTGCTGGAAAAACCATATTAGTGGAATGGTTTCACACCACATACCATCTAGGTACTCATGGTTCAATCTGATGGCCATATTAGTAGCTTTATTTCACTCCTCAAACCATCTTGGTAGACATGGTTCACTACCCTGAACATCTTAGTAGTCATGATTCACTCCCAAGACCATCTCATTCAATCTCATTACATATAAATCTTTACCTAATGTGCCAGAGGGATATATAAGTCTCACTCATCTTATAATGAAATCATAGATACATGTACCACATGATCATTGAAAATCATAACATAACCCATGAAATGAAATGGGTATTATAAATGTGTAATCATATCATAACATATGGAAAAGATATAGGTTTCATAACCACTTCATAAAGACAATAAACCATGAATATATGTGGGTTTCATAAACATCATTCCATCATAACCCAAACCATTCATATAAATAATTTCAAATGGTATTCTTGAACTATAACAATGTAAGTCCTCATTGGTGGGATGGATTTTTAAAGATCACCTAGAACACGAATATTCATGAAAAACAATATTTAAAGCCTAAAAATTTTCAAAACACTTTTCTTTGAAACAAATTTGAAAACATAAAAAGGAATCATGAAAATCATTTAAAATAGTTCTGGAGGAAAATATCCTTTCTTCGCTGACATAGTTTTCATTTCTAAAAATGATGCATAATTTTAAAAGAAAAATTTTTATTTGAAAATAACATAGTAATATTATTGTAGAAAATTAAAAAAAATAAGGTTTCATGAAGAATATAAAAATGTTAATTTTGTATAATTTAAAAAACATCATTCTCATACTTTTTCTGGAAATGTAAACACGTACATTGTTAAGAAAATGAAAGAAATATTCTTTTAAAAATGAGAATTAAAAGAGAAAAATGGGTAAAAATGAATTTCAGAAACTTTGGGATAATATTAATCTTTTATTGAAAATTTTTTTACAAAAATTGGACTAGGATGATAAATATTACCCAATATATACATAAAATGAAACAATCCCAAATATGGAAGAGATTGTGAAATCAATACTCATCACATTATAATCAATAGAATCATATCCCCATGTAATAAATAAAATTATAAGAATAGAGAAGTATCATAAAATTTGAGTTAATGCACATAAAAGAAATTAATGGGTAGTATGTACACCACTTACAATAAAAAAGTAGTGTATAAGACATCTGTCACACAGAAATAAAAAGGAGACATAAATTTCTTACCTTGTGTCTTGGATCTCTTCGTACTCAAACAAACATCCTGTATAATATATATATTCTTATTATAAATATTTTATAGAATAATATTTTTATATCTAATACCACAATTTAATTTATTATGACCTTATATTACCCTCTTTCTAATGATCTTCTGTTAAGGTCTCACTTCGAGTAATATTCACTTTGTTCTTCGCATTGGTCTTAACATGTTATATCATTGTTCCTTATACTGATATCATGATTCCATAATTTAAAACATGATATAAACATAATATATAACTAGTATATTAATGATACAATAATATATAGAATAAATTAATATGAAATGGAATTCACCATTAATGGATATGGTAAGTCATACGTACATATAAAAGATGTTTCCATTTTAATTGACATAGTAAATGTAAGTATGTAAATGAGATATGAATATATATATGATTATTTTTGTTGGATTATTATATCATATATGTCATATAATTTTTCTAAACCCATCTTTAATATATTCCATTTGGTGTGTGAATGAATTACATTGCTTTGAGTGGGCGGTAGTCTACACTTCCTCAAAAAAATCATCGTATCAACACTAAATGGAATGTAAAAAAGTTATGTGTTATAAATTGGAATAAATATGATTAAATACATAATAAATATTATATGTAATAAATATAGATATATTTTCCATCATAATTTCCACCATGATTGGTGGTAATGGAAAAAATGAACAATCATCATTTTGTGATGCACTAGTTTGTTGTACATGGAAACAGTATGTTCTACATCCACTAGATTGAGGTGTGTGTGTGTGTAGTTAGAGAACATATAATAAATAAATCCTAGAATAGTGAGTATACTAGTTTTATCATAATATAATTCATTAAAGAGTTTTTAGGTGTGGAGAAATAAAATAAAGGAAAGGATCTTGAGAGAGGATGTTGCCTCTTAATCTGGTAACTCATTTTGGTTTGTACCAAACATCTTCCTTGTGTTTAATTATACACAATTGAAGGCATATAATATTATGTAAGGGAATTTGGGATGAGAAATGGGTAGGTTTTAGATGATCTAAAAGGATTTAGATGGGTGAAAAAAAGATAAGGAGAGGTTCCCTTATACAAGAGGGAGGAGGGGCACTTTAGGAAACTCCAAAACTATTATTTTATTATAAATTGGTTTTTGATTTAAAATAACTACAAATTGATTTATTACTAATTTTAGATGAGGATGGGTCTAAAGAACCTAAAATTAAATTTGGTATAAGTTTAGGTCACCAAATGAACCTTATCTTTTGGATTTGACCCTTAGTTAAATAATTTAACTCTTATCATGAGAACTTGTCTTTTTTACACTCTATGGTAAGTACAGTTACTATAAAATGAAAAACTAACCCCAATTGGATGATTAATTACATTTTAAACATTATAATAGTCATTTTTCGAAATTATAATTCTTTATTAATTTTATCTCATTTAATAAATTATTATTAGTTTTAAATTCTCATTTTTGTCAATTTTTCAACAATTCAATATTTGCATTTTTTATTATATTAAAACAACCTTATAACTTATAAAAAATACTTCCACTATGTCACTATCATTTATAAGTTATTAATAAACTTCGTTCATTTCATTAATTAAGTAAAATTATATATATTTTAATATTTTTAATATCATTTATTTGATATCTTAATTAATTAAAAAATTACTACATGATTATTATACAAGACATAAATTAAATTATCTATTCTCTAAAAATTAAAAATAAATTAGCATGATTAATATATATTTATTTGATTTATAATAAATTTTTATAGTCTATTTTTTCTTATTTATAACCCTATATTAAAAAAATCCATTAATAAAATTTGAATATCATATTTTTAACTCTTCATTAAATAATATATAATAAATGTATTAATGTAACCTAATTGGATAAAAAAAGATCATATTTTTTGTCTAAATTTGATTTGGGAAAAAAATTATCCAATGAAATCACAATAATTTATGGATAATTTTGAATAATCATAATATTATTTTTATTCTTATTTCCCATATTTACCTATAACAATGGTGAGTAAAATTTCTACGTTACTATTCATGAAAAATTATTTTGATCCTCTTAAACCACATTTTTTAAACTGATTAGAGTGATGTATTTCAATTTTATTATTCAATTCAATGAAGTGGAAAAATTATATTCAATGCCAATCCCTCATATATGGCTAGAAGGCGGGTAATATAGACATTCAAAATTTCAACGATTTTTTTTATATCAAATTATTTTATAAAAATGATACCAATTACCTAAATTGGATTAATATATGTTTTATATATCTATTGTTTCTTTAAAATTAATTTAATTTAAATTAATTATTTCAATGAAATAATCAGTTTTTAACTACAATGCTGTAATTTTCACGTTTCGTTAAAAATTGAATCATTTTTGAAAAATACCAAAAATTCACCTGAGGCTAATTTTGATATTCCAAATTCAAAAACAATTTTTACATTATTAAATAAATTTTTTTAATTTTTATAAAATTAATTTTATTATTAAAATTGTTTTATTCTGGAATATGTTTTTTTAACATAAAATTGATTTACAAATAATAATATCTTTCAAAATCAATATGTTTTATTTAAATAAAATAATTAAAAAAATATTTGAGAAGTATTAGTTAATCTTAATATAATTATATCTAATGTTAAGGTAATAATTAGCTCATTTGTAAAGTTATATAAAAATTGGTTCATTGAAACTTAGTGTTGTGTGCATAGTACACCATGCCGGTGTTGGGTGTAGAGAGAGGCAAATTTTATGTCGCATGTAAAGAAACATTAACTTGGTGTTGCATATAATACAACACAAAAATATATATTTAATAAAATAAACTATTTTTAGTGTTGAAAGAACTTCAAACTATCAAAAAGTATAAATTAATTCGAAAAAACCAACTCACAAAATCTCAGGATGTAACATTCTACCCCACTTAAAATGAATTTTTACCTCAAAATTTATGAGTTTTCTCAATGTTTTAATACTTTAATGTTTCATTCATATAAAACCACATCATAAAAATTATTATTAACTCATCCTTTAATAATTTAAAGTTGAATCCATAATGGTTACCCAAAGTAACATATAACTAGGTTTCCACATAGTAAACCATAGGTTGGGAGTGATGATTGAATATGGAGGAAAAGAATAAATATTTAAATAGATTGAATGAGGTAATCAATCCCAAACATGTTAATGATCATGAAATTTTTAGGGCCTCAAAGTAAAAAATATGTGATAAAATTCAACAGGTTAATAAAAAATTAAGGTATTTAGAAAACAAATTTTCCATTTTAATTATTATCCTATCATTGAGTAATTATTTTATTATTCAAGAATACAAAAAAAGTATCACTATTTTTTGTGATTTTATATATTTACAATCAATCCATTACTTCAGAAATATATGTCCATAAAATAACATTGATTCCAAAAGCACTAAATTACACATTTAGTAGATATTAAGGCCTATAAAAGAATAAAAAGTACAACTATTTACCTATCAATATTTTTAAAAATCAATATTGATAATACATTAATATCTAAACATAAATAGTAACAATACTAATTCATCATAAATAATTATTCATTAACAATAATTTTACATCAACCAGGACATCATGTAGGCCATTGGTAGGCATGAAACCCTTATCATACATTGGTAATGGGTTTAAGACCCACGACCTTATCAGACTTGATTGGTTGTCAGCTGACAATCATTATTTCTTTTTTTAAAACATCCGTAATATAATTTCCAATATAAATAATATAAAAATCCTTTAAATATGTTAAATCATTAAATATATTTTTATCTTCGGTTTTTAATAAAAACTCTATACATAAATACCTCCTCCAATGTTTAATGTAAATTTTCCATGAATTTTTAACCTTATAACCCTTCTGAAAGATGAAAATTTAAAAATAATAGAAATAAAGTCACTAAACATTATTAATATTAATCCCCCATATATTAAAAAGTAGCTCTAGGTTGTCACATTCCAAACATTTGAATACCCTTGTGTTGAATTATCTTAGAAAATGTTAATGACCTAAATTACCATAAATCCTTTTTGAAATCATCCATGATTCCTTATTTCAAAATATATTGGATCATTTACTCAAATAAAAAAATTAAAATTAATCCTTGATGACATTGAACACTTTTTCCACAGTCATCTCCAGGGTAATCACTATCATCCTATTTACTTATTCATAACCCATATATAATTATCTGAATAGCATTATCTTAAAACAAAGAGAATATTTAGGGTTACCTTATAGTAATTAATGTATCACCTTTTCATTAAATTACTTCTCTAATACATCAATAACATTCATCATAAACTTGTAAATATTGATTGAAAAACATTAGTATAACAACCCTTCTATACTTCATCATTCATAATTTTTTGACCCCAAATACATAAAACCCATAGTACATCATCCTTAATCTGTTACCAATGATACCTCATCCTATTAAATAATAACTCATTCCTTTCACTTTTCATTTATAGTCTCTTCATTATCAGCAATGTATGCATAATTTTCACCACCTTGATGGTTTTAATCAATGGAATTACTCTTGGGACATTGAGTTTCATAATGAAAATTTATTCAACACTTAAAACACATAACATTCAATGATGATATAGGGAGGCCAATGTTCTTATCCATTGGGTTAACCAAAATCTTCAATTTTTCCTTACTGTCACTTGATTTTTTTTCTTCTCGATAGTCAAAAAATCTTCATATTCCTATAATACATTCAATTAGGTGATTTTTTCCACACTCTTGACACAAAATAAACTAAATATTATTTCCTCCATGGTCTCTATTACATTAACTCTCAAAAAACCTCTTCATTTTATTCTTTAGTGAGATGGAAGGTTGGTTAAGGATGAAATTGTGAATCATGTTCCTTGAAAACTAATTAGGAATGATAACAACATCTTTCACTCTGGGGATTATCCCACTTAATCTCTCATCATCATAGCATCCATCAAAATCATAATTAATCTAGTTCTTTCTAGTTACGACCATTGACTAAAACAAGAAGCATATTACGAGCATTACTTATCATATTAGAGAACCAAATAGACATCAAAATATTTACTTTTCAGATTTCTAAATCACGACACATTACTAAATATATGAAACCCTTGGTTTAAACTAGGTTACTCATAGAATAATTATATCTTAATCCTTTATGATGGTTCGTGAAGTGTTTTTGAATTTTGAAAGCATATCCACATGGAGTGTCAAACCAGGTGTGCATTCAGGCATGTTTTCTCGTACCAGATTACCCCGAGTTAGGCCTAAAACATCTATTCGGTGTTTTTACCCTTAGATACATCTATTATAGAGCCACATCCACTTGTAGTATCAAGACATTTATGTATTTATAGGAAACCACCCACTCTACCCTTTACCAAAATTCCAAGACATTTTCCTAAACATTGACGAATCTATATACTTATCCTTAAGTACATCCTGAGACATATCATTATAAATATACCAAGGGATCTCACTAATGTTCTCCCTACCTAGATTCTATTGGTTGACTAAAATTGTCCTCTAATTACAATTATATAGACCCAGGATTATCATAAATGGATAATACATCATTTAAGAAGAATATTCAGTATGTTACAAAAATACATGCTTGAGGACCATAATAATTTAGTGTTTGTTGTAATCATAGAGAAAAATATTATATCCAGGTGAAAGATCTCCAAAATATCCTATAATGATAGCCTTTATAAGTACTTCTACCTAAAAAATATATTCGTAACCTAGAAAAATAAAAGATATGAAAAGGATGAGCTACAATGCTCGATAAAGGTAAGCATGGGAGATATATAATTATAATCATGAGAATAAGGGTATGAGAACATTATTGTGAAAATATAAGATCATACCCAACATATCAATGATCTCATACATGGAACATGTAATAAATAATTGTTATTTATAATACATGAATCATAAATAAATAAAGAACATAGGCCTACAAATCCTAACATAGTAATAAAACATAGATTATTGGATAAATCAAAATCATATAATGATTTCCATTGTGTACAAGTCATCATTGAAAATCCCATATTATTACTATGGGTTCACTCTCCATACCATCATGGTATTCATGGTATACCTATTCGTAAATCATAGTATCATGAGTTCACTCGGCATACCATCTTGGTAGTCTTGGTTAACTTCCTTGACCATCATAGTAGTCAAGGTTCACTCCCAATACCATCTCAATATATATCAAGACATATAAATATTTACCTAATTCATTAGCATGAGATATATGCCCCACTATTTTATAATGAAATCATACATGTTCCACAATATCATTAAAAATCACAACATAACACATGAAATAAAATTGGTATTATAGATATGTAATCATATCAGAACCTGTATAAATGATACAGGTTTCATATTCATTTCATCAAATGTACAACCCATGAATATAAGTAGGTCTCTTAAACATTATTCCATCAAAACATAAACATTTCACAGAAATATTATGAATGGTATTCTTTAACTATATCAAAGTACCTCAACATTGATGTGAAGTATTTCGAATGATATATTTTAAAATGAATTTCCCTTAAAAATATCTTCTTCAAAAATAAAACATTTTCAATACCCTTTTCATTGATTCCAATTTGAAAACTTATAATGGAATCTTGAAAATAATTTAAAACAGTTCTTGAGGGAAATATCCTTTCTTTGCTGAAATAGATTTCTTTTCTTAAAATTCCACACATTTTAAAAAGAAAACATTTTTTTTTCAAAATAACCATTTTAAGGTTGTGAAGGAATCTTCAAGGTAATAATTCTTCATAAAATCATAAAAATAAATTCATGAAATATAATTTAAAAAACATTTTTCTTTTACTTTTCTCATAAAAAATAAAAATGTACCTCATTTGGAAAATGAATGAAACATTATTCTAAAACCCTAAAGTAAATGTAAAAAATGGGTAAAAATGAATTTAAAAATTCATAGGAAAATAGTAAAACATTTTATGAAAAAAAATTATACTTCATGGTCGTGGATGATAAATATTCCCAAAGAGAGACTAAAAATGAAACAATCCCAAATATGTTAGAGATTGTGAAATGAATACTCATCACATTATAATCAATAAAATCCTAAGCCCCATGTAAGAAATAAAAGAATAATAATACTAAAATGTCATAAAACTTATAATATGACTAATAAAATAAATTAATGGGTAGTATATACACCACATAGATTGAATAGGTAGTGTATAAGACATTATCACATAGAAATTAAGGGGACTCAAAAATCCCTTACCTTCTGTCTTTACTCTCTTCGTACATGAACATTCCTCCTATATAATAATTATAAGATTATTATATATCTTCTATAGAATCATATTATTATATATAATAACACATATGGTTTTATAATGATGCTATATTACCTTCTTGTTAATGATCCTTTGTTATGGTCTCACATCGGGTAATATTTGATTTGTTCTTCACATTTGTCTTAACTTGTTATATCGTCTGACGTTATAAATATATCATGATTATTGAATCTAAATAAAGATATAAAAATCCTTTATAAATATAATATTTATATTAAAATAATCTATAGAATAAATATGTATGAAATGCAATACACCATTCTTGGAGACGGTAAGTTGTACAAACGCATGAACATTATTTTTGTTCTAATTGTCGTATTGAATGAAAGTATGTAAATTAATTATGTTTATATATTTATGTATATATTAAAGTTATTAAATTATAATGATTATATCATATATATCAAATGTGTTCATTAAACGCGTCTTTAATACAATCTGTGTGGTGTGCGAATGAATCACATCACTTTGAGGGGGCGGTAGTCCACACTTCCTCAAACCAGATTATTGTATTAACACCAAATAAAAACAAAAAAGTATTGTGTTGTAAAAAGTAATATATAAGATTAAATAAATAATAAATAGTTTATATAATTTATATAGATATATTTTCAATGATAATGGCTTTCATGATTGGTGTCAAAAGGAAAAATGAACAATCATCATTTCGTGAGGTACTAGTTTTCCATTCAAAAAAGGTATGTTTGATATCTAGTTGATGGATTTGTGTGTCGGTGAAGGTCTAACCCTAAGAAGAAAATTATAATAGTATATTTATGATATTGGGGTTGTAATAAAATAATGTAACAATGATAGCGTATGGGTGGACAATGAAAATAAAGGAAAGGAGATTGAGAGAAGACATTGCCTCTTAATTGGGTAACTCCTTTTGGTTTGTGCAAAAAGGATTCCTTGAGATTCTTTATACCAAATTCAATTATTCTAGTATAATTTTATGGAAGTTGGGAGGTGACATTTTCAAGGGGTTTCCATGAAAAAAATTCATTAGAGTTGTGAATAAAAGAGAATGATAGTTTCTCTTTAATAAGAGGGGGAAGGGCACATTAGGAAACTCCAAAACTATGAATTTATTATAAATTTATTTTCTATTTATAATAGCTAGAAATTGAGTAATTTATAAATTTATGAGATTATGGGTAAAACTACCATCATATAATGAATTTGGGATATGTTTAGATCACTAAAAAATCTTTATCATTTGGGTTTAACCCTTAGTTAAACAATTTAACTCTTACCGTGAAAACCTTTATTTTAACAGTACGTGGTTAATATTGTTACAATAAAATACCAAAATAATACCAATTAGATAATTAATTAATTATTTAACATTATCCAATTTTTTTTAATATTATATATTTTCATGAATTTTACAAAATTTAATAAAATTCTGTTTATATTAAAGTATAATTTATTTCAATTTTGATACTATTCAATATTTTCATTTTTAAAAATATCAAACCAACATGAAAAATTCAAAAACAAACATCCAATATATAACTATCATGTCTAAGATAAACAAAAAAAATTATGTAATTAATTAAGTCAAATTATGTTTATTTTAATATTTTTAATATCATTTATTTGATATCTCAATTTATTAAACAATTACGGCATCATAATAATATAAGCCTTTAACTAAATTATCTATTATCTAAAAATATAAAGTAAATTATCATGATTAATATATATTTATTATATTTCAAACGAATCTATATAGTCTAATTTTTCTTATATATTACCCTATATTAAAATTTATTCAGTAATTAAAATTTTAATATGACATTTTTAACTCTTCTTTAAATAAAATATAATAAATGTACTAATCTAAAACATGTGGCTAAAAAAAGATAATATTTTTTATTTTAAGTTGATTTGGGTCTAAAAATACGTATAAAATGGAATTAAGACAAGTCTTAGGGTACTTTTATATTATTATAATGTTATTTTTACCTTTAATTGAGATATTTATGTTTAACCGAAGTGAATAAAATTCAAAACGTACTATTAACTGAAAATTATTTTGATCCAATTAGACCACATTCATTACACTGATTACATCCATGTAAGTTCTTCTTATGAAATTATATTCACAAAAATGAAAAAATTTTAAATAATTCTAATCCCATAAATGTGGCTAGAAGACTGGAAAATGAGATGTTTAAATGTTCAATAATTTTTATATATCTAATTCTATTACAAAAATGATTCCAATGGATTTAATTGTATTAATATTCTAATTAGTTATCTATTGTGACTATAAAATCAGTTTAATGTAAAATAATTATTTAAATAAAAAAGTTTGTTGTTAACTACAATGCAGTATTTTTCACTATTCATAATTTTTTTTTTAAATTTCAGAAAAGTACCAAAAATTCACCATATGATAATTTGGATATGATGATTCAAAAATATTTATTATTTTATTAATTTGAATTTATAAATGTTTTTAATTTAAATTTTTTTATTAAAATCGGTTCAATCAAGAAGGCAGTATTTTAAACATGAATAAACTTTTCCAAGAATCATATCTTTCATTATCAATATGTTTGATTATATAAAACAATTATAAACATTATTTGAAAAGTAGATATAATTATTCCTATATCTATGGTTAATGGTTCAGTTTTTAATAAATCATTTAAATAATTATATATAAAAATGTTTTGTAGAAACTCAGTGTTGTGTGCATCATATTCCATGACAGTGTTACGTGTAGAGAAATCCAATGATTAAGTTGATTGTAAGGCACAATTGACAATGTGTTCCATAAAATTCAAGACAAAAATTTTTCTTTAATAAAATAAATTATCTTCAATTTTTTATGAAATTAAAAATATAAAATATGATAAATGTATTTAAAATAAAATATTTCACCAAATCCCATAGTGTTACACTCATAACCTTGTTGGAAAATGTTTGACATTCACCATTATAATGAGAAAATGGAAGACATACCAGTAGACTGAAGAATGTCAAGAAGTATTTGATATTATCAAGAAGTATCAATGAAGCCTACAAGTACTAATTCCACCTTTCGAAGGAAGGATGCTTATCATGCATGTTGCAGCTTTCAAGAGATCACTTGAAGAATTGTGAAAAAGAATGACACCAGATGAAAAAAAAACCTTTATTATCCAAGTTAAACCATGATTGATTCTAAGTCTCATTACTCAAATATAGATAACCACTATCTAAAACATATCTTTGTGTTGCTAAAACTGAGGTACAACATATATCATCATGTTTTCCATTTGGCCTCTCGTAGAAACCCGCTAAATTAAATCCTTAACAATCCAATATTGAACAGGTGTAAATCATGTTGGGCAGTCATCCTACAGAAATTTGACATCTAGTTTGTGTCTCAAAATGAAACCAAAGGTTAGGCATTAGCACATTTTCTGGAATATCCCCCTTAAAAATAAATGAAATAATTCGATATTATGTTACTCGATAAAGATATTATCGCTTTTCAACAAGATCCCTGAATATGGGGGATTCATTTTGATGGTGCATCTAAAATTCTGATATAAAAATGTATAAAAACACATATATTAACAAAGTGGGGTTGGGAGTTATACTCATATTTCTAGCAAAGGTAGTCCTTCTTTACTCCTTCCTTCTTTTGGAGGGGTTCATAAATAATGAGATAGAATATTAAGCTCTCATAATTGAGATAAAGCTATAACTTCAAGTAAAACTAAAACAACTAAAGTTAACAGTCAATTTAGAACTGGTCATCAGGATAGTACATAGTGATTTCTCTATCAAAAAGGAAGCACTGAATCCTCTATTAGCCTATATCTGAGGGAAATTGGTGGAAATCCCTATGTAACCTACATTACCTCATGTCCCTCAATCACAAAATTCTCAAGAAGAGGCATTGTAAAATGCAACCACAGCTTGGGTTGATCCAGATTAGGGTTAAATGGTCATTGTTATAGCACATCATCATATTGTATAAGCATTCATTCATTCCAACACCGAATTAATATATAATCTTATCCCCCTTCCATGTGTCTTACGGTCTTATAACCGACTAGATGACACCCATTACAAACTTCCTCCTAAAGGTAGATCTCCCACTATATCAAGATTGTAGGGAGAAAATTGAAAGGGGAAAAATTAACATTTTTCTATACGATGGTACAAATCAACATGGGTCATTTATAAGAAGAGCCTTGATAGGGTCCTTCTCAGGGGAATTGATGGATAACAGACTGATGTTATCATGAAGGAATTTCTCACTCGATCATCTGGTTCCCATGAATAAGGATCCAAGATCTCTCATCAAATTTTAAAGCTTTGATAAAACTGGCCCAGAATAACACATGACTATACTACACTCACGAAAAAAGTGTCATTCCATCCCGGTCCATGAGAATTTCATACACCTATCCTCATAGTTAATTCCAAGAATCATCTACTCCAGGCCATTCTTCATATGAGTAATGGACGTCTTGGGAAAATATCCTCTTGTTACGACCAAGAAATTCAAGTATATTCTAACATCAAAAAACTTATTTTAAAAATGGGAAAATTTCAAACCCCTAAATTTTTTCTGGGAAAGAAACATTATTAGCTTCATGAAATCGAATATCATCACCATATTCGGTATCCCTCATACAATACAAACATATAACATTGCCAACTTCTACTATAATAAATTAGAGAAGCAATATCAAGATTATGATATCAAGTCCAATCATTCGTCCTGCTACCATGAAGTGGAAAAGGGACTGATAGAGTCCTTTGACATGAAAATATCCAATATAATCCATAATATAGTAGATAAGGATAAGAATTAATGGATAGAAAAACTTCTCCATTCTTTTTGGGATTAGGAGAAAACAACTGAAACTACCACAAAACCAACCTCATACTTGTTAGTATTTGGGATAGAGGCAGTCCTTCCCATAAAATGTCAGTTTCCCTCACCCCAAATTGCCATCAATAATCAATAATCCATAGATTATAAATCCCATAAATGGATAGATGAATTGGATAACCATAATGAAATGATATTTCATACCTTGTACCATTTAGAGGTTCACCAAGATAGGATTGCAGGAGAATTTAACAAAATGGTTTGCCTATGGTCATTGATCAACAGATAGATGTTGTTCGTTCTCTTAACTCTGATGATAATCAGAAATAATCCTCCAAATATAGAACCAAAATGGGAGGGACCGTACACCATACCACGTTTCTACTCTAATGGGGAATATTTTTGGATTTCAATGGATGGCCAGCACACTATGGATCACACCAATGCTAAGTTCATGATGAAATATTTCCTATAATTACTTGTATTTCATCCTTAATATTTGGTGACAAAATACGCAACATCATCACCCTCACTGTATGATGTTAAATAGTACTAATCCATCACAATTTCGTTATTATAGTGGAAATCACCCCTGATATCATTTATCTACCTTTCCAAGTTCTTGAACTATGTCTGGCATGATTCCAGTCATCACAACATACGTGGTGAAACCCAAACCCTATTTTCTAGGCACATCCATGATCAATAAGAAGAATACCCTCCTCTGTGTATGGTTCCGACTTACTTGGATAATTCCCATCCAGAACTATGTGTGGATTTATTCTTATCATTAAAGGATACATAGTGTTACCTAGACAGTGCATTTTGGGACCAACTATAAATTTCCCACCATCATGGGATGGTTTTCTTACCATTCAGTAGCTTTATGTCCTATTTTCACAATGGACTTATGCTTCTTGTTGGTCTAAAAAATCATTCTTCTCATATGTCATAATTTCAACATGTTAAACTACATAGAAATATTGTTTCCTCATCTAATAGGACATCACCTTCAACATTGATCATCTAGCGTTCCACATTCAAGAACTTTTCAGGGATTGATTCCCATTCACATGAGATACGTAGAGAAACATGTATATCATAAATTGGGTTCAACCTCTCATAACATGACAAAAACATCACCCCTCCTCACATATATGGTCAATTTATACAGGTATTTTTATTGTAAGAACTACGTATGGATTAATTTTTATTCAAATTGGACATGTAGTGAAGTCATGACATTCTGTCTTCATGACCACACATCAATCCATTCATCCTTATAAACTCTTGGACTGAGTCTCCATTGAGAGTGTGCGGTGTGGAATGGGTCCTCTTAGATCCTCATTTATGTTGGTTCATAGTGAATATTATCCCATTGGAACCCTTCTTCACCTTCTGCCTTCAAAACATGATGTTAAACTATGCAACCCACATCCTAGTCATATGATGATAAAATGCATAGCACTTTTCATCCTAGTGGTATGTTGATAATAATTGGAACAACCAGATTCATCATCTCATTATTGTAAACTAGAAATCATCTTCACAATGACCAAACCATAGAGGATATCCCCCCACCCAATAATGGTCATCCACTATTCTATGTTCAAAGAACTACATACATATAGATTTCTATTCACACAGGATATGTAGTGATGCCCAGATCTCTAATCCAGGGTTTAGCTGTGATAAAAAAAATATAATCATCTCTGTGTGGGATTTAGATATTCACATGGAGCCTCTTCCTTCAGAACTACATGTGGATTGATTCTTATTTTAATGAGATATGTAGTGATTCCTTGGCGTCTTGTCCTAGTCCAAACCATATGTAAAAAAATAAATGAAAAATGACTCCATATCCTTCTTGAAAATTTATGTATGAGATCTTGAATTCGATTCCCTCATTCAAGGATCCATCCATGAAATAGAAAATTCCTGAACAAGTGAGTCAAATCGATCTAGAGAGTTTCCAAGTCAATTGAAAATCATTGTCCGGATGTTTCTTATGTTCCCAGAAACATCACTTCCATTCATTTTACTCTATTCCCTAGGAAATTTTAGACCCTCATAATCCTCCTCAACCATCTGAAGTGGAGGGACAGTATCTAAGAGAAGCCTTTTTTTACTATGCACAATATTCCTTGGTTGGATCTACAAAGGTTTCCCACAAATAAAACCTATCAACTAAAAGAAAATTCATCCCATGAGAGTATTTTCTTCCCTCCATACACCCCAATGGATTCTATTACCCATATTTCTCTTGATCTGAGAATCCTCATAATCATGGTTTACACATACCTTTCCCCCCATGTCTACGGAATTTTAGAACATCTCAACCCGATTATCCTCCAGTTACTCATGGTTTCCATGAAATGTGGTCCTAACTGTATGTACATAAACTTAAGGACACCATGATGTCCTCATTTCATGACATTAAACTACAAAAACCATGTCCTAAACACATGAAACTAAAACTACATGATATTAATAAATATGTGTGGATTGATTCCTTCAATCATAGGATATGTAGTGGCACACAAACCTCATTTCATGAGTTCATCTATTAGATAAAAATGTCCCCTCTTTTCTAATTTAAGGGTAATATCTGAATGATAAATTTATATACACAATAAATATATCCCTCTCCCATGTTCCTATGCATGAAATCGATCTATGTATGGGAGTATAATATGATCATCACCCAACTGGTGAGCTCATACAAAAGACCCCCACTCCTATGTATGGGATATATCTGTATGGGAGAATTTAATATAAGCCTCCCCCTATTTATGAGCTCATATATAAAGTTAAATGACTGATTCTCCTTACAAGATTTTGATTAGCACATAGTGGACCCTATCATGAACTATGTATGGATTGATTCCCACCATTTCTGGATTTGTAGTGACACTCGAATAACATGTTTTGTGCCCAACCACAATTTCCATTTTCCTTCAAATTGAGAGACCCATGTCTTTACCGAATGATGCTAAACGACACAGTTATTTTCCGTTATGCATGAAATTTAAATGCACTAGTTTTCTAGAACAACATAAGGATTGGTTTCTCACTTTTTAGGATATGTAGTAACACTCGAATCCTTAATCTTGGGTCCAGCCAAAACAGATTCACTTCCATATGCATGGGTTATAAATTCATGGGGATCCTTCTCATGACTGTGTTGGGGGAATGTCCTTACATATTCATAGGAAATTTCATCTTGAAATTCCACTTTCATATTTAGATTCTCTCCTTTTTCAAACCAATATCTATGTTTGGAAAGGTAATAATCCCCATAACCTTTCCCACCATTATAATCGGAGGCCCAATGTCCTGAGGACGCCGTTTTTATTATGATTATTAATCCCCATTTTGATCTACATTTGTTTTCCCACAAAAAATGTTGGTTAACCAAAAGAAAATTCCTTTCCAATAAAGACTTTACATAAATATGTATGCCATGATTACTTCCAAAATCACTCCTTGGATTAAAAAACATCCACAAATTGTAGTTTTCAATCTCCCTCACCCATAATTTTTAATGATGATATACCAATATTGGTCAAAATACCATGGAAAGAAAAAATCATTTACCCCTCGGTCATAGAAATTTAAATTTCTGTTTTAAATATTTAATGTCAAATCTTTAAGATGTGAAACTATTCCACCCACATACTAGATGTTTAATGTTAAAATACACCATGCTTTAAGCCTCCTTTACACAAGCCAAATTCATAAGGGAGTGGTTTCTCATTCATGATCAATGCCAATTAAAATTCCCTCATTGTTATCAGACATCATTTCCTTGAGAAGTCACCCGTTTTAGTATTCAAAAATACAATCTCCCATAAAATAACATGTCCATTGGAAATTTAAGGTCACTTTCATAGGGACGCCTTGTTTTGAGAATGCATAATATGTCCTAGTTGGCTCTCCATAAGATTCTCACAAAAAATTCCTATCAACCTAGGAAAATTCATCCTAATGATAGTCTTTTGGTACCATTATAATCCATATAAAAATCATGTTGGAAACCATTTTTAAGGTAATTCTTCACATACTTAAACCCATATCCTATTTTGGATTTAGAAATAAAAAAATAAGGGTCTGTAAAAATTCCTCATTCATTTTTGAAAAAATATTGGGCATTTCTTGGCTGTTCATCCCCATTGGTCCCTCACCATAAAATTCATATTTGAAGCTATTAAATCTAAAATAGATGTGACTTTAGTATAGTTTTAAAGACTATAAACTATATATAACAAGTGACACAAAAAACTCTAGGGAGAATATTTTTAAAGGGAACCCATGTTAAAATTTTAGTATCAACATTCTAGACCTACACTTCCCCAATTTTAGGAAAAATATAGACAAGTCAATAATTAAAATAGGTATAAATCTTGTTAGGTCAAAAACCAACAAATCACGGCCTACTAAAAGGATATGTTATAACAGATACCCCAACACCATAGTAGTTAAATTCCAAAATTCGTGTTATAATATAAAAGATAAAAAGTTAATTGGATTTTCTTCCTATAACCCTAGAGATAGTTAAACTATTCTCACTGAATCCCTTGGATTGTGAAATAATTAGGGCATTATTTGACCTTTCATCCAAATTTGGACTTCTTATACATTGAAATATCCTTCTTTAGTTTTGATTAGAACCCATTCTGATGGGGGAATTTGTTGGGTACCAAAAATTAAGTAGATAAGAGGAATTTAATTCTATTAAATTGAAAATTTTTAGAAATTAAAACAATAAAAATATTGAAGAAAAATATTCAAAGGTGATATGACCATGAATAAAAATTCCCTTCATAGGCCGCCGATCTTCCTTGGGATCCACTGCTTAATGAATCACCCAAGAAAAAAACTGTTTGTGTCAAAGAGATGGTGGCGCCCGTCCCTACAAATGAAACCAAAATCGATTGGGGGATAGATGGAGTGCTTTATTCCATCATAAATGAATATAACCTATAAAGGTATATCCCCTATGAAAAACCTATTCATGGGATGATGTGCAACCATCGGATCCCCAAAAATGAATAAAATTGTTTGTAGGACCGATGCAATGATCTCCATCCCCAAAAATAATGGCCCCTTTTGTAAATGGAATCCCCTTTGACTAAGTCATTCTTGGGACATGCATCCTTTCTATGCTTCCACAAATGAAGGCTCACAACCAACTATGAAAAATTGGCCATACCAGTATCTTGACCCTCTACATTTCTTTAATTAGACATAGAGGGTGATCTTTGATAGGTCGAGACCGAGACGTATAAACTAAATAGCGTTGTAGCAAGGCACCACAAAAAATAGAAACCAACAATGATTCTCCACATGTAAAACCCTCCTTATTAAATTAATGAAGAAATAATAAATCATTTGGTGGTCCATGAACCCATAGTCCCCTTATAGACATAACCCCATGAGGTGGAAATCGATGGACCCTTTTCATATAGGCATCCCTTATAGAAAAACTCTATGCGAGTAGAACACTTGCCCATGTAGAAAAAATATACATGGATAGAACCCTACCCTAAGTAGTAAAATTCTATGCATGTAGAGCCTAGCCCAATGAATTAGAACTCTACACAGTATGAACCCTTGTATGTATAACACAATGCTATACAGATAGTTCATTTACCCACATAGAAACATGCTACACATAGGTAACACCATCCCATATAAGAACATGATACACGGAATGAGGCATCCTAGGATTTTCTACTCCCCAACACCCATCATTTACTTCCATATATCATTAGTACCAATGTAGGCCCCTCTGCGAACCATTCTACCAAAATCAAGCTAACTCCCATTCCAAATCCACATAACATGTATGATAAGATCATCGGGAACATCATCCTCTGCCTTCAATTTTATGTACCCATAGTATGCAGAGTCATGTGGGCAACACCGGTAATAGGGAGGACCATTCGAATAACCTTGGGTTTACATTACCATGGTAATGAGGGTTCAAACCTTGGGGAAATAACATGAACCTATATATTATATCTATTGAAAGGAACCACTGGTATTTCCCTTTGATAACGGCTAGTGTTGAACATTTCTTTCCTTTCCAAAAACCAATTTTGGGGCACTCCTCCTGAGGTAATCCCCTATCCTTTCTTACATGTGGTAGAACTTTTTATCCTCTACACCTCTTCCTGGTACGTATCAGGATACATCACCAAATGTGAATATCATGGATATGAAAAACATTTAGAGGAAACATGATTTCTCAAATCCCTCCCTCTCTCACTTCAATCTCTATCACCATACATCAGTTGATTGGTTAAGATCATTTGATCATCAGATCTACTGGTTCCACTTTTTTCTCACACTGAGCATGACTCACGCGGGCCCATTGATTTTGAAAATTATGACATTCGCATGATCCCAATGATCAAATTCACATCCGACATTGTATAATCTCTAAAATAATTGTTCAATAATCAAAGGGAAATATTCCCAATGAATTAGCACCAAGTAATACCCTTCCATGCCTAAGCCCCAACTATGTCCCTCAAAACGGGAAGCTTCAATGCATAATCCCCAATCATTCCCCAATTTAAATGGGCCTCCTCTATGGTATAAGTCCCAAATAATACCTAACTATGTGGGCTTTGATTACCAACTAAATGGAATATGTAAGAAGACTCCTTGTGTTCCAAACCAAACATCTACATTCACTCTAATGTTCTTCGATCCATATTATGGATACGGTCATATCTATCCAAGCGACTATAACTCTTCTGAGCCCATAAAGACATCTTTTAATAAGTCTCACTCCATCCTTGACTAGGCTCACTTCACCTGGACATCCCCACCACATGATCTTAATTTTCCTTGTTGGGTCCTCATCACACAACATTAAAAGGTGATGTGTCCAGTTAAGTGAAACTGTACTAAGTGTGTTTTGATTCATCTTATGAGGGTATATAGGAATCTGATTTCATAGGATTGACCCCAACATCAAAATAACTCCTCTCCCCATAGATTATGATAAACCCAAAAGTGACCCATCATGCGGCTTAGAACCAGTGTCACCCTAGCAAATGACCAACACATCTCTTATCTATCCAAAAAAGGGTAACATTGTTTGGGAATCTCATATACATACAAATCCCTTCATTGATAGAGAATATATAATACATAAAAATGATTCCAAACTCATGAAATGTAATGATGTATCATTGCATTAGGGTAATCCAAAATATACACACATGGGAATGTACCAAGGATTCATTAAGATATCTTAAATCAAAGAGATAGTCCAGGAATAGGAATTAGTTCCCCCCAAATGGTTGTGATGATCCCAACGTCTCATCCACTAACCCATAGTATTTATTAAGTGTTATTGGAAAATTTAGGCAATGAGTTCCTACCTTTTCAATTTATGTCCATTAATCATTGATATGATATCTGTTGGGCATTTCTAGCTCCCCAAAAAAACCCTATTGGCGACCATTCGATGATATTGTACCCAATTTTTATGACTTCAAAATATAAATTTTTTTAAAATAAACTATTACTGATGATGGGTTTATACTCATATTCAAGTTAAACAATTGCACTATCCATCTATTGTGGTTTTGGTAAGTCTAAACTTCTTGCTATTTTCAAGGGGACAGGGTGTTATTTCTACTATGTTGATGTATTTTGTGTTTATTTTGATATGGTAGGAGACCGTAGAACTTAGGTCGATTGGGTTATCCCTCGTATATTCAAACTAGGTTAGAGCTATTGGATATGAATTTAATAGTTATTGGGTGACTAATGATGAGGGATAACCAGTTCAAGTTTCTATAATAAGGGTGATGATGATCATTTGTAATGTGAATCCCTCACTATCTGCAACTTCTTGGGTCCTTCCATAACTCCCTTAGCATTGATACCTACTTGAGATCTGGTGTTGGAGTGAAAATGGAAAAGGAAGTGTTTTGAATTGTGAAATACCTCTCTCTTGGAATCCTTAGGTAAATGTAGAATTTAACCATTTCTATATTTTGTACTATTCAAGTAGTGATCCTTAATTTTTCCAAAATTTATAGGTCCATATCAATCCCACTTCTAGGGAAATGTATCTAACCTGAGGACATGGGTGAGTGTTAAGTTTCATTAACAAAACCCTTGATGTTGGGATAGACCATTCGGGATGTAGAGATGGCTGTTGTGATAGCCATTTAGACCTAAAACCAATTGAATATTTTCCACCTATCATGCCATTTTACTCAACAATGGAAGACACCATTTTGAATGAAAAGGATTTTGGTTGATATTCTACTTCCAATTTTGATTTTATTGAGGTGAATTTTGGAGTAGGTGAAGAATTGTTCAGAAAATTGACACATATTTCACTCTGTTTAATTCTTCCTAACCTTTCTTGTTCACTTGAAGTATTGTATTTTGGTGATAAATATATGTCTTTATAGAAAGAATTAGTTGTTCAGCCTATCCAGTTATTTTAAGAGGGTGTTTCCTCTCCATCAGAGTATGGGGTTAGAGAAATAGTTATTTACAATGACGCAATTGAGAAATGTATGTATCTATCATTGGACAGATATATTTTCCATATATTAATTTCATGTCATCTATCCTCTTTCCGATGAGACATTATGAATCTTTTTGTACTTTCTCTATCCTAAAACATAGAGGTTCCAGTCCATTTCTCCTCGTGAATTCATCTAGATGACCCAGCCGATGTCGAGGCTAGCTCCTTACCCACATCATAAAAAACAATAACCATGAATGTCTCACTTAGAGGCTTGTTATTTTACTATATTCATATTCCTAGGATGGGATTGAGTTAGGTTTTGGAGACTATACCACTTTATCTTTTGATGAGGCAACATGTGTGGAGGGAGATTTGTACTTTAATTTTGAAATCCCATTTTGAAGGGAAGAAGGAGTAGTTATGTTATCATTAGATTAGGTTCACCACCCATGGTTATGAGGGTTTTAACTATATCAACATTAAATCTTGGGCGAAGTAGGTTATTTCATTGAGAGACAAAAAATGGTCCCTAAAATTAATGGTTGTTTCATCCAAGGCTTTCTCATTGGTAAAGAAATGTTAGGATTAGGCCTTGAATTAAGATACTCAGTGTGCAGTGGAGGTGAAAACTCATCAACATATGGTCAATGATAGTAAAATTTAAATTATATATTAATAGTATAAAATAATATATCTTTAATAAGTGTTATATCAATCTCATTATGATGTTAAAATATTGAGTAAATCTTTTTTGGACAAGTATGGGATATATGACATTGAGTAGAAGCCAGGATTGATGAATTTTCTATGGTGGATATATTTGAGAAGATTATGGATGTGGAAACTAACTTCGTTGATCAGTTGTACTAACCCATTGCCTCCCTAGAGTATAATTTTGCAGTGATCAATGAATTATCCTAATTCTTGTTATGATGGACCTATAATTTCATGAAATTTACTTTACTCATGTATTCATAAGAGATACTCTAGTATGTGGATATTATTTCTTTTGTATGCTATCAATGAATAGACATTCCAAACATTATTATTAATTGTCGTATTTTCATCGATTCATGATTTTCATGACATTTCATTAATATTATCTTCTATAAATCATTAGTAATAGTCATCCTTTGTATGATACCAAGTAAATCTTTACTCCTTTACAATAGATTTTTCTTTAGAAATTCTCATGAATTCCTCAAAATGAGATTCCTCATCCATGTACCTTCTCCAATGTTATTGATATCCCATAATATAAAAAAGGACAATTTGGAAGAAAAATACATGTCTTGGGGGTAAAATGCTCTATCATTGGTTGAACTCAATGGACAGGGAGAGCATAGTTTGATTTTCTAGAAGGATATATAGTGGGCCCCACAATATTTATATATATTTAATTATATTTCCAAAATTTGTTTCTTATGATTAATATAGGGGATGCCATAGCATCAATGGACTGTTTGTTTTCTTATGTGTCTATCTTTTGATTTTTTGACATGATATGTTTTATGTCATCTCCATTTATGAGTTCTCGGTATTTCTTGGAACATTTAAAGCACATGTACAACGAGTAGAGACTTGACTTATTTCTAGGGTTCACTTATCGAGTTTTCAATCTGGAAAAAATTGTGTCTCTTTTGGTCATGAAAACTAGACCATTGGTATGTTTTAGTTTAGGGTATTACAGATTAGACCTTATATTTCTCTAGTTTGATGAAATTTATCTTGAACCTTATATAGTTATATTTTTCAGACATTTAGTCTATTGTTATAGTTTTGAATCATTGTTATCAGACCTTATATTATTATAGTTTATAGTCTTTTTTTTTAAAATTTTTATTGTTATAATTTTGGGTTTTTTAGCATGGACCTTCTAATGTTGGTAACGTACCATTTATGAGGTAATTCTCTCTGTGTAGTTTAATTTCATATGGTAAGGAATTATACTATGCAGATTAATGTCATTAATAAGGATGTAAATATGCTATGTAGTTTAATGTCTTGCTCCTAAGACATAAAATATTGTTCATTTTAATGTATTACTTCCATAATATCAAATACTATATTGTTTAAAGTCTTTCGGTTGATAATTCAAATATTGTTCAGTTTAAATTCATGTTGCTAGGAAATTCATGATAAATAAAGAATGAGTCATACATGCTAGGGATAACCCAAAACACCTTAATGTGGTGAGTTATTCTATGTTGTTTCTAGGTCTAAAAAGGATTTGTTTTCCTCTCCAACAATGATGATATGACATTATTTATTTGGTCGAAGACCATGTGAGTTGATATATTGGTTAGACATAGGTATCACCACTCTTTTATAAGGGATAATAATTATTTTGAAGTTATAATTAATGAATGATAAAATATTAGGGAAGTTGATTCCACCTAGATAGTCGTAATATGGTTTGAGTAAGTAACAACCCAAAATTATGAATCAATGAATATGGAATGGGCCAAACATACAGAGGATTGCCTAATACACCATGAACATATATGATTTACTATGGTATATCATAGGATTGTAAGTATTGGATTTAATGTCTTACTAGGTGGATACTACTATGGATTTTGGGTCAAATCCATTATGCATCGATAATATGGTCAAACAGAGGTGTCCCCACTCTTTTTCGAGGGATATGCAATATTTTTCAAAGACTCGATCATCCATGTGATGAAGTTGAATATAGATCTAACGATATCAAGGAAGGTTTCAATAATATTATATAAGTTTATCTTCTTATGGGGAGGCTCAACCCCAACACACTATTTTTTTGAGTCATATGGTATAGGCCATAAAAATATTTAGGGATGGATTGTCGAATTATTAATTAAATAAGTCATATAATACACAGTGATGTAACATAGGTAATTTAAAATCAACATCAATAGTTAGGTTACTGGGACTCTAAATCTTGGTCCAATGTTCCCAGGACATAAGTAGTGATATGGGACAATCATAGTAGGGGTGACAGAAAACACACTATGGTGATGAGTTCCTCCATGGTGATGTCGGCCCTCACAAGGATCATACATCCCGTTTTACAAGTTATGATAGATTTTTCTGATGACTATAAGAACATATTCAGGAACTAGATGAAGACATTCATAGTCAAAGAAAGGGTCCCTAGATGTCATGTATTCATTTCCATTGTCCATAGAATGTTTTTTCAATTTGGGTCACTCAAATCATAAAGTGTGATTTTTCAAAGCATTATATTCATGAAGGATTCAACCACGATAAAATCTTATTGGCCTCCTAGTAAACAAATTATCATAGTGAGTAGATGTGATAAATCATTACTCTCAGTTTTTCCTGGACTAGGGGTTCCAACAAGCATAAACTAGCTTTTATTAGGGCCAATAAGTGAGACATCTAAGATTTAGTCCACATGTATTCACACTCTAAATTTTCCATATACATAAGAGATATAGATTTTAGTTTGTATAGACTTGAATTTTTCTCATTCCACAACTTTGTTTTTCAACTTGATTGGTTTTTTTCCTATTTTGCTGTTAATATTAGTGTCTTGAAGTTTGGATGGTCAAAAGATAATGTTTAAGTTCATACATATTTGATTAGAGTGCATGCTGTTTATGGACAAGATGTACATACAATAGGTATGAGGGGAATGATGTGAAACAACCTAATTATGATACCTAGAGTTTAGAGCACTTCAATATCCATCTAATATAGGGCTGAGAATTTTGTAAATCATTGATTGGGATTCTCATGCCCTAATTAGTGTTGTGGGAAAATCTTATTGGGGATGACCCAAAATGCTCTAAGGTGTTGAGTTCTACCACAGTGATGGTAGAGCTCACAAGGATCAAAAATCAATAAATGTAGGTTATAATGCATTTGGTTGATGACCATAGGAACCTATACAAGAACCATAGGAATACGTGAATGGTAAAACAAAGGGTCCCTTGAATCTGGATGTCCTTTTCCAAGGTCCATGAATGGTTGGTGGAAACGTGAGTCACTCGATAAAAGAAATGTGATTTATAGATTGAGGTTATCAAAAGATGTTAAATCATCTTATTTGATAGTTGAATGGGGTCAGGATCTTAAGATATTTTGATAAGAAAAACTGACATGTGGTGGCCTCTTCCTTTTAACATAATTTTATAGGGATGTATTTTCCATGCCATTTTTAGATTATAAAACCATAATATTTTACTTATAGTTTAACAAGATATGGTAAGGATGTGAAATTTTCTCTATGTAGATCTAACCCATACAAAAGGAGGGGGAATTCTTTTTTATAGATAGACCAATGATTAGAGATCCTAGAGTTTATTCGTATCATTTTATGGAAGGAATAAATACACATGTAGTACATGAATGGGAAACTCTATATGTAGGTCAGAACCATGAGCATAGGGAAGAGTGTTTCTTGTTCAATATTATAACTAAACTTGAGATCAGAGATCCTGGAATCACTACATGCCTTATGATGACAAGAATCTATCCACACATACTTCATGAATGGTAAAATGTCTATAATGATCAATTCCATATGTTGATGGGGTATTTTTCCTGTTGATTATTTTATATGGACCTCCGATTGGATATTCATGAATCACTAAATATAATGTGATGATATGAAACAAGGTACACATAGTACTTGAAAACCGTGCAGTTTAATAGTATGTGGTAGGATGTAGGTGACTGGATGTGTAAGGGAATGTCGTTTCTGGACCCAGGGAAAAAATATGGGTGTCACTACATATCCCTTATTAGTGGGAATCAATCCACAAGTAGTTCATGAATGTATATTTGGTGGGATACCAAAACCGATGATTGTGAACATCTCGGTAGAGGTCCATAGTAATACATAGTTTAATGCCACGAATGGGTCACCAACCATGTCGCTTAATGTATTGTAGCATAGAGTCGTGGTTCTCCATTTAAATCCTTTTATCTAGGACCATTTTAACCCTATCATGAAATGGAATGTATCGATCATGTGGAAGAACCTTCACAAAAATTCCTAAGCCCTTGTGAGTAGTGAGCAGTGTGAAGAATAAGGAATATAGAAGGGATATCTTACCAAAAATAGATAGTTCAAGGAAATGACATGTTCAATGTGTACCATATAGAGTATATTTCATGATATAGGGTCTTGGAATCCCTAAGTATCCCATTGGTATGGGAATCAAGACATATATAGTTTCAGAGAAACTGTTTACTTTTATATCTAGTAGAGAGGACATCATTCCTGAAATTTAACATCCTGTGGTAATGATAAATTCTACCTAACATGAAAAAAATTATTTGAACGATGTAAAATAGTCGGATATATTGTGATCAGGATGGATTTATTTTGGATCGACCCAATATTTGGGGTCTGGGAATCAGTACATATCCTATAATGGCAGGAATCAATCCATGAAAAGTTCTTGGTAAATGAATTAACTATGTGGATCTAACTCAGACAAAGATTTTGGGGAACTTTGTTTATCATTTTCACATATGCAGGTCATGTGTTATAAATATTTGGCGAGATAGTGCATCCCATTTTGTTTTATTTCATGCAAAAAATGAAATGTTTTGTATTTTTTAACATCATGTGTTCAGGACATCTTACATTCAGTTTAATATCAAATGTTTATGATAACAATAATTCTTAATGTGTAACTATAAAGAGTATTTGTTGAGAAAATTTAATTTTTGTGGGGAATAACATGATATTTATCCAACATAACCAATTACAAATCTAAATTATGATAGGCCCTATGCACAATATAATCTCCTTCCCATTTGGGTTCTAGTTTTAGAGGATTTTTTCCTGGGTTCCTAAAATCTAATAGCATTTATCCTTGAAAGAACTAAAGGAAACATTAATTTTTATTGAAGTCTTATGGGATATAATTCTTATGGTATTCAATTTTTTGTAGTTTATGAAGCTGTTTATCATTAATCCTTTTCGATTCATCCAACATCCTATGTGATTTCCAAACATCTGAGTGTTTCCGATTGATGGTTATTCAAAGCACGGGAAACTACACTTCTATGGGAAACACATCCATGGATCTATAAACCAATGAATATAGGGTTTTTCATATAATATTAATCATGGTGGTACGATAGCCCTATAAATTATATAAGATATTATCCATATAGGACATATTTTACTTAATTTCCATCTTATAGATTATATTTTATAGATACATATTGAAATCCTCTATTCATCCATTTTCCTCAATGTGGTAGTAAGATGAATGGTTAGAATACATGTTGTAATCTAGGAAATAAAATATCTAGATGGTATCACATAAATTGGTGTAATTTTCCATTAATTTCATGTGAGGGACTCTAATTATAGTGATGATATTGGAATTTATGAAGTTGATGATATTATTCCTTCTTATATACATGAGTGGTATTTCCAGAGTCCATTTAGAAAACAAGTTATTTTTTGTAAGCATATACTTAAACAACATAGTTGTGGCTGGGGATATGTCCCCACAATATAAATTCCTCCTATAGAAAATGTCAATTAATATTTATCTTGATGTAGTAATTATGGGGGTTGAAGGATAAGTTTTCATGAATCTAGAATGGATTAAATTTGATGGTGAACTCCACACATTCTTGTATTATTATTTTCCCCTAGTAACTATGCCTACTGATTTGGTGGGAGAGGGTGGTCATAGATTTGTGAGAATTGGAGGAACATTCATAGGATTCTTCCATAACTGTGGGAATCTATATTTATAGTATTTATATGAGAGTATTCCAATGAATCCTTCCTTATATAGGTATTTTCTCTCATTTTTCATGTCCCAGAGTTTAAATATTATTTCTCAGTACTAAATATGTACCCTTTCGGTCCAGTTTGTTAGGAAGACACTATTTTAGATATAATAATGTATGGGATCCATCCATATAGGGGTAGGTATTAGTTCACCCTGATCTATGGATGTATTGATCTGGTTTATTTCCTCTATTTCATTCAAAATGACTGATGAGACCATCTTTTAGTGTATGATGAAAAAAATTACTTCATCTTTATGAAGGATTGCCAAACCCGTGGATGATTTGCAAGTTCATAGGAATGATAATTCTAGGATTAGGGTATATGATTCAATGTGGGTAAAAAGGTAACACATCCATTATTCCTATGATAGAGATAGTGATATGGGACAATTCAAATTTTCCTTTCTGGGATATTGTCCACTCATCTACTTTATCACTAACTCAAAATCCCCATTGATATTCATGTATGCTATTTTTAGCTATAAATCATGTTACAGACCAATTATGTGGTCTTGGTGTTATACCTTGTTATTTTTTCATCAAACATATGTCGGGAAATAATAGGGAAAAGTTTTTTTTAGAGATAAAATATAACCCCTAGCCTAACTTGGTTGAGTTTAGGTTTTCTAGTATCATTCCAATAGGACATCAAGAGGAACAATAAAAATACATATCCCATGTCGGGAGACTGTAATGGGAATAGATAACATCATCGAATTGAAATTCAGTGTTTTCTAGTATAATTTCCGGAGTGGGGTGTTCTACAATGAAATTAGTGAAGGCATGCCCTATCACTAACATTTGTGACACAAACTAAATGTCGTACTGTAGCAGATTAGATTCTCATATATCCAAATGCTTGGTTTGAATAGGACATAAAAGGATGTACATGAGAAGGAAAATATGAGAGTCCAATTAGAATTTATAGTTCTTCAATTAAGGCCCCAAAATTTTCACTACAAATATTATTACAAGATAATTCTTCTCAATATCATAATATAAGATCATAGTATCCATCATCATTCAACTAAGGTAATTGACATTGTTTTGATTCCCTACATCATTTTTTTGTGGGAGAAGAGTGTCGAGGGATATCTCCATGGTAGCCACATATAAGATGTGTGGATTTCCTTCCAATGTTTGCATATGGACTGGTGGGTGCTGTATGTATTTATTAACAAAGTCCAAGAAATCTTGGTTTTCCTCTTCCCATTGATAGGTGACTTCCTTCTTCATTATCTTCTTAAAGGGGATATATTTTATATCCATGTTTATAACAATCTAGTCTTAACATACATATGCATTACATCATTTTGGTGGAATACATAAAAAATTACACAAACTGATGCCCAAATCATATATTATTTTAGTGCCTTTAGAAACAGGGAAACGTAAACATCAGTACTATAATGGGCCACATTACCTCTCATTAGGTTCTCCAAAACTAGAACCCCTCTTAGACATATCATAATTAAAATATATCTTTATGACCTATAGAAGGAATCAAAAAAAGCGGTGATATTAGATGCTTTTTAAGGGTAAATAAGGGAGATATGTAATCCTAAACATGATTATAAGTGTATGAGAATATGAATAGAAAATCAAAAAATTTATATCAATGATCACAATTATTAATGTTAGAATAGTGTTTATTATATCATTAGAAATTAACCATAATGAAATCAAAATCATAATCCATGAAAGAATAACATACACTATTCGAAGTTGGTAAATTTGTGATTGGTTATTTACGACGAGACCCCATCACAAATTGTTTCTCTGTGATTATTTAAAAAAGCATTTGCGATGGAAACTCCCATCAGAAAAGGTCCCCTAACAAATCGTTTCCCCGAATTATATTACAAAATGTATTTGTGATGTGTCATCGGTAAAATTCACGTTGTAAATAACATAAAACATTTAAAAAATTGAATTAAATAATATTATTAATAAAAAATTTGGAAAAAATATTAATATTAATACTAATATTAAAAATAGGAATAATATTATTATAATAATAATATAAAATATTAATATTAGTAAAATAAAAAAAGAAAAAATATAAAATAATATCATTAATTATATTATTAATATTAATGAAATATTAATATTGATATTAGTAAAATTATAAACAAAATAATTAAATAATTAAAACATTATTATTCGTAAAAATATAAAAATAAATAATAATAGAATAAAAAAATTATGAAACAAAAAAGTAAAATAAAATAATAAAATAATGAAAATTCAAATACATAAAAAAAATTAATAAAAAATAAAAAATACAATATTCACAATAATACAAAAACCACATTATATATAAATTTAAATATTTAATATTTAAAAAATAGCATAAAAATATTTTATTTTATCGTAAAAACAATCATATCACTCAGGGGAGTCCTTTGGATGAGCTGGATGAGATTCTGGATGGAACTCCATCCCTAAACCATGAGCCAAAGGTCGCATGTGCTCCGTCTACTCATGTTGCTGCTTTCATCGACGCTTCTCCCCCACCTCCTACTACTGTTGTCGTCAAAGCTCTTCTTGATACTACTATCATGGGTCCATATCCTACTACTACCAATGATGCATCTCAGACTTCTCCCTATGCATACTCTATATAAGATCAATCTGAGATCACAACAGATGTCACGACCCTTCCTCGGGGCCCGTGCCGTGACTACCCCAAGCCCGCTTTCCATAGGCCAGGGGCTAACGACTATCACCAAAGGCGTAAATATCAGGGAAGGAATTGCCTTTATAAAGTAAACAAACACCACAGTGTATGCAAGCTTATGTAAACACTAAGTAAACTGAGTACAAAAGTAAGTGCTGGAAAGTAAATGGGCTAGAATACAAACCCAACAGAAAGTAAAGTACAAGTGAAATAAAAGTAAAGAAACTGGAAGGTAAAGCATCGAGTCTGAGTCCTCCTCTGGAAATCCCACCTGAAGGGTCAGTACAGATAGTCTCCTTTTCTCCTCAGCTCCTGTCGTCCGCTCTGAGCACTTCTCGTCCAGTGATCCACCTCTAGGTACCGTCCAGCTCCACGAGCTCCCACCTCAATCAGAGTTGTCTGTCGTATGCATCCAACACAACGTAGTGTGGGCATAGCCCATGCGAGGGTGAGTATACGCTACTCAGTAGGGACCCCGATACCCTCGAAGGTCTCCCAGAATCCACGAAGGATAAACCACAAATGAAAGATACAATAACGAAGTAAAAAACAACTCTAATTAGGTATATGCCCATAAATATACCTAAGTCATCAAATTCCATCTCGGCTCCAACACACGAGCCCATGTACAATCTAGTCCACACAGGATAGTACAACCCAATCAACACAGGAATGCACAACCCAAGCCAAACATGAAATAAATTCAATCATATCGAAGATGATGATTGAAAGTCAAGACACAGCTCACACAGGTATACTTCTTCGTAAGATGATAGAGATGATTAGATGTCGACTCTGACTCATCTAAGTTGTCGGACCCACATAAGATACAAGACCAGCTAAGCTGTCAGACCCACAAATGATACAAGACCAGCTACTCTGTCGGACCCACATGGGATACAAGTACAGAGTCAAATACTGTCGGACCCACATAGGATACAAGAACAGTAGTCATGTACTTCCAGACCCACATAGGAAACAAGAATAGTAGTCTTCGCCATCGAAACCATGGAGGACTCATGTATGGTCTTCGTCGCTGCCGAACCCACAGAGGATTCTAGTACAGTCGTCATCGTCGTCACTGTCGCAGCCAGCTCCAGGGTTCCCGCATATAGCATGCTCGATTCCAGGAGGGTCCGCTCCACGTGCCAAGGGGGGTCGATACATAAACTGACATGAGGTCCAGATTTTATGTATCCCAAAGTTCCATATCGTCAAAATGAACTCAACGTGATAGACAACGCGTCAATCAGACGCCTGTTCTGAGAGTTATTGGCTTTTTCATCCGAGGGGCCCAGTTGGTTTTTAAGTCAAAACCAACCCGAACATATGCCAACTGCATCAAAACCTCGAGCAGAGTAAGCTAAAATAACCATCTCACTAAGAGGAATCCAACAATGCCGACGACACATCAATCGTACATCCAAAGCTCAAGTCATAAGCATTTCCGCTCCGAGGGCCTGGTTGGTTTCGTGTTCGAACCAACCCTGACATACCCAATGTTATCCAACACCTTGAGTGTAATATATCGAAACGACCACCTTGATCCAAGGATCGCTATGCAACTGAAGGTGCATCAATCAAGGGTCTGTAGCCCATGTTATGGGTGTTTGAACGATTCTGCCCGAAAAATAGGGTGGTGGGGCCTGGTTCGACCCGGCCTGATACCCCTGGGTCGGCCCGAACCGGGTCAACCTGACACGGGTCTGGGTCCTGCCCGGTTAGTCATGGACCAGCCCGGATGGCGCAGCCCGGCCCGGCCCGGCGCGGGGGTCCGGCCAAGTGCGAGCAGCCAGGCCCGACGCGGGCGGCCCGGCCTCGCGTGGGCAATCTGGCCCGACGCGGCCGGTTCGGCCCGGTGTGGGCACCCGCGCACTAAGAGGATGCGGAAGGGGGGAGGCCGCCACCCCCTTCGAACCAAATGGCGGATCCCATGGGGTTTTCCCTATCCGTTGACCGGGGGTTTAAACACCCCGTTTTCCAGGGAAGCAGACGTCCTTTATGGAGGTCGTTCGGTTCATGAGGGACCCGCGGGGGTCCCGCCTCCAGGGTGTTCTGGCGGACGGATTAGCCGGCCGCCTCCCAGAACCGCCGCGGCCAAGGGCCGCGGATCTTGGCCGTCCGGCGCAGCGCGATGGTGTCGCGCCCCTCCGTCGCGGCCCGACTCCGGCCGCGACCTCTTTCGGTCTCAACGACGCAGCGTGACGGTGCCGCACTCCTTCGTCGCGGCCCAAACTGGCTATGTTTCCTTCGTTTCTGTGTGGTGCGATGGTACCGCATTGCCTCCGTTCCAAACCATAACGAAGTACAATAACAAAAGGGGAGGAGGGTCGGCCATTTTTGTGAAGTCTGACCTCCTCCCGTTAATTCGATAACAAGCGGCTATTTATTTAACGACGAATGCCAGAATTACTTACGAACGTAAAAACAAACCCCTACCTCGAGGAATTTGTCAAACGATGATCGTCGTGGAAAAACGACGTCATGAGGTGAAGCTCCGTATATGTTGATGGAGAACATCCAAGGAGGAGCGGCGTCTCCCTTCCTTTGACGTGGGAAGAAGAACGAATGAAGGTGCATTGTCGTTCTATGGGAAAGGCGTCACATAATAGATGTGGAGAGGAGAATGGGCGTCACGTCGATCTCTCCTTGCGGTGACGGCGTTCTTCGTCGAATTCTTGGTGTTCTTCGCGAAGAAGAAGAAGTTCTTCAGAGTATAGAACTCTCCCTCTCTCAAATCTCTATAGAAAAAACCAAACTAAAATAAAATAAGGCTTTGCCTTATTTTATTTACTGATGCCAACATTTAAAAAATTCAAAAGACATAATTCAATTAATTGAATAATAGGTGTTTTGGCATTCATTTAATTAAATTAGAGAGTTGACAAAATTAAAAGGATTGTTAAGAAGTCATCATAAATGTGGAAGAGTTATAACTCATGTGGAGAGGGTTAGATAATTTGAAGGAATGGGGCTCAGGAGGGCCCCACCTCACTAAATCCTATCAAGAGGAAATTGAATTTTAGTGGGTCCCACCCAAACTCCCACACATGGGATTAACCAAATAAGTGAAATAAAATTAGTAGCACACTTTTATTTCACTTTACTCTTAATCCACAAATTTTAACAACTCCTTCCCGAGAAAACAAAACTCTAGTAAAGGTCATCTTAAGAAATTACTGGCGTTGCGGTTTCATTGGTGCCCTTGGATTTCGATTCAGAGCACCGGTTCAAAAGTTAGGAAAATCCGCTCATTCGTTCACTGAATGTACCTGAGCTAAACTTCAGAAATTGATTCCGGGCACACCAGTCCTTAGAATTAGGTGTCGTCGGAAACTACGTACTCGTAAAATTCCAAATAATTTATGAAAAAAATTTCCATGAAATTTACGGGTCTTTACAATGGATCCCGATATTGTGTAGAATATGATGATTAATCTATACAATCTCCACCTGAGTGAGATGTCGACATTATAAAAGTTCAAAAATAACTATCAGGCGTCAATCAAGAGTTGATACCAATAACTCTTCCATTCCCAAAGGCATACTAGGTCACCTATATCCGTGTTGCCTCATCAAATCAGTGGGCACTGGTCTGACCCTCGGTCATGGCCATACCCTTAGTTTGTGTCTGATATGTCATGACGTCGTATGATTCCATCATTTTCAATTTAAAATTAAATTAGTTAAAATATTATTTTTACTCAATTATAAAACTCAAAAATAAATTATACTAACCATAATCAGAAAATGGTTATCATGTCTAATATCTCCGGTGACTAGATCATTATACATCCTCATATAAACATCGAAATCCATAGAATCGCGTTGTTCGACTGCATATTTTTATATAAAATACACCATTGAATTTAATTTTATATAAATTAATTATAAAAAGTATTTACCACATGTTCCCTATTAGTACTAAATGTATGACTAGTAGCTCAATAGGCCACCTCTTCTCTCCCCTGGTTTCGTCAACCTACATATGATCTCATCTGAAAATGTCCACCCAACCAATGTGAACATAATCAATCTCAAACCTAATATGAAATGTAATCATGTCAGTAGGCACGAAATGTCCTATCAAACTCTTATAGTCCTCCTTTTGTCATTTATTTCCTTATAAAATTATGAAAAAGCTAAAAGAAACACTCACAAAATAACCACCCCCATTCCTTCCAGATAGTTCCATGCATGCTCTAATCAATGGATTTCCATAATCCATAAAAATAATTTATAATATCAAGTTATTAATTAGTTAAATTGAAAAATAAATTTTATTTATTTACATACCATCCAAGGATCAAACATGTTGTGCTAAAAAACAATAGGAATATCATCCCATGTTTCCCATTCTTTATAAAAATACTTGCATAATATAGTAGTCCCATGTCCAACAGAAATATATAAAAACTGGGAAAAATAACATATCATCCTAAAATTACTCTGTAAATAAATTAATGAAGACTAACAAAAATTAAAAGGTCAATATACCTCTACATGCATGGATAAAACCCAATATGTTGACATCACATCGGGATATGGCCGGGAATCATCAATTGGGAAATACCACACCCTCTCTATGTCCTCCTTGATCCACCAGTAGTATGAGGGTCAAATGAGCCAACATAATGCTTGTCCAAAGTTAGATCTGTCTCCTTCAACTGAAAAAACAGATCATAGTCCATCTAAAAAACAAAATGACTCTTGTTAGAAAATATTTAAAAACAAATATTTTTATAGATTTATAATATATATTATTATAACATTAATTTAACCTTGTAAATATTCATCTTCATCCTCACCTTCATATTTGACGATGTCAATGACTTCATATTCTTCCTCAACATCACCAATTTCTATATGAGTTCCTGTTTCATCATCTCTTTTCATGTTATTTGTGACATCATTAACATCATCTTCACCATCAAACCTTAACTTTTTGGGGTCATTATCAATATTTGTGTATATTCATGAAAAATATGGGTTTCGGGAAATATCAAGAAAAACATCAATTTCATGATCTACAACATAACTATATTCACATTGAGTAAACTGATTTTCTTGAGATTTAATTTTTATTAGGCTCCACCAATAACCCAACTCTTTTTAAGGAGCATAGAAATTTCTATAATAAATTTAATATGCCTGATGAGCCAACAAAAATGTTTCATTTACTCTAATAATATTTTTATATTTATTATCAACGATTCCATGGGTCACATGAAAATACAATCCTCTCTCAGTATCTGACCACTATGATTTAAACATCATTATAAAATTCTACCCTAGATATCACAGTGCAATAATCTCATCTAATATGTTTAAAAGTATACTTTACTTTCTCTATGATGAGATCCTATAAAACATACACCATTATTTTTTGGGATTCCTCATATGCACGTGAATGAAATCAAAAAAAATTCAAGACATATGGATTATAAGATTTAACCATTTTGGGTAGTGGGTTACTCAAACACACAAGAGATTATCAATTTTATTAGCATGTTGAGATACCAGATATTTTTTAAAACAAATATCAATGTAACAAGTAATAAATTTATTTTATATGCTAAACCAAAAATAATTTATCTTAATAGTTTTTTGAAACCAGTAGGAAAAATTATATTTTCAATGTTCTTCCAGAGTAGTTGATATAATTTTGTGATGATTTTTTTTTGATATGATTATCATATAACCTAATAATAAAATAAAATAATTTATTTTAAAAAATATTATAGAATAAATGATAGGATCACTCATATTAAAAATGATTTCATTTCATTACAATTGAGAAGAACATATGTACAAGCTCTATGGTTTTCATCACATGAAATCCATCATTCATGAACTCCATCGAAGCCAAGTTATTGGTGAATAAAAACTAATAATTGATTACTCATATCATCATAATCATTTCCCTCATTATATGACATGTGGTTTTGTTTTCATGGATATTCAAATTCAAAATAATTATAGCATAATAAAATAAATTACATCTTGAATACAAATTTTTTCAATTGAGCCTTTAACTGATGATTTGTTACATACATTTTTCATCAATTTATAGATGCCTCGCTTGAATGTGTATATCCATAAAAACTATACCAAACCTCCCCATTTTTATTCTTGTGAATAATTTAGTATTAAATGTTCTATTGAGTTAATTAAAGCAGAGATGGATATTTTTTCCAGTTTATATAAAATTAAAACTACAACTTCTTAGAGTCTGTTTAGTGCATTGTAGTCTGTTTTTGCCACACAAATTCCTCGGAAAAATATTATCTGTCTATTATCGCATCACAAATCATAAAATTTAAAAAAAATCTACTTAGTATAATTCATTCCATTATAACATGTTAGTCATGGCTTTTTCGTCTTGTAATTTGACCATTTCTGACACAAATTCCCAAATTGAAGGTATAACCATCTAGAAATATCAATCATCAATCCAATGAAAAAAATAATAATTTATTCTTTTTGGAAAAATGTATGTTTTTATTTTGGATTAATTAAATTCTGTGATCTGACATTGTCACTAACCTTCCTCAGGGCCCGTGCCGTGACTACCCCAATCCCGCCTTCCATAGGCCAGGGGCTGGAGACTAGCACCAAGGCGTAAATCCCAGTAAAAAGGAAAGGCATTGCCTTTGTAAAGTAAACCACAAACACCACAGAACAAGCAGGAAGAAGTAAATACTAAGTAAAAATAGGTACAACAATAAGTGCGGAAAAGTAAGTGGGACAGTATACAAACACAAACTGAAAGTAAAGTACAACCAGAAAGAGAAAACAACAACTGAAAAGTAAAGCCGCAACGTCGAGCTGTCCACTGGAAATCCCACCTGAAGGGTGGGTACAGATATCCTCCACTGTTCCTCGGGACTAGCCGACCGCTCCGAGTACGTCCCGCCCAGTGGTCCACCTCCAGGTATCGTCCTTCTCCATAATCCTCAACCATGATAAGCGTTGTCCATCGTCTGTATCCAACACAACGTAGTGCGGGCATAGCCCGTGCAGGGGTGAGTATAAGCTACTTAGTAGGGACCCCGAGACCCCCAAAGGTCTCCCAGAATCCAAAAAGGATAATCCACAAAGGTAAGATACAATCACGAAGTAACATCCGACACTGCATAGGTATATTCCCATACATATACTTAAGTCAACAATTCCAAGTTCGGCTCCAACATCCGAGCCAAAGTACATCCCAGTCCACACAGGAAAGCAAAACATAAATCCACACAGGATAGCACAACACAATCCACATAAGAAAGAAAAACGTAATACCACACAGGATAGCACAACACAATCCACATAGGAAAGGAAAATAGGATTTAGCTCACACAGAAATACTACTTCGTAAGATGATAGAGATAATCAAATGTAGCCACTGATTCATCTAAACCATCGGACCCACAAAGGATCGGTAGGTACTAACCCCCGCAACGACCCACATAGGATCGATCATGAAGTTGAAATTATAGCAATTGGGGAACTCCTTCTCCATCAAGTACAGTGGTTATGCTGCTACAACCAAGCACTTCCCTCTAACCTTGGACTACTGTAGAACTCCATCTATCGAGTATTGTGGGCCTGCTGCTACAACCAGGCGCTTCCCACCATGGGTCTGCCGCTACAACCAAGCTCTCCCCCTCATAGCCTCTAGATTTACTCCTTATATTGAGTATCACGGGTCAGCCGCTACAACCAAGCGCTCCTCCGTCGTGGGTCTGCTGCTACAACCAAGCGCTCCCCCTCATAGCCTCCAGAGTTACTCCTTCTGTTGAGTACCGCGGGTCTGCTGCTACAAACAAGCGCTCCTCGGCCATGGGTCTACTGCTACAACCAATTGCTTCCCACTGGGCTATCCGTAACACTATGAGTCGTTCGATCATCAGTCGTCAAGTCTCAACCGGCTCTAGGGTTTCTGCACACAGCATGCTGATTCTGGGAGGGTCAACTCCACGAGCCAAGAGGTCGATGCATCCACTGACACATAGTATGGAGTTGATGTATCCCAAAAGTACCGTAGTGGTTACTACCGAAACCACGGAGGATTCACGTATTGTCTTCATTATCGTCGCAGACGTAGCCATCTCTAGGGTTCCCGCACACTGCAAGCTCATTCGGGAGGGTCCACTCCACGAGCCGAGTGGCTGATACATTAACTGACACATAGTACAGAGTTGATATATCCAAATGTTCCGTATCATCAACAGGAACTCAACGTCGCAGACGGCCCATCAAACGGACGTCTGGACTGAGAGTTATCAGCTTTTCCGTTCGAGGGGCCCGGTTGGATTTCGGGTACTATCCAACCCAGCCTCTATCCAACTTCATCCAAAACTCAAGCGAAGTATACCGAATGTTCTGTCTCATCAAGAGGAAATCAAAGAGACAGACGATGCGTCAATCGGACGCCCCGTCTGTGAGTTATTGGCTTTTTTGTTCTAGGGGGCCGATTGGTTTCGTGAGCGAACCAACCCGACCGCACTGAAATGGCATCCAAAACTCGAGCGGGGTAAGACAAAGATCCGTCTCACTTAGAGGAATCCATCAAATCCGATGGTACGTCAATTGGACGTCCGAAACTCAAGATATAAGCGTTTCAGCTCCGAGGCCCCGGTTGGTTCCGTGCACGAACCAACCCGGACGAACCCAAAGTACTCTGAAACCTTGAGTGTGATATACCGAAACGACCGTCTCGATCCAAGGATCGCATCTCCACTGAAAGTGCGTTGATCGGAGGCCCGTAGCTCAAGATACGGGCAAAAGACCGAAAAGGTCCGAAAACGGGGGGTCTGGGCCCGGACCGACCCAACCCAACCCCCCCCCCCCCCCCCCCCCCCTCGGGTCGGACCGAACTGGGTTGACCCGACCCGGCTTGGCGCGGCCCGGCTCGGTCGACGCGACCCGGCCTGGGCGGGACCCGGCTGGCTGGTTGGCCAACGGGTCGGCTCGGCTGTTACGGTTGAGCCGCGGGCGGGGGACGCGCTGCCCCCGCGTGAGGAAACCACGACCCCGCGTGGGGCCGCCCTTGCCAGCGGTCGCGGAAGGCGGTCGCGCCCCGTGCTCCTCCGCTGGTCCCGTGCAGTCGCGGGATGGCTGGCCCGCCGCTGCGGCTTCAGCAGCGGCGGCATTCCAGCGGTTTGCTCCGCAGACCACCAGACGAGTTCCGGTGGTCAGAAAATAATTATGTCGTCTTCACCAAAGGTCCTCCCAGGGTCTGTTCTTCACTTCGAGGACCCCGCGTCACCCGTGCGGCCTGCTTTGTCGACGTCCTCCATTTCCCACATCAAGAACGAAAGGGGCGGTGGGTTCGCACTTGTTCGTTAGTCCGCACCCACCGCGTTAGCGGTTTTAAAAGTCTCACAAAAATTATTTAATCAACGCCATGGGTATAAATCACAAAGATTTAAATAAAACAAACCCCTACCTCATCGTAGTCGTCGAACGAGAGTTCTTCACGGAATTGACAGTCACGGAAGAAGAGGACTGTCGCGTCGCGGAAGGGCGTCGCATCGTCGTGGAACACGGCATCGCGTTGAAGATCTCCGAGGGTTAAAGAAAACACACAAATTTAAATTCACGAATTAAATCCATGTTGAGGATAAAATCAACAAAGAATTAGAGAACTGTAATCCCCTACCTCAAGCAGTTGATGATCGGAGATTGTTGCGGGGAAGAACCGTCACGGAAGAAGCGTCGCGGAAGGAGAATCGCCGTCGTCGCAGAACACGGCGTCGTGTCGTCGATCTCTGAGGTTTTGGAGTTCTTCGCGTTCATCGCGTTCTTCGCGTTCTTCGCGAAGGAGGATGAAAATCTTAGAATTTATGTCAATCCTCTCAACAAGGCACCACAAGCAAAACGTGTGTTGGTCTTATTTTATTCTATGCCAACAATTTGAAAAACAAGTTAAGAAACGAACCATTAATTCGATGAATTAATGGTAATGACTTAATTGCCCAATTAATAGGGGTGTTAAGAATATTAGAAAACGCACCAGTTGACTTTCATTAAAGAGGAGTTTTCGCGGGTGCGTTACTTAGTGGAAAAGAAACGGTGGGGCTCGTGCGGGCCCCACCTCACAAATATCCTACCAAGTGGGTAGGATATTTTGGATTCTACCCTATCCACTTCAACTTAACTTAAGTGGATTTAAGTGGCTTTAAGTGAAATAAAATAAAGTTGTCACACCACTTTATTTTATTTTCTTCAATTAACCCCCAAAAATTAAAAACCACACCCGAGCAAACGCAACTCTGGAAAAAGAGTTTCTAAGAAAATACCGACGCTGTGATTCCATCGGTGCCCTCAGAATTTGATTCTGAGCACTGGTTCAAAAGTTAGAAAAACCCGCTCATTTGTTCACTGAACGTACCCGAGCCAAACTTCGAAAAATTATTCCGGGCACACCGGGCCTCAGAACCGGGTGCCGTCAGAAACAGTGCTCTTGAAAAATTCCAAAGAAAATTAAGAAAAAAAATTCATTGAAATTTACGGGTCTTTACATCACTACCACCTCAGGGCTTTACGTCCCCGTATAGATACATCATAAACTATGGAAACAAAAGTGGGTACTGAGCACGCATCTGAGCCTCCCGCTCCCAAGTGCTCTCCTGGAGGTTCATGTGCTGCCAACTGATGCGCACAAGAGGAATCGACCGTCCCCATAGGACCCGCTCCCGTCGATCCTCGATCTCCACTGGGACCTCCGTAATAGTCACCCCATCATCAACTCCCATCTCCCTAAGGTCAATGATATGCGTCGGGTCATGCACATATCTCCTCAGTTGAGAAACGTGGAAGACGTCGTGCATCCGGTGCAACTGAGGTGGTAGAGCCAGGCGATAAGCCACCTCGCCAATCCTGCTGAGGACCTGGAATGGTCCGATGAAGCATGGAGACAACTTTCCTCCTCGGCCAAATCTCCGTAACTCACGTCGAGGTGTGACCAGTAAGAAAATGTGGTCTCCAACTTCGAACTCTAGTGGTCTCCACCTCCTGTCAGCACAAGACTTTTTCCGGCTCTGAGCTGTCCTCATCCGCTCTTGGATGACTTGGACCTTTCTGGTCCTCCTCGAGCTGCTGAGATTTCTTCTTTTCCGAGAAGAGAAATCCGGTCTCATACCCTGGATGAACCACGTTCTTCGCCGAATATAGTCAATCCCGTCATGTATAATACAATCCCATACCAAGGATGACGCCGTAAGGCCTCGACCCTACTACCAAGAGATCCGACCGTTACTCTCGCCTCCAAGGGTTGTGTCACACTGTCGGCATCAGTGTGTGGTCACTGGGTCTCCTCCAGTAGGTCTCTCAAAGTGAGGGTCAAGTCAACGGTTTATTTTTTTAAACCGGAACATCTTAGTAACAACACAAAGAGAGGACAAGAAGGTAAATGCCAAAAGAAAGGTGTCTTTTATTACTGCATATCAATGTACGAAGACACAAAACATCTACAAACAAACATCAACAACGCTAGAAGTAGAATAAACAAAAGTCTCCAGGTCTGGAGCTAGTCCCGCTCCTGTCCATCTGCTCCCGGAGCTCCACGATCGTAGGCCTCACCTGCCTGAAACCGAGCTCTCCCATGTCCACCAGCTCCCTGCAGTCGGGGTGGACGTCCTGGTGGTGGTGGAAACACCTCGAAGTGTCGTCCACCTCCAGCTGCACGGCCAGCTCCTCTGCCTTTCCCTCTTACCCCCCCCCCCCCTGCGGACCACCACGGTCGACCCTCTGCCTCTGCCTGGTTGGCCCCTCAACCGTCTACTGCTCCTCGGCATGGCGGGTCGGGCAATCCCGAGCCATGTGACCAACCTCGTCGCATGAGTAACACTGTCCTCTCATGGTAAGTCACTGTCCACCCCGGGAGCCTCTCACAAATGATCATGTGTCACGCGGTCGACCACTAGTAGGTCTAGTGCTCTTGGACCCCTGCGTTATCTGTCTATTGCCCGCTGCAGAAGACTCTGCCGCATGCCATCTAGTGGTGGGTCCTGCTACTGGAGACTACTTAGCAAGGAAACTCTCCAGTAAGTGGGATCGCTCCAACACCCCTGTCTGTGTCAAAATGCTGTGAGAAACAAATGAAGCTCTGATCTCTTTCCTGATCCCCTACTCGAAGGTTCGGGCCCTGAAGAATGGGTATCGTACCATGTCCGTGGAATAGCACGAGAGATCGGTAAAACTCGCCGCGTACTGGGCTACTGTCATGCTGCCCTGCTGCAGCTATAGTAGCTCCTCGATGCACACCGCTCGGAGGGTGGCTGGGATGAACTCTGAGCTAAAAGGCTCTCAAGGTCCGTCCAAAGGAGTGATGCCTCGTCGTTCACCTGGAGCATCATGCTCAACCATATACCTATTGTTGCATGCAAGAGGCTCGCTGTAAGGACCACCATAAGGTCAGCTGGTGTCCCTATCAAATGAAAAACTCGTACAATTGCCTCCAGCCAATCCTCGGCTGCCTGGGGGTCCGTCTCCCCGAGGAACATGGGCGGTCGATAGCGCTGGAACTCATGCAGTGTACTAAGGCGACATGCATCGTCAGCAGCTGGGGCTGGAAGCATCGGTGGCTCGGCGGGTAGAGGTACCACCAGTGCCTCACCTATCAAAGGGCCCTGTACCGAGGCCTCATCGCTCGGTGGGTTGTCGTCCTGCTCAACTCTCGGAACCCTAGCTGGCTGCCGTCGTGGGGCCATCCTGAAAAGGAAACAGGTGCGCCATTGTCAGAACAGTATACCTGGTGAGCTGACACAATGTAATCACAAAGAAAACTTGAAACACACATGCAATCAATGTTTTCGTGAATTAAGTCGGAAATCAGAATTCATGGTCTTGGTGTTCAGATACGTCGGCCGCTACACCAACACGAGACTCCCTGGACTGAGAACCACACCCAATATTCTCAACACTATTGCTTCACATAGAGAAGATCAGAGTCCCAAGGTTCTACGGTAGAACCAAAATCCCTTGATACCAATTTTTCATGACCCGTCCTCGGGGCCCGTGCCGTGACTACCCCAAGCCCGCCTTCCATAGGCCAGGGGCTGGCGACTAGCACCAAGGCGTAAAACACGGTAAAAAGGGAAGGCATTGCCTTTGTAAAGTAAACCACAAACACCACAGAGCAAGTAGGCAGAAGTAAACACTTTGTAAAAACTGGTGCAACAGTAAGTGCAGAAAAGTTAGTGGGCCAGTATACAAAGCCAAACTTAAAGTAAAGTAAACTGGAAAGGGAAAACAGCAACTGAAAAGTAAAGCCGCAACGTTGAGCTTTCCATAGGAAATCCCACATGAAGGGTGGGTATAGATAGTCTCCACTACTCCTCGGGTCCAGCCGACCGCTCCGAGTACATCCCGCCCAGTGGTCCACCTCCAGGTACCGTCCGGCTTCGCAAGCCTCAACCACGATCAGCGATGTCCGTCGTCTGTAACCAACACAACGTAGTACGGGCATAGCTCGTGCAGGGGTGAGTATAAGCTACTTAGTAGGGACCCCGAGACCCCCGAAGGATTCCCAGAATCCACAAATAATAATCCACAAAGGTAAGATACAATCACGAAGTATCATCCGACACTGCTTAGGTATATGCCCATACATATACCTAAGTCATCAATTCCATGTTCGGCTCCAACATCCGAGCCCATGTACAACCCAGTCCACACAGGAAAGAAAAACGTAAATCCACACAGGATAGCACAACACAATCCACATAGGAAAGCAAAACGTAAATCCACATAGGATAGCACAACACAATCCACATAGGAAAGCAAAACTGGATTCCGCTCACACAGGAATACTACTTATTAAGTCGATAGAGATGATCAGATGTAGCCACTGATTCATCTAAACCATCGGACCCACAAAGGATCGGTAGGTACTAACCCCCGCAATGACCCACATAGGATCGATCATGAAGTTGAAACCATAGCTATTGTGGAACTCCTTCTCCATCAAGTAAAGTGGTTATTCCACTACAACCAAGCGCTTCTCTCTAACCTTGGACTGATATAGTACTCCACTTATCGAGTACTGTGGGCCTGCTGCTACAACCAAGCACTTCCCACGATGGGTCTGCCTCTACAACCAAGCGCTCCCCCTCATAGCCTCTAGAGTTACTCCTTCTATTGAGTACCACGGGTCAGCCACTACATCCAAGGGCTCCTCCGTCGTGGGTCTGCCGCTACAACCAAGCGCTCCCCTGTGCTGCTACAACCAAGCGCTCCTCCGTCGTGGGTCCGCCGCTACAACCATGCGCTCCCCCTCATAGCCTTCATAGGTACTTCTTCTATTGAGTACCGCGGGTCTGCCGCTACAACCAAGCGCTCCTCCTCCGTGGGTCTGCTGCTACAGCCAAGTACTTCCCATTTTGTTATCCGTAACACTCCGAGTCGTTCGATCAGCAGTCGTCAAGTCTCAACCGGCTCTAGGGATTCCACACACAGCATGCTCATTCTAGGAGGGTCCACTCCATGAGCCAAGAGGTCGATGCATCAACAACACATAGTCCGGAGTTGATTTATCCCAAAAGTACCGTAGTGGTTACTACCGAACCCACAGAGGATTCACGTACTGTCTTCATTTTCATCGCAGACGCAACCACCTCTAGTGTTCCCGCACACAGAAAGCTCGTTCGGGAGGGTCCGCTCCATGAGCTGAGTGGCTGATACATCAATTGACACATAGTCCAGAGTTGATATATCCAAAATTTCTATATCGTCAACAGGAACTCAACGTCGTAGACGGCGCATCAAACAAACGTCTGGTCTGAGTGTTATCAGCTTTTCCGTTCTAGGGGCCCGGTTGGATTTTGGGTACAATCCAACCCGGCATCTATCCAACTACATCCAAAACTCAAGCGAAGTATGCCAAAAGTTCTGTCTCATCTAGAGGAAATCAACAAGACAGACGGCGCGTCAATCAGACGCCCGGTCTGTGAGTTATTGGCTTTTTTGTTCCAGGGGCCCGGTTGGTTTCGTGAGTGAACCAACCCGACCACACTCCGGAAACATCCAAAACTTGAGCGGAGTAATCCAAAGATTCTTCTCACTTAGAGGAATCCATAAAATCCGATGACACATCAATCGGACGTCCGGAACTCAAGATATAAGCGTTTCCGCTCCGAGGGCCCGGTTGGTTCCGTGCACGAACCAATCCGGCCGAACCCAAAGTACTCTGAAACCTTGGGTGCAATATACCAAAACGACCGTGTCGATCCAAGGATCGCATCGCCGCTGACGGCGCATCAATCGGAGTACCGTAGCTCAAGATACGGGCAAAAGACAGAAACTGTCCGAAAACGGGGGGTCTGGGCCCGGACCGACCCGGCCCAACCCCCCTCCCCCCCTGGGTCGGCCCGAACCGGGTCGGACCGAACCGGGTCGACCCGAAGCGGTTCTAACCCAGCCCGGCCCGGCCTGGGCGCGGCCCGGCTGGACTGTTGGCCAGTGGGTCGGCTCGACTGTTACGACCGAGCCGCGGGCGGGGGGCGCGCTGCCCCCGCGTGAAGAAGTCGCGACTCCGCATGGGGCCGCCCTTGCCAGCGGACGTGGTAGCCGGCCACATCCCGTGCTCCCCCGCCGATCTCGGGCGCCGCTGGCGCCATCTTTTCAGCGTGGCGTGCCGGCGGTTTGCTCCGCGGACCACCGGACGAGTTCCGGTTGTCGGAAAAAAATTACGTCGTCTTTGCCAAAGGTCCTTCTGCGGTCCTATCTTCACTGCGAGGACCCCGCGTCGCCCGTGCGGCCTGCTTTGTCGACGTCCTCCATTTCGCACATCATGAACAAAAGGGGCAGTGGGTTCGGACTTGTTCGTTAGTCCTCACCCACCGTGTTAGTAATTTTAAAAGTCTCACAACTATTATTTAATCAATGTCGCAGGTATAAATCACAAAGATTTAAATAAAACAAACCCCTACCTCGTCATAGTCGTCGAACGAGAGTTCTTCGCGTAATTGATCATCGCAGATGAAGAGGATCGTCGCGTCGCGGAAGGGCGCCGCGTCGTCGCGGAACACGGCGTCGCGTTGACGATCTTCGAGGATTAAAGAAAACACATAGATTTAATTTCACGAATTAAATCCATTTTAAGGATAAAATCCACAAAGAATTAGAGAACCGTAATCCCCTACCTCATGCAGTTGATGATCGTAGATTGTTGCGGGGAAGAAACGTCATGGAAGAAGTGTCATGGAAGGAGAATCTTCGGCATCGCGGAACACGACGTCGCATCGTCGATCTCCGAGGGTTCGACGTTCTTTACATTTTTCGCGTTCTTTACGTTCTTCACATTCTTCGCGAAGGAGGATGAAGATCTTAGAGTTTCTGTCAATCCTCTCAACAAGGCACCACAAGAAAAACGTGTGTTGGTCTTATTTTATTCCATGCCAACAATTTGAAAAACAAGTTAAGAAACGAACCATTAATTCGATGAATTAATGGTAACCACTTAACTGCCCAATTAATAGGGGCGTTAAGAATTTTAGAAAATGCACCAGTTGACTTTCATTAAAGAGGAGTTTTCGCGGGTTCGTTACTTAGAGGAAAGGAAACGGTGGGGCTCGTGCGGGCCCCACCTCACAAATATCCTACAAAGTGGGTAGGATATTTTGGATTCCACCATATCTGCTTCAACATAGCTTAAGTGTCTTTAAGTGGCTTTAAGTGGCTTTAAGTGAAGTAAAATAAAGTTGTCACTCCACTTTATTTTATTTTCTTCACTTAACCACCAAAAATTAAAAACCACACCCGAGAAAACGCAACTCCGGAAAAAGAGTTTCTAAGCAAATACCAGCGCTGTGATTCCATCGGTGCCCTCAGAATTCGATTCCGAAAACTGGTTCAAAAGTTAGAAAACCCCGCTCGTTTGTTCACTGAACGTACCCGAGCCAAACTTCGGAAAATGAATCCAGGAACACCGGGCCTCGGAACCAGGTGCTGTCAGAAACTACGCTCTTGCAAAATTCCAAAGAAAATTAAGAAAAAAATTTCCTTGAAATTTACGGGTCTTTACATAAAAAGTGACAACCGAGTCCCGGTGACAGCACAACCACCCCGCCTTAACATGGTCGTCGGGTCCTGGCCCACCAGGTACCACCAGTTGCCCCACAGACACGTGGGGCCCACCCCAGGGTCCACTCACGTGCCTGAACGGGTCATATGACTAATGAATGTCCCCACATGCCAACAGATGTCCTTTTCAGTGTGCTTTGTCCTCACTCACACACACCCTGGGAGACTTCCACAGAGGTCACCCATCTGGATCACTATTCCAGGCCAAGCACGCTTAACTGTGGAGTTCTAATCAGACAGGCTCCTGAAATGGAAGGTGCACCTTGTTGACATGAGTCATATCATTTAGTCATTTAACCCTTTATCAATTGGGGATGTTACAATCACCCCACCTTTATAGCACAACGCCCTCGTTGTGGTCCCTACATCTCAACCCAGGCAGTGCACCGCACTTAAGCTGGGTTCCTCCTATGATACCAAACGTTACAACCGGGTCCCGGTGACAGCACAGCCACCCCGCCTTAACATGGTCGTCGGGTCTTGGCCCACCAGGTACCACCAGTTACCCTGCAGACACGTGGGGCCCACCCTAGGGTCCACTCACGTGCCTGAACGGGTCATATGACTAATGACTGTCCCCACAGGCCAACACATGTCCTTTTCAGTGTGCTTTGTTCTCACTCACACACACCCTGGGAGACTTTCCAGGAGGTCACCCATCCTGATCACTACTCCAGGCCAAGCATGCTTAACTGTGGAGTTCTAATTAGACATGCTCTCAAAAAGGAAAGTGCACCTTGTTGACATGTGTCATATCATTTAGTCATTTAACCCTTTATCATTTGGGGATGTTACAGACATTTTCAAATTATTCAACTTCTGGTCACCTGTAAATTTGGTTAAGATCTAATTGTGACTTTACATTATCTTCAGCCATACCTAGCATATCCAAAACTGTATGAACTAAATTATCAAAAATTTATTCTCAATATTCATGAAATTAAACATGTTACAGGACAAAAAATCCATATAATATCGCATATCCAAAAAATGATTTATTTTATCGAATTATGTTCTTTACCAAAACCATCATTATTCTGGTGGTTTATTGTCGGTACGAATGTGATCGGAAGTAATCAAGACACAATTGATTTTATATCTGTACCTAAAATCATTATTAGAGGTTCATCTCGTTCAATAGTACCTTTTCTAAAATGAAAATTCTTCCTCCAAAAAGGATGATCGGTTTGAAGGAATATGCGATGACATTTGAAAAAAAAATACATTGACGATAATATATGTTTTTGTGTCTCTCATACTGTATGAATAAGATTTTGAAACATCTTTAATCCATCCAGATTACATTCTATACGTTGGGAAGTCACTAATTGTCCACATAAATGCGGCTTTTGGTAGGAAATTAATTTTTACAATAACATCAAATATACTAACACTATTACTTCATAATTAATTTTACGGATTAATCAATAGATTCAAATAAACATTAATATTATTTTTCGGATGTCCTAGAATTAAGAATGTCAAAAACATATATGGACACTTCATAAACATCCAAGGAGGTAAATTGTATGGAGTTATAATACAGCCAACATAAATATTGACTACCATAAAAATCAAATGAATATAAATCTATTGTAGAAAGACTCAATCGCACGTTTCAGGATTCTAAATAAAAAGAATTGTTTAATTTGTCAAAATATTTCGATGAATCACCATCAGAGCTATGATTTATGCTTCAACTAATTGAAATATTGGTTTTGTTCCATGACATCAATGTCGATGTGTTTTGAGAAATAAATAAATGTTATAATCTAAGTGTAAGAAAGAAATATCTCAATTGTTTTATAGGAATCAATCCTGACATCCCTATTTAATCCATTTTATACCTTAATTGTCCAAATGTGGGACAGCTATCCAACAAATCATTGGTATCATAATATAGTATCTAACAACTTAAACATGCATGAATCTTTCGATAACCAAGACCCATATTACGAACATCCTCTTTCTCTCGTAGAAATTTTACAGCAACACATTTCCTTCAGATAATAGTGTTTTAACCAAAGATAATATCAGATCAAAAAAATACATTTGACATTCCATTATCCGATTTTATAGCCATAAATTTTGAAACCACTTCAAATTTAGATATCTTGCATCCATGATATAAGGATTTTTCAGCAGACCTCAACAACTCATAAAATTGAGATGGTTCTAACTCATGAGTTAAATATATATGATCTTGATTTTATGATTGATCAAAATATGGACATGAAAAATAATTTACTAAATTTTGAAAGTGTGATGGATCCGAAACCAAATTACTAGTATCTTATCTGGAACTGTGATTATAATATTAATGCCATGAAACATAAATTGGATGAAAACCAAAATGCAATAGATGACCTCTAAAATTTTCAAATGTGTAAAATGTCCTCGGAGCACATTTTTTACAATTAAACTTGATTTTACCATCTCAAACAAATATTGGTTTAGGTGATTTATATGATAATAAATATTTAGAACCCTCAATAAATATTGAATTAAACGAGAACTATTTGTATTCCTAAACATATTTATCCTTGCACGATCATCTAATAATGATTGTCGTCGATTTTCATATTTAATATATCTCTAAAAATATAATATAATTGGTTTTTTTAATAATTTGAAACAATACACACACAATCCATAAAATAAAAAAAATTGAATTCACTTTTACTGCATTTTATAATAATTTCTATTATTTCATAGTTATTTATAGTATTTGTTTTAAAATTTGTACTAATATAAATTTATTTATAAAAATTTATACTAATTGCCTCTAATTATTAAAATCTATAGCTAATTTATACTAATTATTGATAATTTGATGCGGTATAATTTCCAGCAGATTGGCGAAGGTACTTTTTCCTGACGGCTCATCTCCTTAAAATATTCCCTAACTCAAATCACTATGAAAAATCTGTTCTAATGTATGAATATGCATTTTTGTATGCACAATAATGGGGAGAATGCAAGCCTTTCCATGGTACTCTCCATTCTATTGCATAAAAAATGAATTTCTATACATTAGAGCAAATTTTTCATAGTGATTTCAGTTTGAGAAAGTTGCAGGCAGATTAATCATCAAGAAAATGAGTCTCTTTTTCTTGACTTCTCATCTCCATGAAACTTTCTCTCACTGAAATCAGAATGAAAAATCTCCTCTGACATACTTATATCAATTCTCGTGAAAAAAATGGATATTCGTATGTTAGAGTAGATTTTTCATAGTGATTTTTGTGAGAAAATTTGTAAGGATATGAGTAGTCGAGAAAAAGGAATGCTACCAAACCACTAAAAAATTAGAAAATTTATTAAGAATTTTTTGTGAATTATTTTGAATTAATCTTAATTATGACTAATTAATCATAATTTTACTAATTAATCCTTATTATTAATATTTAATAATAATTATTACTAATTAATCCAAACTACTACTAATTAATCTGAATTAATACTAATTAATCCTAATTATAACTAATTAATCTCAATTATTAATAATTAATCCGAATTAATGCTAATTAACCGTTATTATTCGTAATTATTCTTAATTAAACCATATTATTTCTAATTATTTCTAATTATTCTTAATTGTTACTATTTATTCCTAGTTATTACTAATTATTACTAATTACTACAAATTGATCCTAATTATTACTAATTAATCCTTATTATTACTAATTATTACTATGTACTTGTAATTATTAAAAATTGTTCCTAATTATTGTTAATTATTAATAATTATAACTAATTATTTCTAATTATTACTAATTACTACTAAGTATTACTAATTATTCCTAATTGTTACAAATTATTTATAATTAATGCTAATTATTACTAATTATTACTTATTAGTCCTAATTATTACTAATTATAACTAATTATTACTAATTAATACTAATTTTTACTAATTATTACCAATTACTACTATTTATTAATAATTATTCCTGATTATTACTAATTAATCTTAATTATTAAGAATGAATCTTAATTATTACTAATTATTACGAATTATTACTAATTAATCCTAATTATTCCTTATTATTACTAATTATTACTAATTATTACTAATTATTACTGTTTATTACTCTTTATTACTATTTAATTTTATTTATTACTATTTATTTCTATTTATTACTAATTATTTCTAATTATTGCTATTTAATACTATTAATTACTATTTATTAATAACTTTATCAAATTATTAATAATTATTACTATTTTATACTATTTGTTACTAATTTAATGTAATTATTGCTAATTAATCCTAATTATTTCTAAATAATCCTAATAATTACTAATTAATCCAAATTATTACTTATTAATAAAAATTATAACAAAATAAAACTAATTATTACTAATTATTCCTATTTATGGCTAATTATTTCAAATTTTTACTAATTTTTACTAATTATCCCTAATTATTACATATTAATGCTAACTATTACTAATTATTCTAAATTATTCCTATTTATTACTATTTATTAATAATTATTAATACTAATTCCAATATATTACTATTTATTGCTAATTATTACTAATTATTACAAATTATTACTATTTATAAATATTAATTACAAATTAGTACTAATTGTTACTAATTGTTAATAATTATTACTCTCTATTACTAATTATTACTAATTATTACTATTTATTATTATTTATTTCTAATTATTACTCATTAATCCTAATTTTTACTAATTAATCCTAATTGATACAAGTTAATTGTAATTATTACTAAATATTACTAAGTATCACAAATTAATCCTAAATATTTCTAATTATTTCTATCTTTTACTATTAAATCCTAACTATTAATAATTAGTCCTAACAATTACTAATTCATCATAACTATTACTAATTAGTCCTAAATATTACTAATTAATCGCAATTATTACTAATTAATCTTAATTATTACTAATTAGACCGATTTAAAACTAATTAATCTGAATTGTTTCAGTTATTTCTAATTATTAGTAATTGTTACTAATTTGTACAAATTATTAATAATTATTTTATTTATTACTAATTAGTCATATTTATTACTATTTGTTGCAATTTATTACTATTCATTACTAATTATTACTAATTAGTGATATTTATAACTATTTATTACTATTTTTTAATAATTATTACTAATTATTACTAATTATTAATAAATAATCCTAATTATAACTAATTAATCCCAATTATTACTAATTAATCCCATTATTATTAATTAATCCTAATTATTTTCAATTATTCCATGTTATTACCAATTAAAACAAAATAATAGTAATTAATCATAATTATCAAAAATTAATCCAAATTATTACTAATTTTTAGTATTTATTACTATTTATTACTAATTATTACAAATTATTGGTAATTATAACTAATTGATCCCGATTATTACTAATTATTCTTAATTATTACTATATAAAACTAATTATTAATTAATCTAAATTATTACTCATTAATCCTAATTATTACTAATTATTCCTAATTATTACTACATAATCCTAATTATTAATAATTATTACTATTTATTACAATTTATTAAAGATAATTAGTACTTATTACTAATAATTACTAATTATTAGTAATTATTATTATTTATTACTATTAATTATGATTTATTCCTAATTATTTCTATTTATTTCAATTTACTCATAATTAATATTAATTATTCCTAATTAATAGTAATTTTTCCTAATTATTACTAATTATTCCTAATAAATCAAATTTGTTACCAATTATTATTAATTATTACAAATTATTACAAATTATTTTTAATCGTCACTAATTGTTAACAATTATTACAATTTATTACTCTTTATTATTATTTATAAATATTTATTTCAATTTACTACTTATTAACGCTAATTTTTACTAATTGTCACTTATTATTATTAATTATGACTTATTATTAAGGATTATATTAAATATTTCTAATTAATACTAATGACTATTAATTAAAAATAATTAATATAACTATTAATTAATACTAATTAATAATAACCACATGTATTCAGAAAACAAATGCAAAATAAATAATCTAATTCTCTTTTAAATAATTGTAGCTAATTAACAATAATTAAAACTAATGTCCAATAAAATGAATTATATAAAAATACTAGAAATAGATAAATTCCTTAAAACTGAATATTTTGAAGGATTTAAGCTGCAAAAATTGCTCTGATTTAAAATTATATTCTAAGAAAAATTTGAGTGATAAAATATAAGTAGAGAGGGAGAGAGTAGTAAATAATTAAGTGAAATGTGAAGAAAAATAGATAGGGTATATGTAGGTTAGATTAGTTGCGACGAGATTATTTACAATGGGATTCCCATATCAAATACTATGCCACCTATTAATTAGGGGTTGTGGTTAAAAATGTGTTTGCAATGGGAACTGTTGCAAATACCAGCCTGCCGACACACTATTTGCGATGGGAGGTAAAGCTTGTTGCAAATACTAAAAAATGCCACCAGGTATTTGTGGTGGGCTCTTATGCCCATCGCAAATACCCTTCCCGTGATTGGGTGCACAACTCGCACTAAACCTTTTGTGGTGGTTACCATCTACGAGTTGCCAATAACTAATTATTAGTGATGGGTACCATCTACGCATCGCAAATAGTCTCCCCTGATAGACGTTTTCCAACAGGTCCCTTCCTCATCACAATTTAACCATCGCAAATTACCGTTTTTTCGTAGTGATAGGAGAAAGATATTGAATTTTTGAATACACATAAATATTTAATATCATTACATATAAGTCAAGAGGCAAAAATATAACTTATTAGAGAACTTCAACATTTAGGGATACACCAACAAAATAGTTGCAGTCCATTCCTTGTAAGGGAACAAGATTCCCAATCTTCACAGAGTAGAATGGGCCTCCCCATCTTTCTATAGTAGGTCGAGTTTTCCAACCTTCCTATAGTGGGTCTGGTTTCCCCATCTTCCCATAGTAGATCATGTTTCCTCATCTTCCGATATTGAATCTGGTTTCCCTATCATCCCATAGTGGATCGGGTATCCCCATCTTCCCATAGTGGATCATTTTTCTCCATCATCCACAGTGGATAAAGCACATTGACTAGATTCTAACCATTATCTCAATGTATATAAATCATTACCCAATTCAATGGAAGGGGATATAGGTCTCACCCGCCACAAAATAAAACAATTCTTATATGCACTACAAGATATTAAACATATCATCATATCATCACCCATAAAATGATATGGGTTTCAAAAAAATCATATCATAACCCATGAAATTAGATGGGAATCATTAACATTTCATCAAATCATAGAAAATAAAAAATAGATAGTTTTTTAATAATCTCATGAAATCATAACCCATGGAATAAAGAGGGTTTCACAATCATATAAATCGGGGAAGAGAAACAAGTGTCATAAACATCATGATATTAAGTCATAAACCATTTATGAATGAATAATAATGGTATTCTTCAATCCTGTCATCAACAAAGAGAAAATGATAACAAAGGATGTCATCTTAGCTGGAAAAGGATTTTGAAAGATCAATTGAAACATTTCATAAGAAAAATAATCTTTCGTTAAAAAATTATTTTCATCAAACCATTTCGAAACACATTTTCTTTTAAAGAAAGTGTTCCAATTTCATTTAAAAAATTTCTTAATGAAAATATATTTTCCGCATTGTAAATCACTTTTTAAAACATAAATAATTTTTAAATCTTTTTTTTGTGTTCCTTAATAACTTTGAAAACATATAATGGAATATTGAAAATATTTTGAAAAAAAATTTCATTGAAAACTACAGGAAAACCAAAAATGTATTCCCGAAAACATTTTAAAAAATCATTATTTTTAAAAATATTTTTAAATCGTAAAAATATGTCTTCATATTATTTTGAATCAATGTTTTCTTAAAAAAAATAAAATAATCTTAAAGAAATTTTTAAACCCATTTTTCTTACGAACATATAAAATATGCTTAAGAACAAATTGAAATCCTTTTTCTTTGAAAACATATAAAAGATGGTAGAAAACAATATGGAATCAATTTTCCTTTAAAACATAACAAATAATCTTCAAATGTTGGATACATTTTTTAAGAATAAATACTTTTTTAAATAAACATTTTTCTTTTAAAACACCATTTTTAAATTAACAAATTTCCTGAATATCTCGAAAAAACATTTATTTTGAAAAAATATCCTTGTAAACATACCAAATAAGAATCAAATAAATGAATTTCAAGATGGCGGGTTGGTCTATACATACCGAACATTTCTTTTGCACCTAATTTTTTTAGAAAAGTGCCTTCAGAAAAAAAAAAATTATAACATGATTCCATTTATTATAATTTTTAAGGTCATGTATTGATAAAAACGTCCTTTAAACCTCATATAATAATAGTAAAAAATTTGAAAAATATTTTAGCAATAACTAATTTTAACGAACATAGATTTCCGACCGAAAAGAATAACATTTTTGAATTTTAATAAAAAAAATAATTATCGTAACTACAAAATAGTGGAAAATGGTACCATTAAATAGATATAACATAATAACCATTGGGTAACAATATTCATGAGGTTTCTTGAGAGGTGGATCATAATATTTGATAAATTGAGGCATAACCATAAACAATCTCAATAAATAATGAAATTGTAGATATAAACAGTTACCACTTTGGTAAATTGAAATCATAATAAAATAAAAATAACACATAATGCTTAAAATATCCTAAAAATAATTATATTGATGATATGAATTTTCAAAGATAGAATATACACCTCATAAATAAATATAAGTGCAAAACATGGCATGTGACTCAAAGAATGCAATTTGAGACAAAATTATTGTACCGATTTGGTAAATTTTGAAACAGAACCCCCATGAAAGAAATATCCTCAAATAGATGTGTAAATACCCATAAAATTAATTATAATAATCACATAATACATCTAGGGTAAGTATACACACAACACAATTGAAATTAGTGGTTAATAAGGCATGTACCTCACTAAAATAAAAAGTTATATGAAATTCCCTTAATATACGTCTTGACATTCTTTCTACATGTTAAATACTATTTTATAATGAATATAATTTTATTATTCATCTATAATAGAACCATATTACTATATATATACCATATAATACTCAATTATGACATTATATTAAGCATGTATTATCAATTCCCTTTTAAAGTTTCATTTTGGGTAAAAACTGCTTTGTATATCATACGTGTTTTGACATGTTATTCATGATCCTTTTACATAGATTATGATTTATTTATTTCCATAATGTAAAGCATTCTTTATATATAATATATATTCAATATATGAATATTTAAATTAGTCGGTAAAATATTCACATATTAAACAAAATACACCGTTCATTGAAACGGTAGGTCGTACATATACAAGAATGTTATTTTCTTTTTATTATGGTATTGAAAGAATGAATATGAAGGATATATGTGTATATATATATATAATATAATTCCATGATAATAATTATTTAATATATGTTGATACATTTATGAAAACCATCCTTGTGACACCCCAAGATTTCATAGTACGTTATTTCTTCAAAATAATTCAATAACTTGCAATATACGCAACACTGAGTTCTAGAACATCATGACTTACCAACTAGCCATTCAAAAGAGGTTATGAATAGTTTTATCTGAATTTTAAATTTTATATAATCCTTATAATTTTAGAATTCTTATTATGAGTATCATAGACATAATGTAAAAACAAATTCATTTTTTCAGATAAAAGAAGTATTTTTTTAAAATGTAATTTTAACTCATTTTAATGGGGAATCCTTTTTAAATCATATATTTGAAACTTATATATATTTAATTTGTCTAAATAAATTTATTATTTAGAATGGGGACATCAAAATTTACTTTGTGTAATTTTTTTTGAAATTTTTCCAATAAAGTTCATTTTTTTAATGAATAGTGAAAAATATTTTATTTTAATTCAAAAGTGACTTTTTATCTAATTTATTTATATAGTTATATTAACTTTTTAATTGGTTTTAAAGTGTAATTATAATATATTTTTACCATTTAATGCAATGCTGTTTATTAGAATTAATTTCACTTTGAAACTGGACATAAATAAGTATTAATCTTTTAATAGTTATTGTTTCTTAAAAACACGCTATTTTTTTAACAACGAGAATTAATTTTAAATTAATTAATGCCACTTATATGTTTTGAATTTGGTAAAATAAACTTCATTATTGAATTATGAATATAAAAACTAGCATAGGATGAATTTTTGGTATTTTTCTGAAAACATTGAATTTTTGATGAATAGTGAAAACACTGAGTTATTATTTAAATCCGCATTTTTATTTAAATAATTATTTATTTTAATAAAATTTATTTTAGGTCAAAATAGATACATAATACCTATATATGTTCAATTTAATTCATTGGAGTGATTTTGTAATAATAATAGATATACAAAATTTTATTGAACTTTTCACTGTCTTTTACCCACCTCCTAGGAGAATTTCCAAATTCACATAAAACATAATTTTACCACTTCTATAATTGTAATTTCAAAAATAATAGAGACACGTTTAAACTCAGTAAGTAAAATAGGGATCAATTAGATGAAATTACTTTTTGGTGAAGAGTAACTTTTGACTATTATTTTCCTCGGTTAAAGGTAAATAGGGTACTTCAATGTAAAACGAATATTATAATAATTCAAAATCACTTTAACACTAGACATAACCTTATTTTATGATAAATGGATAACTATGGGAATCCTTGGGTCTATTTTGGGACCCCATGAAGCCACTTATGAATGATAATGACACTTTAGATTAATTAATTTAAAGTAAAGGAAAAATTGACAAAAAAATATTTTAGTAATTAATTTTTATATTGTTTTATATAAGTAATCGTTTTGAATATAAATATTAAATTTAAATATAATACTATTTACTACATCATGGTATTTGTTTTATAATTTTTTGACATCGAATAAAGTAAATTATTTGAGATACAATAATGATGTAGTAAATACTTAATTAATGAAATATTAAAATAATTGATTATATAAATTTCCTAATAAACGTAATTTGAGACATTTTATGAATTAAACTAATTTTATAGGTTAATATGACATGTTAGGGTTGGTTAGACGAGTTATTTATGAAATAATAATGCTTTTATGAATTTAGCATAAACAAAATACCAAATAGTGTCAATATTGACATAAAAGAGTTTTTAAATAAAATATTATAATATTAATTGATATTCTATTGATAAAAATATTATTCTTAGCAAAAAGACATATATAATGATAGGTGTATCACTAATTAACCACTTGGGGTCGCTTGGATTTATATATAATGTTTATTAACTATATAATATAAAAATACAAAGAGACATGGTAAATGTCAAACTATTTAACTAAGAGTTAAATCTAAAAGATAAAGTTAATATGGTGACCCAACCCTGTCTAAAACCTATTGGTTGAGTGGTGTTCGACCCATCCCCACCTTATACTTTAAATAATCCATTTTTGAGGCATTATAAACCGAAAATTAATTTATTATAAAATCAAATTTCTAACTTTTCCTAAGGTGCCCCTCACACCTCTTATAAAAGGGCACTCCCCCTTCTCTCTAATTAACACCTTCAATTCCATTTGGATCGGCCAAAATCTGCCCAAATACCCTCTCAACTATCCTCAATTCATCCTAGAGGCCTTCCTTTAGTCATAATTCCATCTTACGGAGCCCTTTTGAAATAATCAAAATGAAGAACACGAAGAAGAGGTACATATTCCGTCACCTCTTTCAAGTTCCATTATTCTTCCACTTCCTTTTTATTTGTTGTTTACATTATAAAACAATAACTCCAGTACCTTCTATATACTTTTATGTTATTCTAAATTTTTTACAACCAAATTCATTATTTTATCCATCCTTTAAATGACATGTCACTATACGTGCGTATGTACATCTTACCGTCTCCACGTCGTGGTGTAATTGTTATTCAATACAATATTATTTGGATGGGTAAAATAATGATGTATAATTGATTTAAATAATAAATATAACATGATAATTATTCTTTATATGTGATATATCATCCAATTCCACACCTTTAAAGAAATGATATTGTCGCTCGTGCATACGTACGAATTACCGTCTCCACGACGCGATGAGATTCATTTCCAAGTTCACCATTCATCGGCGATTATAAAAATATATATTACTAATATATATGTAATATATGACATAATAATGCTATTTGGGATATATATATATATTTATGTTCTTACATATATCTTATTCACTTACTTCTGTTCAATGGGATATGAAAACAGAAACAATGTTTATGCGTACGTATGGCCTACTGTCTCCATAAATGGTGTTTACCATTTCATATATCTATCTATTATAAATATTTATATTCTAAATATTTATGATTTATAAATCAAGTTTTATATTCTAGATGTATTTAAATCATGATCTAAATTATACGATCATGAATAACAAGTTAAAATATGTAAGATAAAGAAAGAGATTATTACCGGAAATTTTAATTTAACAAGAAAATCAGTATAAAATGGGTAGTATAAATTCATAAATGAATCATGTATGATATAATAAATATGAATATGGATTTTGTATAATCTAATAACATACAATGGTAATTATACATGATGTTAAACGTACCCTTGACTAAAGGAAAGTGCAAGGTAAGGGTTAATTTCACAATCTCTTTATTATCTGAGGTTGTTTTTACTTCAGTGTCTACTGGGACATATTTATTATCCATGTCCATGATTCATGAAAGATTTTTCAAAGGGATTATTCTAAGGGACTTTTTACTAAAACATCAATTCAAATGTTTTAAATATTAATTATTTTAAATAATTCTCATTAATGCCGATGTCTTTAAAATTGTTTATAAGGATTTATTTATATGGACAATAATGTTTATAAAATGTTAATTCCCCTCAAAAGATTCGATGTGGTATGGGACACTTTGATTCAAAAATTTATTTAAATGTCTTCCTTTCTGAATTGTGTGACTTTTAAATGTTTTAATGAAAAATGGATATTTCTCTCAAAGAGTTTTACAAATCATTTTAATCTATGTCAACATCCTTTGATAGATTGTTAACTTGTTTGAAGATGATTTATTATGATAAAAATCTTCCATATTGTATTAACGGTTTTTTGATGTGTTTAACTTTGGATGTGTTATATTTATACCATTCTTCGTTTAGGAATAAAGTATTGACATTTCGTATGATATTTTTAATACAAATGTTTATGTTATATTTAAACCTTTTCATATGAGGAATGCATTGGACTTAGTAAGTGACGGGTGGAGCCCACTATAGCTCCCTGATGAATCAGTAGGTCTCATGAGGAAAAATAGTGTCTTTGCACAAGGCCTTGAAAAAATCTTATTTGTAGACATGGTACAAGTCCTTGACTATGTGTTTATGATGTTCTGGCATTATTCATTCCATCATTATGAATGTGGATATTGATATTGCATGTGATTATTTGACTAGTAGAGTATCCATGTGAGTAAGTAAATGGAATTATTCTGATTTATATTATCCATATTATGATAAAGTTTATTTTTAAAAGGATTTTGTTTTAGTTTAATATATTGCCTTTAATTTTTATGATTATTTATAAAAGTTTCCACTGTATTGCTTTCCCTTACTGAGCGTTTGAGCTCACCCCTTTCTATGTTTAATTTTTCCCATGATTCCAAGAAGTGTATTGTGATTGATATACAGGGTAAATCCAATAGAGGAATGGAATTCATAAAGGATTATTTATGTAGTTTTGTATGTTATAAAGTGTAATGTAACATTCTTGTATGTAATCTATTTTACAAGACTGCTAAACTGATTGTTCCTTCGGGACCTGATTCCTTATAATCATCCCAATGTATTAAAATAATGCACTGACTCTGGGTAACTGGGGTCGGGGCGTTACAGTTGGTATCAAAGGAAGTTTAGAAATAACCTTGGAAACTACATTGAGATAAACTCTTATTAGATCAAATTACCCTAAGAAAGAATTTGAGGATTAGTATAGAATAACTTCTTAGAATTATGGTACTACAATGATTTTGTGAGTTTTCGATGTAATACATCCTTATCTGGACACGAGCAGGTAGAGGCGGCTCTGGCAGAGATGTTCCAAGTGGTAAAACCCAAAAACACCACTTTGATCTAGACTCGAACGGGAACTGGTGAATGACAACAGGCCTTGATACACACTTGGTTACGACACTCCCAGGGGATATGCTTAGGATAATTCTCATTTTCTTTATAGACCATTATAAAGGGTTTATGAGTATATACATCCTCAAAGAAAATATATTTTTGATTATGGATTATATCCATAAACTGTTCAATTTATGTTAACTGTTTTACAAATTTTGAATTTATGTATTGCGATTCATAAACGAATCTAGTGTATTCCATTGTATACAAATGGAACCAAGTAGAAGGATTGTAAACTTAAACAATACGTATGATCCAAAGAGTAAGAAGGTTCATATCATTCACTGTATTAAGCCAACATTTAGAAGGGAAATAGTCTATCATATATTCTAAACATCTGAAGAAATAGTATCATTTGTTAATAAGATAACTAAATATTTTTCTGAGTCTTATGGATTTGAAGGGAAGCAAAAGAAGAAAAAAAATGGAAGAGAGAAAGATGGATAAAGGGAAGAGGGAAAATAAAAACTTTCCCATATATGATAACTATGGGAAGAAACACCCTGGAACTTTCTAGAAGGGAATGTAGTTTTTTATAAGTGTGTAGAAAAATTACCCCAAGTATTTGAATTCAATGGTAAGAAAAAGGATTCATGTGTACAATGCTCCATATGCAAGGAGTTGGGACACTACGTGAATTAATATCCTAATCATCATAGTATTCCCCAAATGATGCTATTAGATAATAATCAAGTTATGATACTACCACAGATGAAGAGGAATGATTAAGAGTTATTATATTGTTATTAAAATATTTTTTCATTTGAGTGTTGTATCAACTATGTATTGGTTATATGAAATATGGAAATAAATAAGGATTGTACTGTAGTACTATTATATTGAGGATTTGAGATTATATGGTTCTAAGAAAAGTGACTTAATAGAAAGATAAACTTTTTGGAAAAATACATTATTAAAGGAAATTTAATCCTTAATATGGTCTTGATAATGAGGTAGTGATTTTGGAATAAGATATGGTTGATTGGAATAAATTATATTTGATATTCTTGACTTCCTTTGAACTGATTAATAGTTTTTTTATTTAATCATTATTGGAATATTCAGTATTTTTGGATATAAGAAATATATCCAGTATTATATAAAGGATAAGGGAGCATGAATGTAATCAATAAGGTTTTATGGTAAATCAGGGTGTTACCACGTTTTAAAATAATACACGATGAAGGTGTTCACATGTTAATACGTGGAAAAAGTATCTTCATTTTGTTTACCTTCCTTAAAGATTTTGGACTGTGAGTTTGGATAGAAGTATTTTGGATAAGTCTAGTTTGATATTCTTTTTGGATTACCATAAAAAAGACAACTTGGAGATTGGGCGGCAACCCGTCACATCCAGAAAAGCTGCGAGACTTGAACCTGTAACCGATGGGTGAAAAGGGTGTATCACCTACCACTGGCCCACGTGATGTCCTGGATTGAATACTATAGTTTTTTTAAAAAGTTCTGGTAGATAATTTATAAATTCATTTTTTTAACCCTGTATGTAAAGGATAAATAGAATATTTTTTTTAAGTTCAATTATCATTTAGAGTGAAAGATGAGTATGTGGTAGAAATTAGTTAAAGGATGGCACTCTACTTGTCATGTATATATTTTTCTTCTTCTCTTATTATATGAAGAAATTATTTCATAATCTTTGGTGAAGGGATCTTAAAAACAAAAATGTTTTTTCCTAATACCTTAGGTTTTGTTGAACTGATTGCCTTTTAAATCATCATAGATTGATTGATTTGAAGCCCTCAATTTTTACACTTTTTTTTATTGATGACCTTAATCAGTCCCTATAAACATTTATTTTTTTCCTCAAATTATGTTTCTCTAATTTCCACCGTTGTTCTCCTAATCAAGATCATAATTTGGTGGTGACCCTTTCATTTCCCTTTTCCTCTTTTTAAGACTAAATTTAATGAACCCAATTTTCGATGTGGGTTTTCTCAGAAAGGTATTTTCTATTTTCAACCTTTTATTTTCGAAAAACAATTTCAAATTGCGAGGATTCAATTTATTGAAGTAGTGAATAATGTTACACCCTATGATTTCATAGTACGTTATTTCTTCAATGTAATTCAATAACTTGCACTACACAAAACACTTAGTTCATGTGCACTACGACTTACCAAACTATCCATTCAAAAGCAGTTATGAATAGTATTAACTGAATTTTGAATTTTATATAATCCTTATAATTTTAGAATCCATATTATGAGTTTTTTAGAAATAATTTAAGAACAAGTTCATTTTTTCAGATATAAGAAGTATTTTGTAATGCAAATTCACAGCCTTTTAATAGAGAACCCTATTTAAATCCAATATTTAAAACATAAATAAATTAAATATTACTACATAAATTTAGTATTTAGAATGGGGACATCAAAATTTACTTTTTGTAAATTTTTTGGAATTTTTCCGATAAATTTTATTTTTAATGAATAGTGAAAAATATTGTATTTTAATTCAAAAGTTCCCTTTAAACTAATTTATATATATTTTTAGGTTATATTTTTAATTGGTTTTAATGTTTAATAATAATATATTTTTTCCATTTAATCCAATATTATTTATAAGAATTAATTTCACCTTGAAACTGGATATAAACAAGTATCAATCTTTTTATAGTTATTGTTTCTTAAAAACATTCTATTTGTTTTAAGAACGGGATTTAATTGTAAATTAATTAATTCCACTTATATTTTATAAATTTGGTAAAATATACCTTGTTTTTTAATTCAGAATATCAAAATTATCTTAGGATGAATTTTTTGTATTTTTCTAAAAACATTCAATTTTTGATGAATAGTGAAAAACATTGAATTGTTATTTAAAACCAAATTTTTTTTAAATAATTATTTATTTAATTTAAATTTATTTTAGATAAAAATATATACCTAATACCTATATATGTTCAATGTAATTTATTGGATTAATTTTGTAATAATATTAGATATACAAAATTTTATTGAACATTTCACCGTCTTTTACCCACCTCCTCGGAGAATTTCCAAATACACATAAAACATAATTTTACCACTTCAGTGAGTGGAATTTCGAAAATCCAAGAGACCCAGTTAAAATCATTAAGAAAATTAGGTTCAATAAGATGAAAATACTTTTTTGTGAATAGTAACTGTTGACTTAAATTTACCGCAGTTAAAGGTAAATAGGGTACATCAATGTAAAACGAATATTATAATAATTAAAACTCATCTTAGCACTTGTCCTAACCTTATTGGATGAGTCATGTCTGAATATGGGCATCATTGGGACGATTTTGGGACCCCCATGAAACCACTTATGAATGATAATGACACTTTAGATTAATTAATTTAAAGTAAAGGCAAAATTGACAAAAACAAAAATCTTTTAGTAATTAGTTTTTATATGGTTTTATATAAGTAATAGTTTAGAATATAAATATTAATTGGAAATCTAAGACGATTTCCTACATCATGGTATTTTTTTATAATTTTTATACATCTAATAAAGTAAATTATTTAAGACACAATAATGATGTTGTAAATACCTAATTAATGAAATATTAAAATAATTGATATTATAAATATCCAAATAAATGTAATTTTAGAATTTTTATGAATTCCACTAATTTTATCGGTTAATATCACATGTTAGAGTTGGTTAGATATTTTTTTTGAAGTAATAATGCTGTTATAAATTTAGCAAAAAGAACATACCAAATAGTGTCAAAATTGACATAAAATAATGTTTAAATCAAATATTATATTAATAATTGTTATTCTATTCCTAAAAATCTATTTTTCGGCAAAAGGACTTATAAATTGACAGGCGTATCATTAAAGAACCACTTAGGGGTATCTTGGAAGTATATAGTATTTTTATTAACTATATTATATAAAAATAAAAAGATACATGGTAGATGTCAAACTGTTTAACTAAGAGTTAAAGGTAAAAGATAAAGTTAATATAGTGACCCAAGCCTATCTAAAATCTATTGGTTGAGTGCTTTTCAACCCATCACCACCTTATCCTTTAAATAATATATTTTTGAGCCATTAGAAACCGAAAATGTTTTTATTATAAAATAAAATTTCTATCTTTTCCTAAGGTGCCCCTCACCCTCTTATAAAAGGGCACTCCCCCTTCTCTATAATTCACACCATCAAATTCATTTGGCTCGGCCATCATCTACCCAAATACCCTATCAAATATCCTCCCTTCATTCTAGAGTCCTTCCATTAGTCATATATCCAACCTAAGGATCCCTTTTGATCAAATCAATAGGAAGAACCAGAAGAAGAGGTAAATATTCCATAACCTCTTTCAAGATCCTTTCTTCTTCCACTTCCTTTTTATTTGTTGTTTCCATTATAAAATAACAACACCAGTATCTTCTATATACTGTGATGTTATTATAAATATTTTACCACTAAATTCATTATTATATCCTACCATTCAATGATATGTCACCATACGTGCATATGTACGGATTACCGTCTCCACGTCATGGTGTAATTTTTATTCAATACATTATTATTTGTATTGGTCTAATAATGATGTGTAATTGATGTAAATAATACATATAACATGATAATGATTCTTTATATGTTACATGCCATCAAATTCCACACCATTAATTAAATTATATTGTCCCTCGTGCATACGTATGGATTACCGTCTCCACGATGCAATGAGATTTATTTCCATGTTCACCATTCATCGACGATTATAAAAATATATTACTAATAAATATGTAATAAATGAAATAATAATGCTACTGAATATATATATATATATGTATGTATGTATGTATGTATTTATGTATGTATGTATTTAAGTACTTAAATATAACTTTTTCACTTACTTCAATTCAATGCGATATGAAAATAGAAATAAAGTTTATGCGTACGTACGACCTACCTTCTCCATAAACAGTGTTTTCCATTTCATATATCTATCTATTATAAATATTTATATTTTTAATATTTATCATTTATAATTGAAGGTTTATATTCTTGAAGTATTTAAATCATTATCTAAATGATACGATCAATAATAACAAATTAAAATATGTACGATAAAGAATGAGATTATTACCCAAAATGTTAATTTAACATGAAAATCACTATTAAATAGGTATTATAAAGCCATTAATGAATCAATTATGATATAATAAATATAAATATTATTTTTTTATAATCTAATAACATACAATGGTCATTGTACAAGAGGTTAAACATACCCTTGACCAAAGGAAAGTGTAAGGTAAGGGTTAATTTCACAATCTCTTTATTATCCAAGGTTCTTTTTACGTAAGTATCTACTGGGACATATTTATTATCCATGTACATGTTTCATGAAAGTTTTTTAAAAGGGATTATTTAAGGGAATTTTTCCTAAAACATCAATTCAAATGTTTTAAATATATATTCTTATAAATCATTCTCATTAATGACCATGTCCTTAAAATTGTTTTTAAGGATTTATTTACATGGAAATGAATGTTTTTAAAATGTTAATTCCTTTCCAAAGATTCAAAGTGGTATGGGACAATTTGATTCAAATTTTTTTTAAAATGTCTTCCTTTCTATATTGTGTTAATTTTAAATGTTTTCATGAAAAATGGATATTTCTCTCAAAGAGTTTTCTAAATCATTTTCATCTATGTCAAAATCCATTGATGAATTTTAAACTTGTTTAAAGATGATTTATTAGGATACAAATCATCCATATTGTACTAAAGGTTTTTCTGATGTGATTGAATGTGGATGTGTTATTTTTATACCATTCATGGTTTAAGGATAAAGTATTGACATATTTTATTCTAGTTTTAATACGAATGTTTATGTTATGTTTAAACCTATTCATATGAGGAATTCAATAGACTTAGTAAGTGATGGGTGGAGATCGCTATAGCTCCACGATGCATCGATAGGTCTCATGAGACAAACTAGTGTCTTGGCACAAGCCCGTGACAAAATCTTATTTATAGACTTGGCACATGGCCTTGACTATGTGGTTATGATAGTCTGGCATTCTGCATTCCATCATTACGAAAGTGGCTATTGATATTGCATGTGATTATTAGACTAGTAGAGTATCCATGTGAATAAGTAAATGGAATTATTTTGATTAATATTTTTTATATTATGATTAAGTTTATGTTGAAAAGTATTTTGTTTTAATTTTATAGATTTCCTTAAATTTGAATGCTTATTTAGGAAATTTTGTGATTTATTTCTTACCCTTACTGAGCGTTTGAGCAGACCCCTTTCTATGTTTTATTTTCCTAGGATTCCATGAAGTGTATTGTGATTGATATGCAGGGTTAAGCCAAGGGAATAATGGCATTCATAAAAGATTATTTATGTTGTTTTGTATGTTATAATGTGTAATGTAGCATTCATGTATGTAATCTATTTTCCAATAGTGCTAAAATGATCGGTCCTTCAGGACTTGATTCATTGTAATCATGCCAATGTATTAAAATAATGCACTTACTCTAGGTAACTGGGGTCGGGGCGTTACAATCTTTAATATAATCATTGTAAAGTGTGCATGAAACACATCGCTTTGAAGAGGCGATAGTCCACACTTCCACAAATTAATGTTATCATATTTTAACAAAATGTAAAGCATGTTTGTATGTTTTATATAATAATAACATAAGCATATATAAATAATAAATATCACATATATCATATAAAAATATAGTGTCCATCATAATTCCCATTTATTAGAGGTGCTAAAGGAAAAATGAACAACATTGTTTCATGAGGGGGTGGTTTGTCATATATAAGAACAGTAAGATTGTTAACCATTATATAGTTATGTGTGAAAGTGTTGACTGAAAATAATGAATAAAAAATCTTTTTATATTTCGAATACATATGCTATTATATCATCATGGAATAAGAATAGTTGAGGTGGTGGAGAAGAAAATAAATCCATGGAGATTGATGAAGGATGTTGCATCTTCTTTGGGTAACTCCATTTGGTTTGCACAAAAGGGAATCCTTGGATGGATTTCATCCAAAAGATAGAATTAATGTTATAATTGATGTACTTTGGGATGTTAACTGGGTTTGTATTTTCCAAGCCTATATGGGTTTTGAGGTCTGAAGAAGGGGGAGAGTTTGTGGCCTTTTATAAAGGGTGGAGGGGATAAACTTGGCATTTTTTAGAAAAAGTTTTTTTACCCACATTTATAATTAAAAAAGCCATAAAAATCCAAACAAACACAAAAATATATGGTTATTATAAAAAATAAGTTCATCCAATGCTTTTTGAACAAGTGCATAGGTTATTTTTTCCCTTTAATTTATGGTTTAGTCCCTTGTTTGACTAAATGTTTCCTTGTTCACTATAATTAATATTAATAACCTTCACTAATATTTTTGTAGAAAATTTATGTTCATATTCTTAGAATATAATTATTATAAATATTAATACCTTTTAAGTTCATTTTTCAAAATAAAATTCATAGAATTTGGAAATTTTTGTTTAATGCTAATTTCATAGATGTCGGCGGGAAAGGCGGGTTTTAAAGGGAGAATGATCAAAAGTTAATTAAGATTAAATAACAAGATTAAATATAAAAATTATTTAAATGACCTAAATAGGATTAATAAATTTATAACAGAACTCTTTTCACTTTAAAATAAACGTAAAATATAATTTATCTATATAAATAAATTATAATAAAAATATGTTATGACTGAAAATAATGTATTTTTCAATATTCACAGAAAATGATGTTTTGTAGAAAATTCCAAAAAATTCATCCTATGATGATTTTTAAATTATAAATTCAAAAATAATGTTAATTTTATTAATTTAAAATTATAAAATAGTGTAAATTTAATTATATTAATCTTCACATAGGTACATTAAAAGTAGTTCTTGTAAGAAAATTGTATATTCAAATATATAGATACTTTACTAAAAATTATATATGTTATTATCAATATGAATTATCTATATAAATCTATTATATGTTATATAAATGAATTAGTTATTACTACACATATTAATGTGTTTGATGGTTATGTTATTACTATCATATTTAAATTGGTTATAATATTAAAATATTTTTTGGTTCAAATTCATTGTTCTGTGTCAAGCAACCCAAGTCCAAGTTGCATGTAGTACATAATTAATATAGTATAGCATATAATTAAAGGAAACACAATTATTTAAAATATATATGTATATATGTATTCAGTGTTTTGGGAAATAAAAATATCAAAATATTAAACTAATTTAAAAATAATAATTCACAACATCTCGGGGTGTTACATTATACCCTTTTAAAATGTATATCACCCATGAAATTAATCTTGATTATTTAATGGTTTAAAACATGAAATTTACATTAATATAAGATCAAATATTAAAAATGTATTCCAATAATAAATTTTAAAATGGTATTTTGGGAACATAACATTTACCCATAGTAACTCATTACTAGGTTTCCACACGTGAGAATATTGGTGGCAAGTGAAAACAAGGACATCAAAGGGAAATACAACCATCATGTTTTGATGGAGTGTGATAGATAACATGTTAATGAGATAGATGATAAGAAAAAAATCAATAAATATATGATGATCTATGGGGCCATTTGATTCGTTGGAGAGGATATTAAAAGGATAACCTTTTTGGTTTCAATATCCTTTCCCTAGAGTTCATGAATCTCCAAGAGAATATATATATACCTAATTTAGTTCAATTTGAACCTTTGTTATGCCTTGATCAATTTCCACTTTACATATTTCTCAAAAAAAAGAAAGGGAGTTTTTTATACACTGAGAACAAATAGATCATGAGGATCATAAATATAAAGATAAGTCATTCCATTTATCCATATCACAATAATATTTTTAGAATTGGTTATCTAGTATGCATTAATATTAATATGAAAACATAATAATTTAATATCTAAAACATCATCACATGTATAACTTAAACCATTCCATAGATGGCCAATATTGTAACCCTTATAAAACATTTAAATTCAAAAAATTATAATTGAGTTTAGTATATCACCTTAACAATGATCCATAATATATCATAAAGTATCTCTCGATTATCACATTCCAAAAATGTTAATACCCTTATCCTATATTCTATTAAAACATGGTAATAACATGAATTTCCAAAAATCATTTTCAAAAACACATGTTCTTCATTATTATAAATATTAGTAGATATATTCCTTGAATTCAAGAAGTTGAAAAAATCAACCTTGATAACATAGACAACTTTTTTTAACAAATCCTTTATCTGTTAAAAGATAATATATACCATCAAATTCCCTTATTGGTATCCAATATCATTATCTGAACATTAGGAAGATATTAAGAGTTATATTTCCATTAATCATGTGAATCCCATGAATGTCACATTTCCATTAAACCACATTTCTACTCCATTAGAACTGCTTAACATCTTCTTATAAATCCTTAAATAAAACACTAAAGTGTAAAATCCTTATATATTTCGCAACTCATATTTAATTAATCCAGGTTCATAAACACTTATGTTATTAAACCTCATCTATAAGATATAATCAAGGATAACTCATCCTATTAAATAATACATTTTTCCTTTCAAATTTCATCTATATTCTCATCATCATCTAAAATATTACCATTACTCATACCACCTTTCTAATTCTATTCCGGAGAGTTAAACATGGGACATAGATTTTCATAATGGAAATTAATTCCCCCCTTAAAACATGTTTTCATTAATGGTGTATTAAGGATTCCAATATTCCAATCCATTTCATTAACTAAACCCTTCATTTTTACATTATAGTAACTTGCCTTGTGTTCTTCTTTTACACAATTATAAAATCCCATTCTTCTATAAGACATTCATATAAGAGATTAATTAAAAATTCTTTTCAAAAAATGTAACTAAATATCCATTCATTCGTGGTCTCCATTACCATAACTCTCTATGATGTCTTTCTTTCTCTTCCTTGGTGTGTTCTAGAGTTGGTTAACATTAATGTTTTTAATCATGTTATGTAAAAACTAACTAGGCATGATCATAACAGCCTTCACTCTAGTGACCATATAGTTTGAATTCTCATTAAAAACTTGTCTATCACATTCAATGTTAACAAAGTTTCTTCTTGTTTACACCATTTATAATAACTAAAAATCATTTAGTAATAAAACAATTATCATATTGAGGAATAACATAATCATGAGAAATTACTTATAAGAAGTCTAAATTTTGACAACTTCTTTAATCTATTACACCTTAGGTTTATCCTAGATTATTCATAGAAAACATAACTTTAATTACTTCATGATTGTTCATAATGAGTTTGTGAATTTCCAAAGCATATCCCCTAGGTGTGTCAAACCATGTGTGCACTAAGGCCCTTTGTCATGTATCTGGTAACACTCGAGTCAATCCTAACCCACCAAGTCAAAGTTATTAACCCCTAAGTAGATTTTTTCTAGATACACATCCACTTATAGTATCCATAATGGTTTTTAATGTTATTAATATACTCACTCTATCCACTTCCAAAATTCTTGTCGATTTTATTAAAAATTAACTAAGCGTTATACATAACTTTAGAGTCCCCACTAGACATATCCTTAGAAATTTCCCTTTGGATATCACTAACTATTTCTCAAAATAGTTTCTAAATTTTACTAAATCATTTCTATAATACCCAATATTCAAACCCAGACTTAATTTACAAATATATTATTTCATTTTTTTGGAATAATTAAAGCATTACACAAATAGATTCCAAAACACCATATTAGATTATTGTCTTGGGAAATATGGAAATGTAAACACCGATACAAGATTGAGATATATAATCTCCGACTATGTTATCAATGAATATCACAACTTTGAAACATATCATACAAAAAATATATTTTCATATCATGGGGAAGGAAACATAAAAAGGGGTGAGCTCAGATGCTTAGTTAGGGTAAATAATAGAGGGAAGTAAGAATAAACATGGGAATAAGGGTATGAGAATTTGATTTTAAAATCATACCCAGCATATCAATGTTCATAATCCTATATCACGGAGTAAAGGATAACATTTCTTAAGGCATGAATCATAAAGAAATAAATATCATAATATATGAAAGAATAGCATACGAGTAATACATGGAATTGTGGCATACACATAAGAATGTAATATAATTCCCTATAAGTCCCGATACATTTATAGAACATGTCATGGAACTTCATGGGGACTATAACTATGATGAAGAACGCACCCCCATCCTTTGTTACAATCCTCTCCTTTTAAGGGATCCGGTTTTTATATCCTCCCATGGTGGATCAGGTTCCCATATATTCCCATAGTGGATTGGGTTTCCCCACATTCCCATAGTGGATTGGGTTTCCCTATCTTCCATAGTGAATCAGGACATTCAAATGGATTCCCATAATTATGTCATGAGATATAAATTTTTACCCATTGAATTGGAGGGAGATATAGGTCCCACCCATCACAAAATTAAATCATTAATACATGCACCATAAGATAATAAAACATTCTTCATATCATGACCTATAAAAAATTTTAGGTTCCATAAACATAATAACATAACCCATGAATTGATATTGGTATCATAAACATTTCATCACCTAATAATATATAGAAAATAGATAGTTTTCATAGTAATTTCATCAAATCATAACTCATAAAAGAAAGTGGGTTTCAAAATCATATAACTCAAGGAATATAATCATGTTTCATAAACCTCGTGCTACTATGACATAAACCATTCAATAAATAACATTAATGGTATTATTTTATCATGTTTCTAATAGATATTAATATATAAGAAAGGATGAAATCTTAGATACAGAATGATTTTGAAATTCCACATGAAACATTTCTTACAAAAATAGCCTTTCTTTTAATAATATTTTCATAAAACCATTCATAATTTCTTGTTAATATAAAAATTATTTAAAATTTAATTTAAAAAATTTCTTTAGAAAAGTATATATTCTTATTTGAAAAATTATTTTTATAACATAAATCATTTTTAAAATTTTTTTTAAAAAAATATCGTTGAAAAATTATAGAGGCTTCAAAATATTTTGTATTTTTTTTGGAAAACACCTTGAAAACTCATAATAAAATATTGAAATGAATTTTAAAAGAAATTTTTTGATGAAAATAATTTTAAAAGATCAAAATTAGTCTTGAAGTCATTTTGAAAACAATTAAACTTGACAAATTATTATAAAATATTGAAAACATTTTGAAACCCATTTTCAATGAAAAATTATAAAAGAATCTTGAAAAACCTTTGATACCCATTTTCTTTAAATACTTACAAATTAATCTCGAAACATTTTGAACAAATTTTCCTTAAAAACTTATAAAATAATCTTTAAAACATGTGAACTATTTTTTTAATATAAAATAAATATAAAATAAATTTTTCCTCTGAAAATTTAATTTCTGAAAAAAAATCCCAAAATTTTAGGAAACAAATTCTGTTCACAAAATAACCTGGTAAATTAAAATCTTAAGAATCAAAAAAAAATCATGATGGTAGGTTAGTCAAAACATATTAAGAATTCCTTTTGAATTTTAAAATGTTATTAAAGCTCCTTGATATGAAAATGAGAAGAATACTCATTTTAAACCCATTTATTTAAATGGAATTAAATGGTTATAAATTTACATTAAAAATAATAGGATAATAGTAAAAAAATGGAATCTTTTTTGGAAAACATGATTTTGAAATAACACATATTTCTAAACAAAATAAGAAATGAAGTTAGTTTTTCATAAATACATTTTCTTAACTATGTTAAGTTCAAATGAGTATAAAAAAAGGTACCATTACTTGGATATAATAAGAATAAATTTATTTTGATAAAATTCTTGAAATTTCTAGAGGTATTGATTTTATTATTTCATTAATGGATGTATAATCATAAATAACCTCGATAAATTATGTAATTGTTGTTATAAACTATTACCACATTGGTGACATTAAATTATAAAAAAATGGAAATAATAACATCAAATAATATTAAAGTAGTTAAAATAATTATATTCATTATATAACATTTATAAGGAATTATAAACACATCATAGAAAAATATAGGTGTATAACATGACATGTGTCTCAAAGAAGGAAAATTGAGACAAAATTAATTTAACGATTTGGTATCTTTTGAAACATAAACACCATGAAATAAAATCATAAAATGGATTTTTAGATACCCATAAATTTAATTATATGAATCATATAATACATAAATTTATATTATAAACACAAAGAGAATTAGTAGTGAATATGAAATGTATGTCTAATAAATTAAATCTGAGATGAAATTCCCTTACCTTAAGTCTGGACATTCATTGAACACTTTCAATACTTCTATAAAATAAGTATATGTTTTTTTTAAACATACCACAAAACCATGTTATTATATATAATACCTTATATTAATCCATTATCACTTAATATTACACATTCATTAATAATTTCAGGTTAAAATAATGTATTAGATAATAACCCCTTTGTTTATTGTACATGTTTTGACATGTTGCTCTTAATATTTTATATTAGATAATGATTTAGGTTTCTCTAGAATTGAATAAATGATGTATTTATCGCATATATTATGTATATAAATATTTAAATTAATCTATAATTGATATAAATATTAAATGAAGTAGACCATTCATGGAGACGGTATGTCGTAACACTCATGAACTCTATTTCCATTTTTGTCATATTGAAAGAAACAAAGTACATGAAATATATTTTAATATATATATATAAATAATATCATTATAATAGAATTATTATTTCAAATATATCATATATTTTTATAAAACTCTTGTTTAATCCATCATATGTAATGTGAGGATAAATCACATCGCTTTCAGGAGGCGGTTGTCCACACTTCCACAAACGAAGTTATCATATTTTCAATAAATGGAGACAATGAAATTATGTTTTATATAATAATTAAAGGATAATAAATAAATGATAAATATCACATATATATCTTATAATAATAGATATTCCATCATAATTATAAACAATTATGGGTAGTAAATGAAATATGAACAACATCGTTTCGTGAGGCGGTTGTTCGCCTAACACAAGAATGGTATGTTTGTTTCCCAATACATGGATGTGTTTGTATGTGTTGATATAAAAATTAGAGTAAAAAAATTAGTATATTTATGATACTTAGGTAATTATATTACAATTTACTAAGAAAAATTGAGGTTCTGGGGAATGAAAAAAAAGGAGCTTCAGGAAGGTTGTTACCTCTTCTTTGGGTAACTCCTTTTGGTTTTCACCAAAGGTAATCATTGGATGGATTTATTCATAAAGATATGATTCATGGGAGAAGTTATGTATTTTATTATGATATTTTTTTCAAAATTGGAAGAACCGGTGTTTTTTCATAGGTTTGAAGAATGGTGGAATATGGTGTACATTTATAATGGAGTAAGGGGACACAGTTTGCATTTTTTTTAAAAGTTAGGGGTATCCATGTTTTTTACCAAATAGAATTCATAAAAACCAACCAAATTAAATAAAATACGTTTTATATCCTAAATATGATCATAAATGAGTTTTTTAATAGTTTACATGTTATTTTGGCACCTTAGTTTAATATTTAGTCCCTTGTTAAGCATAATTTTTCACTATTCATTGTGATTAATTTTAATCACATTCACTAAAGTTTTGGGTCAAAAATTATGTTTATATTATTACACTATAAATATAATACTGATTAATAATTTTTATTAATATATTTATAAATTAATTTCAAAAAAGGCAAAAATTATTTGTAATGCTAATCCTACAGACCTGGAAAGAAAGATGGTTTAAAATGTGAGAATATTCAAAAGTTAATTGTGATTTTATAACTATATATAATATAAAAATGACTCTAATATCAAAAATTGAATTTAAATTCAGTATTTTTTCATATTCATCAAAAAATGATGTTTCTCAGAAAAATACCAAAAATTCACCATAATATAATTTTTTAAATTAATAATTAAAAAATAATTTTTATTTTATCCAATTTAATTTATAAATGACTCTAAAATTAATTTTATTATTATACACATAAGGTCATAAAAGCATTTCTTTTAGAAAAATAGTATTTTCAAACATTTAATGACTAATAAAAATTGTATGTCTTAATATCAATGTTATTTATCTATATAGAACGATTATAAATTATATTTTAAAATTATTTATTTATATTCATATTACTATGTTTAATTGCTATGATATAACTATCTAGTTTAAAAATCATATTAATCAAATTTCGTTTCTTGGAACTTTTGTGTTGGGTGTATTGTAAGACAAGTTGGTGCTATGTGTAGTGAACGATTAACATTGAATATAATAAAATGAAAAAAAACATATTTATTTTGTATATAAACATATATATTCATTGTTTTGTGAAATAAAAATATAAAAAGACTAAATTCATTCAACAAAACTTTATTCACAAAATGATGGGGCGTTATAAGGTTGGCTATGAAATGCTAAATGTAAGTGAGGAGTCCTTGGTTCCCCATAATATACATGAGATTATGAGGGGTGAAATTTCAAGGATTCCAATTTTCATTTTTGTGCCAACATTGATGTCATAGTGGGATACCACAAATCCAGTGAACTTCCCTAAAATTTACCTAAAATCGCATTTCAGTATATTCATATTTAAACAATGATACCACAACATGAATATTGCTATTTGAAGATCCGTGAAGTGATCACACCACTGTTGGGATTTTACTACTAGGTCATCCATATAACATTTAGTTATTTTTACCAATAATGTCTTAATTATTTGAAACATTGTGCATTGATATGTATCTGCACCATTTTTTTAATATAATTGGATTGACCTGATTACAAAAAGATCAATTGGGGTGCACTGATGGCAGTGGATTCCTCATACACAAGGGAGAACATTATATGATTGTACCTTGAGTAACCATCCATGAATAAAAGTGTTCATAATCCTTCATTTTTTTTATTCAAGATTTTTGTGATCTGTAATTATAAATATTCCTTTGGTAATTATTTACTAAGATATTTGAAATCAATCTAAACCCAAATTTTCCCATTATTTTGATGATATGGATGATGTTGGTGAGTCATTTTTGGTATTTCAACTCAAAAAAGTGTCTTTAATCAATATGTCAACATTTGATGCTACCTTAGTATCATGGGAGGGGTCTATCTTTCTGGTCACCTGGTTGAAACCTCTATTGTCATTGGGTAATCTGAGATGGTGTGTATCCATAATCGAGTTCAGCCTAAGAATTTATGTACTATTGAATATGAACACATATCTATGTTTCATTGAAAATGTGATGTATAAATCTTAGTCCTATGGAAATATAGTTTCACTAATCAATGTAGGTCTTCAGTATTCTAATGTTCCCAAATTTTTCTTCATGATCACATCTATGCTGATGGAGATAGCTTCCTCAAATTGGGGGGGGGGGGTTCCTGATTTCATTTTCTTATTCATCCACCTCTAACATAATGGGGGAATTTTAAGGTTTTCTAGATAATCAGAGGGTATCTCTATCACTGTTGGGATAAGAGAGACCACAGGAAGAGAAATTTTCATCCACTTATATTAGTTTCATTATACAGATATTTCAGATTTTACTTTTTTTCCTTTTATACTATCTTTGTGGATAGGCGGATCTTGGATGACTATTATTAAACCTATTTCCACAATAAGATTTATGGGTAGCATATAATCACTATTGAGAATACATCATGGATTTTCAAAGTATCCCCAATCCATTTAAGCTACAACATACATACTTTTATCAACCATTTGTTGTTTTCCATTCCTTATGTAGTAACCAACATTTGCATTCAATGATTCATAAGACTCAAAGGGAGCATTGTCACTATGTATCATGCCATCCTTCCCATCAATGGGGTATTTCATGTGTTCATGGAATGTTGAAGTTACATCAACATATCTATAAAGAAATATTCTTCTTAGTATAAAATATTCTATGCATTTTCTTACTAGATATGAATGAACGTAGTGTTAGATATGATATATCAAAACCAATCGTTGATCTTTATCTTTCTAAGAGGTCTTTTATCGCTCCATTCATACCCTTGAATGGATATATTTGTAAGAGATAAGTCTCGTCCTCTATATCCCAAATATAAAAGGGTACGAATTTGGATGAACATAATCCCAGAACTATTGTTAATCAGAGACCTTCTGATATCAACATTGTAAATATTGATGGAAATGTATGAGGGTCCTATGTGTCCTTAGATGACCTCTTCCCGATCCTTCTCTATTAATGGGATATAGAAATATATTTCGTATGGAATGATCTCTACTCAATAAACCTTAGTACTAGTATCTTTTTTTACCCTTTTAGGATGTAGAGGTCTTTGATGACTGAATCTCGTTGTTCTTTAGAAATATTGAAATTTTCCAATGTATGGGACAACCAACATCTGTTTCAAAATTTCTTACTTTTGTGCTAAAAGTATATGCTTCCCAATGTGAGTTTTCTCCATGTAATGTGGCTCATGAGTTGAGGGGTATTTTTTGTATGGACCTACAACCTGGTAATAGGTCAAGGAGGAATCATCTTGTAGTGGTGCGGGTCATAATGGTTATCCCCTCTATCGAGGAAAATCAGACAATCCCCCCTTCAATGTGGTATAGTTAGATAACATGGATTCAATTACCATTTTAGGACATTGAGTCACCTAGGTATGCCTATATTTATTTATAGAGTTATATCCAACGTTTCATGGTTTCATATATTTCCTCTATGGGTATATTACCAGTATATTGGGTCTAAACACACTTGTTATATCCCTTGTATAGTCATCTCCTATGCATGTAGTCTCCTACTTCTCGGTCACATATAAGAAAATAATATTCAGAATCATATTCACTATCTGAGGATGGATCTTAAAATTGAATTATATTAACAAAACCAAATATAAGATCCACATTTTATGAGGGTTCCTTTTGGCTGGGCAGTACCCATTTTCTACATATTGAAGGAAGGAAATATGAAAGAGTTTGAGCTCAGGACAGAGCTGAATATGACTCTTACTCTTCTATTTCATCCTATATATAGAGGATCTTTTCTCTGAAGAGAGTTTTATATGATATGACCTATTTACATGAAGGGATAATTATGGGGTTGGGAAGATGAGTGCTCAAGGTGGCATGAGCTAGGTCAATTATATTATGTGTCATCTAGTTATAAAAATTCTTCCCACTCATTACTTGAACTTTTTCCTATCACCTTATTCTAAATATTGGGGAATGGTTACATAGAACACAAATTATATGGATTTTTATAATATCAATGTTTATGATTCCTCTATCCTTTGTATTATATATTTTATGAAGAATCAATGTTTGATGTTGAAACCCAACCTCTTATAAAAAGGGAAGTAGTTTGGGCGATCAGTGAGGCTATCCTCATCAGGTTTCCTAGGATTTGGTTGATTGAGTATGATATTTTTAATGTCCACAAGGAAATAAACATAGATATACTCATTCATAAGTAGTATGCTTTATTCATCCATTCATTAAATCTCCACTGACCCTATCTCTTTGTTACTTCTAGTCGAGGGTGATTTTGAAAAGGTTTCCTCTTTATCGTAGGAACTAGGTTGTTTGAGACATAATTGGGTGCTTGAATAGAATCTTAAACTAGTATTAGGTTAATAGTGGTATTTTTTCATTTCTTAGACACATACCTTATGTTATGATAATTATTCAAGACATATATCAGGTCTGTTGAAAGATGTCTTCCAATTTGTTTCCTTTTTTGAAAACTCACAGAATCTACTGGGATACTACATTTTTCTTAGAGGAGTCTGTAGATCACATGGATGGTTATCATCAAATAGTTCTGAAAATTTCTACTATGACATATGGATTTTTAGAAAATTAGTTAATCCTTTCCATCTGGATATAATGTCAGACACCCTCTCATTTATTCACTACTTTCATATTTATAGGTGGATAATTACTATTTTATTTAGTGCAGTGCTAAACTAATAAATGAACTGACAATGATGTTCTTCCCATAATACAATGTATAATACTAGAAAATTGATGTACCAAAAAATGGTTGTCCCTATATTGTTTTCACAAGACCCATCTTCTTGGTTTCCTCCTATTGGTATTGAGGTCACGTCATTATAACACATTGAGATATGAAGTGAGTGGGATGTTGTTTTGGAAATCTGTCTCCGTAAAATGTGGAAAAGGTAGAATTTAAGAAATTGGGTGGGAGAGATCCACCCATTTGGGATATGTATTATTCTCAGTCTACATAGGTTTGTGTCTCTCTTTAATGAATATCATTCAATAAGCTAGGGACTTAGTAGAATTAAGAAGTTATAGAGGTACTACTATCTGAGCAACCTCCCATGTGCTTATAGGAGGAGGGGCTTGATGAGGTGGCCAAATTTTCACCTCCCACTAATTCTCAATCCCTACAAAGACTAATTTAATTCCCTAGTGATGGATATGTTGTTTCTATAATGGATTTAGGACATGATCATCTTTGACATACTAATTTATATAGACAGGATACCTTGTTCTAGAATTGGTATGATTCTCATATACACCGATTTTGGCTGGATATGCTATTTCCTTATATGTTGGTGGTGGAATATAAATTTCAAGCACAAGATGATACCCAGCTGTAATGATTTACAATAGTATCTCCTTTTTGAGTTGTCAAATAATTGCAATATCATCCTCATGTTATGCGGATTACACCTCTATGGAAGGAATATCATATCTTCTTGGTGATAGGTTGGATATGATCACTTTATTCCCTTTATCACTGGTTGTGTTCTACTATAGAGGTGGAATCTCTTGGATCTTCTTTCAGATCTTCATGCATGTAGTCAGAATTGGTGTATCAAAATCACTTTCCAATGGAAGTATATTCTCCATATTATTCCCTCCGCGTTTATATCATGATCCACTTTATCTATTGTGTTGGTAGTGAGGACATTCCCAATGTTTTATTTAGAAATGTTAGTTTTCCCATTGAATTTCACAAAATATGGTGATTCGTCACAACATGAACTATGTTTCTTATTTGTATCCCCTATTTATATTGAACCTTTTCATCTTAAACCATCTATAAGGATTGATTCCCTTTTTTTTACGTCCCTCCCATCATGCTCTATGAATAATGACCTTGATGGAGTTTATGGTCATGATTTCTAAAAAATTATAAAATAGAAGAGGTTAGTCTTGTGGTTGTATAAACATATGGGATGATGATCGTTGATATTTACTTCTTGTCCTAGAAAAGACTGATTCCCTCAATAGTGATGATGGTGATGATGGAAATTCCCCTATCCTTGTGGGTTAAGGACTATTCAAGGACACAATTGGAAAATTTTAATCATATTTTTTAGGATCTGATGATTTTGATTAAGGATATAATGAATCCTAGGATGGACATTGAGATATTAATTTTCAAGCCATGAAATATGGGGTTTATCTGGAACCATTGTTTATTTCTATAGGACCCTCTTATGGTGTGACGAAACTGTAGATGATAATAAAGATATAAATACCCACATACCTATATTTTAGAGTTAACTTCCAGCTATTACCCTTATGTCTTGAATACTCGTAGGCATTGATGATTTTTGAGGTGGAGGAGGTCATAGATATTCCCTTAAATCAGTTATCTTTGATTTCTCCTGGATAGCTGCTATAGAAGTTGTTACTGTGACCTATTAGATTTGGTGAAACTATGATCGTGTAAGTTGTAAGTCTGATGGAATCCCATTATGGTATTCATTTTCTAAAATAAGTTTTTGGGTTGACTGAAGTAATCGATTACAAGTCTAAAATGTGTTAATTTTGTTTCGAGGGGACCAGTTCAGTGATTTTTGGCACTTCTATCCCTCAATTTTTTATGACTTGGAATCGTTAAATCAATGGAATTCCAATTTATTCCCCAATTGGATCACACATTACCATGCCCCTTGATCTCTCCAAAATATATGACATTATAGGATACCACAGTTGGGGGAATTTTCTATTCTAGTGATTTATTATGATGTAATTCTCCATACTTTCTCTATCCACAATACATATACATCATTTTGATTTAGTGGTCAGCTAATGAAGAGTTGTGATTCAATGAAGGTAAACATGTTGTATATTTGAATTGTTCTTTTTGGATTTTGGTTCCTCGACCACGGAGATATCATCCAGGTCTAGCTAACAATATATTATATTGATGGTATGAAGGTGACCCTCATATCCTAGATAGGGGAGGTATCTATCCTTCAATCTCTAAGGAGTTACCGACAAATTTTGGCATTTTAATGGTCTTAAATCCATATATATCTTGTCTAGGATCTCAGATTCATATGTTATGAGGTTCAAAATATGGTTGGGGATTTATTTCCAAATGACCCTATCCATTTGTCAATGCCAAATTCGCATTCATTAAACACACATACCTCCACTTTATTAGACCATAGAGGCCATTTCTCTGGGACCCCTGCTAACCGAAGAGTAGGGTTACTGGTAGGTTAATTAGAACAATATTTGGTTTACCCTATTGTTTAAATAACGTCTCTATATGAATGTGTTTTAGTTTTTAGAACCTCTCTATAAAGAGGTGTCTGGGAAAAGGGGTATTTTCCCATATGAGCGAGATATCACTGTTGGGGATTGACCACGGTGGATGTTACGAGTAGAGTCTCTGAAATCCACTCCCACGTACCATGGGGAGGACTATCAAGTTAGATATCATCTTCTACATTAGTTGAAGAGTAAATGGACCCTTGAGGTGTTGAAAATGTGTTTTAAATGGCCTTTAACACACTAGTATTGATCATATTGGGGATATTAGCCTCATTCAGTGTCATGGCCGGAATATACCAATCATCGATTTGGGTTGTGTAGGGATATGAGAATATTGTACGATGGCTACTAGGATATGTCGATAACCTTATAGAACTGCTTTAATATAGCATGCTACTAATAAGATAATGTATTATGGTGATGTGCATCTATATTATCTGTAATAGAGCATGATAATATGAGAATATTGTACGATGTCTACGCCGAGATATCCACTGAAAATCCCACCTGAAGGGTGGGTACAGATAGCTCCACTGCCCCTCGGGCTCCGCCGTCCGCTCCGAGTACGTCCTGCCCAGTGGTCCACCTCCAGGTACCGTCCTGCTCTGCAAGTCTCAACCACGATCAACGTAGTCTGTCGTCTGGAACCAACACAATGTAGTGTGGGCATAGCCTGTGTAGGGGTGAGTATAAGCTACTCATTAGGGACCCCGAGACCCCCAAAGGTCTCCCAGAATCCACTAAGGATAATCCAAAAATGAAATATACAATCAAAAAGTAACATCCAACACTGCTTGGGTATATTCCCATACATATACCTAAGTCATCAATTCTCACTCGGCTCCAACATCCGAGCTCAAGTACCACCCAGACCATACAGGAAAGAAAAACGTAAAATCGACACCGGATAGCCCAAAGAAATCCAAAAAAGAATGTAAAACATAAATCCACACAGGATAGCTCAACACAATCCACAAAGGAAAGTAAAACATAAATCCACATAGGATAGCTCAACACAATCCACAAAGGAAAGTAAAACGTAAATCCAGACAGGATAACTCAACACAATCCATAAAGGAAAGTAAAATGTAAATCCACACAGGATAGCTCAACACAATCCACAAAGGAAAATAAAATAGGGTTTCAACTCACACAGGTACACATCATTTGCAAAGCAAGAGAGATGATCAGATGTAGTCACTGATTCATCTTACGAGGACCCACGTAGGATACAAGCACTGTTGACATCGTCGTCGAACCCACAGAGGATTCCGATATAATTTTCTTCATCGTCGAACCCACATAAGATTCTAGTACGATAGTCTTCATCGTCGAACCCACATAGGATTCCAGTACGATTGTCCTCATCGTCGAACCCACATAGGATTCTAGTACGATTGTCCTCATCATCGAACCCACATAGGATTCCAGTACGATTGTCTTCATCGTCGAACCCACATAGGATTCCAGTACGATTGTCTTCATCGTCAAACCCACACAGGATTCCAGTACGATTGTCTTCATCCTCGAACCCACATAGGATTCCAGAACAATTGTCTTCATCGTCGAACCCACATAGGATTCCAGTACGATTTTCTTCATCGTCGAACCCACATAGGATTCCAGTACGATTTTTTTCATCGTCGAACCCACATAGGATTCCAGTACGATTGTCTTCATCGTCGTCGATGTAGCAGTCGCAGCCAGCTCTAGGGTTCCAGCACGCAGCAAGCTCGCTCGAGAGGGTCCGCTCCACGAGCCGATAGGCTGATACATCAACTGACACCTAGTCCAGAGTTGATGTATCCAAAAGTTCAGTATCGTCAACAGGAACTCAACGTCGCAGACGGCGCGTCAATCGGACGCCCGGTCTGAGAGTTATTGGCTTTTTCGTCCTAGGAGCCCCGTTGGTTTTTAGGGAAAAACCAACCCGACCGTACTCCACCTGTGTCCAAACCTCGGGTGGAGTATTCCAAAAGATCCGTCTCACTTAGAGGAATCCACCAAAGTTGAAGGCACGTCAATCGGACGTCCGGACCTCAAGATATGAGCGTTTCCGCTCCGAGGGCCCGGTTAGTTTCGTGTACGAACCGACCCGGCCGAACCCAAAGTATTCCGAAACCTTGAGTGAAATATACTGAAACGACCGTCCCGATCCAAGGATCGCATCACCACTGGCGTCGGGTCGTTCGGAGTCCCGTAGCTCAAGTTATGAGCAAATGACCGAAAAGGTCCGGAAACGGGGGGGTCTGGGCCCGGACCGACCCCCCTGGTCGGCCCGAACTGGGTCGACCCAACCCGGGTCGGGGTCCGACCCGGTTGGCGCGACACGGCCCGGCTCGGCTCGGCCGAGCCGGCCGAGCGGAGGAAGCCGCGGGGTGGCGCTGCCCTCGCGGGTTGGAACATCATGGCCCCAGGTGGGGTCGCCTCACCAGCGGACGCGGCGGCCGGGCCGCATCCCTCCTCCCGGTTCTGCACGGCTGCGGAACCGGCCTGCCTCCGCGGTGGGTTTTGTCGGCGGCGCGCCGGGCACCTTCGGCTGCCGGCGCCAGCGGGAGCTTCCGTGGGCCACCGTACGCGCTCTGGTGGTCCGTTTTGCATGCGGTCTTCGCCAGAGGTCCTCCCGGGACTCGATCTTCACTACCAGGCCCTCGAATCACGTTTGTGGCCCTGTTTGTCGATGTCTGCCGTTTCGTGCACCAAGAACGAAAAGGTGTGGTGGGTTCGTACATGTTCGTTAGTCCGCACCCACCGCGTTAGTGATCTTAAAGGTATTCACCCAACAATATTTAAACGACCGGGGATTAAATCACAAAGATTTAAGGAATCAAACCCCTACCTCTCCGTAATCGTCAAGCGTGCGTTCTTCGCGGAATTTATTGTCACGGAAGAAAAGAATCGTCGCGTCACGGAAGAGCGTCGCTGTCGCGCGGTACTTGGCGTCGCGTCGACGAACTCTGAGGATCAGAAACATACAGATTTAATTAATAATAATTAAATCCATATTGTTGTTAAATATCCACAAAGAATTTAAAAGGAGCGCAACCCCCTACCTTGTCGTTGTCGATCGAAGGTTGTCGCATGGTTGGATTGTCGCAGAAGAACGTCGCGGAAGAAGAATCGTCGGCGTCGCGGTACTTGGCGTCACATCGTCGATCTCCGAGGGCTCGGCGTTCTTCGTCGACCTTTGTCGAAGGCCGGCGTTCTTCGCGTTCTTCACATTCTTCGCGTTCTTTGCGAAGGAGGATGAATAACTTGAGGTTTTTTTCAAATCCTCTCAACGAACAACACTTAAGAAGAATAGCGTTGGTCTTATTTTATTAACATGCCAACAAATGAAAAAAAAGATAAGTTAAGTAACGACCCATTAATTCATAGAATTAATTCAATGAATAAAACCACCAAATTAATTGGTGCGTTAAGAATTTAAGAAAACGTGTCATTTGACTTTCATAATGACGGGTTTTCGCGGGTGCGTTACTTAGCGGAAAAGAAACAGTGGGGCTCGTGCGGGCCCCACCTCACAAATATCCTACCAAGAGGGTATGATATTTTGAATTCCACCCTATTCGCTTCAACTCATCTTAAGTGGCTTTAAATGGATTTTAAGCGGCTTAAGTGAAATAAAAATAAAGTTGTCGCACCATATTATTTTATTTCTTAACTTAAAGCCGAAAAATTAAAAACCACACCGGAGCAAATGCAACTCCGGAAGAGGCGTTTCTAAGAAAATACAGGCACTGCGATTCCATCGGTGCCCTCGGAATTTGATACTGAGCACCGGTTCAAAAGTTAGAAAAACCCGCTCGTTCGTTCACTGAACGTACCTGAGCCAAACATTGGAAAATTATTCCGAGCACACCGGGCCTCGGAATCAGGTGCCGTCAGAAACTACATTCTTGTAAAATTCCAAAGAAAATGAGGAAAAAAATTTCCTTGAAATTTACGGGTCTTTACATTACTCCCACCACAGGGATTTACGTCCCCGTAAAGATTCACTACAAACTTAGGGATACAAAGGCGGTACTGAGCACGCATCTGAGCCTCCCACTCCCAAGTGATCTACTGGATGTTCCCGTGATGCCATCTGATGCGCACTAGAGGAATCGATCGTCCACGAAGGACCCGCTCCTGTCGATCCTCGATCTCCAATGGGACCTCCGCAAAAAGTCGCCTGATCATCAACGTCCAGCTCCCCATGGTCAATGATGTGTGTCGGGTCGTGCACGTATCTTCTCAGCTGAGATACGTGGAAGACGTCGTGCACCCGGTGCAACTGAGGTGGTAGAGCCAGGTGATAAGCCACCTCGCCAAACCTGCTGAGGACATGGAATGGTCCGATGAAGCGTGGAGACAATTTGCCGACTCGGCCAAATCTCTGTAAACCATGTTGAGGTGAGACACGCAAGAAGACGTGGTCGCCATCCTTGAACTCTAGTGGCCTCCGCCTCCTGTCAGCATAATACTTTTGCCGGCTCTGAGCTGTCCTCATCTGCTCCGGGATGATCTGGACCTTCTCTGGTCCTACAAGAGCTGGTGTGACTTCTTCTTTGCCGATAAGAGAAATCTGGTCTCATCCCTTGGATGAACCACGTTCTTCGCCTAATACAGTCAATCCCATCATGGATGATACAAACCCATAGCAAGGATGACATCGTAAGGCCTCAACGCTACTACCAAGAGATCCAACCGTTACTCTCACCTCCAAGGGTTGAGTCACACTGTCGGCATTGGTGTGTGGTAACTGGGTCTCCTCCAGTAGGTATCTCTCAAGTGAGGGTCAATTCAACAATCTAAGCTCGATCCTCTTAAAAACAACACAAGAGAGAACAGGAAAGTAAATGCCACAAAAAAGGTGTCTTTTATTACTGCAGCTCAAGTACAAAGACACAAAGCATCTACAAACATACAACAACAAAACTAAAAGAAACATGAACAAAAGTCTCCAAGTCTGGAGCTAGTCCCGCTTCTGTCCACCTACTCCCAGAGCTCCATGATCGTAGGCCACAGCTTCCTGAAGCTGAGCTCTCTCATGTCCTCTTGTCCCCTGCGGTCGGGGTGGACCTCCGGGAGGTGGTGGTGGCAAAACCCCGAAGCGTCGTCCACCTCCAGCTGCACGACCAGCTCCTCTGCCTCGCCTGCTTGCTCCCTACAGACTGTCATGGTCGAACCTCCTCCTGGGAGGTCCCTCTACCACCTTTTGTTCATCAGCTGGACGAGTCGAGTAGTCTCGAGCCATGTGACCTTTCCCGCCTCATGAGTAGCATTGCCTGCTCCTCGAGTAGCTGGCTCTCCTTCATGTGCCCCGCACAACTGAATCATCACCTTGAGATTGCCCATCTGATGTTCTGGACCACTTGGACCTCTGCGTCACCTGTCGACTGCCAGCTGTAGATGACTCCGCTACGGGTCGTCCTGCGGAGGGTCCTGCTGCTGGTGCCTACTCGGTGAGGAAACTCTCTACTAAAAGGGCTCTCTCCAACACCTCTGCCTGCGTTATAATGTTGAGGGAGATCATCGGGGCCCTGATCTCATGCCTCATTCCCTTCTTGAAGGTCCGAGCCCGGAAGAACGGATCTTGTACCATATCGGTGGAGTAGCGCGAGAGATCAGTAAATCTCTCCGAGTATTGGGAAACTGTAATGCTGCCCTGCCGCAGTTGTAGTAGCTCCTGGATGCGCACCGCACGGAGGGTGGCTGGGGAGAACTCCGAGCAGAAGATTCTCTCAAAGTCCGTCCAGAGGAGAGATGCCTCATCGTGCATTGGGAGCATCAAGCTCCACCATCTGCCTGTCGTCGCGTGTAGGAGGCTCGCTATGAGGATCACCATGAGGTCTGCTGGTGTCCTCACTAATATGAAAACTCGTACAACTGCCTCCAGCCAGTCCTCGGCGGCCTGAGGGTCCGTCTCCCCACAGAACCTGGGTGGTCGCTGGTGCTAGAACTCATGCAGTGCACTAAGGCGACGTGCATCGTCAGCGGCTGGGGCTGGTAGCATCGGTGGCTCGGCGGGTATAGGTACCACTGGTGCCTCAGCTGTCAAAGGGCCTTGTACCGAGTCCTCGTCACTCGGTGGGCTCTCGCCACGCACAACGCTAGGAACCCTAGCTGACTTCCATCGTGGGGCCATCCTGAAAAGAAATAGGTGTGCCACGATCAGAACAGTATACTTGGTGAGCTGATACAAGTAATCACAAGGAAAACTTGAAACACACACGCAATCAATGTTTTCGTGCATTAAGTCGGAAATCAGAAGTCAGGGTCCTAGTATATGGATACGTCGGCTTCCGCACCAACACTGGGATCCCTGGACTGATAACCACACTCAATACGCTAAACACTATTGCTTCACAAAAAGAAAGATCAGAGTCTGCGGTAGAACCAACCACCTCTGATACCAATTTGTCACGACCTGTCCTCGGGGCCTGTGCCGTGACTACCCCAAGCCCGCCTTCCATAGGCCAGGGGATGGAGACTAGCACCAAGGAGTAAATCCCGGTAAAAAGGGAAGTCATTGCCTTTGTAAAGTAAACAAGAACCACAAAGTAAGCAAGTGGAAAAGTAAACACTAAGTAAAAACAAAGTACAATTGTAAGTGCGGAAAGTATGTGGGCCAGTATAAAAACCCAAACTAAAATTAAAGTACAACTCTAAAGGGAAAAAACAAATGAAAAGTAAAAGCCGCTACGCTGAGCTGTCCACTGCAAATCCCACCTGAAGGGTGGGTACAGATAGCTCCACTTCCCCTCGGGTCCCGTCGTCTGCTCCGAGTACGTCCCGCCCAGTGGTCCACCTCCAGGTATCATCCTGCCCTGCTAGCCTCAACCACGATCAATGATGTCCGTCGTCTAGAACCAACACAACGTAGTGCGGGCATAGCCCGTGAAGGGGTGAGTATAAGCTACTCAGTTGGGACCACGAGACCACTGAAGGTATCCCAGAATCCACTAAGGATAATCCTCAGAGGAAAGATACAATCACGAAGTAACATCCGACACTACTTAAGTATATGCCCATACATATACCTAAGTCATCAATTCTCGCTCGGCTCCAACATCCGAGCTCAAGTACAACCCTGACCACACAGGAAAGCAAAACGTAAAATCCACACAGGATAGCCCAACGCAATCCAAAAAGGAATGTAAAACATAAATACACACAGGATAGCTCAACACAATCCACAAAGGAAAGTAAAACATAAATCCACACAGGATAGCTCAACACAATCCACAAAGGAAAGTAAAACGTAAATCCACACAGGATAGCTCAACACAATCCATAAAGGAAAGTAAAACGTAAATCCACACATGATAGCTCAACACAATCCACAAAGGGAAATAAAATAGGGTTTCATCTCACACAGGTACACATCATTTGCAAAGAAAGAGATATGATCAGATATAGTCACTGATTCATCTTATTGGGACCCACGTAGGATACAAGCATTGTTGACATCGTCGTCGAACCCACAGAGGATTCCGATACAATTTTCTTCATCGTCGAACTCACATAGGATTCCAGTACGATAGTCGTCATCGTCGAACCCACATAGGATTCCAGTACGATTTTCCTCATCGTCGAACCCACATAGGATTCCAGTACGATTGTCTTCATTATCGAACCCACATAGGATTCCAGTACGATTGTCTTTATCGTCGAACCCACATAGGATTCCAGTACGATTGTCTTCATCGTCGAACCCACATAGGATTCTAGTACAATTGTCTTCATCGTCGAACCCACGTAGGATTCCAGTACGATTGTCTTCATCATCAAACCCACATAGGAATCCAGTACGATTTTCTCCATCAACGAACCCACATAGGCTTCCAGTACGATTGTCTTCATCGTCGTCGATGAGGCAGTCACAGCCAGCTCTAGGGTTCCTGCACACAGCAAGCTCGCTCGGGAGGGTCCGCTCCACGAGCCGAGAGGCTGATATATCAACTGACACCTAGTCTAGATTTGATGTATCCAAAAGCTCAGTTTCGTCAACAGGAACTCAACGTCGCGGATGGCGCGTCAATCGGACGCCCGGTCTGAGAGTTATTGGCTTTTTCATCCCAGGGGCCTGGATGGTTTTTAAGGAAAAACCAACCCAACCGTACTCCACCTGCATCCAAACCTCGGGCAGAGTATGCCAAAAGATCCGTCTCACTTAGAGTAATCCACCAAAGTCGACGGCACATCAATCGGACACCCGGACCTCAAGATATGAGTGTTTCCGCTCCGAGGGCCCGGTTGGTTTCGTGTACGAACCAAACCGGCCAAACCCAAAGTATTCCAAAACTTTGAGTGCGATATACTGAAACGACCATCTCGATCCAAGGATCGCATCACCGCTGACGGCGGGTCGTTAGGAGGCCCGTAGCTCAAGTTATGAGAAAAATACCGAAAAGGTCCGGAAACGGGGGGTCTGGGCCCGGACCGAACCCCCCTGGTCGGTCCGAAATGGGTCGACCCGACACGAGTCGGGGTCCGATCCGGTTGGCGTGACCTGGCCCGGACTGGGTGTGACCCGGCCCGGCGGGTCGGTCTGGCTCGGCTCGGCCGAGCCGGCCGAGTGGAGGAAGTCGCGGGGTGGCGCTGCCCCCACGGGTTGGAACACCGCGGCCCCGGGTGGGGCCGCCTCGCCAGCGGACGCGGAGGCCGGGCCGCGTCCCTCCTCCCGGTTCGGCACGGCGGTGGAACCGGCTTGCCGCCGTGGATTCAGCAGCGGCGGGTTTTGCCGGCGGCGTGCCGGGCGCCGCCGCCGCCTCCGGCCGCCGGCGCCGGCGGGAGATTTCGCAGGCCACCAGACGCACTCCGGTGGTCCGTTTTGCATGCGGTCTTCACCAGAGGTCCTCCCGGGACTCAACCTTCACTGCCATGCCCTCGAATCACCTTTGCGGCCCCATTTTTCATCGTCCGCCATTTCGCGCACAAAGAACGAAAAGGTGCGGTGGGTTCGGACTTGTTCGTTAGTCCGCACCCACCGCATTAGCGATCTTAAAGGTATTCACCCAACAATATTTAATTGACCGGGGATTACATCACAAATCACCGTAACCGTCGAGCGTGCGTTCGTCGCGGAATTGATCATCGCGGAAGAAAAGAATCGCCGCGTCGCGGAAGAGCGTCGTTGTCGCGCGGTACTTGGCGTCGCGTCGACGAACTCCAAGGATCAGAAACATACAGAATTAATTGATAATAACTAAATCCATATTGTTGTTAATAATCCAAAAATAATTTAAAAGGAGTGAAACACCCTACCTTATCGTTGTCGATCGAAGGTTGTCGCGGGGTTGGATTGTCGCGGAAGAACGTCGCAGAAGAAGAATCGTCGGAGTTACAGTACTTGGCGTCGTGCCATCGATCTCCGAGGGCTCGGTGTTCTTCGTCGCCCTTCGTTGAAGGTCGGCGTTCTTCGCGTTCTTCGCGTTCTTCGCGAAAGAGGATGAAGAACATGAGGTTTCTGTCAAATCCTCTCAACGAACAACACTTAAGAAGAATAGCGTTGGTCTTATATTATTAACATGCCAACAAACGAAAAAAAAAGATAAGTTAAGTAACGACCCATTAATTCATAGAATTAATTCAACGAATAAAACCACCCAATTAATTGGTGCGTTAAGAATTTAAGAAAACGTGTCAGTTGACTTTCCTAATGACGGGTTTTCGCGGATGCGTTACTTAGCGGAAAAGAAACAGTGGGGCTCATGCGGGCCACACCTCACAAATATTCTACCGAGAGGGTAGGATATTTTGAATTCCACCCTATCCGCTTCAACTCACCTTAAGTGGTTTTAAGTGGCTATTAAGCGGCATAAGTGAAATAAAAATAATGTTGTCGCACCACTTTATTTTATTTATTAACTTAAATCTCAAAAATTAAAAACCACACCCGAGAAAACGTAACTCCAGAAGAGGCGTTTCTAAGAAAATACCAGCGCTGCGATTCCATCGGTGCCCTCAGAATTTGATTCCGAGTACCGGTTCAAAAGTTAGAAAAACCCGCTCGTTCGTTCACTGAACGTACCCGAGCCAAACTTCGGAAAATGATTCCGGGCACACCGGGCCTTGGAATCAGGTGCCGTCAGAAACTGCGTTCTTGTAAAATTCAAATGAAAATTAAGAAAAATATTTCCTTGAAATGTATGGGTCTTTACACTGAAGATGTATACAGTAGAACTAGGGATATAATCCCACTCATATACTTTTTTTCTATTAGAATGTTATGATGGACTTCATCTACATGGGTAGTAATATGTGCCTCCCCCAGGTTTTCTTCTTGAATATTCCTATAGAGTTTCTCCAAGTGAATATGAATATATTCCTTCCCAAAGACTACCACGAGAAAATATCATTGATATTCATCAATGGAATCAGTCATATGATCTCACTCATTTTTATCCAAATATTTATCCACCAAATTTATATTCCCTAGTTCCTATGCATGGCCATCATATGTGTAAATGTGTCGGGTGGTGACCTTATGAGGTGATTAAGGGGAATCAATGGGAAAACTATGGTGACATAAATTAAGATGTGCTCTCCTCATAAGTTTATGAACCATAATAGTTTCATAGTTTTTTTCATGACCCGCCTTCATTAAATACTTAATGTGATAATTTTTCAGCTCTGGAAATAAACATCTTAAGTGACTGGTAGTGTAAATGAGCGTCATTTGTTTTGATGCAGTTTTCTTTTGATGATGTAGACTTTTCGGTGTCAGTATTTGAGGACCCCTGTGCGCATCCCTAATGGTTGGGATTTTACCATGTCTTTTGTATTCATTGACCATTAAATTCAGCAATAAATGTTGATGGTGGTGTTTGGGTGAGGTCATTTTGTGACTTGAAGGGGTTGTATATGTAGCATATTTTCTAGGACAAGCATTAGAGAACGACATGATCTGGGGTTAGGGTGTTGTTTGTGAGAGAAGTGCATGTTTTCACGAGGATAAAAAAGGACAATTTCACTAATTTTTGAATAATTTCATGAATTATATGTCTTCACTCATATATTATAAGGCCCCCGCCTTAAACCTTACTTAATCGTGAGTTATTACAAGATTACACATTGAGGATCTTTTCAGGTTTAGAGTTTTAGAGAATTAGATCATAAAACTTTCATTACATTCCACATTTAAACAAAGTGGTTACATAAAATATAGTATTCATTTTCCCATCAACGGAAACATATTTAAAATAAAACATGGATTCTTTCTTGAAACTTCCTTTACACTATCATCATATCATGTACCCTTCCCTGGACCTGTGAAAAACACTTCAAAAACTTGGGATGAGCATAAAAAGCTTAGTAAGGGATATAAAAATATTGAAAGGAAACATGAGTACATGTATACGTAAGAATGAAATCATACTTTACCCATAAAACATAAACACTTTAACATACCTCATAAAATCATTAATAAATCATATAAATCATAAGACATAAAAGGTAACTTGAGGCATTCATAACATTCTTACGTAGGGAGTAACCCTCTTGGTCACATTTGGAATACCAACCACAGTATATTCCCTAAATATCATTGGAGAAACCTTAAAGTTTCACTCCTTCGTGTTACCCAATGCATTAGAGAGCTATATCGGGCTCACCTGCCCTTAGTTTATCACGGAACCACCCGTCTTCATAATAATGCCCAAGAACCATAACATAATCGTATCACATAAAACATGCATAAAGGAAACATTACTTTTCCACTTTTCAATCACAAGATATCAATACAACACATTGATATAAAAACATTGTGAAAACCATTTTCAATACCAAAATAAAAGAAATGTAAAACATGGTATTTATTTTTCTTTTAAAAAATGGTATGGCTTGTAGAGGAAGCCGAAACTCAAATAATGGTCACGACAACGAAGAAGTCGTTGTCGCCGGATACGTACGACAGAAACATTCCCTTTTGTCGTTTAGTAAACACTTCATATAAAATGATTCCTTTTGAATAAACGTAAAATTCAAAGGGGTTTATACACCGTATAAAAGTAGGATGTGTATAAAACAAAATATGACTCAATGAAAAGAGATTGAGACGAAGTCCCATACAAAGACGGTATCCTTGGATTAAGGAAAAATCAATTAAATAATTATGTGTGACAAACAAATACACCCAATATAAGTGGATATTATGTGTAAAATAATCAAAGGTCATTCACACATATTCAAAGGATGACATATTCAATAACTACATGTTCAACCCAAATAAATCGAAATTGGGTTAAGAGGTTCCCTTGACAGCCTAACAACGTCACATCAAAATGAGTTGATGAGAGATAAAAAGGATATCTCATCACTTGGACATAAAATTTACATAAATAAGGATATAGAAGAACATATCCCAACATAATAAGATGTAATTTAAAAGACATAACAAAAGAAGTCTTTCTTAAAAAGAGGAGGGTGAAAGGTTCCCTTACCGACTTGGGTAACTTTCAAAACGTAAACCCCATTGAAGAAGGGTCATACAATGAATATGTAAATACCCATAAATGAAATTATATTACACAAGGAGTATAATAATGGGCAGTACATAGACGACTCAAAGGAAATGGTGGCAAAGGTAGCATAAATCTCACGGGAATAAAAGTGAGATGAAAAATCCCTTACGAAAACTCGGCAGCCTAACAGCGCCACTTAAAACTTCCAAAAATGGATTGATGAGATCAAATAGGATCTGTCATCATATTAAAATAAAATTTACAGAAAAAAGGAATATAAAATAACATCCCCCAACATAACAAATAGGATCTCTAAATAAGTGACATAAAGGGGAGTACTTAAAAACAAAGAGAGAGGTTGGATCTCTTACGAAAATTCGGCATGCGCCACTCAAAACTTCCAAAATGGATTGATGAGAGAAAATAGGATCTCTTATCATATGAACATAAAACTTACAGTAGGAGTAATATCAAATAACATCCCAATCATAAGAAATATTAACTTAAAAGGAATGACATAAAAGAGTGTACTTAAAAATAATGAGAGGAGTAGGATCCCTTACCTCGTGTCTGACTTGACTCGATCGTTCATTAACGTCCTGAATAATAAACTTGAGTTAATTTCTAATTGCTTAAGAACATTTTTCAAGTTCATTATTCCTTATATATCACTTATTTACATGTTATAAACATTATGTAATCATTTAAGTTAATAATGTTTGTTTTGTCGATATTTGGTTCTTAAGTCGAAAGTGGACTTCTTGCAATTACATGTTGTTCGTGTGGTCAAAGGTTCATTATATCCAGAATTATATTCATGATTTGTATATCATATATATCATATATATCCAGAATAAACATGTATTTATAATATTACATAATCATTTATAGGTAACAAATGAAATGAAACGTTCATGGAGACGGTAAGCCGTACGTACGCATGAACGCTACATTCATTTCTATGTCATATTAATGGAATTAAAACTAAATGAGAGGTATGTATATTTTAAGTCCAGAATTATATTCATCATTTATATGTAACATAAATCATATATAATAACTTTAAATACATCCTTTATACATCCCACATATGGCATTAACGAATCAAATCACTTTGAGGGGGTGGTAGTCCGCACTTCCTAAAATGAAATTATCATGTTTACCCACAATGTAAACCATAAAGGTATGCCACAAAAGAAAAATAAAGAAACATAAACATATTATATATCATATATAAATATATTTACATCTTAATGGTCACCTTTTAAGGTGTTATATGAGTGTTGAACAATCATCGTTTCGTGAGGCAGAAATTCGCCATCCACAGAAACAATATCTTCTTTAACCATTTGATGTAGGTGTGTATAAGTGTATCTAGAATGATTCTTATAAAAAAAATCCTAGTATATTTAATATACTGGATTTGTTACAAAAGAAATGAATAAAAAGTGTTTAGGGGGTTGGAGAAGCAAAATAAAACAAAAGAACACAAGTGAATACATTACCTTAAAATCGGGTAACTCCTTTTTATTTGAGCTCAAAGGCTTCCTTGGGAAGACTTATTCCCAAAGTGAGGCTTCTAGGAGTAAGAGAGGGGTGTGGAGAGGCCAAATGGGCAGGGTGTGGACGATCCAAAGGCTTTGGAAGTGTGGGAAAGGAGGTAGATTTGGTGGCCTTTTATAAGAGGAGAGGAGGGGCACTCTTGGAATGTAAAGAAATGTTACTTCATTGGAAAATGATTTTCATATTTAAAAGGTCCCACATTGAAATAATTCGAGGATAAGGTGATAAGGTTTCGAAATCCACCAATACAATAGGTTTTGGACATGTGTAGGTCATAGATTTTACATTATCTTTTCATTTAATTTAAATCCTTTATTAATGAGGTAATCGCTGCATCATTATGATGTCATAAATAATTTTATTTATTTAATGTCTAAAAATTATAAAAAAATATTATGATGTAGTAAATAGTGTTAGAATTCAAATGACTATTTATAGTAAAAAATATGACTTGTATAACCCCATGTAAAAATTGTTATGGTAAAACAACTCATGTTTGTGTCATTTTTACTTTTACATTAAATAAAAAAGTTATTTATGTCATTTCCCAACCAAAGTGGCTCCATGGGGTCCCCAAGTTCACCCATGGATTGTCTTGGTCGGCCATGACACATCCAATAAGGGTAGTACATGTGTCAAGCTCATCTCATATTATTAAAACATTATTTTTACCTTAAACTACACTAATTATCTGTAATCGCGATTAAAAACATAATAGTTACTATTCACCAAAAAATTATTTTAATCCCATTGAACCACATTTTACTTCCTAATGAAAACCATGTATTTCGGATTTTTGAAATTCAAAACACAGAGGTGGTAAAATTTCATTTAAACGGAAAATCAGTTTTTATAAGTACCACTTAGTGGTTTCACTATTCATCAAAAATTGAAGTTTTTCAGAAAAATACCAAAACATCACCCTAAGCTATATTTGATATTCCAAATTCAAAAATTAAGTCTATTTTAAAAAATTCAATTCATATAAGTTGCATTAATTAATTTAATAATTATTTCCCACTGTTAAAACAAATAGCGTGTTTTTATGAAACAATATATATTAAAACATTGACACTAGTTTAAGTCCGATTTCAAAGTGAAATTAATTCCAATGACCACTATTAGATTAAATGGTAAAAATATATTCTAATTTTACTTTAAAAACAATTCAAAAGATAATATAATAATATAAATAAATTAGATTAAAAAGAGGGTTTGAATTAAAATACAACATTTCTCACTATTCATTAAAAATGAACTTTATCGGAATGATACCAAAAATTTACACAAAGTAAATTTTGATGTCTCGATTCTAAAGAATAATTTTATTTTGTCAAATATAACACATAAAATTTTTGAAAAGTTGATTTGAAAGAGGTTCGCCATCAAAAGGCGGTTAATCGACCTTCTAAAGAATATTAGAATGTTTATGCTTAAAAATTGGAATCATTCTCATTTTTAATCCTCTAAAATTTATTGTAAAAAGTCAAAATATTTGACAAACATACATAATCATTTTTTAGTTTTTTCCATTCTTTCCTACCATTACAATGGCTAGGCGTTAACTACTATTTAAAATAATATTATTTTCAAAGAAACTCGTTGTCGCGTATTGGGTACGCCATCGAGCATAGCGTTCCCTTTAAAGTAATATTAATATTTTATTCAAAAATATGGATAAATATAAAAATTTCATATTATTTATTTACCTGGGGTGTTACATCCTTCCCCCCTTTTGGAAATTGCATCCTCGCAATTTTAAAATTGGGCTTGAAAACTTCATTGAATGTCCCACATCGGAAAAAGAGTAAATTAAACTATCACTTTAAAAGAAAGAAAGGGATGTACAAAGGTCACCCGAGTTAAACCATACTAGGATTCCATGTATGAAAATATGGACATGGAGGAATAAACAAAGGGTCATGTTCTGATGGAGATTGATAGTAAACATTTCTAGGAGAAAGTTAACCATAAGAAAATCACAAACTTGTGATTGGTTAAATGGTATTCGATTCCCCAGTAGGAAAAGTTAATAGAAAATTTTTTTGTTTTAAGTTAATTTTTATTGAGGTATTTATTCATAATGAAACAAAATTACTTATCATGTTGAATTTTAACTTTTATAAGATTTCTTACACAAACTCATATTTTCTCCAAAAGATGAGTATTTAGGAAGACCTGTTCACTATAATCAACTTCTAGAGAATCACCTAATCCACAAAAGAGAACTATATAATTCCCATTTCTTTAGATGTTAACCAAAACCAAAACCAAAATTGTTAGTACAAGATCAAATAATCTAGAAAAGGATAACCCTTTATAAAAATAAAATCAATTCTTTATCTCTAAAATTTTTCCAACAAAACCCAAAGTTCAATGAGGACCATTTGATAAACAAGTTGTCCATAAAATTCTTCAAAGTAAACCAAACTAAGATTGAAACCCAAATATTTGAAGGATTTAGTCACATAGTCTTCCAAGGTACAAATTAACTTTTACCTCCAAATAACATTAGTTGCTCTTAAATTCTCATATTGAAAAGTAATTAACCTAATCACATATCATCGATGATAGGTTAATCATTTCCATATATAACAAAAAATAAACGTACACTTGATTATTAAAATCATATAACTAAAAATAATTAGTCAAACTAACCAGGGACTTCACGTAGTCCAGTGGTAGGCGATAAATACCAGTCGCACTTTGGTTGTGGGTTCGATTCCCGCATCTTTGTCCGACGCGACGGGTTGTCACATGGTCTGCGTGTTGTCCTTTTTCCAAAACTATATAATTCTAAAATCATTCCCCAAAAAGAGATAAAATCTTCAAAAATTATCATAACATATTTTAACCTCATGTTTATCTCATGCCTTTAATTTTCAATCATAACATATAATAACCCATAATTACCTCAAAAGTAAGGATCATATAAACTCTAATGGTTACCTTTATAATTATTACCTGAACTTCCACATCGATTGGATATCTCGTACATGATGCATTACAGATCATACCAAGGTTCAAGTGGTTGATCATGACTCCTTGATAGTTGGTTTAGAACAACCACAGGTTTCCTCATTGAATCCCCCATTTTATTTAGTATCTTAATTAGAGAACCACCACAGTTTCCTTCAAACTTGTTGTCTATTTGGTGCCTGCTAGATCCATCCATTCACTAAAAACAGAAATGTCAGTGTGGGTATATCAACAAAACCATAATGTACTAATGAGGAAGGTAAACACTAAGATATACTTACTCATTCACGTTATCTAAAACTAGGAATATTTCTAAAATCCTAACCATTATGGTAATGTCACTTGTGCTTAGAGAATACCCTAACCTCTAAAGTTATCTAAACCGACCTTTGATACCAACTATAAGGCCCCATCCTTAAACCTTACTTAATCTTGAGTTATTACAAGATTACACATTGAGGATCTTTTTAGGTTTAGAGTTTTAGAGAATTAGATCATAAAACTTGCATTACATTCCACATTTAGACAAAGTGGTTACATAAAAGATAGTATTCATTTTTCCCATCAACGGAATCATATTTAAAATAAAACATGGATTATTTCGTGACACTTACTTGACACTATCATCATATCAGGTACCCTTCCCTTGACCTGTGGAAAACATATCAAAAACGTGGGATGAGCATAAAAAGCTCAGTAAGGGATATAAAAATATGGAAAAGAAACATGGGTACATGTATACATAAGAATAAAATAATACTTTACCCATAAAACATAACCACTTTAACATACCTCATAAAATCATGAATAAATCATAGAAATCATAAGACATAAAAGGTAACTTGAGGCATTCATAACATTCTTACGTAGGGAGTAACCCTCTTGGTTGCGTTTGGAATACCCACCACAGTATATTCCCTAAATCTCTTCGGAGAAACCTTAACGTTTCACTCCTTCGCATTACCCAATTCATTGGAGAGCTATATCGGTCTCACCCGCCCTTAGTTTATCACGAAACCACCTGTCTTCATAATAATTCCCAAGAACCATAACATAATCGTATCACATAAAACATGCATAAAGGAAACATAACATTTCCACTTTTCAATCACAAGATATCAATACAACACATTGATATAAAAACATTATGAAAACCATTTTCAATACCAAAATAAAAGAAAAGTAAAACATGGTATTTATTTTTCTTTAAAAAAAAACGGTATGGATTGTAGAGGAAGCTGAAACTCAAATAATGGTCACATCGGTGGAGAAGTCATTGTCACCGCATACGTACGACAGAAACATTCCATTTTGTGGTTTAGTAAACACTTCGTATAAAAATGATTCCTTTTGAATAAACATAAAATTAAAATGGTTTTATACTCCATATAAAATTAGGTTGTGTATAAAACAAAATATGCCTCAATGAAAGGAGATTGAGATGAAGTCCCATACAAAGACAATATCCTTGGATTAAGGACAAATCAGTTACATAATTATGCGTGACAAAAAAATACACCCAATATAAGTGGATATTAAGTGTAAAATAATAAAAGGTCATTCACACATATTCAAAGGATGACATATTCAATAACTACATGTGAACCCAAAGAAATCAAAATTGGGTTAATCAGTTCCCTTGACAGCCTAACAGTGTCACATCAAAATGAGTTGATGAGAGATAAAAAAGGGTATCTCATCACTTGGACATAAAATTTAAATCAATAAGTATATATAAGAACATATCCCAACATAATAATATGTAATTTAAAATACATAACAAAAGAAGTCTTTTTTAAAAACAGGAGGGTGAAAGGTTCCCTTACTGACTTGGGTAACTTTCGAAACGTACACCCCATTAAAGAAGGGTCATACAATGAATATGTAAATACCCATAAATGAAATTATATTACACAAGGAGTATAATAATGGGAATTACATATACCACTCAAAGGAAATGGTGGAAAATGTAGCATAAATCTCACGGGAATAAAAGTGAGATGAAAAATCCCTTACGAAAACTCGGCAGCCTAACAACGCCACTTAAAACTTCCAAAAATGGATTGATGAGATCAAATAGGATCTCTCATCATATTAAAATAAAATTTAAAGAAAGAGGAATATAAATGAACATCCCCCAACATAACAAATAGGAGCTTTAAAGAAGTGACATAGAGGGGAGTACATAAAAAGAAAGAGAGAGGTTGGATCTCTTACGAAAATTCGGCAGCCTAACGACGCCACTCAAAACATCCAAAATGGATTGATGAGAGAAAATATGATATCTCATCATATTAAAATAAAAATTACAGTAGGAATAATATAAAAGAATATCCCAATAATAAGAAACATGAGCATAAAAGGAATGACATAAAAGAGTGTACTTAAAAAGAAAGAGAGGAGTAGGATCCCTTACCTCGGGTCCGACATGACTCGATCTTTCTTTAACGTCCTAAATAATAAACATGAGTTAATTTATACTTTCTTAATACCCTTTTTCAAAACCATTATTCCTTTTATATCACTTATTTACATGTTATAAACATTATGTAATCATTTAAGTTAATAATGTTTGTTTTGTCGATATTTGGTTCTTAAGTCGAAAGTTAACTTCTTACAATTAAATGTTGTTCGTGTGGTAAAAGGTTCATTATATCCAGAATTATATTCATGATTTGGATATCATATATATCATATATATCCATAATATACATGTATTTATAATATTACATAATCATTTAGAGGTAAGAAATGAAATGCGCTGTTCATGGAGACGGTAAGCCGTACGTACGCATGAACGCTACTTTCATTTCTATGTCATATTAATGGAATTGAAACTAAATGAGAGGTATGTATATTTTAATTCCATAATTATATTCATCATTTATATGTAACATAAATCATATATAATAACTTTAAATACATCATTTATACATCCCACATATGTCATTAACGATTCAAATCACTTTGAGGGGGCGGTAGTCTGCACTTCCTAAAATGAAATTATCGTGTTTACCCAGAATGGAAACCATAAAGTTATGCCATAAAAGAAAAATATAGAAACATAAACATATTATATATCATATATAAATATAGTTACATCTTAATGGACACCTTTTAAGGTGTTATATGAGTGTTGAACAATCATCGTTTCGTGAGACATAAATTCGCCATCCACAAAAACAGTATGTTCTTTAACCATTTGATGTAGGTGTGTGTAAGTGTAGCTCGAATTATTCTTATAAAAACATCCTAGTATATTGAAGATACTGGATTTGTTACAAATTAAATGAATAAAAGGATTTTAGGGGGTTGGAGAAGCAAAATAATACAAAAGAACACAAGTGAAGACCTTACCTTAAAATCGGGTAACCCTTTTTGATTTGAGATCAAAGGCTTCCTTGGGAAGACTTCTGCCCAAAGTGAGGCTTCTAGGAGTTAGAGAGGGATGTGGAGAGGAAATATGGGCAGGGGATAGCCGAGAAAAAGGCTTTGGAAGTGTGAGTAAGGAGGTAGAGGTGGCGGGCCTTTTATAAGAGGAGAGGAGGGGCACTCTTGGAAAGTAAAGAAATGTTACTTTATTTGAAAATGAGTTTCGGATTTAAAAGGTCCCACATTGATATAATTCGAGGATATGGTGATAAGGTTTATAAATCCACAAATACAATAGGTTTTGGACATTTTTAGGTCATATATTTTACATGATCTTTTCATTTTATTTAAATCCTTTATTAATGAGGTAATCGCTGCATCATTATGATGTCATAAATAATTTTATTTATTTAATGTATAAAAATTATAAAAAAATATAATGATGTAGTAAATAGTTTTAGATTTCAAATGACTGTTTATAGTAAAAAATATGACTTGTATAACCCCATGTAAAAATTGTTTTCGTAAAACAACTCATGTTTGTGTCATTTTTACTTTTACATTAAATAAAAAGTTATTTATGTCATTTCCCAACCAAAGTGGCTCCATGGGTCCCCAATTTGACCCATGGATTTTCTCGGTCGGCCATGACACATAAAATAAGGTTAAGACATGTGTCAAGCTCATCTCATATTATTAAAACATTATTTTTACCTTAAACTACAATAATTACCTCTAATCACGATTAAGAACATAAAAGTTACTATTCACCAAAAAACTATATTAACCCCATTGAACCACATATTACTTCCTAATGACAACCATGTATGTAGGATTTTTTAAATTCAAAACACATAGGTGGTAAAATATCATTTAAATGGAAAATCAGTTTTTATAAGTACCACTTAGTGGTTTCACTATTCATAAAAAATTGAAGTTTTTCAGAAAAATACCAAAACTTCACCCTAAGCTATATTTGATATTATGAATTCAAAAATGAATTCTATTTTTACAAAATTCAAAACATATAAGTTGCATTAATTAATTTAATAATTTTTTCCCGCTTTCAAAAGAAATAGCGTGTTTTTAAGAAACAATATCTATTAAAAGATTGACACTAGTTTAAGTCCGATTTCAAAGTGAAATTAATTCCAATGACCAATATTGTATTAAATGGTAAAAATATATCCTAATTTTACTTTAAAAACAATTAAAAAGATTATATAATCATATAAATAAATTAGATTAAAAAGAGTTTTTGAATTAAAATACAACATTTCTCACTATTCATTAAAAAATGAACTTTATCGGAATGATACAAAAAATTTACACAAAGTAAATTTTGATATCTCAATTCTAAAGAATAATTTTATTTTGAAAAATATAACACATAAAATTTTCAAAAAGTGGATTTGAAAGAGGTTCGCCATCAAAAGGTGGTTAATCGACCTTCTAAAGAATATTAGAATGTTTATGCTTAAAAATTGGATTCACTCGCATTTTTAATCCTCTAACAATAATTGTAAAAAGTAAAAATATTTGACAAACATACATAATCATTTTAATTAGTTCCATTCTTTCCCGCCATTATAACGGCTAGGCGTTAACTACCATTTAAAATAATATTATTTTCAAAGGAACTCGTTGTCACGTATTGGGTACACCATCGAGCATAGCGTTCCCTTTAAATTAATATTATTATTTTATTCACAAATATGGATAAATATAAAATTTTCATATTCTTTATTTAACTGGGTTGTTACATCCTTCCCCCTTTTGGGAATTGCGTCCTCACAATTTTAAAATTGGGCTTGAAAACACCATTGAATGTCCCACATCAGAAAAGGAGTAAATTAAACTATCACTTTAAAAGAAAGAAAGGGAAGTAAAAAGGTCACCCGAGTTAACCCATACTAGGATTCCATGTATGAAAATATGGACATGGAGGGAAAAAAAGGGTCATGTTCTGATGGAGAGTGATAGTAAACATGTCTAGGAAAAAGTTAACCATAAGAAAATCACAAACTTGTGATGGGTTAAACGGTATTCGATTCCCCAATAGGAAAAGTTAATAGAAAAGATTTTTGGTTTATGTTAATTTTTATTGAGGAATTTATTCATAAGGAAACAAAATTACTTATCATGTTGAATTTCAACTTTTATTAGATTTCTTACACAAACTCATATTTTCTCCAAAAGACGAGTATTTAGGAAGACTTGTTCAATATAATAAACTTCTAGAGAATCACCTAATCCAAAAAAGAGAACTATATACTTCCCATGTCTTTAGACGTTAACCAAAACCAAAACAAAAATGGTTAGTACAAGATCAGATAATCCAGAATAGGATAACCCTTTATAAAAAGAAAATCAATTCTTTATCTCCAAAATTTGTCCAACAAAACCCAAAGTTCAATGAGGACCATTCGATAAACAATTTTTCCATAATATTCTTCAAAGTATACCAAACTAAGATTGAAACCCAAATAATTTAAGGATTTAGTCACATAGTCTTCCAAGGTACAAATTAACTTTTACCTCCAAATAACATTAGTTTCTCTTAAGTTCTCATATTGAAAAGTAATTAACCTAATCACATATCCTCGATGATAGGTTAATCATTTTCATAGAAAACCCAAAATAAACTTACTCTTGAATCTTAAAATCATATAACTAAAAAAAATTAGTCAAACTAACCAGGGACTTCACGTTGTCCAGTGGTAGGTGATAAATACCTGTCGCACTTTGGTTGTGGGTTTGATTCCCACAGCTTTGTCCGACGCGATGGGTTGTCACATGGTCTATGGGTTGTCCTTTTTCCAAAACTATATAATTCTAAAATCAATTACCAAAAACATATAAAATCTTCAAAAATTATCATAACATATTTTAACCTCAAGTTTATCTCATGCCTTTCATTTTCCATCATAACATATAATAACCCATAGTTACCTCAAAAGTAAGGATCATATAAACTCTAATGGTTACCTTTATAATTATTACCTCAACTTCCACATCGAGTGGTCATATCGTACATGATGCATTATAGATCATACCAAGGTTTAAGTAGTTGATCATAACTCCTTGATAGTTGGTTTAGAACAACAACGAATTTCCACATTGAATCCCCCATTTTATCTAGTATCTTAATCAGAGAACCACCATAGTTTCCTTCAAACTTGTTGTCTCTTTGGTGCCTTCTAGATCCATCCATTCACTAAAAACTGAAATGTCAGTGTGAGTATATCAACAAAACCATGCTGTACTAATGAGGAAGGTAAACAGTAAGAAATACTTACTCATTCACATTATCTAAAACTAGGACTCTTTCTGAAATCCTAACCATTATGGCAATGTCACTTGTGCTTAGAGAATACCCTAACCTCTAAAGTTATCGAAAACGACCTCGAATACCAACAATAAGGCCCCAGCCTTAAACCTTACTTAATATTGAGTTATTACAAGATTACAGATTCAGGATCTTTTCAGGTTTAGATTTTTAGATAATTAGATCATAAAACTTGCATTACATTCCACATTTAAACAAAGTGGTTACATAAAAGATAGTATTCATTTTTCCCATCAATGGAAACATATTTAATATAAAACATGGATTCTTTCTTGACACATCCTTGACACTATCATCATATCATGTACCCTTCCCTTGACCTGTGAAAAACATTTCAAAAACTTTGGATGAGCATAAAAATCTCAGTAAGGGATATAAAAATATGGAACGGAAACATGAGTACATGTATACATAAGAATGAAATCATAATTTACCCATAAAAAATAATCACTTTAACATACCTCATAAAATCATGAATAAATCATTGAAATCATAAGACATAAAAGGTAAGATGAGGCATTCATAACATTCTTACATAGGGAGTAACCCTCTTGGTTACGTTTGGAATACCTACCACAGTATATTACCTAAATCTCTTTATAGAAACCTTAACTTTTCACTCCATCACGTTACCCAATGAATTGGAGAGCTATATCGGGATCAACCGCCCTTAGTTTATCACGGAACCACTCATTTTCATAAAAATTCCCAAGAACCATAACATAATCGTATCACATAAAACATGCATAAAGGAAACATAACATTTACACTTTTCAATCATAATATATCAATACAACACATTGATATAAAAAAATTATGAAAACTATTTTCAATACCAAAATAAAAGAAAAGTAAAACATGGTATTTATTTTTCTTTTAAAAAAATTGTATGGCTTGTAGAGGAAGAAAAAACTCAAACAATGGTCACGGCAGTAGAGAAGTCGTTGTCACCGCATACGTACGACAGAAACATTCCCTTTTTTTGTTTATTAAACACTTCGTATAAAAAAGTTTCCTTTTGAATAAACGTAAAATTCAAAGGGGTTTATACACCATATAAAAGTAGGTTGTGTATAATACAAAATATGCCTCAATGAAAGGATATTGAGACGAAGTCCCATACAAAGACGATATCCTTGGATTAAGGACAAATCAATTACATAATTATGTGTGACAAAAAAATGCACCCAATATAAGTGGATATTAAGTGTAAAATTATCAAAGGTCATTCACACATATTCAATGGATGACATATTCAATAACTACCTATTGAACACAAAGAAATCAAAATTGGGTTAAGAAGTTCCCTTGACATCCTAACAGTGTCACATCAAAATGAGTTGATGAGAGATAAAAAGGGTATCTCATCACTTGGACATAAAATTTACATCAATAAGGATATAGAAGAACATATACCAACATAATACGATGTAATTTAAAATAAATAACAAAAGAAGTCTTTTTTAAAAAGAGGAGGGTGAAAGGTTCCTTTACCGACTTGGGTAACTTTCGAAACGTACACCCCATTGAAGAAGGGTCATACAATGAATATGTAAATACCCATAAATGAAATTATATTACACAAGGAGTATAATAATGGGTAGTACATATACCACGCAAAGTAAATGGTGGAAAATGTAGCATAAATATCACGGGAATAAAAGTGAGATGAAAAATCTCTTACGAAAACTCGGCAGCCTAACAGTGCCACTTAAAACTTCCAAAAATGGATTGATGAGATCAAATAGGATTTCTCATCATATTAAAATAAAATGTACAGAAATATGAATATAAATGAACATTCCCAAACATAACAAATAGGAGCTTTAAAGAAGTGACATAAAGGGGCATACTTAAAAAGAAAGAGAGAGGTTGGATCTCTTACGAAAATTCGGCAGCCTAACGGCGCCACTCAAAACATCCAAAATGGATTGATGAGAAAAAATAGGATATCTTATAATATGAACATAAAAATTATAGTAGGAGTAATATAAAATAACATCCCAATCATAAGAAGGATGAGCTTAAAAGGAATGACATAAAAGAGTGTACTTAAAAAGAAAGAGAGGAGTAGGATCCCTTACCTCGGGTCTGACTTGACTCAATCGTTGTTTAACGTCCTGAATAATAAACTTGAGTCAATTTATAATTTCTTAAAACCTTTTTCAAGTTCATAATTCCTTTTATATCACTTATTTTCCTTTTTATAAACATTATGTAATCATTTAAGTTAATAATGCTTGTTTTGTCGGTATTTGGTTCTTAAGTCGAATGTGGACTTCTTACAATTACATGTTGTTCGTGTGGTGAAAGGTTCATTATATCCAGAATGATATTCATGATTTGGATATCATATATATCATATATATCCAGAATATACATGTATTTATAATATTACATAATCATTTAGAGATAATAAATGAAATGAACCGTTCATGGAGACGGTAAGCCGTACGTACGCATGAACGCTACTTTCATTTCTATGTCATATTAATGGAATTAAAACTAAATGAGAGGTATGTATATTTTAATTCCATAATTATATTCATAATTTAAATGTAACATAAATAATATATAATAACTTTAAATACATCGTTTATACATCCCACATATGGCATTAACGAATCAAATCACTTTGAGGGGGCGGTAGTCTGCACTTCCTAAAATGAAATTATCGTGTTTACCCACAACGGAAACCATAAAGGTATGACACAAAAGAAAAATACAGAAACAGAAACATATTATATATCATATATAAATATAGTGACATATTAATGGCCACCTTTTAAGGTGTTATATGAGTGTTGAACAATCATCGTTTCGTGAGGCAGAAATTCGCCATCCACAGAAACAGTATGTTCTTTAACTATTTGATGTAGGTGTGTGTAACTGTAGCTCGAATGATTCTTATAAAAACATCCTAGTATATTGAAGATACTGGAGGTTTTACAAAAGAAATGAATAAAAAGAGTTTAGGGGGTTGGAGAAGCAAAATAAAACAAAAGAACAGAAGTGAAGACATTACCTTAAAATCGGGTAACTCTTTTTGATTTGAGCTCAAAGGGTTCCTTGGGAAGACTTATGCCCAAATTGAGGCTTCTAGGAGTAATAGAGGGATGTGGAGAGGCAAAATTGGAAGGTATTGGCCGAGCCAAAGGCTTTGGAAGTGTGGGTAAGGAGGTAGAGGTGGGGGCCTTTTATAAGAGGAGAGGAGGGGCACTCTTGGAAAGTAAAGTAATGTTACTTTATTTGAAAATGAGTTTCGGATTTAAAAGGTCCCACGTTGTTATAATTCTAGGATAAGGTGATAAGGTTTCTAAATAAACCATTCCAATAGGTTTTGGACATGTGTAGGTCATAGATTTTACATTATCTTTTCATTTTATTTAAATGCTTTATTAATGAGGTAATCGCTGCATCATTATGATGTCATAAATAATTTTATTTATTTAATGTCTAAAATTTATAAAAAAAATATAATGATGCATTAAATCGTTTTAGCTTTCAAATGACTATGTATAGTCAAAAATATTACTTGTATAACCCCATGTAAAAATTGTTTTAGTAAAACAACTCATGTTTGTGTCATTTTTACTTTTACATTAAATAAAAAGTTATTTATGTAATTTCCCAACCAAAGTGGCTCCATGGGGTCCCCAAGTTGACCCATGGATTTTATTGGTCGTCCATGACACATCCAATAAGGGTAGAACATGTTTCAAGCTCATATCATATTATTAAAACATTATTTTTACCTTAAACTACACTAATTACCTCTAATCGCGATTAAGAACATAAAAGTTACTATTCACCAAAATATTATTTTAATCCCATTGAACCACATTTTACTTTCTAATGACAACCATGTATGTTGAATTTTTGAAATTCAAAACACTGAGGTAGTAAAATTTCATTTAAACGGAAAATCAGTTTTTATAAGTACCAATTAGTGGTTTTACTATTCATCAAAAATTGAAGTTTTTCAGAAAAATACCAAACCTTTACCCTAAGCTATATTTGATATTACAAATTCAAAAATGAAGTCTATTTTAAAAAAATCAAAACATTTATGTTTCATTAATTAATTTAATAATTATATCTGCTGTCAAAACAAATAGCGTGTTTTTAAGAAACAATATCTATTAAAAGATTGACACTAGTTTAAGTCCGATTTCAAAGTGAAATTAATTCCAATGACCACTATTGGATTAAATGGTAAAAATATATTCTAATTTTACTTTGAAAACAATTAAAAAGATAATCTAATCATATAAATAAATTAGATTAAAAAGAGGTTTTGAATTAAAATACAACATTTCTCACTATTCGTTAAAAAATGAACTTTATCCGAATGATACCAAAATTTTACACAAAGTAAATTTTGATGTCTCGATTCTAAAGAATAATTTTATTTTGTCAAATATAACACATTAAATTGTCAATAAGTGGATTTGAAATAGGTTCTCCATCAAAAGGCGGTTAATCAACCTTCTAAAGAATATTAGAATGTTTATGCTTAAAAATTGGATTCATTCGCATTTTTAATCCTCTAACATTTATTGTAAAACGTAAATTTTTTTGACAAACATACATAATAATTTTTTAGTTAGTTCTGTTATTTCTCGCCATTACAATGGCTAGTAATTAACTACCATTTAAAATAATATTATTTTCAAAGGAACTCATTGTCGCCTATTGGGTACACCATCGAGCATAGCATTCCCTTTAAAGTAATATTAATATTTTATTCACAAATATGGATAAATATAAAAATGTCATATTCTTTATTTACCTGGGGTATTACATATATGCACATGTAAAACAATTATCCTTTATTATTCCTAACCTGATCATTCTTCTTGTATGAACATACCACATCAAGGATGGACTAATTTCTTTAGAACCCCAGTTACATTGAGTCAACTAATTGTTTTTATTAATTAATAGATTCATGTCTTGTACACCATTTTCATTTTTTGGAAATATTAGATGCATGGGGAGAAAACAAATCGAGGAGAACTGGGTAGTCTACCCTATTTAGCAAGTGTTGTATATACCATAGATAAATGATTTGTAGTTGGTTTAACCATTCTTGTTTCATTAGAAGTATTATGTTATAGATATTTCTAATGGTTAATTATGATGGATTTGAATGTGATACACAATTTCTTACATTGGGATCACCATGTTTTCTTTCCATGGAAACTCCCAAAGATTCCCTCATCCACAACTGAGTATGGACATGTTATCTAATGGTAGGTGGTTAATTGGGATTCCATACCCAATTTAACTTATGAACTCACATTGGTCAATATGATGTGAGGGAGGGATTGTCACACCCTTTTAGGGGAATTATTTCTTAATATGATACTCTTTTATAGATTAGAGATATCATTATAAATCTATACCAAATACCTATATGATATTGGATACCCTAATAAAATGATCATGTTTTAAACCCTTATATGTGTAATGGGGAGTCTATTAATAGGTAAATCTTTATATATCAGAGTTTCTTCAACTGTTTCACATAAAAATTAAATTCTTATATTTTGAAGTTGTACAACTAGGAACTTTAGAGATTAATTCTATATAAGGAGTTCATTGATATCTTGAGTATGGGATTGAAATTTATGAGGTGTCCTACATATCCTGACTATAATAGAAATAATAACAAATTTAGTTCATCGAAACTGTGTAGTTTAACTACATGTGAAATAAATATATAATTTAGCTTTGAAACCAAATTTTTATCTTGAGCATCATAGAGTAATCTAATTTATCCCACCTATGACATGAATTAGATTCATAATAGTTCAATCAATCCCAAGCACCTACCCCAAGGTGGATGTCCATGTATAGGGATATCATATCATGTTGATGAATGTGTCTTACACACAATGGTTTCCCTTGATGGGGAGATTCATGATTCAAATGATATATTCATTGAAAATCCCTAATCTCATGGGAGCCCAACTGGGTGAGATAAAAAAAGAACAACATGTAATTTATCACTATATGTGGATGTGGGACTCAAACACTAGGGTGACCCTTATGGGGAATTTTAAATGGATCTCTAACTTTAGGAAGGAGTCCTACGTATCCAATTTATTATTGGAATCAGATTCAACCTAGTTAGTTTGGCTTCTCAATCCACTAATGGATGGGGAAGATTGACAATACTTGGGTATAGATTATTTATAGATCATTATAATGTGGGATACATGGAGGGAAATACACTATGGTACATTTTCATTGAAGATCAGGCCTTAGAAAAAATCATATATATCCTGTATATGGCAGGAATCTTAGTTCTCATAGTTTGTTTGGCATCTTAATCCAAAATTATAAGAAAAAAATGGTATGCTCGTAGGAGATATTGGATCATGATAAGTATAATTTTAGAGATATGGAGGGACTCACACTGACATATATTCCCATTAGATCTCAGGCCTTAGTAAGTATTCATATGTATCCTCATTATGTCATGAATCAGAGTTCATATAGTTTAGTTTTGGTATGTAAGAGTATGTCTATCTGGTAGAGTTATAATGTATTAATGTTTTTACATGACATATCTTGATTTTCATCCAAAAATGTCCTGAGTGTCTTCCTATAATGTCTTGATTTTGTAGAGAACATGTCCAAATTCAATCGTATGGTCCAATTGACTAATCTGTGGGACATCAGATAATCTAGATGGCATGCTTGGGATATATCACATGATAATGGATGATATGTCTAGTTGGTGTTTCAGGACATGGGAAACATGCATTGAGGGAATCATAAGACATTAACGACATGTCTAGGAGGATATCACATGATATGACTAGAAATCCAGGGGGCTTCTCAAATCCTGGATGACTAGTATAGAGGATATAACATGACCTGAATAACTTGTCAAAAGGACATTACAAAATCTAAATGAAATATTGGGTGGTCATTACCTGATCGAGGAAAACATGTCTAAAGGGTGTTGTATGATCAATGCCATCAAGTTTAGAGAATATTCCAAGACCAAGTTGACATGCCCTGGTGGAATTATGAGACCTATCTGACATGCCAAGGTGTCGTCTTATATCTTGGGGGACAATTCTAGGATACGTCACAATATATAGAAGATAATATTGGAGTACTTTATGAGACATTTTTTCTTGCCCTAAATAAGTCAGATAAGATTCATGACATATAAAAAAGGATATCTCACGATCTAAGTGATATGTTAGGAGAGTGTCACCTGACATGGGTTACATGTCCCTGTGTAGCCCTAGGATCTATATAGGTCATGTGAAGAATGTAATTATTTTCGTAACTTTCATTACATAATACCTTCACCTATTTATTCATTATTTCATCGTTGATTTCTTATGTACCTAATTTTTTATTTCTTTTTTATAATTTTTTTGACACATTCGACATGAAGGACCGTTGTTTCATAATCTGGTTGAAATGTAGGAAGTCCTTCATGTGATCTTTAAAGTGTTCATGGAAAGTACAAGTTCATGCTGTGTAATAAGATATGTCATTCCTTGGGTTTTAAATATTTTAAGACCTCATGATCATGTGACCTTCCACTCTATGAAGTCCTCTCTATCATCAATACATGTATTGGGTTGATTATCCTTCTTATGTTGAGGGGAAATTTTATATGATTCGGTACCCGTTTATAGGCCTACTTATTTGAGACATGACTCAAAAATGAGCTAGAGTATATGTGTTGGTTTTTGTATCATACTACTTGGATGATAAAGCAATAGGTAATCTTATGGGGTATTGACTAATATTTAATGGTCGCGATAATATCCCTCTATTTCCAAGTTTACTAGACCTCATCCAATTAAATGGATTTGTCTTAACAATGTTGACATGTCAAAAAACCTTTATAAGGTTACTAAAACATGTATATGATTCTTCACAAGATCAGGATTCCCTTGGTAAGTATTTCACAGGATCGAATATAAATCATATTTAGTTATTTTAATGATAAGGATGTCCTATCAAGGGAACCTATATGAGATCAGACCGATAAAACTAAGGGCCTTGGTGAAATCATGTATGCTTATTGTGGGGGCCTCGCATGATCAGTGGTGATCACCAAGGGTGTATAACACCTTCTATGTGATTTATATCATATCCTTGATTTAGAAGAAGCTTACGAATTCCCCCTTTTTTATTTTCTTCTTTATTCAATAAGAATATGATATCTCGTTCATTTGTGAATGTATTTCAATGAAAATTACTCTTATTTTCTATGATGCATCGCAAAACCAATATTGGATCTTTTGGTGATGCACAATAATTTTCATAGACACCCCCATCTTGTATATGGATACATAAGGGAAGTGAATAATCAAATGAAAATGTCCAAAACCCATCAAATGATGAAGTTTATATGTCAACAAGAACTTCTAAGATAATATGGACATGTCTCTATGGGATTTAAAAGGTAGTTTGATCTCACTAATCTTCTCACATGAAACTCAATGAAAAAATGAGGTATCTACATTTTTCATATTTTCATCCTTTATTTTATATGTGGTTTTCGGTGATTGTGAAGCATCCTCTGGTTGACAACTCATATGATCTGAAGATCTTGTCTAGTATCATTCATATGATCATCATTTATTTTTTGGGTTCCTTCATAATAATATAGATTCTTGTAAAATGTGCCTCACATGATCAAATATAGATCATTTTTTTCACATGACCCATTCGTATGACATTCTAATGGTCACGCAATTCCATGACCTTATATGGGTTATAATATATATGCAAGTTGGCTACCATATCTTCTTTTTTGAGGGTAAAACAACACCCATGATATAGGTATATTTTATATTTTATATTTTAGTATTCTCATTTTATGGGTGATAACCTTGTATTAAGGAATCCAATACTTAAGGTAATATATTTATAGTCACTCTTTCATTTTTGTGAGTCATATTCTATATCCACAATTAGTTTTTCCTATATATACAACGACATTAAAATGTTATATCAGGAATCATGTTCTTTTTAAGATATTTAATTTTTCATATTTTTATTCATTAATGGGGATTATGATTAAATAAATTCTTATGTGGTTTGTAATTTTGGTATCTATTTTATTTCAATGGAGCACAAACCTTCATAATCACATTTTTTATTTTTGGGGGGTATATAACACCAATGAATCACATTTATTATTCATATCATGAAAATTATGAACTATAAATATCCATGTATTATTATCTCTTTCTTGGGGATTATGATTCGAAACATCCAAAAGTGGTAAGGGTTTGATGTTACAATCTTATTTTTTATCAATATTTTTTTTATTTTGATGTTGGAATCCTATGAAATATATTTCTAAGAAACTCATGAATATCCTTCTCCTATTTCAATATCATAAAATAACATGTGTCACTTTAATTTTCCTTCATCATATATACAAGTTTTCAAAAGAATGTTTTTGAAGAAAATCATGTTAATTTCACTCTTTTGTCAAAATTCTTTTTTCTGCAAATCCATATTTCCTAAAAGTGATTTCAATAATGTTTTTCTATAATTATTTGAATTTTTTTATACCAATTATTATTTTTTACATAAAGTTTTAAAAGTAATCTTCCAATGATCTCCAAAAAGGTATGTTTTACTTTTCTTAAAAATGTGAAATGAATAATTTCTTTAATGTTTATGGGAAATAAATATATCTCCTTCCATCATGACCACTCAATTATTTAAAGATCCCTTTACATGTTTCCAAGGTAATTTTAAATGAAAAATTATTTCTTAAAATTTGGTAAGTGTCATGATATTAAATATATGATTTCAAAGGGAAAAGGTTATTTTCCTCAATAATTGTTCCCAATAATCATTAGAAATCATTTTCCATATAATATGTCGTCCATTGATGTCACTTATGATTTACTAGGTATGTGATGCAATGATACCTTCCTTAGGATTTCAATGGATGGTTAATTTTTTTGATGATAATATTTTTATGAATCTTTTTCTTTTACAGTGGTTATACTACGATGAAATGTTTACGAACAAATATATTTTAATTGGTTTTGAAAAGATGAATTGTTTATTAACTTGTGGAAAACAAATGTATAATTTTCATTATGATGTGATTAGTACCTGTATCTCCCTCTAATAAATTTGGTAAATATGGATAACTCATGACTTAATTATGTTATATATGAACCTAATTTCATGTTCAAAATGGCATTATTGGACCCAGTTTCATGTCCATGGGGTTATGTGTGGATCTAGTTTCATTTCCATAATGTTTTTTTGGACCTCAATACATGTGTGTATGGTTATGTATAGACCTAGTTTCATGTCCATTTGATTATATGTCTTCATGGATTCATTTTTATAATATTATTTGAGGTGTGGCTTCCATTACCTTAATTAAATTAGTGAACATGATTCTATTTAAACATTTTTACAATTTTATTAGCTTATATTTTTACCATATTCATATTTCTTTGTTATTCTCTAATTACATGTTTTCATTAATTCCTTGATGATTCAAGTCCAATGAACTATCAATAGTTATATCAACTAAAAAGTTTTATCTTTTTTCTATAGGGTATGATTTTCTATTGTTAATCTCATGTTTTAATACCCTCATGATCATGTTATCCCAATGTGGTCATTGATATATTCTTTTTTTACCCATTTTAAGAATATGATCTACCCCTTTCTTATTTTCATTTCCCACAATTATGAAGAAGGTTCTTCAGTTGGGAATGTCTTTGAAGATTCATATATGGGAAGATATTTATAGTAGATGTTGGAGATATTTAAATAAATCAGAAGATTGAGAATCTAGTTTCCAAAGAAAATAATATTATAAAGTACTTCGGTGTTTACTTGTGAATTGTATTGAATATTCATCTAAAATGACATAATTTTTATGTATGAAAATAATGTGCCTCTATTGTCAGAATCAAATAAATGGAATGAATCCAATCCTTAGAAATGCTAACTGGTTAACGTTGGGGGACACATGACAATCCGTCCAAGGGATTCATGAGGAAAGGTATGCCACTAGGGGTGGTGGTAAGAGTCCCACCTAAGAGATGTATCCACCCATGGAGTGTTATCCTAGGTATCAATTATTTACCAATGGTTACAATTAAGAAATATTATATTTTATGTAATTTAAATTGTTTATTAAACCTTTAGATATTAGGGTTAGAAGACATTCATGAAAACCTTATGGATAATTATAAGTCTAGAATAATATACTATTGTTTTTTATGGGAGATATTTATTTATATTAAAATAAATTTTACCCCAATTTGAATACATTAAGTGTATGTGGATCCAGAATAGTTTTACTTAGGGGTAATAACTATGAAAGTTACAAATTTGGATTTGACATTATTATAAAATAGTGTTCAATAATTGGCTTTACGGAACACCTAGTTTGATAGTCCCATGGGATATTCATTTATTAATATTCACTTTCATTATGACCTATTATAATGGATTTGAAAATATGATGATCATTGATAGACTTGTTCAAACATAAGGGGTATAATATTTAAATGAAGGTGTCATGATTTAGATATCCTATAAATTATTTTTCATGATTATGTGGTTTTCAACTATGATTATTGTTTCTCACACAATGTTTTTTGGATTTATTCAATGTATGTAACTTAAAGGATTCATGATAACAATGAATGTGAAGGATAATTCAATAACCATTCTCTTGAGAAACCTTGTGTATTATACGTTTGGATGCAATATTTTGTGAATATACTCACTCAACTATCCCAAGATATATGTGATAACACATTCTATGTTGAACTTTTGAATTTACCATGGATGATACAAGATGAAATTAAATATTTTATGCAATAACATCAACCATCCTTCTATTAGACTTATAATCTACTAGTTACTAAAAATGGATCAATATTATGGAAAATTTATTTTCTATTCTTTAGTGTTCAGACCATGAAATGGGTTTACTAGATATTTGTTATTTGAAATGTGAATAATATCAATGGTGGAATCACATTAAGTATGCGAGGAAAGAGGGTCGAAATGAATCAATTAAATTAGATGAGTTTAAGAGAATATTTTTCAGTATGTACTTCCATTTCAATATACATAAAAATTAGAAAAGGAACTACATGAACCTAAGTGGAAAGTTTATGAATCCATTGAAAACTATGTGGTAAATTTTAAAATCATTTTATCGTATGATTCATGTTTAATCATTATTCATGACAAAGATAATCATTTCTTTAGTGGTCTAAAACTATGTCTTTGAATTTAATTATCCATAAGGTACTTCAGAATCTATAAAGAAACCATTTAATGTGTACTAAAATTATAAATTAAAAAGGGAAATCCTCATGGTTTTAGTGATAAGATAATTAATATGTAGTGTAAGGAAGATGTAGTGATATATCAAATGGTGGGAAGAAAATGATTCAAACTTCTACTTCCCAAAATTTCTAGAAACATGGACATTGATTGAAGGAATTTAAAATTGTTGTAAAGAGTCTAATCATTGAAATGCATAGATAGACAGTTCTAAATATAACACCACACAAAAAAACATTATATAGATGCACTAATTTGTAGAATTAGGAGAATAATATTTCTAATTTAATGGATAATAAGGATAATAAGACACAACAACCTATGACCAAGGGAAAAATGGAATTTTTATGTAATCACAATAACAGATGTTAATATTAATAATTTGTTCATGATTTTCCTCCATATCATTGTTTTGAAAATAATATATTTATTTTTATGATACAGCCCTATGAAAATAATTTTTTTCATCATTTTAAAAAATTATGTGATTCTAAGATTGATTATCTCACCATATATAGATTATTGAATAATCAACGCACATGTGATATTCTTAATCATTATATGATCATCTATTATTGAAAGGATAAACCTTGAATTCAAATAGAAATACTTTTTTATTTATGATAGAAACATATTTATGGATTAAATGGATAATGGTCATATAAAAGAATATATTATTTTATTTTTTAAAATTGTAAGTATATTTACATTTTGGCCTGATACTTTATGAGGGATAACAATTTTCATTTTAATTGCTAAATTTATCGTGGAAAGATATGAGATCAATGATTTCCAATATTAGGGATTCAATTTCAATAATACATATCTTATAGAATGCCTGTGGTTAATTTTTTTTTTGGAATGGGTTAAGTTTAACTTTTAGTGTTTTTTTGAAGTTTTATAATACAATGTTTTTTACATATACATATTGGATAACATTTATAAACCATTTTTGTTTTGTTTAATATCTTGGGAGATGAGGGATAAATTTTCATCTTTTTAGGGATATTATGATACATTAGAAGTCAAATATATTTCTTTAGACATGAAAATAAAAAATATTTTTCAATATTAATTTCTTGGAGTAAAAAATGATTTTAAAATTGATCAAAGCCCAATTAAAGGGTTATATTATGCTAATGAAATGGAATGTGATCGAGTATATATTCTCATTAAAATTCATCAACATTATAAAAATGATCTTGAAATAAAGAAGTTATAAATTTACCTTTATTTATGATGAATGAATGGTTTTTTAACCATCATATATTTATGGATTTTTGGTTATCAACTTTCATCAGATCATGTTCTCTATCACTCTCCATTAGTATTTATGAATTAACAGTAACTTCCATCTCTATATTTTCAGTTTTCATAAATTTTCTCTTATTTATATACATTGTTATGTTGTATTCTAGATGATCTTAATAATTTCATTCACCTCATTTCAATAAGAATTTTATATGATTGTTTTTACAATTTGGGTTTTCCATGATGTGATTATAAAATGTTAAACCCACCGTGCACAAGTTCAATTTGTGAGGAAATAATTTATCAAAGAGGTAGAATGTAACACCTGTTGATTTTATGAAATATGTTTTCTAAATAAGTTTAATATGTTTGATATCTTACGTTATACACAGTTTCTAGTTGTAGAAAACCACAATATACTATTAATATTTTTATTAAACATGATTTTTATAACATAAAAATTAAATTAGTGAGAATGATTAAGACTAAATAAATTATTTAAAATATATTTTTTATTAATTAATAAATTAAATTATTTTGATATAAATTAATTATAAGTTAAATTAAAAAAAAATTTAAATTAATGATTTACTGGAAAACAATATTTATGCACAAAATGTGTTTCTATACTTATAACAAATTCATTGGAAAACAAAATTTTCACAGCATTTGTGGGTTTAATTCTAATTTATATTTTTCCACTTATGTGAATTTTTTAATTATAAAAATGGATTATATATTTTGTATGTGAATAACTATTAATTTTTTAATGATTTCAACATACTTTTTGTTATAATTATTAATGAAAATAGAGAAAATCAAATAAAAAATTTAAGGTTAAAAATTGTTTACTATGGGCTAAAGAAAACTATAAGTGTAGGTTTTATTATAAAACATGTCAAAATAGAATAATCTAGATATAATTAATCCTTATGTGGTCCATATTTCAAATATATTTTCATTTTTAATTATTTTGATTTGTAATGACTATCATTCTAGATTTTTTTGCGAAATTCCTAGTAGTTTTAATGTTGGTTCCTTTCCCCACTTATACAATGACATGTCCTACAATCTCTTGTCCAAACTCAATGACCATTTTTCTCCCAATCCTAACAAAATATTTTCCATACTAACCTCCAAATGTCCATGAGGCCTTATTTTGATTATGAAATCCTTCTAAGAAGGCTTTTTTTCTATCATATTGAGGTTGACTAAAGGAGATGTATTGTTCTAAAACGGGGGTTTTTAAGTTTATTTCTTTTCCATATACTAAAAAATTTATTCAACTATGATGATATAATAACATTTTATTCTATCATATACTGATATTTCTTTTGTAACATACATCCTTATCCTCTTTCATCAAATGGTAAATGAAATCATTAATTGTGATGGACTACCGCCTTACGAACCAATGCAATTTAATTTTCACCACCACCTCCGACAAATTGATATAATAGTGGGAATAAAATTTGTATCTTTTTTTACATAATTATAATTTTTTAATTATAATAACACATCAAAATTCATACCTTCTGATCTGTTGGAAAATAATAAGATCGCTCAAGTGTAGATGGGGACTACCACCTCCATGAAGAAATGTAATATTTTTTTAATTTTATTTTGAAATTTATAGTAATGTGGATGGATTTAGTTAATATATATGATATCTAAGAAATAAAAATTATTTTTTAAAGGTGATATATTATTTATATTTCTTTTATTCAATCTATCGTGAAAATGGAAACATCATTCATGCGTATGTACGACATACCATCTCCATAAACAGTACTATTCATTTTCTATATCTAACTTTTATGGATTACAATCAATTAACATATAATGAATATATGTGCATCTATATAACGAATAATATTATTGAGATGATATAAAAATGATCAAATTAGAAGGTCCAAAACACCAAGCCAAGACATACATGAAAAAATTAAAACACTTATTGGATGAAATGTTATTTTAACAAGGAATTATTAAAAAATCACTAATAAAAAGACATTAGATAGTAATATATGGTGTGATATATATATATGTATGGTTATTTAATAAATGAATAATAAATATAGTTTTATTATATGGGTGGTTTAAATTTGAATGAAGGAATTCAAAACTTATATTAAGGTATTTTTAGTCTCTCTTTTATTTCTCATAGACATATATCATATTCACCATTCATTTTTTTGTGGTGTATATAGTTACAATTTGAAATTTATTATTAGTAATGTAATTATTTCATTATATTTATTATTTAATTTGATTTTATTCTTTAATTGGGACTGTGAGTTAAATGTTTCCAAAGTAGTATGTGATTTTCATCACACTTTTATTTCTATGGGACACATGCCTTATCACATTTGTTTCTTTCGTGTGTTGTATATACTACCCATGATTTTCATTATTATTAATCTCATTAAAAATATGTGATACAATTATTAAACTAATATTATATCTTTCATGGGTTATGTGATAAAAAATTTTCCAAAGTGGTAAGGGTTAGATGTTAAAATGTCAATGTTTATAGGGACATTTTTTATTATGCCTATAATGGTGATATTTTAGGATATATCTCAAAAGAGACTCATGCTTATACATCCCCTCTTATTATTTTGGTAAATTACACGGGCTCATTTAAATTTTTCCTCTTTCTATACTCATGATTTATAAAGTCTATTTTTATATAAAATTGAATTTATTTTAATCTTTTTCTGAAAATAGTTTTTATTCAAAATCTAATTTTTATAAAAATGTTTTAAAGAGTGTTTTAATATGAATTTTTAAATTCATTTCTACAACTGATTGTATTTTCACAAAATAATAAAATTTATCTTCTTTTCATTTTTTAAATAAGATTCTTTTTAACTTTTCTTACAAACATGTGAATAGAATATTTTTTCAAATATGTACAACATGAATAGTATTTATTATCATCACCACCACTCAATGATTAAAAGATACCTTTACAAGATTAAAAGTTTATTTTCAAAATAACATTCATTAAAATTTTTGATATTTTAGATTTAATATAAATCATTTCAACGATAAAGGGTATTTTCCTCCAGAAATGTTCAAAGTGATGTTTCAAAAAAAATCCCATCTAAGATGACATCATTTGATGTTATTTATGAATTAATATAGATATAATCAAATTATTCTATTATTTTTTAATATGAAGATGGTTTTATATTTATGATGACAAGATGTTTATGAGGTCTCTTTCTTCTTCATTATTTATGCTATGAGTTTTTATAAAACCCATTTCATTTCATGTATTCTGATATGATGAATATTTTTTAATCAAGCAGAATGCATATTTATGATTTTCATTATGTGATGTATGGGGCATATATATCACTCTAATTAGTTGGGTAAATATGGGGAACTCATGAGTAAATTATATAATGTGTGAACTTGATTTCATCATTACAATTTTATGACTGGACTAAGTTTAATTTCTATATGGTTAGGTGTGGATTTGGTTTCATTTCTATAAGGTTATGTGTGGACCTAGTTTCATGTCCATAAGGTTATATTTAGGACCATTTTCATGTCCATAAGATTATTTGTTGACTTTGTTTCATGACTATAATTTTATGTAAGGGGATATTTCCATGTCTTTAATTTAATGATTTATCATTTTCTCTTTATATATATTTACAATTTTGTCATCATATTTTTTCCTACATTCCTTTTTCGATATAATTCTATAATAGTTTATGTTCTATGATTACTTTATGATTCATGTATTATGAACTACCCAAATTTATTCCATGTCTCAAAATTATGATCATTTAAATATAGGGTATTATTTTCAAATATGAATCCCATGTTATCATACCCTTATGAAGATATTATGCCTATATTATCATTTAATCTCACTTATTTTATCTTACTGAGAATGTGAGCTCACCCTTTCCTATTTTTTCCTTCCCTGGGTTATGAAGAAATTATTTATGTTTGGCATGTTTAAGAATAATACTATGTGGGATGGTATTTATAGGATATGTTTAAGGTATTTGATGAATTTGGAAGATTATGTATAAAATCTCAAAATACATAAAACCTATACCGACCTCAAGTTTGTATTTTTGAGTAGTATTAAATATCCATCTTTAATATATGTAATATCTAAATATGAAAATCATTGGGACAAAATAGTTGGTATAAGAGAACATGAAGGAATATACTCTTTTGGAACTCCCACATGTGAGAATTGGGTGTGGAATGGCTCTCTAACCAAGGGCTTCATGAGAAAAGGGATACCACATGATATGATGGTATGAGAAGTTCCTAAGAGTTTTATCCTCCCATGCAGTGTTCTGATAGATCTCAATTATATACCACTGGTAAAAATTCTATACCGTTATACATAATCCTTGTGACAAGATATATGAAAATTTGAGATGTGTAAAATGAATATTATATAGTTATATAAAAAAGAAATGAAACCCATTAATGAATGAAATTCATGAAAATCCATAGGGATTTTTTTTATTATATCAAAATAAACATTAAATTTAATATAATCACTTAATCTTGAATACAATATTTTCCAAAAGTATTTCATAAAAAATAGTAAGAAGGTTTAAAATAAAAAAGAATAATTCATGATTGTTTCTTGAAAAAAATAGAGTTATTCATTGAAATTATTCCATTCACTCATAAGAAATAATTAATAATCTTTTTAATCGAGATTTATTTACTTCTCTTATAAAGTAATTTTTTTTCTTTTAAAAAATCTACAGCTAGAACACGAAATATATCAAATTATTATAAAATAAATAAATATATTGATGAAAATAAAATAATTTTAATGATGGAATGTATAATGTAGGACATCATAATCATAATTTTAAGGCCTTATTCCAAGACATCATAAATATACAGTCAAGTCCTAATGTAAAGACATCATAAATTCTTGGTAAATCATACACCAAATACTAAAGATAGACTATCCTAGGATACTTGTCTATGTAGTGATGGTAAATGTATAATTGGCCCCACACTATACATACTAATTCAAATTCATTAATCATACTAATGAATAATAGTACAATAAATAAACTACATAAATATTCATATTAAAAACTAACATAAATTTTCAATATCTCCCCTAGATAATTAACAGAAAATCAAGATCATAAGTTTTATATAGAAATAATGTGGACGATATCATTATATTATATTCATAGTGACTCAAAATAATCATCTAATTATATTGTTATATATTAAAATACCTTTAAATGAATACTCATACTTTTCATTTTAGACATGAAAAAATATTGTTTTATATTGATAACATTTTAAATTAAAATTTCCCAAATATTGAGAGAATTAATTTCTTTTAAACTAACCATGTAATATTATAAATAATGATTAAAATAAAAGAACAATCCAGATTGTCTGAAATAATTTTCACGTATATATGTTAAAATATAACATTCATTTCAATGTTTTTTTAAAATTAAAATGTGAGTCATAAATAAAACATTTAGAAAAGATACCTTTTAATGATTTGAAAATAGAATAAAAATTATTTTAAAAAGTCAATAAATAATCTTTTAGATATAAATAATAATATTAATGAACCTTTTGAAGAACAAGGACAAGGATGAGAATGGTTTATAAATTAAAACCTTAAAATTTTGTTTTCAAGATAAATCCCTCGCCACTTAAGTAACTTTTGAATCAAAATAAATTGAATAATAAGAAATTGAAAAGATTTAAAAAAAATTAAAAGTAAATTAATGAAAATTTACATAAAATGGAAATATATACACCACATAAAAGAAAATATGTTAATGAAAATGGCCTATGTCTCATTGAAATGAAATGTATTTGGGAAATCTCAAACATCATATCCAGAATGATACATTACATTCTCAAACTACTATAAAAAAATATTTGAATGGTTTTTTAGTTAATTAATAATATTTTTCAATTTTATTATAGTTTCATTATTCCTTTAATTTCATTTAATACCACAACGTATTTAGTCAGTAAATCATTTATGTTTTCATTAGATGCATTAAAGACATTTTGTTTATAATTCCAAAATATGTTTTATAGGTTGACTATGTTAAAATATATAAATAATCCATAGTATAAAAAAAATTATTAAATTAATTTTATGATTTTTTAAATTAAATACTATTTTATAACCATTGATGAAATGAGGTCATTAAAAATATTACATTTTTTTCATGAAGACAGTAGTTCATACGAACGCATGAATGAAGTTTTCATTTTTCTAATGTAAGAAAATGAAATTAAATTGATTATTCTTTTACTTTTTAGAGGAATAATATTATTAAAAATAACATATATACATTAAAATCCATCCTTTATTCCATTCATATAATGAAAGAAATGAAAAATTAATCACATAACATTGTGGAGGTGGTAGTCCATAAGCACACATGGGTGATATAAGAATTTTCCAATCGATGGGAGGATAAGAAGGTAGATTATATATTATAATTATATAAGTAAAATTATATCATAAATATTGTATATAATCATTATATCCAATATAATAACCATCCATGAAGGGAGGTGATGAAAAATGGAATACATCGCTTTGTAGAGGTATTAGTCCACATATATGCATGAGCAGTGATTCCATTGCCATTGAATGGACATGAGGATAATATAGATTATGACATAATAATAATAACATATATGTATATTCAATAAATTTTGTTATTATTTAATAATTATGATGATATAATTGAAGTATTTTTAACATGAAATAAAAGAACAGAACTCTTCTATGAATTATACATATTCTTTAGAAAACCTCATTGAGCATACACTTTATACCTCATAAGATGGAATTAGAGGAAGAACATAAGATCTAGGAAGTGTATATGTAATATATGATGTTTTTTGGGTATATATTATCTGATCTAAATGGATTATGAGGTGTGAGTAAGAGAGGATAAAAGTTTCGCATTTATAAGTGATTTGCGGGGAAATCGTGTAAATATATGAAATATAAATTTAAAATACATGATAACTCCTGTAAAATACATTAAAAATGAGATATAATTGATCATATAGAGGATAAAGAGAAACTAAATTTTAAAATTAAAATTTATACAAGTTTAAGGGTCATCATGTGACGTATCTTTTGGTTTAACCCCTTGTTATCCATCTTCAACCGTAACCATTATAACACATTCTTCAATCTATATGGGTCGTGGATGTAATTGAAAAAAATTGACGTGGAATATAAATGAAATATTAATGATATTAAGAACATATATCCATCATTATTAGTTAATATATAATTTTTTATGTTTATTTAATTATTAAAAAATATTTTTAAATAATATATACAAATGTCATTTTCAATATTATTAACAAAATTTGACTTTAAAGACATCAACAAATGATTTTAATTAAAATAGAAACTATTTAAAATAAATTTTTCATAATAAAATAATAAATTCATGTTTAACCATAATTCATCAAACAAAGTTTACATTTAAATTTTTTAAATAAATTTACTTTATTTATCTATAACTTGTTAAAATGTTCTATCGATGTTGCGTAAGCATTCAAGGAAATTATAGTGTCTTTAAAAATTTATATTATATAAATAACATAAATATAGTTTATTAATAATGAATTTTTTCATCTATAATCAAACATATATCATTTTCTATAACAATATTAATACAACATAATAAGTGACAGAGTGTGACGATTTCAAATTAATCTTAACATAAAATATTAAAAAGCATATAATCAACGGAAAGTGGTACTAAAATTTAATATTTTAGAAGATAGGACTTTTTTGGTGGAATTAAATTTATAAAATTAAATAAAATCATATTTTGAGTTTCTTTTGAGAACTTATCCCATAGTTTTTACCAAATTTAATTGATTTACTCTTTACTGTGCCGAAAAAATTTACAATAGTAACTATTAATTATAACTAAAAATGAAAATGATATTATTTAAAAAAATTGAATATTATGGTTCTAAATATAAAATTCATTTTCTATGATTTATCTTCCCTATGTGGTAAATTTTAATTTTAATATAAGTTTATAATGTGCAATGAAAACCCAATTTTTTTAAAACAAATTGTGTTTTAAGCATAAAAATAAACTTATAAAAAATCAAATAAAATAGTGATTCGTATTGAATAAATTGGATTATTTTTAATCAAGGGGATGTTATTTTACTTTTAAATCAAAATAAACATAGATTGATATTTTTAAATTACTTTCAATACCTATGATAAATGAATTTTTTTCAAAAAAATTAGTATTTTTTACTATTCACATAAAAATAAATCTTTTATGAAAATCCCAAAAATTCACTCACAGATAATTTTTAGTAATTGATTTAAAAATTGATTTCAAATTTTTCAACTAAGCTTTATAATAGTGGTAATAATTAATTTTAATATTTGATCATGAAATTCAGTATAATTTTTTTTTGATGTAAATGATTTTTTGAAGTACAAAATGATTTCACACTACTTCTTCTTCTAGTAACTGACATTAGTTGATTGTTAATTAATTTTATTAAATATATTATATATAAATTTATTTCAAATTACTCATCTATATTTATTAACAAAATTTACACATACAAATATATGTTTCCAATATTAAACTATTTTTAAAAAAATATCTCCTTTAAATTATATGATATTATTTTAAATTGAGTTCTAATTTCTTAAACATTACATTAAACTTTGGAACTATTATCTATATTTATTTAAAAATTATACTACTATAATTCATACTCATCAATAAAACAATTAGTTTACAACAACCATTTTTAAATAATTATATTTCTATTATTGAGTACGATTTGTTTAAACACAGTGTTGCGTGTTGCATATATAATCGAACAAAATATTATTTAATGGATAATTACATATTAAAATATTAGTGTGTTATATATTCCCACACATTCAAAAATTGTGACCTTTTTTATTTGAATTGTATTCTCTAAAAATAGTTTTATCAAAACATTATAATAAAATTAGTTATATATTTTGTCATGATCATTAATTTATTACTCCTCATCAGGAAATAGTTTATGAAATTTCTTATATAGGACTCATACTGGAAAATGAGTTTATAAAAAATATACGTTGGTAGATGTGTGTTAATTTCCACATAATACTCAATATAATTATCTTCTGTTTTGTTGATTTTGGAAATTATTTTACTCTTACGATAAAAAATATGATAATGATTAATTTCTTGATTTATTCCCATTTTAAAATCATGATTTCCACCTTCAAAGTTCACCGTCTTGGTCATGATTAATTTTTCAATCCTAAAGAACTAAATCCAACCACTAAGAAATCACATGATCCAAACAAGGATGGATATTTATTTATCCTATTACTATCTATTAATCAAAAATAATTAATAGAATAAGATGTGATAATATCTGAAATGAATAAATCATCATTTGAAGAAATAACATAATAATCTAAAAAGCCTCAATGATAACAAAAAAACTTATACTCAACTAATTACATAATTTAGAAACCTTATAACTATTTAAAATATTATTTTTGATGATGAAAACGGTAAAATTTGAATGATTCGATCACATATTCTTTATAGAACAATTTACCATTTTTGTCGAAACAAATTTAATCAATAAAAAGGTCTTATACCAATAATGTATATGACATGATCACATAATATTTAAAATATGATAATATTTCTCATATATATATAATCACCATGATTTCATAATATATTCATATATTCAACCAAAATATAACTCAACCTTTATTCATTAAAAAACACCCATCATAGAAGAAATTATTTCCATTTAACTTAAAAATATAATGTTCCTAGTCTAGTGATATTCTTGAAAAATAACTTTAATCACTTAGTCAGTAAATATATTTTCAATCCCAATTTAATATATATGATAAAAAAATTTATAAATATAATGAAACATAATATAATAAACCATAATTATCATAACATAAAAGATCATAATAACCCCAAATGTTAACCATACCTTTTATATTAATGTTTATAAAATATAAATTCTCTATAACCCGAATAATAATTTCAATAACACACATACTAAACTCGAGTGTTTTATTCCCCTAAAAATCTCCCAAACTATACATAATCATCTTAACCTATCATCACATAAAACCTTGAAAAGGGGTTTTTTTCCTGTTTACTTATGATCAACCATAGACTTATCTACCCATGATTACATCTAAAATTCATAAAGTGTGTTCATCTGAATAATTATTACCTATAAATTTATCTTATCCTTTCCTATGATACCAACTATAATTCCTCAGATAAAATGAAACAACAATTAAATTATTTATAAAAAGGGATGTAGTTTCTTTTATTTTTAGGATCAGTTTTGTTTAGAGTTTTAGAGACTTAGGAAAAAATTATTTATAAGAAACCGTAACAATAAAAAATGATCATTTCCACCCAATGTATATTTTATTCAAGAAGAAATATTATTCATAAATTTAAACTCATATTTCATTAAAAATAAGTTTTCTTAATTGGAGACAAATAACTATAATGAATGGATTTTACTTTTTTATAGTTCTTACTCATCTATAAGACATGAGATAAACATTTGAAAATGTAGTATGAGGAAAAAAATAAGTAGGGTATAGAAAAATAAATGAAAAATTTTAACTCATAAAAAATTTATGAAAACCATATAAATGTTTTCATTTTTTTTGATAATAAACATTTATTTAAAAATAATAAAGTACATACTCCTCAAACAAAATTATTTCACACTCGTTTTCAAAAAAACATTTCATAAGAAAAAATCAATGAATAATCATAATTCATGATGGTTTTTTGAAAAACGTGAGATATTTTCATTACATTCAATCCTTTTACCCAGAGGATATCATAAATATTCTTTTAAATATTTGTTTTTAAACCTTATGGAGTCAAATTATTTCTATAAAATCCATCTACAAAGAGAACATGAAATATATCAAAAGGATAAATAATATAAATTACCACATTGGTAAAAAATTATTTCATAATTATGGAATAAATAATTACAAACATTATAATCATGTTTCCATGAATTTCATCCAAGATATCATAATCATATTGTCAAGGCATCAATCCATGAAATGATAAATAATTGGGTAAGCATACACAAAATATCCAAACATGTTTTTTTACTAAAAAACAAATTCATTAAAGGGATATAAATAATTTTTCCCAACACATAACATTCTATATCCATTATAATCTACATATTAAATAATGAAAATACAATACATAATTAAAAAAATCATAAAGGGAAAATACTATTTTAATTGTAAGTATTGATCATAATTCACCCATAAAAATAAGGTGGATAGTATCATTAGATTATATCCCAACTAAATAATAATTATAATAAATTTTTTTGACATAGATGACTGTACCATTAAAATAAAATTTCAACCATTATTTGAAAATATGAGAAATGTATCCTTTTCCCTTTATAAAATTTTAATTAAAAATTTCTATAATATTTAGATAATTGAAATATTTAAAAATAAACTATATAACCTTTCAATTGAAACTAAACAAATGATCGTAATTATGGTAGGAAAAACTATTCCTATTGTATACACTAAAAATAACATTCTTTCCATGATTTTGTAAATGTAAAAAGTTATTCATACAAAAAATATTTGAAATGATTCATTTTTATCATTTATAATAAAAAGTAAAAAGTAGTTTAAAATGAAATGTGAATATATTTCAAAAAAAATTATAATATTTTTTAACTATTAGAGTAACAAGGACATTTAGGATTAATATATTAAAGGGAAAACATTTAAATATCAATTAAAATGAAAATAGAAAACCACCTTAGTAACTTTTAAACCAAATGGATGTTGAAGAAGATAATATTTAATGGACATATAAACATTTATAATTTCTTAAAATTAAGTATTAAAAACATTCATGTGGTATTATATAGACAATAATAATAGAATAAATGTGTTGAAAAATTCATAAGACCTAAAGAATGGAAATTGATATGAAAAATCCCATACATAATATCTTGGATTATTTTAAAGATTAACAAACCCTTGAATCATAACATTATTTTTGTATTATAATTTATTAATAAGATTTTCATTTTTATTCAATTTTAATTATTCCATTTATTTTATTTTTATAATGATTTATTTAGTTACAAAAATAAGTAATGTTTCCATTAGATGTTTTTAGGAGGTTTGTTTAATTGTTCTAAAAACAAATTCAGTAGGTTGACTATCCTAAAAGTTTCATTACTCTAAAATATAAAGAATTTAGTTAATGAAATATTTATAATTTTCATACATTAAATATAATTTTATAACCATCAATGAAATTTGGTCATGAAAAATTAATCATTTCGCTTCTTGGAGATGGTAATCTATATATATGCATGAAAGATGTTTTCATTTTTCTAATGGATAAAAATAAAATGAAACAGATAAATGTTAACATTTATATAATAATATTATTATTATAAATATTATTTTTATTCATTAAGATGAGCCTTATTTTCAGCTATTTAAATTAGAAGGAAATAATCAATCCCATCACTTTGTGGAGGTGGTTGTCTACATGCAGATTGGAGGAACATCAACTGATTGAAATGTTTTTATTTTCAAATTGATGGAAGGTTATGAATTAATATTATCAATTATAATTATATAAGAATAATTATATCAAAAATATAACATATAAAATTATATTAAACATAATAACTAACCATGAATGATGGTGAGGAAAAATTATATGCATTACTTAATGGAGTTAGTAATCCACACTTATGTATGAACAATGTTTTTATTTCCCAATGGAATAAAAACAAGATGAATATGGATTATAAAATAATTATATTAATTATATTTAATTATATTTAGGAAAAAAATTATTATATAATAATATTTAGTTTATTATTAAATGTGGTAGGATAATAAATCAAATTAAAGAACTATATTAAGTGTTATACATTTTCATTGGAAATCATTAATTGGATTATGCTTTTAGCCTTAATAGGATTGTATTAAGGGGTGAAAACAAGATCTAAGGAGTGTAAAAGGAATAAATTATGTTATATGAATAGATAATGGATGAAATAGATGGCTTATGATTTGTGGGTAGGAGAGGAGATGGGTCCCCATTTATAAGTGTGGTCGGTGACAATATTGTAAATAAATAAAATATTAATATATATTATGTGTATAAAAAATGTAAAATGGATTAAATGTGAAATATAATATTTTATAATGAGTATAATTTTTTATTAAATTAAATCAATAAAATTTAGATAATTTTATGTTTCATTTTCCACTATATATTTTGGTTTATTCCACTCATTAACCCCGTCAAACATTAATCATCGTAACATATGTTTCAATTTTTAAGGGTCATAAAAGAAATACATAAAATTAAAATGCGAGCATTCATGTCAAATTAATTACATAATAAAAAATTTAGGATCAATTAGTTTTCATTTTTTATTTTTTATGATTTTATAATGATTTAGAAATAATTTTTAAACATTTAATACCATTTAATGTCATTTTGAGGACTATTCAAAAAATGATGACTTTATTGATATAAAAGCAATATTGGAATTAAAATTTAAATTATTTTTTAAATTATACATTATTTTTATACAATAAAATCATTTTTAACCATAATTAATCTAAAACATATTACTGTTATTGTTTTTAACAAATTTATATTTGTTTTCTACTCCTTGTACAAGCACTTCGTCTGCATTGAGTTAACTATCAATGAAATTATATTGTCCCTAAAAATTAGAATCAAATTACTGACATAAAGAAAGTTCATTTATAATTAAGATTATCATTTATATTAATTAAAATATCATTCTAATCTAAATCCATATTAATACAATATAATAAGTGACAGAGAGTCACATTTAGTAATTACACTTAACATAAAATACTATAAAGGTTATAATCAATATAGAATGGATTTAAGGTTCCATATTTTATTTTCTAGGAGGGTTATTTTCTATTTTCACACATAAAGAGAAAAAAATCATTTTTTGTTGAATTTTAGATCTTTTCCAATAGTTATAACCTAAATTAACCCATTTACTCTTTATCATGGTGATAAACTATTACCATCATTACTATTAATTTGGACTAAAAAAGAAATAGATATTATTAGAAAAAATGAATTTGATTTTTTTTAAATATGGAGACCATTTTAGAAAATTTAATTATTAGAATTGGTAAAATTTACGTTTTTTATGTTCTGAGAGCACAATGAAAAACCATTTTTGTAACGCCCCGACCCCAGCTACCCAGAGTCGGTGCATTACTTCGTAACATTGGCATGATCACAAGAAAGATCAAATCTCGAAAGACCGATTGGTTTAGTAGCCTTGGAAACACTAGATATAATCATAAAGTTTTACATTACATTGCAAAGTGAAGAACTAATACAACAACATAATTTTTCCACAATCCACACTATTAACCCCTCATAAAATCCTTGCAGGTCATTCATAACTTACTTCTTCACATCCTGGGAAAAATAAAACATAGAAAAGGGGTGAGCTCAAATGCCCAGTAAGGATAACAATATAGCGGAAACTTTCATAAATAAGAATAAACATTTAAGGCAATGCATTACTAAAACAAAAGCCTTTTAAACTTTAACTTCAACATGGTATGGCAAAAGTAAAATGAAATAATGCCATTTACTTATTCACATGGATATTCTACTAATCGAATAATCACATGCAAAAAAATCAATAACCACTTTCATAATGTTGGAATGCATAATGCTAAACGTTAATTTCTTTGTCTAGGCCTCATCCCAAGACCTAGGGGTTACTTCTAACCGGAACCCAACCCGGAGTGCCTCTAATAACCGGACACCAACCCGGAGTGCCTCTAATAACCGGACACCAACCCGGAGGGCATACTTTTACCAGTCCCTAACCTGGAGGGCTTACTTTAACCAGTCCCCAACATGGAGGGCTTACTTTTACCAGTCCCCAACCTGGAGGGCTTACTTTTACCGGTCCCCAACCCGGAACATACTTGTTTAGCACATTCATCTGAAGAAAAGTTTGAAATATAACATAAACATTCGGATTAAAACTAGCATACGAAATGTCAATAATTTCACCATAAACTATGAATGGTATAAAAATAGCACATCCACAGTCAAACATATCACAAAACCTTCAATTCAATATAGAATTTTTGTATCATAATAAATCATCTTCAAATAATCTTAAAATCCATCAAAGGATGTTGACATAGATGAAATCAAAATTCTTTTTAAAGAAGTATCTCCTTTTATTTTGAAATCATTTAAGATCCATATAAAATAAAACATTTTCTTTGAAAATATTCTTATAAGCTTGTATGTAAAGCTTCGACGATTTTATAACGGCGGAAAATAACCGCACCCGCCGTATAAGTTAAAAAAAACATTCTTACCTCAATTCTGTCGAAAAGGTTAAAAAGAACATTGTTTTGAAAACGACGGAAAGATTCCTTTATAAACCTCTTATAAAAAGTCAAACAAGGGTATAAATGACTTTAACCCATATTCTTGTAAATAGTAAAAATGTTTTGAAATACATTTCGAAGAAACATGGATGTGGATGATAACGAGATCCCAGTAGATTATTACGTATAAACAACCTCGGATAAAGAAGAGATTGTGAAATAACCCTTACCTTGTACTTTTCCTTGGTTGGGGTAGGTTAACCTCCTGTATAATGGTGAAATAGTTGTTATTAAATTATACAAGAATCATATATATTAATATGATATCATATATGATCTTTTAACATTGATTTGTTAATAATATCTTAGAATTATCGTCGTTTCGGGAGTTAACTTACTCATTTTCTTTTATATGTTTTGTTACATAAGCCATGGTTGTTGTATCTTATTCATATCCAGAATGATATCCAGTCCTTAAACATCATTTTTAAATCATCAAATGATAATTATACTTGAATGGATACGATGGAGAATGAATCTCATCGCGTTCGTGGAGACGGTAGTCCGTACGTACGCACGAGCGACAATATCATTATTTTGATATTAAAATAATATATAAATGGATGGTATATCATATATACAGAATCATTAACATGTTATATTTATTATTTACATGAGTTACACATCATTATTATACCCATCCAAATAATATTATATTGAATAACAATTACACCACGACGTGGAGACGGTAAGCCGTACGTACGTACGTATGGTGACATGTTATTAAAAGGGTGGATAGAATACTGAATATTATTGTACCATATTTATAATAACATCACAGTATATGTGAGATACTGGAGTTATTATTTTAGAATGGTAAGAACAAAGGAAGAAGAAGTGGAAGAAGAAATGAACTTGGAGAAGGGTGGTGAAATCATTACCTCTTCTTCGGGTTCTTCCTTTTGATTTGATCAAAAGGGATCCTTAGGTTGGCTTTCTGATCAAACTAAGGCCTCTAGGATGTAGTGAGGGATGTTGGGAGAGTATTTGGGCAGAGTTTGGCCGAACCAAAAGGCTTTAGAGGTGTGAAGAAATGAGAAGGAGGAGTGCCCTTTTATAAGAGGGGTGAGGGGCACCTTTGGAAAAGCTAGAAATATTAATTTATAATAAATTCATATTCGGTTTCTAATGGCTCCAAAGTTGACTATTCAAAGGTTAAGGTGGGGATAGGTCGAAAACCACTCAACCAATAGAATTTAGACAGGTTTGGGTACTTATATTAACCTTATCTTTAAGTATTAACTCTAAGTTAATTAGTTTCACTTTTACAATGTCTCTTTGTATTTTTATATAATATGGTTAATAAACTTACTATATACATCCAAGCGACCCCCAAGTGGTCCATTAATGATTAACCTATCATAATATTAGTCTCTGGGCCGATCCTTAGATTTTTAGGAATTTAATATCAATTAATAATATAATATTTGTTTTAAGAACTCTTTTATGTCAATTTTGACACTATTCATTAGTTGATTTTTGTGAAACTCATAACAGATTGATTACTTCGAACAAAGTCAATTAAATCAATCCTAATATATCATATTATCCTAGAAATTAGTTTAATTCATTAAAAGTTTCATATTATATTTATTTGGGTATTTATAATATCAATTAGTTTAATTTTTCACTATTATAGTAATTACTGCATCATCATTGTGTCATAAATAAAGTAAATTATTTAATGTCTAAAAATTATAAATAAAATATCATTATGTAGGAAATCTTTTTAGCTTTCTAATGAATATTTATAATAGAAAATCCAACATGTATAACTCTATGTAAAAATTGTTCTTCTAAAAGATATATGCTTGTGTCATTTTTGTATTCATTTTAACTTAATTAAAATAAAGTGTCATTATCACTTACAAGTGGATCCATGGGGTCCCAAAATTGACACAAAGATGCCCATGGTCGACCATGTATCAACCAATAGGGTTAAGACACGTTTTAGGGTAATTTAGTATTATTATAATATTATTTTTTAACCCTTATTTACCGGATTTACCCTTTAACCATGGTAAATAAAATATTTACTGCAGTAATTATTCAAAATGTGTAAAAATAAAATTTAACTATTTACACAATTTGAACATCCTGATTCCAAATATGGAATCCATTTTCCTAAATTCAAAACACAGAAGTGGCAGAAATTAATTTAAAATTAATTCCCGCTGTCAAAACAAAAAGCGTGTTTTTAAGAGATAATAACTATCACAAGATTGACACTTGTTTATGTTCGGTTTAATTGTAAAATTATGTCCAATGACCAACATTATATTAAACGGTAAAAATATATTCTAAATATACTTTAAAACCACTCAAATTCATAATTTATCACTATTCATTATTTTGATTAAAAAAGTTGTTTTTAATTAAAATTTAGAAATTTTCATTATTCATCAAAATATGAAAGTTATCCGAAATGTACCAAAATTTCACCCTAGGCTAATTTCGATATTCCGAATCCAAAAATGAAGTCCATTTTAAAATATAAAATATATATGATTTCAAAAATTAGGTATTACTATTCACAACGGCTAGTTTAATTAGTTGTGGCGTGTGTTAGAACTCGAGGTTGCGTACAACACACGCTATCGCATTATTCGAAGGGAAACGTACCGTGGAAGCTTGGGATGTTTCATTTTAAATTTTTTGATGTCTCCATTTAGTCAAAAAGTTTAAAATATTGTATTTAAAAAGGTTTCACTATCAAAAGTTGATAAAAGTGCAATACTGAAAATGAATCTGTTCTTGCATTATGACTAAGAAACTCATAATATGGATTCTAAAATTATAAGGATAATATAAAGTTTAAAATTTAGTTAATATTATTCATGAACTCTTTTAATGGATTTTTTTTTGGTAAGTCATGGTGCAATTGAACTAAGTGTTGCGTGTAGTGGAAGTTATTGAATTATTTTGAAGAAATAACACACTATGAAATCTTGGGGTGTTACATTCTCCCCTCCTTCAATAAATTGCGTCCTCGCAATTTGAAATTGTTCTTAAAAAATAAAAGGTTGAAAGTAGAAAATATATTTGTGGGAAAACCCACATCGGAAATTGGGTTACTAAAATTTAGTCTTAATATGAGGAAAAGAGAAATCAAAGGGTCACCACCAAATTATGATCTCGATTAGGAGAACATTGGTGGAAATTAGAGACATATAATCGGAGGAAAAACGTAAATATTTATAGGTAGTGATTGAGGTCATCAATCACAAACAAGTGTATAATTGAGGTCCTTAAATTCATCAATCTATGATGATTTGAAATACCATCGGTTCAACAAAACATAGGGTATTAGGATAACACATTTTTGACGTTTCAAAATATCTTAGTTGAAATCCCACATCGAAAAATGAATTAATGAGTCCTCTATTTAAAATAAAGAGTGGAAAGTATGAAGATTATCGAAAATAACACATACTAGGGTTCCATGTAGGAAAATATGGATATGGAAGAGAAATCTAACCATCAATTATCTGATGGAGAGTGGTAGAGAACATGGCTATGAAAAGTCCAAAAATCCCAAAGCCATGAATTAGTGATGATTTAAGGTACCATCTAGGACAACATTTTTGTTCTAAGTTCCTTTTATTAATGTTGAGGAATATATTTATGAGATTGGCTAAGATCATAAGGAGATATACTTACTTTATAATTAGAGTTTTATCCATTAATAAATTTCTACCAAAACTCATCATTCACTCGTAAAAAAAATTCTATTTATACTATTCATAGAGGGTTCCAAAATAAAAGAATTTATAATTCATCTACCAGATCTTTTAAAAAACTACTTTATTTAATCCAGGACATCTCGTGGGATAGTGGTAGGTGATACACCCTTGTCGCCCTTTGGTTGCGGGTTCAAGTCTCGCAGCCTTGCCGGACGCGACGGGTTGCCGCCCGACCTCCGGGTTGTCCTTTTATGGAAATCCAAAATAATCCAAACTAGAACTATCCAAAATACTTCTGTCCAAACTCACAGTCTAACATTTATAAGGAAGGTAAACATAATATAGATCCTTTTTACCCCGTAATAGCATATGAATACATTCATCATGTATTACCATATTCCTTATTGATTACATTCATGCTCCCTTATTCCATATAGAATGCTGGATATACTTCATTAATCCAAAAATGTTTTAAAACCCAACAATGATGGAATATACAAATCATTAATCAGTTCCAAGGTAGTCAAGAATATCCAATACAATTTATCCAAAACAATCACTTATTATTCCAAAATCACTACCTCAGTATCAGAACTATATTATGATTTATCATTCTCTCAACCATATATTTTCCAAAAATTTATCCTGCTATTGAGTCACTTTTCTTTGTTCCACACAATCTCAAGTCCTTAATGAAATAGTACTGCAGTACAATCCTTATATACTCCATAATTATTATAACAAGTACATTGTTGATACAACACTCAATTGACATAATCAACTTAAGAACTCTAATCATTCCTCTTCATATGTGGTAGTATCATAACTTTATTATTATCCAATAGCATCATTTGCGGCATAGTCTGATGACTGGGACATAGGTTCGCGTAGTGTCCAAACTCCTTGCAAATGAAGCATTGTACATTTGAAACCATTTTCTTACCCTTGCAGTCACGTACTTTGTGCCCTTTTCCTCCACACTTATAACAAACTCCCATTCCTTTCAGGCAAGTTCCAGGGTGTTTCTTTCCACAGTTACCATATATGGGAAAATTCTTCTTTTCCCTCTTAATTTTATCCATCTTTCTCTCTTCCATCCTTTTCTTCTCTTGCTTCCCTTCAAAGCCATAGGACTCAGTAAACTCTTTAATTATCTTATCAACACATGATATTATTTCTTCATATAATGATAATACATGGGAGACTATTTCTCTTATAAATTCTAGCTTAAGACCATGAAAGATATGATCCTTCCTTCTCTTTGGATCATGTGCATTTCTGGAGTTCTCATTCCTTCTACTGGGTGCCATTTCTAAACAATGGCATAAACTAGATCAGTTTATGAATCAAAATACATAATCCCATACTTATAAAACACTTAACATAAATTGGACTATTTATGGATATAATCCATAATCATAAAAATATTTTCTTTGAGGAAGTATATACTCATAAACTCTTCATAATGATTTGTAATGAAAATGAGAGTTATCCTAAGCATATCCCCCGGGAGTGTCGTAACCAAGAGTGCAGCAAGGCCCGTTGTCGTGCACCAGTTCCCGTTCGAGTCTAGCTCAAAGCGGTGTTTTCGGGTTTTACCCCTAGGTACATCTGTGCCAGAGCCGCCTCTACCTGCTCATATCCAGACAGGGATGTATTGCTCGGAAAACTCACAAAATCTCTACAATACCAAAATTTTAGGAAGTTCTTCTATACTAATCCTCAAAGTTAATCTTAGGTCTACGTGCTCTAATCAGAGTTTATCTAAATCTAGCTTCCAAGGTTTGTACTAAACTTCCTCTGATACCAACTGTAACGCCCCGACCCCAGCTACCCGGAGTCGGTGCATTACTTCGTAACATTGGCATGATCACAAGAAAGATCAAATCTCGAAAGACCGATTGGTTTAGTAGCCTTGGAAACACTAGATATAATCATAAAGTTTTACATTACATTTCAAAGTGAAAAACTAATACAACAACATAATTTTTCCACAATCCACACTATTAACCCCTCATAAAATCCTTGCAGGTCATTCATAACTTACTTCTTCACATCCTGGGAAAAATAAAACATAGAAAAGGGGTGAGCTCAAATGCCCAGTAAGGATAACAATATAGCGGAAACTTTCATAAATAAGAATAAACATTTAAGGCAATGCATTACTAAAACAAAAGCCTTTTAAACTTTAACTTCAACATGGTATGGCAAAAGTAAAATGAAATAATGCCATTTACTTATTCACATGGATATTCTACTAATCGAATAATCACATGCAAAAAAATCAATAACCACTTTCATAATGTTGGAATGCATAATGCTAAACGTTAATTTCTTTGTCTAGGCCTCATCCCAAGACCTAGGGGTTACTTCTAACCGGAACCCAACCCGGAGTGCCTCTAATAACCGGACACCAACCCGGAGTGCCTCTAATAACCGGACACCAACCCGGAGTACCTCTAATAACCGGACACCAACCCGGAGGGCATACTTTTACCAGTCCCTAACCTGGAGGGCTTACTTTAACCAGTCCCCAACCTGGAGGGCTTACTTTTACCAGTCCCCAACCTGGAGGGCTTACTTTTACCGGTCCCCAACCCAGAACATACTTGTTTAGCACATTCATCTGAAGAAAAGTTTGAAATATAACATAAACATTCGGATTAAAACTAGCATACGAAATGTCAATAATTTCACCATAAACTATGAATGGTATAAAAATAGCACATCCACAGTCAAACATATCACAAAACCTTCAATTCAATATAGAATTTTTGTATCATAATAAATCAACTTCAAATAATCTTAAAATCCATCAAAGGATGTTGACATAGATGAAATCAAAATTCTTTTTAAAGAAGTATCTCCTTTTATTTTGAAATCATTTAAGATCCATATAAAATAAAACATTTTCTTTGAAAATATTCTTATAAGCTTGTATGTAAAGCTTCGACGATTTTATAACGGCGGAAAATAACCGCACCCGCCGTATAAGTTAAAAAAAACATTCTTACCTCAATTCTGTCGAAAAGGTTAAAAAGAACATTGTTTTGAAAACGACGGAAAGATTCCTTTATAAACCTCTTATAAAAAGTCAAACAAGGGTATAAATGACTTTAACCCATATTCTTGTAAATAGTAAAAATGTTTTGAAATACATTTCGAAGAAACATGGATGTGGATGATAACGACATCCCAGTAGATTATTACGTATAAACAACCTCGGATAAAGAAGAGATTGTGAAATAACCCTTACCTTGTACTTTTCCTTGGTTGGGGTAGGTTAACCTCCTGTATAATGGTGAAATAGTTGTTATTAAATTATACAAGAATCATATATATTAATATGATATCATATATGATCTTTTAACATTGATTTGTTAATAATATCTTAGAATTATCGTCGTTTCGGGAGTTAACTTACTCATTTTCTTTTATATGTTTTGTTACATAAGCCATGGTTGTTGTATCTTATTCATATCCAGAATGATATCCAGTCCTTAAACATCATTTTTAAATCATCAAATGATAATTATACTTGAATGGATACGATGGAGAATGAATCTCATCGCGTTCGTGGAGACGGTAGTCCGTACGTACGCACGAGCGACAATATCATTATTTTGATATTAAAATAATATATAAATGGATGGTATATCATATATACAGAATCATTAACATGTTATATTTATTATTTACATGAGTTACACATTATTATTATACCAATCCAAATAATATTATATTGAATAACAATTACACCACGACGTGGAGACGGTAAGTCGTACGTACGTACGTATGGTGACATGTTATTAAAAGGGTGGATAGAATACTGAATATTATTGTACCATATTTATAATAACATCACAGTATATGTGATATACTGGAGTTATTATTTTAGAATGGTAAGAACAAAGGAAGAAGAAGTGGAAGAAGAAATGAACTTGGAGAAGGGTGGTGAAATCATTACCTCTTCTTCGGGTTCTTCCTTTTGATTTGATCAAAAGGGATCCTTAGGTTGGCTTTCTGATCAAACTAAGGCCTCTAGGATGTAGTGAGGGATGTTGGGAGAGTATTTGGGCAGAGTTTGGCCGAACCAAAAGGCTTTAGAGGTGTGAAGAAATGAGAAGGAGGAGTGCCCTTTTATAAGAGGGGTGAGGGGCACCTTTGGAAAAGCTAGAAATATTAATTTATAATAAATTCATATTCGGTTTCTAATGGCTCCAAAGTTGACTATTCAAAGGTTAAGGTGGGGATAGGTCTAAAACCACTCAACCAATAGAATTTAGACAGGTTTGGGTACTTATATTAACCTTATCTTTAAGTATTAACTCTAAGTTAATTAGTTTCACTTTTACAATGTCTCTTTGTATTTTTATATAATATGGTTAATAAACTTACTATATACATCCAAGAGACCCCCAAGTGGTCCATTAATGATTAACCTATCATAATATAAGTCTCTTGGCCGAACCTTAGATTTTTAGGAATTTAATATCAATTAATAATATAATATTTGTTTTAAGAACTCTTTTATGTCAATTTTGACACTATTCATTAGTTGATTTTTGTGAAACTCATAACAGATTGATTACTTCGAAAAAATCCAATTAAATCAATCCTAATATATCATATTATCCTAGAAATTAGTTTAATTCATTAAAAGTTTCATATTATATTTATTTGGGTATTTATAATATCAATTAGTTTAATTTTTCACTATTATAGTAATTACTGCATCATCATTGTGTCATAAATAAAGTAAATTATTTAATGTCTAAAAATTATAAATAAAATATCATTATGTAGGAAATCGTTTTAGCTTTCTAATGAATATTTATAATCGAAAATCCAACATTTATAACTCTATGTAAAAATTGTTCTTCTAAAAGATATATGCTTGTGTCATTTTTGTATTCATTGTAACTTAATTAAAATAAAGTGTCATTATCACTTACAAGTGGATCCATGGGGTCCCAAAATTGACACAAAGATGCCCATGGTCGACCATGTATCAACCAATAGGGTTAAGACACGTTTTAGGGTAATTTAGTATTATTATAATATTATTTTTTAACCCTTATTTACCGGATTTACCCTTTAACCATGGTAAATAAAATATTTACCGCAGTAATTATTCACAATGTGTAAAAATAAAAGTTACCTATTTACACAATTTGAACATCCTGATTCCAAATATGGAATCCATTTTCCTAAATTCAAAACACAGAAGTGGCAGAAATTAATTTAAAATTAATTCCCGCTGTCAAAACAAAAAGCGTGTTTTTAAGAGATAATAACTATCACAAGATTGACACTTGTTTATGTTCGGTTTAATTGTAAAATTATGTCCAATGACCAACATTATATTAAACGGTAAAAATATATTCTAAATATACTTTAAAACCACTCAAATTCATAATTTATCACTATTAATTATTTTGATTAAAAAAGTTGTTTTTAATTAAAATTTAGAAATTTTCACTATTCATCAAAATATGAAAGTTATCCGAAATGTACCAAAATTTCACCCTAGGCTAATTTCGATATTCCGAATCCAAAAATGAAGTCCATTTTAAAATATAAAATATATATGATTTCAAAAATTAGGTATTACTATTCACAACGGCTAGTTTAATTAGTTGTGGCGTGTGTTAGAACTCGAGGTTGCATACAACACACGCTATCGCATTATTCGAAGGGAAACGTACCGTGGAAGCTTGGGATGTTTCATTTTAAATTTTTTGATGTCTCCATTTAGTCAAAAAGTTTAAAATATTGTATTTAAAAAGGTTTCACTATCAAAAGTTGATAAAAGTGCAATACTGAAAATGAATCTGTTCTTGCATTATGACTAAGAAACTCATAATATGGATTCTAAAATTATAAGGATAATATAAAGTTTAAAATTTAGTTAATATTATTCATGAACTCTTTTAATGGCTTTTTTTTTGGTAAGTCATGGTGCAATTGAACTAAGTGTTGCGTGTAGTGCAAGTTATTGAATTATTTTGAAGAAATAACACACTATGAAATCTTGGGGTGTTACAATTTTTATAAAAATAATGTTTTTTTGGAAAATAATTAATTTTATACAAAAAATAAATTATATATTTAATTACTATGGAATTAAAAAAATCATGTATAATGAAAAGGATATTATATGACATTAAAACTAAAACAAAAAATAATTATACATTTAAATTATATATTTTGAAAAAATGACACTTTCGCAAAAATACTTATTTTTAAGTATTCACTAAAAATCAATATCTTCAAAAAAATCCCAAAAAAATAAAACTATCATTGTTTTTAAATGTTTTTTTCATAATTGAATTTTATTTTTTGAATATAATTTCAAAATTTGGTGTTAAATAATTATAAAAACCGCAAATAATATAATAAATCTAATTTTTTAATAGTTTTTAACTATAAAATGAATTTATACTCATTCGATATCCAGTATCCACCATTAAATGAAAATTTATTTTATTTAATATATGACTGATAATTTTTTATAAATCTTTTTATATATTTATAAACATAAATTACATTCATAATAATATATTATTGACTTGAATTTTTTTTTTGAAAAATATCACCTTTAATATAATCTGATTTTTCAAAAACTTGGGTTCTTATCACATAATAAATTTATTTTTATTATAGAAACATCTCAAGATATATATTTTTTATTTTTTACTTATATTAATACTTTCCCATCCAGTGGATAGTTTATAATTATCATTTTAAATTAAAATATTTATATAGTATATAGTGGTTAGTTCAAGCCTGGTGTTGTGTGTGGTTCCTGCTATCTAACATAGTAATATTTAATGTAGAATTATGTATTTTGATATAGTGTCACAATAGATTGCCCACTGAAAATCGACTTCAAGCCTCTAGCATTCAACTTTTCTCAAAATGTCATTTATGTAATCAGCACAGAGAGTATTCTGATCATCTTTTTTTGTCTTGTGCTACGGCCACGGCTTTATGGAACTATATTTTTGATCTTTTTAATTGTTCATGGTCCTTATCTGATCCGATTTGTTTTCTTTTGAAGAAATGTACTAAATATGAAGCCTCTCAGCAAGTCAAAAACATTTTTCTTGCGGCAGTGGCAGAACTTCTTCATGAAATCTGGTATGTAAGAAACGATCTCATCTATAATAATCACTCTTTTAGTCTCAATGCAGGAAAAGATCGAATTCTCATTGCGATACATGAATCTGCATCAATTCAAAAAGATTTTTGTAGCAATCATATTGGAGACTTCGAGATCCTCAGACGTATCTGTGTCCCGGGTATTTTCCCGAAGATCAAGCAACCCTTTGAAGTATTCTGGCAACCTCCGATGCCGGGTTGGATTAAAGTGAATGTCGACGGCGCCTCAAAAGGCAATCCTGGACCTGCCATTTGTGGGGCCATTTTCAGAGACTCTGATGTCCATTGTCATGGTTTCTTTTATGGTGGGTGTGGGATCGCCTCTTCCATTGAAGCGGAGATTCTTGGAGTCATCCATGCTGTTGATTTTGCGCTACAAAGAGGTTGGTGTAAACTGTGGATTGAAAGTGATTCTACCACCATTGTTCAAGCTATTTGGAACGGAGTTATTCATCTAGCCTGGCCGCTTACTATGCATTGGATGAACTTCTTGAATTCGCTTTAGGAGATCGACTACATTGCTACACATGTCTTCCGTGAAGCAAATGCAGTCGCTGATGCCCTTGCCAATAAAGGTGTCCACCAGAACATGACTTGGCTGGATGCGCTGCCAGCTGATTTTCTTCACCACTTTGAAAGAGATTGTAATAAAATTCCTTCCTTTCGTTTCATGTAAACTTTTGTTTCTTTTATTAATAAATGGTGTTTCGGTCTTTGACCGAGGCATTACCCCATAAAAAAATGTATTTAGATATGGTGGAATTATATTCCTTGTGTTTTATAAAATTTTCACCCAACTAATTAATTTTTTTTATCTCAATATGAATTTATCATAACACATTAATAAAATCAGATATAGACTCTTTTATGAACATTGAATTATTGGTCAAAAGAAGAAAAATTATTATGCATGTACAACAATATGTCTCATACTTAAAAACTTTTTTTTGAAAATTTACCTTGGAATATGAGTGTTAATTTCAAAATAACACTCAAAAGTTTTTTCTTTATTTTTTTTATTTTAACAAATTTTTTTCCATTGGGGAAGAAAAAATGAAAACCTTTATATACATGATTTTATACCATTTTATAATCATGATTTTATCCTTCAATATTCATCATTATGATCATGATGAATTTTCATTCCTAATGCACAAAATTCCACCCCTGACCAATCACAATATTTATAAAATGATGAAAAGTTATTTCTCTTATTACTATATATAAATAAAAATGGAAAATGGTAAGAAAAAGTTAAGATAGTATCTAATATGAATAAACATTCCTAGAAACCAAAATTAAATTTATCATCAAATCCTATATAATAACACCAAAAGTTCAACAGAAATCATTCAATTAGGAACTAACCATAAAATACATAAAAATTTTCATATCCAAGTTAAAACCCCCAAAATACAAAATATTGGACCACATATTCTTATGTGATCAATTATTTATGTATCTAGAAACAACATTGGTCACTAAAAAATTCAAATCACAATAAGTTATATTCCACAATCTTATAATCACTGAAATATAATAATTTTTCACATAAATAATCATAATCTCTATAAAGGAAAAATAAAATTATATATTCTTCCAAAAGATAACTCAATAATTATTCTTGAAACAAAATCCCATCCCAGCAAAAAAAATTAATTTACTTTAATCATATATTGTAATAAGTATATATAACTTCTTCAGAAATAAAATTAATCCTTTATTTACCAAAAAATATTTCATTACCATTGATCAAATATAATAAAATATATATTCCCAAAATGTATCATCCTTTTATCCAATTAACCATAATTACCTTAACAAAAAATATCATATTAACCCTAATGATTATTAATTCCTTTAATTATATTTCCTCAAAACATAAAATCATTATTCCTCAAATGACCTTTTCACTAAAACACATAATATTCTAAAGTGTTGAATTCCTATAAATACCTTCCAAAATATCCTTAATCATATTAAACTCACATCCCATAAAACCTCAAGTGGGGTGCCCATTCCTTTGATCTTATGATCAACCTTATACTTATTATTCTAGGATGGTATATTATATTCATAAAATTTTAATTTTTAGAGATTTGGAAAAACTCTTAAATATAAATCCCTTTCAATAAATATTTTACAGTTTCACACAAATACTATTTTATTAATAAACAATATTCTTAAATTAAAATCATATTTTATTCAAAACATGTTTTCTTTTTTTAAGATTAATACCCAAAATTGAAATATAGTCATCTTTATAGTTCATACTCATCCTTGACCCGCTAATTTTTTTCATAACATAGAATTTGAAAATAAAAAATTTATAATAGATATAAAAAAAATTAAACTCATTTATCCCATTTAAATTCATGGACACCCATTTGGATGTTCTAATTTTATTTTCATAATCAATTGAAATCAAAATAATCACTTACATGACATTGACAATAAATTTCTAACTGAAGTTTTCTATAAAATATTTCATAATAAATCATTTACTGAAAATCCAAATTCATTCTAGTTTCTTGAAAAATATGAAATATTTTACCTGAAAGAAAACATTTTAGACATAGGAAAATATAAAAAATCTTTTAAGTAAAATTTTAGTTTCACATCTTATAAAAAAAATATTTCCATATAATTCATCAATAAATGGAACATGAAATATATAAAAGGATAAAATTTTACTAATCACATGGATAAAAATAACTGATTTTAAAATTATAAAACATATAATTATAGACATAATAATTATTAGTCAAGGATGTGTCCTAATACATTATAAAAATAATATCAATGCCTCATTCAAGAAATCATAAATAACTGGGCATTCATACAAAAAATCCCAAGGATGTTTTGGCTCACGAGTCCTATGGATGCCTCGAGGAGTTATCTATAACCAAACCCCACCTATAACATACTATTTTGATTCATGTTATCAAAAGAGTGAATAATAACACAATACATCATCAACATACAAGTTCTTAATAATGATTTAGCATAACAAATTTCAATATTTTTCTATGTTAATAAAAATAAATAATTTAACATAATTAATTTTTAGAAATATAGTGGATGGTATCATTAGATTAAATCCTATTTAAATAGTATAATTCATAAACTAATGTTGAAATAAATAGAAATACCTTTAAAATAATATTTAAACTATTATTTAAAAATATCAAAAAATCTTCTTTTAATTTGATTAAAATTTAAATAATAATTTATAGACTTTCATGAAATTTTAATATTATAAAATAACCATGGATATATGTAAAGGAAGATTCAAAAAATAGTCATGATATTTGGAAAATATATTCATGATGTATACATAAAAATAGAACATTACTTTCCAAATTTTGTTAAAGGCCAAAAGTTATTCATTCATAAAACACTATAATGGAATCCTTTTAATTAGCTATAATGAAAAAGAAAAGTAGCTGAAAATTAATAGTAATCGTATTTTTTTCCTAAATAAAAACCATCTCAAAATATTTAGGGAACATAAACATGGTTAAAATGATTATGAAAGTAAACCATTAAAACAAGGCGTGATAGAAAAAACACCTTACGACTTGTAAAATTTTTTAATCAATAGGAAATTGAAAAAATGATGTTTAAAGGGATTAAAAAAACATAAATTATATTAATTTAAATATAATTTTCGTTAATATGGAAGAATATATACCCCAAAAAAAGCGGTGAAAATTTCACAACTCTTACAGAAAATAAATTTGGACGATAAATCTCTTACATTATCTCACGAATAATTATGTATTTTATCTAACATCTTAATAATAATATTATATTTATTTTATAATTTCTAAATAAAAATTATCAATTTTATTCCATTATAATAATTCAATTTGTTTCATTAATTACCAGGAATTATTCACTTACTAAATCAGTTAAGAGTTGGTCGGATGTGTTGAGGGCATTCAGTTAATAATTTAGAAACAACTATTATAGGTTAACCATGGTAAAATGTTATTTTTGTAAAAAGTAATAAAAATATTTTTCATTAAATTTTTTCCATCTAAATACATTAAATAATATTTATTTCCAACAAAGAATGTGGTCTTGAAAAATGATACATATTTCATCATGCAAATATTCTTCTGGATGTATGGATGAACAAAAGTTTTATTTCTCTAATTAATGAAATGAAAATGAAATATTTAAAGGTTTAATTTGATAATATATTATTATTATAATTATCAGATTTATTCTTAAAATATATCATTATTTCAATCTATATATGGTAAAATTGAAAATTTAAAACTCTTTATGGAGGTGGTGCCCCCACATATACGCACAAGAGAAAATTTCATTTTTTAAAAAATTGATAGTTAAAATGGTAGTGTATATAATATTATTTCCTAAAAATATTTATATCATACATATACATTTTATACATCATAATAACCAACTATGAAGGGTGGTGATTGAAAATTAAATATATTGATTTGTGAATGTGGTTGTCCACACATAAGAGCAGGCAATGTCTTCTTTTTCCCATTGGATGGAATAAGATATGAATGATTATTATGCCACAATAATAATAAAATTTATGTATATGGAAGATAATTGTGTTATTATATCAGTATGTCATGGAAAAAAATTAAATAATGTATAAGAAGAAATAAAATAAAAGAACTCGGTTAAGAGTTATACCTCTCCTTTGGAAATCCTCTTTTGTATTGCACCTTCTGTACTCATGGGATGTTATTAGGGAAATAAAACAACAAATATGAAGTTGATAAGGAATCTAGGAAAGTATTTGGATAGATATTAGTTAAAATAGTTAGCTCATTAGGTGTGACCAAGAGAGGAGAGGAGGTGCCCATTTATAAGTGAGATGAGTGTATATCTTTAAAACACATGAAATATTAATATATAATATGTGTCTAAATCTTGAAAAATGGATCCCAAGTTCCATAAATTGATTAAAAAGAAAATAATTTCTAAATAAATTCAAAAAAATTAAATTTCTACATATACATGTTTCATTTTAAAACTAATTTTTTGGCTTGACCCCCTTATCAACATTGTTTTACCATAATAGTTGAATGAAAATTTTCAAACTTTCAGGGTCCTGAGAGAAATTTTGAAAATTTAAAGTTTCACATAAATGATATATTTATGATAATTTAGTAAATTTTCCTTTCATTTTATTTCAATATAATATTTCGATGATTTTGTAATGATTTAAAAATATTTTTTAAACCATAAATAACGTTTAAATTCATTTTTGAGACTATTCATAGTAGTTGACATTAAAGACAAAGAAATCAATGGATTTAGAAAATAAAACCTTCAACCATCACTAATAAATTATAATTATCCACTAAATTCTTTTAAAAAATAATTCTCCAAATGCATATTAATTTTTTGGTTTTTAATATTATTTACATGATATTTCTACTACTTCTACAAGTGTTGTGTCGGCATTATGTAAGCATTAAAGGCAATAAAATTATCTCGAAAAACTGAAATTAAAATTTATATCACTAATATAGTTTATTAATAATAAATTTTATCATCTATATTTGTTAATATATAATTTTTAATTGGTATCCATATTAATAAAATATAATAAGTGAGAGAGACTGACATTTTTTAATTACTCTTAACAGAAAATATTATAATGGTTTTTATCAAACGAAAATTAGCCCAAAACATTAATATTTTTTTATCTATGATAGTTATGATATAATGAAACTTAGGAAATAAAATTTATTCAAGGTTTGGGTTTATTTTGAGGCCTTATCAAATATTTTTTAACTCATTTAACCCATTTACTCTTTAACGTGGTGATAAAGTTCTACCATTGTTATTATTCATTATGAGTAAAAATAAAATAAAACATATAAAATAATTTTAACATGATTATTAGAGTTATTTAATACGTTTTGTAATATTTAATTTCTAAAATTATTAAAATTTACATTTAATATAATTTCATCCAAATCAATGAAAATACTTTTTAAAAAAAAAGATTACAAACAAACTTATACCAAAATAATATTTAATGTTTATTAATAGGAAATTAATTAAATTATATTTTTTAAAATAGATATTTTTTTGCATTAAAACAAAAAAAAATATAATACGGAATTTAAATAAGTTTATTTAATGAAAATATATAATATTTTAACAAAAAATAGGTATATTTCACTGTTTACTCAAAAATAATTATTTTTCGATGAATCCTAAAAATTTACTCTAAGATATTTTGAAAATTTTAATATCAAAAATAATTTATATTTTTTAAGATACAATTTATAAAATTTACATAAAATTATTATAATATCCATGCAAAAAATACAATAAATTCAATTCTTGAAAAAATGTATTTTTAAAGTATAAAATGAATTTATAATCATTCAGTACCAAGTAACCCCCATCAGATTAATGGTAATTTATTTTATTATATATATCACATATATATTACATTTAAATCATTCGTCTATAGGGATTAGATTACTTTATTGGGAAACAAATTGTACCTATAAAATAGTTTTTTGAAAAAAAAAATCCTTGAATCTTGTTTGAATTAATTTAAAATGGAGTTTTTAATTTCTAATCATTTAATTTTTATATAGAAAAAATATCAACATATATTTTTTAATCTGATTACACCTAATAAAACCCATGAATCGAACTTCTAGGTAATAATGAATATATTTAAATAATATTATTTATCTTATATAAAGTGATTCATTTAAGGTAAGTGTTGTGTGTGGTACACACTATGAAACATAGTACTATTTAATGCATAATAATATAATGAAATAATGTGTTATTACATTCTCCTAGTCTTATAATAAAATTATATTCACAATTTGGCTTTTATTCCCCTAAAATAAATTTATCATAACTTAGTAAAAAATCAAATTTATATTTTATCATGAAATTATATTTCATGGTTAAGACCATGTAACATTTTATGATTTTAACAATATAGGAATCATACATTCAAATGAGTTTCTAAGAATGTAACTTTGTCTATGCATGTAAGATACCACATTAAAATCGATAGATTTTTATTTTTTTCAAGAGTTTGAGAAACTATTTTACCCTTTGGATAGAAAATATGAAAAGTTTACATTACTAATTTCGTCAAATTACATAATAATTATTTCACTCTTATTTGTAAATATTTATGATGTGGATAAAAATTTCATTCTTAAAACAGTAAATAAATCCTCTAATGGATCACAAGATACAAAAAGGGTGAAAATTTATTTAATTTATTCATATATATTAATAAAAATAAAAAATGGCGATCATAAATTAAGATGACATATAATATGAATAAACTATTATATGAATAACAAATACATTCATCTCCAAATCCATAATAATAACACCCAAATTTCAACATAAATCAATCAGTAAATAACTAACCTTATAACTCTTCAAAATATTCCTAACCAAGTTGAAATCCCCAAATTCAGAAAGATTCGATCACATATTCTTCTATGATCAATTGTATATATATATATATATATTAAATCGTTATTATTCACTCATAAATTCACACAAAAAAAATGTATATCCATGAATCATATAATCTCTAAAATATTATAATCATTCTCATAAATAACCTGAATCACAATAAATCCACAATAAAATCATATATGCCCCTAAAATATATCCTAACTATTATTATTTAGATAAAATATCACATGATCCAAAAATATTTTCATTCATATTAATCAAATACCATTACAAATATAGTGAAATTATTAAAAAATAACATTAATCACTTACTCAACAAACCACTTTTCAATCCCATGGTTATCTATATGACAAATAATATCTTCCCTAAATATAATAACACTTTTATCCAATTAACAATAATTAGCTTAATATAAAATATCATATTAACCCTAGAGGTTATCAATAAATATAAATTTATTTCCACAAAATAAAAAATATTAGTTCCTCAAATAACAATATCACTAAAATGCATAATAAACCTAATGTTTTTATACACATTAATATCATCTGTAATATATTTATTCATATAAGACTCACATCACAGAAAACCATAAAATTAGTATATATTCCTTTAAACTTATGATCAAACATCGACTTATTATCCCATGATGGTTTCTAAAATTATTAAATTGTCCTCATCTAAATCACCCTGAACTATATATTTATCTAAATATTTTCTTTGATATCAACAATGATGCCTTGTAACATAAAAAAACCCATGGTTACAATATTTATAAGATGGGTTTTAGTTTTTTACTTCTTAAGGATTGTTTTGGTTTTGAGTATTAGATAATTATGGAAAAATATCACATACAAAACCCTTAAAATAGAAATTGGACACTTCAACTAAAAATCCAGTTTACTCAAAAACAAAATATTCTTAATTAAAAACCTATGTTTCAATTAGAACATGATCGCTTATTTTCATACAGATACACATCATTTAAAGATGGTGCTTATTGTAGTTCACACTCTTCCTGAAGCCTTGAAAAAAAAAATTAAAATGTTCGGTAAGAAAACAAATGCTCAATAAGGTAAATAAAAAATAATTAAACTTACTAATCCATTTCATATTAAGGAAAACCCAAATTTATGGTTTCATTTTCTCACAAATAATATCAATTTTTAAATTAATCACTTACTTTTGAAATAATATTCTTTCCAATTTTTTTACATAAAAATTTTCATAAGAATGAATAAAGGAAAAATAATAATTCTTGATATTTTCATGAAAAACATGAAATATTTCCTTCGAATAAGTCCTTTTTAACATAGGTGATCATAATAAATCTTTTTAATAAATTTTAATTTTATTAACTTATGAAATCAATATATTTCCATAAAAACCTTAAATAATTAGAACATTCAATATATAGAAGAATATAAATATATATAATCACATGGATAAAAATAAGTGATTTCATAATAATGGAATAAATAATATAATACATAATAATCATACTATCGAAGACTTCTTCTAAGTCATTATAAATATACTATCAAGGACTCGTGCTAAGACCCCATAAATAATTTTCCTAGAAAACACAAAATACCTAGTCTAGTTTAGAATATTAAACATATAAATTAATTAAATATATATATATAACCAATCACCCCATCAATTATAGTGTAAAAATAATTCTTCAAATGATTGAATAATATCCCAATAAATAATCAACATAAATATTCACATTGAAAAACTAGCATATAAAATGTTAATATTAACCACAATAAATAACAAGAACAATGTGATAATACGTTGTCTAATAAATAAGGTGTATGTTAAAATTATAATACATCTATATATGAAAGTATAATAATCATTATGGGATGTTGATGTTGATGAAAAAACATTTAATAATTTTAACTGCTTTGTTTGAAAACATGAAAAAAATATTTTTTTATTTTAATAACATTTCAAATAAAAATTTCTAGAATATTTAGAAAATTAAATTATTTGAAAAAACCCATGGAATCATTTAAAATAATATTCAAATAATTTAGTGGTAATTATGGTGGGGAAATTGAAGTATTCCATAAACTTTAAAAGGGAACATTGTATTCACACTTTTGTATATATTCGAAAGTGACTCATGCACAACACGTTTGAAAATGATTCTATTTAACCAGTTGTAAATAATTTCACAATTAGTAGAAAATATAAATTAAAAAATATACAAAATGTAAATAATTAAATTATTAATACATTAGAGGAACATTAATCTGTATGATAAATATATTTTAAAATAAATCTAAAAAAAGATTTTATTTTAAAATCACTTACCACATTAGTGAATATTAAATAAAAAGGACATTGATGAAGAAAATATCAAAAAAATAAACAATAAAAATTTCCATAAATGAATGATAAAATAAATCCATATTTCAGTAAATACACCACACAAAAACATTTGGTGAAAATTACATGTCTCAAAAAAGGAAATTCTGTCATGAAATCACATGCCTCATATACTGAATCATTTTGAATGTACTCAAACTACATTATAATAAAATTATATTATTTATTTAATTTATTATAACCTTCTAAATGATTATTCAATTATTATAATTCAAATAATTTCATTAAATAACTTTTTTTTTAAATAAATCAGTTAGGTTTATATTTAAAATTTTGAGGATGTTCTGTTCATAATTAAAGAACTCCATCGATAGTTTGACCATGGTCAACATGTACGCATGAGAGACGTTTTCATGTATCGTATGATAGAAAATGAGATGAATTAGTGCTGTGAAATAATAAAAAAATTAATTATTTTTAATATACTAATTTTATTTTTTAGTATGTTTATGTAATAACTAAATGTGGTAAAAGAATAACTAAAATGAAAGAAATTAGTTAATGGATAGTCCTCTTCTTTGAAAATCATCCTTTATCTTGCACATTACGCCTTCCAAGGGTTGTATCAGAGAAATAAAATGTTATCTTGGAATTGGATAATGAATCAAGATATATATTTGGGTAAATATTGGATAGAATATCTATATCAGGAGGTGTGAGTAGGAGAGGAGAGGAGGTTTCCTTTTTTAAGTGATGTGGGTGGAAATATTCTTATTACCTGAAATTTTAATATATAATATGTATAAAACACATGTAAAATCGAAATAAAGTTATATATATTATATTTTAATAAGAATAATATTTAAATAAATTCATCTAATAAAATTTTTATATGTTTAAGTAGCATTTATCATTGCTCATTTTATTTAAACCCTCATTAACCATATTTAACCATAACCATTGTAACGAAATTTTCAATCATTAAGGGTACTAAAAGTAATATTAAATATCAAAGGTTACATGAAAATTAATTATTCATTATATTATATAACATTTCATATCCATTTGATTAAATATATGTTTTTAATTAATTTTTAATGATTTATAAATAATTTGAAGACATTATATACCATTTCATGTCGTTTTCATGAATATTCTAAATATTTCACATTAAATACATAAAAAATAAAAAATAAAATATTTACCCATAACATATAAATTAAAATTATTAAATTAAAATTTTTTCACAATAATTTTATTTAAAACGTATTAATTTTAATTTTTTAACATAATTTACTTTCATTTTCTACTGCTTGAATAAGTTCTACGTCGGTGTTTCGTATGTGTTCCATGCAACTATACCATAGAGAAAATCTTAAATTAAATTAAATTAAAAAATATATATTAATCATAATAAAATTTAATATATATTCTTACATGTATCATATTTAGGTATATAAATTTTAATAAATAATAACAAGTGAGAGAAACTGACATTTTATATTTACTCTTATCATAAAATGTTATAAAGATTATAATAAATGAATTGTGGAAAAAAATATATCATAAAATAATGAATTTTTATTGTCGAATTAGTGTCATAAAATGAGATAAATACTTTGTTTTACTTTGAGACCATAACCCATTGTTTCAACCTCATTTGACCCAATTATTCTTTACAATAGTGATAAAAATTTATCATTTATCATGGATACAATTCATTAAAACTAAAAATTAAATTTATCTTATTACATAATTAAAAAATGAGGACTATAAATATATAATCTATTTTCTAATATTTTATTTCTAAAAGTGGAAAAGTTTACTTTTAATATATTTTTGTAAAATAAAATAAAACCATGTTTTAAAAAAATGTTTTTATGCATAAAAAAGAACATATATCAATATAAAATATAATTAATATTAATATAGAATTAATTAGATTATTTTTAATAAAAATGATCTAATATAAAATTAAAACCAAATAAATTATATAATGTAACATTTAAATTGATTTATTTAAAGAATAGAAATGATAGTTTTTCAAAAAGAGAAGTATCATTCATTATTCAGTCAAAAATCAATATTTTGACAAAATTAAAAAACAAAATCACACTAAGATAATCGTTTAATTATAATTTCATAATTTATGGTCATTTTAAAAATGAATTATGGATGATTGATAGAAAAAAATATAATTTTCTTGCACATAATACAATATCATCCATTTTTTATGAAAATTATTTTTAAAGTATAAATTTAATTTATAGTATTTATTTATACAGTAACCACCATTGGATAAGTGTTAATTTATTTTTCAAAATATATAAAGTATAAAGTTCATTAAAATAATTCATATATACTGATAAATATAATTTATTTTGATAAAAATACTTTTTGTATATAAAACTATTTTATGAATAATATTTCTTGTCACCTAATAGTATTTTAGTTAATACTATGTTCTTGTTTACTAATTATTACATTTTTATTAGCAAAAATTTTCCAGTTATATTTCATAATTCATTTACTTCTATATGTACCCTCTAATCCATTGGCTAGTTTATAATGGTCATATTTAAATGAAAATATTGATATAGTATATCATGGTTTGTTTAATAATGGTGATGTGTGTGTTCAACTCTGTAAATAAAAGGTATAATTTTGTATTGAAATATTGTATAGTTTCACAAATAATGTCATTAATTTAAAATAAATTAAATAAAATCTTAAGGAATATCATTTAAAAATGTACCCAAAAAAAAGATATATTAAATGACTGAAATAAACCCTCTTTGGGTTCATTATAAAAAAACTAAAAACCCCTAATAGCTAAAAGTTATTCAATATTACTACAATAGATCGACATGTAGAAATATGTAATTCATGAACTCAAATAAAATAAAGAGTAGATTTTAATTCACTCTCGTGGGTCTAAGAACATCCAACCATTAAGAATAAAATTATAGAAGGTCAAAGAATTATCCAAAGAAGAGGAAAGATCATTGGTATTGTCCCCTTCATTCTTACATTATGCATGCAAACTTATTCATTACCCTAAAGGGGTTTCTATTTTTTATATTTTATCACCCCTTGAATTTATCAACATTAATATTTTATAATAATAATAATATCAATATATATATATTTATCATAAAATAATAATAAAAATATTTTTTACTTATTATTTAATAATACAGTATATAATAATGATATTGAAAACATATCACTATTATTTAATTATTTTATCAAATCCAATAAGAATAATTTGATATATATTATTTTTTGAAACTATAATTTGATATTATATTTGACCATTAAATTTAATTCATTAAGTATATTTATTATTTTTTATAAATAGATAGTCATATTAACCATATCATCCAAAAATTATATCATTTTCTAATAAATACTGCATTTTAGTCAAATTTAAGTTAAAAATGATACTAAAGATATATTGTTTAAATATCCATTAATGTTACTTGAGATTATAAATATATATATATATATAACACATTCATTTAAAATTAAATTACGGATCCATTGGTCACATACTAAAGTCCCACTTACTACCTTGTTGAAGTTGAGTTCGTATTGTCCAACTAGACATACTATTAGGTAACTAATAATAAGATACTTGGTACTCGGTGGCCACTTGCTGACACTAGCGTCGTATTTTTAATTCAAAATATTTTAGAACCATCCAAACCTCAAATTAAACTTCCCAAGATAATATAAATAATTTCACTTCTCAATCAAAATCTAAAAAAATTAACCATGCCTGGATTTACGTCACTAAATTTTAAAAATAAAATTTAAAATTATACTAAAATCATTCTTTCATGAAATAGGTTAACAAAATTAGGATAGTTTATTTTATATAAATTTATTAATACATTTATTATTATAATGATTTTCTGTATGTGTATTTATTTTAAATATTTAACATTAATATATATATTATAATTATTTATTCCTTTATTATAATAATAATTATTATTTTTATACAATTAAATATATTTAAAATATTACATATATTTTATTGTATTAGTTAGTTTTTGATTAAATATAATGAATACTATTGTAGAAGTTATAGTGTGAAGGATAAAGGGTACATCTGGAGAAGAAGATGAGTTATAGAGAAAAGTATTGAAGAAGAAATGATAAATAACAAGAGTAGGAAAACCACATCATGGAAACAGATTTGGAACAACATTATTACTATGTGATTGATTAAAGTTAAAATATTCATTCTATTATTGGTCAATGTAGTGGCCTTTAGTAATTTTGTTATGCATAGTAAGTTAGATCAAAGGGTATAAAAAATGAGATTCATCCCACCATGGTCATCCTATTAATTTTTGGGATGTTTTTTAAAAATAATTTTATATAGTGATTGTGTGATAAATGTGGAACATCATGCATTTATTTAATCTCTTCACTTCTTGTTTTAAATTAGTTGACAAAGGAATCATATTTATATTTAATTAAAAAGAATTTTTTATTTTTTACCTAAAGTAATAGTGAAAGAAGACAACAAAAACATCCATAGTTTTATTAGACACATTGTGGAATGGATATGTTATTGATAATGATGAAATTATAAATCAGAAGTGGAGAATATATAGTCTAAGACTATGTCATATATTTTGGTGGATTTGGATACAATGTGTAACAATCTAGAGTTTTCCATACCATTACTTTGAGACTTTTGGTGTCGTAAGTATTGAGAGAAGGTTATAGGAAGAGAGTATTTACTATAAATTAAATATAAGATGAATGAGGTTTGTTGTGGTGTGGATATAGGTGTTTCACAATGTTGGTTTAGAAAGAGGATAGGGAAGTTATATAGTCATTTGTGTCACCCCTGTAGAGTGGAGTCATTGTGTGCTTTTTTTATTGCATTTTGTGGTCTGTACTATAAGAGTTTTGTGTTGTTCGTTCTACTTTTAGAATCCCAATTTCATCATGAAGGGTGGTTGTCACAGTGTTCCATATCGTTTTTCAATACATAAGGGTTTAAAAAGTATATTTATGGGTTTTATAGTTTTAGATTTATAATTACTTATGATTTTATCCTAATAAAAGGCGTTTTTTCCATAATTTAATGTTTTTGAGAGTTTTTTATTTTCTATGAGTGGTTAATTTGGTATGATAAAATTTCACATTGAATTATTCCCTTGGTGGATAATTTTCTTATTTTACCTTTTTTGGTTTGATTGTGTCATGGTGCTCCTATTTCACCATGGCTTGGATTAGGTTTGCATTGTATTTTAGATGATCATGAATTTCATCAGGACCTAATTGAGCATGTTGTGACCATCTTATACCATATTTAAATTGAAGGATTTAACAATGTTTTAAAAGGGGGAAGTTAAGTTAAATCACATGGTGTTTTTTCAGTTGGGTTTGACTTAGCACTATCATTGTGTGACCATGACCTATCATTTTGTGATTTGATAAAACTATAATTATAGTATAATTTTGTAAACAGATCCAAATTATACTAAATTACTATATTTTTTCTTGACCACTATTAAATTAGATTTTTATCTCTAAATAGCAATGAGTTCCCTTTGTCTATAATTATCTATCAGATTCCAGATATCAATCTGTTTATTATCTATGGTGAGTATCTCTCCCTTTATTATGGAATCTATCAATGTACACTTTTTTGAGAGGTTATCATAGTGTATTAGATTCTATTTTAATGTCCTTGAGCCATGTTTTTTAGGGAGCTTCATGTTCTCTAGGTTGTTCAGGATTTCCTTGCATGATCTTGTCACGTTTATCGTTTCCCTCTCTATTTTTAGTTTATATTGGGGATTTTAGAATATAAAATTTTATTTATGTGAAACTATTGAACTATCATGTTTATTTATTTTGGTGGATGATAATTATTGAATATATATATGGAAATTTGATAACAGTAATACAACAGAACATGTGATTTTCTTGTGTTTTACAAGATTCCATGACATTATGTGTCATTAATGTCAGTTTATAATTTCTTCTATGAATTTTTTACTCTGTTATGATATTTGAGATATTTTATTAATTATATTATTTTATTCCCCTCTTGTAAAAATATAATATTTAAAATCAATAGTGAAATGGTCTCTTGGAAACATAGTATATTTCAAATTATGTTTGTTTTCTCCAAAATTAATTATTATGGATGGAATTATTAATAAGTAATTCTATATATTAATTTACAATGTTATTACTGTGGTTTTATTTTATTGATTATTTTTTCCATGATGTGGAAATAATATCCTTGATTTGGTGATATTTTGGCTAGTTTTGGAGTATTATAATGAGTTGAACAACGGTTGTTGTGGCTAGTTTTCCAAGTTTGGAAAGGGGAGATGCGGTGATTGATTTGTTAATGGTCAATGGGTTATTATGTTCATTGTAAATATTTTCATTGATGTTAGTGTGTAAAGAGTAAGTGACTTCTTAATGGATGTGTTAGTTATTGTCTAGAGTTTGTGTTGTAGCTGATGTTGCAATGAGAGGATAGTGATGTTGGTTTTGTCGTAGTTCCCTAGTAACATTGAATGTGGTAGGAATAAATGGATGATGAATTCTAATAATTAATGTGATGATAACTTATAGGATGTCAATAAACTATGAAGAGTTTAAGTGAAAGTGTTATGACAAGTATAAATGTGTTTGATGGTCAGAAGATGGTTTGGCATTAACTATGGATAAATTAATTTAATGTGGATGGTAAAATTTTAAATTTGTAAATGGATTAATTATATAGATAAATGGAAATTATGAATGATTCTATGGTTTTTTCATATATAAAATTGGGACGGTCTTGTGTTAACGAGATTACAATGTTTATTAGTGGATTGTGATGAGGATTTGGTCATAGTTATGGGACTTAGTGGATCTTTTTTGTATAAGAAAATTGTTTGGGAATTTTGTGTGGCTATGATATATGATATATTTTCTTATTGTGTATTACATGTCCCACTAAATTAGATGTCCTTATTTGTTTCCAAATTTTTGGGTTCTAAGTGCCTTTCTCTAATATCCATCTTGGTGAGGGAATTGATGAACAAGAACTCCCTTTTACTTTCTCTCTCTTATAGATGTATAATAATTTTGATCCATGGGATGTGATATCTCAAGGTAAAATTGAAAATTAGGTTTTATAATAGTAATGTGATATATGATTTGATACATTATAAGAGTTAGGTACTGTAGGATTCAAGAATTAGATTAATGTCTTTCATATTCCTAACACCCTACTGTGATGAGGATGTGATGTGTGTTTATGATGTGGTGACATGTGTATGTGGTATGTGGTATGTTGTGGTATATGGTATGAGGTGATGACATTGATATCATTTTGGTTATGATGTGATGCGAGGTTATATAGAATGGATGAGAACACTCAAATGTATGTCTTTCGGGTGTGAGAGTGACAAATAATTAAGGGATTGGTTGTGGGTTACCTTTTTTAAATTCATTTAATAATGTGGTATTATTCATGTATGATATTTTTGGTGATCAATCCTTGGTGTTGTTGGGTGATCGATGACCTAAAGTATGTGTGATTTGGTTCTTGTGTTTATTTCCTGAGGTATTGGTAGCTCCTTCCAAATTTTCATGGGAAATCATGGTTAGGATCCTACTAAGTATAATTTTATTATCATCCTAATAAATGATTTTATTTTCATATTCTATTAAAACGTTGGTGACCTTGGTAGAAATTAATATCTTGAGGCACAGAACTTCTGTTGGAGTCATTGTCATTGTATGTTCATTTTGGTAATATATTTTTGATACATTATTCTATTTCGCATTTTAATGCATTGTGGGATATTAATTTTATTTTCATACTACATATTTTATTGGTGGTTTTATTTACCTTCCTAGTAATATGATGGAAATTCCTCTAATTGTTCTGTTTTAAACAATTACGATTATTAGTCAACCTGTGTCCAATTAGAGGTTGATTCAAAGGTCACACTAATCTTCAACATAGTCATAAGAAGGATTATTAGAGGGGGTGGATAAAAAAGGTGTATAAATGATATGGATGAGGGTTAAAATATATTTTGGTGTGAATAACAATGGAGGATTACATGGGTTTTCTAGGGAAATATTGTTAGTTGAATCTATTATGTGATGTGGAGTGGGAGTCCAGCCAGAACACCAACGATTACTTCCCCATGTGATCTAATTCCTAAACCACAATATTATAAAACAATAATGTTGATATAATGATTATTTTGGTGTAGAGACATAGGATAGGTACATGAATCATGTTTTTCTATGGTTTTGGTTAAATTAAGATGATTTTAGGGATGTGAAAATAAATCTATCAAAATTAACCTTAATAAATTACATGCGATTAGGATTAGGTTTTTATTTCTTGATTTCATAGAAATATTATATTTTTCATCCCTGTGTGGTTTAGATTAATGAGGTGCGTAGAGATTATTAGGTTGACTATTGAATATTTGACCTAGTTTTGGAGTATAATTCTTCTATGAGGGTGTTGTGTGAGACTCATCATCATTGTTTGGAAAAGTATAAGAGGAGTGTCTGTAATTTTTATATGAGATCTATTTGGAGGTTTTTTGGATTAATCGATGTTTAATATATGATAGGAAAGAAAAATTGGTCTCATTGGTAGTATTTTATTTAAAGGGAGTCGTGCACCACTGGTTTTATCATATTTCCTGAAGAGTATAAGGATTTATATGTTTTTTGGGATGATTTTGTGAATTATTTTTCATCATGGTTCCTTATATCAATAATGATGGTAATAAAGGTAAAGGATTTTCTCTCCCTCAAAAGTGGAACCCGAGTTTGTAGGATATTGGGAATCTATTCAAATATATTCTACATTTTTTCAAATTATTTACCTATATAGGATGCTGTAATGAAATTTTTTGATGATGTTTGTGTCCTTATATTTAGTATGTGGTTACCCCATTAATATTCCATATATATTTAGAGGTTAAAATAAGGAAATGATTATTGATTGGATGTATGTGCTGTAGGGAGTGGATTAATTAAATCTATATGAGGAGAAAATATTTTTCTAGAGGACCCTATATGTTAGGGAAATATAGGTTTTCAAATATTTAAATTCAACCTAAACTGTCTTTCTAACATTTTTTCGGAGATTGCAGTTCATATGAACAACCCATATCTTCATTTATCTCAGTTTTATATGTGGATTTTATAGTAATTATCAGTGTCAATGAATAGTTGTTCTTCATGGCCAATACAATAGAAGATTCGAGTTATTATTTTAGTCTCAATAATAGTTTCCTCAACGGACTTATTAATTGAAGGATCGGTATAATATTAGGTAACTATGGGGAAATAGAGTGGAAAGAGGAGATAACTGTTATTTTCCCCATCATTAGAGACATTAGTCAAAGTTAGACCATGGTGATGGTAATCATTTGTGGACATGAGGGGGAGGTGGTGGGTATGGAAGGTTAAATTATATGGCGATTATAGCACTTTGTGGGATAAATATTTTTCAAGGAACCATTATCTTATATTTTAGGGAATAATCCTATATACATTATTATGAGCTTTTTATTCCTCAGTTCCACCTAAATTGTTCCACTCTATATTAATAATGATGGATATGATTCCAGATCACATAGTGTTAACTATTATTGATGGATGTAATTCTAGTTTACATGATATGTGTAGAGATTTTGAGATGATTATTGGTTAAAATTAGTCATTTGGGAATTTTTTTAATATTGTTGATACCACCACAATTTAATTCTTGGAATGCATTTGTTTTATTACATGTGTGTGGTCATAATTTTTTTCTAGAGCTGAGTTATATTCTAGAAGTCAAAGATCATCATTTGGTGTCCATTCGTGATCTAGATCATCATATGGTTCATAATAATTCATATCCACTTTTGTATCATATAATTTTTTTTTTGTGTTTGATAGTGGTGCATGTCGTGGTATTCCCAAGAATTGTTTAGTATTTTTTGGTTATTTTTCTATAATAGGTTTTGATGTTACCCCTAAACATGATATTGATAAAATTATTTAATTACATTATGGTGCATCCCTGGTTTTAGTGGCTCCTCATCGAATGTTACCTTCTAATCTATGAGAACTGTGGATTCATAAAAATTATTTGATGTAAAATATTTTCATCTTGCTCAGTGTGTATTCAAGGATTTATTTATTGTTTTTCTCTAAGAATTTGGATGGTAGTATGAGGTTCTGCGTAAACAAACAATGAGGTAAATAGGTGAAGGTAAATAACCTTTATCTCCTCTTGAGGATCAATGATTTATTTGATTAGTTCATGGATTCCAGGAGGATATTTAAGACATAATTATGGCTTGTATAGGGACTTACACTTTTAATTCCTAGATATCACATATTAATTGATGAATATTCATCAAATAACATAACAACTCATTCTAGATCATACATGTATTTTTCCTTTAGTGAATTGGAAACATGGAAAACTAGTTCATAAGTGAACAACATCATCTCCAACTAAGTTGTTAATAACTAGAACCCTTGTTATACATATAATACAAAATAACATTATTAATAACCTGGGAAAAAAATAAGAAAATGTAATATTAGATACTTAGTAAGGGTATGTAAAGGATATATCAAAATTACATGTGTATAAGGGTATAAATTCTTGAGAATAAATTTTGGAAACCATCCACAACATATCATTGGTCATAATCATGAGTCATGTAATAAATCATGTTTTCCAATAATCCATGAATCATAATGAAATAAAATAAAATAACCCATGATATTATAACATTGGAATTGTACATAGATTTTTGGCCTACACATATGCGTATAAAATATTATGTCAAGTCTACACACCAAGAAATTCATAAAATGATAGTCTTGGGATAACCACCCATGTATCTATTTTAGGGTTGGGATAACCTCCCGTGTAACCTATTTTGGGATTGGTATAACCTCTCATGTTCCAGCTTTTTTTAGGATTTAGATAACCTCTAGTAGACCCTCTTTCTTTGTCTTGGTATATCCTCCCAAGTACCATTTGATCTCATAGAACATTAATCATTACACAATTCTTTCAAGGTCTATATATTTCTAGTACTACCCATAAAAAATTAAAATCATAAATATTTTTTCCATAGCATCATAAAACATTCATAATACTAAAACAAATAGTATGTAAATGTGTTTCATGAACATTTCATCATAGAATAACCTATGGAAAATAAATGGGTTTCATAATAATTTCATTATTTTTTCATTGCACAAACCATGGAAAGAAATAGGTATTATAAATATATTTTTATCATAATAATAAATCATATGGAGAAATAATAAAGATTCTACAATTTTATGACATCTCTATTATAATATAATTAGAATCAAGGATTGTGGTCATTTGTGAATAGAACTATGATTAAAATGTCATTAAAAATATTTTTTAGGAAAATACACTTTCCACTATGAAAATTATTTTCTAAAATAAAGAGTTTCCTCAATATTAATGAAAATAATTTCTAGAAAAATAACCTTATACACTTGAAATTTTATATTTAAATCATATAGTGTTCATGATGGCAGATAATATTATTTATGTCAAAAATGTTAAGACAACAATGTCTTCCACATTTTTTATAAAAATTGAAAGTAATCTATTCAAAAGATGACAATAAGATTATTTTTAAACCGGTTTTTAAAAATTAAAACGTGGATATTAATTGAATTTAATAAATAATAGAGTAATATTAAAAATATTCTTTAATTTTTTTAGAAAATATTAAATATAGAAGAAATATGATTCCTGACTAAAGAGATAAATATTGCCAAATTTTATGTAAAAACATTGCATTGGATTCATGAGTACCTAAATAATGTGAAATTAAATGAAAACATGTGTTCTCATGAAATAAATAGTGAATTAGAAAATTGAATATTTTATTGAGAGATATATCTTAATATTTCATAATCAGAATCATAATCACAAACAATATCGATAAACAATGATATTGTGTCATAGTACCCTTACCAATTTGGTATCTCTTAAATCATAATCACACATAGAGGGGTAACCTTATATGGATATATATATAAATCATAATTTTCATGATAAAAATCATAAAATATATTCAATTTATGTATATACACAAAAAAATAAGAATGTCGTGAATATGGATTGTGTCCCATGGAAATAGGAGTGAGATGAAAATATCATTCCTCAAGTATTGACTTTATTTGAACACATTTTAAATTCAAGTATAGTAAGTATAGTTTTATTAAAAATATATTAAAAACCATAAAAAAATATATCCTAACATATATGATTAGTTGTAACTAGTTTATCACATTTTTATTAGTAATGCATCATTAAAAACAAAGTTACATGTTATAACCACTTCATTTTTCATGTATGTTTTGGTTCGGTAGGTTTTTGTCCTCATAAATTGATCATGGTTACATAATATATATAATCTCAATAATGATACATATTTCAAATATATTCATTATAAACATATTTATAGTCATTCATTAAAGTTATGTTTAGAAAGATGTATTTCAAAATTCATTGACACGGTAGGCCATACGTACAAACGAACAATGCTATCATTTTTTTATGGATAAAAAAAATAAGGTAACTATTAATTCAACATTAAAAAATAACTTTTATATCATAGATATCATATATTTTCATTAAATATATCCTTATTATCATTAATTTCAAAATAAAATGAAAATCATAACATATAACTTTGTGGAGGCGGTAGTCCGCACATACACATGAGCATCATTATCGTTTCCAACTGATTGGAAGGTATGTTGAATGATATGATTTTAGAATTAATAAAGTATAATTATTTCATAAATATCATATATATATATATATATTGAATTCATAATTATATCTATCTATAAGAGGAGTTGATGGAAAACAAATTACATCAGTTCACAAAGCGGTAGTCAACCGTACACAAGATCAACAATTTCGTTCCTCATTTGATAGAAGGGGATATGGGTATATTTCATTACATCAATATAATAATATATCATTTATTTTAAGATAATATTTTTATTATAAGACTATTTTTTAATTATACTTTAAGGATAAATATTTTTAAATAGAATGAAAACGCATTTTTGAAGACTATACCTCTTCTTGAGGGAACTTCTTTAGGTTTGCCAATATATCCTTCATATAAGGTCTTACTAACAAAAAAATAACAATAATATGTTTTAATTAGTTTAATAAATTTATTTGGTTATATTTTGACCAAAAAATGACATTTAAGTGTAAGTAGGAGAGGAGAGTGTTTTCCCTTTTATAATTGAGATGTGTCATACACTTGTAACTTTTCAATAACTCCAAATAATTATATCTCTCATTCATGGTTAAAAGTATCAAAAATGGAAAATTTTATATTATTATATGATATAAGCTCTAAATGTTACCATAAAATTTCTATTGGACATTTTGATATTATATTTTATCCCTTACACTTTAGTTTAACTCCTAATAAAGTCATTTTAACATTAATTACAGTAATTAATGTTTACTCTTTTTACTCTTCAATAAGAAAAAAGATTACTTTTGGATTATAACCAAATATTAATTATTTTGATTATAAATATTAAATAAATTATACAATGTTCAATTCATATAATTTTTATAATTTAATTGAAATCTAAAACCATATATGTGATGAAAAAGTTATTTTCTGAGGAAAACGTTTCCATAAGATTAAAATGTTTTTATCCAAAATAATCAACATGAAATTGATTCAAATGAAATAAATTAAATTAATAACAATATAATGTAACTAATATTAATTTTAAAATATTTTAAAAAATATTAAACATTTTAAATCTTTTAAACAAAATGGATATTTTCAAAAAAAAACTCCGTATTTTACACTCTTTATAGAAAAATTAATCTTTAGAAAATTATAGAAAATAAACTTTCATATAATTTTGACATTTATGTTTCAAAAATTAGGTTTTTTTAAAAAACTAAATGTTTTCAAATTAATTTTAAAATTATTTCCTGAAAAAGAAAAAAATACTCTTTGTATAAAAATATAATTTTAAAGAACAATACATGATTTATTTTTATACCATGACTAGAAAAAGTATTTTATGGATGATAATGAATTTAATTAAATATATAATATTTAAATTACACTATAATAATTTACCAATAGTGATTAATTTAATTTATTATGTAAAAAAAATATTTTCATAAAAATATTTTTTTATAAAAACATTTCTTATACATTCAAATGATTTTTATTTTCATTTCTGCTTTATTAAAAACAAATAAAATTATTACATACATTTGTAGAAGATATAATTTTCATAATTTTTTTTGTCTTATTCATATCATTTAAATTAATTTCCTTGTTATAACTATCACCTTTAACAATATTATTTTACTTGTATATCAAAGTTCGTTTAAACATTGTGTGGCATGTAACACATGTTATTGAGAATGTTAAATTCATTTTAAAAAATATATTAAATAAGATCTTGGGATTTTACATTCAACCAATTTTAAACTGAAATTAGCCATAAATTGTTTTTGACTCAAATACAAACAATTGGGGATACTTTTGTCTCATCACATCCTTGGGTTCTCATGTAGATTCATCACATTAATTTTTTCACCAAAAAACATTCACTAGATGAGTCTCCTTTTTTCATATCAATATACCTCAATGATCCAAAAATCCATGAGGGTTTTTCATTATAAGATATATTATTCTACTGTTTTATGATCTATTATTTTTATACATGATTAAGAATATGTATGTACTTCTTCTGGAGAGATACATGGAACACAAATAGGTCTTGAGAGAGGTTTCGTGGAAGTACCAAGTAATAATATACAATTTATACACAATCAATAATATAAAAAGATCCAATATACCTAGGGCTCACGTATCCCCTCATTATAAGTATCATAACATTATTCCATGGAGAAATTCACATAAAAGCACTATCAGCAACATTGAATACTATATTTCTTCGATAATTATGATCATAACTTTTCTATCATCTTTTTATAGCCCTAGTGTATTTTTTAATGAATCTAAATATCAATTATATTTAATTTTCTAGATCAGGTCATAAAATATTTATTTCTCTAACTTAATCATAGTAAATTAGATTTATACACTTCTTTCTTTAGATATCTTCATAAGTATTCATTTGAATTCTCAAGTGAATGCTGTTTTTATAAAAAAAATGCAATTATAGGAGTGTATTAATCCCAACCACCTTTGAAATCAATATAAAAAAAATCCTATAATATCCAATAGAGTTTGAATTTTTCCCTTAAACTTACCATATTTTGGAGGATGAAATATTGTGGAAAAAACATATATTTGTATCCAATGATTATTCAAGACTTCACCAAAACAAAAAAGGTGAACCTCAGATTCCAATCAAATTTAATAAAATTTAGTTCTCTATGAAACCTTACCACATTCTAAATAGATATTTTTGGATTCTAATTTAGAGAGAAATATACTCTTATATCATTTATTAGTGCTTATGTTCTTAGGCGATCGACTACAAACCATATTGCATTATGGACTTTAGATTTTTGGGAAAGTCCAACAACCTAATCAAAGATGTTGTTTTCCCATTTTCATTTTTGGTATCGGTAATGGTGATTAAACACCCTTATAATTTTTCCTCTCAACCTCAAATTTAATATATTCCAGGGACTGTGTTGCATACTCTCCAATATCTCTCTTCATGTTTTCCCACAAAAAATACACTTCTAGATATGTATAAATCTTCTTAATTACAGGATGAATAAATAATTAAGAACTATTAGACTCGTACAAGAAATCATTTTTTTTATCTAGTATGGAAAATAAACATACATGATTCCTAAACAATATCATTCTATCATAGTCCAGGATAATAAGATGATCATTTCTTATCTTCATCTATAGATTGATTTATTATTTATGTTCCTCTTTAATATTCACATAGATAAATGGTTGAACACTTATTTGAGAGATATAGGGTTTCTCCACTAACTTCATGATTCCAATTTCTATATTTCGAAAATATAACAATATTAGATCATTTTTATCCTCATCAGGTATAATCTAGGAAAATACATCAGACTCAAACCATCATCCACCTTATTCTCTTTCCCATGGGGGTAATGTATTGGGTTGTCATAATCTTTAATCATCCTAAACCATCTATTCCAGTTCATATTCAATTAATTTTATGTAAAATTATACATTAAACCTTTTTGTTCAGTGTATATATCACAACTTTATACATAAAGATAATTCATAGTCCCTTCTTCAATAAATTACTATATAGTAAAAACTATTCTCCACTATGTGTTAATGTAACCACATGCGCATTAACAAACCTTCTATTCAGTTCCTTTAATTTATTTACATTCATAAAAAAATGGAATGTGTCTCCCTTAGGTGTTTAATTACTGAGTATATTAGATAGTAAGGATATGATCTACACAAATCATTGATAAAATGAATCAAAACCAAGAAAACATTAGATCTTATTCATACTGGTTAGTCTTGGTAAATTTTCAATAACATCATTCTTTGATGGGTCCATAGATAGACACTCACATGAGATTATGTAACCCAAAAACATAAAATTTTGTAGCCAAAATTCACACTTTGTAAATTTTTCATACATTTTATCCATACTTAGGTTATTTAGTACAATACCTAGGTGATTAGTATGCTCTTCTTTGTACATTGAATATACAAAAATATTGTCTATAAGGACTACTTTAAACTAATGAAGGTAATTTCAAAATAATCTATAAATTAAATCAATGAAGATAGTGGGGGTATTATTAAGACAAAATGGAATCACTATATATTCAAAGTGTCTATACTTTTTCTGGAATGTCATCATGGGTATTTACACATTCTTAAACCTCAATTAATGATATCCAGAATGACATTCAATCTTATAAAAGTATTTTTCTCAGTGTAGTTGATCAAATAATTCTTCAATATGGGGTAGAAGATAATTTACTTATTTTGTGTTGTTATACATTACTAAATAGTCAATGAAGATTCACATTGATCCAACTTTCTTATTAACTAAATTAATAGTTGCACCCCAACTTGAAAAACTTGGACAAATAAATCCATTATCACTATTTTCATTGAGTTTCTTCCTTAATTCCTAAAACTCATTCATGTCCATTCTATAAGGATTATTTTAAATAGGTGTATCACAATGTGTGAATTATATTGATAACTTCAACACAATATAGAGGAAGACTATGTAAAAATTCTAAAAAGAAAACAACACACTCATGTAGAATTATAATATCTTTGATGTTGAGTTTCACCTCAACCAGATAATATAAACACTCATTTTGAATAAGAATCAAGACACATAAAACGAATGCGATTTTCATAGAAAATCCAAAAGTATCATCAAACTAGTAGATGATCATTAGTTGTTTTGGAAAATAAGATGTGACATACCATTAGGGGTTTTCAATACAAATTAATCAGATGTACATTGATTTTATGAATTTGAATTCTTTAATTCTTCTCCTAAGCTCAAAAAGCATACTTCAATATCTAATCTAGACTATTATGAACTCAACTTCATCATTCAATCTCCAATTCCATATTAAAACTAAAATTGTTTTCATAACCATCAAGAACCATTAATAAAATTTATTAATCAATAAAATAATTCATATTTTGTATAAAAAATACTCATGATTTTAAATCTAGTACATCTTATGTTTAAACTAAGACCATCACGTTCATAATCAATTAAAATCCTTTATAATGGTTCGTAAATAAAATGTGATCCATCCAAGAACATCCCACAAGAGAGTCAAACTCGGTGTCGATCAAGGCCAGTTTTCATGCGCCAAGTGATGATAGAGTCACTCCCAAGGAACCCTTTTGGATTTATTACCCCTAGGTAAAAAATTATAGAGACACATCCACATATAGTATATTGACCATCATTTCATTAAATAGAAAAGTACCTGCATTTATTTACCATAACATATGACATTATAATATATATAGGATTATATTAATGGGCCTTGGTAATATTTTCCCAGGATAGTTTCTAGAGGTTGAAAAAACATTATTCCAGTACCAAATATAGCGACCCACTCATTTCATACAAATATTTCACATATTAATGGAATAATATTCATTAAATAATGTAAATATCCATGCCATAATCCTATTTCTATAGTACCTTTAAAAAATTATATACATTGACAAATGATTTATAAGTTAACTACATCATATATTTATAATTTCCTCATAACTAGCATCCATCCTAAATATATCATACATGATACTATTCTTCATAACCTAGAGAAATGAAATATAATAAACAGTGAGATCAATTTCTCAATAAAGGAGAGAAAGGGAAATATTAATATAACATGAGAATAAGGGCATGAGGACATGATAATTACATTTAAAAACCATGCCCAACATATCAAAGAACATAAACTAGAGAAATGGAATAACACATGGTAGATTATAAGATATGAATAATAAGGTAATATAAGTACATGATCCATGAGAGCGTAAAAATATATTAAGATAGAGATTTATAGTATACTCATAAGAATATAAAATATTATTCCATGGATACCCAAAATGACATTCACAACATATTAGGAAAGGGATAACCACTTTTGTACCTACTTAGACTTTTGGATAACCTCATGTATACCCTCTTTTGTGCATAGGATAACCTCCAATGTAACCTATTTTTAGTATTTGGATAACCACCCATGAACCCTATTTTTTGGTCATGGGATAACCTCCTTTGTACCCTTCCATATCAAAGAACATTAATCATTACAATATTTCTTGTAGGGATATATAATTCTGGTTCCATCCATCATATAATGAAAATCATACATATGTGTGACAAAATATAATAAAACATTTATCATAGTAAAACCCATATAAATAGAATGAGTTTCATAAACATTTCATAATAGTATAACCCACAAAAAAGAAATGGGTTTCATATATATTTCATCATTTCTTCATAGCATAACCCATGGAAAATAAATATGGTTTATAAACATCTAATGATCATAATCCTAAACAATCCAGAGAAAGAATAGGGATTGTATCATTGGATCGAATATCTAGTAGAGCTTAATTAGAATCAAGGGTTATTTCAATTGATTAATATAAATATAACACATCGAGGATTTATAAATATATTTAATATTTAATTCATGAAAAACTGAGACTCCCCAAAACATCACTTTATTATAACCTATCCAGAAAAGATAATTTTCTAACCTCAATGATTTGAATTTTGAAAAACTTACATACAAGGTTGTGTTAAGTAAGAGATCTAGAGTCTAATAAGACATACTAAATTTTTGGTTAATAGTAACATACCCTAATAAATAGAAACCTGACCCTTATAAATAGTAAATCATATTATTATTTTATTGTTTTATGGTTATAAGATAATGAGATCTTCATAAATTTTTCAAAGTGATATAAAATGAATTATTGTTTTAAAATTATTATGTTTTGAATAAATTACGATTTTCATTAAAAATTAAATATATAATATTGAAAAAATTATTTTCATAAATACTAGTTCATTTTTTGAAATCTTAATATCGATATAAGGTTACATATAATTTATGATAATTTTATAAAATACGTTAGTTTTTCAGGAATAGAAAAAATACAATTTGAGTTTTAAGTTTGATTAATGACATCATTAATGATGTAATAATTTAAGCATACTATTGAGTAATAAAATAAGATATTATAATTCCACATTGGCCAATACCATGGGAAAATACCATGGGCAACCTTATGTCTTTTCAAACTTCCACTATTGAGGTGTCCTTTGAAATTAATAAAACTCTCTCTCTCTCTCTTTTACTATAAATACCCTCTCATTCCTTCATTTTCATTCATTCTAAATTCCTAATCCTTGAATATCTAGTATTTTTACATCCCTAGGAGTCCTCAAATGGTTTTCTAAATCCCCCAAGGTCCCAACATTCATGTTTTAAAAGATACTCTATAAGGAAAGGGAATCTACCACCCTTCTCTTTTTCGAGAATGATTTTTGTGTTCTTATCTTTTAATTTAAATTGGATTATGATGGGATATGTCATTAAATATACCTAATAATGTATATATTGTGTAATAATTAAGTTATAACCCTTTCTCTTTTAATAATTTTTTTTCATAAATTTTAAGTGATGTTGTTAGGCAGTGGAATTTTCGTAAAGGATTTCTCAACATCACTTTTTTATTTCGAGTTCCTTTATTTTATTTTTCTTTCCTCACCTCCATTAATAAAAATTTTAAGATAACTATAGCAATATAAATATATCATAATATAGTTATGATAATATAATAATTCATCATCATCCCTCATTTCCCTTTATTTTATACTAGAAATGAGAACTCCATCCAAGATTTGCAAATTTGTCACATTCTATGATGACGGGTTTTCAATTTCTATTACCTTCTTCAATTAAGGTCATGAAACTATTATGATGGTTGAACCAAAATATAATATATGTATTATAAATTATTTAAATTTCTAGAATATTTTTTTACATATGATATTAATTTATAAATCAAAATGAATTCGTTGTGATCAAAACCCTCCAATTAACCCAAACAGTTATCATTAATGTTTTATATTATTATTCATCTTAACTCCCAATGAAAAAATGAATTATATAACCATTTAATATTATATATGTAAGAAAATAAAATAAAACTTCAATTATTTACATCTATTCTCATATCACATATTTATCTTTACATGTGTATAAGTAAACCGGTCTTGAATACCAAGGAAGAAAACCCTCCCTACCAATAAACTTGAACCTCTTAAACCCATCAAGAAAGTAATGAATGAAATTTATAAGGATATAATAAATAAACTACAAAAATAATATTTTCTATAAATATTAATCAATTAATTTAATTTAGACTTCCAAGAAACTAAGATCAAGTGAAGAACACAACAAGACATCAGTTATGGCTTTTCTATCCGAACATCCATTTTCTTTTGAGTTACTCTTATTCTATAATTGCCTCAATTAAATTCTATATAATCCATATAAATTCTATGTTAATGTTTAAAATATGTGTACCAACCATAATCCTATATTCATTTATTTTTAGATATTTGTTTTAATGGGATCTTTCAACAATTATTCCCGAAATAAAAGCCTGATTCAAGGGATTTTCTCAAATTCTAACTTATTTTTAATGTCCCTATATAATGTATTTTTATTAACCATTATCTTTATAAAATAACTAATTTTATAACTAAAATACCATAAAACATCACATAGGGTTTTATTCAATGTAATTTTCACAAGAACACTTCTTTTTAATGTAAAAGAGTATTTATCTCAATAATTACTCGACGATTTTATAAAATTATCTTCATCCAATTCAATACACTTGCTGATTATTATATTTTATTAGTATTAATATTTTATGATATCATATACCTTATATAATTTAATGGTTTATGATTTGTTTTACTGTAGATGTGTTATCTTATAACCATTCACTAATTTACTCTGAATGGTCAGTGTTTATCCTTAACGATCAATGAATGTTTTTTACACATCATATATTAGTTTCAATATGAATATATATGTTTTTTATGTTTATCCCCATAAATATGAATAATTAAGTAATATTATTAAATGATATGTTGGGCCCTCTCTAGTCCCTCTATGTATTGGATGGACTCATGAGGCAAACTAAAATCTTTGCACAATGCCTTGACAAAATGATTTTTATGGTCTTGGCATAGGGAATTGATGGTATGGTTATGATGTACGGAATTATGAATTTCCTCATTATGAAATATGTAAATAAAATTTCATGAGTTTATTCAACTAGTATAATACAAATGATTATGATTTATTATGGAATTAATTTTTTCATCTCTTATTCTTGTCATAATGTGTTTAAGTTCATTTATAAGGGTATGTTCTTTTAGTTATTCATCATGCCTAATGTTTATGTTTATATTATATTATGACGTATTTCTTTACCCTTACTGAGCATTTTATCTCACCACTTTCTTATGTTCAATTTTTCTAAGTCATGAAGAGGTATATTATGAATGACATGTATAAATAACATATGATTTTTTCATGTTGTTAAAACACTTTCTAATATTTTTTCCTTTAAGTTTTAATGTTAAATTTATGTATGTATCCATTATTACAAAACTTCTAAACAATTCGTTATGTCTAGATATTACTTTATTGTAATAAATTCAATGTTATCATATAAGGTACTGAAATTGGGAAACTAGGGTTGGGTATATATAAAAAATATCAGTATATTTTCATTAAAAACACTCTTGATGAAAATAACATTTCCACTTTGAAAATCAATTTTTAAAATCTAAAATTTTCCCAAATATTTAAGAAAAAAAAAATTCAAAAAAAATTATAATTTAATGGAATATTTAAATCACTATCCATTCATAATAATGGGAAATAACATTTATTTCATACTCATTAAAAAAAATATTTCTTTCATATTTTTGGTAAAAAGTCAAAAATTAGTTAATTTAGAAAATGACAAGAATATCATTTTTAAACCATTTTATAAAAATTTAAACATGGGTAAAAAATGATGTTAAAAATAATATGATAATATTAAAAATATTTTGGAATATGTATTTAAAAATACATCGATATGGAACAAATATTATTTTTTAACAGAAAAGATGGATACAGTTAGTTTTCCTTAAAAGCATTATTTTAAAATATTTATTACATAAAGAGAGATAAATGATATAAAACATTAATTTTCAAGGAATATTAATAGGAGAATAAAATTCTTGATTTTCAGGAGAGATAGATCATAATATTTTATCAAAATAAGTATAATACAAAATAATCACGATAAATAATGAGATTGTATTGTAAAACTCTTGGGAATTTGGTACATTTTGAAACATAAGGCCCATGCCAGAAGTAAAATTATGTGGATATATATATATAAAATAATTTTTATGAAAGTAATCATAAATTAAATTCATTTTAAGTATATACACCATAAAAAAGAAATAATTCATGGATGTGGCATGTGTCCCTTGGAAATAAAAGTGAAACAAAATTGTTTACCTCACCTCTCTACATTAATCATACACATTAACTATCTTATATAATAAATATAAGTTTATTGTATATATATTCCAAAAAATTAATCATATATATCATTACATATATTATTACTTATGACACTTTTACAAACCATTTATTTAAAATTATTTTTTAATAACACAATTCTAGATGATAAGTACTACATTTTTAATGTAAGTTTTGGTCCAATGATTTTTTGTCCCTGTACATTGATCATGGTCAAATCATATTTATAATTTTAAAAATGACATAAATATAATATATATATATATATTATTAAATTTATAAACATCCTTTATTTTTAGGGATAGATCAATGAATTACACTATTCATGGAGATAGTCGGTCGTACGTACACATGAATGCAGCTTTATTTTTATGGTAGACAACACAAAATAATGTAAAATATTAATTCAAATTTCAAGAATCACTTTTATATCATATATATCATATGTACTCATTAAATCAATCCTTATTACCATACATTCTGAAATAAAATGAAAACGAATCAGACCGCTTCGTGGAGGTGATAATACATACATGCACACAAGTGACGTTGTTTTTTTATAAATGATTGTAAGGTAAGAAGTTATAGAGGAGATTAAAATTATATAATAATTATTATGTTGTAAATATCATAGATATACTTTAAATCCATCATTATATTCAGCCATGATAGGTGGTAATGAAAAACAAATTTCATCAGTTCCTAAGGCGGTAGTTCGACGTACACATGTTCGAATGTTTCATTCCCCATTTGATGAAATATGAGATATATATATATATATAAGGAATTTAAATAAAATTACAACATATCATTATATGTAAGATACTTATATTATTCTATCATCATTTTTAAATAATATTTTAAGTATTTATAAGAATAAATAAAATGAAAATTCATGGTTAATGATTATACGTCTTCATCAGAGAAATATGTTAAGTTTACACTTAAATCATTTTTATAAGGGTTTACTAATAAAAATAACCTATAAGAAATGTTAAATTAGTTAATTAAATTATTATTCTAGTAACTTGTTTAAAACATATATTTTTTCATTCTAGGATCAATGTTTCACTTTGAGAGGGATGGGTGAATCAGTGAAAAAAAATTCTTTTAAGTTTCCTTTTTTTGGAAACAAAATTAATCTCCAATTAAAGCTTTTTTACCTAACTAAAAAATATAACTATCATGCATCCATAGGAATATAATAATTTACATGGTTTACTACTTAACAATAGTAGTTACATACTTTGTATGGTTTGGAATCAATGCAATAATTCACAATCCACTAGAAAAAATTCGTTTTGTGTGGATATAAGAAGTCACGTATACCCTTACACTGTTGTCACAATATGTTCATTACAAAAGTGCATGTGCTTCACATAGAAAGAAATTATGTAATGAATGTTTTTTTAATAAGTAAATAAATATTCACAAGATTCATCAAAACATGTTAGAGTGCTGCCTTTTTGAATTTCACAAATATAATATTCAAAAACATATTCAACTACGTACCTAGTAGTAGGTAAGAACTTATCTGGACATCGTAATGATTCTTGATCTAATACCCTGGTCTGATTCTCCAGTCTGATTTCTCTATTCAAAAATATAATACTACCAAAATACTATTGAAATAATTCTGATCTAGTTCAATCTTGTCCCAGAAATACCATCCATAATTCTCTGTCGAATCTGGAATCTCTAAATACAATCTCCCTTCTTATTCTTTTATTTGGAAAACTATATCGAGAAACATCAATCTGTAAACATCTGCTTTAATTTAAACATTAAATGATCCTCATTCTATCTCCCATTATGAAATTTATGATGTAAAAAATAAAAATTATACTCCTCTATTTAAAGGTGTTCCAAATCTGGCTTAGGCGAGAATATTAAATGTTTACATTCTTAACCAAATGTTTTGAAACATAAAAATACCTTCAATTTTAGAAACATATTTGACTTCTTAAGTGCTTTATAAAAAAACTTTATTATTCTCAAACCTTCTCAAATATTCTCACAACATTATTTTTCTTCACATTATCAAACCATTATTTAGTCCAATTTTGATTTTCATTTTGAATTATTCATTACGATGTGGAAATATGTACGAAAAGATATTATTCATTACGCATATTTGTAACAACTTATAAATGTGAAAATTAAAAATATTATACCATAAATATTTTTGTTACTTCATTAGACTCTAATTTCCTTTGGTTTCCCATAATCATAGTCACAATATCTAAAAATTCCTACACTTCCTTGCAAACACTTCATTTCCATATTATAATTCTCTGAAAAAAAATATTCTAAATTGCTTCAAAAAAATTATCTTTTTCTTTCTTCTATCAGACCGATGATCTTAGATTAGATGAAGTTATCAGTGTCATTATATATCAGATGGATTGTTATATATCTCTAATTAAAGCATTATGGTAAAATCTATTCTTATTTTCTACCCCATAGATTTTCTGATATCACTTGAACCAATTAATGAACAAAAATTTAGAGTTATACAATTTTATGGAATACCACATCCAATAGACTTATGCTAGTGGAAACTAAAAACTAGAATCTTCCCCTTCTCAGATTATAAAAAAAACTTTACAACCATCAAATAATTATTCATCTAGTGATATTACACTATAGAATAGTGATTAGAAAGCTTTTTCTTCAAAAAAAATTCTTCATCCATAAACATCTTCATATATCATTACTTTCTCAATATTTTGAGAATATTTAGGATCAGTATAGAATCGACAAGCATAAAAAGGAAAGTATTATAACTTCCCCTCCTTCATTCATCTTATTTTCTTCCAAACAAACATCAATATAATTGGCATCAATTATTATCCCAATTTTCTTTTATAATTCTTTAAGCACATTTTTTTAGAAAACATATGATTTGCGAAATAAAAACCAATAAATCGCCATCATATTTTCATTGGAGTGAATCATAATCAGAAGCCACTAATCATCATAATTATACCATTAAATTTAATTATGATTTGGTTCATGTACCTTTTTTCTTCCAAAATATAATCTTTACAAATTGAGGTAATTTTTTAATCATTTTGTTTTCAATCCTCTAAATATTATTATGAGTCATATTATCAACAAATAGAAAGCAAGGAAGTTTTTTTCTCCATGAGAAAAAAATAAAACACTTTCATTAAAAAATGTTTTCATAATTTTAAAAAAATCCACCCAATGTGGTCCAAACACAATTATATATTGAAATTTAAATAAGAGAGGAGAGGCAGTGCCCTATTATAATTGAAATTTGTGGAATTCTTATAATTTTTCAAACATTTCAAATAATACCGCATCACTTTCTTGATTACGCGGCTCCAAAATCGATAATTAACCCATTATTTATAAAATAACTCTATCAATGGCTACTAAATAGTAATTGGAAATGTTTTAGGTCCTTTTAACCCTTATATGTTTATTTTAACCCCTCAATAAAGTTGTTTTAAATTTAACCAGGAGAATTAATTTTTTCTTTTTTTACTATTCATTATGACCAAACATCAACACAACCTTGTTAACTAATATTAACTATTCTAATTAAAAATATTTAATCCACTTTACCAAATTCAATTCATAAAATTTAAAAAATATTTTAAAATTGGACACACAGATGTGATGGAAAAGTTATTTTCGATGAAAAATTTCCTAAAATATAAAATGTTTTTATAAAAATATTTAACATGAAATTGATTTTAAAAACCTAAATTAGATTAATAATAATATAATTTAACTAATTTTACTTCTTCACTATTTTAAAATAGGATGTAACTTTTTAAATACATTAAAATAAAAGGTAGTTTTTTTATAAAAATTAGCATTTTTCACTATTCATCCACAATTTAATATTTCCATAAAATTATTTAAAATTAACTCTAATAAAATCATTAAAATTTTATTTAAAAAGTGAATTTCATTTTGTAAAATAAATTTTATAAATGTGTCAAATTTATTTTTAAAATATTTTCCCGAAATGGGATAAAACCACTTTTTATAAAAATAATGTATTTAAGAATAAAACCGGATTAACCCCTATCCCGAGCATAGAAAAAATATTTGATGAATGATGTATCATTTATATATATTATATTATATATATATATCTAATTAAAATAATTTACAAATAGTTATTCAATTAATTTTTTAAGATAAAAGCACAATGACTTCATAAAAAAAATTTCTGAAAAACATTTATTTTACTTTCAAATGATTTCTATTTTGATTTATATGAAATTTAAAACAAATTAATTTATTTTATAATTGTTTAAAAAATATAATTTTCATAATTTATTTATCCCAATTCATTCTCAATAATTTTAAGGATAGGTTATAACTCTCTCCTTAAATAATAATTTTTTTAATAGAATGACATGGTTAGTTTGAACAAAGTGTTTCATGTAATGAAAACTATCTAAGAAAATTAAATGTTTAAAAAAAAATATTTCATAAAATTGTAAGATTTTATAGATGGGTTATAATTAGATGAAGGCAATGGAAGGGGATAAATAGAATAACGATGTTAGGTGTTGTAATAAGATCTTGGATTTAAGTATTATGTCATTAACTGTCCTGAATTACCCTATTTTCTTCACAGGACTAATGAACTACATTTCTCATAAAATATATGATCATTTCATCCTTATATTCATAGGAAATTTCTTTATATACATATAGTTCGATAAGGATCATTATGGAAAGCTTAGGGTATTATTGAAAGTCCTTTGGAACTATCATCACTATGGGGAGTTATATAAGTGAAAATATTGGATGAACAATGAATATTTTCACAGATATGTGGTATCTTGATAGTGAGTAGATTTTGATCTGTCAATGATTATGGTGGGTTTTTAAGAAGTAGCTTTGAATTTTGTATAATTAATTATTTTCCTTACTATCTAATATATTGTCATAGGTTTGTGTCGGATTTCTCTATAATTTCAACCCCATTGATAGCATAGACTTAGAAGGAGTATGAATTCCTATAGACACATCAGTGTGTGTTATATTTAGAATACCTGAATAGAATGTTTATTTGCATCCCTATTAGTAATTTTTCAAGAAGAAATACTCATATCAATGGTTTTCTGAAAGACTTATAATCTTGGTTTGGATTGTGTCTTAATGAATTAGAGAGTGATGATCTTATATGGGTTTGGTAGTTATGTACCAACAAGAATAATTATAACACACATGTTATATAGTGTTAATTAGTGATATTTTCTCTAAATATTTAGTGGAATTTCATTAAGAGATAACTCTTTGTGGTATTCAATGTTCCTAAAATCATTAAATGCATCATCTATTACTTTTATTTGAATATGTGTTAGTGGAGGTGGAAAGAGTTCTTACTGGACTATAAGATATAAATTTATTAAAATCTAGGAATGAAATTATAATCATTGGTGCATTGAGCCAGAAGTCATGATGAGAAGATGTTTGGGAGTTCAAATATTCTTAGAGAGTGATGGAGGATCGCACAGAAATGAATCTTAATATGGAAAAGGTTAGTGGTATAGTTTGGTTATAACCTATGATAGTGTATTTATACTAGTTATGGTAGGTGGATGAATCTCGTTGTAGATACTCATAGGTAGAGGTGATATGAGATCAAATATTTCATGAAAATTATCTTAAGAGATTGTTAGAGGATGATTAGTTTCAATAGTTGTGTTGGGGGAGGATTTTTTTTCCCTTGGTGATTCAGTAGGTGGATCTTCCTAATTTTTATAGCTCACTCTTATTAGTGAATTCTAGTTCATCAAATATGTATCTTGTTAGGAGGGGTCAATTATAGTGGTCAGTTACAAAGAGGTCTATCAAGAATTTTCTAGCAAGATGTTTAGTATGTCAATATGTGAAGGAAATATTATTATCCAAGAGGTTTTTTCGATCTATTAGTTTTCAATGAGTAGAAGTGATAGAATGTTTTAATGGAAATTGTCACCATTTTTCCTTTTGCTCATGGGGGATGTGTTGTAGTTTGGGTGACTGCTTATTAGTTGATGAAATCATCTCATTTCATAGATATCAAGTAGTCTAGTGAAATATATATTTTATCATGGAATTATTTTCATGATATAATTATGATTCTTGGGGTACTGAGGAAGATAATTTCCAATTAGGATCCTTGAATTACCTTCTATGTTTGGGTTGGTGTTTAATGGTATTTCTTCTCTTAGTTATACTTTAGAACTACATTCTATCCTTTTATGGATGGCTGGATAGAGAAGGCCATCCAAACAATGGATGATATGTTGTGTGACATAGTTTTTTATTTTAGCGGATTATGGTTGAATCATGTAATAATTTTTTTCATTACTATTATGTTAATATTAGTAAAATTTAAATTAATTTATTTCATTGTAATTTTTGGGTTTTTATTTTTAAATATTTTTGATTTTTCAATTTTTTCACATGGTTTGTTTGCATAAGAAATAGGAAACTATGTGTGAGGTATTTAATGTTTAATTGTTAGTTCTTTTTGTACATATATTGTTTTCATTCATGGTTAGTGCATGGTTTGATTGAACTGTATGAGTTCCACAAGAAACAATGTGGGACATTTAGTACATCCTTTGTTGGTGCACTAGTTTCATAGGGTTGGGAGAATCATTGTTATAACAAAATGAGAGGCTATGTAGTTTTGATAGTGAATTTTTTCATGGTTGGAAAATATATTGGTAAACCATGAAGGATCCTAATGATTTTCTAGTGAAATACATATAGTTTGTTCATGGTTTACCAAATTTTTTGGTCTAATCATGTGGACTTCCTAGGTGTTTAGAATGGTAATTTCCCCCTTTTCATCCATGATTTTAAAAGGGTTTACCCCTCCTATCCTACCCCTATAATTCAACCCATTCAATGTTAACTTCATTCGGATTACCCTTCCTTTATCTTGATTTTAAATCTTCTCCCACCTTGTTTTTAAGTTGACTCTCAGTTTAATTCTTATTCTTTATTTATTTCACTCATCTTCCTCCCCCTTCTAACTTCTTCCTGAGTTTCCCTTATACCTACAAACCTTAATGGGATTTATGGTTTGATTTAATGTTTGTGTTGTATTATTCTTTGTAATACCCCAACCCCAGGTACCGATAGTTGGTGCATTATTACATAATGTTGGTATGATACAAGGAATCATGTCCCGAAAGACCGTTCTTTTTAGTATCCTTATAAGTACTAGATACATTCATAAGTTTTACATTACATAATGAAATAAAAACATCAACAACATTTTTTCACTTTTTGAACACACTTATATCCTTAGTCTATCCTTGCAGGTCAACCATAAAATACTTCTTCACATACTGGAATATAAAACATAGAAAGGGGTGAGATCAGATTCTCATTAAGGATAATATTATTTTGTAAACATTCATAAATAAGCATAAACATTTAAGTCAATGTATAAGACTAAAATAAAATACTTTTAAACATAAACATCAGAATAATATGGAAAATATAAAATCAAATAATTCCATTTAATTAATCAAATGGATATTCTACTAGTGGAATAATCACATGCAATATCAATATCCAATTTCATAATGATGGAATGCATAATGCCAGAGTTCATAACCACATAGTCAAGGCCTTGTGCCCAGACTACAAATAATATTTCATCAATGCCTTGTTCCAAGACACTAGATTGTCTCATGAGACCAACCGATGCATCGAGGAGCTATAGCATGCTCCACCCGTCATTTACTAAGTCCAATTCATTCCTCATATGAAAAAGTTTAAACATATCATAAACAAATGTATTAAAACTAGCCTATGAAATATCAATAATTTATCAATAAACCATGAATGGTGTAAAAATAACACATCCATAGGCCAACATATCAGAAAACCTTCAATACAATATTGAAGTTTGGTATCATTATAAATCAACATCAAAGAATATTAAAATCCATCAAAGGATGTTGACATAGATGAAATCAAAACATTCCTTAGAGAAATATCTCTTTCTATATTGAAATCATTTAAAATTCAAATAATTATAAAAAAATATTTTTTTCTAAATAATATTATAATCTTGTATGGGAAGATTTGATGATTATATAACAGCATAAAATATCCACACCTACCTTATAAGTTAAAAAAAGACATTCTTGCCTTAATTTTATCGAAAAGGTCATAAAGTACATTGTTTGGAAAATGACAGAAAAATTCTTTTCAAAAACATATATTTCCCAATAAGGGTATAAATGACTTTAACACATAGTATAGTAAATAGTGAAAATGATTCTAATTACATTTTTAAGAAAATGTGGATGTGGAAGATAAAGAGGTCCAAGTAGATACTTACTTAAAAACAACCACGGATAAAAACGTGATTCTGTAATTAACCCTAAAATTGTACATTTCCTTAGTAGATAGTATGTTAAACTCATGTATAATAGATAAAATATTGTTATTAAATTATAAAATAACTACATATATAAATATTATATCATATATGATCCTCTAATATTGCATTGTTAATAATAGATCTATAGTATCGTCGTTTCGTGTGTTAACAGATATGTTTTCCCTTATATGCTTTGCTATGTAAGCCATGTTTGTTATGTATAGGATGTATTTTATTCATATTCAGAATGATATTATGTTCTTAAACATTATTTTTAATCATAAAATAGATATTATTCTTTAATTATTATGATGGGGAATGAATCTCATCGCATTTTTGGAGACGATAATCTGTAAGTACGCATGTGCGATAATATCATTATATTGATGGTGAAATAGTATGTAATTGAAGGGTATATTATATATAAAAATTCATTAAAATTTTATATTTTCTATTTACATTAGTTATACTCATTATTATACTGATTCAAGTAATGAAGTGTTTGAATAACAAACTACACTACGGCGTGGAGATGGTAAGTCGTACTCACACACGTATGGTGACTTTGTCATTCATATGGTGCATAGAATAATGAATATGGTTGTACCATTTTTATAATAACATCATTATATATAGAGGATACTTGATTTATTATTTTATAATGGATGAAACAATTAAATAGGAAGTGGAAGAAGAAAAAACATGAAAGAGGGTGGTGAAATTATTACCTCTTCTTCGGGTGTTTCCTTTTGAGTTGATCAAAAGGGATCCTTAGGTTGGTTTTCCGATAAAACTGCAGCATATATATTGAAGTGAGGGAAATTTTGAAGATATTTTGGTAGGGTATCTTAGATCCGAATGGTTTTGGAGGTGTGATTTTTAGAGAAAGGGAAGTGCCCTTCTATAAGAGAGGTGAGGGGCACCTTTGGAAAAGATTGAAATATTATTTTATAATAAATTCAATTTCTGGATATAATGGATCCAAAATGATTTATTTCAAAAATATGGTGGGTAAGGGTCGAACAACTCTCATCCAATATATTTTAGATAGGTTGGTTTACCATATTAACCTTATCTTTTATATTTAACTCTTAGTTTAATAATTTAACCTTTACCATGTATTCTTGTATTATTATAATAATTGGTTAATAAACATACTATAAAATTCCAATATGACCTCATGTTGTTCATTAATGATATACCTATCATTATATATGTTCTTTTTCAGAACCATATATTTTTTCATACTATTATTTAATTTAATAATATAATATTTGTTTTAAGAACTCATTTGTGTCAATTTTGACTCTATTTAGTATTTGGTTTTTGGGAAATTCATCAAAACCTGATTACTTCAAACCAAATACATTGAATCAACCATAATATGTCATATTCAGCTAAAAAGTCAATGGATTTCAAAGAAACATTGAAATTATATTAATTTTAAAATTTATAATACCATTTATTTGATTCTTTCATTAATAAGGTAATTATTGCATCACCATTATGTCATAAATAAATTTATTTATTTAATGTATAAAAATTATAAATAACAAATTTTACGTAGGAAAGAATTTTAAATATCTAATGAGTATTTATAGTCGAAAATATATCTTATTTAACCCCTTTTAAAAAAATATTTACTAAAAGATATATGTTTTTGGCATTTTTGTCTTTACATTAAATTAATTAATATAAAGTGTCATTATCACTCTCAAATGGTTTCACTGGGTCCCAAAATAGACTCATGGATTCCCTTGGTCTGTAATCAATCAACCAATATTAATATGACACTTGTTAGGGTAATTTAATATTATTATAATATTATTTTTTACCCTTATTTACCGAATTTACCCTTTTACCGTGGTAAATAAAATATTTATCGAAGTAATTATTCCTAATGTCTAAAAATAAAAGTTACCTATATACACAATTTGTAATTCCTGATTCCAAAAATGGAATCCATTTTTCCAAATTCAAATTCAGAAGTGGCATAAATTAATTGAAAAATTATTTCACGTTGTCAAAACAAAAAGCGTGTTTTTAATAAATAATAACTATCAAAAGATTGACAATTGTTTATTTCCAGTTTTAATGTGAAATTACATGAAATAAACTAAATTATATTAAATGATAAAAATATGATCAAGTGATACTTTGAAACCACTCAAATGTATAATTTAACCCTATAATATATTTTGATTAAAAAAGTTGTTTTTAATTAAAATTTAGTATTTTTCGTTATTCATCAAAAAAATTGAATGTTTTCAAAAAAGGGCCAAAAATTCACCTTAAGAAAATTGTGATATTCAAAATTCAAAAATGAAGTCCATTTTAAAAAATAAAATTTATATAATTTCAAAATGTGGTTGTTACTATTTATAACGGCTAGTTTGATTGGTCGTGGTGTGTTAAAACTCCAAGTTGCATACAACGCAAGATACTGCATTATTCAAAGGGAAACGTACCATGGAAGCTTGGGGTGTAACATTCTCCCCTCCTTAAAATAATTTTGTTCTCAAAATTTCTAGAACATTACTGCATAAAAAAGATACATGCGGTTCTTCATCATATGTTCCTCGAGTTCCCAAGCTACATCTTCCATCTTATGGTTTCTCCGTAGAACTTTTACCAGACGAGTCGTCCAGTTTCTCAGCACTTGTTCTCTCGTATCATAACTTTTGATAGGATCTTCACAATAAGACAGATCGGGTTCCAGTTCAATTTCCACAATAGTTAGTACATGCATTGGGTCGGGCATGTATTTTTTCAACAGTGATACATGGAACACTTCATGAACTTTGTAGAGACTTGGAGGCATTACCAAAAATTAAGATACAACTCCAATTCATTCTATAATTTCGAAAGGTACGATGTACCTGGGACTCAATTTACCCTTCCTACCAAAATGTATAACACCCTTACATAGAGATACCTTCAAGAAAACATGATCTCTTACTTGAAATTCCAAATCCTTCCTTTAGTTATTAGCATAGCTCTTTTTCCTACTTTGAGCTACTTTGATGTGGGTTTGGATAATCATCACTTTTTCTATTGTTTCATCCACAAGTTTTGGGCCTACGAGTTTTATTTCAAAAACATCATCCCAAAAAGTTGGTGTGTCATATCTCTTCCCGTATAATGATTCATATGGTGCCATCTGAATACTTTAATAAAATCTATTATTATAGAAAAATTCTACCATAGGTAAATATTGATCCCACATACCTTTAAAGTCATGTGAGAAAGATCTCAACATGCATTCTAAGGTTTGAATAGTTCGTTCAGATTTTCCATCAGTTTGAGGGTGGTTGGTAGTGCTCAAATGATGTTCAATATCCATGTATTTTTGAAGACTTTTCCATAATCTTGATGTAAAACAGGGATCACAATCAGAAACAATCATTATTGGTACTCCAAGAAGTCTTACAACTTTATTAATATATAGTCTTTCAATACGTTCAGGTGGTAAATCTTATCATATAGCAAGAAAATGTGCTGACTTGGTAAGACGATCAACAATGAACCATATTACACAATTACTTATAGGAATATTTGGTAGCCCCATGAAAATGTCCATCGTAATATTATCCCATTTCCACTCAGGTATGAGAAGAGGTTGCATAACTCCTCTAGGTTGTTTCCTTCCAGCTTTCACTTGTTGAAAAACTATACATCTTGACAGAAAATCAGAAATATCCATATTCATGTTGTCCCACCATAAATGTTCTTTAAAATATATATACATCTTGGTTCTCCCAAGGTGTATAGAGAAATTAGAGTTATGAGCATCATTAAACAATTCCCTTTTTAGATCAGGTATGTTTGGAAAAAAAAGACTCCTCCCAAATTAGAAAACTCCATCTTTATATATGAATTCACTCAATCTCCCATCATTCACAGCATTAATCTTCATTTGAATCTCTTTATCATAAGTTTTAGAACTCTTTATCATTTCTAGTAAAGATGGTTTGGAAACCATTTGAAAAAGTATTGATGTTTCACCTTCCATAGTTATTACCATATCCATATTTACTTGATTGATGAAAATAGGATCCCTTTCAACTCTCATATTTTTAAAAACTCCATGATCTTTTCTACTCAAATCATCTACCCCCTTATTTTCATTCCTCGGGTGGTAGTGTATAGTGTAATCATAATACTTGACTAGTTAAATCCATCATATTTTCCTCATGTGGAGTTCTTTCTGTGAGAAAATATACTTCAAACTCTTGAGATCAATATAATTCTCACAATTTTCACCATAGAGATATTGTCTTTATATCTTTAGAGAAAATATTATAGCTTCTAACTCAAGATAATGAGTAAGATATCATTTCTCATAAATTTTTAGCGGTCATGATGCATAGGAAATAACTCTATCATTCTGCATAAGGACACAACCATGTCCTTTCTTTGAAGCATCACTATAAATAATAGACCCATCATTCACCTATAGTAGAGTCAAGATTGAAGCATTAACTAATCCTGTCTTAAATTATTCAAAAAATTCTACAATCACTTTTTTCCAAACAAATTTAACCCCTTTATGATGGATTTTGGTTAATAGGTTAGCCAATCGGGAAATATTATGGGAAAAACACTGATAATAACCTGCTAAACCAATAAAACTACGTTCCTCAGTTATACTCGTTGGTGTTGTCTATTCATGATTTTCCTTGGTCTTTGAAGGATTAAAAGATATTCTATCCTTAGAGACAATATGTCCAAGAAAAGAAATCTCATGAATCCAGAATTCACACTTGTTAAATTTCCCATATAATTCATTTCTTCTAAGAGTCCTTATGATAATGCACAATTTATTTTCATGATCTTTGTATATTTTCTATTATACAAACATATAATTAATAAATACCACTAAAAATTCATCAAGATATTCCTTGAAAACTCTATTCATTAGATCTGTGAAGACAAAGCATGCCTTAGTGAATCTTAAAGGCATTATTGTAAACTCATAATTCCTGTACCTGGTTGGTAATGATGTTTTTTTAATTTCTTCCTTCTTAAAATAGAGCTGATCTTATCGATATTGAATTTCAATCTTTGAAAAATATTTAGGTCCATGATGTTGGTCGAATAAATCATCAAAGTGAGGTGGGGGATAATTGTTCTTTACTGTTATAGTATTAATCTCCATGTAGTCAATGCCCAACCTCATAGATCCATATTTCTTTTTAACAAAAAGAACAGGGGCACCCCATGTAAAACATTAGGGCGAATTAATCCCTTATTACTCAATTCTACTAGTTTTTTATTTAGTTCCACTAATTCCACAGTGTCAATTCTCTAAGGGGTATTCGATATGGGCCTCGAATAAGGAATTAAATCAATGGAAAACTCAATTTCTCACTCGGGAGGATGTCCAGGTAAATCCTATGGAAACAAATCAACATATTCTTGCACAATAGTTATGTCCTCTATTGGGACATTATTTTACATTCCATTAGTTATTTCATTCTCTTCCTCCCCAATAATTTAATTTAGTATATCTATAGTGGGTGGATCTGGATATGGATATGGTGGTGACGTTTCTCCTCTAAAGATAATGTACTCATTATCATCATTGATAATTGTATCTTCATTCTTCTTACAATAAATTTTCCCATCATGGTCCGAAAGCCAATCCATACCGAGGATTATATCATATTCAGTCATGGGAATGAGATTGAGATCAGTAGATAAAATACATTTATATTCCCTAATGGGAACTGATTCACAAAACTTTGATGTGATGATACGTCCCATATATGTTTTTTCTGAAACCTCCCTTGTTAATTCAAATTGAAAATATCTAATTTTCATAGAAAACTGGGAAGATATGAATCAATTTTATGATCCAGATTCAAATAAATCATTGTCTAAACAAGAGGAAACAATTAAATTACCTACCACATGTTGTTCATAGCTCTAACCTCAGTAGTAGTGATCTCATATGCTTGGCCTTTCTCCCTTGGCCATTTCTAAGATAAGTTCACTTGGAAATTATTACATTAATTTACATAATACCCCTTTTCTCAACAATTATATTATTCATCATTAACAGCCTCTTACATCCCCTTGCAATCACGAGCATGGTAGACTTTGTCACCACTCTTTTAATAGACTCTTATTCACTTCAGGCTAGTACCGGGGTGTTTCATACCACATTTACTGAATGATAGATATTCAATTTTTTCCTTATTCCCCTTATTTAAATTTCTAGAGTGTTCAACAGATCTCTTCATCTCTTACTCTGCTTTGAAGTCATAATTCATAAAGAATTCTTTTTCTATCTTGATAGTGCATGAGACAATATCTTTGTATGATGAGAAGGATTGTGAGACTAATGATCGATGGAGAAATGGAATTATGATATCAAAGAATCGATCAATCTGACTCATTGGGTTAAGTATATAGATTTTTTAATGTCTTTCTAACCTTGTATGGTTAGCCTCATACATTGCGACATTCTCATCCTCTTTTTTCCTCAGACCCAAAAACTATCTTTCCATATCTACTCGATGGTCACAAGGAAATTATTTATCTATGAAAATCACATTAAACTCCCTCCATTTGATGGTTGATACTTTTTTATATTCCTTGGTGTTTTGGATTAATAACCACCATTGATCTTCATCTCCCGTGAGGTGATAAACTGCCATGAAAACTTTTTCCCTTTCACTACTCCCCAAAGAAGGAAATGTTTTCTCTAAGGAAAATTTTCATTTATTAGCTACTAATGGATTTTTAATCCCATTGAATGTTGGTGGTTATTTCCTCATGAAGCGGTATAACATTGATCTTCCACATTGTGGATTAGTGTTCTCTATACGTTTATGGTTATGATTCATTACCTGTGAGAGCTTTCCCAGTATGGTCATAAGTTGATTAGAACTAGTTGCATCACCAGCTCCAAAAAAATTATCTTGAGTAGTATAAGAAACTGGTTCTTATTTTTGAAGTACGGGTTTCTTCTTTTCCTTTTTCTTAATTTTTTTTGTGAAAATAAGGAAAATGGGGGAAATTCTCAAATTTAGTGGGTACATGTCGTGTAATTTTCCACACGCCATGTATTCTGGCCGTGTGGGATGAGTACAAAGGTCAGGTAGGCTTGTCGATGATGAAGGGTGTAAAAACTTACTACATTTCATATAGATGGTATTTACACATCGTGTAATCAGTCGGAAGCTGAACATTAAGGTAGTGGGAGTAGCTTCTATCTTAGTGATAGTACATGCCGTGTATTCCGAAATACATGTTGTGTACTCATGTTGATAGAGGAACAGTGCGGCAGTGTAAAGTAGTCGTAAGTGGAACAGTTAAAAAAAGAAAAGTACACACCGTGTACTTTAGAGTACATGCCATGTAGTTTGTTTTTTAACTTAAAATGGGAATTAGACTCCTCATTTGGTAGAGGAGGTGTTGGAAATGTTTGGAACACAAGAAGAGAGGTCGGAGCTTAGAAGAGATCTCGACCGCACACCGGAGCCCTGATTCCTGCGTTGACATTCTTGATTGAACCATGTGGGTGAGTTCTTTATCCTTCATGAACCTTTCATTCCAATTCCTTCCTGAGGATAATTTATTTACGTTTTAATGAAAATATCTTATTCTAGATCTACTCCTTTCTTGGATGATTTTGGAGTCGTCATTCATGTATATCGATCAGTGGAGATCGAGGTTGGTGGTCCGATGTTTAAATTCCAACCGCTGAGTGGTTTTGTGTACCATTGTGCTACAATCTCATGTTTAAGGGTGTCTTATAGATAAGGCCCTACCTAATTAAATACCTAAAATTTCATTTGTAATTTAATGAATATGTATAAGTGTTGTTTGGGATCATTTCTTTGATCCAAGCCCACCCCATGGGTGTGTTATCCTTGTTTAGTCGTTTGGCCAGGATACCCAAGGGTATTCCATGATTATAGGATGCTATGATTTCTCTGGTGAGGAACCATATGTTAAATTCTTTCTTATGCTTTGGGCTCGGTCCGGTTACTTGCTCTTGATGCTTATAGCCTGAGGGTGTGATACTTACTGCCTGATGGCGAGACACTTATAGCCTAAGGGTGTGATACTTATAGCCTGAGAGAGGGACACTTATATCCTAAGGGTGGGACACTTATAGACTGAGGTTGTGATACTTATAGCCTAAGGGAATCACACTTATAGCCTGAGGGTGTGATACTTATTAGTCTGAGGGTGTGGTACTTATTAGCCTGAGGGAGTGGTTCTGTTTAGCCTGAGGGCAACAGTTCTTATGTCTGACGACATTGTTTACCTTGAATATTTCACTATGGTAATTTCTGATGTTATACCTACCAAGATAAATCACAAGATTGGAGTGTTTTTAAATAATAATTAAATGGTAATGGAACTGGTAGGAGTAGCTGCTTTTGAGTACTTCCTAGTTTACTGCATTTCATTACTGCACAGTGTTGTTTCACATTTTCACTAATAGTTGGGCATGGGACTTTGGTGTTTGCCTACTCGGATTTATTTCTCACACCTTTTTTGGTTCATGTCTTAGGCCCAAACAGATTATATTTTTGCAGGTTTAGATAAGGTAAATAGTCCATATAATGGTACTTCATGTTGTAGAGGAGTAGGAGAGCATGAGACCAAGATTAGGCTTGAGATGTTGCTGACTTCCTACTACGCTGTTTTGTTTTTACTTGTTGTATTTTTCCCTTGTATTTTATTGTTTTAGATTTCAGTGTATCCTGTTCTATCTGCTTTATTAAACTTAGGGACATATTCTATCATTATATATGACCAGTGATCTTTTCTTTACTTTAGTTCTATGTCTATTTCAGCGTTGGTATTGTTTACTCTTTCGATTTTATATGTTTATATTTCTCCGATGTGCTATGCATTGACAAATGAGGGAATAGTTTACCCACTATCAGACATGGGCCCTCTTTGCTAGTCGACAACCTCTGGCATTTTTGGAAATGCACTTGAGGTCATGTGACCAACCGGGTTTGGGGAACCCGTTGTGTGGAACCCGGATCCGGGACATTACAAAGTGGTATCAGAGGGGTTATTTTCTTCTTGAATTACTATTTGGAGCCTATAGTCAGATATATGATATTATATGTACTTGGTAATAAGTTGTGCTTGGGAGTAGCTGACCCGTGTATAGGGAAAAGACAGTTTACCTCGTGTTGCAATTTTTCTGATTTTGCAATTTTATAGTTGATTTGATTTTCACTGTTGGGTGACACACATGTTGTGTGTTGTTAATGTTACATATTAGGTTCTATTTTAGTTTCAACCTAATGATATGAGGGTATGTCATATCATGCATCATTTTGGAACATGTTATAATCACATGTCATGCATAATTCCATGCTATATAGGTGCATTAGAAATTGCATGTTGTTGTGATAGATGTTGTGCTAGTAATAGCATGCTAAATTCCTTGATAAAATACCTGTTATTTGATAGGGTATTATTATGTAAGGTTCTATAAATGAACACCAAACTTTGGTTTTTGAGGAGTACAGGCCCTCATCAACCAGAATTTGGTGAATCACAGATTAGAATTTGGGACTTTGGTGTTGGTTTTGGGGTTTTCTGGGCTCTAGAGTAGTTCTTGAGGCTTAATGTCCAGAAAAACCCAGAAGACACACCATGTAGTTTTCATTACAGGTCGTTTACACTTTTGTTCGCAAAGAAATGAGAAAAGATTTAAGTGCACGTTGTGTATCATATGTACACATCGTGTAGCTTCTGACCGTGTCATAGGCCGTGTAGGCGGAAACAAGGGGTAATGAAACTTTGAGTGAACATGCCGTGTACTAATTTTACACATCGTGTTTTGTTGACCATGTGTCCGCCGTGTAACTAATAACACGGGTAGAGAAATCTGAGCTTATACACACCGTGTCAATGACAAACACACTGTGTAGTTTGACCCGGGGATCGAGACGTGTAAAAAACAATAATGGGTCGGTGTTACCTCTTCTTGGACACGTCATGTACCTGTGGGACATGGCGTGTAGTCTTGACTGGTGAGAGATTGTGTGGAATTAGCCGTGTGGTTGGGGAAAAGGGGTGGTGTAAAATCCATGTGCTGGTGTAACACATCGTGTAGTGTCAGGCGAGTAACTGACCGTGTCACTAACAACACTGGCAGTTGGAATCTAAGTAGTACACACCGTGTACATGTTATACATGCCATTTAGTCTCGTTTAAAGGCGTGTCGTGAGGCTAAGCTGTGTAGAGGGACTCATGTAGCGAATAAAATTCAAGTACACGCCGTGTGTTTGGGGTGCTACACGACCAGTGCTGGCAGAGTACACGCCCATGTGAAAGACTTAAGGGAACATGCTGTGTAGTTTTTATACACATCTTTTAGTCTGTTTTTTTAAAACATGGATTTTGTATTTCTCATTTCCCCTTCTAACACTTTTTTTCAGTCCTTTATAATCTCAATCTAAGGCGTGTGTTTTACCTTGTATAGTCATGCCACAGAGATGATGACAAGTTGTTTTCCAGGTGATCGGAAATGAGTATACTCTAGAGATGGTTGACCATAGGCTACCGATGGATCCTCCAGCAGAGCTAGATGTGGTGCATGCTGTTATATCAGACACAGGCGTGGAGGTGCAGTTCTGTGAAAGCTTTATGCGGTTTATGCAAACCTTCTAGGGAGAACTGCTAGCTGCCACATCTATGGCAGAGCTGGCTCGTATATTCTAGCAGCAACATTCGCCTACGTTTGTAGGGGATGGTGGACCACAGGCTACAGAGTCTTGACTGGATTTGATGAAGACTATCTTCGAGCATATAGAGACGCCTCCAGGGCGAAGGGTCATGCTCGCTACATACATTCTGCGTGATTCTTCCAATATGTGGTGGAATGTTACCACCCAGATAGATCATCACAGAGACATGACTTGGGAAGATTTTTTAGGTAATATTTTATGAATTTTTCTTCCTAGAGACATTGAGGGCAGACAGAGCTCAAGAGTTCATGAATCTGCAGTAGTGTGCCATGTTAGTGATGGATTATTCTGCCCTCTTCACCAAAATACAACACTTTGCACCTATTCTAGTGGGTAAATAGACGTTGAGGGATAGATGATTTGAGGATGGTCTTTGATATGACATCTGAGCACTGTTGAACATTTTCAGGTTACCTACAGTGCATGCTATTATTAACCAGGCATTGATTACTGAGCGGAACCTGCAGAAAAATAGTGGTGCAGGCTAGGGCGGTTCGGCACCGGTTTCTAGTACTATTTCTACCAGTATGAGGAAGAGGCATGTAACACCCCGACCCCAGCTACCCAGAGGCGGTGCATTACTTCGTAACATTGGCATGATCACAAAAGATCATGTCTCGAAAGACCGATTAGTTTAGTACACTTGGAAACACTAGATACATTCATAAATGTTACATTACATCATAAAGTGAAAAAATAATAAAAAAAAGTATTCATAGTCCACACTCATATGCTCTTCTGACTATCCCTGTAGGTCATTCATAAAATACTTCTTCACATCCTGGTAAATATTAAAACATTGAAAGGGGTGAGCTCAGATGCTCAGTAAGGATAACAATATTGCGGAAGCTTTCATAAATAAACATTTACATTTAAGGCAATTTATAACTAAAACAAAAGCCTTTTTAAACTTGAACTTCAGCATAATATGGAAAAAATAAAATTAAATAATTCCATTTACTTACTCACATGGATATTCTACTAGTCGAATAATCACATGCAATATCAATAACCACTTTTATAATGAGGGAATGTATAATTCCAGACATTCTGAAACATTTTGTCAAGGCCTCGGCCAAGACGTCTAAAATGATTAAGGCCTCGGCCAAAACCATAAATCAAATTGGGAATGGGCCTCGGCCAATTCCATGTCTAGTTGTCTCCTGAGACCTACCAATGCATCGAGGAGCTATAGCGGGCTCCACCCGTCACTTATTAAGTCCAATACATTCCTCATATGAATAGGTTTAAACATATCATAAACCATAACATAATCGTATCACAAAAAACATGCATAAAGGAAACATAACATTTCCACATTTCAATCACAAGATATCAATACAACACATCGATATAATAAAAACGCTTTCAAAACCATTTTCAATACCAAAATAAAAGAAACTTAAAACTTTGTATTTATTTTTCATTAAAAAAATGATGGCTTGTAGAGGAAGCCGAAACTCAAATAATGGTCACGGCGGAGGAGAAGTCAGTGTCGCCGCATAAGTATGGAAAGAAAAACATTCTCTTTTGTCGTTTAGAAAAACGGTTCGTATAAAAAAATATTCATTTTGAATAAACGTAAATGTCAAAGGGGTTTATACACCGTATAAAAGAAAGTTGTGTATAAAACCAAATATGCATCAATGAAAGGGGATTGAGACGAAGTCCTTAAAAAGATCATTTTTTTAAATAAGGTACATCTATAATGTGTATTCACTATAATTACACATAAATAATGTAAAAATACAAGATAGGACATAATAATATCATGACATAATTTGAAAGTAAGAGATTAACCCAAAGAATAGAAATTGGGTTAAGAAGTTCCCTTACCTCGTGTCTGACTTGACTCAACTGTTCTTTAACCTCCTGAATAATAAACTAGAGTTAATATATACCTTATTAAGAACCATTTTTAATTTCATTATCCTTTTTATATCACTTATTACAATGTTATGAACATTATGTAATTATTTAAGTTAATAACGGTCGTTTTGTCGATCTTTGGTACTTGACTCAACAATAAACTTCTTATAATTACATGTTGTTTATGTGGTAGAATATCCATTATCTACAGAATTATATTCATGATTTAGATGTCATATATATCATATATATCCAGTATATACATTCATTTATTACGTAACATTTAGAGGTATGAAATGAAATGCACCGTTCATGGAGACGGTAAGCCGTACGTACGCATGAACGCTAATTTCATTTCTATTTCGTATTTAATGGAATTAAATCATAATTATATAAATGTATAATATAATTCCAGTATAATATGGTGTATAATAACATTTACTCCATCCTTTATACATCCCACATATGGCATTAACGATTCAAATCACTTTGAGGGGGCGGTAGTCCGCACTTCCTAAAATGAAATTATCGCGTTTTACCCATAATGGAAATCATAAATTATGCCATAAATGAGAAATACAGAAGCATAAGTAAAACATAAACATATTATATATCATATATAAATATAGTTACATCTTAATGGCCACCTTTGAAGGTGTTATATGAGTGTTGAACAATCATCGTTTCGTGAGGCAGAAATTCGCCATCCACAGAAACCGTTTGTTCTTTAACCATTATATGTAGGTGTGTGTAAGTTTATCTCGAATACTTCTTATAAAAACATCCTAGTATATTGAGGATACTGTTTTTGTTACAAAAGAAATGAATAAAAAGAGTTTAGGGTGTTGGAGATGAAAAATAAAACAGAACAACATTAGAGAAGACATTACCTCAAAATCAGGTAACTCTTTTTGATTTGAGTTGAGGCTTCTAGGAGTAAGAGGGGGAAGTTGGGAGAGTATTTGGGCAGAGGTTGGCCAATCCAAATGGCTTGAAAGTGTGAATGAGGTGGTAGTGGTGGGGGCCTTTTATAAGTGGAGAGGAGGGGCACTTTTGGAAAGTAAAGAAATGTTATTCTATTATACAATTCTTTTAGGATTCTAAAGGTCAAAAACTTGTATAATTCGAGGATAAGGTGATAAGGGTTCGAAATAACCTCATCCAATAGGTTTTGGACATTTTAGGTCTTAGATATTACATTATCTTTCCATTTTATTTAAATCTTTAAATAATGATGTCATCGCGGCATCATCATGATGTCATAAATAATTTAATTTATTTAATGTCTAAAAATTATAAAAAAAATATTATGATGTAGGAAATCTTTTTAGCTTTCTAATAAATATTTATAGTCAAAATATTTACTTGTGTAACCCCACATAAAAACTGTTTTAGTAGAACAACTCAAGTTTGTGTCAATTTAATTTTAACATTAAATAAATATATATTAATGTCATTTTCCAACCAAAGTGGCTCCATGGGGTCCCCAAGTTGACCCATGGGTTGACTTGGTCGGCCATGACTCATCCAATAGGATTAAGACAAGTTTCAAGCTCATCTCATATTATTAAAACATTATTTTTACCTTAAACTACACTAATTACCTCTAATCACGATTAAGAACTTAAAAGTTACTATTCACCAAAAAATTATTTTAATCTCATTGAACCAAATTTTACTTCTTAATGACAACCATGTATGTCAGATTTTTGAAAATAAAATCACAGAAGTGGTAATATTTCATTTAATCGAAAAATCAGTTATTTAACTACCACTTAGTGGTTTCACTATTCATAAAAAATTGATGTTTTTCAGAACAATGCCAAAATTTCACCCTAAGCTATAATTGATATTCCGAATTCAAAAATGATGTCTATTTTAAAAAATTCCAAACATATAAGTTTAATTAATTAATTTTATAATTAATTCCCGCTGTCACAACAATAGCGTGTTTTTAAGAAACAATTTATATCAAAAGATTGGCAATTGTTTATGTCCAATTTCAATGTTAAATTAATTCTAATGACCACCATTGGATAAAATGGTAAAAATATATTCTAATTATACTTTAAAACCACTAAATAGTATAATTTATCACTATAAATTATATTTATTAAAAAAAATTTCTAAGTAATTTCCACTATTCATAAAAAATTGGAAGTTCTCAGAAAATTACAAAAAATTCAACTTTGGATAATTTCGATATTACGAATACAAAAATGAAGTCCATTTTGAAATATAAAATTTAAATAATTTTAAAAAGTGGTTATTACTATTCATAATGACTACTTTGATTAGTCGCGGTGTTTTAGAACTCGAAGTTGCATACAATGAAAGTTATTGCATTATTGAATGAGAGGCGTATCATGAAAGCTCGGGGTGTTACATTCTCCCCTCCTTTAATAAATTGCGTCCTCGAAATTTGAAATTTTTTTTTGAAAATAAAAGGTTGAAAATAGAAAATACCTTTGTGGAAAACCCACATCAGAAATAAGGTTAATAAAAATATAACATTAAAAGAAATCAAGATAAATACAAAGGTCACCCGAGATAGCCCATTCTAGGATTCTATAAAAATATGGATATGGAAGAAAAACAAACCATCAAGGTCTGATGGAGAGTTGTATAAAACAGGATTAGGAGAAAGTTAAGAATAAGAAAATCACAAACTTGTGATTGGTTAAATGATCATTGAATCTCCAGTTGGAAAAGTTAACCGACAATGTTTTTGTTTTGAGTTACCTTTTATAAAGATGAGGAATTTATTTAGGAGATTTTCTAAGAGCGTAAGGGAATATACATACTTGTCATGTAGACTTTCATTCTTTAATAAATTTTTACCACGAACCCATCTTTCACTCTAAAAGGTAATACAACTCAAAAATATTCTATTTATCCTAATTGTATAAGGTTCCAAATATTAACACATACCATTTAGATTAGTAAAACTATTTTGTAATAACCAGGGGCTTCCTGTAGGCTAGTGGTAGGTAATAAAGGCATGTCGCACTATGGTTGTGGGTTCGCTTCCTGCACCTTTGTCCGACGCGACGGTTTATGCCCCACCCTACAGGTTGTCCTTTTCCTAAAACTATAGTATTCCAAAAATAATATTCAGAAATTTTTTAACCTTAAATTTACTATCCAAGGATCAACTTAATCCACTCCAACCTTTATAGTTATCCAAAATACCTCTGTCCAGACTTTCTCTTAAAGGTCTCTTAATTCCAAAATCAATTGTAACCTCAGATTCCCCAAACAAAGTAAATTTTTTCTTATTGTCACATATTAAAAATATGATTACCTTCATCATATTAAATCCTTAATAAAAACAACATGTACTGAAGTACAATCCTTATATATATATCACATTATTCTAATAACCAGAATATAGTCCATGAGTCCAAAAGCATCAACACATTAATTATTCTGCTTCAACTGTAGTCACAGTATAAGATTGTCCTTGATCCCTTGGCCTTTTCTGAGGTAAGTTTCCCTGACGCTTAGGACATTCATTTGCATAATGCCCCATTTCCCTACAATTGTAGCATTCAACATTGATAGCCTCTTTCTTTCCCTTGCAATCACGCGCCTGGTGACCTTTTTCTCCACATTTATAACAAACTCCCATTCCTTTTAGGCAAGTACCAGGGTGATTCTTCCCAAAATTATCACATAATGGAAAATCCTTCTTTCCCTTTTTCCCTTTATCCGTCTCTTGTTCCATCATTCTATTCTTTTCTTACTTTGCTTTAAAGTCATGAGACTTATAGAATTCATTTTCCGTCTTGATAGCACACGAGACAATATCTTCGTATGACGAGAAGGTTTGTGAGACTAATGCTCGATGAAGAAATGGTTTTAACCCATCAAAGAAACGATCAATCTTAATTCTTGGGTTACGTATATAATCTGCAGCATGCCTCACTAACCTTGTAAAGTTAGCCTCATACTTTACGACATTCTAATCCTCCTTCTGGCTCAAACTCAGAAATTGTCTTTCCATATCTACTCGATGGTCATGTGGAAAGTATTTTTCTAAGAAAAGATCTTTGAACTCTCTCCATTCCATACTCGATACTTCTTCATCTTCCTTTGTATTTTGAATCAACTACCCCCACTGATCGGAATCTCCAGTGAGGTGGTAAACTTCCATGACAACCTTCTCCATTTCGCTACTCCCCAAGGCATGGAATATTTTCTCTAAGGAGTTTATCCATTGCTCAGCTACTAATGGATTTGTACCCCCATTAAATGTTGGCGGTTGTTTCCTCATGAAGCGGTCTAACATTGATCCTCCACGTTGTGGATCCGGGTGATCCATACGAGTAAGGTTATTATTCATAACCTGAGTGAGTTGTCCCAGTATGGTAATAAGTTTATCAGCACCAGTTGTATCTCCAGCTCCACAATAATTATCTTGAGCAGGAGGGAAATCCCTACACAGAGTGCGTGCATTGATATGGTTTCCATTCCTTCCACTAGGCGCCATTTCTAAACAATGGCATAAACTAGATTAGTTTATGAATCAAAATACACAATTCCATACTTGTAAAATACTTTACATAAATTGAACTATTTATGGATATAATCCATATAAATTTTTTCTTGGAGGAAGTATATACTCATAACCCTTCATAGTGGTTTGTAAAGAAAACAAGAATTATCCTAAGCATATCCCCCTGGAGTGTCGTAACCAAGAGTGCAGCAAGGCCCGTTATTGTGCACCAGTTCCCATTCGAGTCTAGCTCAAAGCGGTGTTTTCGGGTTTTACCCCTAGGTAAATCTGTGCAAGAGCCGCCTCTACCTGCTCGTATCCAGACAGGGATTTATTGCTTGGAAAACTCACAAAATCTCAATAATCCCAAATTTCTAGGAAGTTCTTCTATACTAATCCTCAAAGTCTATCTTCGAGCTATGTTCTCTAATCAGAGTTTATCTAAATCTAGCTTCCAAGTTTAGTACTAAACTGCCTCTGATACCAACTGTAACGCCCCGACCCCAGCTACCCAGAGTTGGTGCATTACTTCGTAACATTGGCATGATCACAAAAGATCAAGTCTTGAAAGACTGATTAGTTTAGTAGCCTTGGAAACACTAGATACATTCATAAATGTTACATTACATCAAAAAGTGAAAAACTAATAAAAAGTATTCATAGTCCACACTCATATCCTCTTCTGACTATCCCTGTAGGTCATTCATAAAATACTTCTTCACATCCTGGAAAATATTAAAACATTGCAAGGGGTGAGCTCAGATGCTCAGTAAGGATAACAATATTGCAGAAGATTTCATAAATAAACATTATCATTTAAGGCAATGTATAACTAAAACAAAAGCCTTTTTAAACATGAACTTCAGCATAATATGGAAAAAATAAAATTAAATAATTCCATTTACTTACTCACATGGATATTCTACTAGTCGAATAATCACATGCAATATCAATAACCACTTTCATAATGAGGGAATGTATAATTCCATACATTCTGAAACATTTTGTCAAGGCCTCGGCCAAGACGTCTAAAATGATTAAGGCCTCGGCCAATTTCACGTCTAGTTGTCTCATGAGACCTACCGATGCATCGAGGAGCTATAGCAGGCTCCACCCGTCACTTATTAAGTCCAATACATTCCTCATATGAATAGGTTTAAACATATCATAAACCATAACATAATCGTATCACATAAAACATGCATAAAGGAAACATAACATCTCCACATTTCAATCACAAGATATCAATACAACACATTGATATAATAAAAATGCTTTCAAAACCATTTTCAATACCAAAATAAAAGAAAGTTAAAACTTTTTATTTATTTTTCATTAAAAAAATGATGGCTTGTAGAGGAAGCCGAAACTCAAATAATGGTCACGGCGGCGGAGAAGTCATTGTCGCCGCATAAGTACGGAAAGAAAAACATTCCCTTTTGTCGTTTATCAAAACTCTTCGTATAAAAAAATATTCCTTTTGAATAAACGTAAAATTCAAAGGGGTTTATACACCGTATAAAAGAAAGATTTGTATAAAACCAAATATGCCTCAATGAAAGGGGATTGAGACGAAGTCCTTGAAAAGATAATTTTTTTAAATAAAGTACATCAATAATGTGTATTCACTATAAGTACACATAAATAATGTAAAAATACAAGATAGGACATAATAATATCATGACATAATTTGAAAGTAGGAGATTAACCCAAAGAATAGAAATTGGGTTAAGAAGTTCCCTTACCTCGTGTCTGACTTGACTCAACCATTCTTTAACCTCCTGAATAATAAACTAGAGTTAATATATACCTTATTAAGAACCATTTTTAATTTCATTATCCTTTTTATATCACTTATTACAATGTTATGAACATTATGTAATTATTTAAGTTAATAACGGTCGTTTTGTCGATCTTTGGTACTTGAGTCAAAAATAAACTTCTTATAATTACAAGTTGTTTATTTGGAATAATATCCATTATATCCAGAATTATATTCATGATTTAGATGTTATATATATCATATATATCCAGTATATACATTCATTTATTACGTAACATTTAGAGGTAAGAAATGAAATGCACCGTTCATGGAGACGGTAAGCCGTACGTACGCATGAACGCTAATTTCATTTCTATTTCGTATTTAATGGAATTAAATCATAATGATATAAATGTATAATATAATTCCAGTATAATATGGTGTATAATACCATTTACTCCATCCTTTATACATCCCACATATGGCATTAACGATTCAAATCACTTTGAGGGGGCGGTAGTCCGCACTTCCTAAAATGAAATTATCGCGTTTTACCCATAATGTAAATCATAAAGTATGACATAAATGAGAAATACATAAGCATAAGTAAAACATAAACATATTATATATCATATATAAATATAGTTACATCTTAATGGCCACCTTTGAAGGAGTTATATGAGTGTTGAACAATCATCGTTTCGTGAGGCAGAAATTCGCCATCCACAGAAACCGTATGTTCTTTAACCATTAGATGTAGGTGTGTGTAAGTTTAGCTCTAATACTTCTTATAAAAACATCCTAGTATATTGAGGATACTGGTTTTGTTACAAAATAAATGAATAAAAAGAGTTTAGGGGGTTGGAGAAGAAAAATAAAACAAAAAAACATTAGAGAAGACATTACCTCAAAATCGGGTAACTCTTTTTGATTTGAGCCAAAGGCTTCCTTGGGAAGAGTTCTGCCCAAAGTGAGGATTATAGGAGTAATAGGGGGAAGTTGGGAGAGTATTTGGGCAGAGGTTGGCCGATCCAAATGTCTTGAAGGTGTGAATGAGGTGGTAGTGGTGGGGGCCTTTTATAAGTGGAGAGGAGGGGCACTTTTGGAAATTAAAGAAATGTTATTATATTATACAATTCTTTTCGGATTCTAAAGGTCCCAAACTTGTATACTTCGAGGATAAGGTGATACGGGTTCGAAATATCCTCATCCAATAGGTTTTGGACATGTGTAGGTCTTAGATATTACATTATCTTTCCATTTTATTTAAATCGTTAAATAATGAGGTCATCGCTGCATCATCATGATGTCATAAATAATTTAATTTATTTAATGTCTAAAAAATTATAAAACAAATACTATGATGTATTAAATCTTTTTAGCTTTCTATTGAATATTTATAGTCAAAATTTTGACTTCTTTAACCCCACTTAAAAACTGTTTTAGTAGAACAACTCAAGTTTGTGTCAATTTAATTTTAACATTAAATAAATATATATTAATGTCATTTTCCAACCAAAGTGGCTCCATGGGGTCCCCAAGTTGACCCATGGGTTGTCTGGGTCGGCCATGACTCATCCAATAGGAGTAGGACAAGTGTCAAGCTCATCTCATATTATTAAAACATTATTTTTATCTTAAACTACACTAGTTACCTCTAATCGCGATTAAGAACTTAAAAGTTACTATTCACCAAAAAATTATTTTAATCTCATTGAACCAAATTTTACTTCTTAATGAAAACCATGTATGTTGGATTTTTGAAAATAAAATCACAGAAGTGGTAATATTTCATTTAAATGAAAAATCAGTTATTTAACTACCACTTAGTGGTTTCACTATTCATCAAAAATTGAAGTTTTTCAGAACAATACCAAAATTTCACCCTAAGCTATAATTGATATTCCAAATTCAAAAATGATGTCTATTTTACAAAATTCCAAAAATATAAGTTGCATTAATTTATTTTATAATTAATTCCCGCTGTCACAACAATAGCGTGTTTTTAAGAAACAATTTATATCAAAAGATTTGAAATTGTGTATATCCAATTTCAATGTTAAATTAATTATAATGACCACCATTGGATAAAATGGTAAAAATATATTCTAATTATACTTTAAAACCACTAAATAGTATAATTTATCACTATAAATTATTTTGATTAAAAAAGTTGTTTCTAAGTAATTTTCACTATTCATAAAAAATTGGAAGTTCTCAGAAAATTACAAAAAATTAAACTTTGGATAATTTCGATATTACGAATACAAAAATGAAGTCCATTTTGAAATATAAAATTTCTATAATTTTAAAAAGTGGTTATTACTATTCATAACGGCTACTTTGATTAGTCGCGGTGTTTTAGAACTCGAAGTTGCGTACAATGCAAGTTATTGCATTATTGAATGAGAGGCGTATCGTGAAATATTGGGGTGTTACAAGGCAGATGGATTTATTGCATTGTGGTAGAACTAGTCAGAATAATTCTTTAGGTGGACCAGTAAACTGCTACAAGTGCAGTAAAGAGGGGTACAAGAGACCTCAGTGTCCATGAGACCCAGTGGAGTGCCGAGCTTGCGGCTAGATGGGTAATCTATAGAATTTTTGCAGGAAATTTCCACCTGTGTCAAGTGAGAGGGGTTTTGTGTAAACTCTGCATGCAAGAGTAGGGCCAGAAGCTTCTTACCAGTTGGGGAATTGGAACATGTCAGGATATAAAGGATGTGGTGGTGGTCATGGATGTGGTATCTAGACACTGGGATCTCAGAGACAGAAGGGCGGTTCAGCTCCGGGTAGCCAGGCTGTGTTGCAAGGCCAAGGCACTGGGCATGCAAATGTAGTGTAGCAGACCCAACAGTAGCAGGATCTAGGACCTTCTACTATCAAAGATACTATTCTAGTAGCTTCTGTTTTTTCTTCAGTACTATTCGATAATGGTCATACTCATAGCTTTATATATGTGCCTGATATGGAGATCCTTGGGCTCTGTGTTTCTTCTTCTCCTGATATTATGACTCTAGACACTTCGTCGAGGATTAGAATGACTGGTGTGCATCAGTGCAGGGAGTTCCCCCTAGTGGTTGGTAGGGGTCACTTTCTATGGGACCTCTATGCCTTAATGATTATGAGCAATGACATCATTCTATGTATGGACTAGTTGGTACCCATTCGAGCCTTTGTAGATTTCTAACGTCGAAGGGTGAGTTTCACATCACCAGAGGGAGGGGAGTTTCTATACATGGGTGAATGGGATTTCCAGGCAAGCTGAGCTGGACCTAGCATCGTGGGTGAGTTGGAGTGACAAACCAGATTGTAATTTTGTATCTTGATGACCAAGGAACTTGTCAGAAGAACTTCCCACTAGTCGTTGATCGTTTTAGGGATGTTTTCCTGAATGACTTTTCAGGTCTTCCTCTAGAACGAGAGGTGGATTTATTTATTGAGATAGTTCCAAAAGCATCACCGGTGTCCATTCCTCCTTGTTTGATGGCTACACCAGAGATGCAGGAGCTCAAGAGGAAGTTGGAGGAGTTATTGGAAAAGGGTTTCATCTGACCCAGTACTTCTCCTTGGGGTTCACCTGACCTATTAACCTAGAATGTGGATGGTACCCTCATACTTTGTGTGGATTATCGGACGTTGAACCAGTTGACGGTCAAGAACCAATACCCCTTGACAAGGATTGACGGTATTTTTGATCATCTTCGGGGAGCATGAGTGTTCATGGAGATTTACATGAGACCTGGATATCATCAGTTAGGCGTTAGGCCATCTGACATACCCCTTATAGCTTTTTAGAGAAAACATGTTCTATATGAGTAATTGGTCATGTCGTTCGGACTCATGAATGTGCCAATAGTTTTCATGGCTCTGATTAATCGTGTGTTCCACCCTTATCTAGATTCATTTGTGGTAGTCTTTGTGACCGATATCTTGGTGTACCCTCACACTCAATATGACCATGATACCCATCCTGTGATCATTCTATGTACACTAAGAGAGCATCTGCTATTTTCTAATCCCTCAAAGTGCCACTTTTGGATACACCAGATACACTTCATGGGTCATATTATCTCAGAGGCAGGAGTTGCGGTAGACCCAAAGAAGGTGAGAGCAGTAGTTTCCTATGAGAAGCCTAATAACATGTTTGAGATATTGAGTTTCATAGGGCTGGATGGTTACTGAAGGTTCTTTATACAGGACTTCTCCCTCTTAGAAGCACCGTTGACGGGTTTGACTAAGAAGGGTGTAATGTTCATTCGGATAGAATCTTGTGAGACGGCCTTTCAGAAGCTGAAGGGAAGGTTGACATCCACACGAGTCCTGATACTTCCAGAGCAAGGTGAGATCTATATAGATTACTGTCATGCATCAGGTATTGGGCTGGGTTCCGTGTTGATGCATGGAAATCAAATAGTGGCATACAAGTCTTGGCAGTTGAGGCCACATGAGAGGAATTACTTGACGCATGATCTCAAGTTGGATGTAGTTGTTCGGGTGTTACGCTATTGGAGACATCATCTCTTGGGAGAGAATTGTGTGGTGTTCACGGACCACAAAATTCTCAAATATATCTTTACCCATTGTGACCTGAATCTCAGACAGCGAAGGTGGGTTGAATACCTTCAGTCCTTCAACTTTGAGCTTGCCTATACACCTAGTAAGGGTTATGTAGTTGATGATGCACTGAGTAGGAGGACTCAGATACATGCCGTGAAGGAGGCCAGTAGTGAGTGGCAGCTCATTGGATTGTTCCCTGAGATGCATTTAGAGGTGCATAAAAATCAGGTGCAAACCTATCTTTCTTCCTTAACTGTGACTTCTACCCTCTTGGATAGAGTGAGGATGAGACAACTATCAGATTCGAAAGGCCTAGTTCTATGGGAGTCGGTGGCAAGTGAGGACCCTCGTCCTAGTTGGACGATAGGAGATGATGAGGTGTTGCATGTCCATGGACGAGTATGGGTTCCAGGGGATATACGCGAGAACATGATGTAGGAGTTTCATGCTTCAGCTTGCGTAGCGCATCCTGGATTTACCAAGATGTACCATGACATAAGATGTCTATACTGGTGGTCGGGTCTGAAACAGGAAGTAGCATGTTTTCTTGCGAGATGTTCCACCTGTCATCAGGTGAAGGCAGAGCGTCAGAGGCCAGCCAAACTGTTACAACAGTTACCCATTCTGAAATAGAAATGGGATGATGTCGTGATGGATTTCGTGATAGGGTTGAAGAGGTCACCTTGAGGCAGTGATGTTGTTTGGGTTGTTGTGGACAGACTTACGAAGGTATCTCACTTTTTTCCGATCATGAAGAATTACGGTGTTGGCGATCTTAGAAGGATATATATCTGAGAGGTGGTACATCTTCATGGGGTCCCTCATTCTATCGTTTCAGATAGGGATGGCCGTTTTACGTCTCGTGTAGGAGACATAAGAGCAGGTCCAGTTGATTCCGTAGCAGATGGCTACTGCACAGTCTAGTCAGAAATCTTATGTTGATCACCGCAGATGACCCTTAGAATTCGTGGTTGGGGATCATGTTTTCTTACGTATTTCATTGCGGTTGGGACACGGGCGAATCAGGAGATAGTGTAAATTTTCACTGAGGTATGTGGGGCCGTTTGAGATTCTGGAGAGAGTCAGGCCAATTTCCTATCTATTACTGTTACCACAGAGGTACCGGTACAAGGACGACGTCTTCCATTTCTCACAACTATGCCATTATCACTTAGAAACATCTCACATATTTTGAGGAGGTTGAGCTTTAGGCTTATTCATCCTTTGAGGAGCATCCAATTCAATTTGTAGATAGAATCACGAAGATTCTCTGAGGCCAGTTAGTTTATCTTGTACGAGTGTTATGGTAGCATGGCTGAGTACAGGATGAATCTTGGGAGCGGGAGACCGACATATGTGCTCAATGGCCAGATTTGTTCTGAGTTTTATCTTCACCACCCTTAGAAGGGAAATTCGGGGATGAATTCCTTTAATGGGGGAAGTTTGTAAGACCCCGTTTCTTATTCTTGAGGTACAAGTTTCTTCTTTTCCTTTTCCTTAAGTGTTTTTAGAAAATATGGAAAATGGGGAAAATCCCCAAAATTTTTTGGTACACACCAGGTACTTTTCAACATGACATGTATTTTTTCCATGTGGGATGAGTACACAGGTCGTGTGGGCTTGTCGATGACTGAGGGTGTAAAAACTGACTACATGCAGTGTACTTGGTATTTACACGCCGTGTAGTAATTTAGCAGGTGAACAGTAAGGCGGTGGGAGTAGCCTCCAGCTGAGTGATAGTACACGCCGTGTATTCAGAAATACATGTCGTGCACTCATGTCGATAGAGGAATAGTGCGGCGGTGTAAAGTAGTCGTCAAAGGAAAAGTTAAAAAATTAAGAGTACATGCCATATAATTTAGAGTACATGCTGTGTAGTTTTTTTCTCTTAAAATGGGTAGTAGCCTCCCCATTTGGTATAGGAGGCATTGGACAAGTTTGGAACACTGGAAGAGAGGCCGGATCTTGGAGGATCTCTCGACCGAACACCAGAGCACTGATTCTTGCGTTGACGATCTCGATTAAACCACACGGGCGAGTTCTTCATCCTTCTTGAACATTTTTTCCCTATTTCTTCTCGAGGGGAAGTTATTTACGTTCGAATGGGAATCTCTTATTCCAGATCTACGTTGTACTTTGAAGATTTGAGAGTCATCATTCATGTATATCGATCAGTGGAGATTGAGGCAGGTGGTCTGATGTTTAAATTCCAACCTCTGAGTGTTATTGTGTAACGTTGTGCAACCTGCCCATGTTTTGGGTGTCATATTGTTGAGGCCTTAATTAATTAAGTACATAGAATTACATAGGAAATTTAATTAATATTTATAACTATGATTTGGGGTCATTATTTGGATCTAGGGCCACCCCATCGGTGTGTTTCCCTTATTTAGCTATTTGGCCAGCATACCCGAGGGTATGCCATGATTATAGAATACTTTGAGTTTTTTGGTGAGGAAACATATGTTAAATCCTTGCTTATGTTTGGGATCTTCTCGGTTACATTCTCGTGATGCTTATAGCCTGAGGGAGTGATACTTATAGCCTGAGGGTGGGACACTTATAGCCTTAGGGCGGGACACTTATAGCCTGAGGAAGTGATACTTATATCGTGAGAGCGTGATACTTGTAGCATGAGGGAAAGACACTTATAGCCTGAGGGTAGGACACTTATAGCCTGAGGGCATGATACTTATATCCTGAGGGCGGTACACTGATATCCTGGGGGTGTGATACTGATTAGCCTGAGGGCGTGGTACTTATTAGCCTGAGGGTGTGGTTATGTTTAGCCTGAGGGTAATTGTTCTTATGTTTGAGGAAACTGTTTACCATGAATATTTCACTAGGGAAATTTCTGATGTTATACCTACCAAGATAAAACACAGGCCTGGAGTTTGTTTAAATAATAATTAAATGGTAATGGAACTGGTATAAGTAGCTGCTTTTGAGTACTTCCTAGTTTACTGCATTTCATTACTGCACACTTCTGTTGCACATTTTCACTGATAGTTGGGAACGATCGTTTGGTGGTTTCCTTCAAGGATTTATATCTCACACCATTTCTGGGTCATGTCTTGGACCCAAACATATTATATTGCTGCAGTTTTAGATAAGGGAAAGAGTCCCTATATAGGTACTTGATGTTGCAGAGTAGTTGGAGATCATGGGACCAATCTTAGGCTTGCGATGCTGTTGAGTTCCTAGTGTGCTATTTTGTTTTACCATGTTGTATTTTCCCTTGTATTCTATTGTTTCATATTGCTGTGTAACCTGTTTTGGCTGCTTTCTTAGAATTAGGTACATATTACATCATTATATTTGATGGATTATCCTTTCATTAATTCAGTACTCTGTCTATTTCAGCTTTGGTATTGTTTACTACTTCTTCTTTTGTATGTTTATATTTCCCCACTGTGCTACATTTTGACAAATGAGGGCATTGTTTCCCCACTATCAGACTTGGGCCCTTGCTTCTAGTCGGTAGCCTCTGGAATTTGGGGAAATTTTCTTGAGGTCATGTGACCAATCAGGTTCGGGGCACCCGTTGAGTGGCACAGGGATCTGTGACATTACAAGTATGAGGGAAATCCCTACATACATTACATAGGTTGATAAAGTTTTCATTCCTTCTACTAGGTTCCATTTCTAAACAATGGCATACACTAGATTAGTTTGTGAATTACTATACAACATTAAAAACATGTAAAACAGTTAACATAAATTGAATAGTTTATGGATATAATCCATAATCATAAAAAAAATTCATTGAGAAAGCATATACTCAAAAACCCTTCATAATGGGTTGTAATGAAAATGAGAATTATCCGAAGCATATCCCCCAGGAGTCTCATAACCAAGAGTGCAGTAAGGCCCGTTGTCGTGCACCAGTTATCATTCGAGTCTAGCTCAAAGTGTATTTTTCAGTTTTTACCCCTTGGTACATCTATTCTATAGCCTCTTCTAACTGTTCGTATCCAGACGAGGATTTATTTCTTGGAAAACTCACAAAATATCAACGTAACCAAAATTATTGGAAGTTCTTCAAGACTAATACTCAAAGACTATCTTAGGGTAATGTCCTCTAATCAAATTTTTTCTAAATCTAGCTTCCACGGTTTGTACTAAACCTCCTATGATACCAACTCTAATGCCCCGACCCCAGTTACCCCGAGTCAGTGCATTATTACATAACATTGTCATGATATAAGGAATCATGTCCCAAAAGGCTGATTAGTTTAGTAGCCAGGGAAGAACTAGATACGTTCATAATTTTTACATTGCATCATGAAATGAAAACATCAACAACATTTTGTCCCCTTTTAACAAACTTATATAATTATCCTACACTTATAGGTCAACCATAAAATACTTATTCACATCCTGGGAAAAATAAAACATAGAAATGGGGATCTCTAATGCTCAGTAAGGATAATAATATAGCAGAAACCTTTCCAAAAGTTAGAAGTAAACCTGGGATCATGATCGGACACAATGGAGAGAGGAACTCAATGTAACCTGGCTATCTCTTTAAGATACAAATGGAAAAGTTGATCTAGTAAAAAATTATCTCGTATAGCAAGTAAATGAGAAGATTTAGTCAAGCGATCAACAATAACCCAGATTGCATTATTACCTCGAGATGTACTCGGTAATCCCACAACAAAGTCCATGGATATGTTTCCCATTTCCACTCTGGCACTGGTAAAGGCTGAAGCATCCCTTTCGATAACTGCCGCTCTACTTTAACCTACTGACAAGTCAAACACTTCATAGTAAAATCATCAATATCTCTTTTCATTCCATCCCACCAGTAATACTCCTGCAGATCCATGTACATCTTAGTACTGCTAGAATGAACTGAAAATTGGGAACTATGAGCCTCACATAACAACTCATTCTTCAACTGTGAATCACCAGGGACACATAATATCTTCCCAAACCTCAAAACACAATCATTATCAATGTTGAATTCAGGCAACTTACCCTTCTGAACCAGCTCTACCTTTTTCTGCAACTCACTGTCTTCCCTCTGTTCTTGCATAATTCTGTCTGATAGGGATGATCTCACTGATACCTAAAACAAAACAGAAGAACTTCCTGCACCAACAACTTCTATGCAAAATTTCATCAAATCAAAAACCAAAGGATCTCGTTCCAAACGTAGCATGGTTAATGAAGCATTACTTTTTCGACTCAAAGCATCGGCCACTTTATTTGCTTTTCCAGGATGGTAGTGAATTATACAATCATAATCCTTGATTAATTCTAGCCATCTCCTCTGTCTCATGTTCAATTCTTTCTGAGTGAATATATACTTTAAACTTTTGTGATCAGTATATATTTCACACTTTACTCCATACAAATGATGCCTCCAAATTTTTAAAGCAAAAACAACAGCAGCTATTTCCAAATCATGTGTATGTTAATTTACCTCATTAGTTTTCAACTGTCATGAAGCATAAGCAATTACCTGATCATTCTGCATAGGGACACAACCAAGTCCCTTCAACGAAGCATCACTGTATATAACAAACTCACCATTCCTGGAAGGAAGTGCCAAAACTAAATAATTCACCAATCTTCTTTTCAAATCCTGAAAACAATCATCACATTCTTTTGTCCAGATGAGCTTAACACCCTTCCGAGTTAGCTTAGTCATTGGACTAGATAACCGTGAAAAATATTCAACAGACCTTCAGTAGTAACCTGCCAAACCAAGAAAACTACGGATCTCGGTTACATTTGTGGGTCTTGGCCATTCTTTAACAACTTTTGTTTTATCAGGATCAACAGTTATGCTATCTTTTGAAATAATGTGACCCAGGAAAGAAATTTTTTGCAACCAAAACTCACACTTTCTGAATTTCCCATACAATTTCTTTTCATTCAAGGTTTTAAAAATAACCCATAAATGTATTTCATTATCCTCTTTACTTTTAGAAAACACCAAAATATCATCAATAAAAACAACCAACATTTTTCACCTGATTCAACTGAGCCATCACTAAAACAAACTGCTTAGTTCTGATTCTGACCATCTCAAGATACTGATTTGAATGGTCATTTCCCTCTGCATGCCTTCCCAGAAGAGCTGTTCTGTTTCCTCTCCGAAAAACCATTATTAACACAGAAATATCTTAGGCGAAGCAACATGGTAATCTTTAAATGCTATATCATTTCAATCAGACCATAAATTATTTTATAATTTAACAATTTTCTAACTCCTAATGTTGTCTAAACTGACCTCTGATACCAACTATAAGGCCCCGGCCTTAAACATTACTTAATATTTAATTAAATGAATAATTCAAATTGAGGATCTTTTCAGGTTTATAGTTTTAGAGAATTAGTACATAACTATTACATCTCAAAGATTACAAAGTAGAAATGTCTACTAAGTTTCCATAGAATAAAAAACTCTTAAAAAGAAACATGTCTAGTTCCATGTTTTATATAAAATGACATTCCCTTGATCCCATCCTTGACCCTATTCCACGTTAAGTCCTATGAAAAACATTTCAAAAACTTGGGATGAGCAAAAAAAGCTCAGTAAGGGATACACAAAGAATGAAAACTATTAGTTTTTCAAAACAACAAGTAAACCATGTATACTTTAACAAAGTAATACTTTTCACCTTTTCGAAGTAGTAGAAACTCTTCACTGAATAAAAGTTCATTACTCACCCTTCTGTAACCAAAAGATTACCATAAAACCCATATAAAGATCACATAACATATAAAGGTAACTTGGGACAGAAACATACTTAAGTGGAATAACCATAAGGTCGACTTCCACACATATCACTTAATGGAATAGCCATTCGGCCAACTTCCATACATACTTAATGGAATAGCCATACGGCCGAATTCCATACCCAATGCATTGGAGGTTATAAAATAACCACCCATCCTGGTATTCACGGCACCACCCGTCATATGGTTTATCACGTAACCACTCGTCAAATGTCCATGTACCATTATAAAAATCATAAGACATAAAACAAATATAATGGAAAGAAAACATTTCCACACTTTGATCACAATATATCACTTAAATATATTGACATAACAAATCCATTATAAAAAACAATTTTCAATACCAAAATACATAAAAGAGTATATTGTATTTATTTCATTTTAAAAAAACAATACGGCTTGTTCAGGAAGCCAAAGACCAAATAATACTCGCGGTGGCGGAAAAGGTCGTTGTCACCGCGTACGTTAAAAGAAACATTCATTTTTGTCGTTTTGTAAAATGATTTGTAGAAAAAGATTCCTTTTGTATAAAATTAAAAGTCAATGGGGTTTATACACCATATAAAAGAAAGTTGTGTATTAAACAAAATATGCCTCAATGAATGGAGATTGAGACGAAGTCCCTTACCTCGGGTCCGACTTGACTCGATCGTTCTTTAACGTCCTGAATAATAAACTTGTGTTAATTTCTATTTTCTTAAGAACCTTATTCAAGTTCATTATTCCTTTTATATCACTTATTTCCATGTTATAAACATTATGTAATCATTTAAGTTAATAATTTTTGTTTTGTCGATATTTGGTTCTTTAGTCGAAAGTGGACTTCTTACAATTACATGTTGTTCGTGTGGTCAAAGGTTCATTATATCCAGAATGACATTCCTAATTTGGATATCATATATATCATATATATCCAGCATACACATGTATTTATAATATTACATAATCATTTATAGGTAAGAAATGAAATGTATTGTTCATGGAGACGGTAAGCCGTACGTACGCATGAATGCTACATTCATTTCTATGTCATATCAATTGAATTAAAACTAAATGAGAGATATGTATATTTAAATTACAGAATTACATTCATAATTTAGATGTATAATTCATCATATATATCCATTATATATATGTACTTATAATAATCATTACATTTGGCGATAGGAAATGAAATGCACCGTTCATGGAGACGGTAAGTCGTACGTACGCATGAATGCTACTTTCATTTCTATCTCATACTTTAATGGAAAGAAATAATAATGATATAGAGGTATATTATAATTCCAGTATAAAATCATATATAATAACTTTAAATCCATCCTTTATACGTCCCACATATGGCATTAACGAATCACATCACTTTGAGGGGCGGTAGTCCGCACTTCCTTAAATGAAGATATTGTGTTTACCCATAATGGAAACCATAAAAGTATGCCCAAATTGAAAAATACAGAAGCTTAAGGAAAACATAAACATATTATATATCATATATAAATATAGTTCCATCTTAATGGCCACCTTTGAAGGTGTTAAAATAATGTTGAACAATCATCGTTTCGGGAGGCAGAAATTCGCCATCCACGGAAACAGTATGTTCTTTAACCATTAGATGTAGGTGTGTGTAAGTGTATCGCGAATCATTCTTATAACAACATCCTAGTATATTGAGGATACTGTAGTTTTTACAAATGAAAATAATAAAAAGAGTTTAGGGGGTTGTAGAAGAAAAATAAAACAAAAGGACTCAAAAGAAGACATTACCTTAAAATCGGGTAACTCTCTTAGATTTGAGCTCAAAGGATTCCTTGGGACGAATTCTGCCCAAATTGAGGCTTCAAGGAGTAATAGAGGGATGTGGAGAGCCAAAATGGGCAGGTTTTGTCCGAGGCAAAGGCTTTGGGAGTGTGGGTAAGGAGGTAGAGGTGGGGGCCTTTTATAAGAGGAGAGGAGGGGCACTCTTGGAAGGTAAAGAAAAGTCACTTTATTTTAAAATGGTATTCAGATTTAAGAGGTCCCAATTTGATGTGTTTTAAGGATAAGGTGATAAGGGTTCACAATCCCCATATAAAATAGGTTTTTCCATGTTTAGGTCTTATAATTTACATTATCTTTCCATTTTATTTAAATCGTTAAATAATGCGGTCATCGCTCCATCATCATGATGTCATAAATAATTTAATTTATTTAATGTCTAAAAATTATAAAAAAAATACTATGATGTATGAAATAGTTTTATCTTTTTAATGAATATTTATAGTCAAAAATATGACTTGTATAACCCCATGTAAAAATTGATTTAGTAAAACACATCATGTGCGTGTCATTTTTACTTTAACATTAAATAAAAAGTTATTTATGTCATTTCCCAACCAAAGTGGATCCATGGGGTCCCCAAGTTGACAAATGGCTTGTCTTGGTCGTCCATGACACATCCAATAAGGTTAGGACATGTGTCAAGGTATTTTCATTTTATTATAATATCATTTTTGCCTTAAATTCCACTAATTACCTCTAATCGTGATTAAGAACTGAAAAGTTACTATTCACCAAAAAAATATTTTAATCTCATTGAACCAAATTTTACTTCATAATGAAAACCATGTATATCGGATTTTTTAAATTCAAAACATAGAAGTGGTAAAATTTCATTTAAACGAAAAATCAATTTTTATAAGTACCACTTAGTGGTTTCACTATTCATCAAAAATTGATGTTTTTGAGAAAAATACCAAAACTTCACCGTAAGCTATATTTGATATTCCAAATTCAAAAATGAATTCAATTTTACAAAATTCACAACATATAAGTTTCATTAATTAATTTAATAATTATTTCCCGTTGTCAGAGCAAATAGCGTGTTTTTATGAAACAATAAGTATCAAAAGATAGACACTAGTTTAAGTCCGATTTCAAAGTGAAATTAATTCCAACAACCACTATTGGATTTAATGGTAAAAATATTTTCTAATTTAACTTTAAAAACAATTCAAAAGATAATCTAATCATCTTAAAAAATTCGATTAAAAAGAGGTTTTGAATTAAAATACGACATTTTACACTATTCATTAAAAAATGAACTTTATCGGAAAAATACCAAAAATTTACAAAAAGTAAATTTTGATGTCCCGATTCTAAAGGAGAGTTTTATTTGGTCCAATAGAATATATAATAGTAAACAAAACTATATTTAATGAAGGTTCTCCATCAAAAGGTAATAAGTGAACCTTTAGTGAAAACTAGGGCATACACGCCTAAAATTGTATTATTTCCATATTTTAAGCCTTTATCATTGAATAGATAAAAGTAAAAAAATTTAAAAAACATATATAATCATATTTTAGTTATTTCTATCCATTCCCGCCAATGCAACGGCTATGTGTTTACTACCATTTAAAATAATATTATTTTATTACTAGTGTGCAACAAAACATTTCAATGAAACTCTTTCTTACGTATCTGGTACGCTGTCGAACATAGAAACCCTTTTAAAGTAAAATTAATATTTAATTCATAAATATTAATAAATATGAAAATGTTTTATTCATTATTTACCTGGGATGTTACATCCTTCCCCCCTTTTGAGAATTGCTTCCTCGCAATTTTATTCACTTATCAAAATAAGTGGGGGTATTTATCCCTCATAGCATTTTCAGATTCCCACATTGCCTCTTCTACCATAATATTTTCCCACAAAACCATTACCTAGTGAATTACCTTATTTCGCAACACTTGCTCTCCTCGGTCATGAATCTAGACTGGTTGTTCTTCATAAGAGAGATTCTCTTACAACTGAACTACCTCTGGGTTCAAAACATGAGATGGATCTGGCATATACTTTCTCAACATCGAAACATGAAAAACATTGTGTACCTGAGATAAACTCGGAGGTAATGCTACTCATTAAGCAACTGATCCAACCCTCTCCAGAATTTCATATGGCCCAATGAACCTTGGACTCAGCTTTCCTTTCTTACCAAATCGCATCACACTTTTCCATGGAGAAACCTTGAGAAAAACATGATCACCTACCTGGAAAGATAGATCCTTCCTCCGGTTATCCGCATAACTCTTCTACCTGCTTTGAGCTGTTCTCATGTGTTTCTGAATCAACTGAACTTTTTCTGCCAACTCTTCTACCAATTCTGTTCCCATCAGCTTCCATTCAACCACTTCATCCCAAAAAGCTAGAGTTCGACACCGCTTCCAATATAATTCCTGAAATGGTACCATCTGTATACTAGAATGAAAACTGTTATTATATGAAAACACAAACAAAGAAATATGTTGGTCCCAACTTCCCTGATAATCCATCGAACAGGCTCATAGCATATCCTCCAAGGTCTGAATTGTTCGTTCTGACTGCCCATCTGATTGAGGATGAAAAGCGGTACTAAAATTTAATTCAGTACCCAATGAATTCTGAAGGCCTTTCCAAAAGTTAGAAGTAAACCTGGGATCACGATCATACACAATGGAGAGAGGAACTCCATGTAACCTAACTATCTCTTTACGATACAAACGGGAAAGTTGATCTAGTGAAAAAGTATCTCATATAGTAGGGAAATGAGCAGATTTAGTCAAGCGATCAACAATAACCTATATTTCATTATTACCTCGAGATGTCCTCGGTAATCACACAACAAAGTCCATGGATATGTTTTCCCATTTCCACTCTGGCACTGGTAAAGGATGAAGCATCCCTTTTGGTAACTGCTGCTCTGCTTTAACCTGCTGACAAGTCAAACACTTCATAGTAAAATTAGCAATATCTCTTTTCATTCCATCGCACCTGTAATACTTCTGCAGATCCATGTACATATTAGTACTGCCAGGATGAAATGAAAATGGGGAACTATGAGCCTCACATAAAAACTCATTCTTCAACTGTGAATCACCAGGGACACATAATATCTTTCCAAACCTCAAAACACAATCATTATCAATGTTGAATTCAGGAAACTTTCCCTTCTGAACCAGCTCTACCTTTTTCTACAACTCACTGTCTTCCCTATGTGCTTGCTTAATTCTGTCTGATAGGGATGATCTCACTGATACTTGAAACAAAAGAGAAGAACTTCCTGCACCAACAAATTCTATGCCAAAGTTCATCAAATCAAAAACCAAAGGATCTCATTCCAAATGTAGCATGGTTAATGAACCATTACTTTTTCGACTCAAAGCATCGGCCACTTTATTTGCTTATCCCGGATGGTAGTGAATTGTACAATCATAATCCATGATTAATTCCAGCCATCTCCTCTGTCTCATGTTCAATTATTTCTGAGTGAATATATACTTTAAACTTTTGTGATCAGTATATATTTCACACTTTACTCCATACAAGTGATGCCTCCAAATTTTTAAAGCAAAAACAACAGCAGCTAATTCCAAATCATGTGTATGGTAATTTACCTCATGAGTTTTCAACTTTCATGAAGCATAAGCAATTTCCTGATCATTCTGCATAAGGAAACAACCAAGTCCCTTCAACGAAGCATCACTGTATATAACAAACTCACCATTCTTGGAAGGAAGTTCCAAAACTGGAGCATTCACCAATCTTCTTTTCAACTCCTGAAAACAATCATTGCATTCTTTTGTCCAAATGATCTTAACACCCTTCCGAGTTAACTTAGTCATTGGAATAGATAACCGTGAAAAATTTTCAACAAACCTTCGGTAGTAACCTGCCAAACCAAAAAAACTACGGATCTCGGTTACATTTGTGGGTCTTGGCCATTCTTCAACAACTTTTGTTTTAGTAGGATCAACAGTTATGCCATCTTTTGAAACAATGTGACCGAGGAAAGAAATTTGTTGCAACCAAAACTCACACTTTCTGAATTTCCCATACAATTTTTTTCTTTCAAGGTTTTAAAAATAACCCATAAATGTCTTTCATGGTCCTCTTTACTTTTAGAAAACACCAAAATATCATCAATAAAAACAACCAACATTTTTCACCTGATTCAACTGCGCCATCACTACAACTAACTGCTTAGTTCTGATTCTGACCATCTCAAGATACTGATTTGAAAGGTCATTTCCCTCTATATGCCTTCCCGGTAGAGCTATTCTGTTTCCTCTATGAAAAACCATTCTTAACACATAAATATCTTAGGCGAAGAAACATGTTAATATTTAAATGCTATATCATTTCAATCATACCATAAATTAATTTATAATTTAACAATTTTCTAACTCCTAATGTTGTCTAAACCGACCTATGATGCCAACTATAAGGCCCCGGCCTTAAACATTACTTAATATTGAATTAAATGAATAATTCACATTGAGAATCTTTTCATGTTTAGAGTTTTAGAGAATTAGGAAATAACTATTACATCTCAAATATTACAAAGTAGAAACGTCTACTAAGTTTCCATAGAATAAAAAACTCTTAAAAAGAAACATGTCTAGTTCTATGTTTTATATAGCATGGCATTCCCTTGATCCCATCCTTGACCCTATTACATGTTAAGTCCTGTGAAAAACATTTCACAAACTTGGGATGAGCATAAAAAGCTCAGTAATGGATACAAAAAGAATGAAAACTGTTAGTTTTTCAAAACAACAAGTAAACCATGTATACTTTAACAAAGTAATACTTTTCACCTTTTCGAAGTAGTAAAAACTCTTCACTGAATAAAAGTTCATTACTTACCCTTCAGTAACCAAAAGATTACAATAAAACCCATATAAAGATCACATAACATATAATGGTAACTTGGGACATAAACATACTTAAGTGGAATAACCATAAGGTCGACTTCCACACATATCACTTAATGGAATAGCCATTCGGCCAACTTCCATGCATACTTAATGGAATAGTCATACGGCCGACTTCCATACCCAATGCATTTGAGGTTATAACATAACCACCGATCCTGGTATTCACGGCACCACCTGTCATAAGGTTTATCACGTAACCACCCGTCAAATGTCCATGTACCATTATAAAAATCATAAGACATAAAACAAATATAATGGAAAGATAACATTTCCACACTTTGATCACAATATATCACTTAAATATATTGACATAACAAATCCATTATAAAAAACCATCTTCAATACCAAAATACATAAAATAGTATATGGTATTTATTTCATTTTAAAAAAACAATACGGCTTATTCAGGAAGCCAAAGACCAAATAATACTCGCGGCGGTGGAAAAGGTCGTTGTCACCGCGTACGTTAAAAGAAACATTCCTTTTTGACATTTTGTAAAATTCATCATAGAAAAAGAATCATTTTATATAAAAGTAAAATTCAAAGGGGTTTATACACCAAATAAAAGAAAGTTGTATATAAAATGAAATATGCCTCAATGAAAGGAGATTGAGACGAAGTCCCTTACCTCGGGTCCGACTTGAATCGATCGTTCTTTAACATCCTGAATAATAAACTTGAGTTAATTTCTATTTTCTTAAAAACCTTTTTCAAGGTCATTATTCCTTTTATATCACTTATTTCCATTTTATAAACATTATGTAATAATTTAAGTTAATAATGTTTGTTATGTCGATATTTGGTTCTTTAGTCGAAAGTGGACTTCTTACAATTACATGTTGTTCGTGTGGTCAAAGGTTCTTTATATCCAGAATGAAATTCCTGATTTGGATATCATATATATCATATATATCCAGCATAAATATGTATTTATAATATTACATAATCATTTATAGGTAAGAAATGAAATGCACCATTCATGGAGACGGTAAGCCGTACGTACGCATGAATGCTAAATTCATTTCTATGTCATATTAATTGAATTAAAACTAAATGAGAGATAAGTATATTTAAATTTCAGAATTATATTCATAATTTAGATATATAATTCATAATATATATCCATTATATATATGTACTTATAATAATACATTACATTTGAGGATAAGAAATGAAATGCACCGTTCATGGAGACGGTAAGTCGTACGTACGCATGAACACTACTTTCATTTCTATCTCATAATTTAATGGAATGAAATAATAATTATATAGAGGTATATTATAATTCCAGTATAACATAATATATAATAACTTTATATCCATCCTTTATACGTCCCACAAATGGCATTAACGAATCACATTACTTTGAGGGGGCGGGAGTCCGCACTTCCTTAAATGAAGATATCGTGTTTACCCATAATGAAAACCATAAAGGTATGCCCAAAATGAAAAATACAGAAGCTTAAGTAAAACATAAACATATTATATATCATATATAAATATATTTTCATCTTAATGGCCACCTTTGAAGGTGTTAAAAGAATGTTGAACAATCATCATTTCGGGAGATAGAAATTTTCCATCCACGGAAACAGTATGTTCTTTAACCATTAGATGTAGGTGTGTGTTAGTGTAGCTCTAATACTTATTATAACAACATCCTAGTATATTTTGGATACTGTATTTGTTACAAAAGAAAAGAATAAAAAGGGTTTAGGGTGTTGGAGAAGAAAAATAAAACAAAAGGACTCAAAAGAAGACATTACCATAAAATCGGGTAACTCTCTTAGATTTGAGCTCAAAGGATTCCTTGGAAATAATTCTGCCCAAAGTGAGGATTCAAGGAGTAATATAGGGATGTAGAGAGCCAAAATGGGCAGGGGTTTGCCAAGATAAAGGCTTTGGGAGTGTGGGTAAGGAGGTAGAGGTGGGGGCCTTTTATAAGAGGAGAGGAGGGGCACTCTTGGAAGGTAAAGAAAAGTCACTTTATTTTAAAATGGTATTCGGATTTAAGAGGTCCCACATTGATGTGTTTCGAGGATAAGGTGATAAGGGTTCTAAATCCACCCATCCAATAGGTTTTTTCTATGTGTAGGTCTTAGATTTTACATTATCTTTCCATTTTATTTAAATCGTTAAATAATGAGGTCATCGCTGCATCATCATGATTTCATAAATAATATAATTTATGTAATGTCTAAAAATTATAAAAAAATTACTATGATGTAGGAAATATTTTTATCTTTCTAAGGAATATTTATAGTAAAAAATCTTACTTTTATAACCCCATGTAAAAATTGTTTTAGTAAAACATCTCATGTGTGTGTCATTTTTACTTTAACATTAAATAAAAGGTTATTTATGTCATTTCCCAACCAAAGTGGCTCCCTGGGGTCCCCAAGTTGACCCATGACTTTTCTTGGTCGTCCATGACACATCCAATAAGGGTAGGACAAGTTTCAAGGTATTTTCATTTTATTATAATATCATTTTTTCCTTAAATTGTACTAATTACCTCTAATCGCGATTAAGAACTTAAAAGTTACTATTCATCAAAAAAATATTTTAATCTCATTGAACCACATTTTACTTCTTAATGAAAACCATGTATGTCGGATTTTTGAAATTCAAAACACAGAAGTGGTAAAATTTCATTTAAACGAAAAATCGGTTTTTATAAGTACCACTAGTGGTTTCACTATTCATCAAAAATTTTAGTTTTTCAGAAAAATACCAAAACTTCACCCTAAGCTATATTTGATATTCCGAATTCAAAAATGAATTCTATTTTAAAAAATTCACAACATATAAGTTGCATTAATTAATTTAATAATTAATTCCCGCTGTCAGAGCAAATAGCGTGTTTTTATGAAACAATAAGTATCAAAAGATAGACACTAGTTTAAGTCCGATTTCAAAGTGAAATTAATTCCAACGACCACTATTTGATTTAATGGTAAAAATATTTTCTAATTTGACTTTAAAACCAATTCAAAAGATAATCTAATCATCTTAAAAAATTAGATTAAAAATAGGTTTTGAATTAAAATACAACCTTTTACACTATTCATTAAAAAAATGAACTTTATCAGAAAAATACCAAAAATTTACACAAAGTAAATTTTGATGTCCTGATTCTAAAAGAGAGTTTTATTTGGTCCAATAGAATATTTAAGAGTGAAAAAAACTATATTTAATGATGGTTCTCCATCAAAAGGTGATAAGTGAACCTTTAGTGAAAACTAGGGCATATACACCTAAAATTGAATTATTTCCGTATTTTAAGCCTTTATCTTTGATTAGATAAAGTAAAAACATTTAAAAAACATATATAATCATATTTTAGTTATTTCTATCCATTCCCGCCAATACAACGGGTATCTGTTAACTACCATTTAAAATAATATTATTTTATTACTAGTGTGCAACGAAACATTTCAATGAAACACTTTCTTGCGTATCCGGTATGTTATCGAACATAGAAACCCTTTTAAAGTAAAATTGATATTTAATTTGTAAATATTAATAAATATGAAAATGCTTTATTCATTATTTACCTGGGATGTTACAGATATTAATTTAAAATTAATTATTGTTGTCAAAACAAAAGCATGTTTTTATGAAATAATAACTATCAAAAGATTGACACTTGTTTATGTCTATTTTAAATGTGAAATTACATACACTGACCTAAATTATATTTAATGATAAAAATATAATCTAATGATACTTTAAAACCACTCAAATGTATAATTTAACACTATAAATTATTTTGATTAAAAAAGTTGTTTTTAATTAAAATTTATTATTTTTCACTATTCATCAAAAATTGAAAGTTTTCAAAAAAGTACGAAAAATTGACCCTAAGATAATTTTGAAATTCCAAATACAAAAATGAAGTAAATTTTGAAAAATAACATTTATAAAATTTTAAATGGTGGTGATTACTATTTATAACAGCTAGTTTGATGGGTGGTGGTGTGTTAAAACTCCAAGTTGCGTACAACACAAGCTGCTACATTATTAAACAGGAAAAATACCATGGAAGCTTGGGGTATTACATTCTTAGTGTTTTTGGATTTTAAGGTTATTATATGATCCCTTGTTTATTTTTTGGATCCTTGACATCAAAAGTGGTAACTTCTTGTTTAATCTTTATTTTTTAGATGTTTCTTTTTGTGCCTTTTATTAATTTGGAATGTGATTATGTTCTTTTGAAGTTTTAATGATTTATTATTCTATTTGAATATATGGATGACTATTGTAGTCAAATTTATATATGTTTTAAATTGATTCTATATTTGGGAAAAGGCCAGTCTAATGGGTTTTAATTTCTATAATTAAGTTCACATAATAAGTGTTTGTAAAAATGATCCAATGGGTAATTTCAAATATAATTGTTAATTTAATGTAATTTGAGAATTTTCAATTCCAGAAATAGATAAATTTTTTAAAAAAGTGGATAAAATAGTGTTTTGGATTTTAAAACTATTTTAATTAAAAAGGAATATTACTTAATTAAATGTTTTGGGAGTGGTTTCATAAGGGTTTTTCGAAAAAAAAATTATAAATGGATTTCAGGTGATGATAAATGGATTCACATACTGAGTTGGGATTTTATTGATTCTCATTTTGATCTTATAAATTTATATTCCATGGTATGTATAGAAGAACCTCGGGAGTATTGTTTTTTATTTAGATCATGGATCCCTAATGAGGATATTATTTATCATTTTCATATGGATGATATAGTAGGGGTTGTTTCTTATGGGGGAATTGGAGAGAAGGTGATATTTATTAAATAATAATGGTTCATTTGACTTATTTAATTTCTCACCTCATGTTTCTTCATTCATGGGATCACTGTGCTGTAAATGAGGTGTCATGATTTATGTTATACAAGATTTTCACAAATACACACACCGTCTTGTATCACTTATAGTCACGTGGTCTATGATAGAGATATGCACCTAAGGAAGCCTGTGTGTGTGGAATTCAGTGTCTTGTGAATATTTTAGACTCGATATGTGATTAAAGATTCCCACATGTGTTTTAGATATTCTATCTAGGATAATATTATCATAGAATTTAATTTATTTCCTAGAATAATATATAATTCGTAGAGGTAGTTGTTTCATTCCCTATATCAATTTGAATCTATGATAATTTGATTCGAGTTTATTTGATTTCTTTATTAATCTCATTATTGATTTGTTGCCTTACTATTTCTCATTATTTTTATTTCATTTATCTTATTTTATTAGTGAATATGAAAATATATTTGTAAAGATTTATTTATAATGTCATTTATTAAAGTGGATTTGAAATGTGTGTTTTAATAAAGGATAAATAGACTAATGAAATGTTTTGAAATTGATTCATTTATTTTAAATAATAAGTGATGAAATATTATAAAATATTTATAGATTTTATTTTAGATTTTATAAATTTATATATATAAAATCTAGTTCCTAATTGAATATGAAACTAGAATTCATAATGTTTCAGTTGAAAGGAATAACACAAACACCTTGGTGAGATCATAATTGGATTAGTTTATTTCACACCATGAATATACTATTCAGTTTATAAATATCATATGTTTTCTTTTTAGGATCCTTAGCATCTACATTATCTATTACTGTTTCTTATTCATGATGGTCTAGTGATGGTCATATTGGTATGTATAATGTGACCATGTAGTCACATAGAGGTGTTTGGTAGCCGTTTGGGTGAAGTGATATTTTTTTTTATTTACGTATATTCATGTATCAAACCTACATTACTCGATTTTTTTATATCGTATATTGTATATGTAATATTTATTATTATTTCATTGTCTATGTGATGGCCTAGTTTATGATTTTTCTCTATATTCATGTTTTATACTAGGTTTGGTTATCCATATCATTGCCATGTTTATTTTTATTCACTGGTGAAATCATTTCCAATGGTAAAGTTTTGATACCTTGGAGCTTTTTTCCAACCCATGGAGATAGAGAATTCTCCTCATGAATTTCTATATCCTGGATCAGGTGACCAAAATTTTGGCTTCCCCCAGTTAGTTCATCAAAAAATTTATCAGATGTCCTTCTTACTATTTAGAGTGTTTCTTGGAAGAATGCATGCTAGAATTATCAATAGGACTCTGGTGAAGGGTATGTTGATGTGATTGGCTAGATTTTCTTCTAACCAAACATCAATTTTCTATTCGTGGTTTTGATTAAAGTGTTGATTTAGAGTTCATTTGTCAGTATCCATCCATCGATAGTAAGAAATTTTAATAAATGAGCACTAAGGATAAAATGATAATGGATTTAAAAAATAATTCAAACTTATAGCATCAGAAAAACCACATTTTAACATATAGGGGGACGCATCCCAAACTAGAGAAGATCATTATATATATTTCATGATTACACTTTGAAGCCAAAAAATCTGTTACATTATTCCCTTCATCCCAGTGATCCATCAAGGATTACTTTTTGATGAGTCCCTTTATCTTTTGGAAGGAATAAACAATCGACTGAGGAGTGGTAATTATAACGACACATACTTTACATACATTGTTAATACTTCAAAATTGAAGCACACTTATTACAACATATGACAAAACCACAAAGGACCGTATAGGTATAGTGTCTTTAGAAACAAGGAAGCATAAACAACTGGTTCATAAATCTTCTACAGCGTCTCCCATTTATTTAATCATATCAAGGGTCCCTTTTAACATATTCTACTTAATATCCATCTTCCTGACCTGGGGAGAAGAAAACATACAAAAAAGGGTGAGCTCAAATGCTCATCAAGGGTAAATAAAGGAAATAAAAATCATATCATATCTTTTTGAAAATCATAACCTGCAAAAGAGATCATAATATCTTGACATGGAATAAATCATAGAAGTGAAAATGAGATCCCCATAATCATAACATAAAACTTGAAACTTTTTGGCATTCACACATAATCATGTAAAATCATTTCTTGTTAGTCATGACTCATTGCCAAGACTATCTTAGCGGACAAAGTTCATTTCTGAACCGAGTTCACTCCTCGTTTCAGTCCTGTATCACTTAACCGAAATAACCTTCCGTTCCAGCCATGTCTATCTCATGAGATATAAATCTTTACCCAATGCATTGGAGGGAGATATAGGTCCCACCCATCTTATAATGAATCCTTTCTTATGTGTGCCACATAATCATAAATCATACATCATCGCATAACACATGTAACAAAAATGGGATTCTTGAAACATCATGACATCATAAAACAAATCATATAAGGTAAATGACTTAATAAAAATAATTCCCTCAAAACATAATCAAATCAATGTAATAATAGGGATAAAAACAGAACCCTTTATTATCTTAGATGGAAAATAATTTTGATAAAACACTTGAACTCGATTCTTAAGGAAAATATCCTTTCTTCTTCAAAAACATTTTTCCTTTCTTAACATTTCATAAAAATTTAAACTAAAAGAAGTTGATTAAAAATAAACTTGAAAACTTGTAAAGGAAGCTTCTTGGAAATAATGTTTTAAAAATCCATTCATGTCGTATAAGTTAAAAAAACAGTCTTCGAACTTTTGTTGGAAAAGTCAAAAAGTACCTCGTATGAAAAACGACAAAAGATTCCTTTCATATCTTTTACTAAAAACACACAGAAGGGTAAAATTGGATATAAACTATTGTAGAATGATGGAAATAATATTATATATTGAGGGAACATGGATGTGGATGATAAAATACACCCCAGTAATTACCAAAGTAAAAACAATCTCGGATAAAAGTGAGATTGCGATATTTTCCCTTACCTTAGGTCTGATTTGCTTTGTACGTGTCCGAAGCTCCTGTATAATGGTTTAAATAATGTTATTGACTTATTCCAGAATCATACATATTTATATGATATCATATATGGTCATATTCTTAGCTTCTTATTAGTAATATTTCATTGTTACTTGTTACTCGGGTCTTTATTGCCTTTTGTTCTTATGCGAGTTTTTCCGAATAAATTCTTATTCTTATTTTAAGGTTATAGATACCTTATATCCAGAATGGTATTAGTGTAACATATATCATATTTATTCATTCAATTCATTTATATAATTACTATGTAATGATGATCATGTAGAACGAGTCGCATCACATCGTGGAGACGGTATTCCGTACGTACGCACGAGCGATGATATTGTTCCCATGATCATGGAATTGTATTTAAGTGTATTTATACTATTTCAGTATCAATATAACTTTATAGTAATCATATATAGTTACTCATTACACCATTATACCCATCCTTGTAAGGTGAAGGTGGAAAATAGATTACACCCCGGCGTGGAGACGGTATTTCGTACGTACGCACGCGCGGTGATTTCATTTTTCCGTAGGATGGATAGAAGGTGAATTAGGGTTGTTTCATATTTATAATAACATATCAGTATGTAAGTAATACTTATGGTATTACTTTATCATGAAACAACTAAAGAAGAAGAAGTTGAAGAAGAAAGAAATTGAAAAGATCGGTAATGGATATTACCCTTTCTTTGAAACGCCTCTTTGAATCCTCCACTTAGGGAACTAATATTGGTCTTTGAAGAATACCAGGACCTCTAGGATTATTCTAGGGAAGTGGATAAGGGATTTTGGTAGGGGTTGGCCGATCTGGAGTTCTCAAATTGGTGTGAGGAGGAGGGGGAGGAGGTGCCCTTTTATAAGGGAGGAGAGGGGCACCTTAGGAATATCTCAAAATATTATTGTATATTAAAGTCAAAATCGGTTTATAATGGTTCTAAAGGGTCTTATTTCTAAGTTAAAGTGGGGATGGGTAGAAATACTATCAACCATTAGGATTTAGAAAAGTTTAGGTTATTATTTTAACCTTATCAATTAGATTTAACTCTAAGTTAAATAATTTAACTTTTACCGTGACTTTTTCTTTTCTTACACTATATGGTTAATACACTTACTATAACATGCCAAACGAACCCCAAGTTGTTTATTATTAATATATATATCCTTATCTAAGTCATTTGGCCGAACCTTAGATTTTTAGGAATAAAATAACAATTAATAATATAATATTTGATTTAAAAACTATTTTGTGTCAATTTTGACACTATTTGATATATTATTTTTGTGAGAGTCATAAAAGAATTATATGTTCTAAACAAGTTGATTAAATAAACACTAATATATCATAGTAACCTAGAAAATTAGTGGAATTCATAAAAAGTCTCAAATTACATTTATTTGAGCATTTATAACATCAATTATGTTAACATGTCCTTAAAAGGGTAATTACTGCATCACTGTTGTGTCATAAATAAATTAATTTATTTAAAGTCTAAAAAATATAAATAAAATATCATTATGTATGAAATCTTTTTAGATTTATAATTAATATTTATAGTCGAATTTTTATTATGTATAACCCCATATTAAAAATGTTTTAGTTATTAAACTTTGATTTTAACTATTTTAACTATTCATTAAATAAAATAATATTAAATGTCATAATCTAATCCAAGTGGACCTAAATGGTCATATTATATTCATAAGGTTGTTTTTGGTCGAATTACACATATCCAATAGAATTAGGACATGTGTTAGGGTAATAGTAATATCATATTTACCCTTAGTTACCCTATTTACTATTAACCGCGGTAAAAAAGTAAAAAGTTACTATTCATCAAAAAAATTATTTTTATCTCATTGAACCACATTTTACTTACTGATATCAACCGTGTCTGTCGTATTTTCTAAATTCCATTCACAGAAGCGGTAAAATTAAGTTTTATCCAAAATTCAATTTTTAACCTACCACTTAGTGGTTTCACTATTCATCAAAAATTGAAAGTTTTCAGAAAAATACCAAAATTTCACCCTATGCTAATTTCGATATTCCGAATCCAAAAATGAAGTCCATTTTGAAAAATAAAATTTATAAAATTTCATAAAGTGGTTATTACTATTCATAACGGCTAGTTTTAATAATATTTTAATAGCATATCGTTGTTTAGTAAAACTCGGTATTACGTACGACGCAAGCTATCGAGGAAGGTCGCGATTTCGTGTAAAACAAGCCAAGAAAGTGTTGTGTAGAAAAAGATTCCTTTTATGATTTATATAACATAAAAGTCTCGGGTGTTACATTCTACCCCCCTTAAAATGAATTTCGCCCTCGAAATTCGTCACTTTGTAACAAACAGATGAGGATACCTCTCCCTCATCATATCCTCAAGCTCCCAAGTAGCTTCTTCTAATTGGTGGCTCCTCCATAAAACTTTCACCAAGAGAGTGGTCTTGTTTCGTAGGACTTTTTCACTACAATCCAGAATCTCTATCAGCTGTTCTTCATAAGAAAGATCTTGCTCCAGCGGTACAACTTCTGAGCTGAGTACATGTGAAGGATCAGGTATGTACTTTCTCAGGAGAGATACACGGAACACATAGTGAACTTGAGAGAGATTCGGTGGAAGCGCCAATCGGTAAGCTACCTTCCCAACACGATCCAGTATTTCGAAAGGACCGATATATCTAGGGCTCAACTTCCCCTTCTTTCCAAATCTCATAACCCTCTTCCAGGGAGATATTCATAAGAACACTTTATCACCCACTTCAAACTCTAGGTCTCTTCTTCGGTTGTCGGGATAACTTTTCTGTCGACTCTGAGCTGCTCTTATGTGTTGTTGAATAGATCTGACCTTTTCTGCCATTTCATCAACGAGATCAGGTCCTAATAGCTTTCTTTCCCCAACTTCATCCCAGCAAGTTGGAGTCCTGCATTTCTTTACATAGAGAGCTTCATAAGGAGCCATCTGAATACTGGAGTGAAAGATATTATTATAATAAAATTACACCAAAGGTAGGTGTTGATCCCAACCACCTTTGAAATCCATATATCAAGCTCTCAACATATCTTCTAGAGTTTGAATTGTTCTCTCAGACTGACCGTCTGTCTGAGGATGATAAGCAGTGCTGAAACTCAACTCTGTATCCAGAGTATACTGAAGACTTCGCCAGAATTTCGAGGTAAATCTCGGATCCCGATCAGAGATAATAGAAAGTGGTACTCCATTCAATCTTACCACTTCCTTTACATATATCCTGGCAAGCTGATCCAGAGAGAAATCCTCTCTAATAGCAATGAAATGTGCAGACTTTGTAAGATGATCAACTATGACCCAGATAGCATTATTGCCTTTGGATGTTTTAGGAAGTCATGTGACAAAGTCCATAGTGATGTTTTCCCATTTCCATTCGGGTATGGGTAATGGTTGTAACATCCCCTTAGACTTCTGTCTCTCAGCTTTAACATGTTGACAAACCAAGCATCAAGAGACATATTCAGCAACATCTCTTTTCATGCCATCCCACAAAAAGTACTCTTTCAGGTCCCTATACATCTTCGTGCTTCCAGGATGAATAGAGAATGAAGAACTATGATCTTCATCCAGCAGTTCCTTCTTTAATTCGGGGATGAGAGGAACACAAATCCGATTCTTGAACTTTATTATCACATCACAATCATGGTTGAATTCAGGAACATTTCTCACCTTCTTTTGAAACTCGCCATCTTCTTTCTGTGCCTCTTTAATCTTCACATGTATAGATGGTTGAACATTCATTTGAGAAAGATAAGATTTTCCCCCTATTGTAATTACAAGATCCATTCTTTGTAAATCCATAAATATTGGATCTTTTTTGATCCTCATCATTGATAAACTGGCATGGTCTTGTCGACTTAATGCATCTACCACCTTGTTTGCTTTCCCAGGGTGGTAATGGATTGAGCAGTCATAATCCTTAATCAGTTCCAACCATCTTCTTTGACGCATATTCAGCTCCTTTTGTGTGAAAATATACTTTAAACTTTTATGATCAGTATAAATATCACACCTTTCACCATAAAGGTAATGCCTCCAAATCTTTAATGCAAATATTACCGCAGCTAACTCCAAATCATGTGTTGGGTAATTTTGCTCATGGATTTTCAACTGTCGTGAGGCATAAGCTTTCACCATATCATTTTGCATAAGAACACACCCCAATACCTTCTTGGATGCATCACTGTAGATCACAAACCTTTCTCCACTACAAGGCAGTGTGAGAACAGGTGCACTGGATAACCTTCTTTTCAACTCCTTGAAATTCTCTTCACATTCCTCTGTCCAAACAAACTTAACTCATTTCTGGGTTAACTTGTTTAGTGGATTAGATAATCGTGAAAAATCATTCACAAAACGTCGATAATATCCAGCCAAACCAAGAAAACTTCGGATCTCAGTTACTGTTGTTGGTCTCGACCATCTTTCGATAACCTCTATTTTTGCTGGATCCACAGATATCCCCTCTTTTGAGATTATGTGACCCAAAAATGAAACTTTTTGAAGCCAAAATTCACACTTGGTAAATTTGGCATAAAGATTCTCCTTTCTCAGGGTCTTCAATATAATTCTCAAGTGATCTTCATGTTCTTCCTTTCCCTTTGAATAAACAAGAATATCGTCTATAAAGACTACCAAAAATTGATCAATATAGTCTCTAAAGACTCTATTCATTAGATCCATGAAGATAGCAGGGGAATTAGTAAGACCAAATGGCATCACTATAAATTCATAGTGTCCATACCTTGTACGAAAAGCTGTCTTTGGTATATCCTCCCTTTTGACCCTTAATTGATGATACCCTGAACGAAGATCAATCTTGGAAAAGTATTGAGCTCCGCGTAGTTGGTCAAATAAGTCATCAATGAGTTGGAGAGGATATTTGTTCTTGATAGTGATCTTGTTAAGTTCTTGATAATCAATACAGAGTCTCATTGATCCATCTTTCTTCTTAACAAATAAAACAGGTGCTCCCCAAGGTGACGCACTAGGGCGTATGAATCCCTTATCAAGATTCTCTTGGACTGGCTTCTTCAATTCCTGCAACTCAATTGGGGCCATTCTATAAGGTGTCTTTGAAATAGGCAAAGCACCCGGTACGAGTTCTATTGAAAACTCAACTTCATGATTTGGTGGAAGACCTGGTAATTCCTCCGGAAAGACATTATCAAACTCCCGTACGATGGGCATATTCTCTATCGCGAGTTTCTCACCAACCATTTGAGATAAATAACCTTCATTTAGTGGAATCAATACCCATAAAATGGAAGAAATTTCCACTGGAAGGTTATGTTCATACTTGCATTGATAGACGATCATAGATTGATCTGGAATATGAAATGTGACTTCTCTTCTTTGGAAATTGATATGAGCTCCGTATAAAGAAAGCCAATCCATACCAAGAATCACATCGAATTCCACTAAAGGAAGGATCACAAGATTTACAGGAATCACTTTCCCACAAACGTCAATTGGAGAAGAATTGTAAACTTTTGATGCGATTGATGTGCCATTAGGTGTTGTCACTGCTAACTCAACATCTAATTGTTGAGGTAATATGGTGATACCCTTAGAAAATTCTTCAGAAATAAAAGAGTGGGTGGATCCAGAATCAAATAAAACATTTGCTACTTTAGAGTGGATGGTAAGTGTACCTTTCACCACTTCGTTATCGTACTCCACATCGCTGATAGAAATTTCATGTGAATTTCCTTTGTCTTTAGCCTTAAGAGTTTGTTGACGTTGACCATCATCATCAACCCTTGTATTTGGGCATTGATTGGAATAATGCCCTATCTCCTTGCACTTGAAACATTGAAGTGTAGTAGGTTCATTCTGTGTATCCCTTCCTTTGTCTGCATCATTAGACATCTTCTTCCCATTGTCGCGGCATTCAAATGCCCGATGACCTTCCTTTCCACATTTGAAACATTTACTTGTCCCTTTAAGACAACTCCCTCCATGTTTCTTTCCACACTTTGAGCATAAGGGAAAGATCATCTTCTTTTCAGTGTGCTCTTTAGATTTTCCTTTGAATTCCATTTTCCTCTTCTTATCAAACCCATATGACTGGTGAGTTACTCCAATCTCCATCTCGATTTTGAGAGCACATCGAACGATTTCCTCGTAGCTATTGAAGTCCCTTATGGCTAACGCCCTTCGAAGACTTGGTTTTAAGCCACTAAAGAATCGATCGATCTTACTCTCAGGTTGGATAATAATACCAGAAGCGTACCTTGCAAGTCTTGTAAAATTTGCTTCATAGGTACCAACAGATTCATCATCCCCTTGCTTCAGTTCAAGAAACTCTTTCTCCATCTTTGTTCAGAGAATACGATGGAAGTACTTATTGAAAAATAAGTTCTTGAACTCGTCCCATTCCATGGACTCAATTTTATCCCTTTGCCTCATATTCTTAATAAGATTCCACCATTGATCAGCATCTCCTTCCAAACGATACACTACTAGGATGACTTTATCATGTTCAGAACATTGATGAACTGAAAATATCTTTTCAGTAGTACTAATCCATTGTTCAGCAACTAATGGATCAGTAGACCCGCTGAAAGAAGGTGGACGCTGCCTCATGAAGGATTCAACAGAATGTTGCTCCTTCCTTTGCTCGTTTGGAAGTCCTACATGATTCATAGCTTGAGAAAGTTGTGTGAGCATGGCTACAAGATTTTTCATTCCAGCTCCCATGTCATTTGGTTGCTCAGGGGGACAATCATTGCATTGCCCATCGCATTCCGCATTAACACGGTTCCTTCGGGTTCCAGCCATTGACTAAAACCAAGAAGAATAGTGTGAGCAACACTATTTATAATAGGAAAACCACATATTTCAAGAATAAAATTTTCACGCATAAGGTCTTATCCTAGGTTATTCATGGCCATTTCTAAAACACTAAGATTGTGTTTTATGCTTAGACTTATCCTTAGGGTTCTTACTAAGGCTTTCACATCCTAGTTTCCAATGGATGACTATACCTTTCCTCTGATACCAACTATAACGACCCATACTTTACATACATTGTTAATACATCAAAATTAAAGAACACTTATTACAACATATGACAAAACCACAAAGTACCGTATAGGTATAGTGTCTTTAGAAACTGGGAAACATAAACAACTGGTTCATAAATCTTCTACAGTGTCTCCCATTTATTTCATCATATCTAGGGTCCCTTTTAGCATATTCTACTTAATATACATCTTCCTGACCTGGGGAAAAGATAACATACAAAAAAGGGTGAGCTCAAATACTCAGCAAGGGTAAATAAAGGAAATAAAAATCATATCATATCTTTTTGAAAATCATAACCTGCAAAAGAGATCATAATATCTTAACATGGAATAAATCATAGAAGTGAAAATGAGATCCCCATAATCATAACATAAAACTTGAAACTTTGTGGCATGCACACATAATCATGGAAAATCATTTCTTGTTAGTCATGACTCATTGCAAAGACTATCTTAGCGGACAAAGTCCATTTCTGAACCGAGTTCACTCCTCGTTTCAGTCCTGTATCACTGAACCGAAATAACCTTCCGTTCCAGCCATGTCTATCTCATGAGATATAAATCTTTACCCAATTCATTGGAGGGATATATAGGTCTCACCCATCTTATAATGAATCCTTTCTTATGTGTGCCACATAATCATAAATCATACATCATCGCATAACAGATGTAACAAAAATGGGATTCTTGAAACATCATGACATCATAAAACAAATCATATAAGGTAAATGACTTCATAAAAATAATTCCCCCAAAACATAATCAAATCAATGTAATAATAGGGATAAAAACAGAACCCTTTATTATCTTAGATGGAAAATAATTTTGATAAAACACTTGAACTCCATTCTTGAGGAAAATATCCTTTCTTCTTCAAAAACATTTTTCCTTTCTTAACATGTCATACAAAGTTAAACTAAAAGATGTTGATTAAAAATAAACTTGAAAACGTGTAAAGGAATCTTCTTGGAAATAATGTTTTAAAAATCCATTCATTCCGTATAAGTTAAAAAAACATTCTTCGTACTTTTGTCGGAAAATTCAAAAAGTACCTCGTACAAAAAACGACAAAAGATTCCTTTAATATCTTTTACTAAAAACACACCGAAGGGTAAAACTGGATATAAACTATTGTAGAAGGATGGAAATAATATTACATATTGAGGGAACATGGATGTGGATGATAAAATACACCCCATTAATTACCAAAGTAAAAACAATCTCGGATAAAAGTGAGATTGTGATATTTTCCCTTACCTTAGGTCCGATTTGCTTTGTACGTGTCCAAAGCTCCTGTATAATGGTTTAAATAATGTTATTGACTTATTCCAGAATCATACATATTGATATGATATCATATATGATCATATTCTTAGCTTCTTATTAGTAATATTTCATTTTTACTTGTTACTCGGGTCTTTATTGCCTTTTGTTCTAATGCAAGTTTTTCCAAATAAATTCTTATTCTTCTTTTAAGGTTATAGATACCTTATATCCAGAATGGTATTAGTGTAACATATATCATATTTATTCATTAAATTCATTTATATAATTACTATGTAATGATGATCATGTAGAACGAGTCGCATCACATCGTGGAGACGGTATTCCGTACGTACGCACGAGCGATGATATTGTTCCCATGATCGTGGAATTGTATTTAAGTGTATTTATAATATTTCAGTATCAATATCACTTTATAATAATCATATATAGTTACTCATTACACCATTATACCCATCCTTGTAAGGTGATGGTGGAAAATAGATTACACCACGGCATGGAGATGGTATTCCGTACGTACGCACGTGCGGTGATTTCATTTTTCCGTAGGATGGATAGAAGGTGAATTAGGTTTGTTTCATATTTATAATAACATATCAGTATGTAAGTAATACTGATTTTATTACTTTATCATGAAACAACTAAAGAAGAAGAAGTTGAAGAAGAAATAAATTGAAAAGATCGGTAATGGATATTACCTCTTCTTTGAAATGTCTCTTTGAATCCTCCACTTAGGGAACTAAGATTTGTCTTTGAAGAAGACCAGGACCTCTAGGATTATTCTAGGGAAGTGGAGAAGGGATTTTGGCAGGGGTTTTCCGAGCTTTAGTGCTCAAATTGGTGTGAGGAGGAGGGGGAGGAGGTTCCCTTTTATAAGGGAGGAGAGGGGCACCTTAGGAATATCTCAAAATATTATTTTATATTAAAGTCAAAATCGGTTTATAATGGTTCCAAAGGGTATTATTTCGAAGGTAAAGTGGGGATGGGTCTAAATCCTATCAACCAATAGGATTTAGACAAGTTTAGGTTATTATTTTAACCTTATCAATTAGATTTATCTCTAAGTTAAATAATTTAACTTTTACCGTGACTTTTTGTTTTCTTACACTATATGGTTAATACACTTACTATAACATGCCAAACGAACCCCATGATATTTATTATTAATATATATATCCTTATCTAAGTCATTTGGCCGAACCATAGATTTTTAGGAATAAAATAACAGTTAATAATATAATATTTTATTTAAAAACTATTTTATGTCAATTTTGACACTATTTGATATATGATTTTTGTGAAAGTCATAACAGAATTATATGTTCGAACCAAGTTGATTAAATAAACACTAATATATCATAGTAACCTATAAAATTAGTGTAATTCATAAAAAGTCTTAAATTACATTTATTTGAGCATTTACAACATCAATTATGTTAACATTTCCTTAAAAGGGTAATTACTGCATCACCGTTGTGTCATAAATAAATTAATTTATTTAAAGTCTAAAAATTATAAATAAAATATCATTATGTAGGAAATATTTTTATCTTTCTAATTAATATTTATAGTCGAATTTATCTTATGTATAACCCCATATTAAAAATGTATTAGTTATTAAACATTGATTTTAACTATTTTAACTATTCATTAAATAAAATAATATTAAATGTCATAATCTAATCCAAGTGGACCTAAATGGCCATATTATATTCATAAGGTTGTTTTTGGACTAATTACACTTATCCAATAGAATTAAAACATGTGTTAGGGTAATAGTAATATCATATTTACCCTTAGTTACCCTATTTACTATTAACCGCGGTAAAAAAGTAAAAAGTTACTATTCACCAAAAAAATTATTTTTATCTCATTGAACCACATTTTACTTACTGATATCAACCGTGTCTGTCGGATTTTTGAAATTCCATTCACAGAAGAGAAAAAATTAAGTTTTATGCAAAATTCAGTTTTTAACCTACCACTTAGTGGTTTCACTATTCATCAAAAATTGAAAGTTTTCAGAAAAATACCAAAATTTCACCCTAGGCTAATTTCGATATTCCGAATCCAAAAATGAAGTCCATTTTGAAAAATAAAATTTATAAAATTTCATAAAGTGGTTATTACTATTCATAACTGCTAGTTTTAATAATATTTTAATAGCATATCGTTGTTTAGTGAAACTCGGTATTGCGTACGACGCAAGCTATCGGGGAAGGTCGCGATTTCGTGTAAAACAAGCCAAGCAAGTGTTGTGTAGAAAAATATTACTTTGATGATTTATATAACATAAAAGTCTCGGGTGTTACAGTAATCCTGCCCAGTAGAGAATAAATAAGAACAAAGGAATCAGATTGAATGGTTGTCAGTGGTATATTAGGAAAACTACCAACCACTTTCCCAATGAGGACATTATTGGCTTCACCAAGTATAAAATAACTATGACCATAAAAATTAATTAAAGTAAAAGATCATGGAGCCATTATATTCACAAATAGCACTGCCTTCACGAGATTTTATGGTAAAATAGGTAAAATAACAATGTCTATATTGTTAAAATACATAGTGTGGTAAACCATATAGATCTCGTTCATATGGTCGTCGAATAATTCTTGATCCTTTTTCATGGTTGGTTCATGGTCTACCTACTCATGTGGCCAAACCATTCCTAATCTTATTTCCCCTCAAGGATTAATTTTTTCCTCCCTTTCAATTAAAATTAAATTCTAATGGAATTTTAAATTGTTGTGAGGATTAATAAGGTGGTTTAATTGAAGATATGATGTTATTAGATATGGTTTTTTGATTATGTTTATGGGTTTATATTGCTATTATATTTTCTAGTATTTTTTATGTTATGGTAAAAAACATTTTGAGGTAGAAAAGTGTTTTTGTGGAATTTTGTTTATTTTAAACTTGTTTTATAATTGTTGTGAAAGTGGCATTGATGGTTTTAAGGTGTTTTCAAGGAAACTAGTTTTTTAATGAAATTGGAATGAGACTTGGGTATAAAGAGAAAAACATTATATAAAATACTTATTTTATGAATAAATTCATATAGTTTTAGGAAATTTTATTTTCATAGAAGCAAAAACTGGTGTTATCAATTTAAAATTTACATTTTTAAAAGGAAATTTATTATTTTAAATAGTTTCTTATTTTTAAATGTCCTGATTTTTTATAAAAATTTGGGTTCTATATATTTTGTTTTTGATTGAGTTATTTTATGGATTTATTTTGGTTTTTGAGAGTGTTGAGTGATTTTATTTATGAAAAATGAACTAATTAAGACTGTTTTCTTTTATTATTATATTGTTGCATCTAGAGTTCCTTTAAAGAAGGGTGGGAAGATTGTTTGAATTAATGAATTTTTGGGTGGTTCTTTATTTCATTAATGGTCACTTATACTACATTTTTATTATATCCATAATCAAGAGTGAGTGGTAGAGAAATATTCTTCCCATCCCTTAGAACCTATCATGGACTTATTAGACTAAAGTTAATTTTTTTCAAACCTAGGAGTTGATGTGGTTAAACATATTATATCATATTATGAAAAGGAATTTTCAAGTTCCATATAAGTGCATGTTACATAAGTTTTTTTGTTGAAGAAATTGGAGTTTATATATCTAGTGGGAAGATAAAAATCGATTGAGTTTGAAGGGTCTATTAAAGAGGCACATTCATCTCAAAGGAATAATAAAAGGCATCTCCTTGATTTTAGTGTTGATCACATGGGAATTACAATTACCCTTGTCTAAGAAATTTTATTGATTATCTTCGGTGTGACAAACTAGGAATCTTTTATAGGTTTTTACATTGACTAACCAAAGAGTGAAATCACATGCGTAATTGGGTTTTAGATAGATATTTGTCTTGGGGTTTTAATCTAGTATGTCTCAAGGATTTTTTTATTTGTTTCTTATAGATGGTTATGAAAAATTTCTTTTGGTTTTGGTGTGTTACTTATATATTGTGTAGAATTATCCTTGTGATTTATACCTTTCAATGATTCCTCATGGTTGGTTTCTTGATGGGTTGAACATGGGGGACAATTGGGAATGTTCTTCAAAAATTGGGACTATTGTGGAATTAGAAAAGTTTAGAAATTATTATTATTATTTTATATTTGTTAGGTTTCATATATAATGTTGTTAAAGGTTGGAGATCTTAGTTATACTAATGAGTGTATTGAGTTGAGTCCTAGAACCCATGTAGTTTCATTTTGAGGCTTATTGTGGGTAGTTCTCTTTTTGGTTTCATCCATTAGGATGATGGATTTCATTTCAAAATGTGTTACTTTTGATTTCATATCAATTTCGTGAATAGTTGTTGATTTTGGTGGTGACGTATAGTTTTTTTGGATTTGAGGGTAAATTGTGATTCTTGATGATATTTTCTGTTGAGGTGTATCTATCACCCATGTTCAACCATTTTGCTCTAATTCATAAAATTGGGGAGGCATATGATAATTCTTTATCTCCATAAGAAAAATCATTTATAATCATTTTTTAACTATATGATGTCACATAGATCTATATATCACACTCATAATCAAGTATAGAATGGTTTTTTCTAGTGGTTTTCATTATTGTGAAATTTTTATTCTATTCCTCCCTAAAACCACATCATTTTGGTGGTGTTATTTAGGTGTTTATTTTAGCACCTCTACTTTTACTATGAATTTTTTGTGATGGAATGTTGTGTGATTGGGAGATTTTAAATCAACCAATATCTACAGTTATGTTAATATTAATTATTTTTTGGTTTTTTTTTTGAATTTTTTGTCCCTTGTTTTGAAATTTTATAAAATTGTCCCTCTATGACATGGTTTTCATGCATGAGAAAGGGAAAATTGTGCATGAGGCCTCTTTATATAGGATTACCAAATTATTTTATATATTAATGGTTTATCTATCATGTGAAGTGCATGATTTGGATCATCCCATGTGATTTATAATAATAACCATGTTAGATATTTAGGATTTAGGCTGTTGGAAAATGGGTTGTTCACAATTATGAGAAACCATGAGATAACCATGTGAGGGAATTAATAATTTTTATAATTATGTTTTTCATGGTTAGTGCATGGTTTGGTACATAGTGTGTCGAAACTATGTAGGTTCCTAGTGATGGTCAAGTTCAAGTCACACAGTTAGTACATAATTCACAAAACTATGTGGCCTAACCGTGCAGACTGCCCGTCTATTTTAAAATTGGAATCTATAATTTTTCTCATCCCCAATTTTAATTGGGTTTACCCTTATTCTCAAACAACTATTTTTTCAACTATCTTATTCATTCACTCGGGGGATCCCCTCCCATTATCTTAATTTTGATGCTTCTTTAACCTCTTTATCAATTGGAATGTCAATGTGATCCTCCATCATTCCTTGATTATCTCCTCTACCTCTAACCTTTAATCTTATTTCTTCATTTCCTTTCCTCCTAAAATTATATTAGATGTTATGGTTGTATTTAGGAATCATAGTGGATTATCATTGGTGTTTTTAGCTGTTAGGGATAGTGGTGGATCCCCTGTTTCTTTTTTGGGTACTTGACATCAAAATAAAAAACCTATGGATTGATTATCATTTGTTCAATGTCGGTGTTTTTGTGTATACTATTAATTTTACAAGACATTATTTTACAATATATCTTTAATTAATTATTTTTATAATTAAATATATATATTATTTCTATACATAGATTTATATATATCTTAAATTGATTCTATAATTTTTATAAAGGGCATTTTTGAGGGGGTTAGATTTCTAAAATTGTTTCCATCTCTAAGGGACTTTAAAAAGGAATAAATATTTCATTTAAAATGTAATTGAGGATTTAAAGTCATATGACGCCATTTCAGTCCTAACATGGAAATTTTTTTTAAAAAAATAATAATTTTGTGTTGTGGATATTAAAATCTTTTGAATGAAAAAAGGGAAATTATTTCTATCAATTGTTTTATATTGGATTCACATGTTTTCAATAAAGTTAATTTTTTGAAATGAATTTATAGTGATGGAAAATGGATTGGAGTACCAATATAGTTTTCATATAGTCCCATTTGGATATTTTAAATTTGGATTTCATCTCCTGTGTAAGAGACCATCTTGGTCCCCTTTTTTTATATTGATCTTGATCCATTGAGTGGGGTAAATTAAGAAACCCTCTAGAGCCCCTTGTTTTTTGAAAGGGAATTAGAAGTGGTGTGATATTTATATTATATTTTGGAATCATATTACTTGTTTAATTTCTTACCACTTATTTCTACTTTTTGGGAAAATTGGGAACTAAGTGAGATGTCTATATTTCTTCCATTCTAGATTATCACACACACCATCTAGTTCACCCTAGATTGAATTAATCCTGGGTAGGGGTTTTGATAAATATTCTGACCCTAGTATCCCATAGTTGTAGTTAATTTATCCCATTGTCTCTAGATTAATGATAAAACATAAAAATTTATTGAATAGTTTTTTATTCTTGGTAAACTATATAAATAATTGAATCACACATTAAATTTGAAAATAAAAAATACACAGCATTGTGAATGTAAATATTCTTCATTCATGATCTATTTAATAGATTCATTCTTTATATATGGGAAAAAGGAAAAAATTAATTGTGTGATCATATTATCGTTAATGGTTTAGTACAATAGGAGATATCATAATTAAATAAGGAAAACTCAATATGGAAAGGTAAGTTACTGAAAAAATATTCAATTTAATTAACAACTTGAACATGAAGGATAATTTGGTAAGAGTAAATGAAGTTAAAATAGTTCAATATAAATAAACACATTGGCATGATAAGATTCTATGTATAACAAAACATTTAAAATATTTTCATGGTAATAAATTACTAATCTCATAATTATGTAATTCTTAATGTTTAACATCTAAAAATTATAATCAATGCCTTATGAAAAGGTAGTTAATGCTATAAGTAGGTATACACCAAAACCCAAATTAATATGGATATACAACTTGTTTTTCTCATAATAAATACTAATTCATCGATATGATGTGTAATTTTATCCCCCACCTACTAGTTAATAAGTCCAATTTATTCCTTAAATATCCAACGATCAATTTCATATCAACAAATGTTTGTATTTGTTGGAGAATACAGAAAATCAGTTCCTTCCTTAATAGAACTGTTCATAAAAAAATATAGAGAAAGAATAAGTATAGTATCAGCACAAAATATCCATAGTGTTTAATAAAATGATTATTTCTTTCATGAATACAAATACAATAAATGACCATTGAAAACTTTCTTGATAACAATTCAGTTTTTAATTTTAAAATCAGCTTTAAAAACTAAAATTTAATGAATATTAAGGAAATAATGTTATTTGAAAATAACCCTGAATAAAAATAAAGTAAATTTTATAACATTTAGTGATCATGGTGGTAAATAATTGGGTTCCTATATTATGAATTACAAAAATATTCCTTTCTCACTTTTTTATGAAAAGTCAAAAACTACCATATTCATAAAACAAAAATAATATTTCTTTTAGACTATTTTCTTTAAGTCAAACATGGTTAATAATTTATTCAATAAATAATTATATAATATTAAATATATTATTTGAAACAATTTATGGAAAATATTGATATGGATGAAAAACATTCATGGCCATGTGGAAAAACAACCTCGGTGTTCCCTAAAAACATGATTTCACAATATTGATTCTTTAAAATGAGTAAAATAAAATAGAAACATGTATTTTTAATAAATACCTATTGGAAAACAAAATATATTGATTTTATGATTGAAATACTAAATAATCCTCCAAGAGTAAACTTAAACATAAATAATCCTTAATAATGAATAGATTATGAAATAAACCCTTACCACATCAGTAACTTTGGAATCGAAAAATAATAATTAAGATTCTATTTCAAATGAAAACATAAATAAAATAAATGTAAATAGATTCCTGATATAAATTCTAAGGTGGTGTTAGATTCAACTCATAAAATAAGATCACTTTATAACATAGTGTGTCCAAAATAAGGTAAGTCAAAATAAAAAAACCATTACAATGATCATAGTGTTGAAGTGATAATTAATCAATGAAGTGACGAGGTGTAACAAATTTAAATCCATAAAAAATATAAATATAACCTAAATATAAAAAATTAAATTTCACACATAATTTTGGAATAATATAATTAATAAAGAAAGGATCCATGCTAATGAAATAAAATTGAGTTGTGAAACACTTACTGCTTTGTAACTTTCCTACTAGATCCACTTGATGAAATAATTTGAATTGAAACCTAAATTACAATAAATTATTAATTATTCATGATATATCATGTAAATTGTTAAACATATACATTATATAAACTTAAATGGGCGTCTAAAATTAAAATATTTATCCATGAAAGGAAATTGTGAAGAAATTAATTACATAATGTATTATTCATCATGTACACTCTACATCTTCATGAAGGTTAAAATTATTTTAATTAATTACATTCTGAAAATTATCAATTTTATTTTTTGTTTTTTTAAATAATTACAATGATATATTTATTTATTTAATTATTTTTATTAATATTGGTTTTTTGGAAAATATTATGTTTATATATCAAATATAACTTTAGTAGGTTGACTATAGTAAAAAGTGTCATTATTCTATCATCTAAATAATAATAATCATGTCATAATTATCATTTTTATCAATTAATTATTCTTTTTAAACAATCCCTGAAATATTGTTAGAAAAAAATAATTATGTCTCTGTCCTGGAGAAGTTTGGTTGTATATACGCATGAGTAGAATTTCCATTATTCAATTATCATGATGGAAATATGGTTACTTTAATTTTATAAATTTAGAATGATAATTATATCGTAAATATCAAATTGATTCTTTATATACACTTATATATACCATCGATGTTCTGTGAAATTTAAAAATATATCATCACTTCGTGAAGGTGGTAATCTAGACATGAACTAATGTTGTGATGATATTTAAATTAATATCAAGGTAAGAAAAAAATGATATATAAACTATACATAATAATAAATATGTTATGAATATCATATATATACATTACATCCATTACCATAAAGAGTTGTGAGATACAATGATGGAAAATGAATTTCATCTATTCATTAGGTGGTAGACTATTGTACACACGAATGATGGTTATGTTTCCCATTGGATAAAAGCAGATATGGATTTTAGTTATTACATTAACATAAGAAAATTTAATTATATTTTTGACACCACATGATTTCAGGAATAATAATTTTTTAATTTATTTAATCTTTTAAAAAAAATTATTTCACACATCATTGAATACATGTTTTTTATATAAAATCACTAAGTGTGTATTGAATTATATTCTATGACAATTTAATCTTTTACTATACACTACACTAACATAGATTATGTTACACGCAACACTAAATTTATCTGAAAAAAATTATTATAATTATCATTTAAATGGGTTAGTTATAACATATTAACTAAACTTAGAAATATGAATAATATTAAAAAAAATTTAAATATAATTTATCATAGTTTTATATATATGAATCATATTCATAATAATGTATATTGTTTTTAGTAATACGTTATAAATATGAAAATAAAATTTTCATAAAAGAACTACTTTTTATGCCTTTTTATAAATAATAATAAAATTACTTTTAGAAAATTTAATAAATTTATTTTGATAAAATAAAACTATTTTTTTCATTCATAATTTGTAAATTATCATATGGTGAATTTTTGGAATTTTTCTATGGAACATTATTTTTGGATGAATGGTGAAAATACGGAATTTTAATTCAAAACTACTTTTTTTTATAATTTTTTAATACAGTTAAATTATATTTTAAAATGATTTTAAAGTCACAAAAGATCTATTATAGATATATTAATCCAATTTATATCATTAGAAACATTTTAATATTGAATTTAGATATAATAACTCAGTAAATGTTTAAACACTCCATCTTTAAAAACCCGCAGTCCCACTTCGTCACCAAGACATTCAAAAAAATTAATTTTACACTTTTTTGAATTACATTATTTAATGAAAATATATGGTTTTAATAAATATAATATATTATTATAATTTTATCAAATTAATTTTTGACAAAAAACATTAGTAAAAGTGATTTAAATTCATTTCAATGATTAGGGTAAAATTATTCTTAACAAGGGACCGACCATTAAACTTAAGGGCCAAAATGAACTAGAATCTTTTATAACACCCATTTTATTTACATATTTCGTCCTTAAAACTTCTAATGTTATTATTTTTTCGTTTTTATAACTTTTAATATGTAAAAATGTGGTTTCGCCTAACTTGTTTTCAAAAATGTAATGTGTGCCCCCTCCCTCACTTTTAAAAGGCCACCATCTTTCCCCCTTATCGACACCTCTCAAAACAATTAGGTTTATACAATATCTACAAAATTAAATTCCCAAAATACCTACCTAACTACTTTAATCACCCATTTTTGCAGAAATTTAACCATGGAATCCCTTGGGTTAAAAAAGAAATAAGTTACCCAAAGAAGAGGTACCATCCTTCCTCTATTTCATTTCCATCAGCTTCTTTTCCCACTACCTAAATTACTATTTTTCCATGATTAAATAATAACATTAGTATGATAATTATACTTTTATTTTATTATTTTAAATGTTAATCCTACACTTAAACAAACTTCCATCTAATGAGTAACGAACATACATTCTTATGTATGGCGAACTACCGCCTTACGAAATGATGTTATTTTTTTCTTTTACCACCTCTCATGGTGGAGAATCATGATGGAAATTCTATTTTTATATTATATATATAATTTATATGATTTATTTACTCTCATATTATTATTATATAACATATCAATTAATTATTTACATTTTTTTTACATATGATAATTTTGTTTGGGGAAATGTGGACTACCACCTCATTAAAGATATGTTATTCATTTACACTCTACAGGGAATATATTACACATGGATTAAGAAAATATATATGATATATATGATATAATAATTATTCTTTGATTAATATATATATATCATTTAATTTAATTCTTTTAATATGATAATTAAACAGAAATAACATTCATGTGTACATACGACATACAGTCTCCAGGAATGGTGTATTTTGTTAAGATTTGTATCTTTTATAGATTACATTAAATATTTATATAATGAATATATATGATAAATAAATCATTTTTTCCATTGTATAAATAATTTAATCATGATCTATGATAAATTAGAAGAAATTATATGTAAAAAACATGTATGATAAACAAAATGGTTACTACCAAAATCATTACACTAACATAGAATTATTAATAAATTGGTAATATAAAGTCATGAGTGGGTCATGTATGGTATTTGATATAATAATATTTTTATATGTTATATTTATAATAAAATTATTTTTATTATATATGAGGATTTAATGTGTACAATGAAATTGAATATTTAAGGTAAGAGAATTCAATCTCACTTTTTATTTCTATGACGTACATGCCTTATTAACAAATTTTTTTGTGTGGTATGTATAATTCATGTTAATATATTATATTATTATTATATTTATGTTTATGTGAATTTACATATCCACTTTATAATTATTTTTTAATGGGGTTTATGTTTCAAAATCTACCAAATTGCTAAAGTAATTTTGTGTCAATTTTCCTTCTTTGAGACACATTCCATGTTATGAACTAATATTATTCTATGATGTGTATATACTAACATTTAAAATTAATATCATGAATCACATTATTTTCATTTCATTTTATAATTAATTTATAGTTATTATTTCCATTCTATTATGATTCAATGTTACCAATGTGGAAATGATTTATTCATACAATCTCATAGTTTATTGAGAATGTTTATGATTGTGCTTTCATTGAAGAAATATCATGATACATATATTGATAACCATAATTATGTTTCTTAACCATTATTTATTCATGGTATATCCATGTAATGAAACAATTTTTTCAATCTTTGTTACTTAAGATATTAAAACTTCCTCTCTTTCGGTCAAAAATATGTGTTCTTTCATAACTGTGTTTCTAACAAATTGTTTTCAAAAAAATTTCAATTATATACTATGAATTTTGAAGTAAATTTGTACCCATGAATTACCGTATTTACAAAATTTTTAAAAATGAATGTTCATTTCATTTTTTGATCAAGACACTTTTCCAAACTTGTAAGGTGAAAATTTAAATTTTGACACATATGGGAATATTTACCGTCATGACCGCGTTTTCATTGACTCTTTATTTCTAAGTTTAAAAGGTTATTTTTTAAGGATTTTTTTTCTTAATATTTCAGAATTTTTTTAGTTTTATGTTAGATTTCAAAGAAAACATTTTTCAATTTTTTTCATCTTTTAAAAGTGATATAAATGATTTTCAAAGATTCATTTATATGTTTTCTAAATATTGTAGTAATATAAAATTATTTCAATGAATTAAAATATTGATTTATAATTTTTTATATATTTTCAATGAAATTTTTTCCAATGCAATCTCAATAATTCTTTATACGTTTTCAATATATATTCAAAGAAATTAATTTTAAATTTTTTTCAAGCATCTTTTATATATTTTCAAGTATAAACTTTTTAAATTTTTTTTGAGAATATTTTATATGTTTTCAAGGAAATATTTTTTGTAGATTTCATTAAACCTTTTCAAGTTTATAATAAAATATAATGGTTTTTATAAAGGTTTAATGTTTTGAAAATAATTTTTCAATGAAGAATGGATATTTTCCATAAAGAATGTTTTTAATGATCTATCAAAATTATTTTTCATCTAATATAAAATCCATTTTTGTTAATAATGAATTTATTGGAAATGATTTAAATCGATTTATATTATTTCTCATAATGGTTTATTTAAGGAGGTAATAATTTTGATGACATCTGTTTCTCTTCCATGGGTTATATGGTTTTGAAACATTCTTATTTTCAGTGGATATGATTTTATGAAATTGTTATTAAAACTATATGTTTTCCAAATGTAATGATATGATGTTTATAATACCCATTTTATTTAATGGGATATATTTTTTTTTATGATACCCATCTATTTTTATGGGTCATTATATGATGCAAGTTTTAATGTCTTGTGGGATAGATTTTTATGATTTTATTATATGTTGAGTGGGACCTGTATCTCCCTCCAATACATTTGGTACAAAATTTATATCGCATGAGACAATTAAGGGATTCAAGTTAATGAGTATAATACATTATGGTAACAATGGAAAACCTAATCCCATACAAGGAATGAATTATTATTGGGTGTGATGGGGTGTCCCACCCAGTAGGTGTAGTCTCCCTGAATATGGGTATAAGGGGAAACCTAATCCACTATTGGAATATGGGGAATCCTTATCCACTATGGTAGTATGGGAAAACATGATCCCTTACAAGGAGAGGATCATGACTAGGGATGGCGTTATGTACCTCCTAGTAGGTTTAGTCCCAATTAAGTGCCCTGATAAGTTTTATAAATGTGTACTAACTTATAGGGAAGTATATTACATGTTTATATGTATTCAAAAATTCAATGTCTTATTCCTACGTTATTCTTTCAGGGATTATGCTCTTGATTCCCTTATGATTAATTTATTATAAACTACTAATATTTATTCCATGATTAATTTTATGATTGTTAATGTACATGTTATGATATTCTAATGTTATGATTATGTTCTCATTCCCTTTTTCTCAAGTTTATGCATACATGTACCCCTATTTACCCTTGCTAAGAATTTTATCTCACCCCTATTTATGTTTACTTCCCCTGATTATGGAGATATATTTTATGTATAATGTGTATAAGAGGTTATCTAGTCTAGGAGAACCTATTTGGTGATAATGTATCTCACCATTGTACCAGTGGTTACATATCCATGTTTCCTAAGGCATTAAAATAATGCAGTCTTTGGGTTTGTGTTATTGTGATGTTTTAATTATTTTTTTAAAATTATATAATGTTTAGGTGTGTTAATACTTGGTCATTATAGTTCCTATCATATTTAAGGTTTAGTCAATATCTAGAAACTTGGATGGGAATACCTTAGTGAGATACCTAAGTATATTTCTAAAGATATGTCTAGAGATGTCTTTATTGACAATTCTACGGCTAAGGGAATGTAAAGAAAAAATTCCTAGAATTTTGGTGAAGGGAAGAGCAAGTGGTTTTGTAGAAATACACCCTTGTCTAGAAACTACATGTGGATGTGATTCCAAAATAGTTGTACCTATCAGTAACAACATAGAAAAGGCGTGTCTATCCTCAATCAAGTGTAACGTGGTACATGAGAACATGCCTTACTGCACACCTAGTTTGGAACTCTCGGGGTATATGATATTGAAATTCACAAAATCATTATGAACCATCTTAAAGGATTTAAATAGAAGATGATTATGAATACCCTAGGATAACCCTAGGGGTAATATATTAAAGATGTATGTGTCATTATATAGAAATAATATTAGTAATTTTTTCGAATTATATGGTTTCAGCTATGATAATTGTTTCTCACCCTATGATTTTTCATTGTATTCAATAGTGGTTACTCAAAGGAATTGGCTTAACATTTAATGTTTCAGATTTATAAAAAATCAGTAGGATGAAAATAAATTTCCAAGATGTAAATCTAATGTGTATAATCGAGAAGGTAAATGATATTATTTATACTATATGTGATAAAGAGACCGTAAATGACATGTGAAAGGTATGAGATGTTTTTCTAGAATTATTTACATTAAAAATAAGATGCATGATTGTATTGAGATTAAAAAACCTTGAGGCATGATTCATATAATATGTTCTAGGGGATGAGTATTAAGGGATAAGTTGATGAATCCTGTTAAATTTTTTAAGAATAAAGATGGATGATTCAATTGTATATGTGTTTGGAATTTCGAGATTATGTTATATAAATCATGAAATGTATATGTATTTTCAGAAAAAAAAATTCCATTCATGATTGAAAAAATATGTGTTTAATAGTTATTAATACATAAAAAATTGATTTAATGTAAATGTGATACATTAAAATAAGTGAAGGTCTCCTTAAATGTGTTAAATATGTATAGATAATTTTGTTTATCTTGTATAAAGAGATGATTTATTCGGATAAAGTAAATTGAATAGATTTACAGTCCTCAAAATTGATAAAGGATTTTTTTTAAAAAAAATTGGTCTATATTATCACAAATAAAGTATAAAAATTCTTGTAATTATAGAATATATCTATTATTATTTAAAGTAAGGAAGAATTCATGTTCTCTAAAAAATTTTATGGTAATTTAGCTTATTAGCATGATTTACCAGAATATAGGATGAGGGTATTCACATGTTTTGAATGTGAAAACCAAGAGATAATTCATGATATTTGGGGTATCAATGTTAAGATGATTTAGTGATCATCATTCAAATGTTTTTTATTTTCATCCTTCATAAGATTAACAAGATTTACCATTAATGGAATGGTATATGTTAAACATTGGATGAGGTGTTATATATTAAAGTATTATCTCATTATATGAAGATTTATGCATATTAGATAACATATTCTACCATTTATGTTATCATAAGGTCATATGAAATAAGTTTTCAGTCTATTAATGATCATCCTAATCTGTAATTTCTTCAATAATTAAATATTTACTTTCCTTTTTGGATAAAGAGGTGAAGTAGAAATTGATCAATGATAAAAATGGTGATATTGTACCAAATCAAGTAAGTATATTTACTCATGAAAATTATTCAACTATAGGGAAAGGATCCTAAATCATAAATGGTTATCCTAGTACCTTATTTTCTGATCAATCAAATGGCCCCTTAGATAAGCACAATTTTATGGATTTGTGATTACTACCTATCTTCTCGCATTGTTCTTTATCACTCTCCATCCGAACATTATGGTTTGATTTCTCCTCTAAGTCTATGTTTCCACCATCCAACAATGTTATCCCATGTAGAAACCTAGGTATGAGTTACATTGGGTAATTACCATGTTACCAACATTCCAATTTTAAAGGATGTTCAATAATTCATTTTGATTATGTGGTTTTCTATGAAAGGAACTTTGATGTTTTGAACCTTTAATAACCACGACGAATTTTGAAGGTGAAATTCAATTTTAAGGGGGGAGAAAAAAAATAACTCCCTGAGATTATTTTAATTGTTTTTTTCGAATACATTTATTCTTTTGATATAAATTTTATTTCACAACACATTGAATATATCGTTTTTAATATTAGATCACAAATTTTGGATTACTTTATATGTTATACCATGTTATGATTGCACTACACACAACACCAATACAACTTTCTTTGCAGGGAACACATAATTTACTTGAAAAACATTTTACTATTATAAATATTTAAATGGGACAGTTATAACACAGTCATTAAACACAGTAATATGAATAGTAATAACTAATTTTTAGATATAATATATTATAGTTTTATATAGATAAATCATATTGATTATAAGACATAAATTATTTGGAAAGTTCTATATAAATTCGAAAATATTATTTTATTAAAATAAATTTTAGTTATTTATTTATATTAATAATAATAAAATTAATTTTATAAAATTTTAGAAATTAATTTTTATAAATTATACTTTATTTTTTTGGGGATCTTTATTTTTGGATGGATATTAAAAAATACTGAATATTCATCCAAAACTACTTCTTAATTTAATTTATTTATAATGTTAAATTATATTTTAAGTTGGTTTTAAAGTTATAAAAGATCAATTATAAATATATTAATACAATTATGGTTGTTATAATAAATGGTATATTGAATTTAGATATAAAATATTAATGAACTTTTAAAAATTCCACTTTAAAACACACTTTCTCACCATGTTTATTGAATTTTTATTAGAAATAATTTTTCCACTTATGTAAATTTAATTTTAAAAAATGAACATAAAATTTGAAAAAAAAATATTTATAGTTAAATAAGATGAAGTTAATTTTTTACCAAAAATATTACTGAAAGTGATTAAAATTATTTATAGTAGTTAAGGTAAAATTAGTCTTAATAAGAGACTAAAGCTTAAACATAATTGTCAAAATGACCTAAAAAATATCCAGAACCAATTTTATGGAAATATTTCAAACATAAAACTTTTATAAATGAGGTTTATTAGTTTTATATTAACTTTTTAGGCAAAAACGCGGGAACATCTAAATTTTTTTAAAATAAATCCATGTGTGTCCCCTCCCTCCCTTATAAAATAATTTCACCTCTCCCCCATATTAACACCTCTCCAACCATTTATGTTAGGTCAATATCATATAAATTAACTTCCCAACATCCTAATATTCATCCCTGATGCATCCATTTTGGAATAATTCCATCCAAGAAATCCCTTTGGTGCAAATGAAAAGAAGTTACCCAAAGAAGATGTTATACCCTGTCTCATGCTCCTTTCCTTTATTTTCATTCTCCAGCAGCATAAATACTATTTTTCAAAGAATAAATAATTAGATATGTATCTTTAATACACTGATATATTGTTATATTAGTTCTCTGATCTACACTTACTTACTCTTTCATCTAATGGGTAACAAACTTACCATTTTTGTGTATAGTAAACTATCATCTCCGAAAATGCTGTTGTTCTTTTTTCCTTTACCACCTCTCATGGTTAGAAATTATGATGGAAAATATATTTTTATATTATATATATGATATATATGATGTATATATGATTCTTTAATTATTATATCACAAATAAATTCATGCCTTTCATTTTGTGTAAATTTGATAATTTTGTTTTGGGAAGTGTTGACTATCGTCTCTCCAAAGTGATTTGATTATTTCACACTCTACGTAAAATTTATTAATGATGGATTTAGTAATGTTATATGATATATAAGATATAATAATTCTAGGTTAATTAATATTATATATATTTAATTTAATTTACTTATTTCGATATGATAATTAAATGGAAAAAATTTTCATCCGTAAGTACAACCTACCATATCCATACAGTCTGTATTCAATTTAAGATTTGATTCTTTTATAGAATACATTAAATATTTATATACAGAATATATATGATATAAAAATAATTTTTTCATTCTATAAATATGTAAATCATTATATTTGAAATATTATCAAGAACAACAAGTCAAAACAAGTACGATAAACAAATCAGCTACAACCTGAAATGTTACATTAACATCTAATGGTTATTAAATATGTATTTTATATTCATAAGTGAGTCATGTATTGTAATATATATATATATATATGAATATATTTCTATGTTGTATTTATAATAAACATAAATTTATTATATAATATGATGGAACATGTAAAAAGAATATCAAGATTTAAGGTAAGGGAATTTCATTTAACTTTTTTTGTGAGATACAAGCATTATTCACCACTCATTACTTTTGTAGGGTGTTTATAAAACACATTGATGTATTCTATTGTATTTAAACTTATATGTTTTTTCATTTACATATCCATTTAATTATATTTATTTCTTAATGATTATGTTTCAAAATATACCAAATTAGTAAATTAACATTGTATCAATTTTCCTTCTTTGAGACACATGCCATGTTATAAAACTATATATTTATTGGAGGTGTATATAATGCCTTTGAAATTTTATATCATAAATATCATTATATTTATTATATTTTAATCTTCGTGTAATTTTATTCTTTCCATTTTATTAAAAATCAATGTTACCAAAGTTGTAACAGTTTATTACTACAATCTCATCGTATATCAAGATTGTTTATGATTATGTTTTCATTGGTGATATAATATAATACTTATCTCAATAACTATAATTAATTATATTAATTTCTGTTCATTCATGTTATATCCATGTAATTTTAGCATTTTTTCTCTCATTCGTACTTAAGATAATTAAGAATATATTTTTATTGAAACGCTAACTTTATCTCTCCTTTCGGTCAGAAATCCATGCTCGTTCGAAGACGTATTTTCTAAAATGGGTTTTCAGAAAAAAATAAAAACTTCCTATGATATTTAGAGGATATTTTTTACCAATTTATTTTATTTTAATTTTTTAAAGAAAAATATTCATGTTTTTTTCGATTAAGTCAATTTTTTGACATTTTAAGGTGAAAATGGAATTTTAACATGTATGGACTTACCCACCATCTTGAAAAACATTTCTTTGGTGATCCCTATATTATTTAAAAAAGGTTTTTTAATAATTTTACACCTAATATTCTAGAAATTTGTCTATATTAAAAAAAATTAACGATTTGTTTTTCAAAAAAAAAGTAATGTTTAAAAACTGTTTTAAATTATTTTACAAGATTCCGTTATATTTATTCAAAAGGTCTTGAAAGAAAATTATTTCAATGTTTTTAAATATTATCCTATAAGTTTTAAAAGAATGTTAAAAGAATTTTTTTTCAAAAATAATTCAATACTTTTTTATTACATTACAATGTATTTTCAATGAAATGGTGTTCAAAATGTTTTCAAGAATGTATTATAAGTTTTTGAGGAAAAACGATTTCAAAATGATTTAAAGATTAATTTATTGGTTTTCAAGGAAAAAATTTATCAATATTATATTAAAAAAATCATGATTATTTTTATAAAAAAAATGGTTTTCAAAAGCATTAATGTTTTAAACATAGTTTTCCAAAGAAGAATAGATTATTTTCAAAAAAAAAGTTTTTAAAGATGTCTAAAATTTATTTTAGATCTATGATAATATCTATATATGATTCACATGCCTTTAGGTGAAATGATCCAAATTATAGCTTAAAATTATTTACATAGATGGTTTATGTTCTGATGTAGTGATATTTATGAAACCCATTTATCTTCCATGGGTTATATGCTTTTCAAAACCACTTCTTTTCATGGGTTCTGCATTGATGAAGTTATTATGAAACCTATATCTTTTCCATATATAATGATATAATTTTTATAATACCCATTTATTTTCATGGATTATGATATGATGTTTATAAAATCAAAATCATGTTATTGGTTAGGACATGATGCATGTTTTATTATGTTGGGGGACATGTATGTGTGATTTTATAATTTGATTTTTTATTATGTTATGGGACATGTATGTATGATTTTATAATTTGAATGGTGGGACCTATATCTCCCTACACTGCATTGAGTAGAGATTTATATCTCATGATATAATAATGGGATTCATGTTTATGAGCTTAATAACAAATAGTAATATGGGAAAACATATCCCTTATAGGGAAAAAAATGTGTCTGGGGATGATGGTGTGTCTCGCCCAATAGGTGTAGTTCCCATGAATATGGGATGATGGGGAAACTCCATACACTATGGGAAGATGGGGAAACCCGATCCACTGTGGGATGATAGGGAAACTTGATCAATTATTGATAAAACACTATGATTGGGGATGGTGGTGTGTCTTTAATAGTATTTGTAATCCCCATGAAGTTCCCTAATATGTTATAGTAATTTTTCTTGACTTATAGGGAATTATATTGCATGTTTATATATATTCCGCAATTCAATGTCTTATTCCTATGTCATGATTTCATGGATTATGCTCTTGATTCCATAATTATTCATCCCTTATTGACTACAAATATTTATTCCGTGAATCATGTTTATTTTGATTCATATGTGGGGAATGATATACAAATGTAATGATCATGTTCTGATACACTTATGCTCATGTTTATTCTTATATATCTCCCTTATTTACCCTTATTGAGCATTTGATCTCACCCGTTTTAAGGTTTCCTTCAATAGGATGTGAAGATATATTTTATGTATGATGTTTTCTTGAGGGATTATAGTCTTGTAGAAACTAGTGGGATATAATGTAGCTCACTCATGTACTATAATTTACATTTCTATGTTTCTAAAGACACTAAAATAATATGTTTTTTGGGCATCTGTTTGTATAATGTTTTAAGTATTTAGAAAAATTAATTTGAAGTAAAATTACGTTAATAATTGTTTGTTATAATATTGGAGGTAGAAAATTTATTGTATAATCATGTTTGAATATTATTTGGAGGTGTTATAAGAAGAAATAAAACAAAATGATCAATTAAGAACCATACCTTGTCATCAGACAACCTCTATCAGTTTATACTAAAATCCTTCCTAAGAGGGTTTTTAATCGAAAAAATTAAACTATTTCATAGTAAGGAAATTATTTAATGAATTTGGGAAGTTATTTATTGAAACAAATGGTTTTGTGATAAAATGAGGATAAGTGGTACCCGTTTATAAGAGAGTGGAGGGGCACTTTTCGAATTTCATAAAATATTAAATTAATATAAATTGATTTTCATCGAAACAAATCTCCAAATGATATAATTTCAAATATAGGATGATTAAAGATGGAAAAAATATCATGAAAAAAATATTGACCATTTTAGATTAGGTTGTTACTCTAACACCCTTGTTTTAACCCACAATAACACTATTTGACAATTACAGTGATAAACAAATTTTACTTTTTTGGGGTCAAGATAGTTATGATAAAAGAAAAACTTTCCCATTATTAGACCAAAAACTGTATTTTAAATCATATGACAATAACATATCCAAATATCAAATTTTTATTAATTTTAAATCAATTAATAAAATAATATTTGTTAAAAATAACATTAATGTAAATTTTTGGAACAGTCCAATTAATTTCACATTGAAGGAAACTTGAAAGTGGGGGGATTAAATTATATTAAATTAAAACCTCTATAAAATGTAATATTTATCCCATAAATTATTGTAACATAATAGTTATTTCAAATTATTTTACATTTATTATTTTTTAAATCAGTTGTTTTATTTTTATTTTAGTTGAATAAATATTGTGTCCATGTTGCATAACAATTTAATGTAATTTTTCTATTAATAAAAACTAGATATAAATTATCATTTTACAACTCATTATATTTATAAAATGGATATTTATAACCAACCATTATATTTTTTGTCCCGATCACAAAATATTATATTTATTAACAGAGAGAAAGTGACATTTTTTCATTACATTTTACTTAATTATTATATAGGTAAAAATCAAATAAATATAGAACAAAGTGGCCATATATTTGATACATGGATTTAAATGTCTGGGTTATAATCAAAAAATAGGATAATAAAAAGTGTTAGGGTCATTTTTTAGTCTTTATCATATTATTTTTAACATTTATTAATCAATTTAACCTTACTCTAGTGATATTTATTTATTATAGTTTCTATTCATAAGGACTAAAAATAAAAAGTTCATATTTTGAGAAATCATACATCTTGATTCCAAATATACAATACATATTTAATGATTCAGTTAACTAAATTGATAGTTTTTATTTAAAAAAAGGCCAACGCGATGAGGCAAAAAATAATTTTTCTGACAAATACCTTTTGAGTATAAATTATGTTTATACTAAATCCAAGTAAGAAATTCATTTCAAATACCATAATTAAATTATTTATAATAAAATTGAAAAAATAAATCTTAATGATAATTGAAAATAAAATTTTACTTTGTACTTACTTCAAAAGAAAATACATTATTTAATAAAAATTAGAATTATTCACTATTCATTGAAAAATCAATATTTTTCAGAAAATGTCAAAACTACATCATAAGATAATTTTTTATAATTATTTCCAAAATTATTCACTCTTCAACTAATAAATTTCTTAAATTTAAAAAAATTAATTATAATGTTTTCTCAAGGAAATCAATAAAGTTTATTTTTTAAAAAATATTATTTTGGAAGAATAAAGTGACTTTACTAAAATTTGATTGACTATTTTTAATGAATTTATCAATATATTTATATTTATTAGGAACTATATATATATCATAAATTATTTATTCTAATTCATAACCACTAATTTAGTAGCTATGTTATATTATTCTTAATTAAATAATAATATTTCACGATTCATTTGGGCATGGGGTGACATGTTGTATACCCTATTGAACATAGATTTCTTTTTAAAAATATTTGTGTCTTATATTCTTCCCACATTAATAAGTTTCATCCTCATAATTTTTACTCAATATCGAGAAACATGGGTCTAATATCAGAAAAAACATTTGTTCAAATCCCACATTGTTAAAAGGGTTAATAAAACATTCTCTTGAAAAGAGGGGGAAAATATGAAAGTCATCACATAAATAGGATTCCAAAGAAAATAACATTATTAGGATGTGAAAATAAAGACATGAAAAACAACATAATCTCCAAAATTTATATAGAGTGATAAAGATCATTTATCATGTGAAATTGAATGATGAACAGAAATTTAATGACCAAAAACCATAAACCTATTAAGTATGGAAAAGACCACTGATTTATTGGAAATTAAGTTAATATGATATTCCTCATGTCTTAATAAATTATTCCAATCTGAAATATTTTACACAATTTAAAACAATAGCCCAAATTTATAATCCTTCACGTGAAGAAATTATACATTTTCCTTCAAAAAATTTACAATAACACCAAATGTGAATCATTAATTATTTCAAAAATAAATAACCCTACATACAGAATTACCTCAATAAACACTACATTAATGAATGTTTAAACCCAAAATTATTTCTCATACCCTTTATCTATGCACTCCAATAATTGTAATAGAATTCTTCCCAAATAATCCTATAAATAGAACCTAATGTTTATATATAACTCAACAAAACAAAACATCTCCAGAATTTTCATTAAACGCACCAAAATACTAAAAACGTAAAAAAACTTATAATATAATTTCCAAAATAAACATAATTTTTATCCATAAAATCATTTAATTAAAAAATATAATACTAGACATGAAATCATGTTGGCCAATTGTTGTCCTTACACCATTTCACCCATCAATTGTGGGTTCAAGCCATGCATCCTTGCCAGATGTGGCTATTTCACTATCGGCATATAGGTTTTCCTTTTTTTAATGCTATATTAATATAATAACGAAAACATTCCAAAAAAATGATTAATATCCTAAAAAGTAACGTTAGTCACTAAATAAAAAAATAAACCCAAATATTTTACATACAACCAATTTTTTCCACAAAATAAAAAAAAATATTCATTGAATATTATTACTTTTACATCAATTATCATATTAACCTAAAATATTATCAATAACATAAAATTTATTTCCGAAAAATATAAAATCAGTGTTCCTCTAAATACCTTATCACAAACGTTATTTAAAACCAAAGGGTTGTATTCAGAAAATTTTACCCCATTATATTCTTAATCACTCTAATGTCTCATCACATAAAACCTTAAAATATGTATGTATTCTTTCAATATAAATATCATCATTATAATTTTCAACCCAATAAAATTTAGTTTTTTCTCAAATCACTATGATATATCATAACTTTCTATAGGTTCTATTTTATAATTATTCAAAATGGTTCATAATGAAATTTTTAATTAGAAAACAAATATCCCCTAGGATTGTCAAACCATGTTCTTAGAAAAGGAATACTAATTGTGAACCAGAATATTGGTTGAGATATACTCGATTAAATATTTTGGGAGTTATTACCCCTAGATTCAGCTATACCAAAACCATTTCCACTTATAGTATCCTTAAATTAATATATTTCCATTCCAATCGCATAATCTCTACCATACCAAATATAACAACCATGATCTTTTATTACACAACTAAACATAATTTATTACATAAACTTCATTTGATACAACATATAAGATAGAGAGGTCTAGTGGCTTTGGGGCTTATGATCATTACATAACAACATAAAACATTAAACCCAACATCTTTATTGAAAACTTCCTTTACATGGCCACTACATTCCATCGTACATAGTATTGCATGGGATAACCATAGGACATGCATAAAAAAGGGTGATCTATAAAGCCCAGTAAGGGATTACTCATGGAATAACATGAGGAATACAATACATGTCAGAAAATAGGCATATCAATAAGAAACATAGAGGCATAAACATTAAGGCATGACAAAGCCTAAGAATCATAACATAGAAATGTGGCAACCACACATAACATAGAATTAACATAAGCCAAGGCTCATTGCACATGGAGCATGTGTAAACCCTCATTGCACATAAAGCATGAGTAAACCCTCATTCAACTTTAATTATCATTATTAAACACCCATTTCTCATGACATATCAAGATATTATACTTTACCCAATGCATTGGAGCGCTATAAGGGCGCACCCTTCTTAAACATTTCATTTCATGCATAAGTGCACCACATGGATCATACAACATGCAGTCATAAAACATCATCATTTATTCTATGATAATGGATTTTGGAATTCATACATTAATCTTTATAATCAATATTTAAATTTTCATAAAGGTTAATACCATTGATAGATAAATTAGCATGGTATTCACTACACAATGGCATTGGCTTGGAAAATCGGTGAAATTTTGGCAGCGTAACCGTGTGACGTAAGAATTCATAAAAATTGTTGATGAGAGACAAATGGGTTTCTCATAATATATACATGAAATGGACAGTAAGGGGTAATATAGATATATTTCCCAACAATTTTAATGGAATTTAGATTCAGGATACAAAAGAATTGCTTGAATTTAAGTGAGGAGAGAGAAATTCTTTTCAGAATTTCGGAATAGTAACGGGTGTACATGGGAGGCATTTATTGAAAGATAAAGGGGTATATAATAATTCAAACATAAATAGGGCAGTATAGGGGAGGTGAAAAACCATTCCCTAACATTAATAATTGAAATTAAAAGGCCATAACAATATTAAGAAAATTAGACAAAAATGAGAAAGGAAGAAAACCCCTTACTTGGAAGTGTGCTTCCAAAGGCTTGAGAGAGGCTTTAGAGAGGCTTCTTGGGAGCTTGGGTCACCTTGGGAGCATTATAGAGAGATGAGGGAAGAGTTTTGACGAACTCTAAAGGCTTTTAGTGAGGAGAAAGTGGGATCTTGGGTGGGTTTAAATAAGAAATTAGATGGAATTGTTTATTATTTATGTTTGGGACACCCCACATTAAACTAATAAAAACCACAAACCAGACTATGGTTTTTGCCCATGGTTTTTTCCAAAGGGGATTTTAAAACAATATTTTATAGGGACAATGTCTGAACTTCTAAAAATAATTGGATTTATTATGTGGAGGTGAGTCAAACTCTCATGGAAAACAATCTAAAAATGGAAATGCTTAACATGTCTTGAAGGGTACACTAAAGCATTGTAAAATAAATCAAAAAACCCAAATTCACATTATTTTAATGGTTAAACATATATTGTCTGAAAATAATGTTTATAGTATTTTATTACATCGTTATTGTGTCATTACAATGTCATAAAACACATTATATATTTAAACGATATTTAATATTTACCCAAAAATTTCACTGTCTTAGAAAATTATAAAAAATTCACCATTGAATAATTTTGACATACTGATTCCAGAAATAATATTCATTTCATCTAAATAATTTTATAAATATGTTAATTTTAAATTTTAAATTAAAAATACACATTTATCGAAAATTCAAGGGTTTTGACAAAAATGGCTTCTAAATCAGAATAAAAATTACAATTGCATTCATAAAATTATACAATCATTTATTTTTAATAAAAATTAATTTAATAACAACAATAATATTTTATTAAAAAATTATTTAATTCCAAAAATCCATTAATTCATCAAAATATATTTATTAGTTGAACATTAACAAAAAATACTATTTTTGCTTTAAAAAACTATTTTCAAGGTAACAATAATAAAATGAAAGTATATTCATTATTATAAAAAAATTTACATAACCATAGTGATAAGATCTTGTTACATAACCCCTTATAACACCCACATATGACCTAAGAGTAAGTTGTGGGATGTTGACAGACTCTTGGGGTGGCTCGGATAACATTACTCAGGTGGTAATCTTTGTCAACTTCCACTTCTCTCGTAGGTGGTCTCGATCGAGCTTAACATATTCAAGCTCCGCTTGGGCTTGGTCAAGAGCGAATCCCAAAGGCACAACCTATTTTCTGAGCTTTGAAAAATGGGATATGTATGGGGAATGACTATTGGATGAAGTCATCGCTTCCTTTGTCTATGTAAATTGGATTTGTTAAAACCCTATATTTATACTGATGATGTGATCACTATTCAATGGCTATATTATCAGCGGTCATAATTCATAACAAAAAACCAAAAAAATTGACATTTTATATAAAGAGACATCTGATTTGATCAAGAGGTTTTTCCATTAATGAATGTTTGGGTCATTACAATCTTCCCGCCTTAAAAAATTTCACCCTCGAAATTTCCTTTTCCCACACTAAAATAGGTTTTTGCAACTCTTCTTCATCATTTCCTCTGATTCCCACATTTCTTCTTCAAACTTGAGGTTTCTCTACAACACCTTTATGGGGAGCATTGTCTTATATCATATAACTTTTTCTCTACGATCTAAGAACTTCACTGGTTGCTCCTCATAAGAAAGATCATCCTCTAACTATACAACCTCTGAAGAGAGTACATGTAAAGGGTCTGGTATGTACTTCTTTAAGAGGGATATATAAAGGACATCATGTACTTTGGCCACGGTTGGTGGAAGTTCTATTCAATAGGCCACATCCCTAACACGACCAAGAATCACAAAGGGGTCGATGTACCTTGGACATAACTTCCCTTTCTTTCCAAACCTCATGACCTTCTTCCATGGAGATATGCTTAACAATACCATGTCTCCCACTTTAAACTCAAGGTATCATCGGCGGTTATCTATAAAACTCTTATGTCGACTCTGGGCTACCTTTATATGTTGTTGAATGGTTTTCTCCTTCACCATTTCATCGACCATTTCTAGTCCATCCAGCTTACGCTCACAGACCTAATCCCAACATGTTGTTGTTCTGAACCTTTTCCCATACAGGGCTTCATATGTTTCCATTTGGATGCTAAATTGGAAACTATTATTACAAGAGAAGTCAACCAGATAAAGATGTTGATCCCATACTCCTTTAAGTCCATTGAGCATGCTCTCAAAATTTTCTCAACTGTTTGGATAGTCCTCTCAGATTGGCCATTAGTTTGAGGATGATAGGCCATACTAAAGTTCAATCCAATATTCATAGCATGTTGAAGACTCTACCAAAACATAGAGGTGAATCTTTGATCTCGATCGGATGCAATTGATAGTGGTACTCTATGCAGCCTTACCACTTCCCTGATATATATTTTTTCCAATTGATCCAATGAGAAGTCCTCCCTAATAGTAATGAAGTGTGAAACCTTTGTAAGACAATACACAACAACCCAGACTGTATTGTTGCCTTTGGGTGTCTTCAGAAGTCTTGTGACAATGTCCATGGTGATATTCTCCCATTTCCATTATAGTATGGGAAATGGTGGCATCATATCCTTAGACTTCTGCCTCTATCCATTCACTTGCTGAAACACCAGGAACTTTTATGTATATTCAGTTATCTCCCTCTTCATATTATCCCACCAATAATTCTCTTGATGATCTTGATACATCTTTGTGTTTCCTGGGTGAATAGAGAAATTTCAACTATGTGCATCATCCAAAAGTTCCTTCTTCATCTCAGGACATGATGGAACACATAGTCTTTTCTCAAATGTCACAATTTATTCTTTAATAGCATTAAACTCCAATGATTTCCCTTTTCCGATAGCTTCCACTTTTTCCTAAATTTCCACATCATACTTTTGAGCATCCTTTAACCTTTTCAAAAGTGACGGTTGGGTAATCATTTGGGAAAGGATTGATTATCTTACCTTCTTTATGATTCACATGTCCATCTTCATAAAATATAAGAATATTGGATCCTTTTCAATTCTCATCAATGATAGAATCGTTGGGTCCTTTCTACTTAGGGAATCTGCCACCTTGTTCGCTTTCCTACGGTGGTAATGGATTGATAAGTCATAGTCACTGATCAACTCTAAACATCTTCATTGGTACATGATCAACTATTTCTGTGTGAATATATACTTTAGGATTTTGTGGTCTGTATATATTTCACACATCTCCCCAAAGAGATAATTCAACCAAATTTTCAATGTGAAGATCACTCCATCCAACTCGAGGTCATGTGTTGGATAGTTCTGTTAATGAACACTCAATTTCCTTGAAGCATAGGCACTGAATTTGTCATTTTTCATCAACACCCATTACAGACCCTTCTTCGGTGCATCAGATTATACCACAAAACTTTCTCCATTACTGTGTAAAGTGAGGATGAACACAGTAATAAGCCTCTTTTTCAACACTTTGAAGATTTCTTCACATTTATCGCTCCAAGAAAACTTCACTCCCTTCAGAGTTATCTTGGTAAGAGGGTTCTAAAATTGTAATAAATTTCTCACAAATCATCAATAATATCCATCTAACCCCAAAAACCTATGGATTTCCGTTACTGATGTTGGCCTCATACATCCCTCAATTGCATCTTTTTTTGTGGGATCCACAGATATCCCATTACTTGTGATGATATGGCCCTAGAATGAGACCTCCTTCAACTAGAACTCACACTTGATGTACTTTTTATGGAGCTTATCCTTCCGCAAGTTCTCTAGTATAGTTCCTAGATTCTCCTCGTTATCCTCCTTGGTTTTGGATTATATCATAATATCATCTATAAAGACTACCAAAAATTTGTCGAGGTAATCTCTAAAGACTCTATTAATCAATTACATGAAGATTACTGGGGAATTAGTGAGTTCGAAATGCATTACTTTTAATTCATAGTGCTTGTATCTTGTACGAAAAGCAGTCTTGGTGATATCTTCCTTCTTCACCCTTACATGATAATATCCTGACCAAAAATCCACCTTGGAGAAGTATTGTGCTCCACATAGCTGATCAAACAAGTCATCAATTCGTGAGGGAGGATAGTTGTTCTTTATCGTGATATTATTGAGCTAACGATAATCGATGCAAATGCACATTGAACCATCCTTCTTCTTGACGAAGAGGACTGGTGCACCCCATAGTGAAGCACTTGGGAATATACACCCTTTATCTAGATTCTTCTGTTGTTGTTTATTCATCTCCTCAAGCTCCACTATAGAGATTCTATACAGAGTCTTGGATATTAGAAATTCCCCTGGTATAAGATCAATTGATAATTCAGCATCTCTTCTAGGAGGAAGACCAGGCATTTCCTCGGGAAACACTTCAGTGAATTCCCTCACAGTAGGCATTTCTTCAAGGATTATTGCTTCCTTTGACTCGATCATCTGAGATAGATACGCATTCTCATAGGGAAGTAATATCCATGCTTGAGATCATGGAGATAAAGAAGATTCATCTTCCTCCTTGCACTTGTATAGAATTTGGGGTCGATTATCCACATGGAGAGTGATTTCCCTCTCTCAATAATTTATGTTGGATATATATATGGAAATACAATCCCTTCCATGAATCGCATAAAATTCCACTAGAGGGGGTATGGAGAGGTTTCCTTGGAATTTTAATTGATATATTATGATAGGGGAGGAGTTATATTAATGGGATGCAGTGATTTCCCTATTTTCCATACTCACCGACATCTTCACATCCATGATTTGTGGTGGTGTTGGGGTTTTTATTCTAAAATTTAGAGATATAAAATAATTTGTAGAACCTAAATAAAAAAGTATGTTCGTTATTCTTGAATGAATTACTAGCATACCTGTCTCCAAATTGTTATCGGGGTTCACTTCGGTGGTAGGGATGGCAAAATCTCACCCTTGCTGCCTGGGACTTTGTTGGTTGCCTCCGAAAACCCTTGGCATAGGGCACTGATTTGCAAGATGCCCTGGTTCTGTGAAGTTATATAAATAAACAACGCATTGAGGTTCAAACAGAGCATTCCTGCCCTCTGTTGTAGCCACAGGTTTTTCTTATTGGAAGTTAACAGCGACGCGCCCTTCTCTTCCACACCTAAAGCATTTCCTTGTACCGTTTAGGCAATTTCTAGGGTGCTTCTTTCCGCACCTTTGGAAAGTGGGGTGCTGTATCTTCTTAGCACCGTTGGATTTATCCATTGGACCACCAGCATTGAATTCCACCTTATGTTTTTATCCCCATGATACCCCTAAGATTATCTGATTTTTATTTCATCCTTGAGGGCACATCGGACAATTTCCTCAAAGCTTTTGAATTCATGGATCGCTAGTGCTTCCCGCAAGTTAGGTTTCAGCGCACCAAGGAAGTGGTAAACCTTTAATTAGGGGGTAATGAAAAATGAGGAAGCATATCGTGCAATCCTTGTGAAGCTTTCCTCGTACACTCCAACAGATTCGTCATCTTTTTTCTTGAGGTAAAGGAAGTCCCTTTCTATTTTAAGCCAGAGGGTGTGCGGAAAATATTTATCAAAAAAGATCTTTTAGAAATCCTTTCATTCCAATGCCTCAATATCCTCCTTAGGCTTCGTATTTTTTATCAACTTCCACCAATTATCAGCTTCACCCTCCATACAATAAGCAGCCAGGAGAACCTTCTTTTGTTCAGAATATTTAAGGATGGAGAAGATCTTTTTAATGGAGTTTATCCATTGTTTGGTGATTGAGGGATCATATGATCCATTAAAAGTAGGAAACTTTTATCTCATGAAGCTCTCTATAGATATTTTTTTTTATTAGGGGGGTTGAACATTCTTCTTGACCCATTTTTCTATTCAAATCTTGAGTTAGATGAGAGAGATATGTGATAGAGTTTGCAATTTCTGCTCCCATTGGATTGGGCATCTCATTAGTACAGTCATCACATTGATCTTCAAATCGGTTGTTAGCCCGAGTCCTCCTATTACCAGCCATTGGATAGAATAAAAGGAAAGTTAGGGGTAACACATAAATGGAAATGCAAGGACAGAACTGATGTCTTATAAATAACTCTTATTTCCTTAACATATGAATCTATTGGCTTTAGTCTATGTTATCCATGATCTACTGTTTAATATATATTCTTTGGAAATTTTTTCCCTTAATAATAGTTCATAGTAAGCTTGTGAATTTACCAAAGCATGTCCACTGGGAGTGTCATAACCCAGAGTGCAGGAAGGCCCATTTTCGTGCACCAGTTTGCATTCGAGTCTAGCTCAATTTTTTTTCCAGGTTTTTCCCTTAGGATACATCTGGGCCAGAGCCGAATCTACCAGCTCGTATCCAGACATGGATGTATTTTCTTAATAAAACACTTACTCAATACGCACCAAAACTTAGGGATGTTTTTATTATACTTAGTCTTGTCTCTAAGGCTTTACAATGGTTTTCTAATCCTAATCCCAAAAATAACTAAACCAATCCTCTAATACCAACAATGACAACCCTGATCTTTTCTTACACAAGTAAACATAATTTATTACATAATCTTCATTTGATACAACATAGAAGATTGATAGTTATAGCATCTTTTGGGATTATGATCTTTTCATAAAAAACATTAAACATGAAAAACAACATTTTTATTGAAAACTTCCTTTACATGATCACTAAATTCCATCGTACTTAGCATTTCATAGGATAACCTGAGGACATGCATAAAAAAGGGTGATCTATAATGCCCTGTAAGGGATTAATCATGGAATAACATGAGGAATATAATACATTTTTATCAATAGGAATATCATTAGATCACAAGAGAGGCATAAAAATAAAGGCATTATAAAGAATGATAATCATAACATGGAATTGTGGCAACAACACTTAACATGGAATTAGCATGAGCCAAGGCTCATTGCACATGGAGCATGAGTAAAACCTCATTGCACATGAAGCGTGAGTAAACCCTAGTTTCACTTGAATTATCTTGAGTAAACACCCATTGCACTTCACATATCATGATACTATAATTTACCCAATGCATTGGAGTTCTATAAGGGCGCACCCTTCTTAAACATTTCATTTCATGCATAAGTGTGCCACATGGATCATATAACATGGATTCATAAAACATAATAATTTATTCCACGATATAGGAATGTGAAATTAATACATTAAAATTTATAATCAATAAGAAAATTTTCATAAAATGGAATACCTTTGATAGATAAATGGGAATGGTATTCACTACACAATGACATTGCCTTGGAAATTCGGTGCAATTTCGGCAACATAATGTCGTGATGTAAGAACTAATAAAAATGGTTAAAGAAAGAGAAATAGGTGTCTCATCATATTGAAATGAAATGGAAATTAAGGGGGACATATAGATACATGTCCCAACAATTTTAATGGAATTTAGATTGACGATAAAAAATAATTTCTTGAATGTAAGTGAGAAGAGATAAATTCCTTTAAGAATTTCAGCATAGTAACGAGTGTAAATGGGAGGAATTTACTGAGAGAGAATGGGGTCTCTCATAATTTAAACTAAAAAATGGAAGTATGGGGGAGGTGAAAACCCATTCCCCAATATTTATAATAGAAATTAAAAGGGCATAACAATATTTATAAAATTGGACAAAAATGAGAAAGGGAGAAAAAACCCTTACATGGAAATGTGCTTCCAAAGGCTAGAGAGAGACTTGAGAGTGGCTTATATGGAGCTTGGGGCACCTTGGGAGGATTCTAGAGAGAGGAGGTAAAAGTATGGACTAACTAGAAAGGATTTTAGTGAGGAGGAAGTGGGATATTTGGTGGGTTTAAATAGGAAAGGATAGGGAATTGTTTGTTATTTAGGTTTGGGACACCTCACATTAAACTAATCAAAACCACAAACTCGATCATCATTCATGACCATGGTTTTTGAAAAAGGGAATTGGAGAAAAATATTTTATATGTCCAAATTCATAACTTCTTAAAATAATGTGGTTGCATATGTGGAGGTGAGTCACACTCCCAAGGAGAACAATTTAAAAAGACAAAATGTTTAACAAGATTTAAAGTCTCCAATAAAGCTTTGTAAAATAAATCAATACAACCCAAAATCACATTATTTTAATGATAAAACTTATACTTTTAGAACATAATGTTTATAGTATTTTATTACATCACTATTTGTTCATTATGATGTCCTAAAACACATTATATATTTAAAAGGTATTTAATTTTTCCCCAAAAAATTGACTGTCTCAGAAAATTATAAAAAATTCACCATTGGAAAATTTCAACATCCTGATTCCAGAAATAATATTAATTTTTCCTAAATAATTGTATAAATATGTCAATTTTAACTTTTAAAATAAAAACCTACATTTATCAAAAATTCATGGGTTTTTACAAAAATGACATTCAAAGCTTAATAAAAATTACAATTGCATTCATAAAATTATACGATCATTTATATTTAATAAAAATTAATTTAATAAAAATTAAAACATTTTATTAAAATATTATATAATTCAAAAATCCATTAATTCATCAAAATAGATTTCTTAGTTGAACATTAACTAAAAATACAATTTGTGCTTTAAAAAACTATTTACAGGGTAACAATAGTAAAATGAAAGTATATTCATTATTATATACAAAAATAATGTAAATTACCATATTGATAAGGTCTTGTTACATAACCCCTTATAAAACCCGCATAAGACCGAAGAGTATGGTGTGCGGTGGTGATAGACTATTGGGGTGTCTCGGATAACATTTCTTGAGGGGTAATCTCTATCATCTTCCACTTCTCTCGTATGCGGTCCCAGTCGAGCTTAACATATTGAAGCTCTGATTGGACATGGTCAAGAGAGAATCCCAAAGATGCAACCACCTTTCTCATCTCTTAAAATGGGCTTTGTATGGGGCATGCCTACTGGATGAGGCAATCTCTTCCTTTTTTAGAGTAAATTGGATTTGTTAAAACCCTATATTTATACTAATCATTTGATGACTTTTCAATGGCTATATTAGTAACGGTCATAATTTTTAACTTAAACCCAAAGAAGTTGACATTTTATATAAAAATTTTACATAAAGAGACATTCAATTAGATCAAGAGGGATTTACATTAATTAATGTTTCGGTCCTTACACCCAAACATTTGGAAGTTATACAATATATATACTGATCCTCAGTGTCGGTCATATGGTTATATTCCTTAATATATATTTTCTGAAATCCACTTCTGATATTTTCCACTAAACATCCTCTAATGCCAACTATAATGACCCCAACCCAGGTATCATTGAATCATTAGTTAATTTATTACATCAGAACAATATATATGAATTTACATCCTGAAGGACAAATTAGATTAGTAGTCATTGAAAACTATATACATACTTGAATATCAAAATACATTCAAATACATAAAATTCAAAACATAGTGTATGTAAATAATTTTCAACCATGAACTCATTCAAATATTCGTTCATCATATATTAGGAAAAGGAAACAAAAAAGGATGATATGAGATGCTCTGTAAGGGTTTTTATAATGGATGATATCATGAGTAAATAAGTCATAGTCAATATTTAATGGTAAGTAACTGAAACTATATTCCATTTAAAGGGTAACATGATCATGAAGAATTCTATGGCCAGAGTAAATTAAGTTCAAATTATTCCAAATAAATAATCAAATGAACATGAAACTTATCTGTAGATATCATTAATATTAAAATAATCACACATACATCAATAATGGATCACATATTGATATAATTAATAATGTCATACATTTAAAACTAAATGTTGAGAACTTGTACCAAGACAGTATAACCATGGGTAGGTTTACACCAAAACACTATTTAGTAAATCTGGACAACTTGTTTTTCTCATGGGACCTACTATTTTATTGGTGTTATGTAAATTTAGGCCTCACCCATCACTTAATATGTATAATTCATTCCTCATATATTGAATGATCAATATAATTCAAAAAATATAAACCATATTAAAAATCTCCCCTATTGAGTGAAGAATACATAATATCAATAATTTCTATGGTCATAATAATTATAAAACATTAATAGAAATTATAACAATTGTATAATTATGATATATCCAAAGTTTATAATTAAAGGATTATTGTTGTAGATGAAGAGAAATATCATAAAATGTCATTTAAAACATTATTGAGGGAAATACAATTTTTACATAGAAAATCAATTATAGAAATGAAAATTTTCAGAACATTTGGAAAAATATTTTTTTTTGAATAACTGTATAAATGAAAATTTAAATGATTGAGTGTTAATGATGGCAGAACATTGAGAGTTAACACTTTTGTATGAAAAGTCAGAAACTCTCTCATTGGGAAAACAATAGGAATATTCCTTTGAATCTATTTTTAAAAAGTAAAAAAATGGTAAAAATCTCATTGATAAACCTTTGGAAAATATTAAAAATATTATTTAATCAATTTTAAGGAAATATGGATATGGAAGGGAAATATTCTCAACCGAGTAAAAAAAGCTTGTTTTCCTCAAAAAACAAGACTTCGGAATCTTGAGTACTTAATGTGTGGAAAATTAAATGAATACATCTAATTTCAAAAAATAACTATATATTAAGAAATTATATTTTTTTAATATTGATAGATCAATTAATTTCCCCCGTGGATACTTAAACAAAAACAATCTTGAATAATGATGAAATTGTGAAACAAAACATTTCAACTTTGGTATCATTAAAATAAATACTCTCATGAAAGAAATAATTTTTAATGAAACATTAAATACCATGAATGTATATATATTTATTTTATAAAATATCAATGGAAATGTATATACACCTCATAAAATAGGATAGGTGTATAACATAACAAATTTCCAAAAGAAGACAATTTGAGATTAAGAACCCTTAAATTGACCATAAAGTATATGTGTTAATTAAAAAACAAAGTGATTATGATTAACAAATGTAAATCCAAAAAAAATTAAATATAAAATAAATACATGAAGGCCATTTCACACATTATATTTACCTAATATAAAAAAAATTAAGTGATATGACTTAGTGAAATAAAAATGAGTTATAAAACACTTACCACATAGTAAATTTCAATTCAAAAAACGTTGGATGATATAATTTGAATTAAATTAGAAAAACCATAAATTATTAATTAATCATGATATAACATGAAAATTTGGAACCATATACTCCATATTAAATGAAATTGGTTCATAATAGGAATATATGCCTTATTGAAAGGAAATTAAGAAAAAATCCCTAATCACAGGTCTGAATCATCATTTATATTATTTATCTTCATGAATAATAAAAATTATAGTTATTATTTACATAATAAAAATTGTCAAATTTATTATTCATTTTATTTTATTTTTTACCATGATATATATATTTACTTATTTAATCAAACTTATTCCTGGTGTTTTGATGATAATTGATTCATATGTCTAAACTGACATTGATGGGTTGGCTATGGTAAAAAGGTTAATCTTCCATCATCTATAGAATAATAATCAAGAAATAATTATAATTTTCATACATAAATTGAACTTTTCAACCCAACCATGAAATATGGTTTTAAAAAATTAACTATGTTACAATGATACAGATAGTAGGTCGTACGTATGCTTGAGTAACATTTCAATTTTCAATGATCCTTATAAAAAGAATGTAAGTATTATTATATCTTTAAAAATGATCATTATATAATTAAAATCATATTATTTATTTAAATACACTTATTTATATAATACATCTGATATGGAAATGATAAACTAATCACATTACAAAGTAGAGCTGGTAATCCACATGTATGAACGAACGACATAATCATTATTTATTGAAAAAAAGGTAAAACAATATGTGATATATTACATATATATAATGATAAATATTTAATAAATATCATATATATATTTTTACATAAAACCCATCATTATAAATATCCATGAGAGGAGATGATGGAAAAAAAATTACATTGGTTCATGAGGTTGTAGTTCGTTGTACACGCAAATGATGGATTCATTTGCAATTTGATAGAACATGGGGAATATTTAGGTTATAAATTAATATAATAACAAATAAATATATGTTATATAAATATTTTAGTATATCATCATTGTTTAATAATATTTCAAAGAGGTATAAGAACAAATAAAACAAAAATTCCTCATTTAAGAATGATACATCTTCTTCAGAAGACTACTTTTGGTTTACACCAAAATCCTTCCTATGAGGGTTTTAAAATTATAAAAAATCCTAAAGGATATGGTAACTGAAGTAAGATAGTTATTAGGATAGTTATTGACCAAAAAATTGTTGTAAACATTGAATTAAATATGAGAATAGGTAGCCTTTTATAAGAGGGGATGGATACTTTTATAATTTTTAACATATTAAATTAATATAAATTATTTTTCAAGGAAAAGAGATTAAAATGATACGATTAGAATACCGGAAAAAAGGGGTATAAATAGTATCATAAATTAATATTTGGACAAGTATAGATTATTTTTTTACCCTTACCTTTTTTTTATCATGTGCTAACCCTTTTTTACTTTTATCGTGCAAATAAATTTTTACCCTTAAAGGGTTAAGATAGTTTATATAAATGAAAAATGGATCCATGGAAAATAGTTCATATTTTTAAACATATACCATTCACTTGTACTGTTATAGGTTTTTTCGTATTCTTAAGTCATTTAATAAAGTTTTATTTATTTAAAAATAAAACTAATTTCCTTTTAAAAATATTCATTTAATTTGAATTTGAAAAAAAAATCTATGTGAATATGAATTAAAATATATTCAAGTAAAACCTAAATAAAATTTTATATTCATATAAAATTTTAATTTAATAAAATAAATAATTTAAATAATAATACTTTTAATATTTTTCAAATCATTTATTTTCTATTTCTATTAATTGAATAAATATAGTGTTAGGGTTGCAAAAATATTTAATGTAATCATTTAATAACAAAACATTGGTAACAAATAAATATGATAAAAAATAAATTATAGTTAAAATTAATATTTTAACTGATAATGAGTTATTTTTACCCCATTCAGAACATATTATAGTTATTATAATAAGGAAAGTGAGATTTTTGTTTTTATCATTTACATAATTATTATATAAGTCAAAATCAATAAAATATGGCACCATGTGGCCATATATTTTATATATGGATATAAATTTATGAACTAAACTCATCCAATAGGATATATTCAAGTTATATGGTTAATGTGTTTGTTCTTATAATATTATTTTTAAAATAATTTACCTAATTTACCAATAATTTGGTGATAAATGTTTACTATAGTTTCTATTCATATTCAATAAAAATAAAAGGGTGTGCTTTACCAAAATGAGTAATCTTTATTCCAAATATTGTATCTATTTTCAAGTTTCAATTAACTCATTTGGAAGAATTTAATTTAAAATTAGTTCCTTGAAACGTGATGAAATACAATTCTTCAAGAAAATTAATTTTATGTATATAATATTTGTATACAATATCCAAGTATAAAGTTCATTCCAAAGACCTTATTTACATTATTTTTAATAAAAGGATCTAAATAAATTTTAAAAATAACCCAAAATATAATTTTAATTTTTAATTACAAGAATGTAAAATCTATTTTTCAATAATGTTATATATTTATCACTATTCATTAAAAAATAAAAATTTAATGAATATTATCAAAATTTCATCACAATTTTTTTCTAATGTGATAATATCAAAAAAGAAATACTATTTATCAAAAAATATAAAAAATTTAGAAATTAATTATTATATTTTCTTATTAAAATCAATAATATCCATTTTCAAGAAAAAATATTTTTGAAGAATAAAATAACTTCACTAATAATTTATTGATTTTTTTAAAGAATATATCAATACATTTATATTGGTTATGGCCATTATTTATGTCTCATATAGTGTTTAATAATATTCAAACTCTCCAATTTAACAATGTAGTTATAACAATCATGTTTAAATAAAAATATTGTTTGGTTTATTTAGAACAGAAGTTATGTGTCGTGTACGCTATAAAACATAGTAGTATTTTTTAGAATCTTACGGTTGTTTCCTTTAACCTCGAAGATATTGGTATTAGGAAAATCATGCGATTTTTTATTTTTTAGACTCAACATATGCTAGTAGTTTTTTCTATTTGATTTTGATAGTCTATCTAGGACTATATCATTTTAGGTTCTATTATGTTTCCTATAATAAAAGATACTCAATACGGTAATTTCATTTTTTTAGAACCCAGTCTGATTAAAATCTATATAACCATGATTGGAGACAATTATTTCATAATCTAACTCATTTTTGTTGTGGTTCCTTTATTTTTTTCTTTATCGTGCTTGCTTTTATCTAGTTTTAGTAAAGTATTTCTAATGTTCATTGAAATTGATTATATATAAATCAGTTTTTGAAAGTGGATTTAAAATCAATATATTAATAAAAGATGTATATGATGAATAAATATTTTTAAACTGATAGTTTTCACTTATAAATATGGTATGGAAGTTTATAAAATGTTTAATGGATGTGATGCTTTCCTATATACTTATATATGATAAATATATTTTCTTACATTTTTTCCGACTAGAATGGAAGGAATGTAATTTAAAATGAATAACACAAATTCCTTTGTGATATATTACCGGTATTGGTTTCCCTCACATCGTGTATACACCATTTTATTCATGAAACTCTTATTGTTTATTTTTTGGTTCTATATTTTTGACCTTCTATCTCAAAGTTTGTCAATTGTCTTAGTCCATTCAAGGTTAGTTGTGGATGTAAAGTGTTACCAAGGGGTCACATGGAGATATTTAGTCGAAATTTGCTCTCATTGATACATTTTTCTACTAAAGGAGGTTCATTTATCAAACACATTGTCTTGAATCTGATTAATTTTGATATTGTATATGTTATGTTTTTAATTATTTCTCTATCTATGTGGTGCTCTACAATATGAGTTTCTTCCTTTACACATTTTTAAGTCTATTTAGTTAACAAAATCATATTATGGTTTAATTTTAATCAAATTTGAAATCATTACCATTGGTAATGTTTTTAAACACTTACATATGGTTCTACCTCAAGGTGATCGATAATGTGACTTAGTCATTCACAAGGCCCATATGAAGTTTCTACTTTCAAGGATATCCAAAGTAGGTTTGAAACAGGGAAATTTATTAATTTATTTGTTATACTACAATAATAACTACCACATTTATATTAGAATGTCTTGGTTTATAATGTTGTATGTGCTACCTTATGGATTATCATTATACTAGACCAAGGTCAGGGACTTTGTAGTGCTAATACAAGATCTAGTGTAGAGAACAATAGAAAAGGTCCATATGATTCAATAGTGGATGAAGGTAGCATAGAATAGTATTAATTCTTATACTAATCATAGTAGGATTCATCTTGATTTCAATGGTATTGATCGTGTATTCTTGAGGGCTTCCCCTCATTTTGGGTAGTGAAGGTTCAGTATAAAAAGTAATATTTTTCCAAATTTATCATTCCTATTAATGTTTTGAAGTGAATTAGTGTTATGGTATATCATTTTTACTTTCATTTATAGTTAGATTGGATCCATGATCTTTTACACATTCCCCAACTTCATTGATATCATCTTAGGTATGATACCATTAAAATGGGATAGTTTAAAATATAGGATGATATTGAATTTTTGAAGTGTATGGGTGACATTTAGGATTCATAGGATAAGGTGTTATGTGGGTATGTTATTCGTGTTGTCACTATTTAATGGAGGCATATTATTTTGTAGGAATTTCCCTTCAAATTTGAGTCACATATGCATTCTAAATACCCTAATCTATTTTTAACCTTATTTCTATTGATGTTGAGATTATTTTTGGTGATTTTTTTATTGATATCGATTACTTCCTTTTTTATGTGTTCCTTTTTGTTGGAGTAATTTTTATTTACATGGTATCTCTTAGGGAGTTCATAGGTATGGTAGTTATTTTTTTATATATAAGTTTGGTTTAGATCCTAAATTATAAGAATAATTTTGAAAGGTATCTAATGTAATGGACTAGACATTACTAGACTATTACATTGCATCATTTTGGTGAAGGAGGTTTCAAAATAATGTTAGAGGAAGGGATATGTTGTCAAATATAATATTGATATGGAAGAGTTTTATTATAGGTTAGCCAAAGGTGTTTCATCATGAAGGGTTGTCTATAATTTAGGGTAGTTCTATAGTATACTGTGTTACACCATGAAGATTCTTGTCACAAATTTGTTATTATATCATGGAATGGGGTTTGCACCGTGATATTTTGTTGTCTTTCTATGTCATGAACCAACCCAATTCAACTCGACCAATCACCCTATCTCACTTAAAATAGGGCCTTTATCACACCTCTGCGTACCCCCAGAGGATTCGAAGCAATATAGATGGTCTAAAAGTATATAGTTGGAAGATTATTCCCTCTGATTAGTGTTAAATAACATATGAAATAAACTAAACACACACACACACACCCATGATCATCATAGTGTGTGTAAATATATAAATAACTAAAACAAGCTATAAAAAATGAAATGAAACATATAAAATCAATCTAATATACAAAATATGAACATTGTTCACCCACTGGGATAACCCGATATTGAATTAAATGAACAAAATAAATAAAAAATGTATCTACTTCTACTCTAAGATAGACCACATACTCGAAATCCATGACAAATAAACAACTCCAGCATAAACCAATGAATCCAAACATGTATCTCCCACTAGTTCATGAAATAATTGTCATCTACTTGACCTAGTTAATCTTGTTTTAATAATAAATTTATAGATAATCTCTGCATATACATAGATGATCATATAACACCCGAGACTTTTATGTTATATAAATCATCAAAGGAATCTTTTTCTACACAACACTTGCTTGGCTTTCTTTACACGCAATCGCGACCTTCCTCGATAGCTTGCGTCGTACACAATACCGAGTTTCACTAAACAACAATATGCTATTAAAACTAGCCGTTATGAATAGTAATAACCACTTTTTGAAATTTTATAAATTTTATTTTTCAAAATGGACTTCATTTTTTGGACTCAGAATATCGAAATTAGCCTAGGGTGAAATTTTGGTATTTTTCTGAACACTTTCAATTTTTGATCAATAGTGAAACCACTAAGTGGTAGGTTAAAAACTGAATTTTGCATAAAACTTAATTTTACCGCTTCTGTGAATAGAATTTCAAAAATCCGAGAGACACGGTTAATATCAAGGACTAAAATGTGGTTCAATGAGATGAAAATAATTTTTTGGTGAATAGTAACTTTTTACTATTTTTACCGCGGTTAATAGTAAATAGTGTAACTAAGTGTAAATATGATATTAATATTACCCTAACACATGTCCTAATTCTATTGGACAAGTGTAATTCGACCAAAAATAAACATAGGAATAAAATATGACCATTTAGGCCCACTTGGATTAGATTAGGACATTTATTATTAATTTATTTAAAGAAGGGTTAAAGTAGTTAAAATCAATGTTTAATAAGTAAATCATTTCTAATATGGGGTTATACATAAGATAAATTCGATTTTAAATATTCATTATAAAGCTAATAATATTTACTACATGATGGTATTTTATTTGTAATTTTTAAACATCAAATAAGTTAATTTATTTATGACACAAAGATGATGCAGTAATTATCTTATTAATGAAATATTGACATAATTGATGTTATAAACACCCAAATAAATGTAATTTGAGACTTTTTATGAATTACACTAATTTTATAGGTTACTATGATATATTAGTGTTGATTTAATCAACTTGGTTCGAACATATAATTCTGTTATGACTTTCACAAAAATCATATATCAAATAGTGTCAAAATTGACGCAAAATAGTTTTTAAATCAAATATTATATTATTAATTGTTATTATATTCCTAAAAATCTAAGGTTCGTCCAAATGACTTAGATAGAGATATATATATTAATAATAAACAATTTGGGGTTCTTTTGGCATGTTATTGTAAGTGTATTAACTATATAGTGAAAGAAAACAAAAAGACACGGTAAAAGTTAAATTATTTAACTTAGAGTTAAATCTAATTGATAAGGTTAAAATAATACCCTAAACTTGTCTAAATCATATTGGTTGATAGGATTTCGACCCATCCCCACCTTATCTTCGAAATAAGACCCTTTGGAACCATTATAAACCGATTTTGACTTTAATATAAAATAATATTTTGAGATATTCCTAAGGTGCCCCTCTCCTCCCTTATAAAAGGGCACCTCCTCCCCCTCCTCCTCACACCAAATTGAGAACTCAAGCTCGGCCAACCCCTGCCATTTTCACCTCTACACTTCCCTAGAATAATCCTAGAGGTCCTGGTCTTCTCCAAAGACCAATCTTAGTTCCTTAAGTGGAGGATTCAAAGAGGCGTTCCAAAGAAGAGGTAATATCCATTACCGATCTTTTCAATTTCTTTCTTCTTCAACTTCTTCTTCTTTAGTTGTTTCATGATAAAGTAATAACATAAGTATTACTTACATACTGATATGTTATTATAAATATGAAACAACCCTAATTCACCTTCTATCCATCCTACGGAAAAATGAAATCACCGCGCGTGCGTACGTACGGAATACCGTCTCCACGCCGTGGTGTAATCTATTTTCCACCATCACCTTACAAGGATGGGTATAATGGTGTAATGAGTAACTATATATGATTATTATGAAGTAATATTGATACTGAAATAATATATTTATACTCCAATACAATTCCACGATCATAGGAACGATATCATCACTCGTGCGTACGTGCGGAATACCGTCTCCACGATGTGATGCGACTCGTTCTACATGATTTTCATTTATTAATGATTATATAAGTGAATTGAATGAATTAATATGGTATATACTACACTAATACCATTCTGGAAATGAATTATCTATAACCTAAAGAAAAGAATAAGAATTTATTCGACAAAACACGCATAAGAACAAAAAGTTATAAAGACCCGAGTAACAAGTAACAATGAAATATTACTAACAAGAAGCTAATAATATGACCATATATGATATCATATCAATATGTATGATTCTGGAATAAGTCAATAACATTATTTAAACCATTATACAGGAGCTTCGGACACGAACAAAGCAAATCGGACCTAAGGTAAGGAAAATATCACAATCTCATTTTTATCCGAGACTGTTTATTCATAAGTATTTACTGGGGTGTATTTTATCATCCACATCCATGTTTCATCAATATGTAATATTATTTCCATCCACCTACAATTGTTTAAATCCATTTTTACCCTTCGGTGAGTTTTTAGTAATATGTATGAAAGGAATCTTTTGTCGTTTTTCGTACGAGGTACTTTTTGACTTTTCCGACAAAAGTACGAAGAATGTTTTTTTTAACTTATACGACATGAATGGATTTTTAAAACATTATTTCCAAGAAGCTTCCTTTACAAGTTTTCAAGTTTATTTTTAATCAACTTCTTTTATTTTAAAGTCGTATGACATGCTATGAAAGTAAAAATGTTTTTGAAGAAGAAAGGATATTTTCCTCAAGAATGGAGTTCAAGTGTTTTTATCAAAATTATTTTCCATCTAAGATAATAAAGGGTTGTGTTTTTATCCCTATTATTACATTGATTTGATTATGTTGTAAGTGAATTATTTTTATGAAGTCATTTACCTTATATGATTTGTTTTATGATGTCATGATGTTTCAAGAATCCCATTTTTATTACATGTGTTATGCGATGATGTATGATTTATGATTTATGTGGCACACATAAGAAAGGATTCATTATAAGATGGGTGGGACCTATATCTCCCTCCAATGCATTGGGTAAAGACTTTATATCTCAGGAGATAGACATGTCTGGAATGGAAGGTTATTTCGGTTCAGTGATACAGGACTGAAACGAGGAGTGAACTCGGTTCAGAAAGGGACTTTGTCCACTAAGATAGTCTTGGCAATGAGTCATGACTAACAAGAAATGATTTTCCATGATTATGTGTGCATGCCACAAAGTTTCAAGTCTTATGTTATGATTAAGGGGATCTCATTTTCACTTCTATGATTTATTCCATGTTAAGATATTATGATCTCTTTTGCAGGTTTTGATTTTCAAAAAGATATGTTATGATTTTTATCTCCTTTATTTGCCCTTGCTGAGCATTTGAGCTCACCCTTTTATGTTTTCTTTTCCCCAGGTCAGGAAGATGGATATTAAGTAGAATATGCTAAAAGGGACCCTAGATATGATTAAATAAATGGGAGACACTGTAGAAGATTTATGAACCAGTTGTTTATGTTTCCCAGTTTCTAAAGACACTATACCTATACGGTCCTTTGTGGTTTTGTCATATGTTGTAATAAGTGTGCTTCAATTTTGAAGTAATAACAATGTATGTAAAGTATGGGTCGTTATAGTTGGTATCAGAGGAAAGGTATAGTCAACCTTTGGAAACTAGGATGTGAAAGCCTTAGTAAGAACCCTAAGGATAAGTCTAAGCATAGAACACAATCTTAGTGTTTTAGAAATGGCCATGAATAACCTAGGATAAGACCTTAAGCATGAAAATTTTATTCTTGAATTATGTGGTTTCCTATTATAATTAGTGTTGCTCACACTATTCTTATTGGTTTTAGTCAATGGCTGGAACCCGAAGGAACCGTGTTAATGCGGAATGCGATGGGCAATGCAATGATTGTCCCCCTGAGCAAACAAACGATATGGGAGCTTGAATGCAAAATCTTGTAGCCATGCTCACACAACTTTCTCAAGCTATGAATCATGCAGGATTTCCAAATGAGCAAAGGAGGGAGCAACATTCTGTTGAATCCTTCATGAGGCAGCGTCCACCTTCTTTCAGCGGGTCTACTGATCCATTAGTTGCTGAACAATGGATTAGTACTACTGAAAAGATATTTTCAGTTCTTCAATGTTCTGAGCATGATAAAGTCATCCTAGCAGTGTATCGTTTGGAAGGAGATGCTGATCAATGGTGGAATCTTGTTAAGAATACGAGGCAAAGGGATGAAATTGAGTCTATGGAATGGGACGAGTTCAAGAACTTATTTCTCAATAAGTACTTCCCTCGTATTCTCCGAACAAAGATGGAGAAAGAGTTCCTTGAACTGAAGCAAAGGGATGATGAATCTGTTAGTACCTATGAAGCAAATTTTACAAGACTTGCAATGTACGCTTCTGTTATTATTATCCAACCTGAGAGTAAGATCGATCGATTCTTTAGTGGCTTAAAACCAAGTCTTCGAAGGGCGTTAGCCATAAGGGACTTCAATAGCTACGAGGAAATCGTTCGATGTGCTCTCAAAGTCGAGATGGATATTGGAGTAACCCATCAGTCACATGGGTTTGATAAGAAGAGGAAGATGGAATTCAAAGAAAAATCTAAAGAGCACACGGAAAAGAAGATGAGCTTTTCCTTATGCTCAAAGTGTGGAAAGAAACATGGAGGGAGTTGTCTTAAAGCGACAAGTAAATGTTTTAAATGTGGAAAAGAAGGTCATCGGGCATTTGAATGTCGTGATAATGGGAAGAAGATGTCTAATGACGCAAACAAAGGAAGGGATACACAGAATGAACCTACTACACTTCAATGTTTCGAGTGCAAGGAGATGGGGCATTATGCCAATCAATGCCCAAATCCAAGGGTTGATGATGATGGTCGACGTCAACAAAATCCTAAGGCTAAAGACAAAGGAAAGTCACATGCAATTTCTATCAGTGATGTGGAGTACGATAACGAAGTGGTAAAAGGTACACTTACCGTCCACTCTAAAGTAGCAAATGTTTTATTTGATTCTGGATCCACCCACTCTTTTATTTCTAAAGAATTTTCTAAGGGTATCACCATATTACCTCAACAATTAGATGTTGAGTTAGCTGTGACAACACCTAATGGCACATCAATCACATCAAAAGTTTATAATTCTTCTCCGATCGAAGTTTGCGGGAAAGTGCTTCCTGCAAATCTTGTGATCCTTCCTTTAGTGGAATTTGATGTGATTCTTGGCATGGATTGTCTTTCTCTACATGGAGCTCATATCAATTGCCAAAGAAGGGAAGTCACATTTCATATTCCAGATCAATCTACGATCGTCTATCAATGCAAGGATGAACATAACCTTCCAGTGGAAATTTCTTCCATCTTATGGGTATTGATTCCACTAAATGAAGGTTATTTATCTCAAATGGTTGGTGAGAAACTCACGATTAAGAATATGCCTATCGTACGGGAGTTTGATGATGTCTTTCCGGAGGAATTTCTGGGTCTTCCACCAAATCGTGAAGTTGAGTTTTCAATAGAACTCGTACCGGGTGCTTTGCCTATTTCAAAGACACCTTATAGAATGGCCCCAATTGAGTTGCATGAATTGAAGAAGCAACTCCAAGAGAATCTTGATAAGGGATTAATACGCCCTAGTGCGTCACCTTGGGGAGCACCTGTTCTATTTGTTAAGAAGAAAGATGGATCAATGAGACTTTGCATTGATTATCGAGAACTTAACAAGATCACTATCAAGAACAAATATCCTCTCCAACGCATTGATGACTTATTTGACCAACTACGCGGAGCTCAATACTTTTCCAAGATTGATCTTCGTTCAGGGTATCATCAATTAAGGGTCAAAAGGGAGGATATACCAAAGACGGCTTTCCGTACAAGGTATGGACACTATGAATTTATAGTGATGCCATTTGGTCTTACTAATGCCCCTGCTATCTTCATGGATCTAATGAATAGAGTCTTTAGAGACTATCTTGATCAATTTGGGGTAGACTTTATAGACGATATTCTTGTCTATTCAAAGAGCAAGGAAGAGCATGAAGATCACTTGAGAATTATATTGAAGACCCTGAGAAAGGAGAAGCTTTATGCCAAATTTACCAAGTGTGAATTTTGGCATCAAAAAGTTGCATTTTTGGGTCATATAATCTCAAAAGAGGGGATATCTGTGGATCCAGCAAAAACAGAGGTTATCGAAAGATGGTCAAGACCAACAGCAGTAACTGAGATCCAAAGTTTTCTTGGTTTGGCTGGATATTATCGACGTTTTGTAAAAGATTTTTCACGATTATCTAATCCAATCACCAAGTTGACTCCGAAAGGAGTTAAGTTTGTCTGGACAGAGGAATGTGAAGAGAATTTCAAGGAGTTGAAAAGAAGGTTATCCAGTGCACCTGTGCTCACACTGCCTTGTAGTGGAGAAAGGTTTGTGATCTACAGTGATGCATCCAAGAAGGGATTGGGGTGTTTTCTTATGCAAAATGATATGGTGATAGCTTATGCCTCACGACAGTTGAAAATCCATGAGCAAAATTACCCAACACATGATTTGGAGTTGGCTGCGGTAATCTTTGCATTAAAGATTTGGAGGCATTACCTTTATGGTGAAAGGTGTGATATTTATACTGATCATAAAAGTTTAAAGTATATTTTCACACAAAAGGAGTTGAATATGCGCCAAAGAAGATGGTTGGAGCTGATTAAGGATTATGACTGCTCAAACCATTACCACCCTGGGAAAGCAAACAAGGTGGCAGATGCATTAAGTCGACAAGACCATGCTAGTTTATCCATGATGAGGATCACAAAAGATCCAATATTTATGGATTTACAAAGGATGGATCTTGGAATTATAATGGAAGGGGAAAAATCTTATCTTTCTCAAATGAATGTTCAACCATCTATACATGTGAAGATTAAAGAGGCACAGAAAGAAGATGTTGAGTTACAAAAGAAGGTGAGAAATGTTCCTGAATTCAACCTTGATTGTGATGGGATAATAAAGTTCAGGAATCGGGTTTGTGTTCCTCCGATCCCCGAATTAAAGAAGGAGCTACTGGATGAGGCTCATAGTTCTTCATTCTCTATTCATCCTGGAAGCACGAAGATGTATAGGGACCTGAAAGAGTACTTCTGGTGGGATGTCATGAAAAGAGATGTTGCTGAATATGTCTCTCGATGCTTGGTTTGTCAACAAGTTAAAGTTGAGAGACAAAACTCTAAGGGGATGTTACAACCATTACCCATACCCGAATGGAAATGGGAAAACATCACTATGGACTTTGTCACAGGACTTCCTAAAACATCCAAAAGCAATAATGCTATCTGGGTCATAGTTGATCGTCTTACAAAGTCTTCACACTTCATTCCTATTAGAGAGGATTTCTCTCTAGATCAGATTTCCATGATATATGTAAAGGAAGTGGTAAGATTACATGGAGTACCACTTTCTATTATATCTGATCGGGATCCGAGATTTACCTCGAAGTTCTGGCGAAGTCTTCAGCATACTCTGGATACAGAGTTGAGTTTCTGCACTGCTTATCATCCCCAGACAGACGGTCAGCCTGAGAGAACAATTCAAACCCTAGAAGATATGTTGAGAGCTTGCTCTATGGATTTCAAAGGAGGTTGGGATCAACACTTACCTTTGGTAGAATTTTCTTATAATAATAGCTTTCACTCCAGTATTCAGATGGCTCCTTATGAAGCTCTCTATGGAAAGAAATGCAGGACTCCAACTTGCTGGGATGAAGTTGGGGAAAGAAAGCTATTAGGACCTGATCTCGTTGATGAAATGGCAGAAAAGGTCAGATCTATTCAACAACACATAAGAGCAGCTCAGAGTCGACAGAAAAGTTATGCCGACAACCGAAGAAAAGACCTAGAGTTTGAAGTGGGTGATAAAGTGTTCTTACGAATATCTCCCTGGAAGAGGGTTATGAGATTTGGAATGAAGGGGAAGTTGAGCCCTAGATATATCGGTCCTTTCGAAATACTGGATCGTGTTGGGAAGGTAGCTTACCGATTGGCGCTTCCACCGAATCTCTCTCAAGTTCACGATGTGTTCCATGTATCTCTCCTGAGAAAGTACATACCAGATCCTTCACATGTACTCAGCTCAGAAGTTGTACCGCTGGAGCAAGATCTTTCTTATGAAGAACAGCCAATAGAGATTCTGGATCGTAGCGAAAAAGTCCTACGAAACAAGACCACTCGCTTGGTGAAGGTTTTATGGAGGAACCACCAACTTGAAGAATCTACATGGGAGCTTGAGGATATGATGAGGGAGAATTATCCTCATCTTTTTGTAACAAAGTGATGAATTTCGAGGGCGAAATTCTTTTTAAGGGGGGTAGAATATATCACCCGAGACTTTTATGTTATATAAATCATCAAAGGAATCTTTTTCTACACAACACTTGCTTGGCTTTCTTTACACGCAATCGCGACCTTCCTCGATAGCTTGCGTCGTACGCAATACCGAGATTCACTAAACAACAATATGCTATTAAAACTAGCCGTTATGAATAGTAATAACCACTTTTTGAAATTTTATAAATTTTATTTTTCAAAATGGACTTCATTTTTTGGACTCAGAATATCGAAATTAGCCTAGGGTGAAATTTTGGTATTTTTCTGAAAAATTTTAATTTTTGATGGATAGTGAAACCACTAAGTGGTAGGTTAAAAACTGAATTTTGCATAAAACATAATTTTACCGCTTCTGTGAATGGAATTTCAAAAATCCAAGAGACACGGTTAATATCAAGGACTAAAATGTGGTTCAATGAGATGAAAATAATTTTTTGGTGAATAGTAACTTTTTACTATTTTTACCGCGGTTAATAGTAAATAGTGTAACTAAGGGTAAATATGATATTAATATTACCCTAACACATGTCCTAATTCTATTGGACAAGTGTAATTCGACCAAAAAAAACTTAGGAATAAAATATGACCATTTAGGCCCACTTGGATTAGATTAGGACATTTATTATTAATTTATTTAAAGAAGGGTTAAAGTAGTTAAAATCAAAGTTTAATAAGTAAATCATTTCTAATATGGGTTTATACATAAGATAAATTCGATTGTAAATATTCATTAGAAAGCTAAAAATATTTACTACATGATGGTATTTTATTTGTAATTTTTAGACATCAAATAATGTAATTTATTTATGACACAAAGATGATGTAGTAATTATCTTATTAATGAAATATTGACATAATTGATGTTATAAACACCCAAATAAATGTAATTTGAGACTTTTTATGAATTACACTAATTTTATAGGTTACTATGATATATTATTGTTGATTTAATCAACTTGGTTCGAACATATAATTCTTTTATGACTTTCACAAAAACCATATATCAAATAGTGTCAAAATTGACGCAAAATAGTTTTTAAATCAAATATTATATTATTAATTGTTATTGTATTCCTAAAAATCTAAGGTTCGGCCAAATGACTTAGATAAGGATATATATATTAATAATAAACAATTTGGGGTTCTTTTGGCATGTTATAGTAAGTGTATTAACCATATAGTGAAAGAAAACAAAAAGACACGGTAAAAGTTAAATTATTTAACTTAGAGTTAAATCTAATTGATAAGGTTAAAATAATACCCTAAACTTGTATAAATCCTATTGGTTGATAGGGTTTCGACCCATCCCCACCTTATCTTCGAAATAAGACCCTTTGGAACCATTATAAACCGATTTTGACTTTAATATAAAATAATATTTTGAGATATTCCTAAGGTGCCCCTCTCCTCCCTTATAAAAGGGCACCTCCTCCCCCTCCTCCTCACACCAAATTGAGCACTCAAGCTCGGCCAACCCCTGCCATTTTCTCCTCTCCACTTCCATAGAATAATCCTAGAGGTCCTGGTCTTCTCCAAAGACCAATCGTAGTTCCTTAAGTGGAGTATTCAAAGAGGAGTTCCAAAGAAGAGGTAATATCCATTACCGATCTTTTCAATTTCTTTCTTCTTCAACTTCTTCTTCTTTAGTTGTTTCATGATAAAGTAATAACATCAGTATTACTTACATACTGATATGTTATTATAAATATGAAACAACCCTAATTCACCTTTTATCCATCCTACGGAAAAATGAAATCACCGCGCGTGCGTACGTACGGAATACCGTCTCCACGCCGTGGTGTAATCTATTTTCCACCATCACCTTACAAGGATGGGTATAATGGTGTAATGAGTAACTATATATGATTATTATGAAGTAATATTGATACTGAAATAATATATATATACTCCAATACAATTCCACGATCATAGGAACGATATCATCACTCGTGCGTACGTACGGAATACCGTCTCCACGATGTGATGCGACTCGTTCTACATGATTTTCATTTCATAATGATTATATAAGTGAATTGAATGAATGAATATGGTATATACTACACTAATACCATTCTGTAATTGAATTATCTATAACCTAAAGATAAGAATAAGAATTTATTCGACAAAACACGCATAAGAACAAAAAGTTATAAAGACCCGAGTAACAAGTAACAATGAAATATTACTAACAAGAAGCTAATAATATGACCATATATGATATCATATCAATATGTATGATTCTGGAATAAGTCAATAACATTATTTAAACCATTATACAGGAGCTTCGGACACGAACAAAGCAAATCGGACCTAAGGTAAGGAAAATATCACAATCTCATTTTTATCCGAGATTGTTTATTCGTAAGTATTTACTAGGGTGTATTTTATCATCCACATCCATGTTTCATCAATATGTAATATTATTTCCATCCACCTACAATTGTTTAAATCCATTTTTACCCTTCGGTGAGTTTTTAGTAATATGTATTAAAGGAATCTTTTGTCGTTTTTCGTACGAGGTACTTTTTGACTTTTCCGACAAAAGTACGAAGAATGTTTTTTTAACTTATACGGCATGAATGGATTTTTAAAACATTATTTCCAAGAAGCTTCCTTTACAAGTTTTCAAGTTTATTTTTAATCAACTTATTTTATTTTAAAGTCGTATGACATGCTATGAAAGGAAAAATGTTTTTGAAGAAGAAAGGATATTTTCCTCAAGAATGGAGTTCAAGTGTTTTTATCAAAATTATTTTCCATCTAAGATAATAAAGGGTTCTGTTTTTATCCCTATTATTACATTGCTTTGATTATGTTGTAAGTGAATTATTTTTATGAATTCATTTACCTTATATGATTTGTTTTAGGATGTCATGATGTTTCAAGAATCCCATTTTTATTACATGTGTTATGCGATGATGTATGATTTATGATTTATGTGGCACACATAAGAAAGGATTCATTATAAGATGGGTGGGACCTATATCTCCCTCCAATGCATTGGGTAAAGACTTTATATCTCATGAGATAGACATGGCTGGAACGGAAGGTTATTTCGGTTCAGTGATACAGGACTGAAACGAGGAGTGAACTCGGTTCAGAAAGGGACTTTGTCCACTAAGATAGTCTTGGGAATGAGTCATGACTAACAAGAAATGATTTTCCATGATTATGTGTGCATGCCACAAAGTTTCAAGTCTTATGTTATGATTAAGGGGGTCTCATTTTCACTTCTATGATTTATTCCATGTTAAGATATTATGATCTCTTTTGCAGGTTTTGATTTTCAAAAAGATATGATATGATTTTTATCTCCTTTATTTGCCCTTGCCGAGCATTTGAGCTCACCCTTTTATGTTTTCTTTTCCCCAGGTCAGGAAGATGGATATTAAGTAGAATATGCTAAAAGGGACCCTAGATATGATGAAATAAATGGGAGACACTGTAGAAGATTTATGAACCAGTTGTTTATGTTTCCCAGTTTCTAAAGACACTATACCTATACGGTCCTTTGTGGTTTTGTCATATGTTGTAATAAGTGTGCTTCAATTTTAAAGTAATAAAAATATATGTAAAGTATGGGTCGTTATAGATCACATACATGGAATTAAGAACAAATATTTGTATGCCTCCCCCAATGGTTGTCCAATGATCTGTTATAATAACAACTGATTACAACACCTGATATTCCAATACATTCCAAACAATGGATATTCGAATAAAAATAAAACATATATATAAATAAAACAAAAAATAATAACAAAATATAAAAAATATCCATGATTTCTATCTTGACACTTGAGGTAAATATAACCCCACTCTGGCCCAATCCAATGAAAATATGGTACATGAATCATAGGTCCACAATAGCCTGCATGTATTTCGGATCAAGAAGAAGATAAAAAGTTTAGTGGATGGACGTGAATATAATACATACACTAGTATATCATCCAAGGAATATATACAAGAATCAAATCTACCATGATCAAAGACTATAATGGAATGATCGGAACTGGTGATAGGGACTTCTTATTGACCTTGAGAGGATACTACCATGACCCAGAAGTCATTACGAACTAAATAGATGATAAAGAACCTATCAATGCATCTCTAGGATATCTGATTAGGACCAAAACTAAAAAAAAATCTATGATTATAATAGCCTCCACAGTCCAATAACCCTAGCCAGAGTGGAATGAAACATTATGGTGGTCACAATAATCTAGATCATCTATTCGTATCCTTGCCTTACCTCACCAAAACCTTCCAATCAAAGAGATGAAAATAGTTAATCTCAAGGATAATTCCCAATATAGTAATATCCAATGTTATTTTCTCTTATCAAATCCTCAGAAAGAATATCCAAAAGAATCAACTCCCATAAACTAAAGGACAATGGTTGGTTTCATGAAAACCCCCTAATTGGAGCAGTTGAGACCAACATCGACCAACTCAGATACCAACAATCATGGTGTGGCCCCATAATCCTCAAACACTCCTCTCATTTTAGAGACAATAGATGGGGATACTCCATTAAAATAAAAATACATTCCAAGACCACTAAAATAATCATCATCTGTTCTAACAGCTCACCTCCCAAAGATCACCATAACCTAAAAAGGGAAACCAAAATTGACACATCGCATCAAAAGGAAACATAAAGTATCATCTCACCCATAATAAAATTAATCATAATAGGTGCCTCATTCTTATATCAAACTACATATATATCACCCAACTATACCATATATCTGACAATGTTATCCTAACGTGAAGTCTTATACTGGTCCTGATGTCAATCAACCATATTTGAACCTCCAACAACTGAACAAACAAATATCATCCAATAATCAAATTGATCCCACCTCCTTGGATCCATCTAAATAATATCATACTAACTCACCTAGGATCAATAACCAAGGTTATAAATAAGAACATTTTCTATCATGTGCCTCATGATACACCACTGACCCAAAGTAGGATTCTAGAACCACAATTGCAAAGGAAACCTCTCAGAAAACATTATTCATCCAAAACACCATCTAGATGGACCCTAATTTTAAAATTCATTCCATCATCATAATCTACATGGAAAAGATATCAAAATTTAACACTCAAAAATATAATTCTATCTTCGGGGAACAATGATACCCAAAACCCCTTTGCTAGAAAAATTAGATGACATGTGCTTCTAAGTACACTATGTGTACCATCAAAGGTTCACCCATCCATGTACTTATACATAGCCTGGGAACACCTAGGATACACCCGTGTACTAGTACACAACCACACCCAACATTAGATCTACTAATGTATAATTACATGGCCAACCCCCCTCACATGGGGTTTTTTCCCAAGTACTTGGCCACATGGCCAAGAAACACTACATGGAATATACTCCCTGTAAATTGAATATAGTCTCAAAACATCAATATTAATATGTACATTATTACATGTCCAATTACCACTACATGGTGTGTACCTATGGAACACAGCATGTAGTCCCCAAATCACCACAAGCCCAAGTATATGGCCACATTGACATGTACTACTATAAAGAGTGTACTTTAAGTACACTATATTTAATTTTGGTAACTTTTTATTCCCTACTATTAAGAACACATGATATGTGTTCCCCAAACTACTAGTGTGATCGAGATTTCTAAATGGTTAACAACTTTTGAACCCCACAAGACCTCCAATTAGCCCTCAAAACTACCAGATCAACCTGATTTGTGTCCCCAACAAACTTAAAATAATATTAAAACAGAAAAATATCTATTATATGAGGAATTAAGGAGGAATCATTAAAAAGTGCCTAAATCCAGGTGGATACTATAGAATCTTTGATCAAATATGAAACTTGTAGCGATCGAATGATGATCTGAATCCTCTGAAGCTTTGTAGTGAACCCTCCCATCCCCCTCTCCCTATTCACTACCTCTCCCTCTTTTTATCTCTTAGATAAAGCCTCAAAGATGGGTGTTCTCATCAGAATCTAGTAAAAACTAAGTTAATGGGAAAAAAGATAAGATAATATCAAAAATAGAAAATGGGGAAAAAGAAGAAAAGATAAGGGGACTCTGCCCCAATCCCATTTCCCAATTCATGGTTTTGGCTCCATAACGAACCCCCCCTGCCCATTACAGATTCAATTCCAAACATGTAATTTTGATCTAACCCACCTAATGGACCCCGGAACACCCTGATAGGGGAGGGTGAATCAGGGTGTCAACTTTTTCATAAAAATTGACGGATCTTGACTCCATGTTGGTAGGAACCTATTAAAACTATCTTGATAAGAATGAGCAGTAAACAAACAAACACATGAAATGTAACAACATAAAAAAAGTTACATGGTTCTCTATTAAGGTATTGTCCAAGGAACATATTTCATCAGTGTTTCAGTCATACAAATATCCACTAAACATCACTAGATGTGGAGTAAAACATAATTTGTATAGTCACTATCTTCCTAGAACACTACCTTTATATTTTTTGGGATACTTCACTCTATCCCTTGGAACACATCTGATGACTCCCCCTAGCTCAATACATTGAGATAAATACACACACATTTTATGGAATTTTAGGTCCTTGCGTTTTCATTGAATCATTCATCCTCAACTGTAGATAGATGCTCTATTGAAGTCTTACTTTTACCTGTAGATGTAATCCAATTTTTTGTGCACTGTTAGTTCATTAACCATTCCACCACAAACTACCCTACTTCCTCTGTGAATGTTTCTGCTCCATATACCACCTCTGTGTACTACCTCCGAAAACCTCCTCCATGTACTTCCTCCACCTACTGCCTTCATGAACCACATCTTGGTACTTCTTATGTGTACTTCTTTCACGTACTTCTTCTTCTTCATGGACCAACTCATATTCCATGAATTTTTCTTTTCAAACCATCTTCCAGGATCCATCTTATGCAAACCATTATCCTTTGCGGGCTTCAGTACCCCACAATATTTCTCCTATGGAATTTATCCACAAACCACTTCTCCTTTGGGGGAATCCTCCTCAATAACCTCTTCTCATTCATGGGGTTTTCTACCCATGAAAAAATTCTGTACATGACTGAAATCCTATCTTATTTATAATACAAATTCTGTCATTGTAATGATGGGATTAGTGAACCTTATATAGGAAAATTGATATGAATATTCCACTAAATAAAATCTTACAAATCATTGATTTGGTATAACCATTGTGTATCCTTCTCCATCCATGAACCGTTTTTCATAGGTAGTCAACATACCACCTCTCACCCGTCTCACACACCTTTCTATGCCAACAATGATCTATCCTGTGAACCATTCTCCTTCCCGATGCGGCAAACATTCTAATGAGCTAGTTTTCATTCATAGTCCATGTACCGCACTTTTATAAGTAAATCTAATTCTATGTACCTCCCTTAGTATTCTATGAACTATGTTTTTTCACCACCTTCAACACAATTTTCATCTTGAACAGTAAGATTACTCGTCTTGGAAACTCCCTAATCTTCAATGTCAGGATTGTCAACAATTACAAACTGTACATCATTTCTAGAAAATGAAAGTCATGGATCCAACAACCTCAAATAGAATATATCATAGAAAAAACATGTGGGAAAAAATAATAATAATTATTTATTTATTTAATATTATTCCAAAATTAAGACTTCTTAGAATTCATAAAAAATAATTCCATAGGATAAACAATCTATTCGTTGTCAAATTAATTGGTAAAAAATTTTATTCAAAATATCCTCATAGGAGAAATTGATATTTTTCACTAAAACACCACCCAAGATAAAATATTCACATTTCCCTTATTTCCTAAAACCATACTGATGTAGTTTGTGACAAGATCCCCACTATAAATTCTTCATCCTCTAAGAAGCCTTAATGTATAACACCATAGTAGGATGGTATTTCAAGGACTTTATCAACCCATAGGGGTTCCATATAATCCTTATTAAAGGGACTACACCTATATCACCAAATATCACCTCACAAAATGATCTACTTGATAAGTCATCAAAATAAGAGTATTCATGGTTAAGTAAATTATAATTCTACAAAGAAGCTATCTTGGACAATGAAATATATGTTTTTATTAACACTTTAAAAAACTGAAACTCTATCACCAGTAAAACATACATAGTCAGGATAATATGAAGAAGAACCTAAGTACCTAAAACTATGCATAAAAAACAATACTCTTTCAATTGGACTAAGAGAATAAAAAACATAAATCGTAAAATCAAAAATCAAAAATCAATATCTCAAGATAAAAAACCTGCAAAAAAATTGACAAAAAGGCGAACAAAAATCACAAAACCCTGGTAAACTAGACGCCATGTCAGAAGAGGTGGTCATTATGCACCAGTCTAGAATCTATCACAAGATTTGATATATTCCTAGATCTCTTTTCTACTAACTCCAAAAATAGTAAGACAAAAAAATCCTATAATTCTATTTTGTCATGAACCAACCTAATTCAACCCGACCAAACACATAATCTGACTTGAAATAAGTCCGCAATAACACCTTCCCATATTTCATAGGCATCTCACCAGTAGTGAGGGAATAAAAGGATATAGTGGAGAAAATATGCACTCAAATTATAGTGTGGAAAAAAATAAATAAACTAAGCACACACAACAATACATAAATATAAGAGTGAGAATAAATAAATACAAAACTAAAAGAGGTTATAATAAATAGAATATAGTATACAAACTCAAAGTAATCTAAAATATATATAAACTAGTTACCCAATAGGCATAAAACATATAGAATAATATATAGAAAATAAATTGATATGGCTATGTTGTTACTCTCAGCAATACCAAATACCTAGTCTCCATGTCTATTGTAAATCCCCAGCATAAACTAAATATTTAACATGAGTGTCTCTTACTCGATCATGCAACACTAAGACTCTACAGTATCCCTTGTATCCTATGCTAAGCCAAAAAAATGATTTAAATTCTACACATAGATAGAGGTACTCATATAGTGGGTGTGAAACAAATCTCAGTAATCCAACCCCAACGGTGGTCCGGACATCTATAGTTATAAAATGTGTATGAAACACATGGTATGCCTAGTATGGTTGAATAGAGAGTACTAGAATAAAATAAAAAAAGTACATAACAGAAATAAAAAAATATGAAAACAAAAAGGAAAAAAAGAATCCAAGTGTTCTACCCTGATACATGAGGTAAATCTACCCTCTCTTTGGCCCCATCTAGAAGAATTAGGAAACATGGTTCACGTAGCCACACTATCCGGGATATATTCTTATTAAAGAAAAATATCCGAAAAATATTGAAATTAAAATAATAAAATCTTTACCCAGAGATCATATACAATATTTTTAAATAGAAGATCACATATACCAGGCTCTAAGAGTCCAAAGGAATTTTTTGAACTATCGGTAAGGATTCTCTATCGGCCTCATGAGGACACTAACATGTCCCTGAAGTTCTTTCGAACTAACTATGTGATAAATAAAATTTTACTTCATCTCAGTGCTTCATTATTAGGATATACACTCAAAAATCATTCCATGAGAGTGAAATAGCCCATATGGTTAGGGTGAAAAGTTTAACAAGGGTGGTTTCATTCCTCTATATCTTCCATTATCTCACAATACCAACCTATTGGAAACCATTCACTATAAGAGAAAAGTATAGATATTTTCAATGACAACACCCAGTTCACTAAAATACTAAAATCTGAATCTCTCATCCAGTCATGAGAAAGAAGATCTTCAAGCCTCTAAGCCTGAAAAATCAGTCACTAGGGTTCGCTTAACCCAAAACCTCTAACTACAATAGATGATATTGGAATCATCCAACTCATAGTTCAACACAAACGAGGAACACTACAGAGTCCCAAAAACCTCTTCTCATGAATGAAACCCTGCATGGGGCGTCTATAGAAAAATCATAACTTAGGACAGTCCTACAAAAATAAATCACATCTGGTATCATGAATCACATCCCAAATATCACTATTACCCAAAAAAGAAAACCTCAACCAGCACCTCACCTAGACGACTAACCACAATAAATACCTCAACCGAAATTGAATTCCTCAATATTTGTCCCTCATACCTATCTCAAACTCATTATACAACTCCACGTTCTACCAGACATCCCATGATGTCATCCCATCCTGAAGGATCTTACTTGTACAAAACACAATCAACCATATCTAAACCTCTAAAAACCAAACTGATAAATCTCATTGAAGAATCCACTCAGTACCACAACCCGACATCCATCCAAATAACCTAAATCATACCCAACTAGCATCCCCATCAAATTTTATTAAAAATGTCACCATCTTGTAGAGTCCTGATAACTCACAACACAACCCCTAAGAGGATTCAATAACCACAACCCCAATTGAATACGCCAATAAAACTCTCTCAATCAAAAGCATCATCCTCATGAAATCTAAATTTAAAATCGATTCGAAAATCATGATCTAAATGGAGAAATTCTTTGGATGAACTACACCAAAGTCAAATTATTCCTTTGGGGTGTAAATATACCAAAAAAACCCTTTGTTGGAAAACCTATGTGATGTGTAAATCTATGTACATTGTTTTAACCCATAAAGGTACACTAATCCATGTATATTAACATGGTTCAGGAACACCTAGGGTCTTCTTGTTTACAAATACACAACCACGACCTACAAAATGACTTCCCAAGTACTATTATGTAAATTTCCCCCTCACAAGGGCTATCTTCCCAAGTACACAGCTACATGGCCAAGTACCACTAAACAATGTGTACCACCAATAAACAATGTGTATTCTCTAAAAATTCATTTTCCCATATACGTGGCTATATGTAAAACTCCCACTACATGGTATTTTTCCATGTTACATGATGTGTAGTCCCTAAATACAATCATGTTTAAGTACTTGGTCACATGACCAAGTACTACTATAGGGCATGTTCTTTATGTACACAATTTCTACACTATGTAAACTATGTGTAATTCTAAAAAGTCCATATTCCCTAAACAAGAAGATCACAATACAAGTGTTCACCAAACCACACCCTATGTGATTGGTATATATAAATGGGATACCCTTTGTGAACCTCTTGAAACCCCTAATTAGACCTTCAAACTACTAGATCGACCCTCTAGGGATCCCTAAAAATAAAAAAATATATTAAAACATAAAAGTAACAATTTTAAATGGATTTATTGAAACAATATTAAAAAATCCAACCTCTAAGTGGAATCTTTTAAATCATTGATCTGATCCATGATCTTCAACAATTGCATAATGAATCAGCTCCTCTTGAGCTCCACAGTGACACCTCCCTTACCCCTCTCTATTATTCCTCCCTCTATCTCTCTTAATATCTTGTCCAAATCCCCTAAGATAGATTTCCCCTCATGCATGTGAATGAATCCAAAGGGAATAGTAAAAAATAAAATAAAATTAGAAATTTGAAAATGGGAAAATGAGATTTGGAAATGACAGGAAATGGGGGAAACGAACTAGCCCAAATGCCCAACCCAAGGTTATGAATACCCTTGAAACCCCTCCACCCCACCAATTCTAAACTCAATGATTATCTTATAATTCTAATACAATCCACCAATCATGATATATTATTGAATCAACATGCATGAATAAGTAAAATTTTATTAATTAAATATTAAATATTCCACCAAAATTCAGATGGCCTGAAATTCCTAAAAACAACTTCTTTAAGATTAAAACCCTACATTAGGACCAATGGTGAGGTTAGAAAAAGTATATGAGTTATCTTGATATGAAAATATCCATTCCCCCTCAAACATGACATGAGATAAAAAATAAAATTTCACTTATTTTTTTCTAACTATCACGACTCAGTTCATAACATGATTTTTCAATTTGGAAGTGTAGTTATGGAAAAAAGGGTGATGGTAATTTCATGGTGGATATTGTTACAATACACAATATACTTGATATGATATGTAAGGGTATTTAGGTTTTGGTTTTACCCTTAAATATAATTTACTCATTATGTGAGGAGCAGATATCATGGTATAAATGATTTTGGGGAGTTTGATTTAGTTTACATGAGTGAACATCATGGAATGATCCAAGTTATAACAAAATTAACCCATGTGTAGATGATGTAATTTTTCTAACCTTATAGTCATCATAAAATGGTGTTTATACTATTTATTAAGGAGTTTTTTGGGGTTTTAGTAATTTTTTAAGGATTTTTCCTAATGGGGTGAAATTTTATATTGTATATTTACCTTCAATAACCATATAAAAATTAAAAGAGTTGACTATGTCTGAAAAGGTGGATTATAAGGGAAATTGTTTTCATGATTTTTTATGGTTGATTTGACAAGTCCACCTCTTTTTTCATTAAAATCATGCCATAATACCATAAAATTCTATTTTTAGTAACAATTCAAAATCTCCTCCAAATTCCTATAGGTAATATCATTTTTTATATAACCCTAAGTAATTTGATTTGTATCTTTAGATATATTTGTGTTCCCTTCAATTTATTTATACCTTAAGTATTATAGATAAACCCTTTGTGATTTATGGTTATTTTATAACACCATAATATGTGTTCTCAACCTATACATCTTCTTAGAGATTTTGGAATAGTAGTTTACATTTAGTTTTTTAACCTTTGGTCATGGTTTTGATGGAGATTATTATACACTTTTCTTTGTAGATTTTTTTCATGTGGTCATTTCCATTCAATAAAAGCCCTTTATATATTCTTGTGAAATAATATATTGATCTTTTGTTGAGTAAGGTAATTCATATGTTCTCTATTTTATTTAAGAGAAGTTGTGAAACTATCATTCTTATATTTTCTTTGGTCAGATAGTGTAGACTAACCTATTAAGATAATGAAATGGGATATATTAAAGTTAATAGATGGTTTGATTCAAATTTGTTTTATATTAATCCATGATATTTCGCGTGATTGATAATTTTTTAATTTTCCATTAGAATTTTTTCTTTATATAGTAATATTTATGTTTTTGATGTGATTAAATAATTATAATCACTTATCACAAAAGGATAACCATTTAATGTAAATAAAAAAATTATTTCTAAGAAATATATGAGTTCTCTAATGATGATTACTCATTATATAATAATATTTTATGAATATATGATTAAATATGGATTAATAAAGTGATTTTATACTTGTTTTTGTTTGTTTTCATGTTTTTGATTTTGTTTCCCATGTTTTTGTTATTGAAACCTAAATTAGGGCTTGTTGTGTACTGTTTTAGGGTGTTGGAATTAGATGTGAAATGGATGATGTGACTTTTTTTCTTGCTGACATGGGGATATGTTATTATTGATGTTTTAGTAATGAATATGTTATTTTATGGTTATGAAATAGAAGCATATAGGTTGTGTGGAAAAAAGAAGTGGGTTTGTGTGATAGAAGTGGTTAGTGGATGGTGTTTATGGGGTAGTTTATGAGTCTATGGTTGGATGTTGATTTAGGAACTTTCATTGTTTCTTGGTTACCTGGAATACAGTGGGAATAAATAGAATATGGTTGGTAATGATGATTATCATGATGACCGTATGGCTATTGATGAAATATTAAAATTTAAAATTAATAGATAAGGGCTGTGATAGATGTTTCTAATATAAAACGAATGGTTACATATAAAATATGGACAACTGAATGGAATAATTAATTTTATTTTTCTATAAAAATATTAAAATGGATTCCTGATATGGTTAGATTTGAATGAGGAAATTTTTTATGGCTATTTTGGGTCAAACTATTGGACCATTTTGTACGGTAGAGATGATATTATTACGAGATAATAGTAGTGTGGATGGGGTAATGGCTATGAGACTTAATGGATTTATTTTGGTGTAAACCCTTGTTCTCAGTTTGAATGTGGTTGTAATAAATTTTTTCTATTATATTTATTTATTATGAACCCCATCCAAGTGATTAAACCTTACCAACACCAAAATGGATTTGGTTTCTTGTATTTTCCCAATAATCAACATTGGTGAGGTAATAGATGACTAAATACCCCTTATTTTTTGCTCTCACTTAAACCCATGGACTGATTATGATGCATGAGCGCTTATGGATAGAGGATATTGTGAAAGTAATTTGACGTGATGGGTATGTGATAGAGGATTTGACACATACTGGGGTCAAGAATGGTAAGAGTATGTAATAAGGTTAGTATATTTTTTATTTATGATACCCTTCTTTGATGATTATGTGATGTGTGGTTATGATGCGGTGATAAGTGGTTGTGTTAGGTGGCTTGAGATGGTATTTAGTATGAGGTTATGACGTTTATGTGGCCATGTATGTTGTACAAGGTGTTCTTATGTGGTTATATAGAAGGATGGAAGAACCATAACATAATTTTTTGGGGAGTGAGAGAGATTAACTATTGGTAAAGTTCCTATGGGGTTCCTTTTTACTATATTCTGTAGATATTTTGTTATTATACGTGGATATGATATTGGTTGAGTGAGCCTTTCAAGGTTTTGTGATATATGACATGATGTAGGTGTAAGTCGGTTCTCCTATTTATTCACCGACCTTTTAGTATGATTCGTCCAAATTTTCCTAAGAGGTCATGAGAAGAGACATACATAGTATTATTGTATAATCATGCATATATATAAATATATTTTTTCGGATACTCAGAGAGATTTGGTCACAAGTATGGAAATTAATAGCCTAAGGCATAAAGATGTTGTTGGATTCACTATCATAAGAAATTTCTTTTGATATTTTATTTTTGATACATTGTTATATATGAGCATTAAATTCCATACCAGATATTTGTCTTATTTTTTACTAAGTAATTGATGGGTGGTTTTTTTATCTTGGGATTTAGAGGTTAATGCTTCCCAATTTTTTATTCCCTTGACGCAAGTATCTGACTAGTTCTAATTGGATGTGTGCTTCTAGGGACACCCTCTTCATCACAACAGGACTATGAGGTGTTCCTTGTGGGGGAAGGTTGTCACAAAAATTAAGATATTGAAAACTATGGAATATTTCTATCAAATATATTATATTTTTCTTTTTTATCAATATCTTCATAAATTTTGTTTGTGTATTGATATTAAAATATAATGGTTCTGATATATTTAATAAATTTATTACATTGCAAAAAATTAAAATAAATAGTCATGATAAATGTTTTCTATAATTTATGAGGATCATAGTGATATATAGGAGACATAAAGAATGTTTTTCCATGATTTTAAAATATTTGGGATATAGAGTTCAAGGATTGATGGTTTAAAAGTGGATTTAATACAGTAGATGAGTTATTTTATATAACTTTTTATGGTTTTTATTTTTATTCATTATTATTCATGGATAACATTGTATTTTCATGTTTTTAGGTATTTTTAATTGATTTTAATTAAGATATATTCATGGATTGTTCGTATTTAATTTAATTAGTGATTTAACTAAATTACCCATTATTTTGTAATTTAAATAATTATATAATTTAGTATCGTCATTTAATAATTATTAATCAATTATTTATTGATTTTCAATCAATAATGAATCGATAAATATATAGAAGAGAAGATAATCGATTGACACGAATATCATTAAAAAAATTTATTTTTACAATATTCATTAATGAAAATAAAATAACTGATATTTATTACATCACAGTGACCAACATAATTACCATTAAAAAAATTATAATAAGGATTTAGTGATGATATACATTTGATATGATTGATGAAATTAATTCATGGATAATTTTTTTAAATGTTATTTTGTAATTATGGTTCAAACACCGTGTTATTTTTTTTATTTGAATATTTATTTTAGTTTCGGTGAAATTATAACTAATGGATATCAATTATTTTAATAATTATGTAACTATTAAATTTAATATATTTCAAAATAGAGTTATAATTGTCCTCCTTAAAGAAAAATTATCCATGGATATTGATTCACTAAACCTTCATTTAATTAATTTATTACTATAGAGGCACAAATTTCATTTAGATCTATAATTTGTTTTCATTTATGTGATATAGTTTTTTAATGAGTTTAGAGATGGATTCTGGAAGATCAAATGATATTTTGTTGAAATTTTAGTCATCTACACAAATCATGTAATGATATGGTGTATTTAACCATTATTAATTGGTTGATTGAGTTAGATAATTTGGATCATTATAGACTATTGGTTTTATAGTGATTAGTGAGGATTAAATAAGTTGCTTTTATTATTTGATGATTTTCATTCCTGGATATTTTGGTGTTTCTTGATTTTTGATCTTTCCACAAAAATATTTGGTGTTTCAGCACAATATGAGTGGGTGAAATTCATATTCTAGAACGTGGGATAGGGATCTCACTATAATTTTTAGGAGATAAATCTTGGTGATGTTATGACTCTATTTTCACCCTAATCTAATTTAATATTATTAATTTTTAGATTATCTTTGGCCATTTTATTTCAATGAGATAGCGCAATAGATTTTAGATGTTCATAAAACCCTCACTGGTTGTGCCATGACACAAGGTGACACGCTTTGTGTCACACCCTGACCTAGTTCAATCATTAAATAGTTACTACTCTAGTTTTTTACATTCCCTAAAATGGACCTCCATGTATGCTATAGACTACTGACTAGCAGTGAGGGTATAGAGGTGGTATAATGGGGACACTACACCATATGGACTAATAATAAATGTAATTGATGAAAATATAAATTTATGTTAGTGGATGAAAATAATTAATACTTTACATATAATAATAACCAATAACAAAGTCATTACCAAATTAATAACCACACATTAATATTCTAAGTAATAGTGAATGTAGTCAATACATAGACGGTCATATATACAATAGTAATATAAAGACAGATAAAATAAATAAACAAAATAAAAAACTCTTATAGGTAGAATGATTACATTCTGGGCCCCCAACTAAATGTCAAGTCCTAATACAGAAAGTGTAATTGTAAAGAGACACAATATAGGGTCCCAAGATTCTACCAAGAGATCTATTCAAGTATAAATTGGTAGCCCAGATAGGGTAAGAGGAAACATTTCTAAGCCTCTACTGATAATATCTACTAAAATACACCATGTGGATACTAAAAGTAATGGTATATAGGTAAAATTATATATAAATAGTCTTTTTGATATCAGTTATTCATGGGACACCTTTCCAGCAATACATTATTCTACCTAAGTTGTAATATATCTGAGCATTTTACCTTTTATATAAAGGGAATCTGGATCCTTAGTATACAACAATGTTTTCCATGTATAATGATAACCATATGAGATTTCATATTTAAATAAGGGCATCAGGCCATGTATCTAACCAAGGAGACATGGAATATCATTTTCAACAATTTCAAACAAATAATAAGGAACACTATTTCCAATAATGAGTAATTACATTCACATGACTACAATAAATAATGTATAAATCCAATTTGAATAGTGAGGAATTATATGTCCTTGATTTCAGTAGATAATAGGGAACTCTATGTCTACAACATCAATATATAACGAGGAATTTCATATCCAATAATGAGGAACATCATGTCCCTGATTTCAAAAGATAATAAAGGACAATATTTCCATAACATGAATAAATAATTAATAATTCCATGTCCATGATTTTAATAGAAAATAAGGAACATTGTGTCCATAACCTCAATCAATATTGGGGAAGGGAATGTTCAATATGGAGGAATGTCCTATCTATTATTTCAATAGATAATGTGGAACACCTTTTCAATAACAACAATAATTTGTAAGGAACACCTTGTCTAATAATGACTATAAATTGATGATGATAACTATGTCCAACACCTTTTAAAAATTCATAACTCACTCAATAAAATATTCCTTGCGAGACAGTCTACAGAATGCTGTATCGAAACTTGATTATAATTCAAGGCCTACTATAATTAACATGTAGGTTTAATTAACTTATTTAATATAGGTCATGGAATACATCCAATTCGATTTTATAATCACTTATATAATTTATTATTCATCTCATTATCATGGATAAAATGTTCTATGTTAATATACATGAAAAAATACAAATTAACATTGTTCATTTCATTTAATAATTCACTTCAAGAGGTGAGAAGTTTCTTGTAAGGATATATTCCCTTTTGAAACTCATACATCTCATTAAATTATTACATTCAATCACTCATTCATAATTGAGAGGGGTATAAGTGTGTGTTTATTTCATTTAACCATCATTTAATTCATTAATTATTCACACTAGTAAGTGGAAAATTATACAAACCCAAGTGGTGGTTTTGGTATAATAGGCAATCAATAGCCTTCATAATCATTTATTTTAACTCACCTACGTGGTGTTACATGTTTAGTTTTTTAACCTGAAACATTGTTAATGTGCGTAGTGAAATCATGGGTTTCTTATAGCTATTTAATTTAAAAAAATAACATTTTAGGAGTAATGCATGATAAGTCTAGCATGTGGAACAATCATAAAAATTAAAAAAATATGAATATTTTAGTGAAAAAAGTTGTACCACCTACCACATGAATATGAATATTTACTCATATATTATCAAGCATTGATTTTAACAATGATGATAGAGATCAGAATGATAGAATATAACCCAAAAGATAGTGCATATGATCTCACATGGAAACGACATCCCAGATGATGTGATAAACTAATAAAAAAACAAGATGAATGATAAAATAACTAAGGCTGATCCAAAAAAACCAACAGAAATCGATTCCAATCTTTAATAAGATAGATACATTAATTATTATGAAGAAAATGATTGAGAGATCCCTATTGAGTTAATAAGGTTTTCCTTATGACATTTCCATTTCTCTTTGTCTTGAAAATCACAAACACCTTATACATAAGAAAATCTATATTTTATTTCTATAAGGAAAATTTCCTTCACAAAGGAATTTACCCCTACCATGTTTTCATTTCTTATATCAATATTTTTCTTAATTATAAAAATTGGATTCATATCTACAATCTCGGAATCATATAATACTTAGATATGAAGCATTCTGTTTTAGGATCCGAATTCTGGATACGAACTCTAATGAAGTTCCATTCCAAATTTTGGATACGAACTTTAATGAAGTTCCACTCCAAATTCTGGATACGAACTCTCATGAAGTTCCACTCCAAATTCGGGATACGAACTCTCATGAAGTTCCACTCCGAATTCCGAGTATGAACTCTCATGAAGTTCCACTCCTAATTCTGGATACAAACTATCTTGTAGTTCGACTCCGAACAATAGATACAAACTCTCATGTAGTTTGAATCCAAATTTGGATTACAAACATATCTAAGTCCTGACTCTGAGTTCTCTAAATTCAGACTCCAAACACTTATGTGTTCTAACTCTAAATTCGCATGGACTCTGACTCCGAACATTGTATGTTCTGGTTCCGAATTCTAGTGAAACCAGAATCCAAATTTCCTTGAAACTCAGACTCCGGATTTCTACAGAATTTAGGTTCTGAATTCCTACAAAACAGAATCCAAATATCTCTTTATTATAGACTCTGAATTCCATTATGGGTAGACTCCGAAGTTTTATTTTCTTACATTTCATTCTTCAGTTTTACTTATGATTACACTTGTTTCTTTACAAAACGATGTCGTGCTTTCAGTTATTGACTAACTGTTGGTTGAGTGACACGTTTACAGGTCCCACCAAAATTCAAGGAAAAAAATGACCGTTGGAGGAGGGAGTCGACCGTTGGAACATCGCCTATAAATAGGAGCTCATTTGAAAAGAAGCGACAACACTTGACAACATCTTTGACTTTGGTGCTTACATGCTGTTGAAGTGATTTCTAGAGTGAGAGGCTCTTATCAACTCTCATGATTTGTGCAGAAAGTTTGAACAGCTTGTTCAAACATTACCTTGTGCAGATTTGCTTCGTGAGACTTCAATTGTTGCTGATTACAATCGAGGGATTCCAGGGATAAGAAGACAGAGGTTCCAATACCTTGAAGTTGAGGGCTTCCTTGATGAGGAATACATAGGTGCCGACTACCTAACAGTTTTGGGCTTGCAGGAATAGCAAGACAGACTCCGATCATCGTATCGAGGGCTTACCACGGTGTGGGTAAGACAAAATTTCTTTATATTATAAATAAGGGACCTTTATCCAAGGTTGTCGGATACCCTTCTCTTTGGGTTAAAAGACTTATTACTTGTTACTTTTTTTTACAAGTTTGTCCGCTGCATTTTGCATTGTGAAGGAAAGTATAACTTTCTTCTACTTCCTTACTTTTACTCTGATTTAGTTAGATTCTATATGCTTTAAGGTAAAATCTTAGCTGGTGTAAACTTTTGTTAAGTTTCATTTCCGGAATCACTTTTCTAGAATCAAGAAAGTCTTTAGAACATAGAGGTGTAGTGAATTTTGGTTATCCAAAATTTCCTAAGGGAATTTTTTAAAAGTACACAATTCACCCCCCTCTTGTATTTATATCTCACTGTACTTATTCGATCCTACGTTTGTAATTACAGAGTATATCATAATTAGAGTCATACCATCCTAACAATTGGTGTTAGAGGACTTGGTTCAATCTAAATTAATCTCACGATTATATTCAGAGGAGTTTTTTTAACGTTCGGAATTGAACAACCGGATTCATATTTACATATTCATACATTTCAGAATATATTTTTCAGAATCATAGTTCGGATTCAATTTTTTATTAGAGATACAATTTTTCTTACTTAGAATATTTTCTCTTGTTTATAAACTTATACTTCTAATAAGTTTTTGTTCTAATGTTTTTCCTAAGGATTTCATGTTTAAATGTTGGTTTTATCGACAACCTAAATCCTACTAGACCACCTATCATTGATGGTAATGATTATGAATATTGGAGAGATCGTATGAATACTTCAATTATCAATACTGGGGTAGATAACATTGTCATGCTTACCGGAGGATACAAAATTCCTGATAAGGATGATATTGGTTTTACTAATCAAGAAATGCATGAATACCAACTCAACTATAAGGTACACAATACTTTATGTTGTTCAATGACTAGGAACATATATAACCAAATTTCTTCTTGTGAAACAGCTAACAGTATATGGAAGAAACTTGAATTTACACATTTTGGTATATCTTAAGTAATTGATACTAGAAGATCCATTCTTAGAGATGAGTATCATGGTTTTAATTTTCCTTCTGGAACACCAATTTGGAAGGTGCAACAGAGATTCATGACTATTGTGAATAGCTTACAATCTATGGGAGAGAAAGGTCAAGATGATGAAGCTCTTGTTGACAAGATTATTGACATCATGGCGAATGATTGGGAATCAAAGAGAACTATTATCAAATAAAACAGAAAGGTTACTCAAATTTCTCTTGATCAACTATTTGGAACTCTTCTTCAACATGATACTATAATGACGGGAGATGCTGACAACATAAAGAATAAGAATGGGAATGGCAGTGTTACTTTTACTACAATTTCAAATCACATGAAAGCTAAGACTCTTGAGAGAATTACTAGATCCAAATCTAAGAAGGTTATTATCCAATCCAAATTTAGTGAGAGTGAAATCTCATAAAATGAGTTAGAAAATCTTGCTCGAAGGATGAACAAGATAGCTGGATAGAGAAATTTCCAATCCAAGTATAAGAAGAAGGAAAGGAAAGATAAGAATGATTCAGAGGTTACATGCTATAAATGCAAGAGAGTTGGCCACATAAGACCTGATTGCCCTATTCTCAAGAAGAAAGAAAGAAAAGAGAGGCATTATGAAAGGAACTAAAATAAGTATTACAGGTCCAATTCTAAGAAAGTTCAGAAAGCTAATGACACATTGATTGCCAGTGGTGGTGACTCTTTAGATGAATCTTTGGACTGTGAATCTTTTGGATAGAGGAATCTTGGACTTATAGACAGGCTACCTATTGATAATCATTGATTTATGGCTAGGGTACACAATGTTGAATCATTGAACAACATTTCTCTAAATTCTAATGATAGTAAATATTATAACTCTTTGTATGAAGAATATTCTTCTGATGAAGAAAATACTTTACCTACCTATGAAGAAGTTTCTAGGTTTGATGAAATTCTTGAGATTGAGAACTCCAAACTCTTGAAAAAGCTTGATAAGGAAAACTCTAGGAATACTATTCTTACTAAGGAAATATCAGATCTTTCTAAACATCTTGATAAGAAAAATGCTGATATTTAATGTATTTCAAAAAATCTTGAGGAAGTAAATTCTGCGAAGAATAATCATTCCAAAGATTTAGAAAATGTAATTTTTAAGAAAGTTGTTTTCGAGTCTAGCTCAAAATAAAATGTTTTTGAAGACAAGAACCTTGTTATAAAACTCAAATCGTAAATATTTTCTTTTAATAAGTGTTTGTAAAACTTTACCCTAGGTAAAGAAAATTCTGATAAAATGTGTTCACAATTTTGAACTCAAAGGAATACTTCTGGTTTTGGTTACACTGTCTCCAAACTGATTTTTTGTAACAACTACTTTGTTCCTCAAAGTGACACATTTTGAACAAAGTGTCAATGTGGTGGTCACTGGGCAAAGAAATGTTCATTAAAAAACCCAATCTTTAGGATTTCATAAGGATTATTTTTATATGAAAATGTGGGTACCCAAAATTTTACTTTCTAAAACTTTCATATCCAAGCAAGTCTAGATTCCAAAAAACCTAACTTTTTCTTATTTTCAGGAAAATAGGGAAAGTTTCAAAAATAATATATGGTACATGGACAGTGGATATTCTTAGAATATGCCTGGTAACAAAAACTATTTTGAAAATATTATCAAGACGAAAGGAGTAAAAGTAACTTTCAGAGATAATGCTCAGGGAGAAATTATTGTTATAGGTAACATCATTATTCCTGGAAAAACATTGATTTTAAATGTTCTGTTTGTTAAGGGTCTTAAGCACAACCTCATCAGTATAAGTCAATTATGTGATGAAGGATACCTTGTGAATTTTAGGAATGATAAGTGCTTAGTACAAAATTACAAGGAATAATTTATTCTTTTTGTCAATAGGAAAGAGAATGTTTACACACTAAACATAGAAAACTATATGAGCCCGGACTTACCTTGCCTTAGTGTAGTGGAAGATCATTGTTGGTTGTGGAATATAAGTTTAGGACATTGTAACCTTGAGAACTTATGTAAACATTATAAGAAAGGTTTAGTTAAGGATCTATCAGATCTTAGATTTGATTCTTCAAAAGTTTGTGACCCTTGTCAATATGGAATGAAAAATAAATCAAGTTTTAAATCAATCGGTGAAGTATCAAAAACTGATGCACTATTGTTGGTGCACATGGATCTTTTTGGTCCAACACAAACTGCAATCATTGGGGGAAAGTTTTATGTATTTTTCTTAGTTGATGATTAAACTAGATTTACATGGGTCTATTTTCTACCAATGAAGTCTGAAACTTTTTCTTATTTCAAAAGATTTAGAGCCCATGATAAAATTGATAAAAACCATCCATTGAAAACTATACATAGTGATCATGGAGGAGAATTTAAAAGTTCTGATTTTGAAACTTTTTGTAGTAGAAAATGTATTACTCACAACACTTCATCACCCAGAACACCTCAACAAAATAGTTTTGTTGAAAGAAGAAATATAATTCTTCAAGAGATAACTAGAACCATGTTGAGTGAGTATTTTGTAGACAAACCTTTTTGGACTAAATCTGTAAGTACTGCATGTTATACTATAAATCGAGTTTTGATTAGGCCTTTTTTTATTAAAACTCTTTATGAGTTATGGAATGGTATAAAAACTAGACTGTCCTACTTTGAGGTTTTTGGATGCAAAGTATTCATTCTAAATATTAAAGATAACTTACACAAATTCGCACCAAAATCTGATGAAGGAATTTTCATAGGGTACTCCACAACTTGTAAGGCTTATGAATTTTTCAACAAAAACACTTTTACTATTTAAGAAACAGTACATGTCAAATTTGATGAAACTGATCCCTTTGTATTCAAATAAACTCATCCTACATCCTCAGATGTGTTTTCAAAAACTGATTATCAACCATTGATAGAAAAGCCTTCTGATAAGGAAAATGTTCAAGAATATGCTTCTGAAACATTTACCCTAGAAGATTTCCTACCCTATATTGATGAACATGTTCTTCAAAACACAAATCAGTCGTTTCTTAAAAATCATCATAGTGATATCATCATTGGTGATGTCAATCAACTTGTAAGGACTATAAGTTCCTTAAGAAATGAAGTAGAACATCTAGCATTCCATTCCCAATTAGAACCAAAAAACACTTATGAAGCTTTAGGAGATGATGATTGGATAAAATCCATGCAAGATGAACTAAATGAATTTGAAAGGAATAAAGTCTGGACCTTGGTTGAAAGACCTAAGGAAACTTCTATAATTGGATTAAAATGGGTTTTCGGAAATAAGTGTGATGAAATTGGAATCATCGTAAGAAATAAAGCAGGATTAGTTGCTAAAGTCTATAATCAATAAGAAAGAATAGACTATGAAGAAACCTATGCTCCAGTAGCTGTACTTGAATATATTCATATTCTACTTGACTTTTCATCATTATTCAATTATAAACATTTTCAAATGGATTTGAAATGTGCTTTACATAATGGTTATGTTCAAGAGGACGTTTTTGTTGAAAAACCTCCTGGATTTGAAGACACAAAACATCCTGATCATGTTTTAAGACTTACCAAATCATTGTATGGCCTTAAAAAATACACACGAGGTTGGTATGATAGACTTACAAGATTTTTTCTTCAAAATAACTATGTTAAGAGAAATTAATATCCAACCCTTTTTATAAATAAAGATAAGAAAAATGTTTTGATTGTTCAAATTTATATTGATGACATTATATTTGGTTCAACTCAGCAATCTTTAACTGATTCATTTGCAGATCTAATGAAATTTGATTTTGAAATGATTAAGATGGGTGAGTTAACATTTTTCTATGGTTTTAGAAGTTTTTAAAAACCAGAAGGAATCTACATATCCCAACATAATTATATTAAATATCTTCTTAAAAAGTATGGGTATGACAACACTAAGAGTATAAGTACTTCTATTGGTACCTCAAACACACTTGATCTGGATAAAGCTGAGAAACCAGTAGATCAAACATCTTTTAGGGGAATGATATGAAGTCTACTTTACTTGACATCTATTTGATCAGACATGATGTTTTCAGTATGCTTATGTGCAAGATTTCAATCCAATCCTAAGGAATCTTATTTAAAGGCAGTGAAAATAATTTTTCACTACATAAAGGGAACCACAGATCTAGGACTATTTTATACTTCTAGAAATGATTTTATCTTAAAAAGTTTTTCAGATGCTGACATTGGTAGATGTAGAATGGATAGAAAGAGTACATCTGGAACTTGTCATTTCTTAGGAGATTCATTAGTTTCTTATTCTTGCAAGAAGAAACATTCTGTATCACTATCTACTGCTGAAGCTGAATATGTAGCAGCTGGAAGTTATTGTTCTCAATTTTTGTGGATACAACACACACTCACAGACTATGGCTTGAGTTTTCCTAAGACTCAAATTTTGTGTGATAACACAAGTTACATTTCCCTTAGTAAAAACCCAGTACATCACTCCCATGCAAATCACATAGATATTAGGCATCCCTTTCTTAGGGATCACACCCTAGAAAAATATAACATTCTTCAGTTTATCGGAACACATGATCAACTTGCTGATATTTTGACAAAATAATTACCTTCCTATAGATATGAATACATTAAACAGTAGTTAGGGATGATAACCATGAGGTAATCTTCCTTCATTATCTTCTTTTTGAACTATTCTCTTTACAGTAATAAAATCATTTTCATAGTGGGGTACAACTCCGTGTAAGTTTTTTAAACTTTTCTGTTGTTTTTTTTTAATTTTGTAATGAAGTTTTTGTACTGGAAATATTTTGTAATGATGTTTTCGTTCTGGAAATTTTCATAACGAAAATTTTCGTAATGAGAATTTTCATAATCAGAATTTTTGTAATGGAAGTTTTCTTACTCATACTTTTTGTACAAGAGTTTTGGCACTCAAAGTTTTTCCAATAATCTTTTTGACTTTAAATTTTTCATAGTGAGTTTTTCTTAGTAAGTTTTCCATACTTAAATTTTCTTCAAGATGAATATAACATATTATGAATAAACTTCCTGACAATCCTAAAGGTATGATCTTCTTACTTAAGTTTCCGTACTCATATTTTTTTCATGCTGGTGTTTTCTTTTATATTTTTCGGATTCATTTCTTCTTAAATCCTAATGTTTTTGTTAAAACCTCAAAATATCGGATTCAAGATTTCCTTGCAGGCATGTTTTCAACAATCAGATCAGATCAAAGATTTTTTCAACCGTTAGATTGGTTTTCGAAGTTGAAAGGTCACCTCCATCGCCTATAAAAATGGGACCCCTAATGTTGTCCCACATCGTTTTTAAAGCCCTCGTGTGTCGAAGCTCTTCCTAAGTTAATAAAGACTATTCTGAATATTTCACTGCTCCACCATTCTGAATGTCTGTAGAAGCAACTTCACATGAAATGTCTACTATCAAACCAATCTCAAGTTGGTTAGTCTATAGGGAAAGTTTGTTCCATCCGAACATTGTTAATCGTTATAATTCTCTTATTGCTAAGAATATCAAGCTAAATGGGTGGGAAGATTTCTAAAAATCAAAAACAAAGGATCGTGATGTTTTTTATATGGATTTTCTTGTATAATTTTGTGAGTCTGTTTCCTTCTATGAAGTAGATAGCAGAGAAAATTTTTACTTTAAGATCTATGGAATGACTTACAAGAATTATTACACCAAGGCTGCATGTTTGGTGGGCTTATCATATGATGTTGAAGCCAAATTTTGTTCAAATAATTTACCGGATGTGCATGGAAGTTTTAGCAAAATGAAGGCAATGGACTGCCTTGGACTCAAAGATGAAAAAACAGCAAAGATTACCCATCTATCCACCAACAACTGGATTTGGCAGTTCTGGGTTCAAGGGTTTTTCATTTTGAGATGAGGTGATAAGGATAACCTAAAGAAACGTGATATTTACATCTTTTATTTCATGGAAAATCTAATAAATATCAATATGATGAGGCACATTTTTACTATAGTTCATAACATCAAGAATGGGACATTGAAAGCTCAAATTATAATGTATCCTTCTCTTCTCTCCAAGATTATTATTCGGTGTCTTGATTCTCTCAATGTTGCTTGCACTTCTAAGGTGAGGAATTATAAGGTGATCCTGATCAGTGATGACACCTTAAAGAGGATGAAAGTCGGTTTTTCAAAACAGTCAGGTGAGTTTTATGATCTGCCAGAGGAGGATGCAGAAGCCGTTCCAGAAAATGTAGAGAAAGTTGAACCATCTAAAAAGGAAGGGAAGAAGAGGAAGATGAAGTAAGTGGTGGGTGAAGGGAAGACCCCTAAAGCTAAGGAAACCCAATCCTCACCTACCAAGCCAAAGAAACAGAAAGCATATCCAGATGAGGTGGTTTCTAAAAGGAGGGAAGATAAGGAGAAAAGAAAAGAAGGGGAACCTTAGTTTGGATTGGACCCCGCTGAAGCTAAGTCCTTAAGGGAGAAGACTGGTGAATACATTGAGAAGGTAGAAAAAGAGAAGAAGATGAAGAAGAAGATGTCTGAAGTTGAAGTTGTACAATCTCTTTTGAGAGACACAAATTTAGTTTCTGAGAAGATTCTCATACCAGAAACTTTTGTTGTTCAACCATTACCGTAGACCCCTGGAAAGAACTAATTCACTCCGGAAAAACATAAAGAGAAATAAGTAGTAGAAAGAGTAGAAGAATAAGAGGAAGTAGAAGAAGAATAATAAGAAGAAGAAGAAAGTGGTGATCTAGATGACTTGATTAAACAAGTTGAGTAATATCAAGAGAAGGCAAACCCATCAGAAAAAATTACCACTCCAAACTTCTGAGGCCGAGTCCTCAAAGCCTGTCACTCCTGGAAAGGGAGATGAAAAACATGGTAAGATAGATGATGACAATGAAGAAGAGGAAGAAAATGAATTATCTAGGGAAGAAATCTATGAGAATCACATTCTTAAAGAAGGAGAAGAGAAGGAGAAACCTGATGAAGACAAGATAGTTCAACTATCTGAAAGTAATGAAGAATCTCCTAATGAGGAACCCATTACGAAAGTTGATAAGGGTGAAAAAAGTGCTTATGGGCACCCCAAAAAAAGATATCATAAGGAAGAAGGATGTTGGTGGCTCTTCATGAAGAAATATGGTTGAAATTAACGAAGAACAATCCCTGAGCAAGGTGTACGATTGAGAATCATCTACACTGGGACATGATTTTGTTGTTGAATCTTTGAAGAAATTGGTGGATAAAATTATGATATTTCCCACCATAGACTCCAGATGCAAGATCCTTCAACACAGCCTAAATCAGAAATCAGAATCTATATCCATGGTGATGGATAAGTGTATGAAGATTGAGACTGAGCATAGAAATTTTCTCAACAATTATGATTTTCACAGAAAATCATGCAACAAAACCACTCTATGGTCAAAGAAAATTGATGATGACATGGAAGAGCTTGATCAATTTCAGAATGATGTAAAAGAAAATTTTGACACCGAGGATTCCAAGATGAAGAATCTCCAGGATAAGCTGACCCTTGAACAAAATACTCGGAATCAACGTGTGAGGGATCTGAATGGGAAGCTTAACTCGGTTGCTCAAAACTAGAATGGGGAAAGAAATATCCGGATTGAGATTGAAGAGAAGCTTGTGAATCAGGATGAAATTCTTAAGGCATAGTTTGAGGCTCTGATGGTTCATGTTAAAAGGATTAAAGCCTTATAAAAACTAGCTGAGGAGTACTAGAAAGACTTGAAGAAGCTGAAAACCTTGTTAAAGAAGTTAATCCCCAAGGAAAAGGAAGACAAATAGACCAATCCGTTTTTTATTGTAATGACTTTCCTTGTAAAAAAAATCATTCAATTCTAATGAAATATATGGTTTTTTGTATCTTCTGTTATTATGAAATAATGTTTAAGGTACATTATTTCCTTTCCATTCCCTTAAATTCTTTTTGAAAATCACAAAGGGGGAGAAGGAAAAAGAACTACTCAAAAGGGGGAGAAGGAAAAATATAAAAGAGAGAAGAAAAATTTCTAAGATAAGAACTGTCCTTAAGTAAGGGGGAGTTTCTCATTACGAAGTTTTTCATTCCCATGATAATGTAAACTCCATTCCGGAAATCCAGAATACAATCCTTAGAGTTCCTAAGCCTAAGGGAGAGTTAGTTGTATTCACCATCATCTATGAACAAGGGAGATAAGTTTTAATTTCAATGTCTAATGAAAATTTTTTAAGTCCATATATTCTTTTTCAAAAGGTTGTTTGTGCTTTCCAAAAATGGATAGATTGTTGAGTCAATAAGGTTTTCCTTATGACTTTTCCATTAATTTTTGTTTTGAAAATCACAAACACCTTATACTTAAGAAAATATATATTTTACTTATATAAATAAAATGTCCTTCCCAAAGGAATTTACCCCTACCATGTTTTCATTGCTCATATCAATATTTTTCTTAAGTATACAAATCATATTCATATATAAAATCTCGGATTCATATAATACTTAGATATGAAGCATTCTGTTTTAGGATCCAAATTCTGGATATGAACTCTAATAAAGTTCCATTCTGAATTCTGGATGTGAACTCTAATGAAGTTCCACTCTGAATTATGGATATGAACTCTCATGAAGTTCCACTCCGAATTCTAGATACGAACTCTCAGGAAGTTCCACTCTCAATTCTGAATACAAACTCTCATGAAGTTCCACTCCAAATTCTGGATACGAACTCTCATGTATTTCGACTCCAAATTATGGATACGAACTCTCATGTAGTTCGACTCTAAATTCTGATTACGAACTTATCTGAGACCTGACTCTGAGTTCTATAAATTCAGAATCCGAAATCTTATGAGTTCTAACTCTGAATTCCCATGGACTCTGACTCTGAAGATTGTAAGTTCTGGTTCCAAATTCTAGTGAATCTAGACTCTAAATTTCCTTGAAATTCAGACTCTGGATTTCTACAAAATTCAGGTTCTGAATTCCTACAAAACAGAATCTGAATATCTCTTTATTATAGACTCTGAATTCTATTTTGGTTAGACTCCAAACTTTTATTTTCCTACATTCCAAACATCAATTTTACTTATTCTTACACTTGTTTCATTAAAAAACGATGTTTTGATTTCAGTTATTGACTAAATGTTGGATGAGTGACATGTGTATAGGTCCCTCTGAAATTCAAGTAAAAATATAACCGTTAGAGGAGGGAGTCGACCATTGGAGCTTCGCCTATAAATAAGAGCTCATTTGAAAACAAGCAACAACACTTGACAACATCTTTGAAATTGGTTCTTACGTGCTGTTGAAGTTATTTCTAGAGAGAGACGCTCTTGTCAACTCTCAAGATTCATGCAGAATGTTTGAATAGCTTGTTCAAACTCTACCTTGTGGAGACTTGCTTCATGCGACTTTGATTATTGCTGATTACAATCGAGGGTTTCTGGGGATAGGAAGACAGAGGTTCCAACACCTTGAAGTTGAAGGGTTCCTTGCTGAGGAAGGTAGAGGTGTCAACTACCTGATAGTTGAGGGCTTTCGGGGATATCAAGACAGACTCTGATCTTCGTATCGAGGGATTTCCCTGGTGTGGGTAAGACATACTTTCTTGAATGTATAGATCAAGGGACCTTTATCTAAGGTTTTTGGATACCCTTCTCTTTCGGTTAAAAGACTTATTACTTGTTACTTGTTTGTGTTTCAAGTTTTTCCTCTGCATTTTGAATTGTTAAGGAAAGTATAACTTTCTTATACTTCCTTACTTGTACTCTGATTTAGTTATAATCTATACGCTTTAAGGTAGAATCTTAACTGGTGTAAACTTTTGTTATGTTTCATTTCTGGAATCTCTTTTCTGGAATCAAGCAAGTCTTTAGAACTTAGAGGTGTTGTGATTTTTGGTTATCCAAAATTTCCTAAGGGAATTTTTTAAAAGTACACAATTCACCCCCACTCTAGTATTTGTATATCACTGTACTTATTCGGTCCTACATTTTGAATTACAGAGTATATCATACTCAGTGTCATACCATCCTAACAATCCCGATTCGTGTTGCTATTTTTCATGAATGGAAGGATAAAGGGTGGACTTTTGGTTAAAATATTAAAGGTAAAAATAATAAATTCACCCTTTTAAAATGGTCTCATGGTTTGGTCGCACAGTTAGACTAACCAATAACCAACCATCTACTAGTGTTATCCAAGTTGGTATTCATGTCACATGGTTGTGTGAACTGTTACAGAAACAATGCATAAACTATTCACCACCTTTGTCTAAGATCCCCCCCCCCACACACACACACAGAACTAGGTGAACAATTATAAAAACCATACACAATCTATTCACTTCTCCACTGTAATTTATTTCCCAATCATTTCTGATCTTACAAACATAGGAGCATGGTTTTACAAGCCATGTGACACCCCTATAGGGATACACAGTTGAGGTGTTCTATTATCTCTATCAGTATGCTAACCATTCACCTCCCATTATATTCCAAAAAACTGGGACTTTGAACCCCATTTCTCTTGAAACTCAATTAAACAACTCAGACACCACTCAAGCCATAAAAATCATCAAAAGAAACCTTTAAAAAATTTATAACTCTTAGAATTACCAACTAATGTTTAGTTTATTATTTACCCCATCCAAAACAAATTCAAGTTCCTTATGAAATTTTCAACCATCTCAAAACATAGGGTCTTACAACCTCACCACCATAGAACTTCTCATCCTTGATAAGCCTTTGGGAATATAAAAACATCACTTAACCTACTTGAGTTTATATTTTGTTCTTAAATTGGCATGCTGTAATTTTTAATTTCCAACATGCCTCCATGAATAATTTAAGTCATACAGTACTTAAACCACTAATACTTAATCAAAAGGTAATATCTATATTTGCAACACTATGAAACTGTTTATAGGATCTCGTTTAACCAGAGACAAAATCACATAATCAACTCTTTCACCAACCATTATTTAGTGCTCCCATCATAGGTTCCTCCTCAAATAGGGAATTTTGAGTCTTATCACTCCCACCGTTAGAATTTCCTTTTCAGGTATTCCCTTAGATCCCTGAAAAATCTCCCAACACAATTATCTATTTAATAAAATGAATTAATTCCATTCACCCAACTTATCCAAATTGCATATTATTATCCTTGAAAATCATTGATCGACCCTTAATATGGACCCATATCAAACCATGGAATGCATGATGTTTTTTTCTAAGATGGTGTCTGAACAGAAAATCAAGGCACTATAAATATAAAGAGAGAGAATTAAAAAAGTCTAAAGGACAGAAACATATTACAATCATTATTATGTAAAGGATGTAAGTCAGCATAAAGTTCATCAATCCAGGTAATTTCTTGATTTCATCCCTTGTTTGCAATACCATCAGAACCCTTTTTAGCTTCACCATGGAATGCCTGATGTAATTCCACATCGACTGCACAAAACCATTTGAGAGAAAACAAATTCGACCACCATAAAGAGACTATTTAAAAAGATTATAGGCTTCAACTACCAATGAATCACCAAAACCTGATTCCAAAGCCTTCGTTCTAAGGCATAGAAGATCATTCTGAGTATGTTCATTGAAGCTCGTACATGAATTCCAGTTATTTCAGCTGGATGAATGAGTATTTATATCTATATTGTTTATCATGACACAACACAAACACTTATACACACTAATCCAGTATCTTTTGATCATCACAATATATCCTAATCTAAAAGACCACTCTTGAAATTTACCCAATTCCGTATTTCAACCATTACCACTTTTTTACATAGAAATATATTTAATCATTTTTATATTTATTCCATGGAGTATGGAAGGAAAAAAAATTGTCGCGTGGTTAGTATCAAGATATTACACCATTTTAACACTAAGTTCTCCAAATGGAAACTGATGTTTAAATTCCTGCCTATGGAGAATTTTTATCTCACCAATGAACCAATTTCCAGATTATCACAACTCATAATTCATCCATCTATGCACATAATTACTAAAATGTTTCAAAACCTGTAACATCCCAGGTAAATAATGAATATGAAATGTTCATATATATTAATATTTGTGAATAAAATATTAATATTACTTTAAATGGGATTCTATGCTCGATGGTGTACCCAATACCCAACAACGAGTTTCTTTGAAATCTTACATTGCACACTAATAATATAATAATTTTATTTTAAATGGTAGTTAACACCTAGCCGTTATAATGGTGGTAATGAATAGAACTAACTAAAAATGATTAAATATGATTGTTAAATATTTTAACAATTACCCAATAAAATATAGAATCTTAAAAAGAAAATGAATCCAATTTTAATCATAAATATTCTAATATTCTTTAAAAGGTCGATTAACTGTCTTTTGATGGAAAACCATTTTTAAATCTACATTTTTTCAATTCTATATGTTATATCTGAAAAAATAAAATCTTTATTTATAATCTGGACATAAAAATCTACTTTGTGTAAATTTTTGTTATTTTTCCGATAAAGTTCATTTCTTAATGAATAGTGAAAATGTTGTATTTTAATTCAAAACCTCCTTTTAATCTAATTTATTTATATAGTTACATTGACTTTTTAATTGGGTTTAAATTGTATTTAAAATATATTTTTACCATATAATCCAATGGTGGTCATTGGAATTAATTTTACTTTGAAATTGGACATAAACAAGTTTCAATCTTTTGATAGATATTGTTTCTTAAAAACATGCTATTTGTCTTGAAAGTGTGAATTAATTATGAAATTAATTAATGAAAATTCTATTTTTTGACTTTGGTAAAATAGAAATCATTTTTTAATCTGTAATATCAAATTTTCTTTGTATAAAGTTTTGGTATTTGTTTAACAAATGTTCATTTTTAATGAATTGTGAAAAATACTGCATTTTACATCAAAACTACTTTTTCATCTAATTCAATTATGTAGTTAGACTATCCTTTTAATTGGTTTTAAAGTGTAATTGAATTATATTTTTATCACTAAATACAATTTTGTTCATTGGATGTAATTTCACTTTCCAATTGGATGTAAAAACAAGTAAATTTTTTGATAAAGTTTACTTCTTAAAAACTCGTCTTTGGTTATGACAACGAGAATTATTTTTAAATTAATTACTGAAATTATTGTCTTTGTAATTTGGTAAAATGTATTACATATTTTTAATCAGAATTTCCAAATTATATAATTAATACTCTTTTGTTTTTGGACATTATGAATAGTAATGACGATAATTATCTTTAATTATCGTGATTAATTAGTAATCGGGTAGTTAAGGGTAATAAAATAATATCATAGTAATATAAAATGACCCTAACATGTGTAAAAATACTTTTTATTGAGTTGTGTCAGACCATGGAAATATTTTTACCAAACATGAGGGCCCATGGAGTCACATGGGTGTGATAGTGACATTTATGACTTTATTTTTAAAAAAGAAGAGAAATATAACAAAGGTGTGAATATCCTAAGTAAAACAATTTAAATTTTGTTTACATAAATTATCTCTTAGACTATAAATATTCCTTGTAAAGATAAAAATATTTCTTATATCATGGTATTTTTTTTATAATTTTTAGACATCAAATAAATAAATTTATTTATAACACCATGATGATGCAGTGATTACCTCATTAATGAATGATTTAAATAAAATGAAAAGATAAGGTAACATATGATACATAAAATTATCTAAACCCTATTTTATTGGTGTATTTCTAACCCTTATCACCTTATCCTTTTAATATATAATTTTGGGACCTTTAAAATAATAAATCTATTTTATAATAATGTAACATTTCAAGACTTTCTTAAAGTGACCCTCCTCCCTCTTATAAAAGGCCCCCACCTCTACCCCCTTACCCACACCTCTCAATCCCTTGGATCATCTAACACCTACTAATATTATCTCTCCAAATCACTCTCTTACTCCTAGAAGCCTCAATTATGTCATATGTTTTTTCAAGGAAGCCTTTGGCTCAAATCAAAAAAATGTTACCCAATTTAGAGGTAATGTCGTCTCTTATGTTCTTTTGTTTTATTTTTATTCTCGAACCCCTTAAACCCTTTTTAATCCTTATTTCTTAATAACACCGGTATCTTAAATATAATAAGACGTTTTATCAGAATTATTAATTCTAAACTTACACACACCTCCATCTAATGGGTGAATAACATATTGTTTTTGTGGACGGCGAACTACTGCCTCATGAAACGATAATTGCTCAATTATCTCCTACCGCCTCTCATGGTAGCCATTAAGATGTCACTGTATTTATATATTATATATATTATGTTTATTTTTTCCTTATTATTCTGTATTTTTCATTTATTCCATACCTTTATGGTTTCCATAACGGGTAAACATGATAATTTAATTTTAGGAAGTGCGGACTAACGCCCCCTCAAAGTGATTTGAATCGTTAATGCCATATGAGGAATTTATAAAGGATGTAGTTAATGATATTATATATGATATTATACTTGAATTATAATATACCTTTATATCATAATTTTTCATTCCATTAATTGTGAAATATAAATGAAAGTAGTGTTCATGCGTACGTACAGCTTACCATCTCCTTGAACGGTGCATTTCATTTCTTACCTTCAAATGTTCTGTACTGGTATAAATACTTATATATACTGGATATATATGATATATATGATATCTAAATCATTAATATCATTCTATAGATAATAGATATTTTACTACATGAAAAACATGTAAATATAAGAAGTTCACTTTTGACTCAAGTACCAAATATCGACAAAACGACCATTATTAACATAAATGATTACATAATGTTTATGATAAGGTAATAATTGATATAAAAGAAATAATAAACTTGAGAAATGTTCTTAATAAAGTATAAATTAAATTAATCTTATCATTCAGGAATAACAAGGAACATACGAGCGAGTCAAGTCGGACACGTGGTAAGGGGTTTCTTATCTCGCTTTTAATTCTGTGAGATTTCCATTGTTCGGCACTTATTTATGGAATGCGGTGAATTGTGTAAATACATTTTATATATATTATCATAATTCTATTTATATTCCTGGTATTCTATGACTCATTTGTTTCTTATTATCTTTTGGTCATATGACTTGATATATTACAACGACGTAAGGGTTTTTTTATCTCACTATTTATTCCCGTGAGATTTATGCTATATTTGTCACTATCACCTTTGAGTGGTGTATGTAATAGAAATTATTATACTATTTGTGTAATATACATTATTTTATTGGTATTTACATCAACATTTTATAGTCTTTCCTTCATGGGGTGTATGTTTCAAAAGTTACTCAAATCGGTAAGGGAACCTTTCACCCTCCTCTTTTCAAAAAAAGACTTCTTTTGTTATGTATTCTAATTTACAAATTATTATGTTGGGATATGTTCTTATATATTCTTATTGATATAAATTTTATGTCCATGTGATGATATACCCTTTTTATCTCTCATCAACTCATTTTCTTAATTTTAATGTGAGGTCGTTCAGCTGTCAAATTTCTGTAAGTGAACTTCTCAACACAATTTCAATTCCTTGGGTTAAACCTCTACTTTTGATTATTTTGTACTATGAATATGTGGGGACGACCTCTGATTGTTTTATACTTAATATCAACCTATATTGGGTGTATTTATATTTTTCACACATAATTATGTAATTCATTTATCCTTAATCTAAGGATAGAATCTTTCTAAGGGAATTCGTCTCAATATCCTTTCAATGAGGAATACTTCTATTAATATTTGACCTTATTTTATTAGTTGTATAATAAACACTTTTGACTATTAATTTCATTCAAAAGGATATTTTTACATGAAGCATTTTACTAAATGACAAAAGCAATTTTTTTGTCTTACGTACACGATGACAGTGACTTCTCCGCCGCCGTGACCATTATTTGAGTTTCGACTTCCTCTACAAGCCATAAATTTTTTAAATAAAAAATAAATACCATGTTTTAATTTTCTTTTATTTTGGTATTTAAAATGGTTTTGTTAATGTTTTTATTATATCAATGTGTTTTACTTATATCTTGTGATTGAAAATATGGAAATGCTATGTTTCCTTTATTCATGTTTTATGTGATATGATTATGTTATGGTTCTTGTGAATTTTTTATGAAGTCTGGTGTTTCCATGATAAAATAAGGGAGGGTGGGCCCGAGAAATCTCTCCAATGCATTGGGTAACGTGAAGGAGTTAGATACTATGGTTTCTCCGAAGAGATATAGGGAATATACCGTGGTGGGTGTTCCATATGTAACCATGAGGGTTACTCCCTACGTAAGAATGTTATGAATGCCTCAATTTACCCTAATATTAATGATTTCTATGAGTTATTCATAAATCTTATGATTTCATGAGGTATGTTAAAAGTCTTGTGTTATATATATATATATTAATGATCTCATGTTTTCTTTTTTTTTTGTATCCCTTACTGGGCTTTTTTATGCTCATCCCATGTTTTTGAAATGTTTTTCACATGACATCAATTGGAATAGGGTGAAGGATGGGATCAAGGAAATGTCATGTTTTCTAAAACATGGAACTAGACATGACTCTTTTGTTCAAGAGTTTTTATTTGGTGAAAAAAATGGAAACTGAGTAGATGTGTCTACTTTGTAATCATTGAGATGTAATAGTTATGTCCTAATTCTCTTAAACTATAAAGCTGAAAAGATCCTCAATATTAATTATTCATTTAATTCATGATTATGTAAGGTTTTAAGGCCGGGTCTTTATAGTTGGTATCAAAGGTTGGTTTAGATAACTTTAGATGTTAGGGTATTCATTAAGCATAAGTGACATTACCACAATGGTTAGGATTTCAGAAAGAGTCATTGTTTTTTAGATAAAGTGAATGAGTTTAAGAAAACATTAATAATTATATCTTAGTATTATATGATTATTTTACTGATATAATCACACTGACCTTTTTGGTTTTAGTAAATGGCTGGATCTAGCAGGCACCAAAGTAATAGTTGATGTCAAGAAAACCGTGACGGTTTTATGGATGAGAGACTGATTGATATGGGAGATGCAATGATAACTCTTTCAGTTATTCATTATGATGTCACAGACCCTCATGGTCCCTACCGTTTCAAAAATCTGGATCCTAGGGTGGTGTCTCAGTGGTAGGACGCTCTATCGGTGTGCAACCGATAGGCGTGCGACGGATCGTCGTGCAACCGATCGGTGCCTCACCGATCGGTGCGACCGATCGGTGTCACCTAGTCTTGTCGTGTTTTTCTTCTACAGTTCTCCCGTAACACCACTTTTAGCCCTTTTAACATTTTTGAAGTGGTTCAAGGCTATTTTCTTTTGATCCCATAATCAATGTTCAAATTCCTAAGAGTGGGGTGACCCTCAATGGACCCATCTATGTGTCTGCGTAACGTGCCCCTATGGTTATATAAAATCCTTAATGTCACATCTATAACCACCTTTTCCAATGGGAATCATTAAATAACAATTATTTCAGTCATTTGTAACCACCTAAACACATGGCGAAACCACGATCCGACCTTATAGACATTCAAAATTCCATATCTTGTGACAACCGGATCTCAGCCTTATATCACACGAGAACATCTTCTTCTTCTTATTTCCTCTTTTCCTATCCTTTCTTCCTAGTGTGATTTGATCCCCCCTAATCGAGGAAAGTGGTGCGCCTGTGACGAAGCTTTTATACTCACCCATGGAGTCCCCAATGTTCCTCCCCTACAAGTCGTGCATCCCCTGTTCTTTGCACGTGGAGAAGAACTTAGATCCTTGATCATCCATGTAGCATTTTCCTTCATCTCTCCTTACTGTGTATCATACTGGAAGGGTATCTTATTTCTTTTGTGGGATGGATGAAACCAAACGTTAATGAAGGTAAAAAACAAAATTTTAAAGAATGAAGGGGGGGGGAGTGTGATCGATGTTCTGATGCTTTTTCCTTACCCTTGATTATTTTACGTAGTTTACTCTATAGGCTAATGCTCATTGAAAATCATGGTCGTTGGTGGTCTTTCCTTACGCATTAATAAACCCTTGTCTTCTGTGATAATTGAATGACTCCAAAAATGGAATTTGGTTAATTATGTAAACTCAGCCGATTAAATGAATCACCAATGAACAACAAACCTTGTGTGATCACCCCAGTTAACCAAACAGAATGAAGAAAAATTAGTGAATGATGTGTTTGAACCTAGAAATTTCCCTACTGTATTTTGGCAGTTGGTGTGTTGTACTGTTTAATGCTTATGGGATGATTTGGGTGAGGATGGAATCTTTTTTTTGGCATGGTTGTTGGTTGTGAATCTGAAGCAGTGTGGGGATGTATCTTGAGGCTTGGTTTGGTTCCAGTACATTGAGGGATCTCACTGATCCCTTTGTTGTTGTGACTTTACAAGAGAACCGGGTGTGAATGCTTAAATTGTTGTTTGACTGTTTCTATTTTCCTAGATCGTGGTTATTCCCGTTAGTTGGCCAGTAGTGCAGAATTTACTTATATGAGATCACTTGAACATGAAACCAAGAATGGGTTAAATGGGGAATTGGTTTTGGAAATAATTTGTGACTTGGTTCTGAGTGTTTTCGCTTCTTTTATGAATGAATGGAAAAAAGGGTGTTGTGAATAGGTGGTCTTTAGAAACCCTAGGTTGGGACGAGTGCTTGCTACTCATACATATATCTATAGTTTTTATGTTTCTTATTTTCTCCCCACCAAAGTTGAGCATTTAGTTCTGGACACCCCCATTTCATGGGGGAGGGTGTTTTTCCCAACACTCCTTTGAGTGGCTATTTATTAGCTCCTTTTCGGTTCCCTTTCCCAAATATCCCAAGAATCTTCAGGAAGGCTATGATGGCCTGAAGTCTATTATAGCCCAAGATTCCTTAGGCAGGGTAGTTGTGGTGGTTGGCCCAGGTGTGTGCGGGCAGGTTGTTTCCCAACAATCGTTGGGATGAGGCCCAGGTGTCTTCGGGCGTGGTAGTAGTTGTCCTAGCAGAGGTGTTGCGGGTGTGGTTATGCATGGTGGATGTGGACCAGGTGTTTGCGGGCGGGATAGTGGTTGTGGCCCAGGTGTTTGCGGGTGGGATGTGTGGTTGTGGCCCAGGTGTGTGCGGGTGGGTGTGGCTGTGGGACTGCGGTGAGAATGGCGAGATTGGTTTGATGCATAGGATATATTCTATAACTAGTGGTAATGTGGCGTGGGGTACCCAAATGTCGATGTTATATTACTATACATTACTTGACTTGAATTATTTGGGGAGTGTGCCTTGGTGTGGCTTGGGTGGATAGTTTTCCTTGCTAGGTTCTTTGGTTATTTCTTTTCTCACAGGGCATTAGAATTCCACCCCACTTGTGCACGAGAGTATTTGGTTTCCCCTACTGAGTATTCTTGTATGCTCACCCTATGTATATAAAACTGCTTTCAGGTTTCTTGGAGGACTTTAGGGATTGTGTGGGTCCGTACTAGCTCGGACATTGGGATGGTTACAGTTATTGCTTTTCATTTAATTGGTACTTTACCTTTGTAGTCTCCTTGTACTTTGTGGAATTTACTTTTGTAACATGTATATGGGAATAGTTTTCTTTTGGCCTTACTTTCACCCCCAATTATGGTGTTGTTGGGATTTACTATCTTATCTCTCGATCCTATTAAAGAAAAATGGTAGTACCTTCCATATTGTGTGTAATCATATACCCTTGGTGCTATTTTCCACTCTGGGACCTATTGAAGGCAGGTCTCGGGGGGGGGGGGGGTCATTATCCCTCCTTCAACTTGAAGAATAAAGGGTCTGGAAACCTTATGTCCCTTCCCTCATCTTGGTGAAGGAGCGTCGTGAGAGAATGGTATCAGAGGGGAGGTTGAGAGATAGGATGGAGTCTAGAGTTAGACACAGTGAGGAATGCATGGGATGGTAGGGCAACGATGTTGGGTGATCTTGGTGCGTGAAATTTTCCAGGGAAGACCAACTAGGACATGGAATTTTAGGGCCCCCCATGATCCGATGCAATGACTCTGGGCCTGTCGAACGACCAAGTGAGGCTACACTGATTGTAGGGTAGAGACCCTAGGAAAGGTACATGAATCATAATGACTTATGTTCTTGTGTTTTATGGGTATTTTTGGTATTTAAAATGAACAAGAAGTCTACGAAAAATTTAAGTTCAATATTCTACACTACTCGGGCTTAGGAATTCTTTGTTTACCATGAGCTATGGCACCTGGGATATGACCACGAGTAGTGCAGGCGATCAAGGCTCAGGAGGTTAACTTGGATGATCGACAAAGGGCTGATTGGGAAGAGGAAGACGATTAGTGGAAGAGGGCGCTTCATGCCTTTCAGCGGCAGGCCATCGGGAAGTACGAGGGAAGCATCTCAGACATGGAGACAGAGAGCTGGCTAGAGGAGCTGGTTATTGCTTTCAGCTTGATCCGGGCACCGACGGAGTACTAGGTTCTTTTGGATGTAATCCAGATGTGTGGAGTGGCACATCAGTAGTGGACGATTTATCTTGGGGAGAAGAGGGAGAGTGAGGTTACATGGGTTGACTTCGAGAAGGAGTTCCGGGAGGAATTCCTCTCTTATACGATGAAGGATGAGAAGAGAAAAGAGCTGCTCTCCCTCCAAAAGGGGAGCATGATAGTGATAGAATTGGGGATCAAGTTCAAGGATCTCCTCCGCTTTTCTCCAGACCTCTTTCTAGATGAGGATTCTCGGGTGAGACGTTTGGAGGAGGCACTTTGACCTTCTCTTCAGTATGTTGTTACTCCCTTCACACTACCGACGTAATTAGAGGTCCAGAAGAAAGATGAAGTGGTGGAGAGGATGCACACTATGGGAGGTGTATCGCAAGAGGGAATCCAGTTGGGATCATCAAAGGGGAAAGCCGTCAGCCGCAGGCCTCCAGCGTCAAGGCCCTCTAGGTTTCGACCAGCATGGAGCATGCATCAGTAGTTCCAGTTCCGATCTCTTGGACCTTTCCAATTATTTTCAGACCCAAGGCCGAGATGATTCATCTGTGGAAGCAATGGTCACCTTCGGAATCAGTGCCCAGATAGAATACAATATAGAGAGGGTGGGCAGGTTCAGCTCCCACCTCAGCAGCAGCAGTTTCCAGTTGGACCCTTTCAGCCGCAGCAGCAGGGGAAACAATCTCCCAATACCTTGAGGGTAGGCATTGCAGGAGGAGGCCGACCTCAGGATGCCCCTCAGGGACCTCGGCCAAGGCATCATCGAGGAGGTGGCCGACAACCGAGAGGCAGAGGAGCTAGGCGTGGACTGTTGCATGTCGTAGAGGCAGCGGTTCCAGCAGGGCCAGAAGTCATTCGAGGTATGATCAGCTTGATTAGTACTCTTTCCTATGCCATGTTTGATATAGTAGCTTCACACTCCATTGTTGCAACCAGTCTGGCCCGTGCTCTGGGTTTAGACGTTGAGAGACTTCTAGGGCCCCTGGTGCTGAGCACACCAGTCGGAGGTCAGACTGAATTGTATTATGTTTGCCGAGGGTGTAAACTGACGATAGGTCAACATCAGTCTATTATAGATATTCTACTATTGCAGATACATCCATATGATGTCATCCTAGGCATTAAATAGCTATTCTCTGTATATGTCATAATTGACTGCTTCTGAGGAAGGGTTGTGTTTTCAGATTTTGGCAGACGACATGTAACTTTCATCGGCGAGCGGGGTTCCCAGAAAAAGTAGAAGGTGATAGGAACCCCTCCATTCCATGTTAGTTGAACTATCAGTGGATTCGGTGGATGCAGAGATGGTGGAAGTCCCAGGGATCGTCAGTGAGTTTATGGACGTCTTCCCTGATGAGGTGGCGACTCTCCCCCTCGACGTGATGTTGAGTTCGGGATAGACTTACAACCTGGTGCCCGTCTGATTTCGATGGCTCCCTACAGGATGGAACCTTCCGAGTTACGGGAGTTATGGATTCAGATTGATGATCTGATGAAGATGGGTTTTGTTCGACCAAGTGTGTCACCATGTGGTGCTCCGGTCTTATTCGCAAAGAAGGCAGATGGTGGTCTCTGGTTCTGCATAGACTACCGGAGACTGAATCAGTTAATGGTCAAGAACTGTTACCCTCTCCCGAGGATATATGACCTTTTTGACCAGTTAAAAGGGGTAGGGTGGTTCTCCAAGATTGACCTGTGGTCAGGATATCACTAGTTGAGGGTTAAGGAGGTTGACATCTCGAAGACTGTCTTCAGGTGCCGATATGGGCACTTTGAGTTTGTGGTCATGTCGTTCGGCATTACGAATGATCCATCCATATTCATGGGGATCATGAACTCTGTCTATCAGGAATAGATGGACCGGTTCATAGTCATGTTTGTTGACGACATCTTGATCTACTCAAGATCATAGGAGGATCACGCTGAGCACCTGAGAACAGTTTGGGAGGTCCTCCGTCAGCCTAAACACTATGGGAAGTTGTCCAAGTTAATTTTATGGACATGAGAAGTACTCTCCCTTTGGAACGTGGTGTCCGAGAAGGCGATAGCGGTGGACCCATCGAAGGTTGAGGCGGTTTTTTCTTGGGCAGCACCCAAGAATGTGGCAGATGTTCATAGTTTCCTTGGACTGGAAGGTTACTATCGGAGGTTTGTGCCCAACTTATCTTGAGTTGCGGCACCTTTGACAGCTTTGACCAAGAAGGACCAGGCTTTCATGTGGAATGGGTAGTGCTAGGATTCCTTTAGCTATCTGAAGGAGAAGCTGGTAAGTGCTCCAGTGATGAAGTTTCCAAAAGAAGGGGTGGCATTTGAGGTGTTCTGTGATTCATTAAGATAAGGCCTCGGGTTTGTGATGATGCAAAAACATAGGGTGATCTCTTATGGGTCCGGGCAGTTATGTCCCCATGAGTGAAATTATGCCACCCATGATTTGGAGCTTGCGGCGGTCATATTTGCGCTGAAGTTGTGGCGGCACTACCTCATCGGGGAGCACTTAGTGGTTTTCACGGATCACAAAAGCTTGAAGTATATCTTCTCCCACTGGGATATGAACTTATGGTAGCCAAGGTGGATAGAGTTCCTTTAGGACTTCGACTACGAGATTTCCTACACCTTAGTAAAATGGAATGTGGTGGCTGATGCCTTGAGCAGGAAGTTGCAGAAGGATGCAGTTCGAGAGTCGGTAGATGCTTGGAAGGCGATGGAGGAGTTGGCTTCCCTGCACCTGCATCAAAGGATGGATGGTGGTATAAGTTTCCTGTATCATATGACAGTGTAGTATTCTCTACTACGGAAGGTGGAGGAGTCCCAGTAGGGAGACTCAAAAAGTGGAGTGATGCGTGACTAGGTTAACCAAGGTGATACTCTGGAAGCGTGGATAGAGGATGGTCAGAATCAGATTCCTTTTTGAGTAAAGATTTTTTTCCCAAAGGTGATGCGCGAAAGGGTTCTTGGTGAGTTCCACAACTCACCACTAGAAGTGCACCTGAGAGTTTCTAATATGTACTAGGGCTTGAGGGGTCAATTCTGGTAGCCTAGGGTAATACGGGCGGTGGTAGGGTTTGTGGCCAGGTGCCTAGTGTGTCATCAGGTGAAGCATTAACACCATGTTCCAGGAGGCTTGTTGCATCCTTTGGATATCCCGGAGCGGAAGTGGGATGACATCTCGATGGATTTCGTCATAGGGCTACCCAAGGTTCATGGAGGTTGTGATGCTATCTGGGTAGTGGTGGACCGATTGACGAAATCGGCTCACTTATGGGGATCAAGGAGTCGGGAATAGTGGATGACTTAGCATGGAGGTACGTGGATGAGGTGGTGTCGTTTCATGGAGTTTCGAGGTGCATAGTCTTGTATAGGGATACACGATTTACCTCACGAGCCTTGAGAGGATTGCAGCATGCTTTTGACACCTAGCTACGTCTTAGCACTTTTTTCCACCCCCAGAAAAATGGACAGACATAGTGCACCATCCAGACAATGGAGGACATGCTACAGGCATGTATTCTGGACTCTGGGGGATCGTGGGTGCGACACTTGCCTATGGTAGAGTTTGCCTACAATAATAGCTATCACTATACCATTGGCATGGCTCCATTAGAAGCCTTGTATGGAAGGCCATGTCACTCACTCGTGTGCTAGACTGAGGTTTGAAAAACAAGTTTTCTTGGCCCAGAAATGGTGCAGAGCATTATAGAGAAGATTCAGCTTATACGGGATAGGATGAAGGCGGCTTAGGACCGGCAGAAGTCATATGCCGATAATAGGAGGAGACCCTTGGAGTTCGGGGTTGGGGACCACATATTCTTGAAGGTCTCCCCTCGGCGTGGACAACAGAGGTTTGGAAAGGGGAGTAAGCTTTATCAAGGTTCATCAGACCCTTCGAAGTGTTGCGGCGGGTCGGAGAAGTGGCTTAGTATCTTGCGTTACCACCGCCGCTATTGAGAATACATGACGTCTTCCAGGTGTCACAACTCCGACTGTATCTACACGACGATTCACACGTCCTCGACTTGGGAAATTTGGACATCGAGGCCCATGCGGCTTTTGTTGAAAGTCTAGTAAGTATCAAAGATTTTGAAGAAAATGTTCTCCGCGGATGGACCATTCCTTTAGTTCGTGTGTTATGGAGACATGAGGGGCTGGAAGAGAGTACCTAAGAACGAGAGGCACAAATGCACGCCCAATACCCAGAGATATTTTTTGTTTTGTTCTATTATACTTGTTGTGATGGAACACATTACCTTGTTAACTATGGAATGTATGGTTTTCCTTATTCCCTAGATTCATGTGAAAGGTCCTGACTGCGGGGAGGGGAGTACCTGATCCCTAATCAAGACGCATTAAGGTGGATGCGATTAAACACGTCTGGGCGAGTTAGTGCCACCCAAAGCGGATATTATCTTGGCATGGATGAAGAAACTCCCTAACCCATATGACTGGACAGCTTGACCCTTTAATGTTTCCTGGTTTCTTGGGGGGGAGTTGTTTCTAGATGTCGGAGAGGTTCACTCCTGAGTGGTATCTTTCGAGGTGGTTGTTCAGACACTCTCTTTTTCTTCTAGATTGGTTTTAATTATCAAGGTTGATAATAGTTTGAGAGGTATCTGATGTGATGGCCTAGACCCTCACGGTCCATTCCTTTTCCAAAATCTAGATCCTAGGGTGGCGTCTCAGTGGTAAGACGCTCTATCGGCATGTGACCAATTGACGTGCGACCGATCGGAGTATGGTCGATCGGCGTGTGACCGATCGGTGCGACCGATCAGTGTGTGGCATGATCAATGCAACGTGATCGGTGTCACCCAGTCTTGTCAGGTCTTTCTTCTACAGTTCTCTCGTAAGATAACTTTTATCCCTTTTAACATTTTTGAAGTGGTTTAAGGCCATTTTATTTTGAGCCCATAATCAATGTTCAAATTTCTAAGAGTGGGGCGACCCTCAATGGACCCAGTTGTGTGTCCGCGTAATGTACCCCTCTGGTTATATAAAATCCTTAAATTCACAATTGTTACCACCTTATCTGATGGGAATCATTAAATAACAGTTATTTCAGTCATGTGTAACCACCCAACCGCATGGTGAAACCAAGATCCAACCTTATAGCCATTCAAAAATTCCATATCCTGTGACAAACAGATCTCACCCGTATATCACATGAAAACCTCTTCTTCTTCCTTCCTATATTTCTCTCCTTTATTCCTGGTGTATTTTGAGCACCCCTTCTCGAGGCAAGTGGTGAGCATGTGCCGAAGCTTTTCTGCTCACCCTTGGAGTCCCCGATATTCCTCCCATGCAAGTCGTGCATCCCTGTTCCTGGCGCGTGGAGAAGAACTTTGATCCTTGATCATCCACGTAGGGTTTTCCTTCATCCCTCCTTACTGTGTATCATACTCGAATGGTATCCTATTGCTTCTGCGTGATGGATGAACCCAAACATTAATGAAGATAAAAAATGGACTTTTAAAGAATGAAGGGGGGGAGTGTGATCGATGTTCTGATGCTTTTTCCTTACCCTTGAATATTTTATGTTGTGAACTCTATGGGCTTATGCTCACTAAAAATCATGGTAGTTGGTGGTCTTTCCTTGCACATTAATTAACTGTTGTCTTCTATGATAATTGAATGACTCCGACAAGGTAATTTGGTTAATTCAGTAAACTCGGCCGTTTAAATGAATGACCAGTGAACAACAAACCTTGTGTGATCACCCCGGTTAACCAAATAGAAAGAAGAAAAATTAGTGAATGATGTGTTTGACCCTGTAATTTTCCATAATGTGTTTTGGCAGTTGGTGTGTTGTACTGTTTGATGCATATGGGACTATGTGGGTGAGGATGGGATCCATTGTTGTGGCACAGTTGTTGGTTTGGAATCTGAAGCGGTTTGGGGTTGTATCTTGAGGCTTGGTTTGGTTCCAGTACTTTGAGGGATCTCATTGATCCCTTTGTTGTTGTGACATTACAAGAGAACCGAGTGTGAATGCTTAAATTGTTGTTTGACTGTTTCTATTTTCCTGGCTCATGTTTATGCATGATAGTTTCCCAGTAGTTCCGAATTTACTTAAATGGTATCACTTGAACATGAAACCAAGAATGTATTAAATGGGGAAATGGTTTTGGGAATGAGTTGTTAGTTGCTCGTGAGTGTTGTGTCTTCTTTTATGAATGATTGGTAACAAGTTTGTTGTGATTAGGTTGAATTTGGGAACCCTAGGCTGGGATGATCACTTATTACGCATACATATATCTATAGTTTTTATGTTTCTTATTCACTCCCCACCCAAGTTGAGCACTTAGTGTCGAACACACCCATTTCATGGGGGAGGGTGTTTTTCCCAACACTCCTATGAGTTGCTGGTTATTAGCTCTTTTTCTTATCCATTTCCCGAATAGCCCAAGAATCTTCGGGCAGGCTGTGATGGCATGAGTTCCATTATAGTCCAAGATTCTTTGGGCAGGGTAGTTGTGGTGGTTGGCCCAGATGTGTGCGGGCAAGTTGTTTCCCAAGAATCTTTGGGATGAGGCCCGAGTGTCTTCGGGTGTGGAAGTAGTTGTCCTGGCCCAGGTGTTGCGGGTGTGGATACATGCGGTGGTTGTGGACTAGGTGTTTGCGGGAAAGATGGTGGTTGTGGCCCTGGTGTTTGCGGGCGGGATGTGTGGTTGTGGCCCAGGTGTGTGCGGGTGGGTGTGGCAGTGGGACTGCAGTGAGAATGGTGGGATTGGTTCGATGCGTAGGATGTCTTCTATAACCAGTGGGAAAGTGGCGCGGGGTACCCAAATGTTGATGTTCTATTAATATACATTACTTGACTTGTGTCATTTGGGGAGTGTGCCTTGGTGAGGCTTCGTTGGATAGTTTTCCTTGCTAGGTGATTTGGTTATTTATTTTATCACCGGGCATTAGAATGCATCCCCACTTGTGCATGAGAGTCTTTGGTTTCCCCTACTAAGTATACTTGTATGCTCACCCTACATATATAAAACTGCTTTCAGGTTTCCAGGAGGACTTCAGGGATCGTGTGGGGCCATACTATCTCAGACATTGGGATGGTTGCAATTGTTTCTTTTCTTTTCTTTGGTAATTTACATTTGTAGTATCCTTGTACTTTGTGGTATCTACTTTTGCGACATGCATATGAGAATGGTTTTCTTTTGGCTTTACTTTCACCCCCATTTATTGTTTTGTTGGGATTTACTATCTTATCTCCCGATTCTCTTAATGAAAAAGGGTAATTCATTGTATATTGTGTGTAATCATATACCATTAGTTCTAGTCGCCACTCTGTGTCCTATTGAAGTTGGGTCTTAGGGGGCCATTATCCCTCCTTCGACTTGAATAAAGAAGGGTCAGGCAACCTGCTGTCCCTTCCCTCGTCTTGGTGAATGTGGGTCGTGACATTCTCAACCAACTATCTAGAGTCCTGATTGACCACCAGAACCATATTGATTTTTATAAGGCATTATATATGCAAGAAACAAATACCTACGGAAGTTCAGATAATAATCATAAAGGTAAGTGTGTTCAAAAAACAATGTGTCAAAGATGTGGAAAGAAAAACCTAGGAAAATGTTTCAAAGGGATGGAAAGATGCTATAGATGTGGAAATTATGGTCATGAATCAAGAACCTGTCATGGAAAAAGGAAGTATCTAGTTGACTCTAGGAAAAGGAAAGAATTTCCTTCTGAAGGATCAATTGAATGTACTAAATGTGTTGTGCATGGTCATTATGCAAACACATGTCCTACGAAGAATTTTCAGGAATGGGATCACCAGGATCGTGCAAATATTTGTTTACCAATACCTAATTCCATTCTGATTGAGGATGAAGAAACTGACAATGTCTAATGAAAGGTATGGATTATTTCATAACATATGTTCTCCTATTATTTAATCTTAGGATAAGATTCATGATTTTGTTTGTAGGAAAAAATTATTTCAGAATAATTTGTAAAGGAATGGTTAATCGATCATGAGGAATGTTGAATGAGTAAGAAGTCAATATATAAGGGATTCAATAGTTATAGTAGATTTTAGGATGGTAAAATTCTTAAAATTATTAAGGTTATTTTGATGATGAGATTACATTAGAAGACTTTTTATAGTATGTGTAACCATGATGTTTGATATATTAAAATTTTATTCAAGGATTAATCATCTTTTCTTTTTTGTATATAGGTATAAAGAACCATTTCAGTTTATATGATCCTTGAATTGGAGGCAATTACCAGTTAATACATTTTGGGATGAAAAACAATAGTTATTAGATAACCTTTGTGGTTAAAATATGTTATGGTTATTTTTTTTGAATTTATCTCTTTTTGGTAATGTTATAAAATTATGTAGTTTTTGAAAAGGGACAACATGAAAACCGTGTGGAAACCCATCACATCGGATGAAGCTACGGGAATCGAACCCACAACCAAATTACGATTGGTATTTATCACCTACCACTAGGCTATGTGAAGTCGCTGGTTAGTATGACTTATTCATTTTAGTTAGATGATTTTATGAATCAAGAATAAGTTGATTTTGGGTTATCAATGGAAATGATTAACCTATCATGGAGGATATGTGATTAGGTTATTTACTTTTTAGTACGAGACTTTAAGAGTAACTGATGTTATTTGGAGATAAATGTTAGGATTTATCTTTGAATACTATGTCATTAAATCCTTCAGAGATTTGGGTTTCAATCTTAGTTTGGATTACTTTGATGAATTTTATGGATAGCTATTTATTTAATAGTATTTCTTGAACCTTGGGTTCTTTTTTTTGAATTTTGGAGATTAATAATAGTATTTCTTTTTATGAAGGATTATCCTTTTGGGGATTATCTGATCTTGTACGAACAATTATGGTTTTGGTTAAGGTCTAAAGACATGGGAAATATATAGTTCATCTTTTGTGGATTAGGTGATTCTCTAGAAGTTGATTATAGCGCTCTTAATGTGAACAAGTCATCCTGAATACTAATCATTTGGAGAAAATATGAGTATGTGTTAGAAATATAGTAAAAGTTGAAAGTCTACATGACAAGTGAGTATGTTTCCTTTTGTTTTAGTCATGATCGTAAATAAATTCCTCAATGAATAGTAACTTAAAACAAAAAACTTTATCTGTTATCTTTTCCTACCGGGGAATCAAATACTGTTTAACCCATCACAAGTTTGGGATTTTCTAGAGGTTAAGTTTCTCCTAAAGATGTTTTCTCTCACTATCCATCAGAACATGAGGGGTTTTTTCTCTTCCACATCCATGTTTTCATGGAATCCTAGTATGGTTTATTTCAGGTGACCATTTTACTTCTTTTTCTTTCTTTTAATGTGATAATTTTATTTACTCCTTTTCCGAAGTGGGGCTTTTAATGTTGTTTCCGAGCCCAATTTTAAAATTGCGAGGACGCAAATCCCAAAAGGGGAGAAGGATGTAACATCCCAGGAAAATAAAGAATATTAAATGTTCATATATATTAATATTTGTGAATAAAATATTAATATTAATCTATAGGGGATACTATGTTTGATGGCATACCCAATACGCAACAACGAGTTTCTTTGAAATCATACATTGCACACTAATAATATAATAATATTATTTTAAATGGTAGTTAAAGCCTAGCCGTTGTAATGACGGGAACGAACAGAACTAATGAAAAAATGATTATATATTTTTGTCAAATATTTTAATAATTACACAATAAATGATAGAGGCTTAAATGTGAATGGATCCAATTTTAAGCATAAATATTCTAATATTCTATAAAAGGTCGATTAACCATCTTTTGATGGAGAACCCTTTTTAAATATAATTTTTTTTCAATTTTATATTTTATATTTCACAAAATAAAATCCTTCTTTAGAATCGGGACATCAAAATTTACTTTGTGTAATTTTTTTTATTTTTATGATAAAGTACATTTTTTTAATAAATAGTGAAAATGTTTTATTTTAATTCAAAACCTCCTTTTATTATAATTTATTTATATTGTTATATTATCTTTTTAATTGGTTTTAAAGTGTAGTTAAAATATATTTTTACCATTTAATCCAATTTTGGTCATTCGAATTTATTTCACTTTGAAATTGGACATAAACAAGTCTCAATCTTTTGATAGATATTGTTTCTTAAAAACACTCTATTTGTCTTCACAGTGGGGATTAATTTTAAAATTAATTAATGAAACTTATATGTTTTGAATTTGGTAAAATAGAAATCATATTTGAATTTGGAATATAAAATTTACTTTGGATAAATGTTTTGTATTTTTCTGACAAATGTTCATTTTTAATGAATAGTGAAAAAAATTGCATTTTACTTCAAAATTGCTTTATCATCTAATTTAATTATATTGATATATTGTCATTTTAATTGGTTTTAAAGTTTAATTTAATTATATTGATATCCCTTAATACTATTTTGTTCATTTTAAGTAATTTCACTTTTCAATTGGATGTAAAAACAAGTCAATCTTTTGAAAACTTTTACTTATTAAAAACACGTCTTTGGTTGTGACAATGAGAATTATTTTTAAATTAATTACTACAATTTATTTGTTTGGAATATGGTAAAATGGATTCCATATTTGGAATCATAAGGTCCAAATTATTTAATTAATAATCTTTTGTTTCTGGACATTATTAATAGTAACGACGGTAATTATCTTAAATTATCGTGATTAATTAGTAATCGGGTAGTTAAGGGTAATAAAATAATATCATAATAATATAAAATGACCCCAACATGTGTCCAAATCCTCTTGTTTGAGTCATGGCCGACCATGGGAAGATTTTTACCAAACTTGATGCCCATGGAGTCACATGGGTGTGATAGTGACATTTAAGACATCCTTTTTAAAAAAGAAGATAAATATAACAAAGGTTTGTATATCCTAAGTAAAACAATTTTAATATTGTTTACATAAATTATCTCTTTGACTAAAAATATTAATTGTAAATATAAAAATATTTCCTACATCATGGTATTTTTTTATAATTTTTAGGAATTAAATAAATAAATTTATTTATCACACCATGATGGTGTAGTGATTACCTCATTAATGAACGATTTAAAAAATGAAAAGATAAAGTAAAACCTAAGACTTAAACTTGTATAAAACCAATTTTATGGGTGGATTTCGAACCCTTATAACCTTATCCTCGACATATTTTATTGTGAAACTTTAAAATTCTAAAACCATTTTATAATAAAGTAACATTTCAAGGATTTTTAAAAGTGACCCTCCTCCCTCTTATAAAAGGCCCCCACCTCTACCCCCTTACCCACACATCTCAAGTCCTTGGCTCATATAAACACTGATTATATTATCTCTACGCATCCCTCTATTACTCCTAGAAGCCTCACTTTGGGAAGAAGTATTTCCAAGGAAGGTTTTGGCTCAAATCAAAAAGCATTACCCGATATAGAGGTAATGTCTTCTCTTATGTTCTTTTGTTTTACATTGCTTCTCCAACCCCTTAAAATCTTTTTATTCTTTTATTTTGTAACAAAACCAGTATCTTAAATATACTAGGATGATTTTATGAGAATTATTAGAGCTAAACTTACACACACCACCATCTAATTGGTGAATAATATACTGTTTCTTGTGGACGGCGAACTACTGCCTCACGAAACGATGATTGTTCAATTATCTCCTACCGCCTCTCATGTTGTCCATTAAGATGTAACTGTATTTATATATGATATATATTATGTTTATGTTTTCCTTATGATTCTGTATTTTTCATTTATTCCATACCTTTATGGTTTCCATAATGGGTAAATGTGAAAATTTTATTTTAGGAAGTGTGGACTACCGCCCCCTCAAAGTGATTTGAATCGCTAATGCCATATGCGGGATGTATAAAGGATGTAGTTAATGATATTATATATTATATTATACTGTAATTATAATATACCATTATATCATAATTTTTTCATTCCATTAAATGCGAAATAGAAATGAAAGTAGCGTTCATGCGTACCTACGGCTTACCTTCTCCATGAACGGTGCATTTCATTTCTTACCTTCAAATGTTATGTATTGGTATAAATACATATATATATATATATACTATATACTATATATATATGATATATATGATATCTACATCCTTAATATCATTATATAGATAATGGATATTTTACTACATAAAAAACTTTTGAATATAAGAAGTTCACTTTTGACACAGTTACCAAATATTGACAAAACTACCGTTATTAACATAAATGATTACATAATGTTTATAACATGGTAATAGGTGATATAAAATAAATAATAGACTTAAAAAATTTTCTTAATCAAGTATAAATTAACTTAATGTTCTCGTTATCAAATAACAAGTAACATACGAGCGAGTCATGTCGAACACGTGGTAAGGGGTTTCTTATCTTGCTTTTAATTCCGTGAGATTTCCATTATTCGCAGCTTATTTATTAAATGTGGGGTATTTTGTACAGCCATTTGATATATATTATCATGATTGTATTTATATTCATGGTATCTTATGATTAATTTAGTTCTTATTATCTTTTGGTCATATGACTCGATTTATTACAATGAGGTAAGGGTTTTTTTATCTCACTATTTATTCCCGTGAGATACATGCTATATTTGTCACTATCGCCTTTGACTTGTGTATGTGCAGCCCATTATTATACTCTTTTTGTAATATACATTCGTTTATGGGTATTTACATCAACATTTTATTGTCCTTCTTCCATGGGGTGTACGTTTCAAAAGTTACCCAAATCGGTAAGGGAACCTTTCACCCTCCTCTTTTTTAAAAAAATACTTCTTTTGTTATGTCTTTTAATTTGAATATTCTTATGTTGTGATATATTCTTATATATCCTTATTGCTATAAATTTTATGTCCAAGTGATGAGATACCCTTTTTATCTCTCATCAACTCATTTTTTAAATTTTAAAGTGACGTCGTTAGGCTGTCGAATTTCTGTAAGGGAACTTCTTAACCCAATTTCAATTCTTTGGGTTAAACCTCTACTTCTTGATTATGTCGTACTATGAATATGTGTGGATTACGTATGATTGTTTTAAACTTAATATCCACTTATATTCGGTGTATTTATATTTGTCACACATAATTATGTAATTGATTTATCCTTAATCTAAGGATACTATCTTTGTAAGGGACTTCGTCTCAATCTCCTTTCGTTGAGGCATACTTCTATTTATATACGAACTTCTTTTATTTGTTGTATAATAAACCCTTTTGACATTTTAATTTCATTCAATAGGATATTGTTACACGAAGAGTTTTACTAAATGACAAAAGGAATGTTTTTGTCTTACGTATGCGGCGACAACGACTTATCCGCTGCTGTGACCATTATTTGAGTTTCAGCTTCCTCTACAAGACATAAAATTTTTTAATGAAAAATAAATACCATATTTTACTTTTATTTTATTTTGTTACTGAAAATGGTTTTGATAATGTTTTGATTATATCAATGTGTTGTATTGATATCTTTTGATTGAAATGTGGAGATGTTATGTTTCCTTTATGCATGTTTTATGTGATACGATTATGTTATGGTTCTTTGGCATTGTTTATGAAGTTGGTTGGTTCTGTGATAAACTAAGGGCAGGTGATCCCGAGATAGCTCTTCAATGCATTGGGTAACGTGAAAGAATTAAAATCTAAGGTTTCTCCAAAGATATTTGTGGAATATATTGTGATGGGTATTCTAAACGTAACAATGAGGGTTACTCCCTACATAATAATGTTATGAACGCCTCAAGTTACCTTTATGTATTATGATTTCTATGAGTTATTCATAAATCATATGATCTCATGAGGTATGTTAAAAAGCTTATGTTATGTATATACTGATGATCTAATGTTTTCTTTCTTTGTGTATCCCTTACTGAAATTTTTATGCTCATCCCATGTTTTCGAAATGTTTTTCACAGGACATAAAGTGGAATATGGTCAAGGATTGGATTAAGGAAATGTCATCCTGTCTAAAACATGGAACTAGACATGACTCGTTTTTTCAAGAGTTTTTATTTTGTGAAAAATGGAAACTGAGTAGATGTGTCTACTTTTTAATCATTGAGATGTAATATTTATGTCCTAATTCTCTAAAAAACTAAACCTGAAAAATCCTCAATGTGAATTATTCATTTAATTCATGATTATGTAATGTTATTAGGCTGGTCCTTATAAAACCCACTCAATTACCCGAACTAAATAAAAAATCACCCATCACCCATTTTTACTTCCTGAAAATGTTTCATATTGTCTTATATGATTTTCAAATTACAATGAGGGTCTCTACCGTTAATTATCCAAGGGTGCACTCCCCACCATCTGACATATCATTAAAATTATTCCCATGAATGAATCCAATATTTTTCTTTCTTCACACAATAAAGTAAATTTTGGTTAGATTGATGCTCATTTGATCCACTCCCGACATACTCAGGATGATGTCATGATACTGGGCATGATTGTCTCTAGACATAAAGTATACTAAAATTCTTTTCTTTGGAATGTGTAATTTTCATGAGCTAGACTAACATTAATACATATAATATATTCCTTTAATCAACTCCCAATACTTAATCTCTTAAAAATGAATTTCCATGTCCATCCATTGGTCATCCATCTTACACCACCAAGTTCATTTAATGTTATCCCTCGTAATAGGGTGTTGCCCATAATATTACCCAAATCTCTAGGACAATATGTTATCAACATCACTTCTTTGAAACAATCTATCCTCATCTCGCACATGGCCTCTCCGTTGTTAACATTTTAAATTGTTTCCATGTGAAACAGTGTGAATCATTCATATATCACCCATTATAGAAAGTGTACACACCCATACCACCTGGTTCATGACCCAACTCACACATCACGGATTCATCCATCAATAGAGTCAATATGACCACGCTTCCTGGAACATCAAGTATGAACACACTAGAATCTCCTATGGAAATACCATTTAAAATTGATTATATTACCATGACATTATTAATTGAAGGACCATCTGTTTCATAGTGTAATTTTCTAAAAACGAAACATTATCCGTAAAACCAATGGTCAACAGGGCTAGACACCCAAACAATTATGTCCATTGAATTTAGTCTTGATACCACCACATATTGTTTTTTTCATAAACTCTTGGGGAAGCATTAAAAATACACTGTCAAACTCAATAATATTTCATGAATTTTCCTCAACACAATTTTGAAACCAAGCTCGTTACCTTTATGAAATCTATAGACCCTAAGTTAACCTATAACATAGAGTTCTCTCAATCAAAACAAATTTTTTCTCTAGAAGGTTCAAGTCAATAATAAAGGAATATAGGTATCCCACCTTTCAATATCAATGATATATCAAAATACAGCCACATGTCCCATACACTGATCCCTAAGGACTCTCACACAAGAACAATATCCTACATAAGAAATTCTATTAAACTATAACACCCTAATGTTTTTATGAAATATTTTCTATAAATAATTTTAATTCTTCAGTAGATTTCATTGCAATCAATCGTGAGTTTAAACGAATCGTGAGACACCCTTCGTATAAAATGACTAATTTAACCTATCTATTAGGTTAGCGGGAATAAATATAACAAACATATGAAAATGTATGGTGAATTATTTTGCTGCCAAATATTTATGAAATACATAAATCAATTATATATTTTTATATGATTACTACTATTATTAAATGAAATTAATTAAATATATATGTTATATACCTAATAAAAAAATTTATATTCTTCCAATAGATATTTTTTCATAAGGTATGAATAAATCATATTTGATATATAACCACCAATATCATTCAATAGGGTAATTTTCCGCCAATTAATGGTGAACCCATATAAATTTAATATTTCGACGCAATAATAATTTTTATAAGACAACATACACATGTTATTTGCATGAGAGATAAAAACATTTACATTAGATAAAATTTTTGTACTTTTCTAATAACATTCAAATTTTGATGAATAGTTAAAAATACACTAATGTTTATTTGAAAACTAGTTTTTTAATTGAAACAATTTATAAGGTTAAATTATAATATTGAATTTTTTTAAACTATTAATAGAATATATTGTTATCATTCAATATAATTTATGTCGTTAGCATTGATTTTTCATTGAATTCAGATGATAAAATATTTTAATCTTTTGAAATGTTTTACCTTTTAAAATCCTTTCTCTCTTTATAACAATAGAAATAAATTAAAATTAATTAATGAAAATTATTTATTTTTGAATTTTAAAAATTGGAATCCATATTTTTAATTAGCAGGTCCAATTATGTAAATATATATATTTTATTTTTGGGAATTATGAATACTAACTTCAGTAATTTTTCTTAATGCGGTAAAATGGTTAATGATGTAATTAAGGGTAATAATACTATTATAAAAGTACACTGACATTTGACTTAATATCATTGTATGAGTGTGTTTCGACTTAAATCATATTTTGGATGAAATGATATCCATTTTAATCTACATAGACGAGATTAGGACTTTTAATTTATTTTATTTATAGAATGTTAAATACGTATCACTCAAATTTTAATAACTAAATAATTTGTAATATAAGGTTTTAAAATTGAGAAAATAGACTATAAATAATTATTTTAAGGATAATATGTTTTTATTTTTCATGGTAATTTATTTTTAATTTTTAGAAAATAAATAATTACTTTAATAGATTATACATTAATGATACATAAATTATTGAATTGATAAAAAATAAATAATATAGTTTTTATTAAAATAATAGTACCCCTTAAAAGACCCAAACATTTGACAAAATATTATTGGTCCAGTATATCTTAACCATAATCATCCAAGGGGGAATTATTGGCTATTAGGATCCTTATAGAAGGGATTATAACACTTTTATTTTATTATTTAAAGTGATGTTAAAGTAGTCACATTCATAATTTAATAAGTATAACATTTTAAATATTGGATTTTATAGAATATGAATTTGACTAAAAATATTTTTCTAAATTAGGAATTATTTATCTTAATGATAGTATTTTATTTTTTATTTGTTTTTATAAAATAAATATATTAAATAATTACACAAATTGATGTGGTTATTATTTTATTAATAGAGATTACAAATCAATGTTATTAAAAATATTAAAGTAAAAATAATTTTGGCTAATTAACATTTCTAATGAATTTCATAGACGAACTTTACATCATATTAATTTAATAAAAATGTTTGTTCAACGTTAACTTGTTATTTTAATAATTTTAAAATTCAATGAATTTAATAGTGTCAAGGTAGACACTCTTTATTATTTATCAAAGTAATTTTTTATTAATGTATTAAAAAATAATAAAACATTTTTAAAAAATAAAAGTTATTTTATGGTATAAAATGTTGTAATTTATTTATATATGGTCTATTTTACATCAAATAAGTAAATATTTCACCCTTTTAATATTGAATTTCTTTTAAAACATAAATAGAATAATTAAATGTTAATTAATAATATTTGGAAAAAATTGACAGAAAACATGACCAAAATATACTTTTTGGTGATATTACAACCCTATAACATCTCAAATTCTAAATTGGGAAATTTGGGAGGTTTTTATGTGGTTTTATTTTATTATAAATTAATATTTGTGAGGATTCCAAAACTGCCCCACAACTCAATTATAAAACAGAACCTCCTCCCTAACCTCTTCACTCAAATATGAGGCTTCAATCTCAGACATCCCCTACCATTTTCCCTTATCAACTTCCCGGGTAACATTCTATAGGTTCTAGTCTTCTTCAACTACCAACTCTAGTGCTCTAAGAGGAGATTTAGAGGAAGCATATCGAAGAAGAGGTAATATCCTCTATATATTATTTGAAAGATATTTATTCTTATAATTCCTATTCATTAGTTGTTTAATTATAAATTAATTACTATATTAACCCTTATATACTAATATTTTATTATTATTATTATGATACAATCATATTCCATTTTCTATTGATCTTATAAAAAATGAAATCTCCATGCGTGCATATGTACGACTTATCGTCTCCTCATCGTGTTGTTATCTGTTTTTTCACCACCACCTTACATGGATGGGTATAATTATGAAAGTAATAACTATAAATTATTATTATAAAATTATATTGATTATGAAATATTATAATCCATCCACTTCAATAACATTCAATAATTATGTGAATGATATCGTTGCTCGTGCGTACATACTGTTTATTTTCCCCACGATGCGATGTGATTCATTCTAAACGATCTTCATTAAAGAAATATTATTTAAATTAATCAAATCAATAAATATGATATACATTATACTAATATCATTTTATAAATGATATAACTATAACTTAATAAGAGTTCCAAGAACTAATCCAAAACAACATGCGTAAAAAATAAAGATGTTAACACATGATGGATGAGTAATAATGATACTTACAAACTGAAGATAATATAATCATATATGATATCATAAAAATGACTATGATTCATTATTAATTCAATTACATTATTTAGATCATTATATATAAGGATCAGATGCATACAAAGGAAATCAGAGCTAAGGTAAGGGTTAATTTCATAATCTCATTATTATCTGTGATTGTTTATATGTAAGTATTTACTGCGGTATATTTATCATCCATATCCAAGTTTCATAAAAATTTAATATTATTTCTATTATTCTACTATTTTATAAATTCTATTTTACCTATTGATTAATTTTTATTAAATGGTATGAAAGGAATATTTTTTCATTTTTAGTACGAGGTACTAATGGACTTTTCCATGAAAAGTATGAGAAGAATGTTTTTTTAACTTATATGGAATCAATGGATTATTATACATTAATATAATCATATTTCCTTGAATCCTACTTTATAAGATATCATGTCTATTTTAAATTGAATTCATTTCTTTTAAAATTGTGTGGCATTTTCTGAAAGTAAAACGTTTTTTAAGAAAAAAGGATATTTTCCTCAAGAATTAATTTCAAGTGTTTTTTCAAAATTATTTTCCATGAAAGATGACATTATTTAAATAGTTTTATGTTCCTATACCTATTATTATTATTATTTTATTGTGAAATCCATTTATTTTATATGTATTATGATGGAATGATGTTTAAAAACCCATTTTTGTTCTTTGGGTTATGAAATGGTGAGTTATTTATGTTTTTGTGGAACATAAAAAAAATGATTTCATTATGAGATGGGTGGGACCTATATATCCCTCTAATAAATTGGGTAAAGATTTATATCTCATGAGATAAACCAGACTGTAACTATAAGTAAATCTGGTTCAATAATTTAAGGTTTTAATAAGGAGTGAATTAGGTTCTGTGATGGACTTTTACCACTATGATGGTCTTGGTAATGAGATTTGACTAATATGAAATTATTTTATATGATTATGTGTCTTCAACACAATTTCATGTCATCTGGTATTAATTTTGGGATTATGTTGAATTTTTTTGATTTAACCCATGACTTGATATCACAATCTTTTATACGCATGATATTATTTTTAAAAGTTTTGTTTTTATATCTTGTGATTATGATATGATTGATATCTCCCCTATTTACCCTTACTAAGAATTTGAACACACAAATTCATATGCTTCATTTCCCTTTGTCATTAATAATTTTATTAAGTAAGATATGTCCAAAAAGAGAATTTTTAAAGAGAAATTAGTGGGAGACAATGTAGGTGTTTTATAAACCAGTTTTTTAGGTTCCATAATTTCTAAATACATTATACCTACACTATCCTATCATGTCATTATTATATTTTGTATTAAATATTTTTCAATTTTTAATTAACATCAATGTATGTAATTTATGGGACATTATAATTGGTATTAGTGGAAATGTATAGTTAACCTTTGGAAATCAGGATAAGAAAACATCACTAAAAACCCAAAGGATATGTCGAAGTATGGGTAAAAATTATAGTGTTTTAGAAATGATCATGAATAACCTACAATAACACTTAAAGTGTACTAAATTGATATTTTATTCTTGATTATTTGGTTTCCCCATTATTATTAGTGTTTCTCACATTATGCTTCTTGGTTTTTGTCAATGGGTAAAACCCGAAGGAACCGCATTAATGCTGAATGCGATGGGGAATGAAATGATTGTCCTCCTACAAAACCAAATATTATGGGAGATGGATTTCAAAATCATGTATTATTCTCACATAAAATTATAAAGTTATGAATCATGTTGGACATCAAAATAAGAAATGGAGTGAAACAATTCTGTTGATTCCATCATGAGGTAGTGCCCACCTTCGTTCAGTGGGTCTTCTGATCCATTAGTGGATAAAAATGGATCAGTACCACCAAAAATATATTTTCAGTTCCCCAGTGATCATAACAATAAAAATTCATCTTATCATTATGGAATTCTATCTAGAGTTCGAGGAAAATAGATGAAATTTTTTTCATGCAATGGGAGGAGATCAAGAACTTATTTTTTAACAATTACTTTCCTCATGTTCTACAAACAATGATGGAGAAGGAGTTCCTTAAACTTAAGAAAAAGTATGGTGAATATGATGGTACCTATCAAGAAAATTTTACCAGGATTTCTAGGTATGCTTCTTGAAATATTATCCAACTTTGGAGTAAAAATGATTGACTCTTTAGTGGCTTAAAACCAAGTCTATAGAGGGAATTATCTATAAGGTACTTTAATATCTAAGAAGAAATCATTTAATTCACTCTCAAGGTTGATATGGAGATTGGAGTAACCCATCAGTTTTATGGGTTTGATATGAATAATAAATGGAATTCAAAGTAAAATCTTAATATCACAATGAAAATGAGATGATTTTTTCCTTATGATCACTGTATAGAAAGAAAGGAGTAAATTTTATTAAAGGGACTACTAAATATTTTAAGTGTGGAAAAGAAGATTATCGGGATGTTGAATACCAATGTGATTGAAAAAATATATCTAATAATGTGAATAGAGAAAATTTTACACAAAATTCACCTCATACACTTCAATGTTACAAGTGAAAGGATAATGGTAATTTTTCTAATAAATGACCTAATCCAAGGGTTATTTATGATTATCGATGACAGTAAACTCTTATGTCCAAAGACAATGTAATGTCACGTGCAATCATTGTCAGCGGTGTAGATTATGATAATGTAGGGGTGAAAGGTACACTTATCATCCACTCTAGTTAAGATAATGATTCATTTGATTCTAGATCCACCCGCACTTTTATTTATAAATAATTTTCTATGGTTATTGTCATATTAACACATAAATCAGATGTTGAGTTAGTTGTGACAAATCCTGATGGAACAACAGTTGCATCGAAATTTTATAATTCTTCTATTATTGAATATTGTGGGAAATTTATTGCTAAAAATATTGTCATCATTCCAAATGTAAAATTTTATGTGATTCATAGAATGGATTGGATTTCTCTATCTGGATCTCGTATCTATTTCCATGCAAGGTATCTCACATTTCATATTCCAAATCAATCAATGATCATCTAACCATGCAAGGATAAATATAACCGTCCAGTGGATTTTTTTTACATTTTATGGGTCTTGATCACAATAAATTAAGGTTATATATCTCAATTGGTTGGGGATAAACTCATCATTAATGATACACATATTGTATGGGGGTTTTATGGTGTTCTTCTAGAAGAATTACTAGGTCCCCCACCAAATCATGAAGTTCAGTTTTCAGTCGAACTAATACTAGAAGATGTTACAATTTCAATTACACCATATAGAATGGAACCAATTTTGATTTAGGAATTGAATAAGAAACTTGAAGAGAATTTTTAAAAGGGATTCATATTCCCTAGTGTGTAAACTTAGGGAGCACCTATTCTGTTTGTTAGAAAGAAAGATAGATCAATGACACTCTGCATTAATTATCGATAACTTAACAATATCAATCCCAATAAAAAATATCATATTCTCCACATTTACGGCTTATTCGACCAACTACACAGAGCACAATACTTTTCCAATATTAATCTTCTGGAATAATATCATCAATTAAGGTTCAAGAAGTTGGATATACCATAGACGACATTCGGTATATGGTATGGACATAATGAATTTATAGTGATGCATTTTGGTCTTAGTAATTCCCCTGCCATCTTCATGGATCTAATTAATAGTGTCTTTAGAGAATATCTTGATAATTTTTGTAGTCTTCATAGAAGATATTATTTTCTATTCAAAAAGTAAGTAAGATCATCAAGATCACTTGATAATTTTATTGATGACCCTGATAAAGGAGAAGTTTCATGAAAAATCAACCATGTGTGACTTTTGGATTCTGAAAGATTCATTTTTGGGTGACATAATCACAATATAAGAGATATCTATAGATCTAGAGAAAATAGAAGTTGTTGAATGTTGGCCGAGACCAAAAAAAGTAACTGAGATATGATGTTTTCTTGGATTGGATGGATATTATTGATGTTTTTTATGATTTTTCATGATTATCTATTCCACTCACCATGTTGACTCGGAAAGGAGTTATGTTCCTGTGGATGGAGGAATGTGAAGTGAATTTACAAGCACCCAAAATAAGGTTATCCATTTCACCTATTCTTACACATCCTTGTAGGGGACAAATGCTTTTGATCTGTAGTGATGCATCCGTAAAGGCGTTGGGATGTGTTCTCATGAAAAATTATATGGTGATATATTGTGCCTCGTGACAATTGAAAACCCATGAGAAAAATTTCCCAACTCATGATATGGAGTTATCTATGGTATTCATTGCATTAAATATATGGAAGAATTATCTTTATAGATAAATGTGTGATATTTATACTAATCATAAGAGTTTAAAGTATATTTTTACACAAAAGGATATGAGTATGCATCAAATAAGATGGTGGAATATGATTAATGATTAAAACTTCTCAATACATTACCACCCTAGGAAATCGAACAAGGTGGAAGATGATTTGAGTCAAAAGGACCATGCTTTCCAATCCATGATGACGAACACAAAAGATCCATTATTTTTGGATTTTCAAAGGATGGATCTTGAAATTTTAAAAGGAAGGGGAGAAATCATGTCGTTATCAAATGAATTTTCAACCATCTATAAAAGTGAAGATTAAGGAGTCATATGAAGGGCATGTAGATCAAAAAAATAAGGGAGATATGTTTTTGAATTTAACTTTGATTATGGTGGAATAATAAGGTTCGTGAATCTGGATTGTATTCATCCCATACCATCATTAAAAAAATTAGATATTAGATGATGATCATATTTATTCTTTCTCTATTCACCCTAGAAGTAAAAAGAAGTATGGGGATCTGAAAGAGTATTTTTAGTGGGATGTCATTAAAAGAGATGTTGATGATTGGGTCTCTCAGTGGATGGTTTGTCAGTAAGTTAAGGCTAATAGACAATAGTCTAAGGGGATGTTACGACCATTACCTAAACTAGAATGGAAATAGGAAAACATCACTCTATACTTTTTCATTGTAATTCCTAAAACATCAAGTGTCCATAATTCTATATGTGTGATAGTTGATATCCCAAGGAAATTGTTATACTTCATTACTATTAGATAGGATTTCTCACTTAATCCTCTTTCAATGATATATGAAAAATAAGTGGTAAGATTGTGTGGAGTACAACTTTAAATTATATATAATATGGATTATAGGTTTACCATGAAGTTTTGGAAAATTCTTCACCATGCTCTGGATAAAGAGGTATGATTCAGCATTTCTAATCATCCTCATACAGATATTCAGTCTGATAAGACAGTTCAAACTCTATAAAACATGTTTGAGATCTTTCTCTATGGATTTCAAAGGTGGTTGGGATCAACACCTACCTTTTGTATAATTTTCTTCTAATAATATATTTCACTGCATTATTTTGATGGCTCCCTTTGAAGAACTCTATGAAAAAAAGTGTAGAACTCTAACTTTATGGCATGGATTTGGGGAAAGAAAGCTATTAAGACCTGATCTTATTGATAAAATGGTAAAAAGGCCAGATTTATTCAACAACACATAAGAGAAGATCAGGTTCGGTAAGAAAGTTATTCTGACGTCCGAATAAAATACCATGAGTTTGAATTGGGTAACAAGGTGTTTATATAAATATATCATTGTAATAGAGTAATGATATTTTGAAATAAGGGAAAGGAGAGCCCTAGGTATAACAGTCCTTTTGAAATTCAGGATTGTCTTGGGAAGTTAGCTTATCGATTGGAAATTTAACCAAATATCAGTTAATTTCATGCTGTGTTCCTTGTATCTCTCCTAAATAAGTACCTACCTGATCCATCACTAGTACTAAACTCAGAAGTCATACTACCAGAGCAAGATCACTCTTATGAAGAACAGCCGATAGAGATTCTAAATCATACCAATAATGTTCTACGAAACAAGATCACTCGATTAGTTAATGTTTTATTAAAGAACCATCAATTTTAGGAATCTAAGTGGAAACATGAGGATATGATGAGGGATATATATCATCATCTATTTTTATCCAAGTGATGAATTTCATTGGACAAATCCATTTTAAGGAGGTATGAATGTGACACCCTCATGTTTTTAAGAAATATTTTCTTTATATTATTTTAATTCTTGAGTAACTTGCATTCTATGTAGTCATGATTTTTAACAAAACCTGAGATGGCCTCTGTATAAAATGACCATCTTAGCCTAACCATTATGTTACCATGAGTAAATAAAACTAACTTATTAAAATGTATGGTAAAGTCTTTTACAACCAATTGTTTATAAAAAATATAAATCAAATATATATTTGTATATGTGAATTACTCTTAGTAAATGAAATTAATGAAATATATATATATATATATTATATTATATACTTAATAAAATATTTTTTAATATTCATATAATTGATATTTTTTGTCACAAGGTATGAATAAACCTTATTGGATGTATAAAAACCTATATTTTTCAAAAGGGTAATTTTCTGATATTTATTAGTGACCCCATTTTAAATTAATATTTTGACACATTAATAATTTTAATGTTAAAAAATAAACCTATTAATTGGAATTGGTTTATAAAAAATTACTTTTGATCAAATTTTCTTATGTTTCTAATAACATTAAAATTTTGATGAATAGTAAAAAATACACTAAATTTTAATTGGAAACAAATTGTTTCATATAAATAATATATGTGGTTAAATTATAATATTAAACGTTTTTAAAGTATAAATAGAATATATTTTTATCATTCAATTTAATTTATGTCATTATCATTAATTTTACATTGAATTCTGAATGAAAACATTTCAATCTTTTGCAATGTTTTGACTTTTAAAACATGTTCTCTATTTCTGACAATGGGAATAATTTTAAATTAATTCCTGTAAATAATTTGTTTTGAATTTTGAAAAATTTATTCGATATTTGGAATAATTAGGTATAAATTATGTAAATATATTTATTTTATTTTTAGGCACAATTAATAGTAATTATGGTAATTTTTATTAATACGGTAAAAGGGAAAATCACGTAATTAAGGGAAAGAATACTATTTTAAAATCAACCTAACACTTATAATAATATATTTGGATGCTTTTTTTCGACCTAAATAATCCTTGGGATGAAATGGTATCTATTTGAATCCACGTGGATGAAATTAGGACATTTAATTTATTTTATTTAATAGAAAGTCAAATATTTTTTCTCTCATTTTTTAAAAAATAAATTATTTTTAATATTATTATATAAATTAGATACAATAAAATATAAATAATAATTTGAAATCTAATATTTTCATTATTTATCATGGTAATTTATTTTTAATTTTTAGGAAGAAAATAATTACCTTAATAGATTATACATTAATGATACAGAAATTATTTAATTGATGAAAAAATAGTAATATAGTATTTATTAAAAACATAATACCTATTAAAAGAACCAAACACATTACTAAATCTTATTGGTCAAGTATTTATTGACTATAATCATCCTAGAGTCTAGTTATTGACCATTTGACGCCTTATAGAAGGGATTATGACCCCTATATTATTTTATTTAAAGTGATGTTAATGTTGTCATTTGAAAACTTTAATAAGTATAACATTTTGAATATTGGATTTTATAGAAGAAAAATTCCACTATAAGTATTATCCTAAAATCTAATAGATTTATATCCATCATATTATTTTATTTTTGGTTTTTTTAGTAAATGAGTATATTAAATAATTACACAAAAATTGATGTAATGGTTATTTTATTAATAGAGATAAAAAATGAATGTTATTAAAAATATTAAAGTAAATATAATTTTGGATAATAAACATGTATACAAAATTTTATATATGAAATTTACCTCTTATGAAATTTATAAAATAGTTTTTTTAAAATTAACTTGTTATCATAATATTTTTTAAAACAATGAATTGAAAAGTGTCAAAATTAACGTTATTGAATTTTTTATCAAAATAATGTTTTATTAAAATTTTTAAAAATCATAAAATATTTATAGAAAATAATAATTATGATATGATATAAAATTTTCTAATTTATTTATTTATGCTCCAGTTTCCATCAAATAAGTGAATATTTCACTATTTTAATATTGAATTATTTATTAAAAATTAAATAGAATAATTATGTGTTAATTAAAACGATAAGGTTTAAATTGATATAAAACATGTCAAAAAAATTATTGGCTGATGATATTATAACACTATATCATCTCATATTCAAAATTGGGACATTTTTTATGTTTTTGGATGAGGTTTGATTTTATTATAAATTAATATTTTTAAGGTTTCTAAAAGTGCTCCTCACCTCAATTATAAAAGGGAACCTACTCCCTCGCCCATTAACTCCACATTGAGCCTTAAAGATCATAAATCCCATACCCTTTTCCCTTATAAACAATCCTTATAACATTATATAGGTTCTGTTCTTCTTCAAAGACCTACTCTAGTGCTCTAAGAGTACATTTTGTGGAAACACATCGAAGAATAGGTAATCTCCTCTACCGATTCTTTCAGACTTCTTTCTTATTCTACTCTATCATCATGAGTTTCTTAATTATAAAGTAATAAATATACTATAAAATTTATACTGATATGTTATTATGATTATAAAATAACAATATTCTATCTTCTATTCACCCAACAAAAATCAAAATCACAACGTGTGCGTACGTAGGGCTTACCGTCTCCACGCCGGGGTGTAATATTTCTCTTCACCACCCCCATTCTTGGATGGGTATAATAATGGAATTAATAACTATATATTTTTATGATTAAATTATATTTATTATAAAATATTATACACCATCCACTTCAATACCATTCAACAACTTTGAAAATGAGATTGTCGCTCGTGCCAACATAAGGATTATCGTCTCCATGATGCGATGTGATTCATTATACATGAACATAATAAAACAAATATTATATAAATGATTTTAGTTGAAAAATATGATATATATTATACTAATATCATTATATAAATTATATAACTATAACTTGAGAATAGAAATAAGAACTTATTTGAAACAACATGCATAAAAAAAATAAAGAAGTTAATACCTGATGTATGAGTAATAATGTTAGAAAAAAATTGATGATAAAATGATCATATATGATATCATAAAAATTAATATGATTCAAGAATAAGTCAATGAAATTATTTACATCATTATACAGTAGGTTCAGAAACATAAAAAGGAAATCATACCTAAGGTAAGGGATAATTTCACAATCTCATTATTATCAAAGATTGCTATAATTAAGTATTTACTAGGATATATTTATCTTCCACGTCTATGTTTCATAAATATTTAATATTATTTATATTCTTATGAAAAGATTAAATCTAATATTACCCATTTTGAATTTTTTTAAATGGTAAGAATGGAATCCTTTGTCATTTTTGGTATGAGGCAATTTTTGACTTTTCCAGAAAAAGTACGAGAAGAATGATTTTTAAACTTTTATAGACTCAATGTGTTATTAATATTTAATAACAAATAATTTCCATGAATATTCCTTTAACATATTTCATGTTAATTTACAATCTTGTTCTTTTCTTTTAAAATTTTGTTTCATTTTGAGAAAAGAAAACATTTTTGAAGATAAAGGATATCTTCCCCAAGTATTAATTTCTAGTGTTTTATCAAAATTATTTTACTTCTATGATGAAATTATTTAAATAATTTTATGTTTATATTAATATTATTACTATTATTTGATTGTGAAATCCATTTATTTATATTGATTTTGATGTTATGAATTTTAAGAAACCCATTTTTTCCTTGGTTTATTCTGTGATTAATGTTTTTTATTTTTGGGGCACATGTAATAATGATTTCATTATGAGATGTATGGGAACAATATCTCCCTCAAATTCATTGGTTAATGATTTATATATCATGATATATACATGACTGGAATGGATAGTAAAGACAATTTAGTAATACAATGATGGAATGGGGAGTGAACTCGGTTCAATAATGGACTTTGTCCACCGTGATAGAATTGGAAATGATCCATTACTAATATGAAATTATTTTATATACTTATGTGTATGACACAAAATTTCATGTCATAAATTTTGACTTTTGGGATTACATTGAACTTTTATGATTTATTCCCTGACATGATATCACAATCTTTTGAATGCAGGATAGGATTTTCAAATGTTATGTTTTTATAGCTTGTAATAATGATATGATTAATATCTCCCCTATTTACCCTTACTGGGAATTTTAGCTCACCATTTAATATGTTTCTTTTCCTGATGTAATGTACAAGGGTATTAACTAAGATATGTTAAAAGGGAGTTTCTATATGATGAAATAAGTATGGGAAAATGTAGATATTTTATGAACCCGTTGTTTATATTTCCCACTCACTAAAGGCATTTTACCTATAGAGTCCTATCATAGATGTATTATATTTTTTTAATGAATATCATTAAATTTTTATGTAAAATCATTGTATATAAATTAATGGTATCTATATAAATGGTATCAAATATGAATTTGAAATATCATAGAATATGTAAAAATATAAGTGGTAATTATATCATCGCCCCCACGAAATTCAAAATCTATCGAAATTAGCGTAATGACATCACCTTCAAATCATCATCCAACTAGACCATAATTATCTCCTACATCCTCATAGTGATGTTATCCCTAGAGTATCACAATGTGAGTGAAAATGGATTAAAGATGATTCTAAAAAATTATCCATACTTGATAATACCCCCTTGATGTTCAGCTTAACAGAAAACCACCTTCCTACTTGTGGTGTTCTTTCATCATCAAATAGTTATATCTAACTATAATATTCAAACGGATAGATATTTGTGTTCCTAAAATCTCACCTAACAATTATACTAGTCTCCATTATCCAAGGTAACCAGTGTAATGGGTTAACCCCTCACTCCTAAAAGGAATCAACCATTAACTATATTCATGACTAGAATGTAACTAGGATCTATCTCTTAACCTCTAAGTCCAATGGAAAGAAGAACTCCATTAAAACCTATGGGTAACGTTCACATTCTCCTTAAAGGTAATTTTTTTTAAATATGAGAACTAAAACATACATTAGGTTTAATAATGATAAACATTACTCAGATTTTTTATTTAATTCATTTCATCAATTCACATTTATTATAAAACTAATGTGGCTCCTATGTAAGAAAGTTAAAGTACCTATTATAATGTAAAACTGTACTGGACACTTATTTAACCAATGCATCATGAAATTCATGGAAAATTATCACATATTTTCCTTTTAAGAAATTAATTTTTTAATATGTTCTCACAATTTTATTAGTTAAATAAAATTTGTATTTCAAGATATATAAGAAAACAAAATTTACGTTGCAATTTGATTTTAATTAATTGATGCATCATATTATTAATATTCGAAATCTGGATATATGGTCTTTGATTGATTTTATGGTGATTCGTTGTGTAATATTCCACCATTTATTTATAAGAAATCTCATATAAGTGGATACTGGTACTTTAAATAACCATCCCATTAAACTTTAATATACCCCTATAGGGTTAATCACTAAGCATAAATACAATTAAAGGAGACCAATGAGGGTCTCTTCATGGAAACCTGAGATCTAATATACATATAATCATTCCCAATTTATAAATTAAGTGCACTATTTATTACAATTTTCATTGCATTTAATTTAATCCATTAATAGTTTATATATGTAAACACACTTAGAAAGATTATCTCTACGCATACCATGCTACAACATACCTACAAGGGTCAAGTTCAATATATTAGGATTTAGATATATGGGTCATCATTCCCATGTGATGAAGGTACATGCCATTATAATTTTCAATTTACTCATCATTTAAGTTAAATACGAAATAAATAACTAGAATTTATTTAGAATAAACCAATTTCCTTGAAATTTAATTATTTTTTCAATTGATTTAATTAACCATTTCAATACCATTTCACTTAGTTAATGCATTTTAGGATTACTTAAATATAATTACACCAATAAGCTATATGATAAAACACTATGTGGATTGAGCTATAATTTTTTAACAAACACTCATTACATAACAATAACCTTGAATCTATCACGCCTTCTAAGAAAATTGGTATACATTTCAATATTCACACAAGTTTGGTATATATATGAGAATGCTAATGAATTGAAACCTATATTCCTAAACATGATGCATAAATTCACCCTATATCTTTCCATATTGACCAATATTTAAAAATCATAAATTAGTAACAAACAACAAAACAATAGTCACTCAAGGTGAAATATTAATTATCTATAATAATGAGTAATATGAACAATAGTCCCATCCCTGGAAACCAAATATATCCCTCATGCATGGTTTGGATAATCCTAAACCTGATATATTTACCAAGTGACAAAACATTCATAGTTCATTTTATGCCTACCCTAAATCGTACTTCGTGTAAAAATAATCTCAAATACAAATTTTCGGGCCCCATCCAGGTTCACCCGATAAACAAAAACTAGACTAGTTGGTTACATGCCCTAAAGTGTTCCTCCTCCTATGCCAAATTCTATTAACTATAATCGAGGGTCTTGATATGGTACAATGGAGATATAATACCCTCTAGATTAGTAATAAATGTTGAAAAGGCATAAAAAATGTAAGGAAGTTGAAGGTAATAATTAATCACAGATAGATAATAATATTGTATAACTAGAATTGTTTCAAATAAATAACCATGAAAGAAGACGTTGAATACTAATAAAAACTTCTACCATAAAACAATAAATAAATTATAACTACATGGAAAAATAAAATAAATAAACAATATACAAAACTGGTATAGGAAACCTTATTACATGCTTTTCCCTAAGCTCTATGTCAAGTCCTTGTTCAAAAATAGTTACAGCAATGAGACATAATCCAGTGTCCAAACCTTCATCCAAGATAACTTTACAAGTACTATTAGGTGGCCTCAATAGGGTGTTAGTAAAACATAGTTTTCCACCACCAATGGAATATAATATAAACCAAGTCTTTGAAAACAAAATTTAATAATGTGTATGTATAATAAAAAATGGTAGTTGTGAAATGATATATAAATAACATTGATGAGCTCAGGATACTCAGGGGACACCTAGCTGAAAATTCCTACATCGACCAAAGTATGAATGTATCTAAAAGTTTTACCATTTATATAAACCGGCATAGGACCCATGGTATTCATAGAAGGAATCCATGTTTAATGATAACCATACTATGATTCAAAATTAAATTAGGGCATCATCCCTTATATCAAACACCGAGGACATGGAATGTTTTTCCCATGAATTACATAAAAAATTTAATGAGGATCACCATCTCTAATAATGAGCAATTACATGCTCATAAATTAAATAAATAATGTGGGAACCCATGTCCAATAATGAAGAATTCCATTTCCAAATATTCAATATAATAAAAGGGAATTTCATGTTCATAACGTCAATAAATATTGAAGAAAACCATGTCTAACAATGAGGAATGTCATGTGCATGATTTTAATAGATAATAAAGAATGACATTTTCATAAATTATATAAATAATTTGGACTTCCATGTTCAATAAATAGTAACTCCATGTCTAAAATTTTAATATATAATATGGAATGTCATGTCCATAAAATCAATAAATATTGAGGAATTCAATGTTGAAGAATTTAATAGGTAATAAATAATTCAATTCCCATAACTTATAACTATTAAAGAACACTATTTTTAATAATTCCCGTAAATCGATGAGGGCCATCATGTCCAACACCACATAAATATTCATGATTTACTAAATTCAATATTCCTTGTTAAGCCCATCCAAGGTATTTCGTATCGAAAACTGAGTATCTCTCGTAGAAAAATATAATTAATATGCACATTTTATTTACTTATTTTACCTATTACATGGAATACATCCATAATGAATTTAAAATCACTGATCAAATTCCTTACTCATCTCATTTACCAGTGATCAAATGTGTAATCTAAATATACATGTCAAATTATAACTTAAAATAGTTCATTTCATTTAACAATTCACTTCTAGAGGTAAGAATATATATTTAAGTAAACGTCTACATAATATATCATTTATCTTATTATGTTCATAAATTCAATTACTCATTCAGATAAAATTGTGGGGAATCTTTTTCCTTTTCCTTTTCCCATTATTTTATTCATTAAGTCTTCCACTATGAAGTGAATATTTCTCCACACTAATGGGTAATTTTGGAACATTTAGGTTGATGTCATCTCCCTCTAACCATGTTAATGGATTAAGGAACAACATAGTTGTGGTGTAGATTTTTATTTTATGAAATTTCATATTTTAGGATAAATAAATAGTAAGTATGGCATATGACACAATGAAAACAATTTAAAATCAATTAATCCTTAAGGAAAAAGAAACTAGAACACCCACCCCATACTTAGGAAGCTTTAATTATCCATTATTAAGATTTGATTTTATCTAAAATTATAGAATTTTAAATAAGTGAAAACACACTAAAATTATTCCATTTGATATCATATGGAAATACCTTCCAAAATGGAAAGACAAACTATGAAAATAATAACTATAAATTATATACAACCCGATGGCGATCTAATCCGATCAACAATAATAAATTCAAAAATTCAATGAGGGTTACACATCAAACACTAGAAAGGATATGAGGAAGATCTATTGGGTTTTGGAGCATCATTTCATGAAAGGAAGGATAAAGGGTGGAATATTATTTAAAATAAGGAATGTAAAATCATAAATTCACTTTTTTTAAATGTGTGTATGGTTCGGTCACATGGTTAAACCCACAATGATCCAATCATGCACCACCACGGTCGAATATGGAATTCCCCTTACATTCCTAGGTAAATGGTAATATAAACTATGCATATCTCATGCAACACCATTATCCAAGAGCCACCCCCACACATAGCAGGGCACATGGTTAGACGATCTATTTTCAATACATTCACTTAACCCTTACATTTTACTTAGTTTTTTCACAATATTTCAGCATCAGGATCATGGTTTCACTAAAATTGGGAAACCATTATAGGGATTCATGATTTATGTTCATGGTTTCCACTAATGGTGCACTAACCGTGCACCTCCCTTTTTATTTCCAAAATAAATAGTCTTTTAAATCCTAGAACTCCCAAAACTCAACTAAACACTTGAGCCACCTCTCAGGCCATAAAAACCATCGAAAATAACATTTTTATAGTGTTTGACCCCTTTAAATTCCAATGTAAATCTTAGTTTAATTTTTTACTTTTTACTTAAATGAAAATTCAAATTTCATTATAAATAGAAAATCATCTTAAAACATGGAATCTTATAACATGATTCTATCTAACCATGTTTTTTTATAAATTTATGTGTCTTAACTATTTTATTCAAATCACTTCTATTCTTCCCATTAACTTCGTACAACTCTAGGTTATTCTGGGTTTCCTTATAATTTTATCTCATGTGGTTTCTGAACTATCCATTATCTTGATGTTGAATTTTACAAACAAGGTAACTCTTCTCAATTTTTATTATTATATTAATATCTTATAAATATCTTATAATTATTATTTAATTTAGCTATCTTTTGATATTTTTTATTTATTTTATAAGTGTTTCCTTTATAGTAATTGATATGTTATAGGATTGGTTGATGAATCTTGTATGTTAATCGTCATTTAAACATTGGTTCCTCTGTTTTAGTTGTTATGTCTTCAAGTATCAATTAGTGGTATGTGATTCATACATTCACCTTTTTATTATTAAAATTATATGGAATTATAATTTTTTAATTTCCATTTGGGAGAGATTTTTAATTGACCTCATAAAGATTACTGAACTGGATATGAATATACTTATGGGGAAAGTGTAATGATCATATTTTAATTGTTTTCATTATTATTCCCATCATTTATCTTCTTAAATATCACGTTAATGTGATTATATTGATATAAATTTATTTCCCTTTTTTAAAATTCTAATATAAAACTAAAATATTTTAATTTAAAGGAGGAATAAAAATAAAAAATATTTATTTCTATTTTACATATTTCTAATATAATGATAAAGATGTTATAATATTTTTATTCTAGAAATTATGTATTTTTACTATATATTTTTATATTTAAATAAAATTATTATTGTGATTATGGTGGTATCCTTTTTTTGTTGGTGTGATGTGCTATAAAAAGCAGATATGGTAGGTTTGTTAATGTTTACGTGGTTATGAAGAGAGATTGATGTGGATACTTATGATAGTTTCACTAGTATATTGTTGATGATATAATTAATTAAATATATTAAAATTAAATGAAATGGAAATGGTTTTTGATATCAAATAAAATCATAATATTATTAAAATAATTTAGTAAGGTGAGGTGGTGAATTAAATATAGTTGTTGACTTAATTTTGTTGAATGAGTATTGTTTTGATTATGAAAAAAGTGAATGTTTTTTTGGATCAAGTCATAAGTGGCTTGAAAAAAACATAGTTAACGTATATAATATGTGAGGAAATTTAATAATGTGTAATTGATAATGAATTATAATATGTAGAGATGTGTGGTTATTGGGTGTATGTTATGTGGTGGTGGTGGACACAGTATGTGTTGTCACTAAAGGTTGTGACAATTGGTTGCTATTGTGAGGTTTTGAGGATGCGTTAATGGTTTTGATTATTGTGGTTTTTTAGTAGGTAGTTGTCCCATAGGATGGGTTTTTGTATTATATATTTTTTGTAGTTTTATTATTTCTTATATACCACCACCCAACAAATACGTATTATGGAATCTTCTAGGGGCACAATGACTGATGATTCCATAAATATGAGTTAAAGGGTGGAAAAAGAAATATAAAGAACAATAAAAAAATGTGAACAAAATGATTTCTATAGTCTCAAAATAATCCCTACATCCTTAAATGTGTGGAATAAAATTTACTATAACAATGATTAAATTATACGGAACACACATGTAGAGAAACCCTAGTTTAAAATATTCCTATAAAGAATGATGCAATACAGTAAACTATGTTTTTATAGTATACAAAGCTACATATTTTTCCACTTTCCTACTGAACCGATGGAATTAAAGTGTATTGAGATACCGTACCACTTTTAGTAATGTCCACACTATTATATTACCATGTTAATAAAGTATACACAATTATAGTATCCACTACTGACCAACTTAAATTGATGGTTTCAGCTCTACCATTCCAATACTCCCCCTTCCATTAGCTTCATTATAATCATATGATATAATATAGTGGCCAGAGGATTTGGTATGTGATAATATCATAGTGGTGTGTATATATAGTTTTAACATTCATGGGGTGGATGACATGGGGGTGATTTCCTTGAGGATACATCCTAGTCTCAGTGAGTTAATTGTTTGTTGTTATATAGTTAAAATTTCTTTTTATTGAATTTGTTCTTGATTATATCGTATAGGTTGAGATTGGTTATGAGGTATATAGTTATGTGGATATGGAAGGTATGGCTGCAACAGGACATAATTTATTGGTGTATGAGGGAATATTATTCAGTGTATATAAGGGTGTTGGGAATTATTATATAAATATATATATATATATTCTTTTGATATTATATTACTTCTCTTATACAGGTATTTTTTGAAAGATATTTTATACGAATGGGTTATAGTTGACCCAATATAGGTTACATGATTTAACAAATACTTATTCTTTGAGGCTTTAGTATGATTCTTCCATATTTACATGATATAGGCTATAGATTAACATATATATTATGCTTGTATGATCACACATACTATATGTATATATTTTTTAAAAATTGTTATGGATGATTTTGTGATCAACCTAGGAATTATTAGCTCATGTTGAGAAGTTTTAAAAGTAGGATTTGGTGTTATAGAAAAGGATTAATATTGTCCTTATTTTAATTACTATGGTTATATATAACAATTAATGAATTTATGTTATTATTTGAATTTATAATTATATAATTGAGATTATTTTTCAATTAATTATTACTTTTTTGGTGAATTTTAATGCAATTCCTTCCATTTTTTTGTTTTATACCCACTCTTCTAGTATCCAACCAGTCGCCTAATTTAGGTGGTCATTGGGACCATGAGGGGTAATAATAAGTAATTGTCCTGATATATTTGTATCAATGAATTTTTTATAAGTTAGGACGAATTTTAGAGTTTGGAACTAGAAAGAAATGAAATAGGCAGGTAATGTAATAGTATCAATAGAACATAGTATGTAATGTTAGAAAAAGAGACCAGTGATGGAACAGATGTAGATGATCTATGTAATTTGATGCAAAAAACTTAATATTTCTTAATATATTAAGTAATTATATAATTCATTGTTGTATATACCTAAAAAAGGTACATGTATCATCATTTGAGGTTCTTTTTCATGACATTTGGGACATTCTAAGAAATATTATTTTGGAAGAGGTAAGATGTCTTAATTCCATTTGATAGGTGTTAGTTATTTCTTATATTTATTTATACATATTTTAACTCTATGAATGTTGAAATTATTATGCTTTTAATGAGATCATATTTCTTGTGTACTTATATTATTTAGAATAATATGAAACTGGTGTTGAATTGAAACACTGACAGAGCTTATAATTTGCACATTTTTTAATGTATTTATATTGTTTTAAACATCCCAAGATACCATTTTGAGCTTATATGTAACAATTTTGGATTTAAGAATTATTTTAAGTTTAAATGCAAAAATGACCAAATTTTATATTTTGGACAGATTTTCACTACAGGGGTATTTTGGTCATTTACAAAAAAATATAAATCAAAATTTTATGATTATAATTTTTTTAGAATCCTAATTTAATTTACTTAAACTTTGTCTTCTGAACCAGGATCTGATTCGACCATCTTGAGGTCCAAACAATTCAAGGAAGTTGAAGAATATTCAGGAACACCAAGGAAGCTTCCAGGAAATTTCTTCCAGAAAAAAGAAGGTTCAGTGAAATATCCATAACTCGCTCAAATCGACTTTAATGGAGATGAAATTTTGTGAATAGACGGATAGGAAGATTGTGAACACGTTTCATGAATAGAGAAACACCCTGAATGGCCGTTTTCAGGGACATTAATTCATTTGAAAACGGTGGTTTGCGGTTTGATAATTCTGACTGGACAGAATAAATTCTCAGAGTAAATTGGCCATAACTCTTTCATAACTTGTCCAAATCCGATGAGATTTTTAGGGGACACGGCCAAGACAATTATGAACATCATTTAATAAGGTCTCAACGCGTGAAAAGGACATTTATGGGGTTCAAAACGCGACAACATTCAGAGGATAGAAATCTGTCTATAAAAGGAGGAGAGCTCCTTCTCCTCAAGACATTCCAATTCCTTCCCAACAACATCCGGGGCACCAAGGAGAGGAGGACAAAGGGCCATTTAGGATTTATATTCCTTTATTTACCTTTTTATTTTATTTTTCATTTCATATGTAATTCATTCATAATCATTTTATTAAAGTGTTTCCCATTTCTTCTTCCACCCCTTTTCACTTATAACTTTAACTTCTCTTATCTCTCTTCCATATTTCCATTGTGATCTCTTTGCACTTTGTCATGGCAAGTGACTAACTTGAGGCTTGGAAATAGGGGAGGATTCATGACGTTATTCATTATTTCACTTCAAATTAAAAAAAATGTTTTAAATCTATTTGTGGTGAAGGAGAGAATATTACACGGGTGTGGCGGTCGTCCACTACGACATTATTTTCAATTCCATTTCTTTTCATTGATTAATCATTTCCCCTCCCTTATCTTAGGAAAAACCATCATACGGTGGAGTTGGGGTTTCAATAAGGTTTCAAACGGCATACTGTGGAGTCGGGTCTTGTAGGGATAATATTCTCGGTTGAGGTGTTACTCTACTGGATTACTGGAGGAGGTGTGGTTTGGTGTGCCGAAGGCCTGTTAAAATCACACACATAATAAATCAATGGGATGTAATTCATTAATGAGGTTTCACTAAATGAATTATCAAATAGAATTTAAATAATCAACAAATAATGAATGGACTCGTGTTATCCAAACCTAGGACCAAGACCTTACTTTTATAATTTCATTTTGTAATAATTTGCATTTAGATTTTAATATTGCATTTCTTAATTTAAATTTAAAATTTTCTAAAACTATAAAAATATATATATTCATAAATAATATAAAAATAAAATAAAAAATAGATTAAGTGAATTAGTATAAGTGATTGAACCGACTATAACGCTCCTCAAGTGAGACGACCCTGGTCAGCCACTGTGCTGCATTAGGAAAATTAAATATGCTTTTGCCACGCCCCATGACAGGCGTGCGTCAAAACTTGGCGCCGTTGTCGGGGAGCTAAGTAGTTAATTCAATCACTTTTTTCTAAATTCACAGTTTGTTTTAATATTTTTCATTTTTTTTAAAAAATCATAAAAAAAACCATTTCCCATAATGTCTTCAATCTCAAATTCAAATTCATGGAACAATTACTCACAGGTGCTGGAAGAAGAAACTGACTACACTGAGGAGTCCCTCCAACGAAGGGCTGATGCTCTAATGATAAGGCTCAAACAAAAGGAAAAAGGATTAGCAACATGGATCTCACTAGAATATTTGATGAACTTGGCCGATGAACTCCAAACAGACATTCAAAGATTCAAGGCCAACAAGGATGTGCCACTGGTCTTCCCAAATTTCATTGAAGACATCCATGATGTTGAAGACAAACTCAAGGTGGAGGAGTCTGACTATCTATCTTCATCTATTAAAGATCAACTCCAAGTTGCATTTTCTATTGAAGAAGATATTCAAGCCAAAACGAATCAGGGAGATGATACAATCTTGAACTCAAACTCTTTTAAATTTATTGAATCTGATTTGAGTATACCTCCCAACGTTTTTGAATTTTCAGAATTTTGTGAATCATATTATGCCTTCGAGGATGATGTGGAAAAAGAAGATGAACCTGTTGAGGAACACCTAGAGCTCCCTGAAGTCATTGAACATATACTGGAGGAGCCCCATCATGAAGAGATTCTAGTGGCTCTGCCTGATGAACCAGAGACACATGCTACTTCACATATGAAGCAACCACTAGAAATAGAAGAAGATGTTGCACAAGAAGCAATGAAGAAGGAGGAGGTTTCATACATCATCATACCCCCACCATGAAAGTTGTACTATATTGTGAAGGGCGTGGATCTGGTGTACTCTATACATGGAGTCCTCCTCAACAAGGACAATGAAGCACATGCTGGGAAAATCCACATGTGGTGGTTCAAATCAAAGAAACTACATCCACCATCAGACTTTGGATAACAGCTGGTACTGCCCACAGGAGGCAGTAAAAATTCAGGGCCCACTTGGGGGATCGTACCAAGACTTATCCCTTGCTTTATAGTAATTTAGATTTCAATTTCATTGCTTAGAAGTAGTTTAGCATTCATCCCTTTCCTCCTTATCATTTTGAGCTTTAATGACATGATACTTGTTCTTAATTTTGAAATTTTCTTTTGTAGGATCATGATGGAAGAAGGAAGCCCCAAAAATTTGTTAAACGGGACTGAATCTTTATTTCAAAAGGGAGTTCATTTTTTAATTTTAAATTTTAAACTCCTTAAATTTTTTGTCCAAAACATGTTTTATGATTTAATGATAAGAATTGCATACCCTCACTTTAATTAATGTTTTACTCAACTTATCTAGGAGACATGAGTTTCTTAGGAATCTTGTAATGCCATGTTTTAAATATCAATTTTAATGAGATTGAATGATTAAAATGGATAATTGGATGATTAAGTTGAAGCAAGGATATTGAAATAAGGACTCATGATTTAAGGGAATTAATTGATTCATGTAAATGAAATTTCCCTTCCATTTTTCATTCTTTGAATTTCTGAAATTCATGTGAATTAATTTGTTATTATTAATCATTCCATGAGTGATTGTACAATATCATATTCTAATTCCTGAGAGGATTTCTAGACCAAATATTTCCTATTTTATCTTGAGCATATTTCTTGAGTGATCTTGGGACGTGCCACCTGCTAGAACTTGTATTGAAACTTGTCAAAGCTATGACTGTACAAAACCACATTTAAAATGACTGAGACATTTCTTTGGCTAGCCACATTTTATCCTAAGACCCACCGTTACATTTATCCTTCGTAATCACTTAGATTCCATGAATTTCCTTATAGGTTTAAGCCACATTACAATCCAATTTTTCCTTACCTACCTGCACTTTTAGTATTTTTTCATGGTTATTTCAAGTTTGAGTGTGGGGGAAGGGCCTTTTGTGTGCGTTCCTTGGGATATGTATCATTTTTGGGTGGTGTAATGTGCGCGTCATCATTTTGGGAAATGTATTATTAGAAAATTGGGCATGATTCATCATTTCATTACGCTTCTTTCATTTCATCCGATTCTCCAAAAAAAAAAGAAGAAAAAAGAAGAAAAAAATCAAAATAAAGTTGTGCCTTTCTGGAGCTTTACAAAAAAAATAAAGCTGTGCCTTTCTGGAGCTTTACAAAAAATACAGGAAGAACTTGGATGATATCATTCTTTGTAATCATTTATTGACTCATGACCCATGTCATTGAAAGGGGAGTGGTGTTGTGATTCACATTTCAAGGGGATTTGAGTGAGGTTCATCTTGTGTTTTCACTTGATTAATCATGCATTGTACTTAAGAGTAAAACCTCCTACTTCTGGCCTTAAATTATTTCAATCATTTACCCACCAACCCTAAGCCACAGAGTCATTTGAACCTTTATTGAAAGTCCTCATGATTTTATGTGTGTTTTGTCATTACAAAGTGGAGAAAGTAGTTACTTTACAAGCCTATGGGTAAGGAGCATGTTCTCATGATATGAGCATAACTCCACTATTAATTGTATCATGAGTGATGAGAGAAAAGATTCAAAAGTGAGGTAGATCATGATTTGGCATTTTTAATAATAATAAATTGAGAAGCTTGAATGAATGAAAGGAGAAACTTCACTATTTTTCAAAGGGGAAAAGTAAAATGCATGAATTGATTGTTTCTTTGAAAAATGGGAAATTAAATTGGTATTTTTGTGGAACTGGAAATTTTGATTGGACATTGAAAATCATTTGATTTTATTTAATTTGAAATTTAAATATTGGTGACATTTGTGCCCTTTGAATTCCATGTTGAGATTTTATGCTTGAGGACAAGCATAGTTTAAGTGTGGGGGAATTGACAGAGCTTATAATTTGCACATTTTTTAATTAATTTCTATTGTTTTAAACATCCCAAGATACCATTTTGAGCTTATATGTAACAATTTTGGATTTAAGAATTATTTTAAGTTTAAATGCAAAAATGACCAAATTCTGCATTTTGGACAGATTTTCACTACAGGGGTATTTTGGTCATTTACAAAAAAATATAAATCAAAATTTTATGATTATAATTTTTTTAGAATCCTAATTTTATTTCCTTCAACTTTGTCTTCTGGACCAGGTTCTGATTCGACCATCTTGAGGTCCAAACAATTAAAGGAATTTGAAGATTATTCAGGAACACCAAGGAAGCTTCTAGGAAATTTCATCCAGAAAAAAGAAGGTTCAGTGAAATATCCATAACTCGCTCAAATAGACTTTAATGGAGCTGAACGTTTGTGAATAGACGGATAAGAAGATTGTGAACACGTTTCATTAATGGAGAAATGGCCTAAATGGCCGTTTTTAGGGACATTAATTCATTACAAAACGGTGGTTTGCGGTTTGATAATTCTGACTGGACAGAATAAATTATCAGAGTAAATTGTCCATAACTCTTTAATAACTTGTCCAAATCCGATGAGATTTTGAGGGGACACGGACAAGACAATTATGAACATCATTGAATAAGGGATCGACGCGTGAAAAGGTCATTTATGGGGCTCAAAACGCGACAACATTCTGAGGACAGAAATCTGGCTATAAAAGGAGGAGAGCTCCTCCTCCTCAAGACATTCCAATTCCTTCCCAACAACATCCGGGGCACCAAGGAGAGGAGGCCAAAGGGACATTTAGGATTTATATTTCTTTATTTACCTTTTTATTTTATTTTTCATTTCTTATGTAATTCATTCATAATCATTTTATTAAAGTGTTTCCCATTTCTTCTTCCACCCCTTTTCACTTATAACTTTAATTTTTCTTATCTCTCTTCCATCTTTCCATTGTGATCTCTTTGCACTTCGTCATGGAAAGTGACTAACTTGAGGCTTGGAAATAGGGGAGGATTCATGATTCTATTCATTATTTCACTTCAAATTAAAAAAATGTTTTAAATCTATTTGTGGTGGAGGAGAGAATATTGCACGGGTGTGGCGGTCGTCCACTACGACATTATTTTCAATTCCATTTCTTTTCATTGATTAATCATTTCCCCTCTCTTATCTTAGGAAAAACCATCATACGGTGGAGTTGGGGTTTCCATAAGATTTGAAACGGCATACTGTGGAGTCGGGTCTTGTAGGGATAATATTCTCGGTTGAGGTGTTACTCTACTGGATTACTGGAGGAGGTGTGGTTTGGTGTGCTGAAGGCACGTTAAAATCACACACATAATAAATCAATGCGATGTAATTCATTAATGAGGTTTCACTAAATGAATTATCAAATAGAATTTAAATAATCAACAAATAATGAATAGACTCGTGTTATCCAAACCTAGGACCAAGACCTTTCTTTTATAATTTCATTTTGTAATAATTTGCATTTAGATTTTAATATTGCATTTCATAATTTAAATTTAAAATTTTCTAAAACTATAAAAATATATATATTCATAAATAATATAAAAATAAAATAAAAATTAGATTAAGTGAATTAGTATAAGTGATTGAACCGACTATAACGCTCCTCAAGTGAGACGACCCCGGTGAGCCACTGTGCTGCATTAGAAAATTAAATATGCTTTTGCCACGCCCCACGACAGGCGTGCGTCAAAACATGGCATCGTTGCCGGGGAGCTAAGTAGTTAATTCAATCACTTTTTTTCTAAATTCACAGTTTGTTTTAATATTTTTCATTTTTTTAAAACAATCATAAAAAAAACCATTTCCCATAATGTCTTCAATCTCAAATTCAAATTCATGGAACAATTAATCACAGGTGCTGGAAGAAGAAACTGACTACACTGAGGAGTCCCTCCAACGAAGGGCTGATGCTCTAATGATAAGGCTCAAACAAAAGGAAAAAGGATTAGCAACATGGATATCACTAGAAGATTTGATGACCTTGGCCGATGAACTCCAAACAGACATTCAAAGATTCAAGGCCAACAAGGATGTGCCACTGGTCTTCCCAAATTTCATTGAAGACATCCATGATGTTGAAGACAAACTCAAGGTGGAGGAGTCTGACTATCTATCTTAATCTATTAAAGATCAACTCCAAGTGGCATTTTCTATTGAAGAAGATATTCAAGCCAAAACGAATCAGGGAGATGATACAATCTTGAACTCAAACTCTTTTAAATTTATTGAATCTGATTTGAGTATAACTCCCAACGTTTTTGAATTTTCAGAATTTTGTGAATCATATTATGCCTTGGAGGATGATGTGGAAAAAGAAGATGCACATGTTGAGGAACACCTAGAGCTCCCTGAAGTCATTGAACATATACTGGAGGAGCCCCATCATCAAGAGATTCTAGTGGCTCTGCCTGATGAACCAGAGACACATGCTACTTCACATAGAAGCAACCACTGGAAATAGAAGAAGATGTTGCACAAGAATCAACGAAGAAGGAGGAGGTTTCATACTTCATCATACCCCCACCATGCAAGTTGTACTATATTGCGAAGGGGGCGGATCTGGTGTACTCTATCCATGGAGTCCTCCTCAACAAGGACAATGAAGCACATGCTGGGAAAATCCACATGTGGTGGTTCAAATCCAAGAAGCTACATCCACCACCAGACTTTGGATAACAGCTGGTACTGCCCACTGGAGGTAGTAAAAATTCAGGGCCCACTTGGGGGATCGTACCAAGACTTATCCCTTACTTTATAGGAATTTAGATTTCAATTTCATTGCTTAGAAGTAGTTTAGCATTCATCCCTTTACTCCTTATCATTTTGAGCTTTAATGACATCATACTTGTTCTTAATTTTGAAATTTTCTTTTGTAGGATCCTGATGGAAGAAGGAAGCCCCAAAAATTTGTTAAACGGGACTGAATCTTTATTTCAAAAGGGGGTTAATTTTTAAATTTTAAATTTTAAACTCCTTAAATTTTTTGTCCAAAACATGTTTTATGCTTTAATGATAATAATTTCATACCCTCACTTGAATTAATGTTTTACTCAACTTATCTAGGAGACATGAGTTTCTTAGGAATCTTGTAATTCCATGTTTTAAATATCAATGTTAATGATATTGAATGATTAAAATGGATAATTGGATTATTAAAGTGAAGCAAGGATATTGAAATAAGGACTCATGATTTAAGGGAATTAATTGATTCATGTAAATGAAATTTCCCTTCCATTTTTCATTCTTTGAATTTCTGAAATTCATGTGAATTAATTTGTTATTATTAATCATGCCATGAGTGATTGTCCAATATCATATTCTCATTCCTGAGAGGATTTCTAGACCAAATATTTCCTATTTTATCTTGAGCATATTTCTTGAGTGATCTTGGGACGTGCCACCTGCTAGAACTTGTATTGAAACTTCTCAAAGCTATGACTGTACAAAACCACATTTAAAATGATTGAGGCATCTCTTTGGCTAGCCACATTTTATCCTAAGACCCACCGTTACATTTATCCTTCGTAAGCCCTTAGATTCCATGAATTTCCTTATAGGTTTAAGCCACATTACAATCCAATTTTTCCTTACCTACCTGCACTTTTAGTATTTTTGCATGGTTATTTCAAGTTTGAGTGTGGGGGAAGGGCCATTTGTGTGCGTTCCTTGGGATATGTATCATTTTTGGGTGGTGTAATGTGTGCGTCATCATTTTGGGCAATGTATTATTAGAAAATTGGGCATGATTCATCATTTCATTACGCATCTTTAATTTCATCCGGTTCTCCAAAAAAAGAAGAAAAAAGAAGAAAAAAATCAAAATAAAGCTGTGCCTTTCTGGAGCTTTACAAAAAAAAATAAAGTTGTGCCTTTCTGGAGCATTACAAAAAACACAAAGAGAACTTGGATGATATCATTCTTTGTAATCATTTATTGACTCATGACCCATGTCATTGAAAGGGGAGTGGTGTTGTGATTCACATTTCAAGGGGATTTGAGTGAGGTTCATCTTGTGTTTTCACTTGATTAATCATGCATTGTACTTAAGAGTAAAACCTCCTACTTCTGGCCTTAAATTATTTCAATCATTTACCCACCAACCCTAAGCCACAGAGTCATTTGAACCTTTATTGAAAGTCCTCATGATTTTATGTGTGTTTTGTCATTACAAAGTGGAGAAAGTAGTTACTTTACAAGCCTATGGGTAAGGAGCATGTTCTCATGATATGAGCATAACTCCACTATTAATTGTATCATGAGTGATGAGAGAAAAGATTCAAAAATAAGGTAGATCATGATTTGTCATTTTTAATAATAATAAATTGAGAAGCTTGAATGAATGAAAGGAGAAACTTCACTATTTTTCAAAGGGGAAAAGTAAAATGCATGAATTGATTGTTTCTTTGAAAAATGGGAAATTAAATTGGTATTTTTGTGGAACTGGAAATTTTTATTGGACATTTAAAATCATTTGATTTTATTTAATTTGAAATTTAAATATTGGTGACATTGGTGCCCTTTGAATTCCATGTTGAGATTTTATGCTTGAGGACAAGCATAGTTTAAGTGTGGGGGAATTGACAGAGCTTATAATTTGCACATTTTTTAATGAATTTCTATTGTTTTAAACATCCCAAGATACCATTTTGAGCTTATATGTTACAATTTTGGATTTAAGAATTATTTTAAGTTTAAATGCAAAAATGACCAAATTCTGCATTTTGGACAGATTTTCACTACAGGGGTATTTTGGTCATTTACAAAAAAAAATATAAATCAAAATTTTATGATTATAATTTTTTTAGAATCCTAATTTAATTTCCTTCAACTTTGTCTGCTGGACCAGGTTCTGATTCGACCATCTTGAGGTCCAAACAATTCAAGGAAGTTGAAGATTATTCAGGAACACCAAGGAAGCTTCCAGGAAATTTCATCCAGAAAAGAGAAGGTTCAGTGAAATATCCATAACTCGCTCAAATCGACTTTAATGGAGCTGAAATGTTTTGAATAGACGGATAAGAAGATTGTGAACACGTTTCATTAATGGAGAAACGCCCTAAATGGCCGTTTTCAGGGACATTAATTAATTACAAAACGGTGGTTTGCGGTTTGATAATTCTGACTGGACAGAATAAATTCTCAGAGTAAATTGGCCATAACGCTTTCATCACTTGTCCAAATCCGATGAGATTTTGAGGGGACACGTCCAAGACAATTATGAACATCATTTAATAAGGGATCAACGCGTGAAAAGATCATTTATGGGGTTCAAATCGCGACAACATTCGGAGGACATAAATCTGGCTATAAAAGGAGGAGAGCTCCTCCTCCTCAAGACATTCCAATTCCTTCCCAACAACATCCGGGGCACCAAGGAGAGGAGGCCAAAGGGCCATTTAGGATTTATATTTCTTTATTTACCTTTTTATTTTATTTTTCATTTCTTATGTTATTCATTCATAATCATTTTATTAAAGTGTTTCCCATTTCTTCTTCCACCCCTTTTCACTTATAACTTTAATTTTTCTTATCTCTCTTCCATCTTTCCATTGTGATCTCTTTTCACTTCGTCATGGAAAGTGACTAACTTGAGGCTTGGAAATAGGGGAGGATTCATGACGTTATTCATTATTGCACTTCAAATTAACAAAATGTTTTAAATCTATTTGTGGTGGAGGAGAGAATATTGCACGGGTGTGGCGGTCGTCCACTACGACATTACTTTCAATTCCATTTCTTTTTATTGATTAATCATTTCCCCTCTCTTATCTTAGGAAAAACCATCATACGGTGGAGTTGGGTTTCCATAAGGTTTGAAACGGCATACTGTGGAGTCGGGTCTTGTAGGGATAATATTCTCGGTTGAGGTGTTACTCTACTGGATTACTGGAGGAGGTGTGGTTTGGTGTGCCGAAGGCACGTTAAAATAACACACATAATAAATCCATGGGATGTAATTCATTAATGAGGTTTCACTAAATGAATTATCAAATAGAATTTAAATAATCAACAAATAATTAATGGACTCGTGTTATGCAAACCTAGGACCAAGACCTTTCTTTTATAATTTCATTTTGTAATAATTTGCATTTAGATTTTAATATTGCATTTCTTAATTTAAATTTAAAATTTTCTAAAACTATAAAAATATATATATTCATAAATAATATAAAAATAAAATAAAAATTAGATTAAGTGAATTAGTATAAGTGATTGAACCGACTATAACGCTCCTCAAGTGAGACGACCCTGGTCAGCAACAGTGCTGCATTAGGAAAATTAAATATGCTTTTGCCATGCCCCACAACAGGCGTGCGTCAAAACATGGCGCCGTTGCCAGGGAGCTAAGTAGTTAATTCAATCACGTTTTTCTAAATTCACAGTTTGTTTTAATATTTTTCATTTTTTTTAAAAAATCATAGAAAAAACCATTTCCCATAATGTATTCAATCTCAAATTCAAATTCATGGAACAATTACTCACAGGTGCTGGAAGAAGAAACTGACTACACTGAGGAGTCCCTCCAACGAAGGGCTAATGCTCTAATGATAGGGCTCAAACAAAAGGAAAAAGGATTAGCAACATGGATCTCACTAGAAGTTTTATGACCTTGGCTGATGAACTCCAAACAGACATTCAAAGATTCAAGGCCAACAAGGATGTGCCACTGGTCTTCCCAAATTTCATTGAAGACATCCATGATGTTGAAGACGAACTCAAGGTGGAGGAGTCTGACTATCTATCTTCATCTATTAAAGATCAACTCCAAGTGGCATTTTCTATTGAAGAAGATATTCAAGCCAAAACGAATCAGGGAGATGATACAATCTTGAACTCAAACTCTTTTAAATTTATTGAATCTGATTTGAGTATAACTCCCAACGTTTTTGAATTTTCAGAATTTTGTGAATCATATTATGCCATGGAGGATGATGTGGAAAAAGAAGATGCACCTGTTGAGGAACACCTAGAGCTCCCTAAAGTCATTGAACATATACTGGAGGAGCCCCATCATGAAGAGATTCTAGTGGCTCTGCCTGATGAACCAGAGACACATGCTACTTCACATATGAAGAAACCACTGGAAATAGAAGAAGATGTTGCAAAAGAAGCAACGAAGAAGGAGGAGGTTTCATACTTCATCATACCCCCACCATGCAAGTTGTACTATATTTCGAAGGGGGCGGATCTGGTGTACTCTATCCATGGAGTCCTCCTCAACAAGGACAATGAATTACATGCTGGGAAAATCCACATGTGGTGGTTCAAATCAAAGAAGCTACATCCACCACCAGACTTTGGATAACAACTGGTACTGCCCACTGGAGGCAGTAAAAATTCAGAGCCCACTTGGGGGATCGTACCAATACTTATCCCTTGCTTTATAGGAATTTAGATTTCAATTTCATTGCTTAGAAGTAGTTCAGCATTCTTCCCTTTCCTCCTTATCATTTTGAGCTTTAATGACATGATACTTGTTCTTAATTTTGAAATTTTCTTTTGTAGGATCATGATGGAAGAAGGAAGCCCCAAAAATTTGTTAAACGGGACTGAATCTTTATTTCAAAAGGGAGTTCATTTTTAAATTTTAAATTTTAAACTCCTTAAATTTTTTGTCCAAAACATGTTTTATGCTTTAATAATAAGAATTGCATACCCTCCCTTGAATTAATGTTTTACTCAACTTATCTAGGAGACATGAGTTTCTTAGGAATCTTGTAATGCCATGTTTTAAATATAAATGTTAATGAGATTGAATGATTAAAATGGATAATTGGATGATTATAGTGAAGCAAGGATATTGAAATAAGGACTCATGATTTAAGGGAATTAATTGATTCATGTAAATGAAATTTCCCTTCCATTTTTCATTCTTTGAATTTCTGAAATTCATGTGAATTAATTTTTTATTATTAATCATGCCATGAGTGATTGTCCAATATCATATTCTCATTCCTGAGAGGATTTCTAGACCAAATATTTCCTATTTTATCTTGAGCATATTTCTTGAGTGATCTTGGGACGTGCCACCTGCTAGAACTTGTATTGAAACTTCTCAAAGCTATGACTGTACAAAACCACATTTAAAATGACTGAGGCATCTCTTTGGCTATCCACATTTTATCCTAAGACCCACCGTTACATTTATCCTTCGTAATCCCTTAGATGCCATGAATTGCCTTATAGGTTTAAGCCACATTACAATCCAATTTTTTCTTACCTACCTGCACTTTTAGTATTTTTGCATGGTTATTTCAAGTTTGAGTGTGGGGGAAGGGCCTTTTGTGTGCGTTCCTTGGGATATGTATCATTTTTGGGTGGTGTAATGTGTGCGTCATCATTTTGGGCAATTTATTATTAGAAAATTGGGCATAATTCATCATTTCATTACGCTTCTTTCATTTCATCCGGTTCTCCAAAAAAAAGAAGAAAAAAGAAGAAAAAAAATCAAAATAAAGCTGTGCCTTTCTGGAGCTTTACAAAAAAAATAAAGTTGTGCCTTTCTGGAGCTATAAAAAAAATACAGGGAGAACTTGGATGATATCATTCTTTGTAATCATTTATTGACTCATGACCCATGTCATTGAAAGTGGAGTGGTGTTGTGATTCACATTTCAAGGGGATTTGAGTGAGGTTTATCTTGTGTTTTCACTTGATTAATCATGCATTGTACTTAAGAGTAAAACCTCCTACTTCTGGCCTTAACTTATTTCAATCATTTACCCACCAACCCTAATCCACAGAGTCATTTGAACCTTTATTGAAAGTCCTCATGATTTTATGTCTGTTTTGTCATTACAAAGTGGAGAAAGTAGTTACTTTACAAGCCTATGGGTAAGGAGCATGTTCTCATGATATGAGCATAACTCCACTATTAATTGTATCATGAGTGATGAGAGAAAAGATTCAAAAGTGAGGTAGATCATGATTTGGCATTTTTAATAATAATAAATTGAGAAGCTTGAATGAATGAAAGGAGAAACTTCACTATTTTTCAAAGGGGAAAGGTAAAATGCATGAATTGATTGTTTCTTTGAAAAATGGGAAATTAAATTGGTATTTTTGTGGAACTGGAAATTTTGATTGGACATTTAAAATCATTTGATTTTATTTAATTTGAAATTTAAATATTGGTGACATTGGTGGCCTTTGAATTCCATGTTGAGATTTTATGCTTGAGGACAAGCATAGTTTAAGTGTGGGGGAATTGACAGAGCTTATAATTTGCACATTTTTAATGAATTTATATTGTTTTAAACATCCCAAGATACCATTTTGAGCTTATAAGTAAAAATTTTGGATTTATGAATTATTTTAAGTTTAAATGCAAAAATGACCAAATTCTGCATTTTGGACAGATTTTCACTACAGGGGTATTTTGGTCATTTACAAAAAAATATAAATCAAAATTTTATGATTATAATTTTTTTAGAATCCTAATTTTATTTCCTTCAACTTTGTCTTCTGGACCATGTTCTGATTCGACCATCTTGAGGTCCAAACAATTCAAGGAAGTTGAAGATTATTCAGGAACACCAAGCAAACTTCCAGGAAATTTCATCCAGAAAAAAGAAGGTTCAGTGAAATATCCTTAACTCTCTCAAATAGACTTTAATGGAGCTGAAAGTTTTTGAATAGACGGATAAGAAGATTGTGAACACGTTTCATTAATGGATAAATGCCATAAATGGCCGTTTTCAGGGACATTAATTCCTTACAAAACGGTGGTTTGCGGTTTGATAATTCTGACTGGACAGAATAAATTCTCAGAGTAAATTGGCCATAACTCTTTCATCACTTGTCCAAATCCGATGAGATTTTGAGGGGACACGTCCAAGACAATTATGAACATCATTGAATAAGGGATCAACGCGTGAATAGGTCATTTATAGGGTTCCAAACGCGACAACATTCGGAGAATAGAAATCTGGATATAAAAGGAGGAGAGCTCCTCCTCCTCAAGACATTCCAATTCCTTCCCAACAACATCCGGGGCACCAAGGAGAGGAGGACAAAGGGCCATTTAGGATTTATATTTCTTTATTTACCTTTTTATTTTATTTTTCATTTCTTATGTAATTCATTCATAATCATTTTATTAAAGTGTTTCCCATTTCTTCTTCCACCCCTTTTCACTTATAACTTTAATTTTTCTTATCTCTCTTCCATCTTTCCATTGTGTTCTCTTTGCACTTCGTCATGGAAAGTGACTAAATTGAGGCTTGGAAATAGGGGAGGATTCATGATGTTATTCATTATTGCACTTCAAATTAAAAAAATGTTTTAAATCTATTTGTGGTGGAGGAGAGAATATTGCACGGGTGTGGCGGCCGTCCACTACGACATTATTTTCAATTCCATTCCTTTTCATTGATTAATCATTTCCCCTCTCTTATCTTAGGAAAAACCATCATACGGTGGAGTTGGGGTTTTCATAAGGTTTGAAACGGCATACTGTGGAGTCGGGTCTTGTAGGGATAATATTCTCGGTTGAGGTGTTACTCTGCTGGATTACTGGAGGAGGTGTGGTTTGGTGTGCCGAAGGCACGTTAAAATCACACACATAATAAATCAATGGGATGTAATTCATTAATGAGGTTTCACTAAATGATTTATCAAATAGAATTTAAATAATCAACAAATAATGAATGGACTCGTGTTATCCAAACCTAGGACCAAGACCTTTCTTTTATAATTTCATTTTGTAATAATTTGCATTTAGATTTTAATATTGCATTTCTTAATTTAAATTTAAAATTTTCTAAAACTATAAAAATATATATATTCATAAATAATATAAAAATAAAATAAAAATTAGATTAAGTGAATTAGTATAAGTGATTGAACTGACTATAACGCTCCTCAAGTGAGACGACCCTGGTCAGCCACTATGCTGCATTAGGAAAATTAAATATGCTTTTGCCACGCCCCACGACAGGCGTGCGTCAAAACTTGGCGCCGTTGCCGGGGAGCTAAGTAGTTAATTCAGTCACTTTTTTCTAAATTCACAGTTTGTTTTAATATTTTTCATTTTTTTAAAAAAACCATAAAAAAAACCATTTCCCATAATGTCTTCAATCTCAAATTCAAATTCATGGAACAATTACTCACAGGTGCTGGAAGAAGAAACTGACTACACTGAGGAGTCCCTCCAACGAAGGGCTGATGCTCTAATGATAAGGCTCAAACAAAAGGAAAAAAGGATTAGCAACATGGATCTCACTAGAAGATTTGATGACCTTGGCTGATGAACTCCAAACAGACATTCAAAGATTCAAGGCCAACAAGGATGTGCCACTGGTCTTCCCAAATTTCATTGAAGACATCCATGATGTTGAAGACAAACTCAAGGTGGAGGAGTCTGACTATCTATCTTCATCTATTAAAGATCAACTCCAAGTGGCATTTTATATTGAAGAAGATATTCAAGCCAAAACGAATCAGGGAGATGATACAATCTTGAGCTAAAACTCTTTTAAATTTATTGAATCTGATTTGAGTATAACTTCCAACGTTTTTGAATTTTCAGAATTTTGTGAATCATATTATGCCTTGGAGGATGATGTGGAAAAAGAAGATGCACCTGTTGAGGAACACCTAGAGCTCCCTGAAGTCATTGAACATATACTGGAGGAGCCCCATCATGAAGAGATTCTAGTGGCTCTTCCTGATGAACCAGAGACACATGCTACTTCACATATGAAGCAACCACTAGAAATAGAAGAAGATGTTGCACAAGAAGCAACGAAGAAGGAGGAGGTTTCATACTTCATCATACCCCCACCCTGCAAGTTGTACTATATTGCGAAGGGGGCGGATCTGGTGTACTCTATCCATGGAGTCCTCCTCAATAAGGACAATGAAGCACATGCTGGGAAAATCCACATGTGGTGGTTCAAATCAAAGAAGCTACATCCACCACCAGACTTTGGATAACAGCTGGTACTGCCCACTGGAGGCAGTAAAAATTCAGGGCCCACTTGGGGGATCATACCAAGACTTATCCCTTGCTTTATAGGAATTTAGATTTCAATTTCATTGCTTAGAAGTAGTTTAGCATTCATCCCTTTCCTCCTTATCATTTTGAGCTTTAATGACATGATACTTGTTCTTAATTTTGAAATTTTCTTTTGTAGGATCATGATGGAAGAAGGAAGCCCCAAAAATTTGTTAAACGGGACTGAATCTTTATTTCAAAAGGGAGTTTATTTTTAAATTTTAAATTTTAAACTCCTTAAATTTTTTGTCCAAAACATGTTTTATGCTTTAATGATAAGAATTGCATACCCTCACTTGAATTAATGTTTTACTCAACTTATCTAGGAGACATGAGTTTCTTAGGAATCTTGTAATGCCATGTTTTAAATATCAATGTTAATGAGATTGAATGATTAAAATGGATAATTGGATGATTAATGTGAATCAAGGATATTGAAATAAGGACTCATGATTTAAGGGAATTAATTGATTCATGTAAATGAAATTTCCCTTCCATTTTTCATTCTTTGAATTTCTGAAATTCATGTGAATTAATTTGTTATTATTAATCATGCCATGAGTGATTGTCTAATATCATATTCTCATTCCTGAGAGGATTTCTAGACCAAATATTTCCTATTTTATCTTGAGCAAATTTCTTGAGTGATCTTGGGACGTGCCACCTCCTAGAACTTGTATTGAAACTTCTCAAAGATATGACTGTACAAAACCACATTTAAAATGACTGAGGCATCTCTTTGGCTAGCCACATTTTATCCTAAGACCCACCGTTACATTTATCCTTCGTAAGCCCTTAGATGACATGAATTGCCTTATAGGTTTAAGCCACATTACAATCCAATTTTTCCTTACCTACCTGCACTTTTAGTATTTTTGCATGGTTATTTCAAGATTGAGTTTGGGGGAAGGGCCTTTTGTGTGCGTTCCTTGGGATATGTATCATTTTTGGGTGGTGTAATGTGTGCATAATCATTTTGGTCAATGTATTATTCGAAAATTGGGCATGATTCATCATTTCATTACGCTTCTTTCATTTCATCCGGTTCTCCAAAAAAAAGAAGAAAAAAGAAGAAAAAAAATCAAAATAAAGCTGTGCCTTTCTGGAGCTTTACAAAAAAAAAATAAAGTTGTGCCTTTCTGGAGCTTTACAAAAAATACAGGGAGAACTTGGATGATATCATTCTTTGTAATCATTTATTGACTCATGACCCATGTCATTGAAAGGGGAGTGGTGTTGTGATTCACATTTCAAGGGGATTTGAGTGAGGTTCATCTTGTGTTTTCACTTGATTAATCATGCATTGTACTTAAGAGTAAAACCTCCTACTTCTGGCCTTAAATTATTTCAATCATTTACCCACCAACCCTAATCCACAGAGTCATTTGAACCATTATTGAAAGTCCTGATGATTTTATGTGTGTTTTGTCATTACAAAGTGGAGAAAGTAGTTACTTTACAAGCCTATGGGTAAGGAGCATGTTCTCATTATATGATCATAACTCCACTATTAATTGTATCATGAGTGATGAGAGAAAAGATTCAAAAGTGAGGTAGATCATGATTTGGCATTTTTAATAATAATAAATTGAGAAGCTTGAATGAATGAAAGGAGAAACTTCACTATTTTTCAAAGGGGAATAGTAAAATGCATGAATTGATTGTTTCTTTGAAAAATGGGAAATTAAATTGGTATTTTTTTGGAACTCGAAATTTTGATTGGACATTTAAAATCATTTGATTTTATTTAATTTGAAATTTAAATATTGGTGACATTGGTGCCCTTTGAATTCCATGTTGAGATTTTATGCTTGAGGACAAGCATAGTTTAAGAGTGGGGGAATTGACAGAGCTTATAATTTGCACATTTTTTAATGAATTTATATTGTTTTAAACATCCCAAGATATCATTTTGAGCTTATATGTAACAATTTTGGATTTAAGAATTATTTTAAGTTTAAATGCAAAAATGACCAAATTCTGCATTTTGGACAGATTTTCACTACAGGGGTATTTTGGTCATTTACAAAAAAATATAAATCAAAATTTTATGATTATAATTTTTTTAGAATACTAATTTAATTTACTTCAACTTTGTCTTCTGGACCAGGTTCTGATTCGACCATATTGAGGTCCAAACAATTCAAGGAAGTTGAAGATTATTCAGGAACACCAAGGAAGCTTCCAGGAAATTTCTTCCAGAAAAAAGAAGGTTCAGTGAAATATCCATAACTCGCTCAAATCGACTTTAATGGAGCTGAAATTTTGTGAATAGACGGATAAGAAGATTGTTAACACGTTTCATTAATGGAGAAATGCCCTAAATGGTCGTTTTCAGGGACATTAATTCATTACAAAACAGTGGTTTGCAGTTTGATAATTCTGACTGGACAGAATAAATTCTCAGAGTAAATTGGCCATAACTCTTTCATCACTTGTCCAAATCCGATGAGATTTTGAGGGGACACGGAAAAGACAACTATGAACATCATTGAATAAGGGATAAACGCGTGAAAATGTCATTTATGGGGTTCAAAACGCGACAACATTTGGAGGACAGAAATCTGGCTATAAAAGGAGGAGAGCTCCTCCTCCTCAAGACATTCCAATTCCTTCCCAACAACATCCGGGGCACCAAGGAGAGGAGGCCAAAGGGCCATTTAGGATTTATATTTCTTTATTTACCTTTTTATTTTATTTTTCATTTCTTATGTAATTCATTCATAATCATTTTATTAAAGTGTTTCCCATTTCTTCTTCCACCCCTTTTCACTTATAACTTTAATTTTTCTTATCTCTCTTCCATCTTTCCATTGTGATCTCTTTGCACTTTGTAATGGCAAGTGACTAACTTGAGGCTTGGAAATAGGGGAGGATTCATGACGTTATTCATTATTGCACTTCAAATTAAAAAAATGTTTTAAATCTATTTGTGGTGGAGGAGAGAATATTGCACGGGTGTGGCGGTCGTCCACTACGACATTATTTTCAATTCCATTTCTTTTCATTGATTAATCATTTCCCCTCCCTTATCTTAGAAAAAACCATCATACGGTGGATTTGGGGTTTCCATAAGGTTTGAAACGGCATACTTTGGAGTCGGGTCTTGTAGGGATAATATTCTCGGTTGAGGTGTTACTCTACTGGATTACTGGAGGAGGTGTGGTTTGGTGTGCCGAAGGCACGTTAAAATCACACACATAATAAATCAATGAGATGTAATTAATTAATGAGGTTTCACTAAATGAATTATCAAATAGAATTTAAATAATCAACAAATAATGAATGGACTCGTGTTATCCAAACCTAGGAACAAGACCTTTCTTTTATAATTTCATTTTGTAATAATTTGCATTTAGATTTTAATATTTCATTTCTTAATTTAAATTTAAAATTTTCTAAAACTATAAAAATATATATATTCACAAATAATATAAAAATAAAATAAAAATTAGATTAAGTGAATTAGTATAATTGTTTGAACCGACTATAACGCTCCTCAAGTGAGACGGCCCTGGTCAGCCACTGTGCTGCATTAGGAAAATTAAATATGCTTTTGCCACGCCCCACGACAGGCGTGCGTCAAACACTAAGAAACAATTTCATTCAGTATAGGTAAATTGATAATGAAAAATTAAAACCATGACATTATTGGAATTGAATTTATAAATACATAAATTTATCTTCAATATATGATTATTTTATTTACATTTATGCCTTCATAATTATTTTGGTTATATTAATACCGTATAGAATATTTAAAAATGATCGGATGAATTGTTTTATCTCATTTTCATCAATTTTTTGTCATGTTAAGTTTTAGGACATAAAAGATTGAACCATAATTGAATACAATTAAAAAAGGATCGCACTATGATTATTAGTTTTTAAAATTTCAATAGAATTGAAAATGTATTGAACAAATATCATTTTTTTGTTACATTAAAATATGTGAGTTTTTTTAAAAACATATGTTTAATATGATTATTAATGAAACGAGTAATATTGTTTATGTGTTTATTATAATGATTATTATGTCATATTAATGTTAATATTTTAAGTGACCAATATTGAAAACATGATGAAATATATGATATATTAATTGTGATGTCATCATGAAATAATAGTTGATGGTATTTTTTAATACCTAATAGGATTGGTTTTTTAGTTCTTAAATTATTGTAAATTATTGAATTTCAAAAAATAAGTAAATATTTTAGTTAGAAAATTATGATTTTAAATACAAAATTAAAGACTCTGTTTAAAAAATTACAAACCATTTAAAAGAATATTTTGTAAGATGTAAGTAAAATGATTAAACAAATTAGGAGAAAACATTATATAATATAAGTATTGATCTAATTTAATAACTAAATAAAGATTTTGTGATATCTAAAAATGTATTGTTGTTATTAAATTTGGTATGTAACTGGAGAAAAAAATAGAAAATATCCTTACATAGGAAATTATTTGTGTCTATCTGTTTCTTAAATTTAACTGTGTGGTTTTCAATATTTGTTTTAATGAATTCTATATTGATTTTAATATCCGTTTTCTAAAAATGATTTATGGGATATTTTATAAGTTATTATTGATTTATAATGGGATCTGGTGCACTAATACTGGTGGTTCATGCCACGTTTTAGAGAGAAAAAAATAGTTTATTATATTGGTGTTGTGATGAAATAAATTATGTTATGTTTTTTAAAATAGATTTTTTTAAAATAGAATATTTGAAATGAGGCTTTTTGGTTGATTTTAAATCTATTGTTTTGAGTGTCTAGTTTTCATGGTAAGATGTATTACATAAGATTAATGTTTTAGATTTAATGTTTATTCTAAAAAATGTATTAAAATAAAGAAATTATCATGGGAATATTTATGGTGATATAATTTATGTGAATATATTTGTTTTTTCCTATTAAATATGTTTATTTAGTGTTTTATTGATTTAAATTATTGTACATGTTGTGTGGTAGATATTATTCATATGAATAAAATGGGTATTTTTTGTAAAATGGTATTTTGGTTGGTGTTGTATATTTAATGTGGCATTTCTATTAGTTTAGGGACGTACTATGATGATTTTAAATTATGATGAGGTTTTTCAAAGAGTTTGAGTTGGTTGGTGGCTTAATAGTTTAAAAGAGATTATAGATTATACTAAGTTTTCCGTTTCCTTGTTTTTTATGTTTCAATAGATGGTTTAATTAACCTTTTTGATTTTAAAGTATAGGGTGAAGAATTGTTTCCAAATCATTTTAAGTACATTAAGCACAAACAATGGATGTTGGAGTTATGGGATAAAGTGTCATTATATTTTCAAGGAAATAAATACAGGAATCCCTGGGTTTATTGTTAGTTCTTGGGGCCAATGGATGGATATAAGATGTTAAGGTTTTATTTGAGTTGATGACGTCACTATATCAATTTCATGTTTTGTTGGAAATGGGTCTTTTATATTATTATCCCCAAAGATCTGGGATATGAATTATGGTTACCCAAAGGAGATTTCATTGTAATATTATTTTATTATTGAAGAGGAAATTTACTTATAGATTAATAGAGGTTAAACATATGAAAAATATCCAAAAGTTTCAATAGAGAAGATCTATTTTTTGTGAGCTTTTAATTATGTTTTGGAGTTTTATGAGTTGATTTTTTAGTCTATTAGAAAATTATGGTGTGTGTGGATAAAATTTTAAAGTATCTTTAAATAAATTCATTCAATGATAAGTATTTACTCTATAGTTAAACTCTTGGATTATAGTGATAGATCTCATAAAATAACATGAAGAAAACTTGTTTATGGTAGGTAGATTAGATAAGAGTTTCCTTATTGTGTTTAGGGGAAATTAGATGAATGGTGTCAAACATGGTTCTTATGGTAATTCAAGGTAAAGATTAAGGAAACCCTTGGGAAATAGAATATAGCTCCAAACATTATGTGTGATTTTCTAAATATTTCCTATGATAAGGGTTTTCATTTTTTTCATCAAACATCTATAATTGGATTGGTAATATGATTTCATTATGATTCATCCAGTTCCATGGATTGGGGTTGTGTATATTTTTCTTGATAAAGTATAGAAAGACAGTGGGTGGTAAATTATTGTCGAGTATGAATGGGTTTCATTATTTGAGTGTGTTATGAGTAGGTAAACTTATTCTTTACCTAATTAATTCTTTTTTAAATGATACTCCAAATTTTAATATAAGGTGTTTGTACATGGAATATTTTGATTCTATTTTTTATAGTTGTTTTAAAATTCAATTTTGGATTCATATTTGAAAGTGTTAATGATTTAGCATTAGTTTAATTTTTATAAGTTAAAGTGGGAGTAAAATAAGAATTAATGTAAGTTTAAATTCTAAAATATTTTTATAAGATTATAAAAATTATTTTTATGTTAATTTCATTCCTTGATAGAGGCTGGTATATTTTAAAAAATAATTGTATTAACATAAAATTGACTTGTTATTATAAATGCAGTATGGGATATAAAGATTGTTTAGTTATGGGTTACACTAATTGATATTGTAATTCCTCTTCTAAATCTTTCTTAACTCTTCTAGATAATGAAATTCCTATTTGAGAGGTATCTCAAACATAAATTGAATTTTTAAACATATTTAATTGATGAATATATGGTGTTATAGTATACCTCTTGAGTTGAGGCTATTCAGTGTATATTAAATGGTTATTTATATTTGGATGTGGTTTTCTATAAGGCTAAGAGTCTATCGATGGGATGAATCTATTCTATTCTAAGGGTTGTGTAATGTGAGGACCTAGGGTATTTTTTGATGATATTTATATTGAGTTATGAGTTTTGGGTTTATGTCTGATGGTAGTATTGTTTGAGAGGTGTCTCCCTTAGATTTTTTGTTTTAGGAATTCCCATTATCTATCTTTTGTGTTTCTAGAGGATGATAATCATTTTAGATGTATCTAACGTAGAGAATTTTCATTATCTTTATCCTATAATATTAGGTTTTAAAAGTGTTGGATCTATCGAAAGTGATTTTGGAGAGGGATATTATAGGTGAGGAGTATTTTTAGATGAAATTATAGTTGTCAGTAAAAAACACACAATGCTAGGGTTTGTTACACCATGATTCATTAGTTTGTACATATGGAGAATAAGATTCATTACTACCATGTGTTTTAAATAATATTAGTGAGTTTTTGGTTTAAGGAGTTGTTTTTCACTATGAAAATTTGGACAAGATATTTTAGTATTTCTCTATTTTTTCTGGTTATATCTAGATAGTTGGTTCCTCAATATGATGTTATCTTAGTGGGGTTAAATTTTAGTAAAGTGGTCATGGTTTTATTTTTTATAATTATATGTTCAATAATTGTGACATGAAGATGTTCTTAGTGTGAAAATTTACCTAGATTTAATTTATTTTTATAGGACAATTGACCACGTGATTTTGGGGATATCGCATTGTGGATTTCAAAGGTTTAGTTTTCCTAAACTCATTACATTTTGATGTTAGGTGAAATGATTTTATTTTTTTAGAAGAGTTTTTATTATAAATTCCATGATATTTTTAATTTTATGTCAGTTTCTTCTATTATCCTTTAACTTTTTTCAACCCAATAGATTTCTTATTCCCCTTATAATGATCTATTTTATGGATTTTTAATGATTCCATTATCTTAAATATACATTTAAAAAAATAATCTAATTCTTCCTAATTTTTAATATTCTTATTTATTTATTTTATTTTTTAGATTTTTTTATTATGGTTTAGGTATTTATTTTATGGTAATTAATTTTTTCATTAATTTTTGTATGGTCATTTCACGTTCATTATTATTTTATCATTGGTTTCATCCATTTGTAATGTTGTTTTTTTGAAGCTTCGTTTCAAAGACGGTTATTAAAACATTCTCATTTTTATTATTTTATCAATGTTGAGTTATCATGTTATTATTTTCTTCCAGTTTAGATTATGAATTTTTCAAATACAAATAATTAAACTGGACAAGACTAAATTGGTTGGGAAAGTGTAAAAATCATGTCGAACTTGTTTTTCTTATTATTACCTAGATATTATTTGATGGATTTTTAGAAAAAAAATTCTACTATCATGTACATATTTATGTTCTCTACCTTATATAAAATTGGTTAAAAAAATAAATCTGGTAACAGAAAGGTTGAATGAAAATTTGAAAATTTTATTTCGTATTATTGTTTTTTTGTTTCTTCTTTGTAAATTGGTAAAGATAAAATAATATTTTTTTCAAAACACATGATTTATATTACATTTTTTCTATATTAATTGAATTTTTGTTATTTTATGGGTGGTAATATTTGTTTAGTTTTCATTATGTAATTAAGGGATAAGAGATGGTAGTGTTGTTTTTTTGCATGGTTACTAAGGGCTAGTGTGGATATTTGTGATAATTTCCTTGGAATATGGATGGGATTTAATTAATTAAATGACTTAGAATTTGGTAAAATATGATTGGGTTTTTGATTTCCAGAAATAAGTGTTAAACTTTTTGAATTGATGTTTTAAATAAAGGTGGTGACTTAAATATTGCAATTACATCAATATTTTTAAGTGATTAATGTGGTGAAGAAAACATGAATAATTAACGTATAATTAGTTTATTTGCAGGTTGATTCATTTGATAAAATTTATTTAATGAATATAATGTGTTTATAAGTTGAATAATTTATAATTTATAATGAAAAGTTAAATTGGGAGATGTGTGGTTGTTGCATGGTTATTGTGTGGTGATGGTGGACTCAGCATGTATTGTACCAAAACATTGTATCATATTATTCATTGCATCACCAGATGATGATGTGTTCAGATATATGGTTTAATGGTTTTATAATGGGTGTCATTTCCTTAATATGTGATTGTTCTTTTATATGTTCACTATTTTTTTATTTCATACACACCACCACTGGAATTAGTAAATGTAATTGACAATAATATGAGGTTTATGGTTTCAATTGTTACCCAAAATCGAATATGTGGGTGATACATATAGATACCTTCTACACCTTCCCTGATTATTTTTACATATATTGTATAGTATATGGAGATATTGGGTAATGGTATGTGATTATGAGATGGTGACATGGATATGGGGTTGAGATATTCATGTGAAGGAAGGAAAAATGTAAATGTTCTTCATGATACATTTTGGTCATAATATGGTATTTGGATATGGTTAAAATGTATGAGATTGTAGTTACATGGTTATGGTTATGAATATTTTTTATGATATGTGATGTGGTTATGAGGTATGTGGTTATGTAGATATGTAACAAATAGTTACATTAAGATGTATGTTTTTGGGGTGGGAGGGTGACTAGTTCCGTAGGAAAGATGGTGTGGGGAAATTTTTAAGATACATTCATTTTATATTATATTATTATTTTTATATGAATATTTTATGATAAAGATTTATTGAAAATGGGTGGTAGTTAACCTAGTTTATATAAGGAGTTGGTTTTGATATTTATTCATTAATGCTTGAGTATTCTTCTTACACTTTTAAATGAGAGAGTCTAGGGAGGAACCTACTGAGTATAATAATATTGATATTCTGATTATATATATTCTTTTTTTATACACATGTAAGATATATTTGGTATTTATTTTGGATAACACTTTCTTACATCAAGAAATTACAAGAGATTTACTCAATTTTATAGGACTAGTTTGATATTGTCCTTTTTTGGAGGAATTGGGTCTATATGACATTACTTCACTTTATATTATGGATGGGTTTTAAAATGATGATATAGAGCTTATTAGTGTATTTTCCTTGATTTTCTTGTGAATTATTGGAAAATTCATACCATTTTAATTATTTTATACCTTTAATACGAATCTACAACTTATGGCCTTCTATAAGTAGGTTTTAAGGGTTACAATCAACATTTCTACCAGCCTATAAGACTTATTAGAAGGGAAAGGTCATGAATAGTACTTTCTGTTAGTATATAAAAAAAATAAAATATGTTTTCTTGATTTTATATTTCATTTCAATTTTTTATTTAGGATTAGTTGTTCTTCTTCAAATTATATTCACAGTTTCACTATATTATGATTTAGTAGTTTAGTGTTTGTTTTAATTGATAAATTTTTTAATATTGATCAAATATATGGAATTAGATTATGCATTCATATGATTCATGATTTTGGAACCGTTGTTAGGGAGAAATGAAAAAAAATAAATAATAAAATTATAACGGATTTATTTCAAGACTATTATTATTTTTTTTATTTTTTTTCATTTTTTTTTATTTTCATACAAGGGTTGTTTTTTTTATTATAAAAGTTTTAAGTGAGTAAAAATAACTCATATCACTATATTAAAAATACAATAATCATAAAAAATTATATTTTGATTCCAATATTGAAAAATACTTATTGGTCCAACAATGAAAATAAATGGATTAGTGGAATAAACCTCTCAACAACCCAATTTTTATAGATTAGTACACATATAAAATCAACAAATTACACCTCAATAATAAAAAATGAAGATAAATAAGATATATTATGTTTTACCACCCATTGAAAGTAAACTTTTAAGCACCTTTCAACTACCAATTCATGAAAATAACTTTGAGATAAACTCAATATTTCCATAGAAGATACAAAACATATAAAAATATGGGTAATTACATCCTCAATATCCTCGTGGCCTATAATTTAATTTACATATGATTTAAAACAATATATAATTAAAAAAATTCTCTAATTATATTATTAGTCATAGTGTGTATCCACATTTTTATTAGGGAATGATAAAATGATTTTCGGAAGTTATTTTAATTGGGATATATCACTCCATGTGACATCTTAGAAAAAACATTATTGGAAAAGTATTTTCCTCCATCAATGATCTCAAATATATACAATAAAATTTAAATTTTTACATATCATTATGTGGAAAACATTTATGATTCCTGTGAGAGATTTATAAACTTTCTAAAAAAGTATCCACATCATGAATAAGCTTGTGAATTTAATTATAGATTGTGTACCTTGGGTTATGTCCTAATGTGTTATTGATACTTCCCAAAACAAAAATATGAAAATGAAGAAAACTGAATATAACCAAGACTTGTTTAATTATCATGAAGTATATTTCAATGGAATGATGATTAGGGCTTCCAAAACGAGGCATTCATTAGTTTCAGGATACAAACAAGTTTGTTGAATAAATTTAAAAACATACAAAGTATTCAGAAATATTGAAAATTTCATATAATTTTTTTACCACTCTACCAGAATTACTTACTTATATTATATTTAATGTTAAAAACCTAATATAGGATTACATATTTGTATTATTAGATTAAAAGACATTGTAATCCACCTTTATTTGATTATGTCAATAAAAAATTTAATTTCAAATATAATTATATTAACATTTGATGTTGAAAAATTAAAATGAATAGTGGAATTTATAAGTTAGATGGACAAATTTGAGATATTATCACAGAATATTGGGATAATAATAGCCTCAATAGGGAAAATTTTCTTTACAATAATAATTTAAACCTCAAAATAATTGTTTTTCTTAAGCACAAAATTAGAACGACAATAAGTCTAAAGAAGAAAACCCAGATCATGACATCTCTAATAAAAAATTAAATTTCTCAACAGAAGAATGAGATAAATCTAAGGTTATTTTAATATTCAATTAAGAATTATAAAATAGTAATATTGATATTAAATGGGTCAACTTTCCAAATGTTACTTAAATAGACAATCGAGTACACTTCCAAGTAACACAAAATAATGAAGTAGAAAGAAAAAATAATAATAAGTTAAGAGGTGTGAACATACAAACCATGTCCTAAATTAACTAAAAGGATAACATAAGGGATATTTTTGGTATAATATATCAGTTTCTTGATGTTATTTAAATATTATTAAAATTACATCACGTTTATAATGGAACTCTCTCAATTACTGACGTATAAAAAATTATTAAATGGGTTGTAATAATAGGATACTATATTTCAATACACATGTTTATTTTAACTAATTGATTAAAATTTGGTGTTTTTTTAAAAAACCCCTAAATTTAGATGAACTAGTTGATTTTTCAATTTTTTGTACTGTCAATTTATACACAATTGTAAAATAATTTTCTGGATTTAAGAAAAACATAAAATTAATGACTTTAACTAATTTAATGAATCTTAGATTAGAGGTATCTAGGAAAATACTATTTTAAATATAACATACTTGATAAATTAAACAAACTTTTTGATTTTTATCGGATGGTCATTAAGAAGTGAGAAAACATTTATTTCCTTCTACTCTTCTAATTCAAGATATAATAGAAGAAAGTGAGGCATCATTGACGTTGGGAAGACCATTTTTTGTAATTGGATGACTAATAATCAATATATATTTATAATGGTTTTTCATAATTTATATTGGTTAATAAAAGGTAAATTTTAACTTTTCTCGGATTGTGAATGAAAAATAAGATGGTGAGAAATACATATGAGAGGATATCAACATGAAACCTTCGGAGGCAATGGTTATTATATATAAGGGTAAAATTTTGGTTAAAATATTTAAATAATGTGTTTCTCAAATTCTAGATGATGAATCAAGGAATATGAGAGTGTTATATGACTATAAATACATGGATTGAAGCTAATGGGAAGAATAACATGGTACATCATCAAAACAATATTGTTAAAAAAAACTAATAAAAAATAGAAAGATAATTTTAGATCAAATTGAGGAAGAAGAAAGACTCAAATATAAAACCAAAAAATATATATAATTATTCAAGAAATGATATATCCTCTTGTTTTAGTGTCTCTCTGTCTAGTAAATTATTATGGTTAATTCAATAGAAGGACCTTAAATTAAGAAATGACAAAGAGAAAACATATATATATTTTGAAACCTCAAAAATATTTTTTATTGTTACTATAAAATGATAGGTTTTTATTGTAGATTGAATTTTATTATATAGTTCCCAATTCTTAGAGATTTTAAAAATATCATCATTGATTTTTTATTAAAATTTTGGGAAATATTAAAAAATATTTGATTGCTAATGGTGAATACAATATTGATTTTTTTGAATATCATTCATGATTGATATTGTTAAAATTAAATAAAATTAAAGTAGTTTTAAGTGGATGTCACTTTAATTTTCATATCATCATCTCATTATTTTTTATCACTCCACCATCTGGTGGAAAATAGAATTCATATTCAAGGAATAAATTAAACAAATATACCCATATTAATCCAAAGTTCTAATGAAAATATCTGATATTCACCACGAAATATTGCTTCAATCTATTTATTTTTTAAAAACAAATAAATTTATATTAAGACCAATTTTTTTTGTCTTTCTCCATAATTAAAATATTTAATATAAGAATTAATTTATGGATTAATATGGATTTATAAAGAAAAAAACGTGATTTTTTCCTTCGTTTAAATGATCTATGATTTATGGTACCTTAAAAATAACAATTCTTAGCTTAAAATACTGAAAAACATAATAATAATAATAATATAATTCATGATTTAAGATATTGCTTATAGAAAATCATGTCCTTATTTGACTGATGAACTGTGATGTACATGTATTGAGTGCCTTTGTTATTGTAAAGTTGAATTATATGATTAAATTTTTTGTTTTGATAATTGGAATTACTTTTATTAGTTTGAATTTAAGATAAAAAAATTATTTTCTCACCTGTACTTAAGAATAAGTATTGGGATGAATAATTGAAAATAAAATATGGGGGAAATGAAAAGGGGGTTTTAAATAAGGAAATTACCTTGCACAGATCTATATTTGGTATAGATTCTTTCTCTGTGCGTCTAGTTTGAACAATATATGATATGGGAAATTAATACTCAAGATAAATGTTTCTAGATGATATTTCAGACCTTTTTATTAGCATTTAACCTTTTTCTTATTTCATGTATCAAAAATTATAATTAGCCCTGATAGATAATTATGCACATTAAATAGATAAATATGAATCATGATCCTTACAAATGGTTTGTTTATAAAAGATAAAATGAAAATGAATTAATATAAAAATGATCATGTATTATGATTAAGTATTTGTTATATGGGAATAAATAGGAATCCAAATTTATATGATGTGTTGAAACTATTTTTATCAAAATAATTGATTTATAAATGGAATTAATGTAGAGTATGCTACAAAATTATCTTAATAAAATTTGAATTATATGGTTAAAATAATTTATATATGTAGATTTATAAATTTTCACTTGAAATTATTTTCAGATTTTAACAATTGAGGATAGTTTCGTCTTGTTAATGTGTAATTTATACGAGTTCATTATTAATATTTTTCTTGAAGATAATAAAATGTTGTGTATTTGATACATGACAATGGAAATTGTATAATTTTGTTGTTTAAGAATATTTAATTTTGGTTTTAATATATATATATATATATTAATGTTTGAGTGTCGATCTCCCTTTATGGAACACAAAAAAGAGAAATATGACCCTTTCTAGATTATGAAAAGGGGAAGGCATTATATGGAAAAGGTGAAAACCTCTTAACAAACATTTCCTAAATAACCTTGATATGTACCAAATTCCCGAAAAGAAACAAAATCTATAAAAATAACTAACCAAAAGACTCATTGCCCCCCCATCATAAAATCCAACTAATTGTCTTGTCAATGAGGATTCACCATCCCCTTAAAATAATTACATCATGTCCTAAGACAAGAGGTTTGGATGATAGGTTCCCAAACACCTATATATATTTCAAGTCTCCCACTTGACAGTGTCTATGAGGCAGTCTTTGCACTATCAACTTGATGCAATGCAAAATTAAATAAAACAATTGTGAGGAAATCAAAGTGAGGGTACCCATAAATCCATCAAATGAGGACAAATTGATAAATTATAGGTGTCCCCACACCCATTCATTCCTCGAGGTCACTCACCTGATGTAATCTCTAAGAAAAATAAACTCCTTACAAATACAATGAGACAAAATTTGATTCTCATAATGACATATTCACCACATCAGATATCTAGTCCCAATACTAGATATGAGAAAAATAGAACTATAAAATAGGAAATGATTCTCCAGCTGCATATATAAATGCCAATGTCACATAAATTAGATGCAACTGCTATTACAAATACCAAACAATAGCAACCCAAATGTCACCGTCAATATGTGAAACATCGGAATCAATGAAGAAAAAATGGTCATTGAAAACTAAACCACACTTATATTGACATCTAATTACCAGTGGGATCCCCATTCATCAACAAACCAAATATTGTACCTCTATTACAAACTAAATCCATCGTCATACCCGAGGTCATGAAAAACCCATTACACTGGCGACCATCCAGTATCCTCACATCTATGACTCACACTGTTGGGTTAGGGTGATAATCCCAATTGAGAAGGACCAAACTAGGAGAATAGGAGATGTGTCTACCCTCTCCACATAACCATCGATGACTGCATCACCATCGATACTGTAAGAATTGAGAATGTCAGGTAAGATCGCACTATAAGGGATATGTAGTCATAAAATATCCTTAATGATGAGAAATTGATCATTATCCAAAAAAAGTATAAGGAATCAACATCAAAGAAACTATATTGAACGCTCCTCTAAACCTCTTCTGAATATTTCTACACAATCGTATCCTAAAAAACTATAGGATGGTGAGTATTTTAGATCACCTTGAAAGGAGTGAAGGAAGCCCTAGGCGAAGGAGAGGGAATCACCATCTTAGGATAATGTTGTATGATCGACATATATATATATTAAATTATTATAAATACTATTTAATTAATATATACTTATAAATGTTATATTTATATTCATATATATTTAGATATAAATTTATATATCTATTAATAACCCCATAATTAACATGAGTAAGTTTTTTAAAAATAATAATTATTTAACAATAACATGAATATGTTAATAATTACCCTTTTTAGTTTAATGTTATTATATTTATATAATTTATAAATAAATTATTCATATTATTAATTGTCTATTAATATTTTTACTATATATATTTATTAACTATTATTATTATATAGATAAATATTATATTAGTATTGTGTATATTAATATTAAAATTTAATTATTATTTTATTTTATATATAATTTATTTTTTATTTTATTTTTTATTATTATAATTATTAAATATTCTTGGTCATTCATGCTTTGTGGGGATTTGATTTATTTATTCTTTTTTAATGCTGGGGGTGATGTCTACCTGTGCCTTCTCAAAAATCCCTTATTATTTTCATTTATTTTGTTTTAATTTGATAAGGTGGGTATTTTGACTTTCCTAAATCATATAAAATTATTTGTAAATTATATATGTATTTGATTTATAGATTTACCTTATATATATTTCTTAAAATAATTTTAGTTATATAAATATGTGTTTATTTTAACTTTTATTTTATTTTATTTGTTAGTTTATGTTTTCCAAAAAGTATAGTTTAAGAGAAGACATTAATAGAATGATAAAGGCCCATGATGGAGAAGATTGTGAGTTTTAGATAGATGCATTGAAGGAGAAATAAAGAACAAATAGAAAAATAATATCGTATTGGTCTCTCATTGAATACATTGTGGTTTATTAGTAATCGGTTGAATTCTGGTGTACCAAATTATGTTCAATTGTTATTGTGGTCTAGATAAATTCCTTTTTATAGTAATTTTGATCTAATATTGAACTAAATTGGATACACCATGTTGTGGTTGCGTCATTATTTTAATTTCAGGAAGGATTTGGATTGATTACGGGTTGAAACCATTATTTTAGTGACATCATGGCTGTCTCAACATTTTCATTATATAATTTCATACATCCCATATGTTTTCAAATTAAGAAACCCATTCCATTTTCAAAGTATGTTATATTATGGTTCTATGGAAGGAACAAAGGAAATAACTTTTAATACAATCGATATGTCATTGTGGATTGTTTCTTAAATCATATTTAGGGAAGGCACAAATGATGCATGTAATTGGATATACTGTATCATGGTACGATATGAAAAAAATAATATAAGAATTAAACTATTGAAATATAGAAGATTTGGAATCATGACCCCAACCTATTAACATCAGTAGGACCATAATTCCACTAGGCATTGGTGTATCACATAAACACAAAAGGATGAAAATATATTCCAAGGGAATCACCAAATCATGGGGTGATTTTCTCTAACATTTTATCCAACCTTCAATAAAAAACACCATGAGAAATTATATATATATATATATAATTCATGAATCAACATAAGAAAAAACTCCTATAAATAAAATAAAAAAGTGATCAAAGACACATAAATATAAAAACAAATATAAAAAAGTAGGAATATAAGTCTAAGACTCATAGGTAGAATAGTTTACCAATTTTTAATACTCACAAGATTAACTAGGCTTATACCTCCAAGTTCCCAACTCTATCACTAATGACTACATCATCGATGTGCTTCCCTAAATATTTAATAGGTATCCCCATTTATGTATCATGCAAACCAATCTGCATATGGACCAAAATTCATATGTAGGGATGTGAGTATACAATATCAGTAGGTAATTCCCCAAATACATACCATAGACACCACTAATACAATATCATGTTATCTCACATTTTATCTAAAATAAGATAGAATAATAAAAAATGCACAATACTAGAAAACCTTGAATGTAACCCACACTCAAAAATTTACCTTTTATATAATTCGTAATTTATATAAGAAATCCACACCTATACCCACAATCCTAGGAAATGATCACACACTCCCAATGAAATTCACCCAAACTAATGAAAATATTATCAAATTTTTCCCCTTTAAACAGACCAACTTGGAGCCCAGTTCCCCAGACCCATCTTTCCACATGAAGGTAAAAAACAATGTTCCCAACTAAAAGGTACTGGTAGTCATGTTTGAGCCAATAGGGCCCAATATATATGCATCATGAACACAAGACATTCATTCCCAATTAATACCAATGTGTCCACCTAAATAGAAAAAGTATCCAAGTCCATATCAAAAAGTCCTTATACAATGAATTATGATCAAATTCTAAAATCCACCATGTAAATATTATTAAAAACCCAATACTTTTCAAATTAAGTTACTGAATATGATTTTTTATAAATAGGATATGGATGTCACCTACTATCGTTCTCTAAAAAACACATAATAAATAAATTTAATATTTAAAATCATTTTTAACAAATATTTTAAAGCGAGGAAAAGAAAAATTTCATTTCTGAACCATAACCTTAATGTTTTTAGGATTAGGTGATTGAGGGAGAAACCACCTACCTAAACAATATTCATTGAACCAAATCTATGCGTAATAACTTCTGGAAAGCATATAATCTCTAAAACTCCCAAAGGAACATCAAGGTTGGTGATCCCTATTCTTCAGATATAGAATGGTGGGTTTTGGGGAATTTAACTGAGTCAAAATCACATTAATGAAGCCCAAAAATATCTCAATCAATTTTATTTTCAATCTTATATTCCCTATAAAACTCAATGGATATTTTAGCTATATTATTATTGAGATGTTTAGAGCCATAGTTCAATCAATGATGCGGCACAATATCCCATGTAATTTGAAATACTGTAAAAAAAATCAGCCACAAATACACCGATCCCTTTGGAATTTTGTCTCTACTAGTCCATTTTGAATTTCTCGGACAACGGAAACACATTAATGCTTCCATGCCCCCTCATATGTGCATTGTTTCTCTCCCACTTCCCATAGAAAAACCTTATAGGAACTAAAACAACCAAAATGTATAGACCGATAGCATTGTGACATCAGTTCACATAGTCATATCACATTGCTCACTAAAATGGTAGGTATTATGGTGTAGTAATTTCCTCTTCTCACTAATGTTTTAAAAAGTCAATTCCCAACACTATAATTTATAATAACACATATTATTATACAAGTATGCAATAGGTCACACGCCGAATGTTGAAATAGGGCCCAAAAAATCAACTAGTCTCCACTATGGTGTAGTTACTCCTAATGAACTGAAACTCTATTCTTCAACTACATTCCCATAACAAATATAAAAAATCGATCCAATGCACCACATAAATTAAAAATAAAAAATAAAAAAAATACTATAAATTAAGGGTGTCATAATCTCCGCATAATTATTATTTCCAACCTCATTAAGCTATTGGTTAGTGGTTTTTATTAAGAAGATTGGGATATTGATCTAATAGAACATTATCTCAAAATTCATCCCAACCCCAATGATAGAACTACAACAGACATAGAAAATGTATTCATTTTCCTTCTAAGATCTTATCACACTCATACCGATATATGATACATGGTGAAAACCTAATGTAATATCTAGCTCAAGAGAAATATTGTCCTAAACAACTATAAAACACAGTCAGGATCATACCTTGGAAAATGAGATATCTTTTTTTGAAAGTGGTGTTTCCTTGGAAAAATTAACCAAATAATAAATTTAAACTAATAAAAAAGAAGTTACATTACTCTAAGAGTGTGAATTTTATTACAATATTTTTAATGGAAATGAATCAAATTCATAATAAGTCTATCTAACCATGTGATGTAATTGTTTACTAATTTGTTGGATAGAAACTTTGTAAGAGAGTTTCCACAAATAAACATGGATGACTATGTGGTTGATCCTAGAAAGGAATTGGAGACAGTCTATTCATCTAGCTATGAGTGGCTAGGAAAGATGCACCACATCATTCCCGATGGTCTTGTATAATGTTGGTTGAGTCACTTTAACACCATATGATGTTCCATCCTTTATTCTTGATGATATTGGACCCAATAATGTCTCTATGCATCTCAGCTTCTAGTGAGGAGGCAATTCCAATGATACCATAGAAGAATCCAATAATTTTTCCATTTTGGTCTATCAACACCACACCATAACCCTGGGGGACCAGGTTCCCTTTGGAGTTTTCATCCTTGTTTATCATGATCCATCAAGGGTGGGGAGAATTCTTGAAGACCTCAAGCTTTCCCCTCATTTAGTTGCATCTCCACACAATTCCCCAATGATGTAGAACCACAAATTCCTTGATGGAATGGATGTAGTTACTGGTCCAAATCAAATTAGCCTCATTTATTTCATAGAAAATTATATCTTTTGGTGAATGGAAGCTAAATATATTATTATGATGAATAAAGAAATTTTAATTATACTATAATATTTGTAGAATCTCAATAATAGGAACTATTATTAGGTTTATAATTTGTAGAGAAGAATAAGCAGCAGTGCTCCTTTGGAGTTGTATCCAAATAGAGACCAAATCTATCCATATAAGATATAAAATATCATAAATTTAATTCCATAATGTAGAAATAGTAGCATGAGATACTAATATATTATTCAGGTCTTCTCTATTATGGTTATAGAGATGGAATCTAGATTAAATACGAAATAATAATAATTATAAGTAGTAATCAGAGGGGATTCAATTGTATGATATTCACTAGGAATGAGTAGATCTGTTGGGTTTAATATAAGGTTTTTAAATGTTTTTTAACCAATAGAAATCATGATCATTATTAGTTAAATTAACATTATTAAAAAAATATGGATTCCAAAATAATGTTTTTCTTAGGTTCTTAAACTATAAAATCATATGAGTTAAAAATTCATAGTTGTTATTAATATTATAAATATCATTTGGAAGATCCAAGTATAGGGAGTTCAAAAGTTCATTTATAAAAATAAGGGTGTCATCAATTATTTACTTGCAGTCAACGGTCAAGATCAGTGGTGATCCATTCCAATTAGCCAACCAAATATTCAAAGAATAATCTCTATTAACTAGCCACCTAGCATGAGCCATTATTTTAGTGAAACAGTGCTTGATGGATTGAAAAATAGAGGAGTCAATATAATGAATATTTCCTTTATTAATTTTATTAAGGAATATAAGTATAATGAAATTAAAATATAGGTAATCAATATTTAAATGTTCCAACTAAGCCTACATAGAAGGGCCTAATTAAAGAGAATAATGTTCTTGATACCATGACCCCCATTATCAAGAGGCTTTCAATAGTTGATCCATGGGATGGTGAAAATATTTCTTTAAACACAAATTCCACACTAAACAATATTTTTGATACATCCATTATTATTTTTAAGCATAGAAATGGGCCATTTATAGACCATTAGAGAGTATACCAATTTAGAAACAATGGTGAATTTAACAAGGAAAATTCATCCATCCATAGAAACAGATATTCCTTTTCAAGAAGATAGCTAATTATAGAGTTGGAAAACTATTTTAAAAAAATATTTAATTTTTAGATTTACTTGGAAGATTGGAACCCCGTGTTATGTGAAAGGAAATGATCCCTCTTTGATGACCAGATCACTTACGATATAGTTTTTTCTAGCAATGGGAATTATTTTTCCAAAAAATTTAAAATATTTATTCCATATTTTGGATTGATTGAAGATGTTTTCATAATGAGAGATGTCCAATTTTAGATTTTTTTTTCATTTGTCACCTAGTAGAAATAACATTATATCACCCACATAAAATAGGTGTGAAGGAATATTGATATTTCTTGAGGCACAAGTGGGATTTATTTTTCCTTCACTAACTAAGTGGGTGAGGAGCATACTTAAATAGTTCACCTCATCAGTAAGAATAATTGATGATAGTGTGTCTATTGGTATGACACATTTATTTCAATTAAAGTAATTCCTTGGAGAACCGTTAAAGAACATGTAAACGTGGATAGATGGGATTAGGGTATTGATTATGTTGAATAATATGTTATTGAATCCAGAACTACTGAGGAACATATAGATAAAATTCCAATCCATGGTATCAAAATATTTTCTAATATCAATTTTAATGACAAGGCATCCATTAATATTAAATTTATTTAATATATTTGTGCATTTATAGGAAATTCATATGAAATCATGGATGGTTATTCCCTTAAGGAATACAAACTGGTTCCAAGAGACAATTTTATTAGCTACCAGAGCAAGTATATTTTCTTGGAGTTTGGAGATGATTTTTTAGAGGGAGCTAATGAGAGAAATGGGTCAAAATAGGTTGATTTAAGAGGAATTTTACACCTTCTGGATTAAAGTGAGAAACTAATAGTTTATAACATGGGGGAGGATTCAATTGGAAAAAAGGATTTGACCATATTATAGACATCAATTTTAACAATGTCCCAATTGTGTTTAAAGAATGAGTTAGAAAAACATTCAAGTGCCTTTGCACTGCCATGCTTCAGGTTGAAGATGATATCTTTAATTACAAGGTCGAGGGGGATAACAATCAAGGGGATATTTTCATTATTTTTAACCATTACCTGAATTATATCATACATTATGTATTAATTAAAGTTAGTGTCATTAAAAATTCTACTAAAGTAAGAGAAAATATGATTAGCAAGGCATCGAGGTGAAAAAAATCCCTTACAAACCTAAAGGAAGCTCCATATTCATGTAAATACATGTAACGACTAATGATCAATCACTATTAATGATAGTGAAATAGAAAAATAATACCAATAAAATACCAAATCTCTCAAATACATATCCATGAACGATCTAGGCATCAGGAACATATAATATCCACACAACCCATGTAAAAAAATAGTGTATTTTTTGAGATCATGGTTTCTAGTAAATGATAAAATTTGAAGAATTCATAGATATACACCACTTCTACTTATATATATAATTCATTGTGTTAATTAGAATGAGATTTGTTAACTCAGTGAGTGATTCTAGTAAAACAAAATTGAAATCTTGATTATGAATAATTTTAGACAATCTGGAACCAAATCCCCTGAGAATTCATTTCCATTGCTGGAAAGGTATAGGTCATGATTGCACATCCCCACTCATTGGGGTTCAATATAAAATAATTTGTATTCCATTATAATATATGTATAGAATAACCACTTCAAAACTTACTTACATAAAGGGGAACTGGAATTGGATCCCAAAACACATGTTAGAATAGTCATCATCTACGCACTCTTTGATGGATCCCCACTATTAAGGTTAAAACTAATAATAAGACAATAAAAATTAGACCATAAAACCTCCTTAGACTTTCTAACCCAAGTATGGAATAAGAGTCTCTGGATAAAAAAATTATATTGTATGGTTTTATAATAAACAAGTGCATACTATCAATTTAACCAACTAATAATTAGGGGTTCATCTTTTTACTAACCTACCACCCAGATACTTGTGAGTTAAGGCATCCACCACCCAATTGAACATGAAATTTTAGACCTATCCAGATTATTCCTTGGTGGTACCATAAATTTCAAGAGATAAACATTGAACTAGAAATAACTTAATTATCAAATAGGTTAAGATTTTGAGAGGTGTCTAAAAATGATAACATTCAACAGTGTCAACAAAATACCTCACACATTGAAAAATCTAGGGAAGTGACCATGTTCTCACCAATACCCTAGAAAAGTAAAAGTTATTTAATTTACATAAGAATAATCTAGATGAACAATAACTAACCAATAAATTGAAACTATGTAGGTTTTGAAAAAAATATAGTGAAATTTGTTTCCCAATCCTCCAACTGGACAAGTTGTCCACATAGTTCAGTTGTTGAGTGACAATATATAGTTCTCAAATATATCTATAAATAAAATTCTCCTAAATTTATCTCATCTCTTCTTTGTTTAAAAGATAAAAACACCCAAATAAATTTATAATAGTGACTCCACAGACATTGTAATCAATAAGATGTTGAATTCTAGCACTCCTTCAACCCCATGGTTATTCTCAATATGTCCATTTATAAGGTGAAGATATCCCACCCAATCTAGATCATTTAAATAGTAATTGATCATGGTGACCATTAAAAATATCAAGATATTTAATTCCTACTAGGTTATTCAATACTCATCCTAAAAGACATCCCCTCTATACTAAACCATTATTTCTACTTCCACATATCATCTCTACCATGAAACAAAAATAACAATCCCAACGAATTCAACAAGAATAAGTAGTATGAAAAACCCACTAATACCACAAACATATTAAGTTTAAAATAACATATGTTTCACCATTATATCAAGTTTACCAATTATATCTATCAAAGAAACAAAAAGCAGTACAATAATTTTACTACGAAAATATCTAACAACATATTTCCTAGGCATAGTAACTTCGTACTTCCTACTCCAACAAACCAATGAAATGTTTCTATCCATAAATTTCCCATGTTACAAAAGTCCAAAATATTATTACTCATAGTTATTGAGTTTCCAAAAAATTATAACAATTTGATTAAATATTTTTCATTCCAAAATCCTGGTTAACGAAAAAAATTAAATATTTTTTATAATTCATATAGTTAAATCCCCATTTATAAAACCATTTTCATAAAACCACTTAAAAAATAAGAATATTAATACACAAAAATTTCTAAAACCAATATTTCATATGGTATTTATAAATTTGTAAACCTATTTATAAAAAAAACAATCCCTTGTTAATCAAATCACAAACATTTCATTAACATAATTATATGATCACTAGTAAAAAAATCATGTAAATTCTATTAAGAAGTAGTTTATCAATATGCACCCATAATTAAATATTAATTATGTGTCAATAAATATAATATTATATCAATAAACCAATTTAAAAGAGAAACTAATCATAGAAATTCAGTAACATCGACATTTAATTCATTTATTTCAAGATATGAGGAACCAACTGTTTATTTTATATAATTTTATAGCCAAATTTAATGTAATTATATTCATGTTTGAACATCCTCCTAGTAATATTTTGTTTCCAAACTATAATTATAAATTACTACCCTAATAAAACAATTTTGGTTGACATTTCATAAATTTTAGCATGCTTTTATAACCTATGAACTAACAATTTTATCAGTCATAAAACTTATTAAGAATTTAATAGACTCTAATATTTAACATATTCTTAATATTTAAATTTTATAATATTCATTATATTATATTTTTTATTTCCTATGAACATACCATGGAATAAAAACATGTTATTATTTATCATGCCTTAAAATTAATTAAAACAAAAATACTAAATCTTGTAGAACTATTTTTTTTCTAATCAAATATAAATTTTCAAATTTAAATGAACACATGGACTATCATAGAATACTCAAAATGTAAGTTTGAAATTGTCCACACAACTACATCAAAAATTTCTCTATGTTATAAACATGTCACCAATGAGTAAAAAACTAAGAATTAGACATGTGATCATTCTTTTAGATAATCATTTAATAATTGGTATAATGTTTTTAAATTATCGAATATTTCATTTATCATTGGATCAATTTCATTCAAACAGAGTCCTTACTAATTTATGTTTTAGTTCCTAATTTATTTAATTTTCTTATATATAATAAAAGAACAATGAAAACAAAAATTAATGTTAATACTATAAAGAACCAATAACCAATTCAAATCCAAAATATATTATACCTTGTTCAAAAATTAATTTCATAGATACTATTAATTTTATCCATAAGAAAAACTATACATTTCCAAAAATAAAATTCATCATGTTATAATTTACCAATGAATAACCAATGAAACACCATATGAATTCTAGAATCCAAGTGGGAAGTCACGTTACTAATTCATGACATAAAACTCTCATTAGTTAAACCCATGACAATGAGGTGACTATATTCTTAGAAATTATTTTCAACACATGTCATACCTAGAAAATCCCATTAAAATTATGTTCAGTATAAAGAATATAGTTTTTACTCTTTATAATGCACATTAAATTTTCCAGCCTATCCTATCTCCAATCCTACCATCAACAACTAATGGAATGAAATTTCCCATCACTATATTTCAAGTATTGATATATCATATCTCTTTGTATTTTATGCTTTCGTACCATTTGTAACATATGGGACCCAAACCATTGGCCTATGTAGGAATGTAATTTCACTAAAATTTGGTGGATCCCAAAGATGGACATGGTTGGAAATAAATTCCAAGGGCATCACCGAATAATAGGGATGATTTTTCCTTTAATACAAACTTACCTATAGTGGAAAAATCCATGAAAATGTGTCTGTGTTTTTATGTATATAAAGAACAAATAAAAAACACTAAAATCATATATATAAAATATTTTAGTGATCAGATTATATATCTATAAAAAACAAATACAAACAAGTGGGACTACCAGACCGATGCTCAATGTGAGAAAATAATGGTAACAAGGAATACTATGAGGATCTAAATTAAGGCTTCTTCTAATCTCACGTCTCTATTACTATAGATCAAAGTAGTAATTCACTACCCTATTAAGGTAAGATGTCTACCCTTACCAACATCATATTGGAAAACATATGCACATACACCAAGATTCATATAATGGGTGAGTATAAAATCATGGTAGTTGATTCCCCATAGACATAACACACGTGGCACTCATACATAAACATGTTAGATAAATTTTTATATAAAATATGAGAGAATTATTATACAATATAAAATCCATGAAAACTATGTTATTAACTTACATAAAATATTATTCATTCATAGAATCCATGACTTTCACATTTAACCCGCACCATTAGTCATGTAACCAAGACATGATCACACAAACTGGATGCAATGCACCCATCCCAATACAACTCTTGTCAATGAAGTCCCCCATAAATAGATCGAATCATGAGAGGTAAGCTGTTATCCCTAACATAATTCATCACTTTGTGGTACAAACAATTTTTTCCATATAAAATGAACTTTAATCCAAGTATCATCCAAAAAAATCCCCATCAATATGTATCATGAACACACACCACCCATGGATATTGAAAACTAGTGTACTTTCCTAAAAGACATCGGTAACCAAGTCCATATCAATAAGGCCATGTACAATATGACATGACACACCCAAAAAATCCCCAATTTTATGTATTTAGAAATAATAACCTCCTCACACAAAGTTACCAAAGAGAACTTTTTGTCAATAGGTTTTGGGAATCACTCGCAACCATTCTTTTAAGTACCCTAACAAAATTAAGATAATATTTTAAAATATGAATTATGAAAGATTTTATAGAATGATATGAAAATATTTAATTTCAATACCATAAACATAAAATTAATAAAAAGATACTGAATTAGAATCCACTGTCCATGACCACGATTTTTCAACTGAATCTAAGAGGAAGAATGGCCAGAACGAATAAAATCACAAAAATTCGCAATGGAAGTTTCATGTTTAATATTTCTAGACACTATTGAAGAAATGAGGTAATTAAAGGATGTTAATTAGGTAAAAATAACATTAATGGACCCTGAAAAATATCACACATTTCATTTCTTAAAATTCATATTCTACCTAAACATCAATGTTTATTTTGACCATTATAAATCTGAGATGCCTTAAACCATTCCATTGTCAACAGCTTGGTGCATTATTGAAATATTGTTTTAATTTCTTGCATGAGTTCAACAACTAAACCTTCTATTTCTATAGGCTTTTGGATCTCCAAATTCATTTTGAAAAGCATGTGTGAATAATTACCTACACATCATCTACACCCACTCACGTATGTGTTTTGGTTCCCTTGTTTACCACTGCAAAACCTATTACATTTCACGAACACCAAAACACCTAGACCTATGGCATGGTAACATCATATCATATAGTAATATCACCACTCCCAAAAACACTATAAGTCAAGGAGCATAGTGTTTTAATATTTCCATGGATATCTCACCACACCCTCTGAAATGACCATCTCAATGGTATGGTGGTCTTTACCCAACCTCACCAATGGTTTAATGATGCCACATCTTACACTATAACATAATGTTCCTCCAAAAATTGTGAAATTATAAACCTTGACACACAATTATTGCAAAAAAAATCAATGTACTATGATATAGTTTTCTCCCACTGAATACTCAATCATTCCACTCCTACGACTACTCTATGACAGGGTAAACATCTTAAACTATAGTCTCTACCATGTCATAGTGAACCCTATAGATCCAAAACTCTCCTCTCCAATCATTTCCCATTCCAAAACATCCTAAAACCAATCCATATTTCTCCATAACATTAAAAAAAATAAACCAAAATATAAAAAATCACAGGTGCCCTGAAAGTGATATCCAAGAAACACTCCATACATTCTTTAACCATTGGGATTTTATGGAAGATATGGAAAAATAGAGTGGTGAGACCAAAAATATCTATGGTGTTGTTATTTGTAAAAAGTTATATAAATTTAAATATATGTTTTTAATGGATTTACTATGGTTTTAATAATTTTTATTGATTTGTTTCATATATTTTAATTTATTGTTTTTTATTAGATAATATGTAATAGAATTTTTGATCACTCAAGGAATTTCTAGGTTAAAAAACTCCTTTGAGTGTTTCAACCTAGTAGACAGAGTGGTTCATAGTTATTGTCTCAAAAAATTATATAAAATATGGTTGATTTTTTTTTATATTTTGTTAGGTTTTTTTCATTACTTGTTTTAAAAAACATAGTTTTTCATGTTAGATTATTCCGTATCTTTTGTTTTTTTATTAAGATATATATATGGTTCTTTGTTAATGAATTACTTTTTTAAAAAAAATTAATCTTCTCTATTTAATTTAATTAATTATATTATTTTGTAACATCACTCTAGGATGATGAATCCAATCAGTATTGACTAAAAATTCAAGTAAATCTTATTCATTTGACCCTCATCAACACTAGGAAGTAATCTTCATAGAAGTTGAAGTTATAAAACCATGTTATAAATGCATCATTATTTTGGGGTTTATCATATCTAATTGTGAATGGGTATTTATATTCATAATATATTCCCATCTTCAATTTATGTCTTATTTTTAATTTAGTAGGAAATTATCAATATATTCACAACATAACTAAAAAATAAACATGATATATTAGGCTCTTTGAAAAAATCTAATTGAGTTGGATTGTTCTTATGATATAAATTTTCTTTTATATGAATTAAATATAATATTATAATATTGTATAACCTCTTAAAAATATCAACACTTATTTTACCATTATTTTTTTAAATATGCTTGATATGCCTTATAGAAGATTTTTCCAAACCATTTTGGTTAAAAAAATGGCGACTATGTGATTTAATATACTTCTCATTTCAATATAATAATCATAAAAATTGTCACGAACCATCCCTCAGGGTCCATGCCGTGACAACCCCAATCCTGCCTTCCATAGGCTAGGGGTTGGCAACTAGCACCAAAGGCATATCCCCTAAAACTGGGAAGGAATTTCCTTTTTAACTTGTAAACACAAGAAACCAAATAGACTGCAAGATATGAACACAAGTCAACAGTATAGTTAATATATGGGTAAAATAAGTAAAAAGGGGCTATAATACAAGCCCAACTAGAAAGTACCAGTACCACTAAAAATCCATACAACTAATGAAAGGGAAAAGACAGCTACTGGATCATCCTTCGAGGTTCCTACCTGAACGGTATGTACAGATCACCTTCCCAGCAGTACGCGTTCTTCCATCTCCCCCACATACTGAAATGTTGTATGTTCCACCTCCATGCCTCGTCCAATCTAGGAACTCTCAGCCTCAATCAGCATTGTCTGTCCTCTGCAACCAACACAACAAGGTGCGGGCATAGCCTGTGAAGGGGTGAGTATAACGATACTCAGTAGGGACCCCAAGACCCTCAAAGTCTCAAAAAATCTAACATGGGTAAACCACAAGTTTGAAATCAATAGATAACCTAATATAGGTATTCTCCCATACATATACCTAAGTAACCCAATGATCCATATAAATCATGATGAAAACATAGAAAACCTTACTCAGCTTAACCAGGATTTTATTCTAGGGGTAGTATGAAGTAACATTCTCATTCACATTGTCGAAACCTCGGATGCTGGAGAACTCCTCCTCTATCGAGTACAGTGGGCCTTCCATGACACCAAGCCTGCTTACCACTAACCGTGGACTAGTGAGGTACTCCTCCTCTCGAGTACCGTGGATCTTCTGTATCCCCTAGTGCGCTCCCCATTGTGGGTCTACCGTGTCACCAAGCACGCTCCCCCTTGTAGTCTACTGAGGTACTCCTCCGGTCGAGTATCTTGGGTCTTCCATGACACCAAGGTTCTCCCCACTTTGGATCAGCTGCGACACCAAAGTTCTCCCCACTAGGCTAGTAGATCCACTCCGTGTCAAAAATGGTCAGTAGTAGTCAGGTATCATCCAACTACTAGGTCTCTTCACTATGTTTTCTCATCTTCTAGAGGATCTGCTCCACGATCTTCTGGTCGATACTCCAACTATCACGAAGTTTCATAAATAAGTATCTCAAAGGTCCTCCACATCATAGGGGTCTCAACGCAATAGATGGCGCGTTAATTGGACGCCCGGTCTATGAGTTATTAGTCATTTAGTCCCAGGGGCCTGGTTGGATTCATGCTCGATCCATCCTGACCGTTTCTCAATCCAAATCTCTAGTGGTGTATAATCAAAGGGACAGACTCACTCCAAGATTTTCAGCGATGTTGACAGTTCGTTAAACAAACGTCTGGTGCCAAAGATATGGCCAAAATAAAGTAAAGGGGCGTAGTGGACCCGGGTCCGGTCAAAACCAGTCGTACCAACCCAGACCAGCCCATTGGGTTCGGCCCAGCCTGCTGGGTCCGGCCCAGCAGGCGCGAGGGACCGCAGAGAGCCATGAGGACAGCTCGAAAGTAGAGGGTTCTGCGAGGGCACGAGGCCGCAGGGTGGCTCAGAGGGCCGTGGCCGGTGTGAGCCGGGGAGACTCGGAATGTCTATGGCAGCGTGGCAGGCGGTTGGCGCGGCCAGCGAGGTGGCGCGCCCGGCAAATGTGGGGAGGCCAGCGAGGGCGGCGTGGCCAGCAGGCAGCGTGGCTGGCGGGCAGCGCGGCTGGGGTGGCTCGCTCAGCGGGCGGTGTGGCTGGGGTGGTGCGGCAGCGGGGGGAGCGGTCGGTGAGGTGTGGCCGGTGGTTGGCGCTGCCAGGGTGACTCGGCCCGAGGGAGGCGCAAGCCGGGGGACTTGGAGGGTTTGGTCTGTGGTGGTGTGGCATGGAGAAGGTGAAGCCGATTCATCAGGGAGGTCGGAGCACCGCAGGGGCGGCACAGGTCATAGTGGTTGTGGGTGGAGGCATTGTTCTATCGCAGCCTTCATCATCTTCATCACCTTCCTTCATTCCAAAGAACACTACAAAGAAGAATGGTAGAGGGGGGGTCAGGCCATGTTAGTTTGTCCAGCACTTTCCACATTTAGAGTGGTAGCATACGGTTCACTAGAACGAAGAAAATAACATCATCCATGATCTTTCGTAATTTAATAATTCCCAATCTCGCACTAGTGAAGAAGGGGGTACATGAAAAGTGATAAATAAAACACATTAAACTAATACCTTGGGTTGGTACAATGACACAGTATTGGAGAGGAAGACGAATCATTGGAAAAAATATGGACTTCGATGTCGTCAGCGTTTTCCTTGATCATTGGTTTGTGCGCCAGTTCGTCATAGTCGAAGACATCCTATGTCGGAGGAAGTCACGAGGAAGAAGGTAGAAGTCGGGGTCGGCGTTCTTCATCTTAATTCTTCATTGGAAGAATGCGTTCTTCATTTGGAGAAATAGTTTTTCATTGGAGAGATTTTATTCCAGGGCTCCACCAAAATGAAAATGGCCAAATGACATGTTTCCCCCTGCTTTAATCGTTGGCACAAATTCAAAATAGCCTAATTAAACACCAAGGTTGGCTCATTTAATGAAGGTGGGTTGGCGTAATTAATGTGGAGGATGCTCAAGAGGCTCATCCCCATTAAAGAGGGGGGTTTAGGGGTTTCTTCTCCTCCCTAAATAGGGGTCGGGTGGTCCCCGCCCCTAAATTCAATTTGGGAGTTTATTAAAAACTCAGGTGGTCCTCACCACAATTAAACATGAAGTGGAGGTGTAGTTCTAGTGGACCCCACCTCCAAACACACACATGGGTGTTATAAATAAAAATAAAAATGTCACACACTTTTATTTTTATTTTATTCTTTCACGAAATACCCAAAAACTAACTTTTTCCCTCAACCATCTGTATTCGAAGTGAAAGTCTCATTAAATGAATACTGGTGTTGTGAGTTCAACGGTGCCCTCAGATATTTATTCTGAGCACTGGTTCAAAAGGTAGAAAACCCTCTCACACACTTACAGAACATACTGGAAAAAAAATTCATAAATTCATTCCAGTTACTCCGGGCATCAAAATCATGCGCCTTCAATTTTCACTAACTCGTAAAATTCCCTTATATTTAAAAACAAATTACATGGAAATCTTGGGTCTTTGCATTCTCCCCACCTTAGAGATCTACTTACTTAAAAGCCACAACTCAACTAGGTAAACAAGTGGGGGTACTGAGCACGTATCTGAGCCTCTTGATCCTATGTGCTCTCCTGTCGGTTCTGGTGCTGCCAGTGAATGCACAACAGAGGTATCGACCGTCCACAAAGGACACGCTCTTATAGATCCTCAATCTCTACTGGAACCTCCATAAAAGTCACCCCATCATCGACATCCAGTTTTCTATGGTCGATGATGTGAGAAGGTTCGTTCACATATCTCCTCAGCTGGGATACATGGAAGACGTCGTCCACCTAGTGCAACTGAGGTGGAAGAGCTAAGGGGTATGCCACCTCACCAACTCTGATGAGGACCTGAAAGGGTCCGATGAGCCTTGGAGATAACTTGTCTCCCCATCCAAATCTCTGCAATCCTCATCGATTTGAGACCTGTAGAAATACGTGGTCACCATCTTTGAACTCTAGAGGTCTCTATATCTTATCATCATACAACTTCTATCTGCTATGTGTAGTCTCCATCTGCTCCAGGATTATTTTCACCTTCTCTATGGTATCTCGTACAATCTCTGGTCCCACTAGTGCTGACTCCCCTAGGTTCATCCAGCACAAAAGTGAGCTACAAGGTCTCCTGTAAAACTCCTCAAAAGGTGTCATCCCTAGGTTGGAGTGATAGCTTTTGTTGTATATAACCTCCACCAAAGGAAAGTGATCCTCCCAGCTATGACCGAAGTCGAGGACACAAGCAAAGAACAAGTCCTCGAGGGTCTGAATGGTTCGCTTGGTCTGCCCATCCGTCTGAGGATGGAAGGCCGTTCTCAAAAAAAGCTGTGTCCCGAAGGCCTACAGCAACTCCTTCCATAGTCGAGAAGTAAAATGGGTATCACGATCAGATACAATCATCTTAGGGACTCCATGTACCTACACAATCTTCTTCACATAGAGGTGTCCCAAGATCTCTACTGAACCCTACTATCTGATCTGTAAGAAGTGCACTGACTTGGTGATTCGATCGATGATCACCCAAATTGAGTCATGACCTCAGGATGTACATGGAAGACCTGTCACAAAGTCCATGGATATTCTATCCCACTTTGACTATGGGACCACGAAAGGCTGAACCAAGCCTGCTGGTACCTAATGCTCCACCTTCACTTGCTGACAAGTGAGGCATCTAAAGACATACTCTACAACTGCTTTCTTCATTCCCCACCACCAGTGCTGTCGTCGGAGGTCCTGGTACATCTTCTCCACTCTTGGATGTACCTCTAGAGGGGATGCGTGGAACACCCTCAATACTTACTCTTGAAGTGACACTGGTACCATGGTAAGTCCTCTGAAAAGGATGATGTGCTCCTGACCTTCAGAAAATTAATCAGGTGCATGTTGTATGGATACTTGAGCACGTCGTATCTCATAGTTAGTGTCCCCACACTACGCCTCCCTTACTCGCTGAAGAAGTGGGGGAGTGACTGTATAAGATTTTAGAAAAGCTGATCCATCAGGTTCCATGAAGTATATATGAAAATGATAGGCATGTTCCTCCTTAGTAGTCGATTTGATCAAAATGTCGTCGATGAAGACTACTACGAAGCGATCAAGGTATGACTGAAAGATCCTATTCATGATTCCCATGAACACTGTTGGAGCGTTTTTTTTCAAATGGCGTAACCAAGAACATGTAGTGCCCATACCGACATCTGAAAGCTGTAATATGTAGATCCTCATCTTGAACACTAAGCTGGTGATAGCCTGGTCTTAGGTCTATCTTCGAGAACCACTGTTCTTCCTGCAGCTGATCAAATATATTGTCAATCCTCTAGAGTGGGTACTTTTTCTTTATGGTCACCTAGTTCAGGTGCAGATAGTCAACACAAAGCCTCAAGCTTCCATCCGCCTTCTTGGAAAATAGAGTTGGGGCTGCCTAAAGAGAAACACTGGGTCGGATGAACCTCTTCCCATGCAAGTCCTCTAGCTGTACCTGTAGCTCGCGAAGCACTGCGAGATCCATCTGATATGCTGTTGTAGATATCGGTTCCATACATGGGTATAACTCAATGTAAAAGTTCACCTCTATGTGATGAGGTAGACCCAAAACATCATTAGGGGAAACATCCTTGTAATGGTCCACCACTACATGATAGCTCAGACTCTGCACATCAACTCCTCCATGGGTAAGGCTATCCAACTGATGAGTGATTGGTTGCACTCTCCTCCGGGTAAGTCCATCATGTGCTGTAAAGGCTCCCTTCTCACCGGTGAAGGTAAAAATGGTCCCATCCATGTGGACACACCACATTTTTTGCCTAATACAGTCGATCTAAGCATGGACTGTAGATAACTAGTCCATACCCAAGATGACAGTGTAAGTCCTCGACGCTACTACTAGGAGATCCCAGTTGAATCTCTAGCCTCCTAGAGTATTCTCACACTACCATCACTAGTTCATAATCAATGAATCTTCTCCCGTAGGAGTCTCTAGTAGTAAGAATCGAGCCAACGGCTCTGTCGGAATCTTTGAGCTCCAAATAAGGGTAGTGGAAATGAAAGAATGATTGGAACCTGTGTCTATAAGTTCTACAGCTATGGTGGAATAGACACAGACCATACCTCATATCATCTCCAGAGCTCCGTGATTGTAAGCCTCAGCTGCTTGGAGCTGAGCTCTACCCTATCCACCAGCTCCCTACGGTCGGGGTGGACCTCCTGGTGGTGGTGGTGGTGGTAACATCTTGAATCATCGCCCACCGCCAGCTGCATGACCAGCTCTTCTGCCACGTCCACCTGCTCTCTACGGACCACCTTGATTGAATCTTTTTCTATTTATATGTGGTCCTTAGACCATATGTTGATCATCCAAATGGCGGGTCAGGATGTAACAAGCCATGTGACCCTACCTGCTTCATGAGAAACGTTTCTCGCTCCTGGAATGTCTATCTCTGCTTCGGGTGCCCCGCAAAACTGACTCTGAATCATGTGGTCGTCCACCTGTAGGTTTGGTCTTCTTGGACCTCTATGACATCTATCTACTTCCAACTGTAGAAGACTCTGCTACATGTCGACTGGTGGTGGATCTCGCTGCTGGAGACTACTCAACAAGGAAACTCTCCACTAGGATGGCTCTTTCTAACACCCCCACCTTCATCGAGATGCTAACTGAGATCATAGAATCCTTAATCTCCCACCTGAGTCTTTGATAGAAGGTTAGAGCCCTGAAGAATGGGTCCCACATCATATTTGTAGAGTAGCGTGAGTGGTCAGTGAACCTCTCTAAGTACCGAGCCACAGTCATGTTGCCCTACTGCAAATGAAGTAGCTCCTATATGTGCATTGCGCAAAGAGTTTCTAGGAAAAACTCCACATGAAATAGGCTCTCGAAGCCAGCCCAGAGAATTTTTACCTCATTGTGAACTTGGATCATCAAGCTCCACCATCGGCCCTCTGCTGCCTGTAGAAGGCGGGTTGCATGAATCACCATGAGATCAGCTGGTGTCCCTACCTGTCGAAAAACTCTCACCACGACCTCCAGCCAATCCTCAGTCGCCTGTGGGTCTATCTATCCTATGAACTTCGGTGGCCTCTAGTGCTGGAGGTCGTGCAACATGCTCAAGCAGTGTGCAATCTCTGTTTTTGTGGATGTTGGCATCAGTGGCCAAAGGGTAATGGTACCACTAGTGTCTCTGCTGGTGCCTCTATCAGAAGAGGTCCCTACACCTAATCCTCATCGCTTGGTGGGATATCAGTGTGTACAACTCTTGTAACTCTAGCCGGTAGTCTACATGGAGGCATCCTGAAAAGAAACAGTTGCACTACGGTTAAATGTTATACCTGGTGAGATGACCTGGTGAGCTAACATAAAGAAAACTTTTAAAAAAACACACACAATCAGTGTTTTCGTGCACTGAGTCGAAAAATCAGTAATCAGGGTCCCGTTCTATGAATACGTCATCCGCCGAACCAAACTTGGACTCCTTGAATAGAAAAAAACACTCACTACACTTAACAATATTTATTCATTGAAAGCATCTGAGTCCTATGTTATGCGGTTGAACTGACTCCTCTGATACCAATTTGTCATGACCCGTCCCTCAGGGCATGTTCTGTTACTACACCAAACCCACCTTCTATAGTCTAGGGGTTCACGACTAGCACCAAAGGCATATTCCCCAAATCTGGGATGGCATTTCCTTTATAAAATTTAAAAACATGCAACGAAACATACAACATGATATGAGCGCAAGTCAACTGTATAGTAAACATGTGGGTACTGTAAATAAAAAGATGATAGAATACAAGCCCAATAGGAAAGTACCAGTACAACTAAAATGTAATACAACTGATGAAAGATAAAAGATCGCTACTGGATCGTTCATTGAGGTTCCTACCTGAATGGTAGGTAGAGATCACCTCCTCAGCACTCTAAGTCCATCCATCTCCCCCACGTACCAACATGTCGTATGGTCCACCTTTGGAAACCATCTAGTCCTAGTACTCTCAACCTCAGTTAGCGCTATCTATCGTCTGTAACCAACACAACAAGGTTCGGGAATAGCCCATGCGGGGGTGAGTATTACGATACATAGTAGGGACCCTGAGACCCTCAAGGTCTCACAAAATCCAACAATGACAAACCACAAGTATGAAATCACTAGATAACCTAACTTAGGTGTATGCCCATACATATACCTAAGTTACCATTTGATCCATCTCAATTATGAGGAATACATAGATAAATTGACTCAGCTCAATGAGGATTTTATTCTAGGGGTAGTATCAAGTTACATCTCCAGTCACATTGTCAAAACCTCGGCTGCTGGAGAAATCCTTCTCTATAGAGTAATGTGGGTCTGACGTGACACCAAGCGCACTTCCCACTATTCTTGGACTATTGAGGTACTCCTCCTGTCTAGTACGGTGGATCTGCCGCGTCACCAAGCGCACTCCCCACCGTGGGTCTACCACATCACCAAGCGTGCTCCCCCTCGTAGCCTGCTGAGGTAATCCTCCTATTGAGTATCGTGGGTCTTCCACGATACCAAGGCGCTCCCCATTGTGGGTCTGTCGTGACACCAAGGGGCTCCCCACTGGGCTATTAGAGTCATTCCGAGTCAAAATGGTCAGCAGTCAATAGGTCTCAGCTAGCTACTAGGTCTACACACTACTCCTTCTTGTCTCCGTGAGGATCCGCTCCACGAGCTACTGGTCGATACTCCAACTATCACGAATATTCACAATGATGTATCTCAAAGGTCTTCTAAGTCATAGGGGTCTCAACGTAACAGACGATGTGTCAATCAGATGCTCTGTCTGTGAGTTATTATCCATTTAGTCCTGGGGGCTAGGTTGGATTTGTGCTCGATCCAACCTGGACATTTCTCAAACCAAAACACCAATGGATTATACTCAAAGGGACCGTCTCGCTCTAATATTTTCAGTCTCACTAACGGTTCATCAAATAAATGTCTGGTGCAAAAGATATGGCCAAAATAAAGTAAAGGGGAGTAGTGGGCCCAGGTCCGTTCTAACCTAGTCAGACCAACCCGTCCCGTTGGGTTTGGCTTGGCTCGTTGGGTCCGGCAAGGCCCGCTGGCTCCGGCCTAGCCCGCTGAGTCTGGCCTGGCCCGCTGGGTTCGACCCTGCAGATCATGAGGGGCCGTAGAGAGCCGCGAGGGAAGCTTAGTCGCGGAGGGTCCTGTGAGGGAACGATGTCGCGGGGTGGCTCGGAGTGCCATGGGCGGCATGAGCCGGGGAAACTCGGAGGTCCATGGGTGGCGCGACCGGCAGGCGGCGCAGACGATGGGCAGCGCGGCCGGTAAGGGCGGCTTGGCTAGGGCGGCTTGGCCGGCAGGGAACACGGCCGGGGTGGCACGACCAGTGGGTGGAAAGTCCAGGGCGGCGCAGCCAGGGCAGTGCGGCCGTGGTGGCATGGCCTGCGGGGGGCACGAGCCAGGGCACTGGGTCGATTCGGCTCAGGGAGGCACGGCGCGGCGAGGGCGCATCGGCGCGTCGGCTGAGAGGTCGGAGCATCGTGTGGGTGGCGCGGGTCACAGTGGCTGTGGGTGGCAGTGTCATGCCTTCATCTCGTTCCTTTATTCTAATGAACAACACAAATAAGAATGGTGGAAGGGGGGTTGGGCCATTTAGTTTGTCCCGCACCCTCTGCATTTAGAGTGGTAGCATATAGTTCACAGGAATGAAGCAAAGAACGTCAACCATGATCTTCTATAATTTAATCATTCCCAATCCCACACAAGTGAAGAAGGGAGTACCTGGAAAGTGATAAACTAAATGAAATAAACCCCTAACTTGGGTTGGTATGTAAATAGAGTCGCAGGGATGAAGAAGATTCGTTGGGAAAATGATGAACGTCGGTGTCATCGGTGTTTTCCTCGATCGTCGGTTTGTGCGTTAGTACATCATAGTCAAAGACATCCTACGTTGGAGGAAGTCTCGAGGAATAAGATCGATGTTGGGGTCGGCATTCTTTGTCGGCATTCTTTATTGGAATAACAAGTTCTTCGTTTGAAGAAATAGTTCTATGTTGGAGAGATTTTCTCTCAAGGCTCCACAAAAAAAAATGGTCAACTGATTTGTTTTCTGCAAATTTAATCGATTGGAACAAATTCAAAAAAGTATTATTAAATTTCTAGGTTGGAACATTTATCTAAGGTGGGTTGGAATAATTAATTTAGAGGAAGCCCCAGCATATCCTTCACATTAAAGAGGGGGGTTGAGTGGTTTTTTCTCCCCCTATAAATAGGGGTCGGGTGGTCCCCACCCCTAAATTCAATTTTGGATGTTATTGAAAACCCAGGTGGTCCCCACCATAATTAAACATGAAATGGTGGTTTAGTTCTAGTGGAACTTACCTCCCAACACCCACATGGGTGTTGAAAATAAAAATATAAATGTCACAGAGATTTATTTTAATTTTATTCTTACACAAAGTACCCAAAAACTAACTTTTACCCTTGACCATCTGCCGTCAAATTAAAAGTTTCCTTATGAAAATACTGGCACTGCAACGTCAATGGTGCCCTCGTATTTCAATTCTGAGAACTGGTTCAAAATTTAGAAAAACCAGCTCACACATTTACTAAACATACCTGAAAAATTTTGTAAATTCATTATGGGCACTCCGGGCTTCGGAATCACACGCCTTCAATTTTCATGGACTCGTAAAATTCCCATATATTTAAAAAAATACATGGAAATCGTAGGTCGATACAAAAATAATGATATCTAAATTGAAAAACAATATTATTTCATTATGTATGGAATAATATGTAAAATATACACTTAATTTAATTATTTGATAAAAAATCATTCAAATTCTGTATATTTAAGTCATATATTAATACCGTAAAAAAAATAAATTTTCCCCACAGTAGATGAATTTGTAAAAATATATCCCCATGTATTCATTCAATAAAATTAGAAAATTTATAATTAATATTAATTAGTGATGGTCTTGTAAAGACTTTTCTAAGAGAAGATGTCTTGCCTGGAATTTTTATATACATAAGGGACTTTTAAACCTTCATTGAATGTCCAAAAATATTTTCAATTATTGTTCAAATTATTCCTAAACTTGGATAACCTAAAAATTCGTTTCATTAATTTACATTTTTTTCTTCATCCTTTACTACTATATTTGATTAAACTACATTTATATAACTATAATAAAATCCAAATTATAAATTTCAATTTTCTTCTAATGCATGAATATTAACCAATTAATTAATTAGAATTCATTTTTGTTTTTCATCCATCATGGTTATAGAATGTTTATCATTACCATGTTGGTATATATCATTGAAATTTAATAATTTTATATTATATTTTGGGTAAAACAAAGCATCCATTATAAATAATATTTTATTCTTTGATAAAATAATATTTTCGTTACTAGTCCATTTTATGAAATCTACAATACATTATAAATTATTATTAATAAATTTTATTGAATATATATTATAAAAATATTATTTATTTTTAATATTTATACATATCATCACACTATTTTGTATGAAAATATATTTGATATGATTTATATTTTCAAAGTCGATTTTAGTGACTCGTAGTAAAATAATAATATTAATAAAAATACTAACAATACATTAACTAAACATAAATAATAATAATAAATAAAACCACCAAAAATAAATGTATTATATGAATAAACACCCCATAAAAAATAGTAAAATAATGGAAAAAATTTGTTATTTTTAGATATCTTATCAAAAACTAAACTAAAATCCCTTACCTTAAGGAATGTGAAATCATTATTTGAGGGCTGGTGGTTTTTGTTGAAATTTACTTCTTTTGTATTTCTTTTATTGGATGTCCTAGTGGAATATAATTTTACATTTTCACTTAAAGTGGTTATTTATGAAGTTTTTTGAGGTTCTTTGGGGTTCATCATACTCGAGACCCTTTGAGCGACATGTAAATCATGAATCATTCAGATTCTATGGAGTTCATGAGTCAACATTCCATTTATATTGATAATCATTTCATTAAAACACCATTTAATAGTCATATACACATTATTTCATGCACCATATCCACCATGATAATTTTTCACTCTAACTTACTCTCTTCCATGATATTTCATGGATGGTATAATTTTATTTTGGATATACTATTATTGAAACAATATAATAATATTTCTATGGTTTATCTATTTGTTTTACATTTCTTGGATGATTAATGGTGATATGAGGTTTATATCATTTTTATATCAAAAAAATGATATTTTTATCCTAGGGTCATATGAAAATAAAGAATATTCATATAGGGTTTTTAAGGTATGTCATCATCCATAACATAACAACCACCATATGTTAAATAGAACACAATTCAATACATGGTATAGTTATATTATCTAACATATTTATAATATTGTAAGGTTAATAAATTTTATTTATCATGGGTAGTAAGAAGGAAATATTTCTTTTTATAACCATACCTATCAAAAATATTCTAGAGCTTTCTTGGATCTCTTTCAGGGAGAAATAAACATTTTAACCAATCTTCTAAATGCCTTCTTACAACGATCGCCATTTTTTATTTATTTTGATGGGATTAAAAATTATTAGTTACATGGATTCTAGATATATTTATATTCCCATGATCCATTACATATAATTACTTCTAATAATATTGAGAGTAATGAATTGATGTTGGGAAAGATTCAACATGAAAATTACTAGAATAATATAAAATGTTTTTTATTTTTTCAAATTAGTCATTATAAAATTTCATAGTTAATATAAATAAAATAACTAATATAGGCTTGAATATAAACACTAATATATATAAATTAAAAATTATAAGATAGAAAATTCCACATAAATATAAGAGAAACCAAAATTATCACATCAAAAATTAGGAATATCAATAATGGTAGAATCATTTTGAAAATTGGGGATGTAAAACTGAACCATATTTGAAATATAAAATAGAGAATTTTTTAATTTAAAAATAAATTATATGTGTTTGATTATTTATTAGTTTTCATTAAAACTATATAGATTGGTTAATAATTTTTTCATGTAGTTATTTTTTCTAAAAAAATACTCATGAACACTAAATTACTCATTTAAAATATTCTTATAGATATTGATTGATATAATAAATAATTAAATAAAATGGATCAAATAGGTATTATTTTCATATCATTAAATAAATTATAAAAACACATAAATTATGAAACATGTTATATTTTTTCATTCACATCATTTATGTCGATACAGTGTTGAAAAATTAAAATATATATAAATTAGGAGATAATATAGAAGAAAAAAGATAAAACATAATTTTAAAAATGTAAATTCATGAGGAAGTAATCCCACAATGATTTCTTTTATTCCAATCTTGTCTTTTATTTTCATTACTCAATGGGAAGTGTGTTTATTGAATTTTATATATGAGTAATGCATATATAGTGGACATCAATCTCAACACCTATTCATATTCCATACAAAAACCATATGGGATATTATATGGGTGGTTCCCACAAACTTGGACTCACTTTAATATATATATTTATATATAAACGATAAAAAAATTATTTATATATTTTTTGTATATATTTATATATTTTAGTATTTTTTATAAATATATGTTCAACTAAAATTTTATGAATAAATGTGTGTGTCTTTTTGTGTTAAAAACACACACACACACATACATACATACATATATATATATATATATATATTGAATAAAAAATTAAATGTAATTGTGTGTTCAAAAAAAAATTTTCGCTTCAACATAGAACATATATTTTTTATGAATGGACCATATTTGTATATCGAATACTTAATGTCTTGTTTATTGTTTTACTTTGTTTTTTATTATATTTTATATTTTTTTACTTTTTTAAATCTAATTTATGATCTAAATATTGAATTTTTATGGATTTCAAAAATAATGAATTTAAAACCAATCATATGTTTTGTAGAATTACTACGGAAACAATTTTATATCTGATATAAAAGTTTTTTATATTTATCATATAATTTTATATGATTTTTTTATATTTATTTTTTAAAAATATTATATGATATTTTTATTTTATATATTTAATTTTTAATAATTATTTTGATTAATCAATTTTTTTATGAACTTATTAAGTGAACTACAAAATGTTGAAATTTTTTTCTATAATATAAATATTTTTACATCAATGTTAATATAAGATGTTTTTTTCACTATATATTTTTAAAGTGAATAGATATATTATTAATAAATCATAAAAAAAATTATTCCAATTTTTACACACACACACAGATATGAACATAAATATATATATATATATATATTCCAATAAATTTTCAAAAAAACATTTATATATATTTTCTTAAATATGAGTGTTTTGTTTTAATGTTTTTCATATCAAATTTAAAAACTGTTATTGAATTTTTTTTCATCTTTATTATTTTACTAAAAAAAATCATTGTACTTCTTAAAATATAAAATAACTAATAAAAAAAGACACTGTTTTAAATTAAACTACGTGGTAAACAATCATTCATGTCGTTTATTATAAAAAACTGACATGAAATAACACTATTACGAAAAGAACTCTCAACGTTTATATAAACTTTTTAAATAATAGATCTAAAATATAATATTTCATAGAAGTGATTTCAATAATATATGTAATAAATTATATTTTATGTTGGTTATTTTGAAAAATGATGTGGAATATTATTCATGATAAAATTTCAAGTCGGTTATTTTAATTACTGACTTGAAAAATAATTATTTTCTAATATTTATTCCTTGTTAACTCATACAATAGTACTTTATAAACAAAGTTTGCTCAGAATAATAGAAAAAAACCATAACAGAAAAGATATAAAACCATAAAATTAACACACACAAGCACCCAAATATATATATATAATAATATGATTTATTCAGAGGAATTTGATTCTATATCAATATTAAAAATTAAATAATTTCTAAATTAAATTTATTGAAATGAACTAAAATTTAATTTAATTAGTAAAATAATCTGTCAAAAATTATCTTAAATGGTTCTATTTATTTGAAAAATATGAGAAAGTTTCATAAAAACTATACATATTAATAAAACAATTACAACATTAAAAATATAACATATTTCTGACTGATCGTCAGGAGTAATAAATTATATGTGGGAAATCAATGTTTATAAATTTATATAACTCTTCTTAACACTAACTAAAACATTTTAGTAATGAAAGAGTAAGAGGTCAGTCATAGAGAGAACAAATGATCATTAGAAATATTATTAAATAAAAATTTTAGTAAAAATAATTCCAATAATTATTTATAATTACAAATAAATTTATAAATAAATTTATAAATTTATCCTGAGAATAAAAAAACAGAATTCAGAGATTAGTATAATTTTAATATAATAATAAAAAACAATTTTTATCATAATTAAATCTATACAAATTTGTGGTCTAGTATTTCATATCCAATTACTAAATTATCATTTTACTTTGTTAATTTTATTCAATTCATTTATAATTTTGGTTAATCAAATATTTATTCAACCATATTTATTTCTCCATTTGATAATGTTTTTAATTTTTTTTATTGATTATATCAATGGACAAGTTGAAGATCATGGGAGATGGAGTGAGATTTCACTAAAAGGAATCGGAGAAGGTGGGGCACATGCATCATGAGAGAAGTTGAAATGAGTTGTAAGACATTGGTTATGAAAATTTAAAATGTATCACCCCCAAAAAATTACATGAAAAGAATAATAAGGTCGATATCTTAACTAACACGCACCGCCAAGCTTTAAACAAATTTTGATATTCTATTGAAATATGATTATTTAAATGTAAAAATTATTGTCTCACCATTTAATTATAGTGTATGATTATGAGTAACAATATTATGAAATATAATTATAATTTTACAACTTAATTCAAAATCATTGGTTGATTATTAGTAAATAAACACTAAATTATTTGTGAAGTCGTTTTATGCTTCAAAAATGAATGTTCTTCAAAAATAATTTCTATTAAAAATTTTGTGTTGAAATTATGATTAAGTTATGAAACATTATGAAAATTAAAATAATTTTTTAAATAAACTTATGAGAATTAAAATATAGGAATTTTTAATTTTCCTAAAAATATTTATTTTTTTAGTGAATACTGCAAAATTATGATTTTTATATAACTATCATTTATTTTCCTTAAATAAAGTTATTTAAATGAAAAATTATGTTTTTAATTTTTTTAAAGTAAAATAAGAATATTTTAGTTATATATAAACTAATTAAATAAAAATCAATCTACATTATACTTTATTCTAGCATAATTTCATTTTTAGGTTTCAAAATGCATTTAAAAAAATATTTCAATGAGTGAACTGTATTTTTTTCATAATTAATTAAATAAATCATTATTTATAAATAAATAAAAAGAAATATATGAATTATATATTTTACTGAATCATTTTACATAAATTTTATGATTTCTACTAGGCATTGAATGGGAATAAATCTATTTTTATGCCTAAAATGCATCTTTTTACAACGATTTTTGTTGCATTTTGCACGCATATTTTAAAATGAAATATAGAAATTTATATAAATATCATATTTTATAAATGTTTATATACTTATAATAATGATAATTAGTATATTTTAATAGGTTTAACTTAATTTTTGGTCATTATAAATAGTAACCATGGTAAATATTTATCACCTCAATAAGGGTAAAACATTTAAAACCCTATAAACATAATGGGATAAGACATTAAAATAACCCCATACATCACCATATTTAATCCCTATTGTCTCAAAAAAGTACTTATTTTGGAGTTAAATAACTTATTTCTAAAAATTATAATCAAATTGTGAATCAAATCCTAACTTTGGTAAAGATAGGTTATATTTTATTCAAATTAAAACTATTTTTGGTTCTAAGAATTTAATAGAATGGTTGGAAGATTTAATTTATTATTGTCTTGATAAAAATTATAAAAATATTACTTTTTTATTACTTAACTCAAAAAATCATGTAAATAATTTTGTTTGGATTTCATGATAAATTGAATTTTACTCTTAAATACTGTATTTTCCAAAAAAACAATGTTTCTTGAGTTATTACATTATAATTTATTTCTACTACCTAAATAAATTAAGTATAATAAAATTGATTAATAATTTGGAATAATCATTTACATAGTAAAATATAGGTTCTATTTTATTTTGGTTAATATGACTAAATAATCATGGAAATAAGTTAAGTTATCACTTTTATGGTTTAATTGGGTTTAAATAGGTTTCACAATAAGATAAGGCACCAAATGCTTCCAAAGCATTAAAAAAATTATTTGATAGTTTTATTTGTAAGTAATATCATATTATATTTTATATTGTTATTAATTTATTCAAATTTACAGGATTATGATATATATATATATATTTTAGTCTTTTTAGTAATTCCAAGGTTGTCATTTCCCTCACTTATAAATGGGTGTCACCTTCTCTTTATAATTAATATTTTTTTTGTATTATATATTTTAAAATACCTTCTATAATACCTTACAATCATCCTTAACCATATCCTAGAACTTTTTGTCTTTACAGAAGACCCTGTTTTCAAGGTTTTAGGTGTAAACCAAATGAGGTCCACCAAAAAATAGGTAATTGGATTACCATGTCTCTATAAATTTATTTCTTCTTATACCTCCACCAAATATATAAAATACTTTATAATATAATGACTTAAATATTTTAAATATACAAATTTTTTATTATAATGGTTTATCAACTATTTTCCACACCCTTTCCATAAAATGTGAAATGAAAAGTATTTCTCGTTCCTACATGTAGACTACTCCCTCCACATAGAGATATAATTCATTTTCCATCACCATAATTAATGGTTTATTATTATTATGGGTTTAATGTTTATATATTATATTATGAAATAATTATACTTCTTTAATTATAATATCATATCTACCTTCTTATCATTCCATATTTTGAAAAATGACAACATAGCTCTTGTGTGTGTGGACTACCACCTTCAAGAAGTGATTTGCCTCATTCTTCATTTTTGATTTACTTGTATGGTAATAAAGATAGATTTAATGTATATATATATATTAGGTTTTCAATAAATATTAATTATTATTTACACTTCAATCATTCAAATCATTAGAAAGTGGAAACTTCACTCTTGAGTACATATGGATTATCATCTCCACGAAGTAATGTACTTTATTTTCATCACATATTTATATGAATAGTTATAAAATTGTATATAATTATTTAATATTACACTAATTATATGAAAAAACTTATGTATATTATGGAATAATTATCAAATTACATGGAATGGGACTATCGAACCAAAACATGAATGCAAAATGAAGATTTTGTCACCTAGAATAATGATTTTAATAAATAATTATTAAAAAAATGGGTTATAATATGTTATAATAATATCATATATCTTATCATATATATATGAGTAAGTTTAACTAATATATGTATTATCAATATATATTTATTATATAGGAGGTTCAAACAAGTATGAATAAATCCGAGACTTGAGGTAAGGGTTTATCATATTAAATTTACTTCTTTAACACATATGTTATGTTACAAAACAATCTTCTTTAATTAGGGGTATATACAGCCTATTTGACATGTCATATCATGAATAATATTATATTAATGACATTTAAAGTTTCATTTGATTTTATAATTATTGGGGTCTTATGATTCAAAAGTTACCAAAGTGTGAAGATATTTATGTTTCAATCTCATTTTAATCAAGATTGTTCATGATTGAATTCCCATTGAGGAAATTATATGATAATTATCTAATAAAACAATTAATTTTATTCTCATTTTATATTCATGGAATTTTTATATAATAATACCATTCCCTACTCTTTTATACTTATAAGGATCTAGAAAACATATTTATGAAAAATATACATTATTTTCTCTTTGGATGGAAATATATTAATTGCATGTCCATGTATTATTTAAAATTTTTTCAACGGTGTTTTTTATATTATCCTTTTATTAATTTTATTTTTACCCATTTTTAAATTTTTTAAAAAATAATTTCTAGATATTTTTCAAAGTGAGCTAATATTATTTTTTCAAGAATGTGAATGAAATATTTGTTTTAACAGACTCTATATGAATATTATTTCCCACTATCATGACCGCCTAAGGATTTCAATCATCCTTTATAGGTTTTCATGGTTATTTTCAAAATAAAATTTTTCATTGATATTTTTTATATATTTTAAATAATTGATTTCATGTAACAACCCTAACTCCAGTAACCAAAAGAAAGTGTTTATTTTATTACATTTGAATATATATAGGGGTTCTAATACTGATTGAATGAACAATTTATTAAGATTATGAGAACCAGATACATACATCATACCTATATTATATTTGAAATACAATATAAAACATTACAAAAATAATTTATTTGCATCCTTCATTCAAATAATTATATTCATATCCTAGGGAAAAGAAAAAAATAATGGTGAACTCAAATTCTCAATAAGTGTTATATATAGTGGAATATTTCACGATTAAATAGGGAATATTCAATATGGAATGTTAAATATATAAAAACACATTCAATTTATTCAATAATTTGAGCACGAATATCATCAGTGGATATTATCAATGTAATAATCTCATGGATAATCATTATAAAATTCATGATGAATGAAATGCTTAATTTTGGTCAACATGATTTAATAAATCATGATATATTTATATTCAAGACCTTTCACCACGATATATTCAAGTTACTAGTACATATACAATAAAAACCCATTTAATATAAAAAATTGATTGGTCTCATGAGACCAGTCGATGCATCGGGGGGGATCTCTATAACTGAACCACTCCATTAATTCCATGTCCAAAGAATTACTTGTATATTAAATATTCAATTAAATTTATAAAGAATATTACTTGTCAGTAAATATCTATACTGATTAAGGAATATTGAATATCAATATTTTCCCTAGTCAATAAAATAACATTCATAGTAAAACACCATATATGAATATAGTATATGTTTTAGAAAATAATAATTTCTACGATACAAAAAATATGAATATTTAATAGATGTGTAATGTCCAATGGTCATAAGAAATTGAACGTTTCAAGAAAAATTTAACGAACACATTAATAGAAGATAAGAGATAGTTGTCGGTTCATTGGAAATATATGTTTTCTAATAAGATCAACTCCATTGGAAAAATACGTAAAATAGAAATGAAATTTTAAAATAATATTTCATTAAAAAATTTCCTTTGTAAAACAATTGAAAATGTAAAGAATAATCTAAATAACATAAAATGGTTATGGAAGTGGGGAAGTCTATTAACGTCGTATAAATTAAAAAAAATCCTTTGGATTTTTTTTCCCAACAAAAAAATCATTAGAAATATTTATTTCAATCCTTTTAGAAAAATGTTAACACAAAATTTCCTAAATAAATAATTTGAGTAATAAAAAGATCTTTTTTAAAAAAAAATTAAAAATTTAGACAATGAATAATATATATCAAATTAAAATGGATATAAATTTGGTTTTAATTTGTAAAAATTTCTTTCCTTTATTCATGTATAAAATGAAGTAAAATTAGAAAGAAAATATGGAAACTCCATAAATATCCAAAGGAAAATAAATTAGATGGTGTTTAAGAAGTATATAATGTAATATTCATTCAATGAAAATTAGAGAAATCCCAAGAATAGTGGTATTATAATAAATTTGTACTTGATAAATTTTAAGTTACAACCACTTTGTGTAATGATCATGAATTGAAAATTTAATAATCATTAATAATTAGGTATCCAAGTTAAATACCTAAATAGAGTATTATATACATCATATAAAATTGAATTGGTTCATAATAATAAATATTTTTTAGTGGTGAATAAATTCAGATGAAATCCTTTACCTCATGCTTACCTTTAGTTAAACAATATTTAACATCTTTTATAATGGTTTTAAAGAAGTTATTAAATTATAACCAAACCATATTCATATTTATAGTAACATATATTGTAACGAATTATCTTGAGCTTCTACTGAACCCAACAACTAACTCATCTCATCATAAGGGCTGAAGGGTATTCCTGGTCCATATGACCTAGAAAATAGTGCTTGGGAATAAAATAAATAACTTTGGGAATTATTTCACCCAAACAATATATAAAAAATTGGAAAAAATAAATACAATATCCAAAAATAAATAAACATCCCAACATGTAGTAACCAACTAAAATGATCCAACCCTTTTTCATGTACATAAATAGAATCCATTAAAAGGAGGAACAAAAAAGGATATATATACAACCCTAACCAAACAAACTACTACATAAAAACCTGATTTCCACTCCAAACCATCTTCGTGAAATCTCTTGTTTCTCACCAAAATCCAACTCACCCCACATTAGCTTCAATGAACAACTGATGGATCCAACTAAAAAACTAAATCCTTGAATATATATGTGTGTGTTAAAAAGACTAGTATGTCACCACAACTTGATGAAACAATAAAACATGATTCAAAATTAAATTACCCATTACTAGCTTGAATATAAAGATATAAATTCAGTATTACCCATATATAATATTTAAAACCAAACATTTCCCTAACCACTTTTCAAACATTACACCCAGTTTCCAAACAAGAAAAAATCATTGAAAATTAACCCAAACAAATAATATGTTTTCAAACAACACACCCATTTGAATTTATAAAAAAACCTAATTTTTTTTATTTAAATTAAAATAGTTAATTTAAAAAAAAATACAAGCCAAATCCACCTTTTAAATTGAACACTTATTTTGAATTCCACTTTAAAAACCCACAGAAGTGTCAATAAATTTAAAACAGATCTCCCAATATCTTTGAAGACACACTTCCCCAAAATAATAACAATACACAAACCTAATAAAAGAAAAAAATAGGGTTCCATATATATCATAAATCACATTACAATAAAAAAAGGATTGGTTTCACAAAAACAAAATTAAGGGAAATGATACAAACAAACACTTAACCAAACTCCCATAAATCAATAACAAACTAAGAAATTGAAATTATTGTGGGATATATCCTACAGTCCCTAATATTTAAACAACCAATCCATATAAATGAATACCAAACTATGATTTATTTATCTTTATTTTCTAAATTTCAATCCAAAAATCATCCAACTATCCCACACAGACCTCTTTGCTGGGAAAATCCCCTCCACAACCTTTAAGACAAGATTGATTAAATGGCCTTTAGTAGCATGCGAACCAATTAGAATAACAAAATAGATCATCTACATAGTATATAAGCTTCCATGATCAATAAATGAAATGGGGAATATGAACATACAGGTTTAATATACACACAAGGAATAACCAATAGAATCCTCACCCAAAACACCCAAAATGAATAGACCCATATAAAACATTTTACCCAAGAAATTAGCAAGAAAATTCCCCCATAGGGTGGATAAAATAACTATCACATAGAGATCAAGAACACCAAAAATAGGAAAAAATGAATGGGAGATCATGGGGTGTCCTTTATGTCAACCATTTTAAACAATGTCCCCACCTGTAATTTAATTGTATATCATGGATCTAAAATATAATGTGTTTCAAATTTCATGAATCATATTTCCAAAAAAAATTGAAAAATGAGGAAAATCACTCACATATTCCAAACATTTCAAATCCATCCTTTAAAATAAGGGTCATCCTCTATGAAAAACTAAACGGGGTCAATTTGCATCCACTCCATCAAATCATTTCAAAGAATAAATTAATGCATTTTAACATGGGGAAACCACTCACACATTTCAAATAACAGTTTTAAATACATTAAATAAACCCTTATAAAAACACTTAGAGTCAGAAACCTTACATTAAATATGAATTCCATTTAATATATAATTTTCACTCCTTAAAAACCAAAACTGGGTTAGAATCAAATAATTGAATTAGAAACCATTTGAAAAATCCACACTTTCATTTCAAAAAATCTTAGTGAAATTAAGTATTTCATTTAAAGCATGAGAACATGAAATTAACATGAATTACAAATTAGTCCATGCATAGAAAATCATAAAATGATTTCAAATCGCTATTATGATATCACATATAATTATACCTTCAATAAGAATTATTTTATAAATCACAAGTGCACCTTTGAATTTCAAAATGAAACAATTTCATACAAATTACAACATAGAAGAAGTATTATCCTATCTCAAATGATTTATAATGTGTTTCCTTCGACAATAAATAATGGCACGTGTAAAGTGATGATGTATAAAAATCCTAGAAACCAAAAACCACAACATTAGACCCCCCCAGGATCCCTAAAATCATACATAAGTGATGTTGGGTTCATGGGGAAACCAAAAACAAGTGAGAAGAGAGAGAGGAGGGATGAATAGGTAAATAGAGGAATAAATACCTTGTATTCACTTTAAAATTGCCTAAGAAATACCATGAAACAAGAGGGGGACTAAGGAGGAGCTTCAACTTGGCTCTTAAGTGTCAATAGATGTGAATTTGGGATAAGAGAGATGAAACCCCTATTAATTAAAGAGTATATCTTATAAATTCCCCAAAATATTAAACATCTGGATATGATGAATGGTTTTTCCACACAGTTTACCAAACCTTGTGCCAATTTTTCACTAGCTACTACCTATACCAAAAATCCCTTGCATGGTTTACCATTGGCACCACATGGTTAATCAAACTGTCTCCCAACCCTACCATTTAGCACTTCTAATAACCGTAGGCCAACCGTATGATTTCCATATTATTTAACAAACTATGTGAAAGTCTTGTGCCACTCCCCAAACACCCCATAGAAACCAAATGGCTCTTGCGGACCTATAAATGATTGGAAAACCCATGTAGAGGACATGAAAAAAGGGCTATGTCAAAATGACAAGACAACTCATATAGACAGTGCATGGTAAGTACTAGCAGTGTGGTCTAACCATGTCCTCCCAAAAAACCTCCAAAAACCTAAAATTGTTTCTCACACACAACATCCACTCAAAAATGCTTGAGATAAGATAAAATAGTACAAAATTGATATGGTGACATGGGTGGCCTCACAAAAATCCCACCATCACAAATTATACATCGATAAATTCCATGTTCGAAAAGAATGATGAGAGAAAAGAGAAGATACTAAGAGGGCCAAACCATAAGAACCACTCAACATAATTCAACCTCAAATACAACGACCTAAATCTAGAAAATGATTGACCCAATCAAACACAAGGCTTCCTGACATCTCAAATCACAATGGAAAAAAATCCTCAAGAACAAAGTCCTATAAAGAATGAGTGACCTAACATGGTCTTCCCATTTAAAATCCCACTAACATGGTGACACAAAAGAAGGCTGTTGGAAGAAACATCCTTAAAAACCATGAAAACACAAAATAAATTAACTATCAAACCCAAATAACATCCAATATCAGAATATGGAGGAATAAACTTAAGAAGCCTAAAAATAATGACTTGATCTATCACCTCATGTTATGACACACACATGTAACTGAGGTTCAAAACCTGAATCACCAAACATAGATCATTATAATGGCCACAACCAACCACCTATTAGAATACCACTACCAACTAGTGAATCACATACCAAAGTTACCCAATATCACTCCCAAATCCTTTCTCATGTCCAAAAAATGAGAACCACTAGGCATTACTCAATAATGGACACAAGTGAAACACAAAAAAGGTTCACCAAAATAAAAAAGAATCAATAAATAATACTCATAGAAAACCATAATCTGATGATGAATACCCATAAAAAAACCAAAATCAATACAAGGGAGAGGGGTATATACCGCAATAAAAAACAAGCCATATAGAAAAAAAACATCATAAAAGTACATTGAAAAAACCCATACACAACCAACATCACAAAAAAGAATCATCCACATGATTATCACCTCCATAGTGAAATATACACAACTAAAACAAAAACCATCAAATGAAATGACAAAAAAACAATAAAAGGATCAAACTCCATACCTCTTTTCAAAACCCATCTAACAAAACTTATGATGATAGCCAAAATGGCCATAAGAGAAGAAAAAGGAAGATATTTTAGATAGGAAGGGTCAGAATTCTCTAGTTCCCCACATTTGAATAAAACCCATAATATTTTCTTCCCACAAGAATGAAACGTTTCCCAAATATTTGGATCATCCATATTTGGTTCCATACTCTTTGGGTTATCCTTACACTCTCTACACTCTTTCTTCACATCTGATCGAACTAAGGCATCACCCAACACAGGCTTCTATGTCCATTCAGCCTCTATTATCATAGCCTTTATGAAAACCTCCTATAAATATTTCAGGATAGATGCAAGTATAGGTAATCCAAAATCTAGTTGAAGACATCCTCTCATGAAATGGGATTTATTAACATCACTATTGACTAGATTTAGATAAAACTATACCAATATTTAAAAGTAATCATTTTACTCACATAGAGGTCAACCACCATGATAAAGGCTCATTGTGTCAAGCTCCTTCTCCACATTCACATCCTCCAAGAAGATCCAATGATAAAATTAAATTTTGAATACCTTCCAAAAAATACATTTGTAATGCAAGGAAGGTACCATTGATTCCCACCAAACATGGCTAAAAACAATAATAAATCTCTTAAAAACTCTCACCACTAAAGATTCTACATTCCAAATTGAATTGGGGATCACTTAAATCTATTTCAACCACCTCACAACTTGTACTAGACCTTGATAACCACCAAAAGAAAGAAGATTCTAATTCAAGAATTATTTGGTGAGGTTAAATCTTATGAAATGTTCCATGTACACCATTTCAATTAGAGTCTAGGTAGAAATTGGAGCTAGGGAAACCATTTTAAATATTCTATGAGTCGAAATATAACAAAAAATGATATGAAAATATCAATTCATTTCGTAAAACAAAAACCAAAATCTTCCTTCACAAACCATGTATCATACCAAAATAACAATCCCCCAAAGAATTCACAAATCATTAACACCAAAATAATTCTCTTTTTGAAACCTCAATTTTCACCATGGAATTTTGAAGACACCCTCTATAATCATGTTTCCAAAAAACCAATCCAACACAATATTTGAGAACAAAAACAATCGTAATAAAACACACCCACACATTACCCAAACAAGGAATTTCATAAAAACTCCTTTAAAAAATTTATTTCACATTGAAAACCAATCATCCAATATATTATAATAGTGTTTACTTACCCTTTTCAAATTACCTTTCAATTATTTTTCAAAAAACTCATTTTGATCTCACAACACTTTCAAACCCCACTTTTGAAATCAATTATTTTTAATAAAAGCAAAGGAATGAAGTTCATGATATCCCATAAGACCGATTTCAGAGATAAAATTTTCCTGAAAACCATTTAGTTTCAATAAAAATGCTTTAAAAACAAGCACACGCAAATCCATACATGAGAATTCGAGCAATGTTCATAACTACCACATCCTATTAGGGGAAACAAACACCCTCATCAATCCACCTATAATAATTGATAAAGGCTTTGGAGAATTTTTAAATCAAGAGGAGTTCAAATTAGGATAACCAAAAAAGAAATAGTTTTTTTCCATTTTGGACACATTTTTTGGACAACTGTCATCCAACCAAGAAACAGTCACTAAAAAGAACGTGAAATCAACCATATGGGTACTGTATATTTTATCAGGTCATGTAAGCCACCCATATAGCTTAAGTTCTCTTCCATTTCCACCCTAATACAAAAAAGAGAACCAAAATATCAATAACATTCCCAAAGGGGGTCAAAACATCAATCCACATCATGATTTATTAGAAACCACCAAAAACAACTCATATTTAGATGTCTAAACCCCACTTCCCTTGGAATCATGAGTCTCATGACTAAAAATATCTTTCTAGACTCTACCACCCTTATCTCTCCGGCTCCAAGAACCTTAGTCCCCATTCTACCAAAACATGCCTAAAAAGCATGGGATATAAACTAATCTTAAGTTCCTTTCATAGGAAAACAAAATCACTAATAAAAATTTGTAAAAAACTACCCTAGGCTTCACCAAACCCATCACCCAACCAGGGCTTCATAAGACCCGAAGAGTATTCCCATTCCCCACGAGCTGGTAACTAGATCATAAGAATCATAGAAATCTATTAGGGAATGATTTCAAAAAATCTAGTGATAAAAAAATAGTAAATAAATAAAATATCCAAAAAATTAAAAATACATTAGTTCATGACCAAATACAATGATGAAACCCATTTATGTAAACATAAACATTATCCAAAAATATGAGGATACAAGATTTCATCTTATACTTCCCTTACCAAAAAAACAACTACACATCAACTTGTGATAAGCTCAAAACCATATCCATGAATCCTCAAATTTCTCACTATCACCCAACTCACACCACATAGATCTCAATGAATAAAGGATGGATCAACTAAATACAATGAATAAAGAATATATAGGCATGAACTAAAATTCCCAGTAGTTCATCAAAACCATCTAATACTATGAAATTTATTTCATAATACAATTCATAAATTCTAGTTTGAACATAAATAAAGAAAGTAATATTTAGATATATTTCATTTGAAAAACAACAAAAGTTTATAACCACTTTTAAAAACATTCCACATATATTCCAAAATTGAAAAAAAAATGATTTAAAAATAAGGAATCAGCCTAAGATTTTTTCAAACCAAACAACCATTTACATTTCTAAAAGAATATCATTTTTTAATTCAATGAAAACAGTCACTTTAAAAAATTTCACTAGGTAAATCCACATTTTAAAACAAACATCCATTTTGAAATCCACTATAAAACTCTTCACAAGTGTCATTAAATTAAAAATAGATTTTCCAACATATTTGAAAACAAACTTTACAAAGACAATGATTCAAAAAACAAAAGAAATATAACAATAAGATGATACCATAAATATCACAAAGAACCTAACAATACATGAAAGGAAAGGTTTCATAATAATGAAATTAGGGGAAGTGATATAAAAACATATATATATATTCCCTCAGTCAATATCCAATTGATAAGTCCAATGTTTCATTGGATCTACCCTAGGGTCCCTAACATGTGAATCACCTGGCCATATAATAGTACACCTACCCATGAACCAGCTACTAGCATGTGCTGAAGTTTTATCTAAAACTCATCCAACTATCCTACATAAGATAGAATGTGATAACAACATCCTATAATATATTTTTTTCTAACATAAATAGGGTTTACTAACGGTGTATAAACCAATTAGTGTAGAAAATTAGATATTATATATAGTACCTTAGTTCCCATGACTAATAAAGTAAGTGAGGAATAGGAATATACAGGGTAAGACTACACTCAAGGTATAACCAAATCTACCCTCAACCCTAACACCAAATAAATAATATCCCCATATAAAAATTCACCCTCAACATAAACCATAAAATTCACACAGAATGGAGAAAATAAGCTACATATAGTGATCAATAAGCCACCCAAATAGTAAACAAAAAAGGGGATGTCAAGGGGTATCTTTCACATGAAACATTTTAAACAAGGTTCCAAATGGGACTTTAACAATAAAATGTGTAATGGAATTACAATCCTTTTAAAATTTCATAAAATATATTTCCAAACACAAATTATAAAATTATTGAAATCACTCACACATTTAACCATTTCCAATCCATCCTATAAAATTGGGTTCATCCTATTTAAAAACCAAAATGATGCCAAAGGCTATCCATTTCTATATTATCATTTCAATAAAACTATTAATAAATTTTAAAAATTGTTAAACAACTCACACATTTAATTTTATTTTTTAAATACATTAAATAAAACCATATTAAAACACTTGGAGGTCAATACATCACTTTAAAATAAAATTCTATTTAAAACAGGGTTTTCACTCCTTGAAAACAAAAATTGGGTCAAAATCCATTAAAAACGATGGAAACCATCTCATAAATCCACATGGTAATTCCAAAAAGAAATATTTTCCCATTTATTTAGTCCTAAATAAACACACAATTTTAGTGAAGTCGTTTTATGCTTCAAAAATTCATGTATTTGAAAAATAATTTTTATTGCATTTTTTGTGTTGAAATTATAATTTTGTTCTTAAAATTTTTTTAAAAATTATTTTATAAAATGAAATTAATTTTTTATATCATATTATTAAAAATTAATTACAATAATGTTTTTTTATTTTTCTTCAAATATTGATTTTTTTACGAATAGTGAAAAAATTTTGATTTTTATAAAACTGCCATATCTTTTCATTAAATCATGTAATTTAAAAATCCAATTTTTTATTGAATTCTACATAATGTAATATAATTATAATTTAATTAAATATAATCTAATTAAATAAAATTAATCATCATTAAACCTGATTTTGGAAGAAGATCAATTTTTGGTCAGAAAACACATTTTTTCTATAAAATGTTTTTATATGTGTTTTTGTTTTTATCATAATTAATTAAATAAATAATTATTTGTAAATGGTTTTAATTAAATATCTAGATTCTATATTCAATAAAATTATTTCACATTCATTGCATTATTTTTATTTAGAATGGAAGAAGAATAAATCTATTTTATGCCTAAAATACATTTTTTTAATACTATTTTTGTTGCATTATCCACACTCATTTTAATATAATTATTAAATAATATATATATCAGATCCCTTAAAATGGATTAACAATTCGTGATAATCATAATAAATGTAATTTAATATGTTTAACTTTATTTTTTTCCATTATTAATAGTAACCATGCTAAATATTTGTCATCTGGATATAAATAAAATGGGTAAAAGAAGGTAAAAACTATGGGATAAGACTTTAAAATAACCCAAAAAATTTTCTTTATCCAATTTAATTAGTATTTTTTTATAAAAGGTTTTATTAATGAGTTATATAATGTATTTTAAAACATTATTTTCACATTGGAAACTAAATGTTGAGTTTGGTAAAGATAAGTTATATTATATACAAATTAAAAAATATTTTTGGGTCTTTATATTTAATGGAATGGTTTTAAGATTAAATTTGGTTTTTTCCTGAAAAAAGTGTATTAATTTTTTTTATTATTATTTAACCCATAAATTCATGGAAACCAATTTATTTATTAATTTTTGGGTGAAATTATTTGTACTCTTAAATCATTAATTTTCCAAAAAAATTTATTTCATTTATTTTGGGTCATTGTATTATAGATAATTTATACTTCCTGAGGAAATTAAATATTATAAAAGGATTAAAAATTTTAAATCATTATTTCCAGAAAAATATATATGGACACCATTATTTTTTTCAAATGATTAACTTTTACGGTAAAAAGATTAGTTATCATGGTTAAGGGAAAATTGGGATTAAAGGGGTTCCACTAGAAGATAAGGCATGAAATATATCCAAAATATTTTTAAATGTGATTCTATGTGTTTATTTAGAGAAAATAACATTTTATATTCTAAATATGGGTTTTGAGGTTCCACACGACATGATTATCATATATATATATATATATATATATATATCATTTAATCATTTATGTAATTCCAAGTATGTTATTTCCCTCACTTATAATTATTACTCTCCTCCTCTTAATTGTTCATAATGTTCTAGTATTATATATTGAAAAATTACATATATAATACCTCTTTATAATCCTTAAATATGTCCTAGAGCTTTTTTTATTTCCAAAAGAACAACCTTTCAAGGCTTAAGTTGTATACAAAATGAGGTATACCAAAGAATAGGTAATTATTTTACCCAACCACTTCCAATTTACTTCTACTTCTAACTCCAAAAAATATAAGGTATAAATTATAAAATAATTATTTAATTATTTTAAATATACTTAATTTTCATTATGATGATTAATAAATAATTTTCAAAACCCTTTCTAGAAAATGGGAAATTGAAATCATCTCATGTGCGTACGTGTGGACTACTGCATCCATGTAGTGAAATGATTCATTATCTATCACCATAATTTATGGTTGATTATTATGATGTATTTAATATTTTATTTGATATTTATGAAATAATTATACTTATATAATTATAATATCTTATCAATGTTTTTATCATTCCATCTGTTGAAAAATGATAATGTTGCTCGTGTGTATGTGTGGACTACAACCTCCCCAAAGCGATGTGATTCATTTTTTCATTTTTCAGTACATGGATGGAAAAAAGAATTTATATTTATGAATATATAAATATATAATAATTATTCTATAAAGTGGAATAATATTTTAAATATCATTCATTCCAACAATTAAAAAGTAGAAACATTACTCTTTAGTGTGCATGGATAATCGTCTCCATGAACTGATGTAATTAATTTTTAAAAAATTATTTATATGAATAGTTATATAAGTGAATATAATTATTAAATATGATAATAAATAAATTATTAAAATTATGTATATGATAGAACCATTATCAAAGATCAAATAATTGGACTACTGAACAGAAACATGCATGAAAAACAAAGTAGTTATCACTCGAAATAGTGATTTAATAAAGAATGATTAATAAATGGGTGATAAGATGTTATAATTAAATCAAATATTTTTTGTTACATATGAGTATTATTCAATATTTGATTTATAATTAATATTTATTTATTATATTGAATGTTCAAATAGGTATGAAGCAAGATGACACTTCAGATAAGGGTTTATCGTTTCAAATTGTCCTCTTTGAGAAATATGTAATTTTATACACCTATCTTATTTTAGGAGGTGTACGTATAGCCTATTTGAAATTTTATATCCATAATACTATTAAATTCATGATATTTAATGTTTCAATTGAATTTATTCATTCATTGGGCCTATGAATCAAAATTTACCAAAGCATCATGCTATTTATGTTTCTACCAAATTTTAATCAAGATTGTTTATACTTGATTTTCCATTGAGGAAATTATATGATCCTTAACTAATAAAAACATTTAATTTTATTCTATTTTAATTATTCAAGTAATTTTCAATTAATAGTACTATTCTCTACTCGTTGATACTTATAACGATCAGGAAAATGTTTTTGACAAAAAAAATTATTTTCTCTTTAGTTGGGAATATTTTAATTCCATGTCCATGTTTTCTATAAAAAAATTACAAGAATGTTTTAAATATTATCTTATTATTTTTTAAATACATTTTTCTCCATGTTTGAATTTTTATAAAAAAAATTCAAATGAGTATTTTTTTAATTTTTCAGAATGAGGTACTTTTTTCTTTTTTCTTGAAAATATTAAAGGAGTCTTTTTTAACGTACTTGACATGAATATAATTTCCCAATATATTACCACCCTATAATTTTAAGTTTCTTTTTTAGGTATCCATTGTTCATTTAAAAATAAATTTTTTCATTAATATCTTAGAAATATTTTAAATGGGTGATTTCATATAACAACCCCAACTCTAGTGACCTAAAGTCATGGTTATTTCATTAAATTGGCATAGATACAAGGGTTTTAATACATAAGGATTAATTATATTAGTGTGATTATAGAACCAGATACATACAAGATATCAATGTTACATTGAGAATTGAATATATAAAAAATCCCATCATCCTTGAAACTCTTCTAAAAAATTCATCTTCATATCCTATGGAAAGGAAACAAAAATAAGGGTGACCTAAAATTCTCAGTAAGGGCTTTATATTATGGAAGTAATCATGAGTGAATAATTAATAATAAATACACAATGGTAAATAAATGAAAACATAAGCCATTTATTTAATAACATGAGCATTATATTCATCAATGGATAATATACATGTAGTAATCTTATGGATAATAATAACTAAAATATCAATTAAGAATATAATTAATATTACAAATCATTATCATAGAAATCATGATATCTCTATAGTCATGACCTTATAACAAGATATTTTCAAACCAGGTGTAGGTATACACAAAATAACCCATTTAATATAGCCAAATGATTTCCCTTGTGGGACTCGTCGAGGTATCTAGGGGATATTTATAAATGAACCCCATGTTTCATTTCATGCTGAATGGATTCCTCATATTCTGAATAATAAATTCAATTTATTAAAAATAATATTTATCAATAAATATTCATATGGACCAAAGATTATGGATTTTTCAAGATTTTCTTTAGTTAATAAATTAACTTTCATAATAAAACACCATATGTGAAAATGGTATACAACATTAAAAATAAAAATATTCATTATAGAAATAATATATATATTTAAGAGAAATTAAATTTCCAATGTTATCAAGAAAGTGATCTTTTTAAGAGAAATATAACTACCACATTAATAAGAGATAAGAGATAACCAACAGTTCATCATAAAATATATGACTTTTCATAAAATCAATTTCTTTTTCAAAATAAGTAATATGGAAGTAAAATATTAAAATAATATTTGAGTAAAGTGTTTTATTTATAAAAAAATTTAAAATGTTCAAAAAATTATAAATAATGTAAAATGGTTATAGTGGTCGGGAATTCCATTAAATTTATATATGTTAAAAATAATCCTATGGAATTTGTAGAAAAACAAATCATTTAGAAAAAATATAAAAAATACTATCATAAGCTTTAAAAATTAGTGTATAACATAAAATTTAATTAATAAATCATTTGAGTAATAAAATGGTCTTTTGAAAAATGATTTTGAAAAATATGGACATTAAAGAAAATAAAATGCATTAAAAGGGAAACAAAATAGATTTTTATTTTAAACATTTATTAGCTTTATTAGATTACCAAATAGTGGGAAATTATAAATAAAATATGGAAACATCTTAAATATCTATAGTAAAACAAAATAGATGGTGTTTAATATGGACAGGTTATAATTTTCTTTCAAAAAAAACAAGTGCAGTCCCAAAATTTGAGTTTCTAAAATAAATTCTTACCTCTTTGGTAACTTTTAAATCACAACCCATTGAAATAAAAAAAACATGGGTAAAAACATTAATAATCATTAATAATTAGGTATCCATGTTAAATATATAAATGGGGTATTATATACACCAAATATAAGTGATTTGGTGCATAGTAACAAATATGCCTCTGTGGAGTGTAAATTGAGACGAAATCTCATTCCTCATGCTTCCCTTTAGTTGAACATTCGTCAACCTCCAATATAATCATTTTAAACGACTTTTTAATTTATACTTGAACCATATTAATATTTATAAACTTATATATTATACTTAACATGCCTGATCTTCCACAAAACCCAATACATGACCCATCTCATCACAAGGCCCAATGGGAATTCTTAATCACTGTGGGCTAGAAACTAGGGCCTTGGCATCACAGGAATCCCTATGGAGATTATTTCACCCATGAAAGAGATAAAAAGTAGAGGAATGATAAAATACAAGATCCAAAATAAATAAACCTACCAATATTACCCAACCAACTACAATCGTCAAACCCATTTCTATATACTTAAACATCATCCATAAAAAGGAGGGAATAAAAAGGAATCATATATAACACAAAAAAAATATAAAACAACTAAAGACCAACATTATTTGAGCTCAAGAACATCTAAAAAGAAATTTTGATTTTTCACCACCACCCAAATAACCTCATGTGGGCCTCAATGAAAAATGGATGGATCCAACTGAAAACTAGATCGCTGAATATGTAGGTGTTAGATAAAAAGCCTAACAGTCTTGAAACCCCCATTAAAACTATGTAATATGATTGATAAACATATTCATCACTGATTTTTAGAAAATAAATCTTGGAATAAAAATTTACACATATATCATATAAAAACCCAAATATGTTTATAACCTTATTTCAAAACATTACACTTGTTTTCAAAAATAGAACAAATGGTTTGAAAAATGACTTGTAGGCCTAATATATTTCCAAACAACACATACATTTACATTTCATAAAATAACTCATCTATTTTTTTAAATGAAAAAATTCACTTTAAAATATTTCACCAGCTGTATAAACCATTTAAATAAAACAAAAATTTTGACATCGACTTTAAAACCCCATAAAAGAGACTTTAAATTAAAAATAGGTTTTCCAACATGATTGAAAAAAACATTACAAAGATAATTAACTAACACATATCTAAATCAAGAATAATAATATGGTTCCATATATATATCACAAATCAAATAATAATACAAGAACAGAATTGTTAAACAATAATGAAAGTTGGCTAAACCAAAAATAGATGTAATATATCAAATTCCCTTCAATCAATAACCAAATAAGTAATCAAATGTTTTGTGGGATCTACCTTAGGGTCCCCAATGTATTAATCATCTATATAAATAATAATATAGAAACTTATGAACCAACTATTATTATGTTCTAATGCTCAGTCCATAAGTCATCCAACTAGCACACACAAGCCACATTGTGATGACAACCCCTCCAAGACCTTTGATCTAAGCATGAATGGAGGGCAACTATTAGTGTGTAAACCAAATAGTGTTTCAAAATAAATCACCCACATAGTACTGAAGTTCCCAAGAATATACAAGTCAAGTCTACACACAAGTAATAACCAATGTTACTAAAGTTCCAAGGACCTAATAACCACTGAGAGGGGGTGAATCAGTTGTACACTTTTTATATGTTTCAAAACATTTAGAATCTTAACCCCTGAAACCTATTAATATTTATATCCTTTTCAACTTTTAGTAAATAATCATGCATGAAAATATTGGTATGAAAGAAAATAATACAAGATTTAAGAGGTTCGATCTCTGTGTGAGAACCTACGTCCTTTCATTGCCACTCTCGTGGGTTTACGGACATCTACTATTATGAAGAAGTGAATATAACATGTTTTAAATCTGGTTAGAAAACTTATATCTCCGAATTGGAAAGATTATACTGACTCCCATAATTTGACAATGCTTTATTTTAAAAAAAAATTGATCCAATAAAAAGAATAAATACTTCATTGAAATTGCTCTATAATTGCTCAGTCTGAATCCTCAGTTCGATTTGGCTGGATCTAATTCTCTCAATCTGATGATGCTGGATTCTAGATCTGATTTCATTTAATACAATGATTCTAAATTCTAGACCTAATTTTTTTTAATACAATGATGCTGGATTTTGGATTCGATTTCTTTAAATAAAATGATGCTGGATTCTGGATCCAATTTCTTTTAATATAATGATGGTGGATTCAAGATCTGATTTCTATCAATATAATGATGTTGGATTCTGGATCAAATTTATTTCAATAAAATGATGTTGTATTTTATATCTAATTTCCTTCATTATAAATATCTCAAAATAAATCTATAAAAATATCAAAATCTTCTAGAATGATCAAAACAATAATCCTTCACTCATATGGGAACTTTTACCTCAATTCCCTAGTGCTCCGCCTTTCGTACGTATGTAGAAAGTTGTCAATGAGAGAATGATATGAGATGGAATTTATATGAAAAATTGAAAATTTCAAAAACTATGATAATATCTCACATTTAAAACTTCAATTTTAACTTCTTCATTCTCCTTAGATTTATATGAGATTTACTCAAATTTAAAATTTGAGTTTAATCTCTTCAACTTTACTTCATAATCATCTTGTTATGAAACATTTTCAATATCATCTCATTAGGATTTTTTTGATCTCAACGCATTAGGATCTTTTTAAATCCCAATTCATTAGTAACTTTTTAAATCTTATCTAGTTGTGATATTTTTCAATATTCCCTTATTATGATATTTTTCAATCTGTCCAGATACGGTTGTCAGTATCCCTTCCTCATTTCATCTGCTTCCAATCGATCTGGGTACAATCATTTTATAAGTGCTTGATGGAAAATAAGAATCTAAATTAAATCATATCTATCTTTTTCTCTCAATAAAATATCTTTCTCAAAAAAATAATGTTATATCCTATTGTTGCATAATTTTGGAGCTAAATTTTTGGATCTAATTTTCGTAGGATTCTTGTGCTGATTTTTTTATATGACTTTTGAAGGATTCTAGTGCCAATATTTTTTTATCTAATTTTTATAGGATTTTGGCGCTGATTTTCTACATTCGATTTTTGTAGGATTCTGGGGCTAATTTTATGGATCTAATTTTTGTAGTATTCTAGTGCCGATTTTTTGTATCTTTTTTAAATTATTCAATTGCTGATTAGTCTTAATATAATTTGAATCCAATTATGATGAAATACTCAATCTGATAAAATTATGAATTTCAGAAAACTTTTTCACCATTTCTTAAAATAAATTTATCATCAATGTTTTTCATGATTTATGAGAACTTCTTGGTAAACAAAGAATCATCTGATTTCGTTTTAGAATGTATGAAAACTTTATAACTTATGAATTCACATTCTTTTATCAGAACTCTCAAGGAACTTCATTCTTTCTTTGATTACTTTGAATTCAATTACATTTAATGTCATTATAAAAGACCTGAATATGATTATATACATCTAGTGCTTCCTAGTCTGATTCTTTTTTAATATGGAAAAAAAATTTCTCCCCCTTTTTGGATGCGATCTTTTACAATTATTTAGAGAAACCTCATTATGATGGATCTAAATACGATTCCTAGAAAAAAAACATTCTTTTATAAATAGAGTTCGTTTTCAAAAAATACAAAACATTGTTAAAACAAAACACCACAAAGGTTCTTCAACCTCCCCTTTTGGATTTATTTAAAACCCTCATTAAAAAATTTTCAAACTCTTAGAATTTTTCCAAAATCAATTTTTTGACTTTTATCAAAACACATACTTTCCCAAAAGAGAGTGTCCTGACACCACTCTATTGAATAAATTAATATTTTTGAAGGAATTTTATCCCTTGGTGGCAAGGATGTTTTTCATCCATGAAAAAGATAAACTTTCATCACTTTTCTTTTCACACTTTCTTTTTCTCTCTCACATTCTATCTTTTCTCGATTTCTTTATCTCTCGTATTTTATTATTACCACTACATTAGATTCATGAAATAAAGATATGTAAAACTTCTTATAAAGTAAAATGTTTTTACATTCTCTCCCCCTTTTTCAACATAATCCAAATCATGGTGGAAACCATTTTTATGAGAGTTAAGAATATATAAGAGGAGGATGAAAATGAAGATGAATCCTCAATTACGCAAACCTTTATTTCGTTATATCTTTTGTAAGGATATAGAAAATATGAAACTTTTTTAAAATGTATTCCAATAAAAAATATTCAGTTGAAATATTCACTTTTATAAAGTGAATCTTTATATCAATGTTTGTTGATCTTGAATGTTAGTCAACATTCTTGGCAATATCAATTTCACATTGATTATCACAAATTGTCTTCAATGGTGTAGAAACTTTTACTTTCAAACCTTCCACCGGAATGGTCATCCACAATATTTGAGTACAAACCTAAGTAGATGCAATATATTCGAATATAGTTATGCTCAGTGTTACTGAACATTGCTTTTTACTATTCCAACTCACATAATATTCACCCAAGGAAAATGTTCCTCCTAAGGTTTATTTTATATCATTACAATCTCTAGCCCATTCAGTATCAGTATAACCATGAAACATCATCCCAAAATTTCGTTTGTATAACAACCTATGTGAATTTTTTCTTCTAACATATATCAGAAATATTTTTACCACTAACATATGTGATTCATTTGGATTACTTTGATTCCTATCACGCAATGTTATAGTATAAAAAACATTAGTCCTTGAAGTTATAAGGTAAAAAATAATTCATATCATCTTTCAAAAGTCTTTCTGATTAACACTTATTCCGAATTCATTTTTTCTCAACTTTGTGCTCACTGAAATTGGAGTTGAAACTTCTTTAGATTCATCCAACCTAAACTTCTTTAACAATTCCATATTATATTTTTCATGATATAAGAAAAAGTATTTTTCATTTTTTTCATGTTTTAATACAATTATTAAATTCAATTATCCAAAAAATTTCATTTCAGAAAATAAATTACTTTCTTCAGAAAACTCTTCACACACCTTTACATCATCTACAAAAAAAATTATACCATCCACATAAATAATTATAATTAATTTTCTGAAGTCAACATATTTCACATACAAGTTTATTTCATATTTTATGTTATAAAATTTCATAATTCTCAAACAATTTTCATGTTCCAAATACCAATCACATGGAGATTGGTTCATCCCATACAAATCTTTCTTCAATTTACAAACATCATTTCTATACTCATCAAGTAGAAAACAATAAGGTTTCTTGACGTAAACTTCTTTCTCAATATCACAATTTAAGAAATTTGACTTTACATCCATCTATTAATCATTATATTTCCAATCTGCGGGCACTGAAAGGTTTATTCTAATAGTATCTGATATTAAAATAGAGGAAAAAATTCATCAAAATCCACACCATATGCATGTACATATCATTTAAAATAGTTCTTTATTTGTTTCTTAAAACTTACCCATGGTCATTAAATTTTTTTCTCTATTCACACTTGGTTCCGATAAATTTTTTATTTACTATAATTGTAACAAGTTACCATGTTTCATTCATCTCAATCTGATCCAACTCTTCATTCATAGAATCCACCCATTATTTATATTGAATATCCTTTAAATCTGATTCTTGTTCAACTATTGAGAAAAGTGAAGTTAGATTTTCTAGTCTCAACTTTATTCTAGTCTGAACTGGATCCTTCTAATTCCCAATAATTCTTTCTAATTTAACATGTTTTTGATGGGTAAGAAATCTCAAAGTTTCATTCTGAGTAGGAATTTCCTCACCACATGATTCTTATGAATCGTGATAAGAATGTTTTTAATTTCATTCAATATTGTTGGAAATCTCCAATTTATCCTCCTTAGAATTATCAATAACCTCTGTTAAAGAACTTTGATTTTCAATTACCTTCACATCATATGAGACCACCATATTTAGTAAATGTTTGTTTCAATAGTTGTAGCTTCCCCCATTTAGTGAGTAACCCATGAATGTTTCTTCCTCAGCTTTCTCATCAAACTTTTCCATGTCCATATTTTTTATTTTTATTAAACACAGACTTCCAAAAACGTTGAAGTATTTGAATGATGGTTTTTTATTATACTATATTTCATAAGGAGTCATGTTGGTTTCTGGTCTCAACAAGCATCTATTTTGAACATATACGTTAGTACTAACTTTTTCTCTCTAGTAGAACTGTCAATGATTGTATTCAACTGACATACTTCATCCCATTTCAACCGAGATTCTATTCATTCATTATACTACCCCATTTTCTGTGGAGTACAGTGAGAACTATACTGAGGATTTATACCTTGATTTCTCAAATAATTATAAAATGTATTGTTTGTGAATTTGGTACCATTATATGTTCTCAGATTCTTAATGGAAACACCCAATTCTTTCCCAACATATAATCTAAAGAATTTGAAATTTTCAATTTCCTTAGACTTGTACTTCATGAACATGATGGTTTTCATCCAAGTGAAATCTTCAATAAAAGTGAAAAAGTATAAATCCCCTTTTGTTGATTAATGTCTCATCTTCCCACAAAGTTTGGAATGAATAAGCTCAAGTGGTATGATAGATTGAATCTCAATTCTCTTATGAATTTTTTTATTCATCTCTCCTTTTTGGAAAGTAATACAAATATATTCATCTGTTCTTTTCAATTTTGGAAAATTCTGAATGCCTTCAACTTTAATAATTTTATTCATTTTATTTTCTGCCCAAGGTGACCAAGTCTTTGGTTCCACTATTTGTATTCATCTAAATTACTCATGTAATAGGAGTTATTGAATTCTCCTATTTGAAATAGATTACCACTAGTTCTTTCTCCTTTGGTAATGACTTTTCAATCATTCATACTTTTTAGGGTACAAGAATCCTTTCTGATGAATACTTTTTTCCCATCATCACAAAGTTGACTTATACTTCCCATCAACAAGTAAAAATTCATTAGATTTAAATTTCATTAATTCAATCTCTACCATGTTAATTACTCTTATTTTTGAGGAACTATCATTTCGAAAGTAATAGCTCCAACATCATGACTTTCAAAATATTTTAATATTTTTATATCTCATGTCATCTGTTAAGAACAACCACTATCAATAATATATTGTTTGTTCCTCATACTTTATTTCAATGTTGTCTCAACAACAAAAGATATTTCCACAACCTTCTTCTTTTTAGCTTTCTTTTCATTTAAATAATAAGAAACTTGTTTTGGGAGGAGTTCTATACATATTTCAGTATGATTACCAAATTGATCACATCTTCCACAAATATCTTTTAGAAATTCAAATTAATTATTTGTTGGAATGTTTTCAACATCTTGAGAATTAACCTTTCCAAATTCCTATGAGTTCTGAGAGTTTCTCATTCTTCATTCACTATTTCATCCACTTTTCTCAAACCCTCTTCTATGTAGAGAAAAAATTTTCCAAAAATTATAAGCTCTATGATCATCGATTCCAAAAAACTGGAAACCGCCATCAAATCATGATTTTCTATTTAAAAATATTTTTCGTTATAAAAATTGTGTTAATGTTGGTATCTTCTTTCTGATATAACATACATAGGATGTAAACCATCTTTTTTAGTGAGTTTCCTATATTTGTAGAATTGATAGATTTATCACTTCCATTGCCCACCCAATATTTCCCAATACTTTTTCTATTACCTGAAATGTTAAAATAATCACATGAAATGTTATTTTTGGAAAGAAAGGATTTCACCTGATTCTAATATTGATCCTTCTCTACAAATTTAGAAGTCCCAGCTTTTACTTTCACAGAATTTATGATCCTTTAATTCATCATTAACGAGATATTATTGGACACAAGAACTTTTTATTGAAACATGTTAACTTCGTCTTCCTTAGCTTCTAGCTTCTTTCTAAAATCTTCAATCATCTTTCCATGTATAGTAATTCTATGTTTGTAACTTAAAATATACATAATGAATTCATCATTTTTATTTAGAAAACATTTTCTTTGATCAGAAAAATATTCAAGAACATTATTTATTACTAAAATTTCTTTCTTGAGAGTTTTGTTATCTCAAGACATGAAACAAGTTCGGTTCAGAGCTGATACTCTATAAGATTATTCACCACCTTCTTCAATCTCGGAGGAGTATTTTTTTATACTTTTACAATTAATTTTATGAATTTTTCTAATCATTCATATTCATTTGAATTATTTTCAGTTGAGTCTGATTCAACATTCTTAACCAACATAATTTTTTGTTTCCTTAAATGTATTCTTATATATGATGGAAGAATTTTCATCTTCATCATTTTTGTTCCACTTCATCCATCAATGTTTTTTATCAAAATTATCTCGATATTCTCTGAAATTCATCTTGCGGTAATTCATAGCAAAGTTTCTGATTCCACGACACTCAAAAAATTTGAAATGATGCTTTCCTCCATAGTTTACTATTCCTCTGCCATGGTTATTGGATATAAGAAACATTATTGTTTTCACTCCACTCATCATCTTCCTTGTCATTAGGCTCACCAAGATCTGCTTCATCAACATCTTATATTTTCATCATTCTCATGGATTCAAAATCCATTTTTTGTTTCATATTATTTTTAAATATTAGATCTTTCCTCATTTCAAATGAACCAAGAATGTTATGCAATTCATCAAGAGATAAATCATCTTTATCATCTAAAGAATAAATTTTAAAACAAACCTTATTGATAAAGTTTATCATAAGTTTCATTATAATTATAGAATCATTAAAGACATATATGAATCCTCTAATGTTATAAGATATTTCATTTACTCTTGTGAATTATTCACCAATTGTTTATTCATCCTTCATTCTGATGTCTCCATACTTACTTTGCCATATTTGTATCTTTGCTTCCTATAATTTATTATTAACTTTGAAAAAACTTTCTAGATTCTACCACATAGTTTTTGATGTTTTCATTCCCTCCATATTTTGATTAACATCCTCTGATAAGGATATAAGGATAGAATTTCTATCCTTTCCATTAAATTTTAGGATTCTCTTATTTGTAAATTTCATGGGATTAGCTTTTTCAATATGTGGGAAACCAAAATTAGTAGAATCAATAACTTCCAAGAAAAGAGATAGGATATAAGGAATAATCATATTTTTCCCATAAAAATTCTTTCCAAAAAATGTTGGAATTTTTCTACTATTGACAGAATTGATATTATCCATGATAAGGATCCAATAAGGGAACCTGACCCATTAATACCAATTGATGTTCCAAGGATCGAATAACCACTAAGAAGGGGGGGGGGTGAATCAGTTGTTTACTTCTTATATGTATCAAAACATTTAGAAACAAAACCCCTGGAACTTGTTTTGATTTATATCCCTATCAACTTTTAGTAAATACTCATGCAAGAAAATATAGGTATGAAAGAAAATAAAATAAGATTTATATGGTTCAGCCTTAGTATGAGATACTAATTATTTTCCATAGCCACTCCTGTGGGTCTATGGAATTAAACTATTAGAAAGAAGCGAATAAAACTTGTGTTAACTACCAGTAGAAACCTTCTATCTCCCAACCAAAAATAATATACTGACTCCCGTCAGTTTAAAATGTTTTATTTTTAAAAAATTGATTCAATAAAAGGAATACAGAAATTGTTGCAACCACTCCCCAAATGATTAGTCTAAATCCTTAGTCTGATTTGGTTGGATATGATTCTCTTAATAAAATGATGCAGTATTCTAGATCTGATATATTTTAATACAATTATGTTTTATTATGGATCTCATTGCATTCAATATAAGGATGTTTGATTTTAGATCAAATTTCTTTCAATACAATAATGCTAGATTCTGGATCTGATTTCTTTTAATATAAGGATGCTGGATTTTGCATCTGATTTCATTCAATATAATGACGTTGGATCCAAGATCTAATTTCATTCAATACAAAGAACTCAAACTCAATCTATAAAAAAACTCAAACTCTTTTGGAATGATAAAAACAATTATCCTTCAATTAGATAGAAACATTCACTTTAGTTATCTACTGCTCTACCTTTCATGCATATGTAGAAAGTTGACAATGAGAAACTAATCTAACCAGGTATTTATTGGAAACTCCAAAATATCAAAACTCCAAAAAACACTCACATTTAAAACATCAATTTCGACTTCTTCAACTGTCCTTATATTTCTATGAGATTTACACAAAATTGAATTTTGAGTTTTACGTCTTCAACTTTACTTTATAATTAGATCATTAAGAGTCTTTTATAACCTAAACTCATTATGATGGTTCTTTTTTTTCAATATCAACTCATTATGATATTTTTCAATATCTTCTCATTACGATCACTTTCAATCGTAACTCATTATAATATTTTTCAATATCATCTCATTATGATCTTTCTCAATCTTCATGGATACAATTATATGTATCTCGTCCACATTCCATCTGGTTTCGATCAATCTAATTATGATCTTTTGAAAAGTGTCTGATGGAAAATTAGAATCAATAGTAAATTGAATCCATCTCTTTGTCTCATTACGAATTCTTTCTAAAAAATAATGATGGATCATATTGTTGTATAATTCTGGTGCCGATTTTTTGTATCTAGTTTTTTAAAGAATCTGGTGCTGATTTTCTGGATCTGGTTTTTATTGGATTCTAGTGCCAATTTTCAAGATCTTATTTTTGTTGGATCCAGGTCCCAATTTTATGGATCTGATTTTTACAGGATTCTGGTGTAGGTTTTCTGGATCCAATTTTTACAGGATTCGGGTGCTTCTTTCCTGGATCCAATTTTCATAGGATTCTAGTGCAGATTTTCTAGATCCGGTGTTTGTAGGATTCTAGTGCAGATTTTTTCGATTTGATTTTTTAGGATTTTGATGATGATCAGCCTCAATACAATCTGAATCCCATTACGATGAAATCCTCATTACAATGAAGTTACTATTTTCTTCAAACAATCCCACCATTTCTTTAAAGTCTTTTATTATGATTTTTTTCATGATTTGTGAGAACTTCTTGATCACCAATGCATCATCTAATTTTGTTTGATAAATTATGAAAACATACTGACCCCTGACATCACATTCTTCTATTAAAACTCTTAAGAAACATCTTTCTTTATTAAATTCTTTTGAATTCAATTACTTTTATGTCATGTTGATGGACTTGAATAGGAATCCCTACATCTCGTGCTTCCTAGTCCAATTCTTTTGAATACAGAAAGTAAATTTCTCCCAATTTTTGTTAGTATCAGATCTTTCGACATTATTTACAGAAACCTCATTACATTTAATCTGAAAATGATTTCTAGAAAACAAAAACATACTTTTACAAAGAGAGTTTGTTTTCAACAAATAACAAAAATTATTAAGACAAAACCCCACAAAGTTTTTTCAGGTAACCTCACCCCTAACACTTGAAAATTAATATATTAATAAAACAAATGAACCCATGGAATAAAATAGAACATTCCCCTATAAGGTGGAGGAAGAAAGCATCACATAGTGATCAAGAAATCACCCAATGGGTAAAAATCCAAGGGGAAATCAAGGGGTGTCTTCCATATCCACCATTTTTAAAAAGGTTCCAACCATGCCTTTAATACTATAACATGGATCAGAACTACAATCCCATTCAATTTTCATAAAACATATTTCCCAACACTATTTTTAAAATAATGGAAATCACACAAAAATTTAAAAAAAATTAAATCCATTATTTAAAATAAGGTACTCTCTCTTGGAAAACATAAATAAGGCCGACGACTATCCATTTCCATAAAACCATTTCAAATAATCCATTAAGTAATATTCACAAGGTTTAAACCACTAAATCATTTCTAATTACCATTTTAAATACATTAATGAACCCCTTATTAAAACACATAGAGGATAACACCTCACTTATAAATCAAATTCCCTTTAAAACATAGTTTCACTACTTGAAAAAAAAAACAAAATCAAAATCCTCTAAATTCTATGGAAACAATATCAAAAATTCAAATGGGTATTTCAAAATAGTTTAGTGAAATTAATTATTTCATTTCATGAAATAAAAAATGAAATTAATATGAATATCCATTTATTCCAAGCAAAAACCATTTAAAGGTTTGAAATCAGTACAATGATATCTCATATAATAATACATTCAATAATAAGTGATTTACAAATCAAAAGAACACTTTAAATTCCAAAATTGAAAAAATTTAATAGAAACACTTACTTGGAAGAAGTGGTACCCAAGCTGAAATGCTTTAAAACATGTCACCTTCAACAATCACCACACGAAGTGATAATTATGGTATATAAAAACACAAGATAGAAAACACCAAAACATTATATCCACCCTGAACCATAAAATCAACCAAAATCTATCTAGGGTTAATGGGGGAAACCAAAAACTAAGATATAATAGATATAGAAGTGAAGAAGAGAGAACTATAAGAATAAATATGTAAGATTCACTTGAAAACTCCAAATAAAGAAAAATAATCGATAAAAGGAAGAATGTGGAGCTCTTTCTTAGCTCTTTATGGTTTTCCAATGTTAATGGGGGAGAAGAGGGTTGAAAACCCCCTTAATTAGAAAGGGTATTTTCTTAAAATTTTAAACATCTGAAAAGGTTTCATAGTTTTTTCACATGGTTTACCAAACTATGCACCAATCGTGTGTTTCGTACTTCCATGTCTAGGAACCCCTTTCTTGGTTCACCATACACACATCATGGTTAGACATGTTTCACTCCAACCAAGTCATTTAGCACTACCAAAAACTAGTGGACAGCTGTATTCTGGCCACATGGTTTACCAACCTGTGTGCAAGACATGTTACATGCCCCAAAAACCCCAGTGAACCGACATAGATTATGGAGATATGTGCATGATTTTAAAAACCATAAAAAATTGATGAAAAATGGATATATAAAAATAACATTCCAACCCACATGGTCATAACTTGGTTAGTACTAATAGTGTAGGCTAACCTTACTCCTCTCGAAAGGACTCCAAAAACCAAAAATATTGGCCTAAAACCAACTGAAACACAAAACAGCTCATGATAAAATAAAATAATATAAAAACAGTGAATCATTGACATGGGGGTATCATAAAATCAGCACCATGAAAATTTATTCCCCCATAAATTCCACATTCAAAAATAAATAAGAGAGAAAAAGAAAGATCCCAGGAGGACCTAACCAAAAGAACCACTCGAAATTGGTCAACCTCAAATAAAACCTCTCAAATCCTTAAAACGATTGAACCAATCAAACAAAAGGATTCAGAACATCTAAAATAATAATATAGATGAAACCTCAACACTGGATCCCTTTAGAGCATTAGATACCTAACATGGTCTCCCAACTATTTTAATTCCTTCAAAATGTGTACATAAAATAAGGCTTCAGGAAACCACATCCTTGAACAAGAAAGAAACCATGAAAGAAGCTATCTCTGGAACCCAAATAACATAAAATATCAAAAAAATGAGGAAACTCATAATAACCCTCCAAATAATAACAAGATCTCTCACCTCGGGTCATGACACACATGGGTAACCTAGGGTCAAATTCCGGATCACTCTCACATGGTGCATCTGAATGGCCACGACCAAACACCAGTTATCATACCAATCCTAACTGGTGAATAACACACCCTAGTTAGCCAATTTCACACCCAATACCTTCCTACAATCCATGAAATGATCACCATAAGGATCAACCTAATAATGGGAACAATCAAAACTCTCAAAAAAAGTTTAACACAAATATTGAGCCTCAACTAACTATCCTCACAGAAAACCATAATTTAATAATGAAATATGAGAAAAACAGCCTCAAAAACCACCCAAAATGAATAGGGGGTATACTACAATAAAAAATAGGTCTCTTATAAAAAAATACATTAAAGTCCATTCACAATAACCATCCACAACCAACATTCCAAAAATAAATCATCCATAAGATTCCAACCACCAATGTCAAATATCTAAAACCAAAATTACAACCATAAATGAAAATATCAAAAAAACACCCAAATATGGATCAAACTCTATACCTCTTCTAAAAACCCATCTTACAAAACTTATAAATATGGTCCAAATGGACACATGGGAGGAAATATCAATGAGACTTCTGACAAGAAGGATTAAATTTCCCTAGATCACCACACTTGAATAATAATGTAAATATATTCTTCCCATGAGAATAACCCTTTTCCCAATCATTGTCTCATCCTAATTCTTCTTATTACTCATTGGGTTATCCATATACCCACCACAATTCTTTTGAAAATCTCATGGAACGATGGCATCATCTAGTATAGGTTCCTTAGATCATTCATCCTCTATTCTCAAAGCATTTTGCACAATATCTAATAAATATTTTATGATATGTGAAATTATATATGAGCAAAAATATGGTAAGAGAAAAATCTAATGAAATTGTCGTTATTCTCATCTCTTGTAACAATATTTAGGGAAAATGATACCAAATTTGAAAAGTGATCAGTGTGCTCACTTATGGGTCAACTTGCCTAATAAAGTCTCATTAGCTAAATCTTATTCTACACTTTCACATTCTCAAGTAAGAACCACTACAAATTTCCATATTCAAGAGAATAAAATGCATATCATCACAAATCAGGTAAGGTACCATCAACACCTACCAAATTCATACAAAAAGAACATGATTCTCTCAAAAACTCTCACTCAGGAAGTATCTAGTGTCCCATGAGTATTTAGGATCACCTATTTCCCTTCTAACCACAACAATGCTTCTATTATCTCTTGATCACCACCACATAATGAAATTTTCAAATTAAATAATTCTCTAATGATGTTCAAAAACAAGGAAGGCTCCACATCAAATACTCCACTTAGATTCTGGGTAGGATTCAGAACTAGAGAAACCATTTTGACCATTTTGGGAGGCATACTATAACCAAAAATACATTAAAAATATAAATTCATTCCTTAAAACACAAACCAAGAAATTAATTCTCAAAAAAAAGAATAAAAAAAATCAAAAATCACCAAAAAAAGTCACAAAACATTCACACCAAAGTAACTCTTTTTTTTTGAAACCACTGTTTTAACCAAGGAATATTATAGTCACCCTCCCCAAGGCTTTGATCGAAAAACAAGAAAAGAAGATCTTAAAAAACAAAAAAACATAAATAGAACAAACCCACACATTTATCCAATAATGGAATTCATAATAACAACTTTAAAAATCTATTTCAGTAAGAAAACGATGCATCCAAGAAAATTTAATCAAACATGCTTTGTTTTTTCATTATACCGTTAAATTTTGTTTCAAAATAGAACCATCCATTGATCATGAAACACTTTAAAAACCACATTTCAAATAACCTTTTTCCATAAAACCCCATGGAAGAAATTTCAAAACATCTTATAATGCCAATTTTTAAAGTAAAAATTTCACAAAACCCATTTATTATTCAAAAAATGATTTAAATAACAAGGACACATAAAGTACTATATGATAATTCTAATGAGGATCATAGAAACCACATATAAAAAAGGGAAATCAAAACCCTCCTCAATTAAACATCAATAAGCGGTAATCACATTAGTAAAATTTAAAACTCAAGAGTAATTCAATATAGGCTTACTGATAAAGAAATAGTGTTTTCACATATTGTCCACAAGATTGGGTAAACTGTCTTCTGACCAAGAAACACACACTATAAAGAAGGAAAAGTTAACAACATGAGTACCACATGGTTTCTGAAGATATATGGGTCACCCATACATATCAAGTGCTCTCCCCTTTCTACCCTTTAACCATATAGTGATCCCTAATATCAATAACGTGAAAAAATGGGAAAAATCATTCCATATCAAAATACATCAAAAATCACAAAAAACCCACATTCAGAAGTCAAAACCTAGAACCCCCTTAAGTATTAAGGCTTAGAAAGATAAAGAGCTACATATAATCTCTATACCCTTAACTCCCAAGCTAAAAAACCATATTCTCCTTCTTACTAGGACTTACAAAAATATAATGTGCTAAAAAAATCATAGGATCCTACCATAGGAAACCCAGATCTATAATTCCAATTTGGAATGAACTGGCCCTTATTTCCACCAAACCCAACACCTAAACCGACCCATCACAAGTCTTGAAGGGTGTTCCTAATCCCCAAATGATGGAAACTATATTTTATTCTGCATAGAAATTCATTTGGGGATTATTTAACCCAATACATAGACAAATATAGTGGAATAAATAAATATCAAAGACAAAATAAATAATCATACCAACATGTCATAACGAACTACAATGATCCAACCCAATTGTGTATACATAAACATTATCTATAAACTAAAGGAAACAAAAAATCATCATATAGAACACTAACAAAACAAATAATAATACACCAACCCGAGCTAAACTCCAAACCATCTCCATGAAACTTCTAGTTCTTCACTACCACCAAACTCACCCCATGTCGACCTCAAAGAACAAACTATATATCCAGCTAAAAAACTAGAACCTAGAATATATAGGCCTGAGATAGTAAGAAAAATGTGTCACTATAAATCTCCAAAATTAAGAATTATATTTCATATGTAAATTCATCAATTCTAGTTTGAACATAATTAAAGGAAGTATGCTTTACACATGTATCAAATTAAAACCCAAACATGTCTATAACAAGTTTTCAAAACATTCCACTTGTTTTCAAAAAACAAAAAAAATGCTTTAAAAATTAAGCTACAAATCAAAGATATTTACAAACCACAATCCAATTTACATTAATTAGAATACAACACTTTTTTTATATAAATGAAAATGGCTAGTTTAAAACATTTCACCAGTTGAATCAACTTTTTAAATTTATCAATCATATTAAAATCCACTTTAAAAACTAACACAACTATCTTTAAATTCAAAATATATTTTCCAAAATAATTACAAACATAGTTTAAAAAGATAATAACCCAACAAAAATTGGGAAAATCAAAAAAATTAGACACTATATATATCAAAAAGAACCTAATATGCTAGAATTGAAAGGTTACACCATAATTAAAGTCGGGTAAATGATAAAAATAAGCACCAAATCAAACTTTCCTCAATCAGTAACCTAATGTGAAGTCAAATGTTTCATAAGATCTACCATAGGGTCTTTAATAATTGAAGAACCCAAACTTATAAGAGTATACAAACCTGAGAACTATCTACAGGTATGCACTAAATTTTAATCTACAAGTCATCCAAATGGCCCACATAATCCATATTACGATGACAACACTCTCAGATACCCTAGTTCCTAACATGACTAGAGGTCCAATAGTGGCGTGTGAACCAATTGGAATATAAATATGTATCTCCAATTTAGTACATGAGTTCTGATTACCAATAAATGAAGTGAGGTGTAGGGACATACTAGTTAACACTACACAAAATGAATAACCAAATCTAACCTCATCCCTAGCATCCAATAATGAATAGACCCATATGAAAAATGAACCCACTCCATAAACAAGAACATTCACCCATAAGGGGGACAAAACATGCATCACATAGTTTTCAAGAACCCAGACAAAGGGTAAAAAACAAGGTAAAATTAAGGGGTTTCTTTCACATTCACCATTTTAAACAAGGGTCCAACGGTGCGTTTAATGCTAAAACATAGCTAGGAATTCCAATCTCATTCACATTTCAAGGAATATATTTCCAAATAGCATTTTTAAAATGATGGATGTCACTTAAAATTTTAAACCATTTAAATTCCATCTATTAATATAGGGTTTTACTCTTGGAATTCTAAAATGTTTCCAAAGGATATCTATTTCCAGCAAACCATTTTAAATAAGTAATTATGGAATTTTCACAATGTATAAACCATAACACAATTTTAATTACATTTTAAATAAATTATATAATATCGTATTAAAAAATGGATTTCAATACAACAATTTAAAACACAATACCCTTTAAAACATATTTTTCACTCATTAAAAAGTAAAATTAGGTCAAAATCCAATGAACATAATAGAAACTATCTGAAAAATCCACTAGGGAATTTTATAAAATCTTAGCACCTTTAAGTGTGGGGAAGGGGTTCCTATTTATAATTTTGATGAGTGGAAAACTTGTAATATTTCAATTCTTATAAATAATTTCATGTCACTTTCTTGTACATATAGCTCTAAAATGGACCATATTATAAAGGGAATAATTTTAAGGTCTAAATACAACAAACCAATTGTATTTTAGTAAGTTTTTAGGCTATTTTGACCCTTATCCATATAGATTAACTCCATGGTAAATCCATATTTATTATTATCCAATTTTATGAGGATTTGTTTACAAAAGGTATTCCTAAGGATTTAAATAATTTATTTTAAAAATGATTTTGATGTTAGGAACCCAAGCTTGAATTTTGGTGTATATGTGTTTTACTTTATTCAAATTAAATACTATTATTACATATATATATATATTTAGTGTCATGGTTGGAATATTTCATTCCATTTTGTCTTGATCAAAATTATTAAAGAATTCTTGTTTATAATTTAACCCTAAAAAATCATGAAATCCAATTTATTTCTTAATTTCAAGGTACAATGACTTTTACCCTAATATTAGGTATTTTTACTAAAAATATTTTTTTCATGTGAATTGTGTAATTACATTAAATGTGATTTCGAGTACCTGAAAAATAATTTAATCTAATTAAATGGATTAAAATTTTGGAATAATCATTTCCAAGAAAAATATAAAGCCCCTTTTTTCCTATGATTAACGTATCATCGTAAAAAAAATATGGTATAACAGTTAAGGTTAAAATGAGTTTAATGGGATTTCACCTGAGTATAAGGCATAAAATGTTTCTAAAACATTCCCAAATATGATTAAATAATTTTATTTAGACCTAATTAAATCTTATATTCTAAATTGGGTATTCTTTGTTCTGCATCACATGATTATGATATATATAAATATATATCATTTTATATTTTAATAAATTACAAGTGTGTCATTTTCCTCACCTATAAAAGGGTTTTTACTCATATTAATTATTAATGAAGTATTATTATTCTAACTTTCCCATTACCTACTAGAATACATTCCTATCATATTTCCTCATGTCTTAGAGTTTTTGTTCTTTCTAAAATAGTACCCTCTAAAGGATAAAGTTGTAATTGAAAACCAAAATGACGCCAATCCTCATCCATTTCAATAAACCCATTTTAAATAATCCATTAAGGCATTTTCAAAAGGGTTAAACAACTTTCATAATTATCATTACATTTTAAAACATTAAATAAACCATTCTTAAAACACTTGGAAGTCAACACCTCACTTTAAATCATAACTCACTTCAAAACATAGTTTTCACTATTTAAAAACGAAAACTTGGTCAAAATACAATGAACACAATGGAAAACATCTCATAAATCTACATGGTAATTTCTAGAAAAACATAGCATGTTTAATTATTATGAAATAAATACTCAATTTTTAGTGCACTCATTTTATGGTTCAAAAATTCATGTTCTTAAAAAATGATTTTTATTACATTTCGTGTGTGGAAATTAATATTAATTTCAGCCAATTTTAGAAATTAAATTTTAAAAAATGAATATAATTTATGAAATCAGATTATAAAAATTTAAATATTGTGAAATATTTTTATTTCAATGAGAAGATTGATTTTTTTAAAGAATAGTAAATTTACTCATTTCTATATAACTACAATTTCTTTTTATTAAAAAAATTAATTTAAAATTCCAAATATATTTTTAATTCTTCTTAATGTAACATAATTATACGTTAATTATATATAAATTACTTAAATAAAAATTAATCATCATTAAAATTGATTCTCACATGAGGTCATTTTTGGGTTTAAAATCACAGTTTATTCTAAAAAATGTATTAATGTGTGCATTGTGTTTTTATGATAATTAATTTAATAAATCACTATTGATAAATGATTTTAATGAAATTTATATATTACATATTCAGTAAAATTAGTTTACATTAAATTTTTTTACAATACATAGATTAAGAATAAATTAATTTTTACGCCTAAAATGCATTTTTCTAAAAATTGTTTTTGTTGCATTTTTCACGCTTTTTTGAAAATAAATTATTTGTAAATATAAAACTTTAGTATCTTAAAATTGATTGAATTTTTGTAATAATCGTAATTAATATAATTTAATAGGATTATGTTAATTTATGGCCATTATCAATAGTAACCATGGTAAATGTTTTTCACCTCAACAAGAGTAAAAAGGGTAAAACAAATTAAAAATTATGGGATAAGACATTAAAATAACCCTAACACTTTCCTTTAACCTATTTTATAAAATTTTTTTTACCATAGTATTTTTAATGAGTAAAATAATTTATTCTATAATATTAATTTTGAATTGGGAATAGAAACTTGAATTTGGTAATAATAAATTATATTTTATTCAAATTAAAAACTATTTTTGGGTCATTTTATTTAGTGTCATGGTTGGAAGATTCCATTCAGTTTTGTCTTGAAAAAAACATAAAAATATTTTTTTTTTATCACACAAAAATTCAGGGAAACCAATTTATTTTTAATTTCATGTTAGATTAATATTTTCCCTTAAATTAGGTATTTTTAAAAAAATAGTTTTTCATGTATTTTTTTATTATACTAAATGTAATTTATAAAACCTGAAGAAATTAAAATTTGTAAAATGTATTAAAATTTTGAATCATCATTTTCAAAAAAATTACTAAGCCAATTTTATTTTTGTTCATATGATTAACTTTTCTTGGTAAAATGTTAAGTTACCAGACATAAGGTTAAAATGGGTTTAAAGGGGTTTCATTATAAGAAAAGGCATAAAATGTATCCAAAACCATCCTAAATATGGTTGTTTAAGTTTAGTTAGACACAATAGAAAAACATATTCGAAATTGGAGATACATGGTTTTAATTTACATTATTATGATATATATATATATATTATTTAATCATTTATGTAATTCCAAGTGTGTAATTTCCCTCACTTATATACGGATGTCCCCTACTATTCATTATTCACAGATTTTTAGTATTATATATTGTCCAATACCTATTATAATACATTTTTATCATCATTACCCAAGTCCTACATCAAATTTTATTCCCAAAATACAATCCTTTCAAGGATTATGGTTTAAACCAAATGAGATCTATCGAATAATAAGTAATTGTATTACTCGAACTCTTTCAATTTATTTCCACATATAACACCCAAAAATATATGGAATCTATTATAAAATAATTATTTATTTATTTTTAATATTCTTAATTATTATTATGTTGAATGATCAACCATTTTACGCACCTTTTCCATCAAATTTTAAATGAAAATTTCACACATATATACGTGTGGATTACCTCCTCCATGTAACGATATGATTCATTCTCCGTCAACATAATTATCGATTGATTATTATGATATATTTAATGTTTATATGTTATATTTATGACATAATTGTACTTATATAATTATAATATCTTATTTACCTTCTTACTTTTCCATCTGTTGAAAATGATAATGTCCCTCATGCATATGTGTGGACTACCACCTCTAAGAAGCGATGTGATTTGTTTTTCATTTTTTATTTTCATTGATGGTAACCATGATAAGTATAATGGATATATATATATAATAAGTAATCTATAAATTTAAATTTAAATTTTAAATTTCATTCATTCTAACAATTAAAAATTGTAAACACCACTCTTGATTACGCTTGGACTATCGTGTCCACAAAGTGATGTAATTCATTTCTCATTGATGCTTTATATGAATATTTAATAAGTGTATATAATGGTTAAATATGATACTGATTATATTATTAAAATTAATTATATAATTTAACTATTATCAAAGTTCAAATAATAGGACTACCAAATTAAAACATGCATGAAAAACGATACAGTTGTCACCCGAAATAGTGATTTTAATAAATCATTATTAATAAATGGGTGGTAATATGTAATAATTTAATAATATAAGATAGGATATGTATGATTATGGTTCTATAATATACATATAATAAATATATATTTATTATATATGAGTTTAAAACATGAATTAAGAAATTCGAGACTTGATGTAATGATTTATCGTCACAATTTGTCTTATTTGGGACAAATGTTATGTTTTGCACACGTCTTCTTTTATGAGCTGCATATATAGGATATTTTACTTGTTAAATCATGAATACTCTTATATTAATGATATTTAATGTTTAATTCGAACTTATTCTTTCATAGTGATTATGATTCAAAAGTTACCAAGGGAGTAATATTTTTATATTTCAATCAAATTTTAATCAGGATTATTTATACATGAATCTCCATTGAGGAAATTATATGATCCTTATATAATAAAAAAATCATTTTATTAAAAAAAATATTATTAGAATTTTCATGTAATATTACATTTCTCCACTCTTTGATACTTCTAATGACCTAGACAATTGTTTCTAGAAAAATAGAAAAAATTTCACTTTGGTGGGAAATATTTTAATTCCATGTCCATGTTTTCATTAAAAAAATTTCAAGATTTTTTTACTATTATCCTTTTTTTGTTTAAATTAATTGTTTCCCATGTAACAATTTTTATAAAAAAAATCTAAATTGAATCTTCTTATCATTTTTCATAATGACTTAGTTTTTACATTTTCCAAAAATTTGAAAGGAATATTTGTTTCAACATACTCAACATGAATGTAATTTATTACTATCATGACCTATTAATTATTTGCATCTTTAATTATAGGTTTAAATCATTCTTTTATAAATTAATGGTTTCATTAATATATTTTAAATATTTTAAATATTTTAAATAATTTATTTCAGGTAATAACCCCAGTATTAGTAACCCAAATTCAGTGGTTATTTTATTACATTGGAAAAGATAGAATGGTTATAATATTCATATATCAGTTAGTTTATTTGTATTATATAACCAAATACAAACATGATACCCATCATATATTTGAAATAGAATATAAAACACAACAAATGAAATTTTTTGAAATCTATGAAAGTCATTCAAATCATTCTTCTTTATATCCTAGGGAAAAGATACAAAATAAGGGTCACATAAAATGTTTAGTATGGTTTATATACAGTGGAACCTATCATGAGTAAATAGGGCATAATTAATATGGAAGGGTTAAAACTGAAAACACATACCATGTATTTAGTAACTTAACCATCAAATGAATTCATGGATAATATCGGTACAGTAATATCATGCATAATAAATGAATTATCAATGAATGAAATTCTTAATATTGGACATAGTGATCTCATAAATCCTTATATATATAGTCAACACCTTGCAACAAGATACTTTGAAACTAATGGAATGTATACATCAAAGCCTAATTTAATATGGCTAACTAATCTGTCTAATGATACTTGTAGATGCATTGTAGGTTTATTTATTACCACACCTCACCCGTCATTTCATTTCTAATTTATTCCTCATATATTGAATGATCAATTAAATTTATGAAAAATACCCATTATCAATAAATAACTATACTGAGTAAAAAATATGGATTTATCGAGATTTTCTTCAATAAATAAAATAACTGTCACAGTAAAATTATATATGTTAAAATAGTATGTTGTCTAATAAATACTCATATACATGAAACAAATAATATGGATATTTAAGAGAAAAATGATGTCCAATTGTCATAAGAAAGTGAAACATGAGGATAAATTTAATGACTACATTAATAAGAGATAATAGATGACTATCAGTTCTTCAGAGATATATGTATTTCAATAAAATCAATTCCTTTTTAAAATAAGAAAAATAGAATTTAAATATTTAAAAAATATTTTATTGAATATTTTTCATTGTAAAACTAATGAAAATGTGTAGAATAATCCAAATAACACAAAATGGTTACGGTGGTGGGAAATATGTTAATTCCATATATGTTAAAAATTGTACTTTTGATTATTTTAAACAAAAAATTTGGAAAAAATTATAAATATTCATTTAATACCATTTTAAAATTAAAGGGTAACATAAAACTTCCTTAGTATATAATCTTATTAATAAAAAGTATTTTTTTAAGATAATTTTTCAATATATGGAAATTGAAGAAAATATTTATAATTAAAATAAAAATATAATATATTTTTCTTTTAAAAATTTCATTACATTATTCAAGTTCCGAAGAGAGGAATATTATGACAAAAATATATAAATTCCTTAAATATATAATGCAAAAGAAAATAGATGTTGTGTAAGAAGGATATGTTACAATATTCCTTCAAATAAAATATGAACAAGCCCAAAAAGTTAGATTGTAAAATAAATTCTTATCACTTTTTTAACTTATAAAATACAACCCCTTGAAGTATTAAAATCAAATGAAAAGAATATTCATCATGAATAATTATGTATCCATGTTAAGTATATCAAAGGGGTAGTTCATAAACAATAAAGAAATGAATAGTTTCATAATAACAAATATATATCAATGGAGTGTAAATTGACATGAAATCCCTTACCTCATGCTTCAATTTACATGAAAATTATTTAGACACTTGTATAATGGTTTTAAAAAAGTTATTAATTTATACCATAACCATATTAAAATTTATAATGTCATATATTCTAAAAAAATCATCCTAAACTTACACCAAACCCGACACCTTACCCAACTCATCATAAGTCCTGAAGAGTGATCCTGATTCCTACGAGCTAGAAACTCATTCCCGAGAAACACAAGAATCCATTTTGGAATTATTTCACCAAAAATATATATAAATAATTACAGAAAAAATAAATATAAGATCAAAAATAAATAAACATGAAAATAGTTCCTGACCAACTACAATGATCTAAACAATTTTCTTATACATAAACAGCATCCATAAAGAAGAAACAAAAAACAATTAGATTCAATGGAAACCAAAAATATAAAAATTATAGACTAAACTAATTTGAGATTGAAACTATTTACATGAAACCTATAGTATCTCACCACCACCCAACTCACCCCATGTCAGTTTCAATGAACAATGGACCAATCCAAATATAAAATTGGAACCTTGAATATATAGGCATGAGATAAAAATCAAAGTAGATCATTAAAACCCAATGAAACTATGAAATATGATTCATAAGGAAATTCGTAATTAATTGTTCGAACATAAAACGAGAATGTAATATTTAAATATATATCATGTGAAAACCCAAAAAATGTCCATAACTAGTTTTTTAAATTTTCCACTTGTTATCCAAAATTGAAAAAAAAAATGATTTAACGATTAACCCATCATATTATACTATTTTCATACAACACAAAAAATTTCATTTCCTAAAAAAGAAAATATTTAATTTAAATGAAAATTGTTACTTTAAAAAAAATACCTATGGAATATAACTTTTAAATAAAACACCTATTTTGATTACCACTTTAAAACCCCACATCAAAAACATTAATTTTGAAACTAGTTTTTCAATATATTTTAAAACATAGTTTCCAAAGATAATGACCCAACACACATTACAGTCAATAAGAATAAGCAGTTTCTATATATGTCAAAAAGAATATAACAATACAAGAATGTAATTGAGCCTCAACAATGAAAGTATGTTAAATGATACAAATAGTCACTATATCAAACTCCCCTAAATCGATAACTGAATAAGAAATTGAAAGGTTAATGGGATTAACTATAGGGTACCTAACCTATAATTCACATATCCATATAAGATAATACCAACCTATGAATTAGCAATAAACTTTTGGAAAAGTTGAATCTAGAAGTCATCCTACTAGAACACACAAGCCTCATTATGTTGACAACCCCTCCAAGACCTTTGATCCTAGAATGAATGGAGGTCCACTAGCGTCATGTAAACCAAATAGTGTAACTAAATAGATCACCCGCTTAGTACTCGACCTCTCATGACCAATTAATTAATGAGTCATAGGAATATATAATCTATGTCAACAAACAAGGCTAGACCAATAGTACACTCACCCCTAACACCCAAAAATGAATATTCCAAAATAAAAATTGAAACCACTACATAAACAAGAACCATCTCCCCTAAGGGGTAGTAAACAATTATCACTTAGTGATCAAGAACCCACCAAATTGGTAAACAACCAAGTGTAAATCAAAGGTTTCCTTTTACTAACACCATTTTAAACAAGGTGTTAACCATGCCTTTAACTCTATAACATGTCTTGGAATATTAATCCATAACAAATTTTATAAAAAAATATTTATAAATCCTATTTTGAAAATTATTGAAATCACTCACTAATTGAAAACATTTAAAATCCATTCATTAAAACAATGGTTTTCCTCTTTGAAAACAAAAATGAGTCCAAAGGCCATCCCATTTTGACATCATTAAATAACCTCATTTTAAATGCTTGGAGGTAAACACATAAATTTAAAACCAAATTCCAATTAGAACATAGTTTTCACTCATTGAAGGAAAAAATGTATCAAAATCCAATGAATGATATAGAGATCATTTAAAAACCATATGGGAATTTTAAAAAATCTAATCACATTTTAGTATCACATTTTAAACATGAAAACATTAAATTCACCTGAATAAAAACTTATTATAAGCTCAAAACCCCATGAAATAGTTTCTAATAACTATAGAAATGTTGTATTTAATCATAATTTCAATAATAAGGGATTTATAATTCACACGAACACTTTTTATTCCAAAGTGAAATAATTTAATAGAAACTCCTACATAGAAGAATAGATATCCAAGAAAAAATTATTATGAATAGGTTTCCATCTATGGAAACCACACCTAAGGGGATAGTTACACCATATACAAACCCTAGACCCCAATACCCAAATTATTAGATCCACATGAAACCCTAAAATTGGCTATAAAAGATCTTGGGTTAATAAGGGAATCCAAAACCAAGAGATAAAAGAATGGTAAGGGTATAAGAGAGAATGAGAAGAATAAATACCATGGATTCACTTGATAACCACCAATGGAAGACCAAGAATCAATAGGATGAAGATGGTTGAGCTTCTCCTTGGATACTAAGGGCCAAATGATGAAAATGGGGGACAATATGGGTGGAACAACTCTTAATTAAAGTTTATTTTGATAATTTCCTAAAATTCTAAACATTTAGAAAGGATACATAGTGATTACACATGGGTTACCAATCCATGAATCAATAATATACTCGTTATTTCCTAGGCCAGGGAACTATAGCATGATTCACAATAGGCACTTCATGGTTAGATAAACTCTACTCCAACCATTCTATTCAGCACTTCCAAAAACTAGATGCCAATTATATGTCTTCCAAATGGTTTACCAACCCATATGAAATTCTTGTTCCATGATAAAAATACCCTTGATATCCTTCCCATCTTCTTGGAAGTTCTTCATGGTTTGAAAACCCATTAAGAATAAATGAAAATGGATCTATGAAAATGATAGACCTATCGGCATGGGCGTCTCATGGTTAGTTCTAAAGAGGTTGGATAACCATGATCCTCACAAAAAATTCCAAAAACATGAAATCTTATCCATCAACTAAATGAATCTCAAAACCTAACAATAAAATAAAAAATAAAAAAATAACAAAATTGGAGAACTGGGGGTATCACAAACTCCCTACCATGCCACTTTCTACTCTCAAAAAGCCCACAGCTAAAAAGAATGTCGATAGAAAAGGAAATATCCCAGGATGACCAAACCAAAATAACCACTCAACATTATTAAACCTCAAATCAAAAAACCCAAATCCTAAAAATTATTGAACCAATCAACCATAAGGCTTAGAACAACTCAAAGAACAGCCTAAAAAATCTGTATCATAAAGCCTTATGAATCATGAGATACCTAACATGTTTTCGACATCATTTATAATTCCTCTGTCATGTGGAAACAAAATAAGGCTACTGGAAGACACATCCTTCAACAACCAAGAAAAGACTAAAACTCACTCTAAACCCCAAATAAATCCCAATATCGAAAACATATGGACAACCTCAAGAATCCACAAAATAATGACATGATGACTCACCTCGGCTCGTGACACACATGGGTAACCTAGTGTCAAAACCTAGATCATCATAACATGGAGCATTCAAATAGACAAAACCAACCACCAATTTTCATGCCAAGCCCAACTGGTTAATCACACACCCTAGATACTCAATCATTCACCCAAGGGATTTCTCATGTTCAAGAAATGATCACCACAAGGCCTAACAGAAGAATGGGAACAACCAAAACTCTCAAGAATGGTTCACCCAAAAAATGAGGTTAAAAAATAACTCAAATCCAATCCTAATGAAATAATGAAAACCAAGAACAACAACCTCAAATATCACACACAAGGGGGTATACAACAAAAAAACATGTCTACTATAAAAACACATGCATGTACATTTATTAAAACCATCCAAAACCAATGTTCCCAAAAGGAATCATCCACAAGATTCCAACCACCATAGTCATATATCTAAAACAAAAATTACAACCATCAAAGGAAATGTCCCAGAAACAGAAAAATAATTTGAGGATAAAACGTTATACCTCTTCTAAATATCAATCTTAAAAAACATTTTAAGATGAACGAGACAGCTACAAGGGATAAAAACTCAAAAATGAATCAAACTGGAGGGCTTAACATTCCTTAGATCCCCACATAGAATGAAACCCAAAGATATTTACTTCCCAAGTTAAGACGTATTTCCCCATGATTTATCTCATACCACTTCTTCTCCTTAGTAATCGGGTTCTACTTATACCCACCACACTTTTTTACACATCTGATCAAACTAAGGCCTCACCGAGTATCGGTTTCCTAGACCGGTCTACCTCTATTTTCATAGAATTTCTGAAAATCTCCTAAAAAATTCATGAAATATGAAAGTATAGATAAAACAAAATATATTAGAGGACTGCTTATGATGAATTAAGCTTTATTATCATCATTGGTTACTAGTTTTGTAAGAAAAAATACAAACAGGGAAAATTGATCGGAGTACTCACTTATAGATCGAACACCCTGATAAAGTATAATTACAACAAGGTAATTATCCAATTTCATGTTATCATGGAAGAACAATAGAAAACCCCACATCTTAAATATCTTCCAAGAAATACATTTTCAAATCTTGGAAGTTATCATCGACACCCACCAAACTCAGATAAAACCAATAAGAAATATCTCCAAAACTATCACCCATGAATCTTTTGGTGTCCCTATAGAAATTATGATCACCTAAATATCTTAAAACAACCTCAATACTTATACTATACATTAATCACCACTAAATTAAGGTATATTATAATTTAATAATTATTTTATGAGTTTAAATCTCAAGGAATGTTTTACTTACACCACTCCACTTTAAGTCGGGGTTGGCCTCAGAACAAGATAAAACATTTAGACCATTCTAGGAGGCATACTATAAAACAAAGGCATGAAAAAATATACTCATTCATTAAGACATAAACTTGAGTATTACTTCATAAACCAGAATAAAACCAAAAATATCTCCCAAAAGGACAAAAACATTAACACAAAAAGAAATTTTCTTTTTAAGCCACTGTTTTCCACAAATAATAATGAAGTCACCCTAAACAAATTTGTTTTAAGAAAACTAATCCAACATGATCTTGAAAATTAAAAAACACAGTGGAATTCACCCAAACAATTCCCCAATAATTACTTTTATAAAAAACCCAATAAAAATTACATTTAACTTCGAAAACCAAGAAGCCATGAAATTATCATCAAGCTTACATCCTTTTTCAATGTAACTTTAAAACTTTTTTCAAAAAAACATTTCCCTTTGATCCCAAAACACTTTATAAACAACCTTTTAGATCAATTTCATTCAGTAATACCCAAGTAAAAATGTTCTAAAAGTCCTATAAAACCTTGATTGAAAATAAAGAATACAAAAAACACCTTCAATTTCCAAAAAATGGATTTAAAAACAATGTGAAAAAATTCACTATGAAAAAATTTAAAAAAGGTTCATAATAACTGTATCCTAAAAATATGAAATCAATAACATCACCAATCCAACTAAAATAAGTGGTAATCACTTTTGGAGAATTTTAAAATATAGAGGAGTTTAAAATTGTCTAACGAATGAATAAATAGTGTTGTGGATAGTTTGGTCGCACTGGTCAGTAAACCATCTTCTAACTAGGAAACACACACTATAAATAAGAAAAATTAGCCACATGGACACTACGTGGTTTCCTAATCCAAGAAACTCATGTGATATTCTCTTTCAACCATGAAACCAAATAGAAACCCCCAATATCACTAACATTATCAAAATGGATCAAAATATCAATTCATTTCAAAATCAATCAGAAACAACCAAAACAAAATCAAATTAAAAAGTTAAAACCCAACATCCCCTATAAGCATGAGGCTCTATATGAGTATGATATAGTTGGACTCGCCCCTCCTTTACCACTTAATCTCAAACAACCATAGTCTCCTATATACAAAATAATATTAGGCTCCTACCATAAGGAATCTATATCACTAATACAATTCTTTAATGAAATAACCTAGGATTCCACTGAACCCAGCACCTAACCTAGACCATCCAAAGTCTTGAAGGGTGTTCTTGATCCCCACAGGCTAGAAACTAGTGCATGATCATCACAAGAATCCATTTGGGAATGAGTTCACCCGATCCAAATAAAAATAGTAGTGTAATAAATAAATACAATAGCCCAACTAAATAAACATTCCAACATGTCATAACCAACTATAATGATCAAACCCATTTTAGTATACATAATCATTATCTATAATCAGGATGAAAAAAAATACATCAAATACAATACTAACAAAAAAAATACTGACTAAACCATGCTAATCTCAAAATCACTTCCAGGCAACCTCTAATTTCTCACCACGACCCAACTCACCCCACACTGAATTCAACAAAAAAGGATAGATGAAAAAAATCTATAACCTACAATATATATCCACAAGTTATAAACTAATTTGGTTACCACAACCAACCGAAACAATGAACTATATTTCATATGAAAATTCATCAATGATAGTTTGAAATTAATGTAAGATAGTAGGATTTACACATATATCATATGAAAAACCGAATATTCCTAAAACTACTTTTCAAAACATTCCACTTTTTTTCCAAACCAAAAACAGTGATTTAAAAATTAATACATCATTCTAATCCATTTTAAAACAACACAATCATTTAAATTTCAAAAAAAATAACTCATTTTTTGATGTAAATAAAAATTTTCAATTTAAAAAATTTCACTAGGTGAATCCATCATTTAAATAAAAAACCCTTTGTTAAATCAACATTAAAATCCCAGAAAATTTTCTTTAAATTAAAAATATGTTTTATAACATATTTAAAAACACATGTTCACAAGGCAAAGACATAACAAAAACTATGGATAAAAACAACAGGTGGAAACCAAATATATCACAAATCACCTAACAATTCATGAAATGAAGGGTTCGACAACAATGAAAGAAATTGAAATGATACAAACAACCACTATATAAAACATCCATGAATCAATAATAGCTAAAAAATCAAATGTGTGAAGGGATATACAATAGAGTCCCTGATATACAAAGAAAATAGCTATATAAGATTATGAAAACCCATGAACTAGATAATGGAATGCACTAAAGTTCAATATATAAGTCATACAACTATCCCACACAAGCCACATTTTGATGAAAACACCCCCTGATCTATATAATCTTGGAATGTATAGAGGGGAACTAGAAGTGTGTGAGCCAATTAGCATAAATAACGAGAAGTCCCACTTGGTTCCTAAGTTCCTGTGACCAATAATGTAAAGGAGGAATATGAATATATAGGAAAATAATACACAAAAGGAAAAACCAAATCTACCCTCACCCCTAAAATCCATCAATTAATAGCCATAGAAAAAGGTACCCACGGAATAAGCATTTGTTTCCCCTACATGAGGGACAAAACAATAATTGCATTGTGATCAAGAAACCACAAAAAGTAAACACAAAATGAGGAATTAAGGGGGGTATTTCACATCAACCATTATAAAAAAGGTTCCCACTGGGAATTTATCATTGAAACATGGATTATAATTCCATATTTTTTCAAATTTTATAAAATATCTTTTCAAACACCATTTGGAAAATGATGTAAATCAATCACGCATTTAAACCATTTCAAATTTATCTATTAAAACATATTCTTACTCTTTGAAAACCAAAATGGTGCTAAAGGCCACCCATTTCCATAAAACCATTTCAAATAATCCATTAAGTAATTTTTAAAAGGGTTAAACCACTCATAAAATTAAAATTACCTTTAAAATACATTAATGAACGACTTATTAAAACACTTGGAGGTTAACACAACACATTAAATTTAAATTACATTTAAAAAATTGTTTTCAAAAATTAAAAAAAACTCGGTTAAAATTTAATGAACTCTATGGAAACCATCTCTAAAATACACATGGACATTTCACAGAAGTTTAGTGAATTTATGAATTTCATTTAAAGCGTGAAAACATGTAATTGACATGAAAACCCATTTGTTTCAAGCATAAAACACCACTAATTACTTTAAAATAACCCTAATGATCTCACATATAATCACACATTCAAATAAAAATTATTTATAATGAGAAAGAACACTTTGAATTCTAAAATTAATTAATTGCATAGAAACACCTACATGGAATAAGATGAATCCATGTAAAATGATTCAAAACCTACACCTTCAATGGATACCACACCTATAGTGATAGAAATGGAATATAAAAACTATATACACCAAAAAAACTCAACATCATATCCACCTATAACCCTAAAATTTTGTACAATATATTTATGGTTCAAGAGGAAACCGAAAGTGAGAGATAATAGAGATGGAACTGAGAAATAGAGAAGGATCAAAAGAAATACCTCAGATTCAGAAGAAAATGAAAAGGGAATACCAAGAAGAGGAAGAAGGAAGATATTATCTTCATCTCCAAATGGTAAACCAATGTAAATGGTGGATAATAGGGGTGAAACCCCTCTTAATTCGAGAGAATATTTTGGGAATTCCACAAAATTGTAAAAATTTATACAAGTCGCACAGTTGAGAAACATGGATTACTAAAATATGCACCATCTATACACTAGGAACTACAAAGGCTATGAATACTTTGTATGGTTCACCCTGGTCACCACATTTTTAGAAAAAACCATGCTCTAACCACGCCATTCTGTACTGCCAAAAAATAGGGCCCAACTACATGCTTTCCATATGGTTTACCAAAACATGTGCTAGTCATGCACCATGACCCAAATGTCCCAGGGAACTCATATGTATTCTAATTATCTCTATATAGTTTTAAAACCCCTTTGGAATCTATGAAAAAAATAATTTTCAAAATAAAAGGACCATCCACATGGGTACTGCATGATTAGGACTAACTATACTGGCTAACTGTGCTCCTCTAAAAATCCTTTAGAAACATGAAATTACATTTACAACCAAAAAATCTAGAAAAATTCTCAAGAAATGGTAAAATATTACAAAAAATATGAAATATTTTTTTTCCACAAATATTATCATCTTTTATCATCTTTTCACTCATTTTTTATGATATTTCATTGTTACCATTTTTTCGAGTATTAATTATTTTAATTTATTAATCAGGTTTTATCATGGAAGATCTATTTATTGTGAATAATATATAGTTCCATTATATATTGAATTATTTTAAAGTTATAAATATAATATTTTTTTATTATATGAATTTTTATAATCATTCAAAAAATTTGAAAATGGAAAATTAATCAAATCACTTTGTCGAGTTAGTAGGTTGTACGTATGGATGAGTAACATTATCCTTACCTTAATGGGTGAAAGGGTAGGAAAATTGATGATATAATCAATTTACAAAATCAATATTATTTCTTATGTATCATATATATTAATTTTTTACTACCTTATGACTATCTATATGATTCAGTGATGGAAAACAAATTACAATGGTTTATGAAGTGGTATTACGTTGTAAACATGAGTGGTGGTTTTCTTTTCCATTTCACATATAATATTATGGAATAATATTATTTTATTGACATAAATGAAACTCATTATATTTTTGGTACTGGTGTTATTCTATTTTTAGTTCTAAGACATATTTTAAGGTGGTAAAAGAATAATTAAAAAATATAGATCTTTGTGAAGACAATTACCTTCTATTAGAAGAACCTCCTTTGGATCTCATATTAAGGACCATGGGTTTAGTCTTTTGGGAAGAAATGAAACTGAATAATTTGTATAATTATTTTAAGGAGATATTTTTGTAGGTTTTAGTAATGCTAAATTGTGTGAGAGGTGTGAATAAGTGATGGGAGGAGTGCCTGTTTAAAATTGAGGTGAGTGGAACACTTGTATTTTTTCAAATTTTTCCAATAATTCCATTTCAATTTCGTAAAAATGTGCCTAAAATGGTTGATATTATAAAGGGTAAACTTTTATGGTCCAAATAAAACAAGATAATTGACTTTTTTCATTGTTTAGGACATTTTTACCCTTATCATTATAGATTAACACCCTGATAAGCCTGTTTTTATCATTCTATCGTAATTCATTTTTAGATTTTTTACTATTCATTATGAAAAAAATTAACTTATTAGATAATATTAATTATTTTTATTAAAAATATTGAATCCATTTAATAATCTCTAATTAATTTAATTGGAAAATTTTAATTTAAAAATGCCAAAAAATCTTGTTGAAAAACGGTATTTCGGAAAAAAAAAATTTTACCTTTAAATGATATTATATTTTTCTCAATCATATATATAGTAAAAAATTATTTCCACATAATATAACAAATTATTATAAATAATATAAGAAATATTTAAATACTATATTTTCAATTAATCAAAAAAATTATTTCTATGGGAATGTTTCAAGAACTCATTCAAGAATTATTTTGACTAAGTAAGTTCAAAATAGATATTCATCATATAAAATTATAGTATTTGATCAATGGAATATTAAAATTTTTATTATATATTATTTTAATGGAAATTTAATATTGAATTACAATAATAGAGGCTTGGGTGTTTCATTTCAAATTGAAAATGGTATTTTTCTCCATAAGTATTCTAGATATCTTTTAAATAATTTTTTTATCTATGATAACATATGATGATGTTAATTGTGTATTAGTGGGGACATGATCAAATGATATCATCATTATTATTTTTACGTATTATTCATGATTATGATTATAACATTTTTACTAAACCCATTTATTTTCCATGGGTTAATCTATGATGAAATGTTTATGAAACACATTTCCTTTACATGGGTTGTTATATGATGATATGATGAATCTTTTATGAACTTGTGGAACAAATATGAATGGATTTTTATAATATGATTTGTGGGACTATAAAAATATAGCACTATAATGACTTGTATAATTATGGATATCTAATAAGATAATAAGAACTGTCTTGGGGTGTGAACTAAGTTCAGTTAGAGACTATGTCTATTATGATAGTCTTGAGAGTAAACCTTGACTACGGATATTCAAGAATAGGGAATGAACCCAATCCAAAACGATAGTCTTGTAAGTGATAATTTATTATGGGTATTATATATTTGGGAGTAAAACCAATCTCATATGATAGTCTTGGAAGTGATCAATGACTATGGAAATTATTTTCTATACTTGTGTGTAAGTCACATACTAATGTCTTATTCCAGTTTTATGCTCTCATGGATCATGTTCATTGATTTATTTAAGATTCGTATCTTATTAACTACCATGTTTTAATCAAGGAATCATTTTTATGATCTATTATTTACTAGTTATGGATTTTAAATGTTAATTATGAGTTCTCATTCCATTATGATTATCATATTTCTTACTTATGATAATTGATTGATATCTCTTATGTTTACCCCCATTGAACATCAAAGATAACCTTTTTTATGATTCCATTCCCACAAGTTATGGAGAATGGTTTTAAGTAATTTATTTTGATGAAGGGTGTAAAGTGATAATAACACTGTGAGATATGTTTAGGATCAATTAGGAAATGATCTGTTTTATATATCAAGTCTTTATGTAAACTTAAACATTGTGGTTTTTGAATTTATCAAAATTTTATATAATGAGAATTCATCTAATTAGCTGTAATATTTGTGAATGAAAATTAGGGGTCTTTTTTGTATTAGATTATGGTTTATCTAATCTTTTTAGATGAGAAATAGATAAATTTGGTGAAACCTATGGGGATAAGTATAAGTATAATATAATATCCTGAAATTTTTCTAAGGAATAGACGTTTTTCTACAAATTCATCTGTATCAAGATACTACAAGTGTACATGGTTTGCGAATAGATGTATCTAGGGGTAATAAACCCAAAAAAATATTTGGTTAATAATATTTTGGCCATCATTAGGGTTTACATTAAATATTCCCTTAATATGAACCTACTTTAACACTCTCAAGGGATATGCTTAGTGAAATGCAATTTTATTTATAAACCATTATGAAGGGTTTGAATATATGATAACCATGGATGAACTAGGTTAAACCTAATGTGTTATATATTATAAATAAAATTTAATTATTTATACATTATATAAATTAATTTTCAAGATATATCATTATGATTATAGTTTCATAAACTATGTGTTTTGGTTTTAGTCAATGGATAGAACCATGAGGATTCATTCCAACACTGAATGTGATACATAATGGAATGATTATCCTCATGAAAAACTAAATAAAATAGGATATCAAAGGTGTAACCTTGTCCTTAGGTCTAATTAGATATCATGATATATTATTAACAACATAAAATTTGGTGAGTTTAGTAATGCATAAAATAATAGGAAGATGTAATTTTCTGGAAGTTCATATAGTAACGACCATAGAAAAATGGATGTTTAATTTTCTTCAAGTTGTGAATATTGTAATAAGAACCTACGAGAATGTCTCAATGTATGAGGAAGATGGTTTATGTAGGGAAATAAAGGGAGTAGAGTAATTAATTTTAAAGGAATTCAATGTCTTATATGTGGGAAACTTTGGAATTATCAATGTTAATGACCTAATACAAGAGAAAACTCATAGGAAAAGGAAGGGCATATGTTACTCCAATCATAGATGTATAATTATTGATGTATTTTTGTATTGAGATTTTAGACTTATGTAATAAAATTATTCTGTCAATGATACTTTTTTATAAGAATCATGAAACATATAAGGATTTTTCGATATATTTTTTTCATTAAATATTTTCAATCATATATTGAATGGATTTGATAACGTAGAAAATTGATTTTATGGTAAGGTGATATTTTATGTAAAATGCATTATTGACAATAAAATAACCCCTAATATGTTTTCATTTTCGAGATAATATTTATTACTTGAGGTAGTATATTATTGATATTGATATAATAAATGGGATAGTATTATTGACTTTAGAACTAGTTAATAATTTGATTAAAAATTGGTTATATTATATTTGATAGAGTTTACTATATTTTATTTATTTACAGAATATATTTGGTAATCAATGATTTTATATGAAATAATTAGAGAGTTAATTACTAGAAGCATGCATGTTTTAACAGAGGTTTTATAGTTATTTGGTTTATTTCCATGTATTAGGATAATATATGTTCAAGGTATTCACATATTGACTTTGTGACGTTAATAGATAATTTATGTTATTTGAGGGATTAATGTTCTGTTAATTTTAAAAATTTAGTGACCTTGTGTCTAAATTTTTGAATTTTGAATTTGGTAAAACCTATTTTTGAATAGTTTTAATGTAAAGAATTTATGAAATGGTCTAAGTTAATCTTTGGGTGTTATTTTTAAGTATATAAAGATTAACATAGGATTCATCCATATTGGATAACCTCAGGTAAAAAATTTGGTTTTGGTAAATATATAGAGATAGGATAAATGAATTTTCATTATTTTATGGATCTTATGATCTCTAAAAAGTTCATTTTAGTGATTTAGGAAAGAAAAATTCATCTTTAATATTAATTTCATGAAATATAAGATGGAGTGGAAATTGATCAAAGCATGACTAAAGGATGAAATTTTGTATTTAAAATAGAAACAAATCAAGTAATAATATATTCATGTGTTCTATATCATTATAATAAAACAATGCCTCACCTTAAGGGAAATTTTTTTAAAATAAAAAAATTAACCTTTTTTCTTTATTTTTAAAAAAATGATGGTCTTTTAACCCCACACTGATTTATGGTTTTTTGGTGAGAAAGTTTCTCAAGTACATATTATCTATCACCCTATATTAGTCCTTGGACGTTAATTTTATACTCTATTATATTTAAATTCCATATAATATTCCCCATATCTATTAACCAAATTATGTGTTATTTTAGGTATGTTTTTCATTTCCCACATCCCATTTTCAAATAACATTTTATTATCCCTCTATATAATGTCATTTTTCAGGAAATTTATTTAACAATATTAATAATTTTATGTCCAAGATAAAAATTTTAGGGTGAAATTTATTTAAGGGGGAAGAATTTAAACCCCCATAAATTTAGTTTAAAAGAATAATAAGATTAGTATATTTCTTAACAAGCAACATCTAGTTTTACAGACGTTCTAATACACTTTGGAAATGTTATAATTTAAATGGTACCATTATAACCTAGATGTTGAATTAGTGGGTGTAAATATGATTAACCGCATTATGAAATTTATGTATAATGGTCTTAATAAATAAAAAATTAATGATAAATTCTTTAGTAATAATCACTCAATTATTACTGATGTAATTTTAGGTATTAAAATTAAGTTTTCATACCACTACCAAGCCCTAAGGCTATAAATTTTTATTTATTTTTCCCTTTATTAAATTGATTTTAGGTGTGAAGTTACATTACTTGTAATCCCATATGAACTTAGGCCTAATACATGACCATTGAAGTCCCAAGATGACATCGTAGGATTATACCCACCTAGAATGTATATTTTTTACAAACTCCCAAACAGTACAAGGATATTTAGATATAATTTACCAATATAGGGATTAATATTTTGTGGTCCTAATGATGCATTACATACCCTCTCATTCATCAATTTTTTATACCCTTATGAACTTGAGATTAGATTCTATGAATACCATCTTGTTCGTCAATATTAGGTATCATCCAAATATCTTCCAAGACTATTCCATAGAGACTTCCCTTATTCATGTTCATCTATGCATGTAGTCACTATTATTTGGCCTATATCTTCCCTCTCATTCTTCTGGTGTGAGGTTGGTGCTTCACTATCCATCCATCATCTAAGAAGGCCCACTGTCTGGCCGGATGCATGCACTTAAAGAAAATTTATTACATTCGGTGTCTAGAAATTATAACTGAATTATATAATTTCTTTAAATTTTAATTTTTAAATTAAAAAAAAAATATGAAAACATCATATAAAAATTAATATAGGGTTACATTTTGGAATTTTCTAAAAAGATTTATTTTTCATTAAAGAGTGAATATACCGCTTTTTGTAGAACTATCATTTCTTTTCATTGAATCAAGTGATTTTAAATTCGACTTATTTTTATAATTTGATCTTAATGTAACATAAGTATCATTTAATTACAAAAAATATAATTAATTACATATTAATCAATATTATACTTCTTTCTAGAAAAATTTCTTTTTTGTGTTTAAAACACATTTTTTCTAATAACTATTTTTATCTGAATAATGTATTTTTATTATAATTAATTAAATAAATATATATTGGTAATTTTGTTTAATAAAATATGTAGATTATATATTCAATAAAATTATTTTACATTCATTTTATGGTTTTTACTTGTCATATAATAAAAAGACAATCAATTTTTAAGCCTAAAAATGAATTTTCATAAAAAATCATTGTGATTTGCATACATGTTTTAAAATAAATATATAAAAATTATATAAATTGAATATTTTTAAGTGTATTAAATAATTTTAATAATATTAATTAATATATTTTAATAGGGTAAACTTAATTTTTGGTCATTTTTAATAATAACAATCGTAAATATTTATCGCATATGTAAGGGTAAAACCGGTAAAAGAGGGTTAAAACTATGGGATAAAACATTAAATAACACTAACAATTAACTTTATACTAATTTAAGAGTTATTTAGATGAAAATTTTTATTTATAAGTTAAATAATTTATTTTCTAAGATTGTTTTAAAATTAGGAACCAAGGCTTTACCTTTGTGAAGATAAGATATATTTCATTCAAATTAAAAACTATTTTTTTGGTATTTTCATTTAATGGAATGTTTGGAAGATGAAATTATATTTTTTATTAATCCAAAATCCTATAAAATATTATTTAACTAAAATATTTATTGTACACCAATTTAATTTTTTATTTCAAGATAAAATTATTTTTACTCTTAAATCAGATATTTTTCAAAAAAAATCAAGTGTTTTGTGTTATTATATTAAAACTATTGTCTAGCATGTATATAAATTAAATATTAAAAAATATATTTCATATTTTGAATTATAATTCACAAAAAAAAAATCAATGTCTGATTTTATTTTTTATCAAATAATTAACCAATCATGGTAAAAATCTAATTTATCACAGATGAGGATAAAATGGGTTTAAAGGGCCTTTACTAGAAGATACGGATTAAAATGAATCAAAAAATATATAAAATGTTATTTTTTGAGTTTATTTATACCATATAACATCTTATATTTTAAATTGGGTTTTCTTTGTCCCAATATACATGATTATGAAATATAAATATATATCATTTAATCTTTTAAGTAATTCAAAGTGTCACAATTCCCTCACTTATAAAAGAAAACCGACACCTCTTCATTATTAAAAAAACGATCCTTAGAACTTAGAAAAGCTTATATATAATACCTTCCATGATTCCTTTCCCATTCCCTAATACATATTTTCTTTCCAAAATACTATCCTTTCAATGATTAAGTTGTAAGCCAACTTAGGTCTATAGAATAAGAGATAATAGTCTTACCCAGTTTATATGGAAATATTTTCCGTCTTCAGTGTCCTATAAATATTTGGTATCCATTATGAAATAACTAATTAATTATTTTAATTATTTATAATTTTTTATGATGATTTATCAATAATTTTACATAATAATTCCATCAAAAGGGAAATGAAATGTATTGCTCAAGTGTACTTGTGGACTACCGCCTCTAAGTGGTGATATGATTCATTATCCATCTTCATAATTAATCATTGGATATTATTATGAATTTAATTTCTATAAATTATATTTATGACATAATTATTATAATATAATTATAAAATATTATCTACCTTCTTACATTTCCACTTATCAAAAAATGATAATTTTGATCGTCTATGTGTGTGGGGTACAACCTCCACTATGCGATGTGATTAAATTTTTATTTTTTCTATAAATATATGGTAACAATGATAAATTTAATAAATATATATGATATATATAAAAGAATAAGGTTTCTATAAATATGAATTATTATTAACATTTCTTTCCTTTTAATCTTCAAAAAGTGGAAACATCACTAGTGCGTACGTACTGACTACCGTCTCCATGAAGTGATGTAATTCATTTATCATCAATTCTTTAAAAACGTAGTTATAAAATTGATTATAAGGATTAAATATTATACTTTTGACAATACTAAATTCTAGATATTATTGAATCGTGATCAAAGTACAAGGATTGGGACTACCAAGCTGAAAAATGTAAGAAAAATGAAGCTGTTATCACCTGAAATAGTGATTTTGATAAAGAATTGTTAATAAACATGTTATGAGATATTATAAGTAAATAATATATATTATTATTAATATTATTATTTATAATACTACATTTAATATATTTATAATAAATCAATATTATTATAAAAGAGGTTTTTACACGTATAAAGAAATATGAGACTAGAAGTAAGGGTTTATTGTCTTAAATTGCCATCATTGGAACATTTGTTATGTTATACTACTATCTTATTTAATTAGACGTATATACATGGAATTTTAAATTTTATAAAATTAATATTATTATTTTAATGATATTTTAGGTTTTGTTTTATGTCATTTTTTCATACTTATTATCATTTATAAGATGCCAAATGATAAGGGATTTATGTTTCAACCACATTTTAATCAGGATAGTTTATAATTGAATTTATATTGAGGAAATTATATTATATTTATATAAAATCCCACATTCATTTTATTCTCCACTATTTATTCATCTAATTTTCCATTAATTTTATGAGTTTTATCTCTTTTGTACTTATAATTATTGAGAAAATGGTTTTAATAAACACAAACATAATTTTCACTTTGGTAGGGAAACATTTTCTTCCTGGTCGATGATTTATTTAAAATGTTTTCAATAATGTTTTTACTATTATAATATTATTTTTAAATTAATTTTTACCCAATTTTTAATTTTTATAAAAAAATCAATGGAATCAGCTAATCATTTTTCAAAAATTAGTACATTTAACTTTTTTGAGAATGGGAAAGTAGTCTTTGTTTTAATATACTCGGCATGAAGAGGATTTTCAATAATTATCATTGATTATTTATTTGAGGATTAATTTAAAATTTTCCATGGTTACCATCAAATTAAATTTTTTCTTATTATTCTTCCAATATTTGGATTTTAAATAAGTGATTTCATAGTGAAAATGGTATTTCATCAAAAACAATTCCATGGATATTTTAAAAAAATTTCCTATCTATGGTAAAATCTTTTGATGTTAATTATTACTTATTAGGGATATGATCCAATGATATTATCCTTATTATTTATATTTATTTCTTATAATTATTTTGATGATGTTTTTATGAAACTATTTTATTTTCCACATGTTTTTATATGATGATATATTTAGGAAATTCATTTCCTTCCCATAGTTTATGATATGATCATATAATTTATATTTTATTATTATTTTTCATGAATATGATTGGATTTTTATTATGTGATGGGAGTTAATGGAATTATAAGTCCCTATAATTCATTGGGGAATGATGTATTTCCCATTTTACAATTAAAACTGTCTTGGGGAGTGAACCAAGTTAAATAAGGGATCTAATCTACTATGATAGTCTTGGGAGTAAACCTTGACTAAGGATATGACGGAATGGGGAGTGAACCAAATCCACTTTTATAGTCATAGAAGTGAGACTTGACTAAAGTTGTGATAGAATTGAGAGTGAGCCCAATACACTATCATAGACTTGGATGTGAGTCTTGAAAAGGAAATTATTTACTATGCTTTTGTGTAGGACAAGAACTTATGTCTTATGCTAATATTATAATCTCTCGGATCATGTTTATTGATTTATCATTAATTCAAGTATTATTAATTACCAGGTTTTCTTCAATGACTAATTTTTATGATCTATGATTTAATGAGAATAATTTTCAAATGTTAATATAATGTTCTCATACCCTTATGCTTATCTATTTCCCAGTTATGTTCATTGATTAATATCCCTTATATTTACCCTTACTGGGTATCTGAGCTCCTCTATTTTAATGTTTCATTTCCCCAGATTATGAAGAAATTTTTTAAGTATGGTAAATAAAATAATGGTATAATTTGAGAAGAATATTATGGGATATGTTGAATATCCTTTATGAAATATGATGATTTATGAATCTAGTCACTAAATACACTAAAAATTTAATATTATGGAATGGCTTTTCATGTTATATATTGTATATTTATTTAATAAGATTTAGTATTTATCTATTAAATGTATTGGTTTCTATAAAAACTCATATGATATAAAGGTAATTTTAAATCCAAGTATCTTTCTTATAAACACAACATCTAATGATTTAAGAGCTATTCTTTTCATCAATGTAAAGTGTTGATGCATACTAGAAAACTTTCTATAAGATGTAAATAAAGGCTGAGTGAATTAGGATAAGATGGATATCAGAGTATTTACATAATTATGGCTAATGGATAGCTATTAATGTTTATCGTAAACTAATTAAAAGATTACTCAAATGAGTATATTTATGTTTTCAAAGGTCGAGAAAACCTCCCATTGTTATTAATCTCTATGTTTTGTGTACTCATTGTTAAATAACACATGGATTAAGTCTAAAGTAGAATGATTTTGATGTTGGAAGGTTAGGATATTGAGGTCTCATTGAAAAAAATTCTCTTGGGTTAATATACTTTAATAAATTGGGTCTAATTTGAAGTCATTTCGGATAAATTTTATATTTTCAATTTTCAATTTTAACTTAATTGGATTGATAGAGAAGACAATTGTATCATTTGATAACATCTTATGATTACATAATAAATTATAAAAATTATGAAAAGTGGTTAATTCATTCATTTTTAAGCTTGAGACATGTGCTATCATAATGTATAAGTCATTATAAGGTTGATTTAAACACTATAATAAGGTACTAAAAATCCACCATAAGGATTAGATAGAAAACTTTATGTTTCAAATAATACCTTGTATGGTTTTGATAGACTTTATAATGTTGAGAAATGAAGTTTTTAAGGTTTAGATAAAGCCAAGTAATTTTAAAATATACCTTCAAAGATTGATCTGATGAATTTTTAAATTTAATACCAGGAAGACTAAGGTTTATATAGGTTCCCATAATGTTGATACAAACATTCTAGGACTTCATATGGTTCCCACCATAACGAAACTTTTTAGAATTTCCAAAATATATTCTAAGAATAAAGTTATTAGGATGTTGAAACTCTTGATTTCAATTGATCTAAAAAACACAATCACATAAAAGGGGGTGTGATTCAAGAATGATAATTTTGATAATTTGATCTACTATTAATGGATAAGAATATAAAAGTATATATTAATTTAAGAATTTAAATACCATTCAATTGAAGAAATTGTACAATAATAAGAAATCATATGTTATGGTTATAGAGCTACCTTTAATTAATTAAAATATCAAAAATAATGTTGTAATTAAAGCCACCAGACTGAGAAAAGGGAAGTAAATTTCAAATATGAATTTACGATAAATGTTTTAAACACGGAGCTAAAATTCTAAATTAATAAATTTTGGAAATGATATTTGAAGATATTAGAACTTCTCTTCAGTTTCTAAATATCATAGTGATATGTAATTCAAGATGTATTAAGATAAATAATAGTGAGTGGAGTTTCACTGTTGTATCTATATATTCTAGACAAAGATTGTATAATTTTTATTGAATATACTAATATTGTAATTGAATTTCTATATGTCATGAACTGGTTGATGATGATGTTATCATCAATAGAGAAAGTGAAATGGGAAGACTCTTTATTTGATGAATATGGGTATGTTTTTATATTAATATGATCAAATACAACTATAGAAGTCTTTAGAGTACTTATTTATTTATGGGAAATGTTTAATAAAATAAAATCGCTACTCTTGTCATTTTTTGGGAGATAGTATTTGAGAAAATAAGAATAGAGTGAGGTTTCCATATATAATGATGTTGATGAAAATGAAAGGATAAATTTAAAATATAAAAAAAAATCTATATAAAAATATTAAGAAACTCATTTTATTTTTCCAACATGTAAAAATAAAAATTAATAAGTTACAAAAGAATCAGTGAGAACAGAATTGAGAGCTATATTGTGTATGATATATTGAAAAACTCTTCATAAAAAATGAAACATGATAATTAAATATTATTAAAAAGTAAAGATCATTTGGGTATCAATGTTAAATGACTAATAGTATCCAATAATATCTAGTGTTGCAAAAATTTTAAAAAGATATTAAGGAGGGACAAACATTGTTGAATTATTATTATCTTTATCTTAGACATTAGATTGAGTGATGATATGATACTTTCAATAAGATCATAAGAGATCATTTTAGTTTAGGTTCCCATGTAACTAGAATCAGTGAAATATCTATGAAGCTAGGTTTTATGAATAGATCAAGTTACGTGTTGGAATTTTGGAAGAACTAAAGGTATTGGACAATCTAATTTTTGAGGAAAGAGATAATTCTATAGATGTAGTTACATTATTCTATGGATCATAGATCAAATTTTCAAGTAATTAAAGTAATTACTTTTATATACATAGTTGGAAGTTTTGTAATTAGTATTATTATGGTCATATATGGAATGAAATGTATGAATATTTGATTTTAGTGGGAAGCTAGTTGTATGAAGTCTAGTGAGATACAGGAAAATATATGAATTGTATGTCTCTATAAAGGTGTAGGATTCACCAAACCCATTATCTTCTAGGATTTATTGTATTATAGAATATTTTATTCACATAGAAATGAAAGCATGGTGAGTGGGTTTCCCAGGAAGGGGTCAAACCCTGTCAAAATATATTGTGTCATATTTACTTTCTTTAAATGTACAACTTGTGGTTGTTGTAATTTTTATAAGATATAAATACGATTCATTCATACCCATAATAGGAAATCTGGGATCAAGTACGGGGGTAAAAGATTAAAAAGATAACTTATAATTGGGTATAAATTAGGCAACACCCCCCCCCCCCCAAATGTGTTTACATCTAATCCACCGAACATTTAAATGTGTGTCTCAGAAAAGGTTACCTAAAATTTTATCCATATAATTATGAAATATTATTTTATTTAAATTCTATAAATTATAGATTTGATATGGAAGTTACTTAGATGACATAAATGGTATACATTTCTATTATGAAATATATGAAAATATCATCAAATAAATTACAAATAAAGTGAAATAAATATTCGAATGAGCTAATAAAAATATCAAAAGAGTAAAATAAACAATCACTACTTAAAATTATTCATATAATTAATTTTTTTATAAAATATATTCAAATTTATACATTATATGAATCGACAGAGAGTTATGATGTGAATAATTTTGATGAATCTATTGAATACCTCTACTTGTTTATGAATGCATGAAGAAAATTTCTTGTGAAGTCATTTCATACCTATTTGAATTTATAATATATTTATTTTAGGATAAATCAAAACTAGAATATAATGATTAATAAATACAAGATGAATTAGTATTTTAGTTTCATAAATTAAACTCTCACATCAAGGAGTTGAAACCTTATCATCAATCTTTATATATTAACATAGAGAAAATTTAAATGGCTGATGAAATTTTGAAATTATATGTTTATGAGAATTCTAAATTTTATATGATCAGTTAATAAAATAATTATTATATTAATGGAACATATAAATATTTTATGGGGGTTAATAAGTCTTGGTTATATATTAAATACAAAATAATAAATAAGGTGTAAAATACCTTAAAATAAGTGAAAATTTGAATAATTATGAGACTAGAAAGATAAATAAAGAATGGAATCATAAATTGTATAAATTTTTGGTTGCAAAAAAATATACTTTTTAAAGTTTCATGAATTAGAAGTCAAATTGAGAAAGCTGGAATAGATCAAATATGAAACTTCCCATGTTTTAGATCTAATAAAAAACTAGCACTAATGTGTTTTTGATTTATTTCCTTAAAAGGGACACATATTTGTGGTAAATTGAGATTGAAATCAATTTTAAAAGCATACGTCTCAAGATAATATAAAAATATACCCCAGTATCCAATTAATTTAGTATGTCACAAAACATTGTTTCTACTCGTAAACGTAGAAGACAAAATCAGGAAATGTGTAGAGGGAGAAAAAATCCATTAAACCCACCAATTTATCATGGTTGAATGTGAGAAAGTAAAAGAAATTTATATTCAAAAATTTACCCCAAACATTTGGAGTTTCCACCCAAAAATACTAAGCTGCTACATCTGGACATATTGCATGTGAAAGTAAAAAATCACTTATTATAAGATTTAGTTATATTAAAAAAGTAGGAGTAATTCCATGGAATATTAGAATAATATATCAAGATTTAAAAATTATATAATGCCTTAACTAAGGGGGAGAAAAGATCTAACTTGAGTAAAACCGGATGGAAAGAAGTTGAATACCCAAAAGAAAAAAAATATCTTATAAAAATAGCTTTGAATCAGTTGTATATTTTTTATGATTATTGAAACATTGGTGGTAACTATATTTAAGAGTGATATTATATGTCTACCAAGCACAATTATTATTATATTGAAATAAAATTTCCATAGTAGTAGAATAAAAAAAGATTCGAACGTAATAATAACTCTGGGAATAAATAGAAGAAGAATAATGAGAAGTGTGCACTAAAAAATGAATCTCATAAGGATGTTACACTAGATAGAATAAGTTTCTTAAAATATCGTAATAAATTACATATAATTGAATATTTCAAAATGTACATGAATATCTAATCAAAATATAGTAATATGGAATTAATTGAAGATACAATCAAGGAGAGGTACAATAAGATTGGCATGGTTGAATAAATCCTCATTGAAGAGGATGAAAGGACTCCCAAAAATGGTAACCAAAAATTTGATAAAGAGATGTGCGGAAGGTGAAAAAATACTTAATATAAAGCAGTCATATATTTAGAATGGTCTCTTAAAAATATTCTAATAATATACAATGTCAAAGTACTAATGACTCTGTGTTATATTAATAAAACAATGAAGAGAGACTTAACACAAAAGGATAAAGATAATAATGTACCCAATGATATTTTAATAATATATACATATCAATTGTAGTTTTCTAAGATGATGTTAAAGTCTAAAATGAGTGAATATTTGTTTAATTAAAAAGTGGAAATTCCTTTGTGAGCTAAGAACAAAGATAAAATTAATAATTAATAAATGCTTTCTAGAAAGGTTCATATTTGGAAACCTAAGGAGAAAGTTATCTTGATGAGTTCTCAAAGTAATAAAGCTATAAAGAAGAAACTTCTTAGGTGGGTAATTAAGTCTTATACCTACTTATACCACTACGGATCTTGTAAAATCTCACTTCCGTCGAATATAAATATGTAAATGCTCAAAGGTAGGTAATTTAAGGTGATAAGTCAATGCATGAAAATTGCCTCAATGTTTTAATGAGTAGAAATCTTGAGGGATAATCCATCATAAAATATTCTAATAGTTATTAGACCTAAATTCATATAAATAATTCATAGAGAATATTCCTTGAAGAACAATCAACCATTGAAAAGTATGGATGAATCCCATTTATGGGAGATACTGAACAAGGTAAAGTCCTAAGAGATTTATTTATTTCAACTAAATCTTGAAATCTGGATAGCATTGAAGAAAATAAAACCATGATGTATTAAGATCAATTACTGATGTTTATTCTTATATATAACAAATATAGTATTAAAGTGGAGTGAATTTTAAGATTATGTGGAGAACATAATTTTACATGAATATTTTTTTATGTGTTCTTTCAAGTAGATTGAAGTATTATTAAATTTATTGAAAACCTACTTGTATAGACTAAATAATTAATTCCAATTGGTACCACATTGTGAGTGTATATATAAATCTTGGAGGCTTTGGTAAAACTTGTTTCCTTCAACAATTTAATCTAAATGAACTTATATTTTCATTACATAAGGTTCATTGCTATGAAACATTTGGTTCCACCCTTCTCTAATGGAATCACTTGAGCATAATGGATCTGGAAGAACAAAATGGGATATGATGATTCAAAAATTCATATGAGTACATGGGAAAAAATTCATTGAAATTCCTCCCCATGCGTTTATGGTATGGAAAAGGGGGTAGAAAATTATTTTCCTCCTTTTAATATATTATCATAATGGGGGAGAGGAAAAGTGTACTACCAAAGAGTTAATGAGAGGCATTTATTATATTTATAATTTTAACGTATTGAAAGCAAAACTAAAGGGGGTGTGAAGTTCCCATTATATGTTTTTTTTATTTTTTATCAATTATAATTTAAATATATGTGTTTAATATCATGGGTGGTTGAGTAATATTCCAACCAAATAAATTTTAGAAAGTGTTTCCTATGGATTATGGGTAAAGTTGTGAAATGTTTTCAACCATAGGATGTGAAAAGTAAAACCATTATTATGGAAATGGAAATGAAAATATAGTGTTTCTTTGGGAGTATCCCAATATTAGATATTTGATAATTTTGTCCTCCAGTTAAAGTAATGTGTTGATTCCAATGACAACATGGTCTACAGCAAGGTAATGAAGGCTGAGTGATGCAGGCTCATATGTCTTCTAGAGGAGTATCGGGATGTTTTTTTGGGTAACTCATAAATTTGTGTTCAATAGATCTAAAAGATTTCTCAAATGATAATATTTAATTGTTTATATGTGAAGAAACTATTAACACATGATTAATCTTGAATCTTGGTGTATTTGAAGTTATATAACACATGGATGAAGGTTAAATTTAACTATGTTAGGAGATGGATTATAAAGGAAGTGAGGTTCCATTATAAAAAACTCTCTTAATTTAATATATTTTAATTCTATAGAACTAACATTATGTGATTTGGAATTATTATGATATTTTATAAATTAATTTTTAAGTTAATTAGATTGATGATGAAGGCCTCAACATTAATTAATAAATTCCATAGATTATTTGATATATTTTGAGAATTAAGAAAAGTATATATATCTTGCCTTTATATGTTTAAGATGGAAGTTAGAATAAAATATAGAAAATTCTTTATATATTTGAGACAACAATTGGTGTAAGGTTCAGATAACCCACTATAAGGTTGAGAAAACTAATAGTAAGGTTTATACAACACATTTTCTTCTTTAGATAAACTTTATATTGTATGGGCATAATGTTTGTAGGGTTGAGAAAGTTCCATGTAATGTTAATACATACCTAAATAAGGTTGACCCTATGATTTATTAAGGCACAAAAAATGAATTTTAATGTTTAGATAGGTATGTATAATGTCATATAAAAAATTATATATATTTTCAAGGATCCATTGGAAAATTTATGAGAATTTTATGAATTTATATTATGAGTATAATATAATCAGGATGATTCCAAAAGTGTTCTTCATTGATCTAAACATCACAAACAACTTAAATGGTGAGTGATTGAACCCAAAGAATTATTTGAAGTTTATATTCAATCTATGGAGAATAATATCTAAGAAAAGGAAAATTCTAGAATTTACATATAGTTCCAATTAATAAATTCTAAAATAAGATGAAATTAAATACTATGGTTACTAAGCTGAATTTAATTTCCTAAAACATCATAAAATGTTGTGATTAAAGCTATGTGATTGGGAAGAGTAAGATAAAATTATAGGATGGATTTATAAAAACTTTTTTTAGAATGAAGGTGAAATTTCATATTAATTAAATCTATAATTGGTTTTTGGAGATGTTGGAGTTTTACATAAAATTTAAAATATCTTAATGATATGATATTCAAGATAAATGAAGATGAATAAGAATCAACAAATTTGCTATCTGGAATTTATATATCCAATACTACATTTTTATTTTTTAAAATTGAATTTACTCATTTTTTAATTAGAGTTACTCACCCCGTTAGAAGGTGGAATATGAAGTAAGTTATAGTCAAGATATTAAAATGATAAGAAGTGTCATTTGATGACTGTGGAAGTGTTTTTAGTCAAATATACTCAAACTGATCTATAATATTATTTAGAATACATAATCACATTATATAAATTAGGAAGAAATGGTGATGGATAATCCTGTTATTTTAAAAGATAAAAACATTGAGGAAAAAATAATGGAGATCATTGGAGACATGCAAATAAAATTATGTTGAGGAAAAAAGGGTTCAACAGTATGAATTCTAAATGATTTTTTATATCAAAATATACAAAATACATTTTGGTTAACCTACTTATAAACGTAAAAAAATTCTTGAGAAGAGAATATGAGAGTGAAAAAATAATTTTCCTAATTTGTATGATATATTGAAGAAATTTTAATAAAGAATAAACTAGATAATCTAATATTATTCTAATGTAAAGAACATTTGGGTCTCAAGGATAAATGAATAAGGGGACCCTACAATATCGAGTATCGTAGAAGTTTGAGAAAAATATATTGACAAGATACTAATACTATAGTTATTATTCTTATCTTTATGTCGATCCATTTAGAGAGTAATGAGATAATTGATTCATTATGATCAAAGGATATCATTTGAGTTAAGGAAATGAAAAAAGAATATTTAGTGAAATATATGGGATGTTTATCTGGATTCATAGACCATGTTTGGAGTTGGTATTTCTAAAGAACTAAAGGAATTTGAAGACAATTTTTTGAGGAATGGGTTTATTCATTAGATAAGGTGGAATACCTATCTAAATAAATGTTAAAATATACTATGGATAAAATTAAACTATTTTATATACATTAATTGATGCAATAGAACTAGTGTGACTTATGGTTTGTAAAGAAAGAACTTGTTAATATATGATTCTGCTGGGGAGTTTGTTTTGTAAATTTTAGTGATATATTGGAAATTGTATGAACATTAAGACTCTTAGTTGGTGTGGGATGCACTAAACCCATTATAATTTTATATTTACTATAGTTTAGGTTCTATTATTATGGTGAACATCCAATCATGGTAAGTCATAGGTTACCCATAAAGGGGTCTAACCTTATAAAAATACCATTTGTCATTTTTACTTAATTTAATTTCATAGCATGTGGTTGTTGTATATTGGATATGGGATAAAATTGATTCATTAATACGCTAACATGAAATAGAGGTTCAAGTACCAAGGATTAAATGTTTAAAGAATAAATTAATATTTGGTGACCAAAATTGGCAACAGGTGATTCAACCCCCCCCCCCCCCCTCCCTTCAGGTGTTTATACTTGATCCACTGGGAAATTCACATATATTACTCTAATTAGTTTAATGATCATGAATAAACTCAAATACCTATGTTCACTCACTAAAACTAAAATCTTAAATTAAAAAACACTTTAAATATTTATTAAAAGATTCATATTAGAGATAAATAATATTGAATGCATGAACCCTAAAAAATTATGAATAATGATAAAATAAACCTACAAAATAATTACCCAAATTTAATAATTTTAATAAAAAAATTTGTTAACCTCACTATGTTCTCATAAATAATGATAAAATTTATAATTTTAAACATAAATAACATATGTTTTATATCTTTAATATAGATAACCTATGATATCAATCTTGAAGAAACTCTTAGATTGAATCCAATTTATTTCAAACTACCATTTTCCACCAGAATAATGATGAATTTACTGAAATTTTACATCAATGTAAACCATGATATAGACATTATAACCATTTTCTATTGTCTGAAACTTTTCTATTAAAATTTCCAGTCTCTATAAATCCTAGAATTTTACAAATATTTATTATCATGGTTTGAATTTAATATCTTTCAGTATTTAGAAAACATGGAATGATTATAAAAAAACAATAAAATGATTCAATCTCTTCCTCCATTGGGAACAATGATCAATCTTTAATTATTTAGTATTATATCAGGATTCTATTCAACCTTCATTAACTATCATACATCATCAACTACAATGTGTTTGTATACCCTGGTTTTTCATTCTTTAATTGATTCGCCTTTATTCAACATCAACAGAACTCCACATAATGTTTCCATAATATTGTTTACGTTTCATAAATTTATTCATAAAAATGTTTTATGACATATCAAATACATCATGGAATTCTATATCCTATAAAAATATGTCATTAAAAACTACTAAGTGACTAAAATAAAACAAAAACACTTAAATACTAAAACAAATTAAATTTTCATGCTAAAAATAAAAATAATTTCTAATAATATTAATCAATAAATAAATAAATATTATTGAACTAATAGTTTTTTTAAGGATTATACTATTTTAAATTATTTTAAAAATAAAACATTAATTGCACAAAATTTTTCAAATATAAAATACTATAACACTTAAAATAATTCTTACTCTAATGAATAAATCCCCATATCATCTCAAAGAGAATATATCATATTAATATTCTAAATATCATTTTTAATAATATAATATAATTAAAAATAATAAGTCTATTTTCAAGAATCAGATGAAAGTTTCTTTTCAACTAATCACCATTAAAGAAAATAAATCAACCAGTGTTTCACTTTTTCTTACAATTTTTATTTAGATTTATTTTGAGATAGGACATCCAATTATTCATTTTATCAAAATACTTTTAATTTTTTTCTTTTAATTCATTATTAGGGACTTAATTTACACAATATGTTTATTTTCATTTCTTTTATTTTTTTTAGAAGGAATTAATGCACGGAAAATTCTCATATCAAACAAATTTGATTTTTCAAAAAACATTTAAAAACTATTTTTTGTAGTAATATCATGATCATAAGTTAATTTCAATGGTTCTTTATGAATCCAAAATTTCTAGGTAATTAAAAAAATGTATACAGCCTCAATCTTCATCATTAATCTCTTCATTACACTATTTTTTATAATTAAGGAATGAAAAGGTAATGTATGTGTTTCATGGGAAATATTACATCTATGGTTGGGAAATAATGGTCCAGTGAGAACTAATGAGTCTATCCTCATTAACATTTAATTGAGATACTGCGGTTAAATTATTTTATTCACCTCAGGTTCACCATTTGTTTCTTCCCTATAATCTCCCAACAGTTCCCACATTCATAACTGAGATTGGACCTACATTCCAAAGGTATGTGGTTAGTTGGGGTTTCAAACCCAATGACACTTAAGAACTCACAGTGGTCAAGATGATGTGAGTTCAGGATCATCACACCCTTTATGAGGATGTTTTTCATACTCTAGGACTCTCTTATAGATTTAAGAAATATTTTTGAATCTCTTCCTAATCCCAATGTTGAATTAATTACCCTAATAAAATGATGAAGTGTTAAAACCTTATATATATCAAGGGGGAACTATTAATGTGAACATATGTATGTATCCAAGGTTATTTATTAGTTTCCCATTAATGGTTAACTACTTATATTTCAAAGACATATAACTAGGAAATCCATAGTTTGTTTCCATCAATGGAGGCTATTAATATATGTAGGATTGGATTGAACCTTGATGAGTTTTCCTACATATCTTGTTTATAATAGAAATAAAAATCTCCATAGTTAATTTAATCTGTGAAGTTCAATTTCATGAAGAAAAGAAATATGTGAGGTCAAATAGTCATTGAGTGTTTGAGCTCGAGCCTTAGGGTTCCATCCTATATATCCTAGTTCTGGTAGGAATCTGATTCATCAATGTTTGATAACTCCCTTGGGAATTACACTAAGGTGGATTCCATCATATTGGCATAGTCTTGTCTTGAAACTAATTGTGTATTACACATTATGGTGTCCTTGGATGGTGGAGATTCATGATGTAAATTATATGACCATTGAAAATCCCTAATCCCACGTGATCCATTCTTTGTGTGATAAAAAAGGGAGAGAAAGTAATATTTCTCATTATATATGGATGTGTTATTTATGCACTAGGGAATCCCTTTGTGTGTTTGATATAGATCTTGATCCTTAAAAACGTTTCCTACATATCCAGTATATGGTATGAATCAGAGTCATCATAGTTCACCTATCTTCTCAATCTGATGGTTGATGAGAAAGATTGATCAACCTAACGGAGATATTGGGCCATTATGGTTTGAATATCGAAGACATGGGTGTAATTTCACAAAAGTGGATTCCCATTAGTGCTCAAGCCTTAGAAAGGAATCATGTGTATCATATTAATGGTAGTAATCAGAGTTCTTATAGTTCAGTTTCATTGGGGATTACGTAACGAGGTCCACCGAGTAGGGTTATCATGTTACGGGGTGTCTTTGTGACAAGTCATCATTGTCTACATTTCATGTCTAGGGTGACATTGTGACATGTCTGAGTTTATCTATACATGTTCAAGGACAATCTCATGATCTATTTTTACTTTTCTGAAGTATTTCACATAATATGATTGCAATGTTTGGATACCATCACATGAACTAGGTTTACATGTATGAATATGTATTATGATCGTGGTAGGTGTGTATTTAGGTCATTGTGAGACATGGATGAATTTTCATGGTGCCAACACATTGCTTAGCTGACATGTATGGAGGACATCACATGATCATGGATAACAAACCTGTGGGACTTCGTAAAACATGGGTTCCTTGTTAAAAGGGTATTGTGTGACTTGAATGACATTTCAAAGGGACATCACTCTATCCAAATAGCATGTAAGTGGATTGTCGCATGATTCGGGTGATATTTCCTAGTGATATTGCATTATCTGGGTTATTTGTGTGAAGTGCATGAAGATTAGAAATTTGATCTCGTATAAGCCTCCAATTTTTTGTATTTATTCTATCCATTATTTCATATGTGCCTTAGGTTTTTCCAGTTTTAGCATTTTTTTCACTTTTTTCATTGCATAGCTGACATGCAGGGCCTCCTTCTCCTAATCTATAAAAAATTCTAGAAGTCCTTTGTGTGATCTATATAGTGATATCATGAAGCGCCTATGTTTTCTATGGGATCCTTTAGGTCATTCCCATGGTTATACCTAGAAGAATACGTTTACGATCTTATGACTGGCCACTCTGAGAATTCATCTCTTGCACTCTCGTGAATGATCAATCTAGATTCATTTTTTACTAAGAGGGATGGATTTATAGGCCTCTCCACCTCATTTAAACACTTCCTTGCATAGCATGTATCTGTCATATTTTATTTAAAGATGGTGGAGGGTTTTGATATCTTGTGAATTTTATGATCAAGTTGTGGGTCATCCATTCTATCATCTAATGACATTGACTACGATAATGTTCTTCCTTTTTCCATTTTTATTAGACCTAGAATAATTAAATGGATTTAACCTAACTATGAGGACATGTCAATGATTTTTCAAAAGGTCATTATAATATGTCTAGGGACCTTCATGATATCAGGATTCTATTTTAAAGTCCCTAGTGTTATTGAATATGACATGTCTGGAATCTTTTACGAGACAAAGGTTTCTTTATAATAGAACATCCATAAGATAATGATGACAAGTCAAGGGGTCTCACGAGGTTATACTATATCACAAACAACCCATTGTGAGATCATGCCATCGTTACTAATGGAATTTTTTAGACTATATTGTCTTTTTTAGAGGACCTTTCATTATCAATGTTGATTTCCCATGGCATATGAAAACTTTTGGGTGAATTACAATGTATCCTCTTTCCAAAAAAAGCTTTCGAATTTTCCCTTTTTATTTTCTTTTATATTTTACAATGGATAAGGATCTTGGTAATAAATGTGATTTTTGTTGAATAAAATCATTCTCCTTGTCCATGATGTGTTGCATGACCAATAATAGGTCTGACAATGTCGCGCAAGAATTTTCATTGAAAATCCCTATGTTTCTCTATGGAGCTGAAGGGGTGGCACAAAATCAAAATAACATGTATGCGACCCTTTGCATGATGAAGGTGACATGTCAACGGGCTCTTACATGTCAGGGTTCACATGTCTCCAAGGATCTATAAGGTATTTCAAACCACATGACCACATAAAATTAATATCAATAACCTTATAAGGTATCTATGTTTCACATATTATCATCCTTTATTTTTCATGGGGTTTAGATGATAGTCATGCACTTGTTGGTTGAGAAATTGTGTGATGTAGAGGACATCACTTGAAATCCCTCACTCAATTACCAATTCTTGTTAGGGTGATTTTGTATGAATAAGGAGTTTTATAAAAGAGGATATGTGTGATCTCAAAAAGTTAATGTGGTGTGCATGATTCATTCACATGACCTTACAATGATCATGCATTGGAATGTCCTTTTAAGGTTATGCAATATTTGTGTTTTTTGCCACATTTTCTTCCTTTGTATATTAGAGAAAATAGTACACATACATTGGGTATTTCTTCCCTTTTAGATTTGACAATTCTCATTTTAAGGGGCATTAAAACATCCCCCCCCCCCCACCCTAGAAGGGACATCTATAGAGATAAGTGATTGGTTGTGATGAAAGTAAATACCTCTCTACGTCTTTTGGATTACCGAAATTCGGTGTCTTGGGTGAAATTTGGTCTTCTGGGTGGCTGTTGGTATTCTAATTAATTCATTATAAATAGTATAGTAAAGGGGAGAACATTCACTTGTTAATCCAACATTCCAAATATCTTTAAATTTTGTTTCCATCATGTGACCCCTTCACAAAACCTTCCATGAGAACTGATCGTGAGACCTCTCCATAGAATATTTTTATGAGAAATGTTTTGTGAGAACTGTTCACAAAAACTAATTTTCCATAGCACTTCCTCAAAAAAACACAAATAAAATGTCCTTAATTTCTTGACATTTGGACTATGTCCTTGGAATAATTTCCATATTGTAGTATTTTCATGACCTACTAGTTTAGTCATATGACAACATGACTATCCTTCGGATCACGTGACCATGTCAGGGTAACCTGATCAAGAGTCTCATGACTGGTTTTGTAGTTGTGATATATCATGTGTGTTATGAATTCTAAAAGGTTTTATTGGGTCATGTGATTCATGAGATGTGTATCTAGTCATGTGATTGTTAATCCCATTATGGGCCATGTGATTCTCATGATATTATAAGAGTTATGAATCCCCTTTGATTGGATTTTTTTTATTGGTTTAACATATGCCACTTACTTTTATTCAGATGGATTCTATCTCTTGTCCATATTCCTTTATGGCTATACAGAGGATCATGATTAATAGGAGTCGTTACACTGACCCTGGGTATCATGTGCATTCTGACAATTATATTTTGATGAGGTTTCTCTAGTCCAAGAATTAAATCTATCATTTACAACACCGGATTCCCCTATATGGATGCATCCTATACGAAGATGTTGTCATTCCTTCTCCTTACTATAATATTACATCTTAATGGGTGTCTGATTCCTTAAATTTTATTAAGAAAAAGGATTATGATGATGGAAAAATGGTTGTAGCATGATCCATGGGGTTTTCTTATATGTAACTTAACTCCCATACGGGTCCAGATGGTGACAATTTCACCCACTAAGACATGTCTCAAAGTTATTCAGGTATATTTATCTCTTCCATGAATAATTTGGGTAGTATCAAGAGATCAAAATGGGAAAGATAAACTGGTTCCAAATTTTCTAATGAATAGGTGTGTCCATTCATGGCTAAATAGAGTTTTTCAAGAAAAATATTTTTTAAATGATATCGGTCATTATCAGGCCGTTTGGGTTTATTAGTCCATCGCCTACCATCAATTGGATCTTCTAAGATAAATGATTAGTTAGAGGTTCCCTTTTACCAATTCATTCCACCTTTCCCATAGTTAATTAGCAATCAGTCTTTGGGACATCTATCGAGTGGGCGGGATTCCCCTAGGGAAATGTACAACAAGGTCCCTCCTACTATAAACATGTAGGATAACCCCAAACAAGCCCCAGTTTTGGAAATAAATATACGCAATATTTTGAAAGATCATTAGGGAGCTGAATGTGCATCGAGTCAACTACTTCAAATACTAGAGTAGAATTTTTCTCTATCATAGTAGAGCTCAGCTGATAGCTATACACCATCACCGGTGCCATTCCTAATAGGTTTGTGACAGTTCCTACTCATAATAGGAAATCATGAGAGACACATAATATTCCACATGATTTTATTGGTTTAGACTGAGGATATCTCAAAACCTTAGGTTAGTGGGTCTCATATCTATGTTCTTTAATATGTGGCTTTTTCGGTTGGAGATACACACTGAGGAATCCGAGTTAGTAAACTAGTAATGATATCTTGACAAAAAGAGGGGATTCTTATTAATCAATTAATTTTAACTCATACATGAATCTACTAGCACATGGGTTATTATCAAAAGTAAAACATCCCATATAGTATTTTTGGCCCTTTACAGTTTTTATTTTCCTCAATTGGGGAGAATTTCCAGTATTACAAATACTATAACACTATTAAGATCATTGATGCCTCATTTCACCCCAAATTAATAAACTTGTATGGGATTAAACCAACATTGTTAGGTCTTGAATAGATTTCTTACACACTAATTGGGTCTGATTATTTCAATATCATACCTTAAATGGCACTAACTGGTCTAGTTGTTCATAATGGTGGTGGGTCTATTGATGAATTGTCATAAAAGATCTCCTGTTAGGATGGAGTTCTAGTAGCCATCAGGGATGAGTTGGTTATTTATGAGACATATACTCTATAGCAGTTCACTCTCCAATTCATCTGTATCTAGTGGGTTTCTACCCTCCCATTAGCTGGTGTGTAGGGAGAGTGACTTCCTGGGTTATCCACAAACTTTGGATGATATTTTCCAGGAAGGATACCAATGATGATATTATCCTCCCACCTATTAGAACCACTATATTCCTTGCTTATGATTATGCCCAGGCTTGGGAATAAGCCTTCCTGGGTGGGGTGCTAAATAGAATGGCCTTTCAATTTGATAGACCATGCCCCTCCCTGTCCCATTAATCCATATCAATAATGGAGATGATTCATGATTTAGGTGTGTCTTTGAGGAAGTTCCCCCATCCTAGGGATGACCATCCCATTAGTGGGGTGAAAAAATTCATAGAAGCTAGTTTTTAAACATGAGAAATAGATTATGTATATTTTTAGATAAGTGTATAAGGTTATTATTCTCTTTATTCTTTATCATCTTTGTAAATTTTTCCCCCTTCTCATGTATCTAGATAAATAGTTTCATAAGATCATACATGGAGTTGGCTAATATGGAATCACATTCACACCTTCATAACTGAGACTCCCCTGGAAACATTTTCTAACCAATAATAACACTTTTTCATCTCTTTCAAGACTTGGGGTGGATGTCTTTGACCACTAGCCATTATATAAAATCATGAAACAAATCCACTTGATGAGATAAGAGTTGTATACTAGTGAGAAGGGATTTCACGATTTCAATTATGGAAGCCCAGGATGAACAAATGAGACAAACTTTAGAGGTATTGTAATGGTTCTATCAGATAATATCTGATCTGCATGCCCAAAAGGATATCTTGACCGCACATATAGAGGGACATGAGGATATTATAGATTGCTCAAAGTATGAACTTTCAAATTAATCACCCTCTTTTGAAAAAAACTATAAAAATAGTTAGTTAGCTATATACTCTAATCGAGACTCTTCGTTCTTGGGAATAAGTAGAAAAATTTGGGTAGCTGAAACTTCAGTGTTGAATCGATGCTTCTTGTCAGACTCATCACAACTTAAAAAATTCAGCTAATTGAATCTTAATTTTTTATGGTAATCAATGTTTTTTCTAGAATCCTTATAGAATCTCTAAAATTTGTGTATCCCTCCATTCACATGATATCAATGAACATATATTTTGAAATTTATATTTCATTGTTATATTTTCTTTCATTCGGGATATGAGTGATATTTTGTTGTTCTAATGTTTCATCAGTCATTATTGGTACCCATCCTTCATATAATATCAACTAAAATTGAATGCATGGATTTTAAAGTTTAAACCATAACATATATTTCTCTATAAATGATCATTATTTCCTTCTAACATGATATTCATCATTGAGGTCCCCTCTTTAGTTATCTTGAGATTACCTTGTTCAAAAAAGCATAACTTGGATAGAATTTATGTCTCAGAAGGATAATGCTCTATCTTTTTCAGAAGTAGGTGGAATTAGTGAGAATAGTTTTATTTTTTATAAATCCATATAATGGTACCCACAAGAATATATATCTTTTTATTTTATTTTATCATAATTTTTTCCAAACCTTCATATAGGGGAAGACATAGCAGGCATGGACTTGGATTTTTCTCAGGATACACTCTTACAAGTTTTCAACCTAAAATATTTTGTGAATTTTTTTAGTTTTGATAACTAAATAATTATTCTAATGTAGTTTAGGTTCTTCTAGATCATACCTTCGGTTGTTGTAGTTTAGGTTCTTTTAGCATGTACTTTCTATTGTTACAATTTATATCCTTTTTGCTCATACCTTATATTAGTGTAGTTTAGGGTCTTTTAACTCATACCTTAAATTATTGTAGTTTATGGTCTTTTAACTCAGACCTTCTATAATTTTTAATATACCGATTGTAAATTATAATTCTTCATACATTTTAATTTCATGTGTCAATGTCATCTTCAATGCATTTTGGAATCATGTGGTATGAACATAGATACACGATTTAGTTTAATGATTTTCTTCTAGAATAATATATCTATGAATTTTAATGTCTTGATTCCATGATTTTATTAATGAATATAGAATATGGGGTAGAAATTTCAGGGAAGACCCAAAAAACCCTTGATTACTAATATATATCATGGAATTTTTGGGGCTCATGAGGATAATATTTCCTTTACTATAAGAAGGATATGAATCTGGTTGTTTGGTCAAATCCCTTATATGTTTATGGCATGGTCAAATAGAGGTTTCCCCACTCTTTTCAAAGGTCCAAGGAAAATTTATGGTGGTATTATTGGATGTGGGTAAAATATTAGGGATTATAGGTCCACCTAGATACTTGGAATATGGTTTGAGTAAGTCATAACCCAAATGTTTGAGTCGAATAATATGGAAAGGGGAAGAAATACTAGGGATGACCCAAAACACACTAAGATTCTAAGTTCCAACATGGGTTTTTATAGGGCTCATGAGGATTGGAGTTCATTTCCTTTAAGGATGAGATACCCTTAGTTTGTAGGTCAAATACCTTATGAATCAATAGCTTGGTCAAGAAAATAGGTTCCTAAATCATTTCTAGGTGATGTGGAATATTTATGGGGGTCTCAAAAATCTATGTTATGGAGATTTGAATGGAGTGGAATATATCATGAAAGGGTTCTGGAAACCTGGGATAATTTATCTTTTAATGGAGAGGCTCAGTCTCTTTCCCTAGTGGTCTCTAGTCACATGGTGTTGGCCCTAACATGTTTTGAGAATGGAGTATTTCATTCCTTCATTTATAATGGGTACTAAACATCATGATGTAATGTAGAGGATGTCAAATCCACTTGAATAGTTTGGTTATATGGACTATACGTCATGGTCTAATGTTCTTGGTTCATAAATAGTGATATTGGACAATCATACCAAGGATAACCCGAACAATTCCAGGGTGTTGAATTTTGACTTGGTGACATCAGGGCTCACAAGGATCAAAAATACCGTTTTGAACGTTATGATACATTTTTTTATGGCCATGGGATCATATTCCAGAGATATAGACATATATGCATCCTCGAATAAAGGGTCTCTTGAATATGGGTATCTTTTTTGAAGGGCCATGGAAGGTTGTGATGATACGCGACATTCAAATCCTGAAGTTTGATTTTTGGAATATATAATATTCAAGAATGGTTCAAGAACCCTAAATGTTGTGTCACCACATATTGAACACATTATAATAGTAAATAGATGTAAAAATCATTACTCTATCTTTATCCTAGACCATGGGGTCTAGATGGAATGGATCGTCATTTATTAAATCCACTAACTGCGCCTTATGAACTTTATCATTTGATTATTTATGCTCGAATTTTTTCCTAAACTCTGGATATGAAGATTTTAGCGAGAAGAGACATGACTTCGGTTCTGGAAACCCTTTTTGGTTTTCATACATCCATGTTTTATGCCTCTTTAATTATTATTTTAGGGAAATTTTATCTCTATCATTATAGGATTGATTTTACTATCACACAAATTTGACCAAAGTGATGTTAGTTTATGGTCATGACACACATGAAACTAATAAAAGGGTCATGTTTCAAAATAGCCTAAATAGGATACTCAAGGTCAAGGGTACTCTAGAATCCTTTTTAGTGGGGGATGAAATTGTTGTAAATCATGGATTAAAGTTCTTGGGTCATAAGTAGTGATATGGGATAATCATGTCGGGGATGATCGAAAACTATCTAACGTTCTGAGTTCTACTAGAGTGACGTATAGGCTCATTAAGGATCAAACAACCCTTTTGCAAGTTTTATGTCATTTTGTTTATGACCATATGTTCATACGAAGGAACCAGATGAATATGTGCATAGTCAAACATATGTTCCCTTGATTTCTGGTTTCCTTTTATAATATCCATGGAAGGTTTTAATGATCCAAGGTACATGAGACATGATGTTTGATTTATAGGTTGAGGTGCTTAAAATATAATGGAAGCACCCCATTTATTGGTTGGCTAGGGTTAGGCTCTTATTATCCTTTGATAAGGAATGATGATGGTAGATGGTGTTCACATATTAGTTTTATGTCGTTGGAATATATTTTCCATGTGATTTTAATGTCAGGAAACTAGAATGTTTTCCTTTAATTTTAAAGTCATGTTGTAAGGATGTGAGAAGTTCCATGTGCGGGTTTCACCCATACATAGAGAGGGGCACGCATATTTCTTTGTTGTGTCTAGAAATGATATTAGAGATCTGAGCATCCCTACATGACCTATGATTACATGAATCAATCCACACATAGTAATAGAATAGGAAAATCTCTATATAGGTCAGACCCATATGAAAAGGGGGAATTGTTCTCATTCATAGTTGTAGCTAGTCCTAGGATTAGAATTTGGGTAGAACTATCTACCCTATAATGATTAGAATCAAGACCCACATAGTTCCTGATGAACCATTCATTTTCACATCATGTGAAAAATAACATAGGATACTCAACGTGAAAAGGGAATATTTTGTCTTGACCGAGGACTAAGATCTAGACTTCACTATATACCTCGTACTGGAGGGAATCAAGCCACATATATTTCTTGAATGGGAAACTCTCTGTGTAGGTATTTCCCAAAGGAAAAGTTAGGTATGTTTATCATTACATATTTTAGTTCTAATTGAGACTAGAGATTCGGATGTCACTACATATCCAATGATGACAGGAATGAATCCATGTGCAGTTCATGAAAATACATGTTGTTTAACATCGTGTAGAAAGGTATAATGGTGTGACTGTTAATGTCTTGAATCAAAGAACATTCTAACCCTATCATGAACTATCATTTCTTGATCATTTGTGGAATCCTTCAATAAAATTCCTAATATCATGTGAGTTATGCTCTATGGGAGAAACAAGGAATGGTAAAAATTCACTTATTACATAGACACAATTTAGGGAAATAACATGGTCATTTTTGTATGCTGTGGTGGCTGGGAAAGGATATAGAATCTAGGAGTATATAAATATCTCATTGGCATGAGAATTCTGAATTAGTTTGTTTTATGAAACCATGTTTTTTAGTGTCATCTGGTGATGACATCAGCAACGTAGTTTAATGGCATATGGTAAGGATGAGGGTCACCTTTTGTGGAAAATAAGTATTTGAAAATTGTAACATAGTATAATATCTTGTGACTAGGATGGAATTATTGTGGTTTGACCAAGATATTTGGGGTTTTTGTGTCAATATTTATCCCACGATGGCTGGAATCAAGCCATGCATAGTTCATAGATGAAGAACTCCATTCATTGATCTGACTCACATAGGGACGGGGGTACTTTATTTCACTTTTTAAAAAATCTAGCTCATGTGTGGTAAATAAGTAGTGAAACAATTCTTCCAATGTAGTTTAACGTCATGTTGTAAGAAAATAATCTGTGTAGTTTTATGTCATGTGGTCAGGATATCTTCTGTACAGTTTAACATCAAGTGATCAGGATGACTTTTATGAAGTTTAATTTCATTTGGTTTGGATGACTTCTGGAAAATTTAACATCATGTGTTCGGGATGAATTTTTCATACATTTTAACATCATGTGACTAGGATTATTTTTTCATGTATTTTAAATCATATGACTAGGATGAATTTTTCATGCTTTTTAATGTCATGCAACCAAGATTAATGTTTTGTTCATTTTAATTTCTTGTGACCAAGATGAATGTTTCATGCATTTCAATGATATGTTCCTAGGATGAAGTTAATTTGTGGTGGAGAAATTTAATGTACTTATTAACAAACCTCACATTGGTGAGGGGTGTGGCATGTTCCCAATCCATTGGTTCTAGTGAGTAATCTCCATTATGATATAACTTATATATGATAAAAGGATTTTATCATTTGGGTTCTATCTTGGGAGGCATCTTAACAAGTATCATTGTGGTTCTGAGATCCAATACTCGTTCTCTTTGAAGGAATAAAAGGATTTTGACCTTTTTATTGAAGGCTCATACAATCTGATTTTGGTAGACATCAAGGTTCTGTAGTGTATGAAACCATTTCTCATCAATCAATTCTAGATCAACCAATCGCTATTTTGATTGATCATAATTTGAGAGTTTTATATGGATGGATACTTGAATTTATGGGAACTAAACTTATATGGGTAACAACGCCTCGGTTCCATACAGTATTGAATTTGGGGTTTCTTGTGTAGTTATATGTGTGGTCATATGGTAGGTCCATAAATCATGGAGGATATTTTCTAGTAAGGGCCTATTATCCTTATTCACCATTGTTTGAAGTATATTTAATAGTTAATTTTTTAAGGCACCTATTTGTCTGTTTTCTACTATATGAGAGTGGGATGATTTATTGTACTCAATGTTGCTCTCTTGGAACAATTTATTTAACTACGTAGCACATAAATTTGTGTCATTTTCCATCAATATCGGGTGAGGCAATCTGGGTCAGGGGATGATATTGGACTTTACAAAGTTGATGATATTATTCATTCCAACTTCCTTGAGGTTTATTTTCTTTACCCCATTTAGAAATCAATTGAATATCACCAAGGATGTAGTTTAACTTATTATTTATGTTAGGGGGTGAATGACCCCACAATATCCATTCCCCATAAAGAAAATATCTAGGAATATTTTTGTGTGTGTTGTAATTATAGGGATTGATAGATGAAGTTTGAATGAATATTTCATGAATGTAATTTCTTAGTGATCTCCATAAGGTCCTTCATCATTGTTTTCGTATTGTAACCAAACCACCAAATTCGATGATACAGCCTGTTCCTATACGAATGACTGTCGCAGGAGAGTATATATACTTCTTCCATTACAAAGAGAATCTATCTTTATGTTTGTCATCTTAGGAGGATTCAATTGAATATAATCTTTTAAAGGTATTTTTTCTCATTTGGCATACCCTAAAGGGTAAAGTTCACTTCGCATCACTGAATATGTTCCCTTCCTTCTCGGTCTTCCAGAAGGATCCCATTTTAGAGATTATCAATTATGGGATCCATCTATCCAGGGGTGGATATCAGTTCATCGTGATTAGTTTATTTTCAAGATGATTGATTTTATCCATGTCATAGATGATGATTGATGATACCATCCTTCATTCTATGATTTAGAAGATTACTTCCTCATAGTTAGGGTTTTCTAGAATTGTGGCTATATTAGCCAATGTATTGGAACAAACAATCTTTGATCTAGATATATGGTACAATATAGGTTCAAAATGGAAATTTGACATATGTCCTTTTATATAGCCAAGTACATGGTCAAATTATTCCTTTTTTATTGAATAATCACCATTTTTATTATTTATCACTAACACTGAATCTCTTTTGATGTTAAGGTGGGTTATATGCATCTATAGGAATAGTTCCAAGCTAGTGATATGGGCTTGGTATATGGACTTTTTATTTGTGAAGCCTTTGGATAGTGAGAAATAGTATAGAATATTTTATTTTCTAATGAAATGAATATAATCACTAATAAAACCTGATTGCATTTCTAGCTTCCAAATATATTGATGATAGTAATTTGGGAGGCACCATAAAAATATGTCTCCCTTGTCCATGGAGTTTAATTTTCATAGAAAACCTTCTCATATAGAATCGTTGTGTACACTGGTGTACTTTCCAGGGCTGGATGTGCCATAATGAAATCATCCAGGGCCTATCCATTCACATAATCATGTGACACAAGCTAAAAATAAAATTTTTTTATAACAAATTTCCATCTGTACAAATTCATAGTTACAATAATTTGGACAATTATGTACTTGAGTGGACCAATATAAGAGACCAAGTGGATTTCATCATGCTGCAAGTGATACCTCAACATTTTTTACATCAAATATAAGTGTGAGGTAGTTCTTCTCAATAATATAATACTAGGATTCTGTACCTAGCATCACATGCATAAGGTTATAGAGGCTTTTATCATTCCCTACATAATTATTCTATGTTAGGAGATATCCAAGTGATTAATTCATGGTGGCCACATATAAGACGAGTTTCCTTCCTTACACTGACCATATCATGAATGGTGGCTGTAGAAGGCACACAGTGAGACTCTAAAATTCTTATAGGAAGTCCTCATCCCATCTATAGGTTATTCCCATCTTTATTAACTTAGTGAAGGGGAGACATTTTCCCACAAGGTTAGATATGAAATTCCGAATGTTAGTGAGGGGAACCTAGATTCATATTGTTTATTTAAAATTATGAGGGGTGAAATTTCCATTATTTCACTTGTATTTTCTACTTTGACCTCAGTGTTATGGTGGTGTACCAAAAATCCAAGTAAGTTTCCAAACCTTTCCTAAAAAGTGCATTTTAGGGGGTTCATCTTAAGACTGTGTGGTCACAACATGTGGAATATTGTTTGTAGACCCGAGAAGTTATGTCATTGTTGTCGGGGCATGACCACTAGTTCATTGACGTAACATTTGGATATTCATCCCAAGAAGGACATAAAGATGTGATGCATGGTGCAGTGATATATAGTTCTAACATTCATTATCCCAAATGGTATAAACAGATAGAAAAACATCCCCTCGTTTTCTCCGAAGGGAGTGGACTCTTCATCCTCATGGGACATTTTTATTTGATTGCGCCCTGAGTACCAATCCATAAATGAAATGGATTGGAAACTAATAGTTGTATCGATCAAGAGTTCTATGATTGGAATTGGAAATCGTCCTCTAGGTAGTGCTAATTAAGGTCTCTAAAATCAATGCAAACCCAAATCTACCCATTATTTTTCTTGACAGGTATGTTGTTGGAGATCCATCTTGGGTAGTATGCCTCCTAGAAAAAATTGGATTTAATCAACTTGTCAACCTATGATAATAAATTAGTAGTATGGGATGGGTGTATCCCCCTAACTATCTGGTTGAATCCAAAATGGTAATCCGGTAATTTTAGATGGTTTATAGCCACATTTGGGTTCAATCCAGGCATTTCTATATAAATCCAAGTGAACACATATCGAATTTGATTAAAAAAATAAATACGCATAACTTTTTCTTTGAGAGGAATGGTGGAGCTAATTACTCTAGACCACGGGTCCTCTTTAATTCCCAAATTTATCTACCTACGCACAAAAAATGGTGGTAAAGAGGCCTTCCTCAAAATTAGAATGTTTGTTCTAGAGTTCAACCACTTCTTTTTTCACCTGTGAGTTTATGAAGTTATTTTGAGATGAATTCGTAAATATATGGAAATAATTATCACAATTAAGGTGAGATAGGACCTAGGAAGATTGATTGTCATCTATTACATCTATATTCATTATAGATAGATTTTGGAGATGATTTTTTATTTTATATTTTATTTGTGGATAGGAGGAGCATGGAAATATAATATTGTGACTATTTCCTCAATCTTATTTATGGGTAGAAAATATTCATTATCAAGAATACTCTATGGATTATAAATAGGGAATTCCCCAATAGATTGGTCTTTGAAACCATTATATTTTCATCCACCATTAGTTATTTTCCTTCCCTTTTATGGAAACATTTCTAAGCATATACAGCATCACAATACTCTAAGGGGGAGATGTCACCATGCAGTATGATGACCTTTCCATCTATGGGGTATTTCAAACACTAGGGGAATGTTAAAGGTATTTCCATGTGGTTTTGATTCCAAGGGCTTCCGATCAAGACATTATAAGTAGTATATTCCTTGAAAACGATGAACTCGGTTTCAAATTTGAGATATCCCAATTGATTTTTGATCTTTGTATTCTTGAGTGGTCTTTAATCACTCTTATCATACCCTTGAATTGTTAGATTTATATGAGATAAGTCCCCTTCACTATATCCCAAAAATCAAAGGGTTTGGATAAGGATGAGTTTAATACCAGTACCATTATCAATCAGATCCATTATAATATTGATGTTGTCAAGTCTACCTAAAACATATTGTGGTATGATGTGTCCCTAGATGACCTCTTCTTGATCCTACTCTGTAAATGAGATGGGGACATGTAATTTTGATGGCATAGTCTCTAATAGATAAACATGGGATCCATATACTTCTATCATAGACTCTTGTTAGATCACAAATATCTTCATGAGTTATTCTCTAAGTTATTTTGAAATATAGTGTTTATATAAAATTTAGTGCTTGGTTGGGAAAATCTCCAGTTGTTTTAGAATGTCATACTTTTGTGTCAAATGTTAGTTCATCCCAAGGTGAGGTTTCTTATTTATATGTGGGTTAGGGGATATGTCCTTTGAGAAATATATTCCAGTTTCTTTTTCAAGGTCTGAGGGATCATCTTTTTAAATGGACCTATTTGTTCCTATATTCCCCATTTTCTGGGATGATAAAACAATCGAATTCCCTCTAGACAATCATGTAATATGACTATGATGGGGTGACTAATGGAGGGATCTAAGGAACCCTTATAGTTATATTGAATTTGATAGAGTTCTTTCCCATGGGTCTTAGAATCATATAAATCCTCAACTGGTATGTGACTGAGATAATGGGTCTATGCATGCTCATATTGTCCTATATATCCTCAGTTCCTATGCATGTGATCTTCATTCCCTATTTACGTATACAAAACTCTTACTCAGAGGAATATTCATCATTGCAAAAGAGTTCTACCAAGTTTATCACATTAAAAGATCTGAATATGATCTCCCAATATGATGAGGGTTTCATTTGTTTGGGTGGTTCTCATGCTTCGAATGTTATAGGGAAAAAATATGAAAGAGTCAAAGCTTATAACAGAGATGAATATGACTCTTCCTATTCTACCTATTATTGTGGGTGGAAATTGCGTCCCCCTCTATGAGGCATATTTTTTAGGACCTCCCTTGTTGACAGAGGTATTATAGGTTTGGGAAGTTCTTCTCTGAAGGTGGAATTATCTCATCTAGTTTTCTTTTGATTCATCTAGTTTTTGATCTTTTTTCCATGCCTAGATGGAACTTTTTTCCAATAACCTTTTTCTTCTAACTGGGAAAAGGTTGTGAATCTCACCTACACCAGGGAGTATTCCAACATAACTTGTCCATAATCAATCATTCCTTGGAGGAAGACTTTGATGATGATGAAACCATCGATAGTGGGACACATCCTTTTATGAAAATGTAAATAGTTGGGGTGATCTGTGAGGTTGACATAATTAGGTTTACAAGGATTCTGCGGCTCTAGTGGGTCATTTTCTATGGCTATAAGGAAATAACTAGGGGTCTTCTCCCTTTAGAAGGAATATGATTTGTTCATATATTCCCTAAATCTCAGGTGACCCCGGTCTCTTCTTTATTCTGGATGAGGGTCATTTTTTTACTACTATCGCTTGATAAGAGTTGTCGGGTGGTTCAAGACCTTCTTGGGTGCTTGAATAGAAAATGTTACTGGTTTTAGGGTAACAAAGCTTGTCACTACCATGAAAATAATTTTCTCTTATGCTGAGGGAATGATTTGAGACTAATCTTAGGTCTACTAAATGGCATATTCTAAATGTTTTACCATTTTTGTAGACCCAAATAATCTATCTGGGTACTTAATCTAGATCATAGGTGTCTATAACTCATCCCAACTATTTTAAGAACAATGATTTAGAAATTTCTTCTATAAGAGAGGTATGATGAGTGAATACGTTAATTCCTTCCATATAGATATGAACTCACACACCCTCTCATTTTCGTTCTACTTGAAATTTGTTAGGTGGAAAATTTTCTCCTCCTTAGTATAGAGATGAAATAGTAATGTAATTAATGAAAAGGTATTCTCATCCTATAATGAATCCTGCTCATAGACTGTTATACTAAAAAAAGGCTATCCCTATCCAATTATATGAAAACACCTCATCTTGGTTACCTCCATTTGATCTCATGGGCCCATCATTAGAATTCATCATGATGTGAAGTGATTGAGATTATGTTCTAGATATCTTGTTTCATAAAAGGTTGAGAATATATGATTCTTCTAATTGGGTGGGGAAAAAATTTCATCCACTAATTTGGGATATTTATTTTTCTTGGTTTTTATGGGTGTGTGCCACCCTTCCATGGCTTCCATTCAAGTATCTAGGGACTCAATGGAATTGAGTTGTTCTGTTGGTACTTCTATATAATTCACCTCTCGTCTATAACTTTCAAGAGATACTTGAAAAGGTGGCCTCTTTTTCATTTCCCACTAATTCATGATCTGTGTGAAGAACAAATCATTTACCAGGTGAGGAAGAGGTCATTGCCTTAATAGAGATAAGTCACCATCATCTTCAAATTCCTCATTTATGTAAACTAGATTGCTAGATCTAGAACCATTCTACCACTCACAAACCACTCTTACATGATGATCGACTCTTTTGGGAGGAGTATTATCTATCTTGGGTTAGAGATGATATATAAGGTGATTTTTTCCCCTGAGTAGCTCCTCATTTATGTGATTGAGATTTTGTATCTCATCCTCATATTTTTTAACTTATCCTCCAAGGAATTAATATTGACTATTTTTTGTGATGAGTGGGGTATGGCTACTTATTTCCCTTTATCCTTGGTAATGGTTTGCCATAGTGGTGGGAATTAATTATTTTGAGGTGCAATTTTTTGGATTCTACTCTGATTTTTGGTACATTCAACCTCAATGAGTGCATTGAGGTCCTCCCCTTAGGGTATATTTTTTATATCACATCCCACTTCATTTGTGTCTTAATATATATAATTTGTTTTTTTAAAGGTTAATACATTCATAAAGGTGTATTGCGATATGTAAGTTATCTCGTTGCTCTCAACGCAATTGGATAATTCTACATTTAGTGTATTAGGTTCATTTATCAAAGCCTTGTACATGTTGGACCATTTTGACTTATAAACCCAGTGTGTTTCCATTTCTTTCCTAGTATGTTACTCCCATCTTGGTCTATGAATAGTTACCATGAGGGGTTTTTTAGTCATTTTTACTAAATGTTCCCAAGATAACAGAGGTTAATATTTTGGTAGAAGATGGATGGGATGTTGACCATCAATATTTACTTCACAACCTGAAGAAGACTGATTCCATCATTGGTGTTGATGGTGATAAAATTCCTCCATCCCTATGGGATGGGGACTATTGAGGGCCTCAATTTTTTATTTTTTGATCGTATTGTTGAGGAACTGGTGATTCTAGTTGAGGATTTGATGACTCTTAGTATTGGAATTATGATATAAATACCCCTATCCCTATATGCTAGGGTATTTTTTGAATATTCGTTGATTATCCCAAGACCCTATAGGAAGTGATGAACCTGGTGATGGTGATTGAGTCAAAAATTCCCCCAATCTAGTGGGTTGTGGTTGGATTTTTTTGCTACTGATATATCCTAAATATTCTCATGGATTGATTATTACAGGGGTGGAGGTGGTAAAAAAATTCCCAAGACCTATTGGTAAGGGTCTTTTCCCTGATGGATATTACAGAAGCTGCTACCATGACCTTCTAAATTTAGTGTAGTTTTTCTCATGTATGAGCTGGGTGTCATGGAATTCCATGATGAGATTCGTCCTTTATGAGAAGTTCTTTGGGTTTATCAATACTTTGGTTTTCATGCCTAAAATGTTTTCCCATCCCTTTGATTAGTTCAGATCAAAAATCTATTGGTTACCATGTCCCTACATTCATGATGTCTTGTAATCATTAAAGTGTAGGTATTCGATTATATTGACCACCTAGATTATGCGTTACCTTGTCCCCTGATCTTGTTGGAGGATATGAAATTATTGGACACCATATCTTGGGAGTTCATCTTTTTTGGGGTGTGATGAAGGATAACCCTCTATACTTTCCCCCTATGTTAATACAGATACATGAGAAGGCTTCAGTGATCAGTTTCGGAAGAGTTGTCATGCAAGGGAAGCATGGGAGTTGTATATTCACACTATTCTTTTCATTTTTTGGTCCTCTCCTATGGAGATATCATCCAAGTCTTGTTGATAATATAGTATCATGATGATCTAAAGGTAACCTCCATATCCTGGATAAGGTACGTGTTTAGCCTTCATTATTTGATGATTTTCCAACATATTTTGGAATATATAATGCATGCACTCCTTCTCTATCTCATATGGAATCTCTTAGATATAAGTAGCGAGGGGATATAACATAGTGGGGAGGTTCGTTCCAGATAACTCTCTCTATATATCAATGTCGGTTTACACTTTATCATACTTACACAGCTTCACCTAATCATAGCACAGAGGTCTTCTCTCTTGGTAACATAATGACTATGGTGGAGGGTTTCTTGTAGCTAATGGAGAACTATATAGAGTTGAGCTCAATATTTTGAGAACCTCTCTATAATAATGGAATACAATTTTCAGCACCTCTCTATATGGTGGAATCTGTTAAGGTGAGTATCTCCATGTTTGAGGAGATATCATTGTAGAGTAGTTGACCACGGTGGATTTCAGGAGTAGAGTCCCTACAATCCATCTCCACACTATAACAAGGAGGAATATCGAGGTAATAGTAACCTTCTACTTCAGTTGTAGAGTCATTGGACCCATGGGGTTTTGAGAATGTGTCTAAAAAACCATCATGGACATTATGATTGAGAAGATTAAGAATATGAGCCATGTTATGCATCAATCTCTGAATATGTCATCCTCTATTTTGGGATTGTATAGGGTTATGAGCCTACTATATGATGGCCATTGTAATATATTTATAATCATCTGGTGTTGTGGGAGTATGATCCCACAACAGATAAGCTACTGCAAAAAGACAATGATCTTCTTCATTATGGAAAAGAATATGTGCTTTATGGTTAATGGTTGCTAGAATATGTCAGTCAACCCTGGTTGAAGCAAGCATATAAGCTCGTTTTAGATATACATTCCTCATAGAAGTATGCCAAAGTAACTCCAAATGGTATAAGGGATATGAGCCTCCTTTTTTATGGTCTCTAAAGGATGTGGGTGTAGTCATTCTTTGATGGAAGTAGTAGTATGATCCTAACTTCTATAAGCTGATAGATAATTCCAAGTAGCTTCACTGAAGAGAATATGATCTTATCTTGAAGAATGGGTGGCTCGTAATTGGTGATCCATAGTTATAAAAAGGATATAAACCCAATCTTAAGCCTTTATATTATTCCTTGGGAATTTTTTGACTGGAATATGATCCTATACTGAGGCATCTGCTACTCTCACTTGATGATCCCCAATTAGGTTGGGGATATGAGCCCAATCCTAAGACTTTTGAGTATGCCCCCCCGTATTTTTGAATAAAAATGTGCACCTATCCTTATGAATCTTCCACTCTCACTTTTTGATCCCTAATTGGAACTGCAATATGATCCCAGTCCATTGACTCATCGTTTACCTAAGTATGTCGATAATCCTCCTATACTGGACAAATAATGTGCACTTGATATAGTGAACCCACTTAATTATTTTGATCATAGTGTTGTGTTTTATTGGTTATAGGGTTAGAAATATGTGCTTGTCCCTATGTTTGTATTAATGAAATAATATTCTGGTAGAATTAATTAGTTGTTGATATGATGCATTGACACTTTAGCAAAGTCTATGTAAGAATGTAAGCTTGTACATTTTCTATCTTTAATATAAACTTGTAGATATATTAAATTTAATAGGGTATATGATCCCCCTTCTATCATACTTATCCCATAAGAATATTCTAATGGGATTCATTCATGGGGGTAGGTATGTGCACCTCCACCTTGCTTGTTGTAGGAATATGCATGCAGACTTGTTCTAGGTGACTAGAGATATTAGCCTGCTCATTGGATACCATCAGAATATTCTAGAGAGCTTCCTCATCAGAAGTACGGATATGATCCCACTCATGGTTATCCAAATTTTTTTGTACCTATTGTGTCTTCCTTATTTTCTATTCATGGGTGTCATATGTGGAAATGTGTTTGCTTGTTTCCTCAACAAGCGACTGAGGGGAACAAGCAGTACAGCATGAGTGATGGTGGTTGACAAGATCCCCCTTGATAGCTAATGAACTGAAAGGGATCCATAGTTTAATCATTGATAGTCATTCATCGGAAACTAAAGGTGGTGATTTTTAAACTCTTGGGATAATATATTTTAGTGGTTGGTGGTGTAAATAAGAACCACTATCCTTACTATAGCTTTCCTTGGACAATGTGGAATCATTGGTTTCATCATTTTGAGACCCTTTCTTAGAGACTCAAGTGCTTGTATTGTACCATTTTAATGGTATTCTCAGACCATTGCATTCTACACCTGACATTGAAGGTATTGAGTATGTGAATTCGTTTTGCAACTCAGGAGGATTGCATCCGTAAATAATTTTTAGAATGGTTATTGTATGAATACGTGGCCTCAAATCAAGTTTTGTTTATAAGAATAGTATCTATAATCATCAAGGAAAAAATGAACATGGAAATCAATCATTTCATCATCATAGGCATGATACGTTCTCAATCATATATGCATGGGTAACACAATTTCCCTTTCTTATTCTTGGTATTTTCATTCTGCTCATATGTGCTCATCATAGTGAGGATGGACTTATTTCATGAGATCCCCATCTACATAGGATCATCCAGTCATTTTTTTTTCTTTGAAGGATATATGTCAGGTTCCCCATTTTTATTTACATAGGATGTGAAAACAAAATGAACAGATACATGGTGAACTGGTCATTTTGTTATTTAAGATATTCATGTTGGGTTCTCAATTTTGTTTAGTGGGAAATATTATATGAATGGAAAGAAATAATGGTCTGATGAGAATGAGGCAGTCTCTCTTATTTAACATTTAAATGAAATTCCATAGTTAAATGATTTTATTCATATCAAGTTCATTATTTTTATCTTCCATATAAAATCAAAAAAATTTCCAAATCAATAACTGCGTATAGACCTTCTTTCTAAATGATGGCGGCCAATTGGGTTTTGTAACCCAATGACACTTAGAAACTTAAATTGGTCGATACGATGGGAGTCCATGCTAGTCACACCCTTTTGGTGGAATTGTTTTCTATTGTAGGACAATTATATATTTAATAAATATTCATGAATCTCTTCTTAATCCTAATGCATGACCAGTTACCCTAACTAAATGATCAAAATTTTAACACTTCTATGTGTCAAGAGGGTCTATTATTGATCCAATATATGTGTTTTTGGGGTTCTTCAAAAAACTTCTATTATGGATAGCTTCTTATATTTTAAATCTATATAATAAGGCACTTTGGAGTTTATTTCCATCAAGGGAGATGAGTAATATCTCAAGGATTGGATTGAACCATGATGAGGCATCCTACGTATCCTATTTATAATAGGAATAAAGACCCATGTAGTTCATTGGAGGTATTCTATTTAATTTCATATGGAAAGGACATATGTGAGGGAACATAGGTATCGAGTGCAAGATATTGAGCCTCGTGGAGGCATCCTACATGTCTTGGTTGTGGTAGGAATTAGAGTAATCAAAGTTTGATTACACCCTTGGGACTTACCCCAAGGTGGATTCCCTCATATGGGGGTAGTCATGTCATGACACTGATCAGGGCTTACACATTGAGGCTTCTCTAGCTGTTTAAGATTCATGATGTCAATGATATGGCCATTGAAAATCCTTAAGCATGTGTGATCCACGCTTGGTGTGAGAAAAAAGGTGAAACAATTAATCACTCTCATCGCATATGAATGTGAGACTTATGTGTTGGGGAAACCCTTTGGGTTTTTGACATAGGTCTTAGGACTTATGAAGGTTTCCTACATATCTGGATATGGAAGGAATCAGAGTTATCATAGTTTAGTTACCTTCTCAGTCTTCTTTTGGACAAGGAATAATGATAAGCCCATATGAGAGATTTGGACTCAATATTTTGAATGTTTGGGACAAATATGGACTTTCCCCGAGGTGGATTCTCATTAGAGGTGAGATATTAGAAAGGAATCCTACATATCCTAGTAATGATAGGAATCAGAGTTCTCATTTTTCATCTTGATCGAGTCTTATACACTAATATTTCAATAATATGTCCACAGAGCAGGGTTATCATGTCCTGGGGTGTCTTCCTAACATGTCTTCATTGTCTTCCTGACATGTATTGGGTGTTAGTGTGACATACTTGTGGGTTGTTAGACACATTCAAGGAAAATTGGATGATCCAATTTGGTTTTTCTAAAGGATGTCTCATAATATGAATGGAATTTTTGGAGACCATCAGATGATCAATGGTGACATGTATGGAGGGTGTAGCATGACCAGGTTGACTTGTCCAAAGGACATTGTGATATCAAGGCTAACATGTTTGTAGGACATTGCAAAACTATGCTAACTTGTTATGGTGCCAATTTATAGATAATGTGAAATGTTCGGAGGACAATATATGATCAAGGTTGGCAAGACCATAGGAATTCACATGACTTGTGTCGAATGATTGGTGGGATTCAAAATAGTTTATTAACATGTCCAAGGGACATCACGTGATCCAAATACCATGTTAAGGGATCATCGCAAAATTATGGGGACATGTCCCGGTGTTATCGCATGATCTAGGTGAGTCATGAAAAGAAAAATAAGATCAGAAAATTTGTCTTTATATAACCATCCTATCTTTTTATTCTTTATTCCAACCTTTATTTAATATGTGCCTCATGTTATTATAGTGTTTTCTTATTTTAGGTTTCACATAATCTATCCAACATGTAGGACCTTTTTTGAATAATACAACTAGCACACCTTAATTCCTTTGTGAGATCTATATTATGATCATACGAAGTACCTATGCATGTTATGTGATCCTTTAGGTAATTCCATAGGTTTTACATGGTGTAAGACCTTTTTGATCACCTGAATGACTACTCTGAGAAATACACTATTATTCTCTCATGCATGATCAATCTGGATTCATTTTTTGTACTGAGGGAGAGGGATTTGTAAGCCCCACTACCATAGTTATACGCAGCCTTTCATGGAGTGTATCTCGCAATTGGAGCTTGATTAACTAGATGGTTTTGATGTAACACACGTCAAATTATCCTTGTCTGGGTCATCTATGGAATCATCTGATGGCCGAAACCACAATAATGTTCTGTCTTTTCTAATTTTTATTGGACCTAGGCCTATCAGAGAGATTTCTCCTAATAATTTGGAAATATCAAGGATTTTACACATGGTTAGATATACATGTCTAAGGGCCTTCCTGAGAACATGATTCCTATATGAAGGCTCTCACATGATTGAAGTTGACTTTTGGGGTCTTCTATGAGACAAAGGCATCTTGTCAGGAGGGGTTCCATGGGATCATTCTCACATGTCACGGAGTCTCATCAGATCATGTTGGATCATCAACGGTTCCTTCACGAGATCTGTTTTTCATGCCTAAGGTCTTTTCTAATATATCTTTGGACTGTTGAAATGGCCTTATGAGATCAATGTTGATTTCCTGGGGCATATGAAATCTTTCCCATGAAGACCAGTATATCCTAGATCCATAAGAAGCTTCCCTATTATCCATTTCTATTTAATTATTTATTTTACAATGGTTTGATATATCATAAGGTCATGTGATTATTATAAAATTCAATCACCCTTATTGTTTAAGATGCGTCATGTGACCAATAATTGATTTCATAGTGTCGTTTAAGTAGTATCATGGACAACCCTTCTAGTTTTATATGGAACCAAATAGGTAGCACAAAATCGAATGAACTTGTCCGATACCCTTTAGAAGATGAAGGTGACATGTCAAAAGGCTCTTTTGTAACAAGTTGAACGTGTTTATAGGGCTTCATAAGGTATTGCAAAATTTATGAGCACATCTCATGAATATCATTGACTGCATATGGTATCCATCTTTTACATGTTTTCATCGTTTATTTTATAAAGATTTTGGATGATTGTAGGGTTCTTAATGGTTTATATGTTGGGTGACATGGAGGATATTTCTTGGAATCCCTCACTCGATCACCATTTCTTATAATGATTCATTCACAAGAATGGGAAGGTTTGTCCAATCGGCTCCATGTGATCTCATGTAGGGCATGTGCCGTGCTTGATGTATTTACATGACCTATAAAGGTCATGAAATTTTGTGTCCTTTAAAATCTTATGTGATCCAGGATTTTTTTCCACCTTCTCTTTGTTTTGCAGAGAAAATAACACTCATATTTTATGTATTTTGTCTGTTGTATATTTTTCAATGCTCATTTTGATGGGTTTCAATAGTATGTTACCTATATATTAGTTCAAGGTAATTCCATTATTTTATATTCCCTTATTTTTATTTTTTAATGTTATGTAAAACCAATTAACTAGTAATAAATTAAATTTCCAATTATATATATCTTTCAAAAAATACGCAATGTAATGATCATATAAAAATTAATAAAAATAAATGAATAAAATCATTTAGAAAATTAATCAATCCACCCAAATAATGATTCATTAATTCAACTATAAAAAAACTATATTTAATTATCCACCCCTCATCTTACTTATTAAATATCATAAAAAATTTCATATAAAATAAGGTATGATGGATGTTCTAACAAATGTTTTGTATCATTGAAGAAAAAATAGAAACGAATCAATGTGTGGTATGAAATATTCTAATTTTAAAGGAATTATCCAAAATAAAATGTAATTAATGTAAAAAAATAAAGAATATAAAAACAAAAAAACATATATTTAAATATATTTCAATTTATATTAACTTTATAGTGCCTTTATCAAAATGATAAGTGTAAAAATAAAATAGTTAACTAAAATTGTAGAATTCATTCCATTTAAGATCAAAATATTGGCATGATTTAATTTTTAAATCATATACCATTCCTAAAATAAATGCTGAAATACTAATTCTTAAAAACCCATTAAATATTGTTATTACTCCCAAAAGTAATTTGTTTTAATTCATTTATCATGAAATTTCCTCACCTTATCATGAAATATAATAATGGAAAGAATTTACCAAATATGTATTAATTAATGGACATAGTTTATTCCCTACGACAATGATGGGGTTTCTCCCTTTATTCAATATATATATATGCTTCTTTAAGGTATTATTTTTTTATACTTCTATTCGACTTATCCTTGAATTTATTGTCTGTCTTGAAAATTTAAACTTAAATTCATAAACTAATTGAACTTTTTTCAAAATTTTATTTCAGGGTTCATAGATTTTTTTCATTAGTCCCATATATTTTTAATTGTACCTAGTTTATTCTTATTCTCTAGTATTTAATTTTTTTCTTTGTTCTTAAAGTTTTTCTATTTCCATTAATTTATGTAAAAAAGAGTATTTAATTTCTAAATTTTTTCTCACTCCACACCTCTTCTTAACTTCAGTAATTTTAATTTATTATTGAATTTTTCATATTAATTTTTTACCACCAATTAATAATGATAATTCCTAAATTTTACATAAATTTAATCTCATCTTACTTCTTAAAACTCTCTCCTATACATAAGTGGATGTATTCACATCATTTTTCTCAAGAATTATGAAATCCTTTAAAAAGTAAAATTTATCAACTTTAATAAAAACATCTTCAATCAATACTCATATATATCTAACAGTTTTATCAACTAATTTAATAAAAACCATTGTTGGATTAATCGCGTCCAAAACTATGCTTTTAAATGATGAGTGTAACTTGATATTCACACTTGATCCTAGATCACACAAATATTATCAATATTCATAATAGCTAACATTAATAAGAACTGAAAAATACCAATATATTATTATATGTTTGGCATACTCCTTGAAAACATATAATACCATTATACCATGATACATATAATACTAATATCCCTCGTGTTTCTCTTGTTTAGAATGAAAATTTTCATTAACATTTTATATACATGTGCATGTTCACTAAGGATTCAACAAAAGGTTATGGATATGAATATTTTTTTAAAAATTAGAAACTTAATCAATTGTTCTTTAATTATTCCTCACTTCATTATCTCAAGAAATGGTAAAAATTATTTTTAATATGGTGGTGCATCTTTTTTATTGTTTCACATCGCCCCTTTATTTCCAATACCTATTTTAATTTTTAGTTTTCAATTTTTTTATTTGTTTTTCCTTTTTTATTCTCACTTTTCTTAAAATTTCCTATTTTTTTACTGTTTAAGGTAATATCCTTTACATCACAACTTGGGTAATCATCTACATCTCCAAAAATAATTCACATTGTTCTATTCTGAGTTGATTTACAATTTCTTCCTTATTGATCCTCTAAAATAAAAGACTAAAATTGATCAATTATATTGAGAAAAACCTTTATAAAATGTTTTAATTAGTTACCACATCTCTATATCATAAGGGGGATAATTTTTTATTAATCCCTTAAACCTATCATAAGATTTATAAATTAATACAGGTCTAATTAATTATATTATATAATTTTTACACAAAATATTCATATATTTCAAGGGAGAAAATAATATTTTTAGGAAATGTATTGTCATCCCATGAAATTTAGTAATGAAATTTTGTGATAACATTTGAATACATACTTTTTCTTTATATATTAAATAAAATTTTGATAATTTCTTTCCTTCAATAACATCATAGACAATATTAAATTTGAATGTATCATAAAACTAAATAAAGTTCCCAAGAATATATTTAGATACACTTATGGAGGTCTATATAATTACATTCAATTTTCAATCATTTAAATAATCATTATATTTATCTTGAATGTTTTTATTGTAACTGGTGTCATGTGTATGTTCAATCATTTCCAAACACTTATTGGTAGTAAAAACTCTATAAATGTTATATTCCATAGTAATCTTATTTTCACAACCCACTTGTCTAAGTCGATCAACTCCAACCATATTTTATTTTTTTCTTCGTCTCCTTAATCAATTTTCATAACACAAAACATATTTGAAAATATTTATTTCTAAATTCACGGATATTTTCCTGAGTTGATTTTTTAAAAATAAATAGTATTTATACTAAAAATTTCTGATTGAACAAACCAATCATAAAAATATAATATAATATATAATTGTGGTAATAAAAATAATTTTATTAATATATTAAATATTTAATTCTTATATGTTCAACTTATTATCCAATAACGACACTAAAAACTAGTCTTCTCACATTGCATCATAAATTCCATGAGGGTAATCAAAGCTCAAAAATTAATATAACAATTTATATAATAAATTATAAAGGAATACTAAAGTGGGAATATAAGGTATGTATCATAGAGAATAAATGATTTTGTGAACCCTAATTCAATTAAAAAGTATGAATAAATCAGCCAACTATTTTTTCTTATTTAAAATAGATATAAAACTAAATGAATAAAATATATAGAATCCTAAATATAAGATCATAAAATTATTAAAATTATAGTATCTTAATGAATACACTATTATTAATGAAACAAAATCTAAAAAAATATGTGGTCTATTATTTTTATTCAATTACTAAATCAACATTTTCCTACGATACTGTATTTTAATTGGTTGGGAAATTATGTTACATAAAACAATTTCTAACCATTGATTACCCAAATTAATTCCATGATCAATCATTACAAAATGCTCACATTTATTAAAATATGAATATTATTTATAAATAATTAATCACTTAATTAACCCAAAAAATTTACCATTTTTTGATAAACTAAACAAACCAAAAACATAATGAATAATTTTCAACAAAAATATTCCCCCAGCTCAATATTTTCAAAAATACCAATGGAAAGATTCATATTAATCCTAAATAATGAATATTATTAAATACAACGAACCCATGATATTGAAATTGAATGAAACTTCTACATAAATTCTTATTCCATTCTTTATCTACCTATCAATTGATAATATTTTAAAAATTTATATAAAATTTCTATCAATATAAAACACATTTTAGATATCACAACTCTATAAGGATTTCTTTTTATTTTCTATATAAATTTCAAATAACTAAATATCATGAAAATATTCCTATATTTTTATAGTGTTTTTTATTTCATATCTTGTCATATCTAAACAATCATAACATGATTTCAAATAATCAGGATGTGTTTTGAAACATTTCTTTGTCAATATCCATGATTAAGCTACCATGATATAGTACTGTCTCATGATTCCATTCAATCATTTTTTTATGATGGTTCATTTACCCAAATGCATTTTTTCCTTTTATTTTTCCTTATTCAAATAATTCACCACAATTCCATAACAAAAACCATTCACTTCATGTTTCTATTAATAAGTTATCAGTTTCCACCTTTGATCACAAACCATAATGTGTTACATACCAACCATATCCTAAAATCATGTTTTTGATAATGTTATGCATTTAAAATAAGTTAAATTAATAAAAAATGTTCTAATACTTTGAAAACAATAAAAAACTAAAAAATTATTTGAACCATAGTGTTGTTTCATTACAGTTATTAGAAAAATATATAATATAACATTAATACTTATATAAATAATAGTTAAAACTATGATTAGTTATATTAAACTAAACCATTAATTGCATATATATTTTCACATATCAATTATGTAAAGGATAATATGTTTGATAAAAATAACCTTTTTAAAATATTTTCTTATTTAGGATTGGATTATTTCATACATAAATCATGGAAAATAATAACCACATTCTTTGTTTCCATGTTCATAATGAAATAATAATTTAAAAAACCAAATTATAAATAATATTTAATAAATTTACTAAACATCATTTTTAAAAGAATAAAAGTCACACTTATGAATAAACATATTTAATTTCATACGTGTTTATTTATTAATGTATGATATGGATTATCTTTTGTGGAATATTTTGATTTTATTTTAAAATAGAAAATAGAATAAAAATTTAGGAAATTATTTAACTAATAAAATAATTGAATTTATTTTCTAGTATAAAATTATATTTTTCATGAATATCTGTTAGTATAAAACATAACTAATAACTGATTATTTTTTAAGGATAGAAAATATATAAAATCCATTATATACTAAAATAAAAACAGTCCAAAATGAACTAAAATATAATTTAAATTTTTTGTATAAAATAAGGATTTTTTCCTCTCATGATATAGATACAATAAAACTATATATATTCTTTTTTAAAATATTTCATAAATATATTCAATTATCTCATGTTTTTTAACATTTACTATTTTTGGGGAAATATAATGTGGGTCTATGAATCCATAAATATAAGTTGTGTAATTTTGGATGAAAAGTGTGTGAAGATACCTACTCAATAAATGATTTTTGTTTGTTTTAACATGAATTTAGTTAATTTAAATGAAATTAAATATCAAAATCAATTTACATGGAAGTGATTTATATCCCATCAACTAGTGGAATAGTAGAAATTAAAAGAATCATAATATACTTTATAATTATTTTAATGTTGTTATATCATCTACATATATCAACATTCATCAAAAAGTTATTTCAATCTTTCAACATGAAAGAATTATTTGATAATATATATTGACTTTCAGATATATGAGAAGTAGTATTTGAAGGTGTTAGAGCCTGATGATTTTTCATAAGTCATAATTACTCTATAAACTTTTTATATTCCTTTGAAAATATATATATATAAATATTCAAATTAATTTAAAAATAATATTGAATAAAAATATTTACAATGCATACCAAAAAATTTAATTTCCTTATGTGTCTAATTTTTTGTTATAAAAAATTTCTGCCACTCAAATGAATTATGTTTATATATTCAGTGCAGAATGAAACTCAACTTAATAAAATATAATATCATGTTTTTTAACTCATATATTTGAATCATTATATGATGATGTAAGGTATCCCTAATATAATTCTTCACATCATATGCTAGAATATAATATCATGTATCTTTAACTTATAAATTATAGTAGATACTTGTATCTTAAGTATTAAGTAGAGGAGAATTATTTTCAGGTTGAGACAGTCCCTCCATGTCAAAAAATGTCAATTACAAAATCAATATAATTTGTTCCTCCATCAAATGATCCATATTTTGACTTTGTGTCTTTAAATTATCTATTTTTTACCTTAAATACTATATCTCTCAAAAAACTACTAGGATGTATAAAAATTATTTAATTATTACACTCAAATAATATATTAATACATGGATTGAGCCCTCATCCATTACTAACATTTTAATACAAATTTCCTTCCAACCATTGGGTGTGAATATAAGTCTACAGCCTTAAACCTTACTTAATCTTGAGTTATCACAAGATTACACGTTGAGGATCTTTTCGGGTTTAGAGTTTTAGAGAATTAGATCATAAAACTTGCATTACATTCCACATATAAACAAAGTGGTTACATAAAGATAGTATTCTTCATTCCCATCAATGGAAACATATTTAAAATAAAACATGGATTCTTTATTGACACTTCCTTGACACTATCATCATATCATGTAGCTTTCCCTTGACCTGTGAAAAACATTTCAAAAATACTTGGGATGAGCATAAAAAGCTCAGTAAGGGATATAAAAATATGGAAAGGAAACATAGGTACATATATACATAAGAATGAGATCATACTTTACCCATAAAACATAAGCACTTTAACATACCTCATCAAAACATGATTAAATCATAGAAATCATAAGACATAAAGGTAACTTTAGTCATTCATAACATCCTTACGTAGGGAGTAACCCTCTTGGTTACGTTTGGAATACCCATCACAGTATATTCCCTAAATATCTTCAGATAAACCTTAAAGTTTCACTCCTTCGCGTTACCCAATGCATTGGAGAGCTATATCAGGCTCACCCGCCCTTAGTTTATCACGGAACCACCCGTCTTCATAATAATTCCCAAGAACCTCAACATAATCGTATCACATAAAACATGCATAAAGGAAACATAACATTTCCACCTTTAAATCACAATATATCAATACAACACATTGATATAAAAATATTATTAAAACCATTTTCAATACCAAAATAAAAGAAAATTAAAACATGGTATTTATTTTTCTTTTTAAAAAAAAGGGTATGTCTTGTAGAGGAAGCCGAAACTCAAATAATGGTTACGACGGCGGAGAAGTCATTGTCGCCGCTTATGTACGACAAAAACATTCCCTTTTGTCGTTTAGTAAACGCTTTGTATAAAAAAATATTCCTTTTTAATTAACGTAAAAGTCAAAGGGGTTTATACACCGTATAAAAGAAGGTTGTGTATAAAACAAAATATGCCTCAATGAAAGGAGATTGAGACGAAGTCCCATACCTCGTATCCGACTTAACCCGACCGTTCTTTAATCTCCTGAATAATAAACTTGAGTTAATATCTACTTGCTTAAGAACCTTTTTCAAGTTCATTATTCCTTTTATACCATGTTATGATCATCATGTAATCATTTAAGTTAATAATGTTCATTTTGTCGGTATTTGGTTCTTAAGTCAAAAATAGACTTCTTACACTTACATGTTGTTAATTTGGTCAAAGGTTAGTTATATCCAAAATGATATTAATGATTTGGAAAACATATATATCATATATATTCAGCATATACATGTATTTATAATATTACATCACATTTAGAGATAAGAAATGAAATGCACCGTTCATGGAGACGGTAAGTCGTACGTACGCATGAACGCTACTTCCATTTCTATTTCATATTTTCTGGAATGGAATCATAATGATATAAGAGTATATTATAATTACAGTATAATAACATATATAATATCATTAACTTTATCTTTTACACATCCCACATATGGTATTAATGAATCAAATCACTTTCAGGGGGCGGTAGTCCGCACTTCCTAAAATGAAGATATCGTGTTTACCCATAATGGAAACAATAATGGTATGCCATAAATTAAAAATACAGAAGCTTAAGTAAAGAATAAACATATTATATATCACATATAAAAATATTGACATCATAATGGCCACCTTTTAAGGTGTTAAATGAGTATTGAACAATCATCGTTTCGGGAGGCAGAATTTCGCCATCCACGGAAACCGTATGTTCTTTAACCATTTGATGTAGATGTGTGAGAGTGTAGCTCGAATAAATCTTATAACAACATCCTAGTATATTGAAGATACTGTTTTTGTTACAAAATAGGTAAATGAAAAGAGTTTAGGGGGTTGGAGAAGCAAAATAAAACAAATGAACATGAGAGAATGAATTACCTTTAAAAGTGTAACTCCTTTTGATTTGAGCCTAAAGGCTTCCTTTGAAAGGATTCTGCCCAATGTGAATCATCTAGGATGAGGAGAGGGATGTTGAGAGAGTAAATGTGCAGGTTATGGACGATCCAAAGGCTTGAGGAGTGTGTGAAATGAGGTATAGGTGGGGGCCTTTTATAAGAGGAGAGGAGGGCACTTTTGGAAATCATGAAACTATTATTTTATTTTCAAAAGTGTTTCGAATTTCTAAGGTCCCACATTGATATATTTCGAAGATAAGATGATAAGGCTTCGAAATATTCCCATCCAATAGTTTTTGGACAAGTTTAGGTCTTAGATTTTATATTATCGTTTCATTTTATTTAAACTGTTCATTAATGAGGTTATCGTTGCATCATCATGATGTCATAATTAAATTAATTTATTTAATGTCTAAAAATTATAAAAAAATTATCCTGATGTAGGAAATCTTTTTAGCTTTCCAAATAGTATTTATAGACAAAATTATGATTAGTATAACCCCTTCTATAATTTTTTTTAGTAAAACAATTTATGTTAGTGTCATTTTCACCTTTATTTAAAAAAAAGGCATTAAAGTCGTTATCTCACCCAAGAGGCTCCATAGGGTCCCCTAAATCGACCCATGGGTTGTCTTGGTCGGCCATGACTCATCCAATAGGGTTAGGACAAGTTTCATGGTGTTTTCATATTTTTATAATATCATTTTTACCTTAAATTACACTAATTACCTCTAACCGCGATTAATGAAAAAAAGTTACTATTCACCAAAAAATTATTTTCATCCCATTGAACCACATTTTACATACTAATGACAACCATGTATGTCAGATTTTCAAAATTCAATACACATTAGTGGTAAACTTTTATTTAACTAAAAAATCAGTTTGCTTGATTACCACTTAGTGATTTCACTATTCATAAAAAAATGAAGTTTTTCAGATAATTACCAAAAATTCACCCTAAGCTATATTTGATATTCCGAATTCAAAAATTAAGTCTATTTTACAAAATTCAAAACATATAGGTCACATTAATTAATTTAATAATTAATTCCCGCTGTCAGAGCAAATAGCGTGTTTTTATAAAACAATAAGTATCAAAAGATTGACACCAGTTTAAGTCTAATTTCAAAGTGAAATTGATTACAATGACCACCATTGGATTAAATGGTAAAAATATATTCAGATTGCACATTAAGACCAATTCAAAAGATAATATAATCATATAAATAAATTAGATTAAGAAGCATTTTTGATGTAAAATGCAGTATTTTTCACTATTCATTAAAAAATGAACATTGTCAGAAAAATACCAAAAATTCACACAAAGTAAATTTTGATGTACCAATCATAGAGAATAAGTTTATTTTGACAAAAATATCTTATAAAATTGTCAAAATATAGATTTAAAAATGGTTTTCCATCAAAAGGCAGTAAAACAATCTTTTAAAAATATTAGTGTATTCCATGCTTAAGATTGGATTTATTTGCATTTTAAGCCTCTAAAACACTATCTAATTAAGTAATAGACAAATATAAAAATATCTATTACTCATTACTTACTTGGGATGTTACATCCTTCCCCCCTTTAGAAAATTGCGTCCCCACAATTTATTTACTTATCGAATAAATGGGGGTATTTATCCCTCATAGCATTTTCAGATTCCCATGTTGCCTCTTCCATCATGTGGTTTTTACACAAAACCTTTACCTGCTTAATCACCTTATTCCGTAACACATGCTCCCTATGGTCAAGAATCTGGACCGGTTGTTCCTCATAAGATAGGTTCTCTTCCATCTGAACTACCTCTGGACTCAAAACATGAGATGGAACTAGCATATACTTTCTCAACATCGAAACGTGGAAAACATTGTGTAACTGAGATAAACTCGGAGGTAAAGCCACCCTATATGCAACTGATCCAACTATCTACAGAATTTCATATGGTCCAATGAACCTTGGACTTAGCTTTCCTTTCTTACCAAATCGCATCACACTTTTCCATGGTGATACTTTGAGAAAAACATGATCACCTACCTCAAAAGAGAGATCCTTCCTCCTGTTGTCTGCATAACTCTTCTGCCTGCTCTGAGCTATTCTCATATGTTTCTGAATCAGCTGAACTTTTTCTTCCATCTCTTCTACCAATTCTGGTCCCATCAACTTCCTTTCACCCACTTCATCCCAGAAAGCTGGAGTTCGACACCGCTTCCCATATAATGCCTGAAATGGTGCCATCTGTATACTAGAATGAAAACTGTTATTATATGAAAATTCAACCAAAGAAAGATGTTGGTCCCAACTTCCCTGATAATCCATAGAACAAGCTTGTAGCATATCCTCCAATGTCTCAATTTTTCATTCTAACTGCCCATCTGATTGAGGATGAAAAGTTGTACTAAAATTTAATTCAGTACCCAACGACTTCTGAAGGCCTTTCCAAAAGTTAGAAGTGAACCTGGGATCATGATCAGATACAATGGAGAGGGGAACTACATGTAACCTGACTATCTCTTTAAGATAAAAACGGGAAAGTTGGTCTAGGGAAAAATTATCTCGTATAGCAAGGAAATGAGCAGATTTAGTCAAGCGATCAACAATAACCCAGATTGCATTATTACCTCGAGATGTCTTCGGTAATCCCACAACAAATTCCATGGATATATTCTCCGATTTCTACTCCGGCACTAGTAAAGGTTGAAGCATCCCTTTCAGTAACTTCCGCTCTGCTTTAACCTGCTGACAAGTCAAACACTTCACAGTAAAATCAGCAATATCTCTTTTCATTCCATCCCACCAGTAATACTCCCGAAGATCTCTATACATCTTAGTACTGCCTGGATGAACTGAAAAAGGAGAAATATGAGCTTCACATAATAACTCTCTCTTCAACTGTGAATCACAAGGCACACACAATATCTTACCAAATCTCAAAACGAAATCATTATCAATGTTGAATTCAGGCAACTTACCTTTCTGAACCAGCTCTACCTTTTTCTGCAACTCACTGTCTTGCTTCTGTGCTTGCTTGATTCTATCAGATAGAGATGATCTCACTGATACCTGAAACAAAACAGAAGAACTTCCTGCACCAACAACTTCTATTCCAAAGTTCATCAAATCCTTAACCAAAGGATCACGTTCCAAACGCAACATTGCTAATGAAGCATTACTTTTTTGACTCAAAGCATCAGCCACTTTATTTGCTTTTCCCGGATGGTAATGAATTGTACAATCATAATCCTTGATTAATTATAGACATCTCCTTTGTCTCATGTTCAATTCTTTCTGAGTGAATATATACTTTAAACTTTTGTGATCGGTATATATTTCACACTTTACTCCATACAAATGACGCCTCCAAATTTTTAAAGCAAAAACAACAGCAGCTAATTCCAAATCATGTGTAGGGTAATTTACCTCATGAGTTTTCAACTATCGGGAAGCATAAGCAATTACCTGATCATTCTACATTAGGACGCAACCATGTCCTTTCAATGAAGCATCACTGTAGATAACAAACTCACCATTCCTGGAAGGTAGTGCCAAAACTGGAGCATTCACCAATCTTCTTTTCAATTCCTGAAAACAATCATCACATTCTTTTGTCCAGATAAACTTAACACCCTTCCGAGTTAGCTTAGTCATTGGACTAGATAACTGTGAAAAATTTCTAGCAAACCTTCGGTAATAGCCTGCCAAACCAAGGAATCTACGAATCTCAGTTACATTTGTTGGTCTTGGCCATTCTTCAACAACATTTGTTTTTGCAGGATCAACAGTTATCCCTTATTTAGAAACAATGTGACCAAGGAAAGAAATTTATTGCAACCAAAACTCACACTTGCTGAATTTACCATACAATTTCTTTTCTTTTAAGGTTTTCAAGATAGCCCTTAAATGTCTTTCATGCTCCTATTTACTTTTTGAAAACACCATAATATCATCAATAACACAACCACCATTTATCACCTGATTCAACTGAGCCATCACTGCAGTAAACTGCTCAATTCTGACTCTGACCATCTCAGTATGGTGATTTGGAAGTTCATTTCCCTCAGTATGCCTTCCCAAAAAATCGTCTCCATTTCCTCTACGGAAAACCATTCTGAACAAACATGTCTTAGATGAAGCAACATGGTAATCCTTAAATGCTATATCATTTAAAAAAAATATTTTTGGATAATCATTTAATAGAATTCTAACTCCTAAAGTTATCTAAACCGACCTTTGATACCAACTATAAGGCCCCAGCCTAAAACCTTACTTAATCTTGAGTTATCACAAGATTACACGTTGAGGATCTTTTCGGGTTTAGAGTTTTAGAGAATTAGATCATAAAACTTGCATTACATTCCAAATATAAAAAAAGTGGTTACATAAAGATAGTATTCTTCATTACCATCAATGGAAACATATTTAAAATAAAACATGGATTCTTTCTTGACACTTCCTTGACACTATCATCATATCATGTACCTTTCCCTTGACCTGTGAAAAACATTTCAAAAAAACTTGGGATGAGCATAAAAAGCTCAGTAAGGGATATAAAAATATGGAAAGGAAACATAGGTACATATATACATAAGAATGAGATCATACTTTACCCATAAAACACAAGCACTTTAACATACCTCATCAAAACATGAATAAATCATAGAAATCATAAGACATAAAGGTAACTTGAGGCATTCATAACATCCTTACGTAGGTAGTAACCCTCTTGGTTACGTTTGGAATTCCCATCACAGTATATTCCCTAAATCTCTTTGGAGAAACCTTAACGTTTCACTCCTTCGCGTTACCCAATGCATTGGAGAGAGATATCGGGCTCAGCCACCCTTAGTTTCTCACGGAACCACCCGTCTTCATAATAATGCCCAAGAACCTCAACATAATCGTATCATATAAAACATGCATAAAGGAAACAAAACATTTCCACCTTTCAATCAAAAGATATCAATACAACACATTGATATAAAAACATTATGAAAACCATTTTCAATACCAAAATAAAAGAAAATTAAAACATGGTATTTATTTTTCTTTTTAAAAAAAGGGTATGGCATGTAGATGAAGTCGAAACTCAAATAATGGTCACGACGGCGGAGAATTCGTTGTTGCAGCATACGTACGACAAAAACATTCCCTTTTGTCTTTTAGTAAACGCTTCGTATAAAAAAAGATTCCTTTTGAATAAGCATAAAAGTCAAAGGGGTTTATACACCATATAAAATAAGGTTGTGTATAAAACAAAATATGCCTCAATGAAAGGAGATTGAGACGAAGTCACATACCTCGTACCCGACTTGACCCGACCGTTCTTTAATCTCCTGAATAATAAACTTGAGTTAATCTCTACTTGCTTAAGAACATTTTTCAAGTTCATTATTCCTTTTATACCATGTTATGAACATCATGTAATCATTTAAGTTAATAATGTTCATTTTGTCGGTATTTGGTTCTTAAGTCAAAAATAGACTTCTTACACATACATGTTGTTAATTTGGTCAAAGGTTCATTATATTCAGAATTATATTAATGATTTGGATAACATATATATCATATATATTCAGCATATACATGTATTTATAATATTACATCACATTTAGAGATAAGAAATGAAATGCACCGTTCATGGAGACGGTAAGCCGTACGTACGCATGAACGCTACTTCCATTTATATTTCGTATTTTCTGGAATGGAATCATAATGATATAAGAGTATATTATAATTACAGTATAATAACATATATAATATCATTAACTTTGTCCTTTACACATCCCACATATGGTATTAACGAATCAAATCACTTTCAGGGGGCGGTAGTCCGCACTTCCTAAAATGAAGATATCGTGTTTACCCATAATGGAAACAATAATGGTATTCCATAAATGAAAAATACAGAAGCTTAAAGAAAGAATAAACATATTATATATCATATATAAAAATAGTGACATCATAATGGCCACCTTTGAAGGTGTTAAATGAGTATTGAACAATCATCGTTTCGGGAGGCAGAATTTCGCCATCCACGGAAACCATATGTTCTTTAACCATTTGATGTAGTTGTGTGAGAGTGTAGCTCGAATAAATATTATAACAACATCCTAGTATATTTAAGATACTGGTTTTGTTACAAAAGAAGTAAATAAAAAGAGTTTAGGGGGTTGGAGAAGCAAAATAAAACAAATGAACATGAGAGAATGAATTAACTTTAAAAGTGTAACTCCTTTTGATTTGAGCCTAAAGGATTCATTTGAAAGGATTCAGCCCAAAGGGAATCCTCTAGGATGAGGAGAGGGATTTGGAGAGATTAAATGGGCAGGGGATGGCCGAGCCAAAGGCTTGAGGAGTGTGTGAAATGAGGTAGAGGTGGGGGCCTTTTATAAGAGGAGAGGAGGGGAACTTTTGGAAATCATGAAACTATTATTTTATTTTCAAAAGTGTTTCGAATTTCTAAGGTCCCACATTGATATATTTCGAAGATAAGATGATAATTCTTCGAAATATTTCCATCCAATAGTTTTTGGACAAGTATAGGTCTTATATTTTATATTATCGTTTCATTTTATTTAAACTGTTCATTAATGAGGTCATTGTTGCATAATCATGATGTCATAATTAAATTAATTTATTTAATGTCTAAAAATTATAAAAAAAATATCCTGATGTAGGAAATCTTTTTATATTTCCAAATAGTATTTATAGACAAAATTATGATTAGTATAACCCCTTCTAAAAATTGTTTTAGTAAAACAATTTATGTTAGTGTCATTTTCACCTTTATTTAAAAAAAGGCATTAAAGTCATTATCTCACCCAAGAGGCTCCATAGGGTCCCCTAAATCGACCCATGGGTTGTCTTGGCCGGCCATGACTCATCCAATATGGGTAGGACAAGTGTCATGGTGTTTTCATATTTTTATAATATCATTTTTACCTTAAATTACACTAATTACCTCTAACCGCGATTAATGAAAAAAAGTTACTATTCACCAAAAAATTATTTTCATCCCATTGAACCACATTTTACATACTAATTACAACCATGTATGTCGGATTTTCAAAATTCAATACACATTAGTGGTAAACTTTCATTTAACTGAAAAATCAGTTTGCTTGATTACCACTTAGTGGTTTCACTATTCATCAAAAATTGAAGTTTTTCAGAAAATTACCAAAAATTCACCCTAAGCTATATTTGATATTCCGAATTCAGAAATGAAGTCTATTTTACAAAATTCAAAACATATAGGTCACATTAATTAATTTAATAATTAATTCCCACTGTCATAGCAAATAGCGTGTTTTTATAAAACAATAAGTATCAAAAGATTGACACCAGTTTAAGTCTAATTTCAAAGTGAAATTGATTTCAATGACCACCATTGGATTAAATGGTAAAAATATATTTAGATTAAACATTAAGACCAATTCAAAAGATAATATAATCATATAAATAAATTAGATTAAGAAGCAGTTTTGATGTAAAATGCAGTATTTTTCACTATTCATTAAAAAAATGAACATTATCAGAAAAATACAAAAAATTCACACAAAGTAAATTTTGATGTACCAATCATAAAGAATAATTTTATTTTGACAAAAATAGCTTATTAAATTGTCAAAAGATAGATTTAAAAATGGTTTTCCATCAAAAGGCAGTAAAACAATCTTTTAAAAATATTAGTGTATTCCATGCTTAAGATTGGATTTATTTGCATTTTAAGCCTCTAAAACACTATCTAATTCATTAATAGACATATATAAAAATATCTATTACTCAATAATTACTTGGGATGTTACAGTGAATATCTTCAATAAATTTTCCTCACGAAGGGAATCTTATAATAAAATATTAATAATTATATTAATAGAATAAAATCAATATATATATTAAAAAGGTAAATAAATGATTTATTAAAAATATTATCTATTATTTATCTCAATGTTTTAGTAATTTATCATCAATTTTTCAATTCTCACCCTTCTCCATTTTTCATAGTTAGCAGGGCTGAAGGACTATCCACCTAATAACTAGTTTTCTCAGCTCTAACTAAAATTTTTTAGTAATCATTAACTCTTGTAGATACGCATACCCTCTAAGAGATAAGTATGATATTATATATTCTTTATTGGGATCTCTTAGTAATTCCATTTAATTAATAGTTGATTAATTGGTAATTTATTCTTTAATGAATAATATGAAAATTTGTTATTTTATATAATGAATATTAAGATTTAAATAAATTCAATTTTTTTGTATTATACGTAAAATTCCTCTATGTATCATTACCAAAAAAAATCATACTTTCTAATAGAGTTTCATTTTTTTCCCATAAATAATATCTAAATTTAATATTGATTAGAAATATATTCATTTATTTGATGTAAAAGAAAACCATTTTCACATAAAACTATTTTTTATTGGCCATATCAAATGTCATATATAAGTAAATAAAAAATAAATGGATCTATAAAATAGTTAATAATTATAATAAAAAATATAAAACATAAAACCTGAATGATTGACCACTATATTCAATAATAACTTATCTCATTTTGTTTTGTTTAATCCCCATTAATAAAAATATAAGGAGATTATTTTTTCTTAATCCTTCTTGTTCCGAAAAAGTAGTAAAAATTAGAATTTAGATATATTGGATTATTGTTATCATAATCTTTAATAAGTTCCATCTCCTCCTACTAATATTAAAGTGAAAAACTAGGTAAATGTATCATATCATGTTTACTAACTCTAGATATCTTATCATGTCTAGAAATTTATGGTTTGGTGTTCTCATCAAACATGACCCAAAAAATAAATTACAAATGAGTAGTATATAAAAATAGTAAATGAATTTAAATATGACTATGGAAAAACATTTGAAATTAGTTAAAATGAGGAAAATGAAATATATGTGAAATTAAAATTAGGATATAATGAAATGTTAAACATAATATCTATATATAATCAAATTCTAATCATTATAAATCATAAATAATAGATTATATATAGAAACCCATAATATTAATAAAATTAATGTTGATAAGAAATATATTTTTTAAAGTAATATCTAAAAAATATAGAATTATAATAAAAACATATGAAATGGATTTAAACCAAGAAAACAAAATAAAATTGAAATTAAAGATAAAATATAATGAAATTTTAAAATAAATATTTATACCTAAGTAAAAACCAACAACTAAACAATAAAATTTACATAGTTATTAAAATATTAAATTTCACAAAAAAATTAAAAAATGTTATATTATAGATATTTTATATTATGAATTGTAAACTAAGGTTCCTATAAATTTCATGAATTTGTAGACAAATAAAGAATAATTTTTTCCAATATCCCATATTTGTGATCATTTTATATAATAATAATTGGGTCTAGATCGTGATTATCGTTATCCTCAAGTAATTATTTCATTGATAGAGAAATCCCACATAATGGTAAATTTCATCAATATCCTCAACAAAAAATTTATTTTTCAATTGAAAATTGAAAAAACATTGATCATTTTATTGGATAATAAATGAAAAAAATCATGCATTCCATTATAAAAGGTTAATTTGTATCCCAATATTTATAAATCTACGTATGTAAATCCTAATGCATTAGGTTTAACACAACTATTACTCTCAACCCATTTACACTTAAACACAGGTAATTAAAATTTCATAAAACCAATCTCTCATATATTTTAACCTAATCAAAAATTTATCATTCATAAATATATTAGGTTTTCTTCATTCGAAATTAAAAAATTAATTGATTCAATAAAAACCATAAATTTAATTTTTTTTAATAAACCTTGTTTTTTTACCATTAATTCGTATTAAAATGTTTATTTTATTATTATTCATTCAACCATAGGTTATAATATTGTATTTTTTGGAAATTATATTTTTTTTAGAATTATTGTGAAATATTATAAGAACTTAGAGCTGATTCAGGATGTGTTGAGAAAATGGAAGATCACATCATAACACTATGCATCGCTCTTTGAAGAACATCTATATATGAGATATCATAGGTTCTGTAATTTTTATGCTAATATCGTGGAAGGAATTTTTAACCATGAAGAAGACTAAAAAAAATTAGAGACTATGGATATTTAATTCTAATTCTATGGAATTTTGGTTAAGTTATAAAAGGAGACAATTTGAAATTCAGTGTTGTAATACCTTATGTTAGTACAGATTTTTTGAAATTCAAGAGGAACTTGAGTTTTGGGGTTTATTAAATGGTTTTTTGGAACTATGATTCATAATGGAAATATAAAGGTTTGGATACATTAAATAAATTATCATGGATGATAAAAGGAATATTATGAAGTGTATCATGGTCTTAGAGGATCCCTAGGAGAGGATTTGGTGGCTAAATCTACCAAAACTATATAAAATCACTGGCTATCTGATAAGAACCCCAATCTCACCAGTGGTGTCTGGTAGTAAAAGGTGATTCTAACAGCTTCCACTAGCTAGTTTGTATCCAAGGAATAGTCACCTACAATCTTCATATGTACATTGGCAATCCAGTGGGATTTTTAAAGAGTAAAATTAATCATCCCTTAGATTTTGAGGGACAAGCCCCTCTCCTCCTCACTTATTATGTGCATGGTAGGAGGGTATCCTCACCTCCCACATTCTTCTTAACATCATTTATAGAGTTATTTTTTTGCATTTTATTTGGATGATCAAGTTAGTAGATCATATTCTTCATAAATTCTATCTTCGCCATCTCTCTCACTAAGTTGGAATTAATTTTTTTAGGTATTCTATAGTGATTTCCTCAATGAATGGTGAAAAAATTACGTTAATTTCATTCCGCCGAGGGATAGGGTATCCAAAAAAACGCCTTACTACTATCGTCATCCATTTCAGTAAGGGTACATAACACTATGGATTTATTTAATGTTATTACTTGAATTTAAGTTAAATTACTTACGTGAATGGCATGGTAGGTTAGGATGTTCTCCCAAGTTAATGTCAGGGGTATGGGATAACCCTCGGTGGATGGTTGTCCATGGTTTGAGTTTAACAAAAACACTCTGTAATTATTTTTTCTATAATGTTGTGTTTTATAATTTATAATTAAATTATAAATAGTAAATTAATTTTTATTTGGTTTTAATTAGTAAATTTTTGATACGCTAGCTTTAGATAGATTCTCAGGTGTGGATCGTGCTTGGAAAAAGCTTGGATAGTGATTGGTGAGACTATTAAATGTTGTCAAGTTAATTAATTAAATATAAATGGGTTAGGAAAATGTGGGTAGTCCTAAATACTTTCCTTATGAATTTAATGCATAATTTTATGGTGAAAGTGTTGTGTAACCACACCACTAAGGGTGCTGACCTCTTCCGCCATGATTAATTTAAATTATGGGGTATTATTTAAACTATTTGGTTTATTTAAATTAAATTATAATTTAATTTAATTTTCTTAACCTATTTAACTACTTGTTATGAAATGATTAAAGTGGTAAGGCCACTTAGGACCTTCTGCATCAGCTTTATGGATCATGCATTGACACTTAAGGCCTAGACTAAGAGGATACCTAGACACTTGGACACCTACAACAAGGGGTATGATGAGACTTAATATGGATGAACCTTGTAGGTTGGGTGATGACCCTTACAATGTGTTATGCCTAGGTGGATTTACCTGAGCCATATTAGAAACATGATGGGTGAGAAAACTAGACTTATGTAACCATGTACATTGATATGGGCTTTGAAACCTATCTCAAGACTCTATATAATGTGACATACCCCTAAGGCCAATTCTGTTGTGAGATGATTCTAGAAATATATGGAGATTAGATAACCAATGAGCCTCGGACATTGGTACAATAGTTTACCTTAACCCCATGTGCCCTTTGTAGGTATCCTCTATTATATTATGACCTATGGGACTCAGGATGGGGGGCCTCATTGATAGACTATCCCAGAATGGGTACATATGGATATGGGTATTGATGGTTGTTGGTAACACCCTAGAACCCTAACCAACATGTAAGAATAATGGGGATAAGATAATGGTGAAGGGTGTTGGAATTTGAAAATCCCTTGATATATTTTAATTTTATTATTTTTTATGATATGTGATTACCCAAAATTCCTAGGAATAAATCATTGGGCCTGAAATTACTGTGATTTTCCAAGATGATTGGGAGTCAACTAATGGTTTGTATGAGACCATAGGATGCCCAAATTGTCTGGGATCTAATCTCACTAAATATTTTGGGTGGATTCCTACTGTGACAATAATCCATTTTATATGTTTGATGTAGGTATGGAGTCTTGCAGATGGTTCTCATGATCCTTCATCAGATTCCATGTGATGGAATGTATTTATGAATTATTGGTATTTCTCGGATTCTTTTAACATCATAATACCATTTTGAATTTCTAAGGATCTAGTATTTTAATAATGACACAATTATACCATTTCTAATTCCTAGTATAATAGTGATTTTAATTGTGTGTTTTGGTTTTGATTGGGATCATATCCCAGAGAATGGATGTTGGATATCCTGAGGGTGATTTTTGGATCCCCATAATCGATGATTTGGATACCCCCTACGATAGTTGTATGCACCAGTTTGGTTCGACTGATGATCTATGGGATGTGGATGCTCAAGTGAGTGACTTTGAGATATTGGAGGGTATTCCATTTTATTGTTTATGTCACATAAGCATCATTCATGGTTCTATATATTGGTTTTACTAGGATATACCTACCCTTAGAATTGGATGTTGTATTGACAAATATGAACATCTAATTACTACCATAGTTTTCAGCCTGAGGGATTCTAGAAGATAGATTCGTGTTAATGCCCCATGTTTTGCTACTCATCTTGTTAGAGGATTGATCCTAGAATGCCTAGAGTGTAGAAAAAGTTCTACCTGAGGTGATTCTTGTTCTCAGAGACACTTTGGCACTTTCCAAAGAAAATATGGATGATTTGGGTCATGTACCAAAATATCAATGAGGGTTTTTTGGATTTTCATTGGTTATATGAATATTTTTTTGGGGAAGTTGAGATATTATAGTTGGAATTGTCCCCATTACATGTTTAGCGACATTCCAGCATTGGGACAAAGCATGTGTCATATGTGTGTATTTATTTATTTATTTATGTTTTATAGTTTATTTATGGTTATACATGATAATTTAACATTAATATATCACTACATTTCTGGTATAGTACAAGACCACTTTGGTGGTTCCCTACAGAGTTATGTACTCACACCCTTCTCAGACCTCTATTGCACTTGAGTTCCTAAGAAAACTCTAACTTGGTTGTAGGTATAGGTTGGATAGAGGCTCGATGATGTTGTCTATAGATCTTGATATCTTAGTGTATATAAATACTAGGAAAAGGTATGTCTCAGAGTTATAGTCGATCCCTATATTTATTTCTTTATTTTTATTTTCATTTACGGGTGATCGGCCTAGTGGGTGATTGATCTTATGTTTCTATATGTATGTATTTCATTTTGGATATTGCATGTTAAATTATTTATTGTCCCATGTACTATGATGTTTATGATGTTGAGTTATTGTAATATTATTGAACAATATGGTACATGGGTAATATCCACCCCATAGAATCACTTTAATCCACTTCTACTAGTTAGTAACCTATAGCATTTAGGGAGGCACACTTGACATCGTGTGGTGGTCTGGCCAAGTTAATATTTGGAATGAGAAAGGTCGATGAATTACAAAATGGTATCAGATGTGTTTTTATTTTTTTTTACTATTTCTATTATAGTTTAAATGGTTTATAGGAATGTTTCATGTCCTTTGAAGGATATCGGTTTGATGAATATTGAACAAAAAATCTAGTGGGATTCCTAGGTTACCAAGTGTTGGGATTTTTTTCTTGATATGTGGTGTTATAGTTTTATGATCTTCACTTTATGTGATGTATATAATGTTTGGATTGATTTTCAATTATGGATTTGGATCTTGGTCATTGTGTCAAGAGGTTTCTCATATATAATTATTGGAATACTGGTATTCACATGACATATATTTTTACTAGTGTGTGATTTCCCAGATGATGAGGAACAGTTTTTTAAACTGTTAGTAATAGATCATGTCGTTATTTCCTGTATAAGTTCTTACTATCATTATACTTATCTATAACACCTTGTGTGTGTGTGTGTGTTTATTCCTTTATAATTTAAGATCCTGTGGAAATATATTGACTAGCTTATTGATGATATTGATCTAGTACCTTGATGTACGGTACATGCAGTGGCCCTAGTGGGTTAGCATGACATTGGATTCCTATTAGTAAAACCCATTTATTTATGGATATATTATTTTAGTTATTGAATTTTATAGTAAAAACATATATGGGGTTTTTTTATATATATTTTAATGGAATTATACTTAACTGATCTAGTATTTTTTGCTTTTCCTAGTACAAGTCATCGAGGATTATGTTGTGTCTATGACAGGTAAGAATAGTAAGTGGTGATCCTTGAGGGAGTTTTCCTATAAGTGGATGATCAGTTGGGATCGGTACTTGGGGGCTACTAATTTTGGCATGTGTTTCAAATTATATGTTTTTAAGACCCATGAGAGGGTTATTGGTAATGTTTAATATTATAGTTTTTTTGAGATCTGAGTGTGCATGTCATATCATGTGTTATGACCTTTTATGATATTGAACCATTAGGATAGGTGGGAAGACCTATAAGACTTTGGTTTTGACAAAAAGTGTAGTTGTCTATTGGATATTATGATCAAGTAAACCCTATGAGAGGAATTAGGTTAATAATATGTGTTCCTTAAAAATATCAATCACTGGTAAGTGCTTTCTTTTTAGTTCAATGCATGGGAGTTTTGATTGACTTTATGGAAAAGGCATGGTTATTCCATGGGTCACCATGGTAATAATTATCACCTTGGGTGATGTTGTATTTGAGTATATAGGTTGGATTTTTATGGTAGGAGATTTTCTTCCCTTTATGACACTGGGTGTGCTCTAGCATTATGGTTAGAGTAATGGAAGGAACTCTTGTTTTGAAACAGCATTGGGTGGTGGTTATGTGTGTTGTTTAGTTTGTAATATAAGATATACCTAATTTTAAAAAGGACTCACTATAGTTCTCCTAATTTCTGGAACTAACATGAAGTATGAGTATCTTCAGTATTTTTGGGTGGTTATCCTTAACAAAGGTGATATTTCATATCACTTTTAGAATGAGGGAATCTGGGATACTATTGGTTGGGTGAAACTGACATGAAATTGGATTGATTTCCTATTTAAGTACACTTGTGAGATTAGTATGGATGTGATGTGACTCACAATTGTGTGAGTTAGTTATAGGATCTTATGATATAGATTGTGTTCTAATTATGGATAAAATTAGTTGAGGTGATGCATGTTCTCACACATAAAACATGTTTAATGTTGAATTAGTTACGATCATGAATGGGAAAAATACCAATGGGGTGTTTTGAGGTTTATTATGCATATAATATCCTATGAGTTTATGAATTTGTTAAACTTTTCTTTAGGGTATAGAAGAAATAAAAAATTTATTAGGTGTAGTGGCATGGACAATATGGATCTATCCTGGTCAAGTATTGATAGGATGGGGAGTGTCTCTCGAGAGGAGGTACATGCATATGATATGTGATACATTCGGAGTTGTATTTGAAGATTGGTAAGGGTATTCTTATAGGGGAGAGTTCGCCATTTGAAATTTGAGGGAATGAACATTTCTATGAATTTTATTTTTAAGGTTTCTATAGGTAATGTTTTTGTGAGTTGGGGATAGGTGGAAACTGATCTTTCAGGTTAATTTTGGTATGCATAGGTCCATCCACCTCCATTCATCATGTTCAGTTATGGATGGGGGTGTGTGTAACATCTTGAGTTTTTATGAACCTTTTTCTTATAAAATAAATTACTTTTATTTGATGTATTACATTTCATGAAAAACTATTCAAAACATTCTCTATATAATATAACAAGTTAATCATGCATTGCACACAACACCGACTTGGCTTTCCATGCACACAACACTGAGTTTCTAAGAAAAAATATTTAATTATAATTATTTAAACGATATGGTTAAAACATATCTATTAAACCTAGTAATATGAACAGTAATAACTAATTTTTAAATTTTATTTATAAGTGTTTTATAATAATAAATTATATTTATAATAAGACATAAAAGTTTTAGTAAAATCTGTATATGTTTGAAAATACTATTTTCTTAAAAGAACTTTTTTTATCCTTCTATGAAAAATAATAAAATTTACCTTATACACTTTTAAAAATTGAATATGATAAAATAAAAATAATTTTTGGATTCATAATTTCAAAATTATCATAGGGTGAATTTTAGGGTATTTCCGAAAAAACATTTTTTGGATGAAAGGTTAAAAATAATAAATTTTTATTAAAAACTTCTTTGTCATCTAATTTATTTATAAAGTAAAATTATATATTAATTTCTTTATAAAGATTAAAGAGATTAATTTTACATAAATTAATACTATTTAGGTAATTGTAAATAATTTCTCATTTAAATTTTAAATCAAAACATTCCAAATGTTTAAACATTTTTGCATAAAAACCCATTATTGTGACCCATCTTTGGGAATAAATTTAAATTAATATTTACAAAAAAAATTATTCTTAATTTCTAAAAAGTTTTAAATATTTGAAATAAGTATAATTTATAATGTATAATAAGGTAAAAATTATTTTTTATAAAAAATATTAGTTAATGTGATTAAAATAAATTACAATGATTAAGATAAAATTTAGCTTAACAAATGATTAAACCTTAATCTTAATGACCAAAATGACCTAGAAACATGTCCAACATCCATTTTATGGACATATGTATACCATTAAACCTCTAATTATCCCTAATTATCCATTTTAAACCTTGTGTGACAAGTAAAACAGGGTCATAACTCAATCCTTTTCACGAATACCTAATGTGTCCTCCTCCCCACTTACAAAAGGCCTCCTCTCATCCCCCTCTCTTTACACCTATCAAGACCTTTTGGATAAACCAAACTATACCTAAATTTCCTCCCAAAATACATAAATTCATCCTAAAATCCTTTCTCTGTGCATGAATCCATCCAAATAATCCTTTTGGTGAAAACCAAAAATAGTTTCCCAAGGAATATATAACATTCTTCATCAATTTATTTTGTTTTACTTTCATTATCCACCCCTCAGATATTCATATTCCATGATTATATAATAACATAATTATACTCAATATAGTAATATTTTTTAAATCTAAGGGTTCAATATACACTTACACATACATCCATCTAATTGGTAATGAAGTTACCATTCTTATGTATGGAAAACAACTACCTCACGAAACAAAGTTGTTCGTTTTTCCTTTACCACCTTTTACGGTTTGGAATTATTGCAAAACAAACTCCATTTTTATATGATATAAATGATACTTATGATGTATTTATTCTTTTTTAATTATTATATAACATATACCTTCATGATTTCTATATTGTGTAAAATAGATAATTTCTTTTGGGAATTTTTGGACTACTACCACCTCAAAGCGATGTGACTCATTCACACTATAAAAGGAATATATTGGAGATGATTTTAGTAAAAATATATGATATATATTGGAAATAATAATTCTAATAAAATTTTTAAATAAATATACATATATTTCATTTACTTTCTTTCTGCTAATATGATAATAAAATGGAAATAACGTTCATGAGTACTTACGGCCTACCGTCTCCATAAACAGTGTGTTTTATTTTCTATTTATATATTTCATATAATATAATAAATACATATAGAATAAATTTACATTATATTTATATAATTTTTTACATTCTTTAAATAATTATATAAGTATTTCGACCAAAAAAATAACTAATTAGTAGACATGTGAAAAACAAAGCGAAACTTACCTAAAATGTGACTTTAATATGGAAGTATTAATAATCAGGAGATATAAAGACACATATGTTATTAGATATATTAATATGGTTATATGATATATATATATATATATACAATAGACTATTATTTGTTATATAGTAGGTTTTATTGATTATAAAAAGATTCCAGACATAACGTAAGGGGATTTCTAGTCACACTTTTATTTCTGTGAGATTTACACCTTATTCACCACTTCTTTATTTTGTGTGGGGTATATACTGACAATGAATATATTATATGGTTTTTATACTTTAATTTATGGTAATTTAAATATCCATTTTATGATATCTCTTTCATTGTATTTATGTTTCAAAAGTTACCAAATTTGTAAAGTAGTTTTGTCTCAATTTTCCTTCTTTGAGACACATGTCATGAATTTCAAAAACCTTGTTTTCAAATATGATTTAAAACAAAATTTCAAAAGAAATTTCAAAAATATTATTAATGATGATCACTTATCTCATTTTAAATGAAAATTTATTTTAATATTTTTACTGTTTCCAAGATTCCTTTATATGTTTTCAAAGCTATTTTCAAAGAAAAATGTTTTTTAAATTATGTTTTAAAATTTGTTTCTCAAAAGAAAAAAATAATATTCTACTTAAGAAATGTTTTTAAATTATCTTCCAAAATTATTCTACATATAAGATAAAATTAATTGGTTTTACTCATGCCTTTATGGATAAATGATCCAAAGGTTTCATTCATTTTCTTTCTCCAAATGGTTTATGTTTTTTTGGAATGATTTTTATGAAACTTGTTTATCATTCACAGGTTATATTATTATGAAACCAGCTTCTTTTCATTGGTTATGATTTGATTAAATGACTATGAAACCTTCCTTTTTTCACTGGTTAAAATATTATTACATTTTTATAACACCTGTTTCGTTTCATGGGTTATGATATAATTTTTTATGAATCTATGGCATATGTATTTGTGATTTTATTATGAGATGGGTGTGACCTATATCTGTGTACAATACATTTAATAAAGTTTTATATGTCATGAGATAATGATAGGATTCAAGTCTATAGTCTTTCTCTACTATGGAAAAATGGGGAAAACTAATCCACCCTTGAGAGATGGGGAAACTTCATCCACTGTGGGAAAATGGGGAAACCTGATTCACTATGGAAATATTGGGGAACTCATTCCCTTACAAGAAAATGACTACGAATGGGGATTGTGGTGTGTCCAAAACAGAATGTTTAGTCCTTATAATGTTCCATGTTAGGTTTTGTAAATGTTCCTTGACTTAGATGGAATGATATTACATGTTTATGTTTCTGCAACTATTTAATTTATAATTCCTATATTATGCTTTCATGTCCTATTCTCTTCATTACCATATGATTTATGTCTTATAAACTACCAATATTTATACCATAATTTATGTTTATGATATTTTATATGCATAGTATGATCTTCTAGTGTCATAATCATATTATCATACCCTTATTCTCATGTTTATTCATACATATCTCCCTTTTTTCCCTTATTGAACCTCTGAGCTCACCACATTTTATATTTCCATTCCACAGGTCATAAAGATATGTTTTTATATGATTTTTCTAAAAAAAATTCTTGTCATTAAGAACCAAGTGGGTGATAATTTATCTCAATTATGTACCATTTCTTATGATTCCATGTTTCTAATGAAAAAAACTGATATGGTCTTTGGGCATTTGTTTGTGTAATTTTTTAAGAATTTTTTAAAAAAATGATGTAATGTTAATATGTGAAAATTGATGGTATATATATTTGGTATCAAAGAAAAAGTTTAGCTCACCTTGGGAAACTTGGATGAGAAAACCTTAGTGAGAACTCTAATTACATGTCTAAAGACACATCTATGTGTAACTAAAGGTATAGGAAAGTATCCTAGAATTTTAGTAAAGGATGGAGTGACTGGTTTTCTAGAAATATATCTATGTCTTCATACTATAAATGGGTGTGGCTTGGTAATGGATGTACTTAGGAGTAAAAACTCTAATAATGTGCTTTCAGCCTGACCCAAGAATGACATGGTACACGATAATATTACTTATTGGGAACCTAGTTTGACACTCATGATGGATATTCATTGGTAATTCACAAACTATTCACCAAATATCATAAAGGATTTAAAAATAATAAGTCTATAAATAACCTATGATATACCTAGGGTGTCATTTATTATGGAAGGTGTCATAATTTAGACAAAATGGAAGTGTTTTTTCATGATTATGTGGTTCCTCACCATGAAAACAATTTCTTACATATGCTTTTTTTGTTTTATCCAATGGCTAAAACCTAAAGGAACTGTGTTAATGGAGACTGTGATGTAAAATACAAAGATTTTTCTCCAATGAATATGAATTATGTGGGACCTTGAATGAAAAATCTTGTAGCTATGATCACATAGCTTTCTCAAGCTATGAATCATGCTGAGCATCCAGACAACCAAAGAAGGTATCAATGTTTTATTGAGTCCTTCACGAGGAAACATCCACCTTCATTCGACAAGTATTATAATACACTTGTTGTGGAACATTGGATCAGTACCAATAAAAACATATTCTTCACTCCCTAGTGTTAGGATCATGATAAAGTCATTATTGATATTTATTGATTAGGAGGTGAAGCATAAAAGTCGTAGACTCTAGTAAGGAATAAAATGAAGCAAGATGAAATTAAATCCATGGACTAGTATGAGTTCAAGAACTTATTATTCAATAAGTAATTTCCTCATATTATTTTTACGAAGTGGGAAAATGAGTTTCTTGAGTTGAAGGAAAAAGATAATGAATCTTTTCGTACCTACAAGGCCAATTTCATAAAAATTAAGAGGTAAACTTTTGGAATTATCATCCAACCCAAATGTATGGTTGATAGGTTATTTAGTGTCCTAAATACAATTATCATAAGTGCTCTGTCTATAAGAGAATTTAGTATCAATTAATAGATTGTTTGTCATAAAATAAAAGCTCAATTTTATGTTGGAGTTACATATCAATATCATGTTTCTAGCAAGAAAAGGAATATTGATTTCAAATAAAAATATAAAAAACATGAATAGAAGAAGATGAGCCTTCCATTATGCTCCATGTGGGGAAATAAGCATGGATAAAATTGTCTTATGGGGTCTAATAATGTTTTCATTTTGGTAGGGAATGAAATCGGTAAATTGATTGTTGAACTGATGGGAAGAAGTTTTATCATGGTGCAAATAGAGGGAAATCTACACAAAATGAACCTCCCACACTTAATTTCTTCATGTGTAGTTAGTATATGAATTATACTAACCAGTGACCAACCCCGAGGGTTGGTGATGATGATCGGTGTCATCCACCTTATAAGCCATGGAAAAAGTGGAAATCTCGTGTGATCACTATTTCTGACAAGGTGTGTGATGATGATGTGGTTAAAGTTATACTTACCATCCAATCTGGAACATCTATTGTCTTATTTGATTCTGGATCTACCCAATCTTTCATATATAAAGAATTTTCTAATGGTATTATGATTCCACCAAAATGATTAGATGTCAAATTTGTAGTGAAAACCCCAAATGGTACGATGATTTCATCTCAAGTCTATGATTCTTCTCTGGTTGACCTTTGTTGAAATGTGCTTCCTAAAAATCATTTCATTCATTAATTGGTTGAATTCAATGTCGTATTAGGCATGGATGGTATTTATCTTCATAAATACAACATAAATTGTCATGGATCTAAGGTTACATTTGATATTTCAAACCAAACTATGATCATCATCAATGTAATGATAAGTATGAACATCCTTTGGAAATTAAATCCACTATATGGGAATTAAATCCCATTCAGATGGTATTTTTGTCTCAAATGGTTGGGGTGAAACTCGATATCAATGACATTCCTATATTTTAGGAATTTTTGTATCTATTCTTTGAAGAGATTCATAGTCTTCCACTAAAACATGAACTTCAGTTATTGATAGAACTCAACCTTGTTCCACGCGAATTTCAAATACCCCCAATAGAAAAAGCCCCAATTTAGTTGTATGAAATGAAAAAGAAACTCCAATCAAACCATTTTAAGTGATTCATTCAGCTAAGTGTTTTACCTTTGGATTCACCTATTCTCTTCATGAAAAATAAATACTGATTAGTTAAACTCTTCATAGATTATTCATAGTTGAAAAATGTCATCCTAAATAGTCAGTGTCATCTACCTCGTATTGATGAGTTATTTGATCAACTATGCATATCTAAATAAATTTCCAAGATTGACATTCATTCTAAATATCATCAATTGAGGGTCAAGAAATAGGGTATACCCAATATGACATTTTTTACAAGGTACGGAAACTAGGAATATATATTGATTCCTTTTGGTATTACTAATTCCCCTGTTATCTTCATGTATTTTATTAATATATTCTCTAGGGATTACCTCGATTGGTTTTTGGTGTTCTTTATAAATGATATTCATTTCCATTCCAAAATAAATGAAGAGAATAAAGATCAACTAAGATTTGAACTAATGACGCTGAGTAGGGAAAAACTATATGAAAAATGAAAATTGTGAATTTTTTTGGAAAAGGTTTCATTTTGGGGTCACATAATCTCAAGAGATCGTATAGAAGTAGATCCATCATTGGTCAATACTATTAAATGTGGGACTAGACTAACCATGGTGACTGAGATCTATAGTTTTCATAGAATATCTAGATATTATCAACATCTTATGGAAAATTTATCATGAATATCAAATCCCCTGACCAAGTTAACTCAGAAGGGTGCCAAGTTCCTCTAGACAGATGAATTTGAGGAAACTTTCAAGGAACTAAAGAGAAGGTTGGTTAGTGAACATATGCTTACAATACCTTGTAGTGTATAAGGGTTTGTAATATATAGTTATGAATCCATGAATAGTTTGGGATGTGTTATTATGTATAATAACATGGTTATCAATTATGGCTTTTAACATTTGAAGATCCATCGTCAAAATTTCCCAACTCATGATTTGGAGTTAGTTGCAGTAATTTTTGTATTAAATATATAGAGGAATTGATTTTATAGATAAAATTATGATATATATATATATATAATGATCATAAAAGAATAAAATATATATTCACATAGAAGAATTTAAACATTTCCTATAGAATATGGTTAGATATGATAAAAGATTATTACTTCTCAATACATTACCACCCTAAGAAAGATAACAAGGTGTTTGATGCTTTGAGTCAAAGGATCGTGATATTTTATCCATGATGAGGATATAAAAAGAACCAATATTTTTGGATTTTCAAAGGATATATCTAGAAATCGGGAAAGAAGGGTATAAATCATATGTTGTTCAATTGAATGTCCAACCCTATATCCATGTGATGATTAATGGGGAACATAATGAATATATTGAGCTTCAAAATAATGTTATAAATGTTCTTAATTTTAACATTGAACAGGATGAAATGATAAGGTTCAAGAACCATGTATGTGTTCCTTCTATATTGGATTTGAAATGGAGTTGTTAGAGGATTCTCATGGTTCTTCATTATCTATTCATCCTAGATGTACGAAGGTGTATATATATTGGAAGGAATACATCTAGTGGAGTCAAATAAATAGGGATACCATGGAGTTTCTATATCGGTGTTTGGTGTGATATAAATTTTAGGTAGAAACATAAAATTATAACATGATGTTGCATCCATTAACTATACCAAAAATAGAAATGGGAGAAAATCCCTATGGATTTGGTCATTGGAATCCCCAAAACCTCTAAAGGGTTTAAAGCTATATTTTTTGTAGTCATTATCCTTACTAAGTTAGTTCATTTCATTATTATCTGAGAAGAATTCTCTATGGATCGCCTTTCTAATATATTCATTAAGGAAGTGGAAAGGTTTTATAGAGTACCACTTCCCCTTATATCTGATCAGGATATGAGGTTTACCTCAATGTTTTAGAAAAGTATTAATCAAGCACTTGATACAGAATTTAACTTATGCTCTGCTTATCATCCTTAGATTGATATTCAGTATAAAAGAACTATTCAAACCCTAGATGATATCTTGAGATCTTGTTAATTGGATTTCAAAGGAAATTCGAATATAAAACATCCTCTAAATAATTTTTATGACAATAATATCTTTCACTCAAGAATTCATATGTCTCCTTATGAAGCCCTCTATAAGAGTAAATGTAGATCTCTACCATTAAGGGATAATGTGGGAGAATGAAAGATATTGCAACTTGATATTGTTGAAGAAATTATAGAGAAGGTTAGAACCATTCAGTAGCGAATCAAGGTAGCTCAAAGTCAGTAGAAATTTTATACTGATAACCATTAGAGTGGCCTATAATTTAAAGTTAGTGAGAATATTTTTCTATAAATTTCTCCCTAGAAGAATGTTATGAGAATCGGTAATAAAGGTAAATGAATCCCTAGGTATATAGGTCCCTTTGATATTTCGGATCGTATTAGAACAGTATCCTATTGCTTGGAACATTCTCTAAATATCTCTCATGCCCATGATGTTTTCCAACTATCTCTATTGAGTATGTACATACCTAACCCTTCACATGTACTGAACATAGAAGACATACTGCTGGACTAGGATCTTTTTTACTAGGAATAACCAGTTAAAATTCTATATTGTACAGTGAAAGTTCTAAAAAACATGTCCACACACCTGGGAAATGTTTTGAGGAATAATCACCAGTTATAGGAATATACCTGGGAACATAAAGATATTATGAGGTATAAGTATCCTCATTTTTTGTAGCATAATGACAAATTTTGTGGGTAAAATTTATTTTAAGGGAGTTGAATGTAACACCCTGAGTTTTTATGAACCATTTTTTTCTTGAATAAAATAATTTTATTTCATGTATGTCATTTCACCCAACACTAAGTCAAAATTTCTTTATATATTTTCCCAAGTTAATCTTGCACTACACGCAAAACTGACTTGTCTTGCATTACATGCAACAATAATTTTCTACGAAACAACATTTTATATTAATTATTTAAATTGGATAGTTATAACTTATCTGTTAAACTAATTAATATGATTTCTAATAACTAATTTATAATTAATAATTATAATGGTTATATATATATATTATATATTAATAAGACATACAATTTTTACTAAAGTATTTATATGTTTGAAAATATTATTTTTTTAAATGAATTTCTTTTTATGTACTTAAATGAACAATAACAGAATTAATTTTTGAAACTTTCATAAATTTCATATTATAAAATTAATATAATTTTTCAATTCATTATCTCAATATTATCTTATGGTAAATTTTAAGTATTTTCTGAAAAACTTCATTTTTCTATGAGTTGTTAAAAGTATTGAATTTTAATTAAAAACATATTTTTCATCTAATTTATTTATATAGATAAATTTTATTTTAATTTTGTTTTATAGTTTAATTAAATTAATTTTAAAAAAAATTAATCTAATTTAGGTAATTGTAACCGATTTAAAATTGAAATTTGACATCAAAACATTCCAACATTTTAAACATTTTGGCTTAAAAACTCATTTTAACGACCGGTTTGTGGGATTAAATTTAAATTAATTTCTTTCACTTATAAGATTTGAATTTGAAAAAATGGATTTCATATTTATAATATAAATAATTTATAAATTATAATAATTTCAACTTAGTTTTTTACAAAAAAAATATTAGTGAATGTGGTTAAAATTATTTACAATGATTAAGAGAAAATTTATCTTAACAAAGGATTAAACCATGAACTTCACACCAAAAATGACCTATAAAATTTTAAAAAACAAATTTTATGGCAACATTTAAAGCTCAAAACCACTAATTATATATAAGGATTCATTTTAAACCTTGGGGGACAAGTGAAATTTGGGGAGAACTCAAACATTTTCATGAATACCCAATGTTCCCTATTACCCACTTATAAAAGGAATCTTATCCAACCCCTCTCTTTACACCTCTCATGCCATTTTTTCATCCAAACCATACCTAAATATCCTAAAAAAATAATTAATTTCACCCTATAATCCTCCCTTTGGGAATAATCTCATCCAAAGAAGCCCTATTGTGAAAACCAAATGGAGTTACCCAATAATGAGGTAACATCCTTCCTCAATATCTTTTGTTTTATTTTCATTATCCACTCTAAGATCTTAATATTCCATTTTTACATAATAAAAATAATATCATATGTATACTGAGTTTTTTTTACTTTTAATTTTTCAACCGACACTTACACACATCCATCTACTGGGTAATGAACTTACTGTTTTTGAGTATGGTGAACTACAACCTCAGGAAACAATGTTGTTCGTTTTTCCTTTACCACCACACATGGTTGGGAATTATGATGGAAAATCTATTTTTATATGATATATAATAAGTTTATTATTTATTTATATTTATTTATTTATTATATTATTCATACCATCATTCTTTTTATTTTTTGTAAATATGAAAATTTCATTTGGGGAAGTGTGGACTACCACCGCCTCAAAACCATTGTGATTCATTCACACTCTACATGGAATGTATTAAGGATTGGTTTAGTAAATTTATATGAAATATATATAATAATAATAATGTTACTATAATTAGTATATATATGTGTGTGTGTGTGTGGGTGAGTGAGTGAGTCATTTATTTTCTTTATTTTAATACGTTAAGAAAATGGAATCAACGTTCATGCGTACGTAACACCTACCATCTCCATGAACGGTGTATTTCATTTTCAATTTCTATATTTCATAGATTATTATATATACATTTAAAATAAATATTAATGATATTTATATCAAGTTTTACATTATTTAAATTATTATATAAGTATGATGACCAAAAATATAACAAATTAAGACACATACAAAAAATGGATGTTACCCGAAACATGACCTTAACATGGAAGTGTAAAAAAATGAGTTATATAAAGACATATATGTTATTAGATATAAGAATATGGTTCTATGTTAAATTTATTATAAAATTATATTTATTATACGGTTGGTTTGAAATATTATGATGATATTTATAACATAATGTATGGGGATTTCTAGTCTCACTTTTATTTCTGTGAGATTTACACCATATTCACCACTTGTTTTATTTTTGTGGTGTATATACTACCCATGAATATATTATATTATTGTTATACATAAATTTATGGTTATTTACATATCCATTTTATGATATCTATTTAATATAACTTATGTTTCATAATTTACTAAATATGTAAATTAGTTTTGTCTCAATTTTCATTCTTTGAGACACATGCCATGAATTTCAAAAACCATGTTTTAAAAACTGTTTTAAATTTTTTTTTAAATATTATATTTTAATATCATTTTTTATCAACATGTATTTTTGAAAAAGTTTTATGTTTTCTAATTTTCTATATAATATTTAAAATATATTTTCAAAGAAAATTCTTTTTAAAAAATATTTTAAGTTTTGAAAATAATTTTTCAAAGAAGAAAGGATACTTTCCTCAAGAAATAATTATAAATGATCTTACCAAATTAATTTATATATAAGATAACATCCATTTGTTTTACTCATTACATTGTTAGTAATTGATCCAAAGGTTCCATTCTTATTCTTTATTTGAATGGTCTATGTTTTGGTGGCATGGTTTTTATGAAACTCGTTCCTCTTTCACAGGTTATATGCTTATGAAACCCATATATTTTCATGGGTTATGCATTGATGAAAATATTATGAAGCCTATATTTTTTCATAAGTTATGATATGGTAACATTTTTATGACACCCATTTTATTTCATGGGTTAATGTAGGATTCTTTATGAATTTTTGGAAGATGTATATATTATTACATTATGATATGTACAGGGCATATATATCCCTCCAATACATTGGGAAAATATTTTTATATCATGATATAATGATGGTATTCATGTCTACAGTTTTGATCCACTATGGGAATATGGGGAAACCTGATCCACTATGGGCATATGGGGAAACCTGATCCACTATGAGAATATGGGGAAACCTGATCCACTATGGGAATATGGGAAAATAGGATCCCTTACAAGTAAAGTATTTTGAATATGGATGGTTGGGTGTCCCACCATGTAGGTGTAGTCCACATGAAGTGTTTGTTAAGTTTTCTCAACACTCCTTGACTTATCATGAATGATATTGCATGTTTATGTGTTTTAAACAATTCAATGTTGTATTCCTATATTATGCCTTCATGGTTTATGATCTGGATTCCATTATGATTCATGTCTTATGAACTTCCAATATTTATGTCATGATTCATGTTTATGATATTTTATATGCAAGGTATGATCTTTTAATTTCATGAACAGATTCTCATATCCTTATTCTCATGTTTATTCTTACATATCTCCCTCATTTGACCTTACTAAGAATCACAGATCACCACATTTTATGTTTATATTCCATAGGTTTTGAAGATATGTTTTATGTATTATGTGTCTAAGAAGGGATCTTGTCATCAACAAACTAGTGGGAGATAATATAGCTCACTTATTTACCAATTTTTATGTTTCCATGTTTCCAAAGGCACTAAACTAATATGGTTTTTGGTCATCTATTTGCGTAATGTCTTATATATTTCGATAAAGTGATGTACTGTTAATTTATGAAAAATGTGGGTCTCTATAGTTAGGTGCATGATGATTGGGAATTTGAATCATCGGTGTAGAAATGAGGGTGTCCCCATAGTGGGGAGTGTGATGTCAGTCACGAGTGTAATGGACCTTGTGTGAGAAGCATCATGGTGGTAGTGAATTAGTCATTGAATTATTTTTTTAGAAACAAATTATAGTTAATTAATGAATCTTAATTATATTGATTCCCTAGAGGATGAAAAAGCTGAATTGGGATATAATTCCATAGGGAATTTGAGGTTATTCAAGGGATTGTGATGAGTTAAGATAATAAAAGCTTGATAATATTTTAGGAACATCATTACTCATGTTATGGAAAAGAAAGATGGTCGTTTTAAAATAATGAAGAATAAATTGTGAAATTGCACTGGAATTTGGGTTGAAACTTCATTAGACATATCTGGACAATCATGGTTTCCTTTGGGAGTATTATCATTGGGATTATATAAATTTAGAATGTGTTAGATGTTGTTGCTGAACATTTTTGAGACAGGTCAACCATAGGATGTATGTTCAGTTGGTTTATGTTCAAGTGGATTAGGTAGGTTGATAAATTCAATAGTTTCATAGTTTTGGATATGAAAGGTATGCTCAGGGAGTTAGATGGGGGCTTTCAAGGAGAATTCATTGTGTTTCTATGGATGTATTAGACATTTAAAACACATTAGATTTTATTAAAATCATAAATGAGGACCCAGAGATACTGTTTAATAATAATTTTAGTGTGATACCAAGTGTGTTTAGACACCGCCTCAGTGTTTTGGTGATACTTACATGCACTTGATTGTGTTCTAGTAGATGGAGTTCTATGGTTTTGAAATTATTATATGAGATAATGTTTGTTGTTTGGGATCACAACATGATGAATTGGTCAACAATTAGTGACCCAAGTAAGTCGATACCAATGATACTATTCTTTATAAGGATTATTTTGGATGATATGTTTTATGGTGGGGAGATTTTAATACCTTGTGTCTTTACATGTCTTGGAAATTCAGGAGTAATTTTAGTTTATGAGTTTGGTTGGAAGTTAATTTTGAGAACTATGATTCAAAATAGAATTCTAAATGTTAATGTACCTCAAATAAATGTTCTTGGATGGGGAATAGAGCTTGGAAGGTGTCACATGGGCTTAGAGGAACCTTAATAGAGGCCTAGGTGGCTACAAAATCAAAAACTATTGAATATTACTAGCCATATTATTGACCCCACCAGCTTGTTGATGGTGTCCCATAGTAGCAAGTGCTACTATTAGCTTCCATTGGTCAGTTAGTGGCCTGATCAATAGTCCCTAAAATCTGAAGGTGTACATTTTCAAGTTATTTTTCGTATTAAAGGTGGAAATTACATTCCCCCCACCCACCTTGAGTTTTTAAAAGGACCAGCCTCTCTCCTCCACCCTTATGGCACACAAGGACAAATAGTCACCTATCCTCCCCCATTTATTTTTTCAACAATAATCTTGTGTGTTTTCATTGATAGATCGAGGTATAGGATACTATACTTCTTTAGGTCCATATTCCCCCTCATTCATGATAATTTAATGTTAATTTATCTTAGGGATTTTACATCAATTTCACTATAGAATGGTAAAATTACCCATTTTCATTGGGTATTTCGTGCATCCTAGGGAGAGGATGTTCTAAGGTAATATCCTCCTACCATTGTCCACTATTACGGTAAATATATTTCATAATAATGTTTTATTTAATTTTCTTAGTGAATTTAAATTGTATTAATTATTTAAATGGAATTATATATTTGGTAATTTTTTGATTTAATAGTATGGCAAGGGCATAAACCCCAGATGGGTTGTTGTCCATGGTTTTAGGGTGATGAGGCCACTCAGTAGGTGTTTTTTTAGTTATCTTGAGTTTTATAATTTATAATAAAATTAAAAATTGTTAAATTATTCATGTTATGGTTTTAATTTGTTATTTTTGGATGTTCTAGATTGGGCTAGATTAAAATGTGAGGGATTGGGCTTGGACAAATCCTAGATGAATCTTGGAGAGCCTATGAAAAATTATCTTCTAAGAAAATAAAATGGAAATGAATTTAAAAAATATAGGTAGTCTCTATTTCTTTCAAAATGTATTTCATGAATAATGTATATGGTATATGTGTTGTTTGGTCATGAAACTAAGGAAATTCACCTTTTTTATTAGAATTATTCTCTTTATATAATTTAAACTAATGGTTTTAATTTAAATAGTTTGTTTAATTTAAAATAAGTTGTTATTTAATTTAACTTTCTTAACCTATGTAAATTCTTGGGATTAAATGAGTAAATTTACAATTCCACTGTTGACCTGATCCAATGTATTGATGCGTTAACTACGGATGGAGAAGGAAAAAACAAAGAGGATACCAAGACGCATTAGCACCTCCAATAGGTGGTGTGATGAGGCCAAATATGGTTGGCCTTAATAGGATGAGTGAGGAACCATGAGTTGTATTTTTCCTAGGCAGATAGACTGAAGGAAGATTAGAGATGGGTTGGATGATCAAACTGGTATGGTTTAACCATGTACATAAAGTTGGGCCTTGAACCATCAAATAAGACTATAATCAGTGTGGAATACCCATAAGTCCCATGAGATCTTGTGATGATTCTAGCAATGTCGGTGGGACAACAAAACCTAAGGGGATTGGGAGTTGTCCCAAGAGTTGATCTTGACCCCAAGGACCCAGTGTAGGGTGCCTTGATTATATTCGGACCCAGGAAACACCATATGGGTGACCCATTTACTGACTGACCCAAAACAGTACGTATGTCTATGGGTAGAGATAGTTTTGGGTGTCACCGTAGAACCCAAACTGACATGTAAGCCGAACATATATGAGATGATGGTGAAGGGAATGGTAGTTTGGGCATCCATTAATATGTTTTTATTTTATAATTGGTCATGATAAATTATTATCCAAGATTCGTGGGAATATTCTATAAGGAATGGAATTATTTTGATTTCCTAGGATGACTGTGAATCACTTGATCAGATGGGTGAGCCTAAGGGATGCTCGAAATGTCTTGTATCTAATCTATATAATTTTTTGGGAGGATTACTAGTTTTACTAGAATACAATGTATATGGTTAATATAGTATTGGATGAATGTATATGGTTCTAATTATCCTATATTTGAGCTTCTGTGATGAAATTTGTATAGAAATAAGTAGGATGTCTTGGATTAATATGAAATTGTGAGACCATTAATAATTCTTGGGTATCTACTATTCGGATAAATATACCATTATTTCATTGATAATAACTTGGTATCTTCAAATTATAATGAAATTATGGGGTTTTCAGTGGTTGTATATCCTCGAGCATGGATGGTGGACATCCTGAGGGTGATTATTGGATCCCTTCAATAGATTCCAAGGATACCCCTTAGGATTGGGTGGATGCACTAGTTTGGTTTGGTTGAGGATTCATGAAACATGTATTCCTGGGTGAGTGACCATGTGATCTAGGATGGTATTCGATTCAATTTCATAGGTCACACAAAAACCAGTAATTCCTATACATGTTTTATTTCCTTGGAGCTCCCCCTCCTAGGAATCATACATTTTCCTAATAGAGATGAACACACATTTACTACCATAGGGGTTATCTTGATGTATTGAATATGTGGTATACCTAGTGACTCCAAAGGTTTTTCTACTCATTATGGTTGATATATGAACATAAGATCCCTAAAGTATGGAAAGAGGTCCCCCTAAGGTGATACTCATACCCGTAAACACTCTCTCACTCGCTAAAATAGGTTTAGTTGATTGGGATCATGGACCTAAGGATTGATGATGGTTATTGGGCTTAGCCCAAATTATATGCATACATCCTTAGGGAGGTTTTAATATTGTTGTAAGCTTGATACCCATGACATAATCAAAGAAATTTTGGCATCAGTTCAAATAAGGGTGTGGGTGGATATTTATTTATTTATATTATGTTATTTATTTATGGTTACAACTAAGCATTTCATATCTACATACCACTACATTACTAGTATAGTACAGTGTCGTGTTGTTGTCTCCCTACTGATTTATATACCTTCACCCTACTAGGGCCACCATTTCACTTTGGTACCTGAGCATACTCTCACTTAGTTATAGGAACATCTTGTGTAGAGGCCCAGTGATGTTAACTGAAGAATATGATTGTTTGGTGTGGCTGGAGACTGGAATGAAGAATGTCCCAGAGTTTTTGTAGAAACCTGTTTTTATTTAATTATTTTTATTTAAATTTTTGTGTGATAGACCTAATCAAAATTTATATTAAGTTCCTTTATGTTCATCTTTTATTTCAATTATAGTATGTATAGTAATTTATTGTTTTACATACTATAATGGGTATGATATTGGGTTATTGTATGGTTATTTCACACTCTGATAAATATGGTATAGCCTCCCAACGGTACCTCCTTATACACGCACTACTTTTTGGAATCCTCTATTTTTTGGGGAGGCATAGATGAATTTATGTGGTTCTCTAGTCTAGTTTCTATTTGGAGTGAGCCAAGAAAGGGAATCATAATTTTTTTTAGATGTTTTAGGACCACCACATCACGAAGTAAGGTTATGTCAAAACCTATCAAGAGAAACAAGATTTAACACTGTGAAATGTAATTTCATTCCATAAAGGTATATCTTGTTGAATTAAATGTTTATATTTATAGATTCTCAAATAGTGTAAGGAAGTCCATGTCACAAGGAATACTAGAGTATATTTTATTGGTACTATCTAATAGAGAAACACATCATGAATACAATATTGTGCTCTAAAGAATGCAATATTGTTCCATGACTGTCGACCATGTAAATCCTATGGGGTCATAATTTTATAATCATCTAAATGGTTGGAACTAGATTTATGTATGTTCCATATATCGTTATGTCATGTCATGACACAACTGTAAATTGAAGTAAGTTATAAGAAAACCAAAAAGTCACATGGTGAAGGAAGATTTTGTGCCATTATTTATGGTTTTTATAGAATTTGAACACATGTAATATTGTGGATTTATCTTAATGGTTGGTTATTTATTTTATGAATCAATAACTTCTTATTAGAATTTTATAGAAGATATTTTTATGTAAAGGTTATCAGGGATGTATTTGAATTAAGGGAATTTTGATGTTAGTTTTTGTTTGAATTTCAAATAATATATTTAAACATTTTATTGATATAGATAATCTATTATGAATAGGAAGACTCGTCACACATATAATCACACAAAAGAAAAGATATAGATGAATCTTGAAAATCATGAATCAGGGTAACAACAATGAGGATTGTTAAATATATTTGTTTGTTAATTAATTGTGATCAATTCTTGTTACATTGAAGATCATTTTGGGAAGAATAAACTGTTATTCTTATCATTGATATCTATATAAGTGAATATTAAATAAACATAGAGAACAACCTAGCATTTTATTATTGTTTCATTTGATTTATTTCTTATGATTTTGACATGTGTGTTGATTATTACTTTGTATACCACTTAAAAGAAGATTGTGGAATAAAGTGAGAGGTTGTGGACCATAGGTAAGAAGTGAGGTATTCCTGATGATTGTAATCACTTACTAGTAATATAGTGTATAATTCTAACATAAACACATTTTTTATATGTTCTCCTTCGATATATCCCTTATGGGTAAACCAATTAAAAATAATTTGTTCATGTTCTTTACAATTTTTTCATTTGATTGAATATATAATATTGATTCAACGTGTCTTTTCTAATAAAAATTAAATATATGATTAATATAAAGAAAAGAGGAACTTTCAAGACACCATATTTCCCCCCCCCCCCACCTTATGTCGTGGAGTGGTACCATAGTGTACAAAAAATAGTGTTAGAGTCACTATTCATTTCTTGAATATGTTGAGTGAAATATGTTATCACTAAAAATATTTTTATTTTTAAGGGGATACCCTTATTTGATGGGTGAAACTATAAAATTTGAACAAATAGAATAATTCACATATATGATATGTTGGGATCAATTTATACTCAACAACAATTTATATAACTCAGCTTAGTGATTCCGCTAACATATCGTGGAATTAAGAAAATATGAAGTTGTTCAATAATGATGTTAAGGCCCAAAATTATTTACCATTATATCTATATAATCAAATATATATGAAGGTCGAGTATTTTACAATAAAAATAGTTTTGGATAAAAATTATAAAATTTTATGGAGTTATAAAAGTCAAATGATAAATATTTTAGGGTTTTCAAAACATATTTTATAAAATAGAAAATAAATCCATGTGAAATTTTGATGGATTCTTTAATAATATCATTAATGTTTTTGGTGAACTATTTTCACCTAAAAAAGAGGTAAAGGATTCTAATATTATGAAGAACATTTTTATAAGATTTTCATATATGTAAAACCCAAAGGTGTTGGAACATAAATAAATAAATCTTGGATATTTATTTCTTTATGACATACACAGTATACTGGATTAATGTGAAATGAGGGTGAATCTAGATATAACTTTTTAAAATTCATCTAAAGATATGACATTCAAATATATAGAAAATCAAGATTTTAGGGGTCCTCAAATTGAATAAGTTTTTTTCGATGATTTCTATCACTCAATGAAAGAAATTTGAAATATATATATATATATATATGTGTGTGTATATTTGAGGGTAAATTTCACTTGGAATGTTTGCATTTTTTGAAAATTGTACATATTACTACTAAATCCTAAAGATTTTTTATGAAGAGGATAGTGAGTCTCAATTATTAAAAAAAATTTATGTAGAAGTTTCCCCTAGAAGGAATTTCAATTTTGAAAATCCAAGTGGGAATATGTTTCAGAGAAAATTATTGGTTAGAAAATAAGAGGGGTCTTGAGAAAGATTCACTGGAAGGTATTAAGATAAAGTTTATTTCAAGTGTTCATTTCTTATTCATAGGTTCAGTAGAGAATTATAAACCTATATAGAATAAAATTATCAATAATATGCATTTATATACCTCAAAGTAGAATTATAAGGGGCATTCACTTGAGACGATTGATCTACATATAAATTATAATGGGGAAGTTAGAGGTTTTTTTAAGTAGTATTCAAGATATATTGATAAAAATGAAGAAGAATTTGATAATGTTGGAAAGGTAGAGGAAGAATTTGATAAGAATCATATTAAATTGGAAGAATTTTTCAATTACATGATGAATATTTAGGAATTTTTCATGATCATTATATGATCATAATATATCTATTTTGAAGAAAGTTAATAAAAATGAATCCATTGATAAATAAATTATCGGTTTGAAAAAGAATCTCGAATCAAATGATAAAATACAGGGCTCTAATAACAAACATTATTTTGGGAAATTCTCATATGATTTTTTGAATTAAATAGAATAATGAAGGGGAAAACGTTTTTGAAAAAATGTTGAGTTATCAAAGAACTAGTTAGATAGGTAAAACCAGCAATAGTTATTATGGTAAAACATCAATGAAAAAGTCTGTAAATATGAAGACCATAGAGAATTAGAATGAAGGAGATAGTTATCAACTATAGTGAACTTATCAATAACCAAGGAGTTATAAAAATTATGTGGATATGTGTAGAGATGAGAAAAATAGGATACCTCCATTGATAAAGAGTTTGTTTTTTGGTTTTTATGGCTACATTATATCCAATTATGATGAATCTGAAAGTTATCTCTGAGGAAAAGCTTTTTAAATTCAGAAAATAAGAGTTTGAAGTTGTTATTAACGTCTAGATAGCAAGTAATTATATTATTTCAACTACAATCTATAAAACATTAGGCATAAATTATTATATTATAGGAAGAGAAGAGGTGGATCTTGTTATTAAAATAAAAGGAAAAGGGATGAAATATAACCCAATTCAATACCATTAAAAGATACATTTTATACTCTTGAAAAAGGATAGTTTCATTTTATGGATTATTTTAAATATAATGTGAAGATACCAAAAAATGTTAACTCGGTTAGGAATATCTTTTAAAGAAAGGAAGAGATTGTATAAGGAAAATTTATCTGAAATTTACTTACAAGCATTAAAGAATAGTTGTATCAGGGTTATAGATAGTGAGTGTTCATCTTATATTAAATTTAATGTGGATTAGTTGAAGAACAAGGTGAAAAGGGGAGTCAAAACATGTGTAACATCTTGAGATTTTGTGAATTATTTTTTTGATTTAATTTAATCTTTTTTATATTTGTACTACACGGAACACCCACTTGTCTTGCGTTACACACAACACTAAGTTTCTAAAAATCAAAAATTTACTAATATAATTATTTTAATGTGGTTGTTATAACCTAGAAATTAAACATGTAATATGAATAGTAATAACTACATTTTAAATATTAGTTATAATGGTTTTCATAATGAAAAATATAATTTTTTATAAAGTCTTTTTATGTTAAAAACTATTTTTTTCTCAAATGAAATGATTTTCATGTCGATCTATGAAAAATAATAAAATTAATTTTAGACCCTATTTTAAATTGAATTTTATAAAATAAACATCATTTTTAAATTTGGAATATCAAAATTAAATTTGGGTGATTTTTAGTATTATTCTAATAAGTTTAATTTTTTTAATAATAGTGAGAAATACTGCATTGTAGATAAAAACATCCTTTTGGTTTAAATAATTATTATACATTAATTTTTTTAAAGTCAAAATAAATCAAAAATGAATATATTAATCCAATGTAGCTATTTAGGATATTCTTTTATAATGAAATTAGATATAAAAAACTTAATGAACTTTTGAACATTTCATTTACTCACCTTCTTTCCACATCCACTGGATTAATGTTAAACTTAATTTAGTTACTTATGTTAATTGAGTTAGGAAAAACAGATATACATGGTTTTAATCAGTATAAAATTTTTGTCTCATAGGATCAATTCTTTTTTAATAGTGCCTTTAGTATTTTTATTTACTATATTTAAGCCACTTGGGTAATAATATCACCTTTTTAAGCCACTTGGGTAAGAATATGACATTTATTATACTTTATTTAAAGAAAACTTAAAAATTTAATATTCATAATTTTAATAAGTAAATAAATTTTTATATAGGTTTATACATAATATAAATTACACTATAAATAGTCCTTTAAAATATAATAAATTTATATTCATCATGAAATTTATTTTTAATTTTTTAGAGAAGAAATAATTTAATTAAAGTGTTTTATATTGATGATGTTGTAACTATTTATTTAAAGGAAATATCATATTAATTATATTAAAAATATTAAAATAAATATAATTTAACATGATTAATGACATACATGAATTTTATAGATAAATTTGACTTATTATTGAGATATAAGAAGTGTTGGTTTGATGTTATCATGTTAATATGAAAATTTATAAAAGGCAAATAATGAATAATATCAAAATTGATATAAATGATACTTTAAAAATATTTAATATTTTATTAAATGATATAAAGTTCATTTAAATTGATAATCCATCAAAATAACTTTAATAAGGTTAAAAATGTCATTAGTGATCTATTTGGGGTTCGTTTGGCATCTTATAGTAACTATATTAACCCTACAGAGTAAAAATCCAAGTTTACATGGTAAATATTAAAAGGTTTAACTAAGTGTTAAATCCAAACAATAAGGTTAATATTGTTACCTAAATAGGTATAAACATACCTTGTTGAGGGGATTTATATCTTAAATTATAAATAACACACTTTTAAGGTATTTTGAATAAAATATCAATTTATATTAATTTTATATTTTGAGAGTTTCCTAAAATTCCCCTCACCTAAATTATTAAAGGGAACCTCCTCCCTCACTTATTCACATCACATTAAGCCTTCAAGATCAATCATCACCAGAAAATTTACCTTCTAAAATTACCTAGTAACATTCTATTGGTTTCGTTATTCTCAAATGACCATGTCTGGTGCCTTTAAGATGATATCTAGAGTGAGATCATCGAAGAAGATGTAATCTCTTTACCGACTCATTCAAACATGTTTCTTCTTTACTTCCTCTTCATGTGTTGATTACAGTATAATGTAATATATCCAATCTCACCTATATGATTATATGTTATAATTATTATGTAACAACCATATTCCACCTTCTATCCATCCTATGAAAAAAAGAAATCACCACAAGTGCGTACGTGCGACTTAATATCTCCACAACATGGTGTAATCTATTTTTCATCACCAATTTACTTAGACGGTTATAATTATAGAACTAATCAATATATATGATTATTATAAAAAGATATTTATTATTTAATAATATATAAATCATACATTTTAATACCATTTCACAATTAGGGGAATGATATCATTGCTCGTGCCTATGTACAGTCTATCGTCTCCACGACGTGATGTGATTCACTATCCATGATCACCATTAAATAATGATTATATAAGTGTGTAGAATTAATAATATGATATAATTATATAAATTATATAACTATATTCTATTTGAAACAACTAGAAATTATACAAAAAAACATGCATAAGAAAATGAAGCAGTAAACACTAGAAAGAAGCATTATAATGAAATATTGTCAAACTGGTGTTAATGTGGTCGTGTATGATATCATAAATATAAATATGGTTATGTAATAAGTTAATAACATTATTTAATCCATTATACAAGAGTTTTTAATACATAAAAACGAACCCATACTTATGGTAAGGGTTAATTTTGTGATCTCATTATTATCTGATGTTTTATATATATAAGAATTTATTGGGGAATATTTACCATAAATAGCAATGTTTTATAAAAAAATGTTTTCATAAAATGTTTTAATAATATCCTATATATTTTTAAAGACAATTTTACCCATTTTTTGTCTTTTTTACTACACGGATTGAATGTAATATTTTTTCATTTTCCAAACAAGGTACTTTTTAACTATTTTAACAAATATACGAGGGGAATTTTTTCTTTTAACCTATATGATATAAAAAAGATTTCCTTGCTTTCATGAAACCTTATTTCCATCAAGATTACATTATAATATTAGAAAATTATTTTCAATGAAAATGTTTTCTTTTAAAATTTCTCATCATTTTAGGAAAAGAAAACATTTTCTAAGAAGAAAGGATATTTTCATCAAGAATTATTTTCAAGTGATCTTTCAAAATTATTTCTCATCTAAGATGACATGTATTGATGTTACTATTTCCTTTATAAAAAATAATACAAGTTTCCATTATAATTATTTCTCATAATGGTTTATTTTTTTAGGGTATGATGTTTATGAAACCAATTCCAATTCAATGGGTTATATTCTTATGAAACCCACTTCTTTTCACGGGTTATGCATTAATGAAATGATTATGAAACATGCCTTCTTTCCACCAGTTATGATTCGATTACATGTTTTTTATACCCATTTTAGTTCATGGGTTATGATATTATTTTTTATGATCATGTGGCCCATATATGTATGATTTCATTATGAGATCGGTGGTACCTATATCTCCCTCTAATGCATTGGGTAAAGATTTGTATCACATGAGAAATACATAAGGGACATTGTCCTTTAACATGGTCATGGGAGAGAACCACGAAAACCAAGATATCTTGGGTAGTGAACTCATACTACCAAGATGTAATGGGAAGTGATTCTTTGACTACCATTTAAATAATTATTATATAATTATATGTCTTCAATAGATCCCTATATTATTCCTAGGTTGTGCTTTCATGGTTCATGTTCTTTATTTATTTATTATTCAAGTCTTATGAACTGATTATCTTTATGCCATGATTCCTATTTATATTATTTGATATACAAGGTATCATATTATAATTTCATGATCATATTCTCATAACCTTATGCTCATGATTATATTTACATATCTCCCTTTTTATCCTTACAAAGAATCTGATCTCACCCCTTTTTATTTTTTCCTTTCACTAAGGTTATGATGATATCTATAATGTTTGATGTGTCTAAGAAGTGTGACAGTAAAGAAGAACCTAGTGGGATATAATATAGCTCACTTATATACCATTGTTTATTTTTTCATGTTTCAAAAGGCAGTAGACTAATACAGTCTTTGGGAATTTGTTTTTGTAATGTATTAAGTAATTCTACAACAAACTAATGTAATGTTAATGTATAAAAACTATTGGTTCATATAGTTTGTATCAGAGTGAAGGTGTATTAAACCTTTGGAAACTAGGATGAGAAAACATAGTGAGATCCCTAGTGGTGTTTATATGGATTTGTTTTGGGATGACTCAAAGGATAATCCTTAGTTTTCATATATTTAAAATTAGGTGTCAGGATTTAGGTATCCTATGATTAATTTTTCAGGATTATTTGTTTTTATAATATGATAATTATTGCTCACACTATACTTTCCAGTCCTATTCAATAGTTGTAACTAAATATAAAAAGGAAAACATTAAATGATTTAGATGCGGAAAGTACGGGCATTATGAAAATCAATTTCCTAAATGGAAATCTCATTAAGAGAATCAACAAGGTGGTAGGAGTGTTGATTACACTACTAAGGTTAAAGAGACCAAAAATAACATGTGAAAGGTATGGGATTTTAATAATATATTATTTATATAATACATAATAATCAAGATAATATTGAGTTTGAGAATGATTTGTGTTTCATATTCAAGGAATTATTAAGATGATGAATCTTGGGTAATGGTTTGATAATAAAGATGGATGATTGAAGTGTTTATGTAATGCTACTCAAGAATAATGTTGTAAAATTTTACTAATTGTATTATGGAATAAGGTAACAACTAATTATTAGTCCACTTTATTTTTTTCCATAAGGATTTAAGAGCATATGATAAATGGTATGGGTAACCATGAAAAGATCTTGAGGTAATAAGGTGATATTGATTAGAAAACATGTGATTAAGGGAATTATAGCCCTCAATATGTACAAGATGATGAGATAATTATATTTGGATATAGATAATATGGATATGAATAATTAAATTAAATGGTAATAATTTCCTTGGAATAAATTATGGATTTTTGGAAAAGTAGTTTATGCTATCATGGATGATGTTTACAATTTTTTGGACTTAAATAATATATCCAATAAACTTTAGAATAAGGAAACATGCATGTTTTCAATAAGAATATATGGTAATTTAGGATATTTCCATGTTTTAAGAGAATAAATGATTTATGTAATTCACATGTTTGGAATGTGAGAACCAATAACTACCTTATGATTTATGGGATATAAGTATTAATTAAATATAGTACACTTCATTCAAATGTTTTTGATTTTCCTATTTTCAAAAGGATTAAAGGCTTATACATTTATGGAAATTTTAAGTTAAACATCTGATAATTTTGTGATATTAAATTATTATCTCATCATAGGTGGATTTAAAAATATTTTATAACTTGCGATAAACTTTTTGTCAAAGACAGACAGAATAACCTATCATTCTTCTCATGATCTTATAACACATTAGGAATTACAAATTCAACTTCATTTCTTAGAATATGATCTGAATTTGAAATTGATCTAGGAACACAAAAGGGTGAAGTTATGCCGAAATCATATAAGTATACCTTCTCATGAAAATTGGTCAATATTAGTAAAAGAATCTGGATGTAAAAGGTTATCATGTTCTCATCAATATTGATAATATCAATGAACTCTTTAATTTATCTTTAGTTTATGGTTTTGTGATTATTAACCTTCTCTAGATCACCAATTTTATTGTGATCAGTTATCTTTATCAATATCAATGATTATTTATGCCTTTATTCAATCCTAAAATCTTTATATATGTTCTCCTATGTTGAAAACTAGTTATGAGTTACTTTTTGTAGATATTATATTTCTAACATTCCTTTTTAGAATGATGTTTTAGTATTTGTTTTTATGATGTGGGATTATATGAAAGAAACTTTCAAGTATTAAACCATTGTTAACCTAAAAACAATTTTGAGGGTGAAATTAATTTTAAGGGAGGTAGAATGTGACACACTGAGATTTTGTAAATTATTATTATTTTTCATATTAATTTAATATTTTTGATACTTTCACTACAAAAAACATTGGCTTAGCTTGCGTTACACAAAACACTAAGTTTATGAAAAAAACACTTTACTATTATAATTATTTAAATGAGATAGTTATAAACTAGCTGTTAAAATTATAATATGAATAGTAATAAATACTTTTCAAATATAATTTATAATGGTTTTGATAATGAAAAATATAATTTTTTTAAAGTATTTATATATTTTAAACTATTATTTTCTTGAATGAACTATTTTTATTTTCCCTTTATGAAAAAAAATAAAATTAATTTTTGACACTATTATAAATTTAATTTGATAAAATAAACATCATTTTTGAATTTACAATGTCAAAATTACCATAAGATGATTTTTTATTATTTTTCTGAGAAGTTTTTTTTCTTGATGAATGGTGACAAATACTACATTGTCGAAAAAAATACCTTTTTGGTTTAAATAATTATTATACTTTAAATTTATTTTAAAAGCCAAAATATATCAATAATACATATATTAATCCAATTTAGGTATTTGGGGTCCTTTTTTTAATGAAATTAGATATAAAAAACTTATTTTTCTTTTGAAAGCCTCTTTGGCCACCCTTCTCGGCACATTTGTATGATTAGTATTAAACATAAATTACTTAATTTTGTTAATTGAATTTTAAAAAATGTAAACACATGGTTGTAATTAGTATAAAATTTTTGGTCTAATATAATCAACTTATTTAGTGGTGAATAGTAACTTTAGTATTATTTTTTTACCACAGTTAAGGGTAAACCTGGTAATCCCTAACACTTGTCCTAATTTCATTGGATAAGTGGGATTTGACAAAAATCAACATTAGGCTAAAATTACATCCTTTTTAAGAAACATGGTTAATAATATGATAATTATTATATTTTATTTAAATATTAGTTAAAAATTTCATACTCATACTTTTAATAAGTAAATCAATGAGAATATATGGTTATACATAGGAAAATTTACACTATAAATAGTCATCTGAATTATCATAAATTTATCACCATCATGATAATTTATTTTTAATTTTTAGAGAAGAAATATTTTAATTAAATACTTTCATAATGATGATGCGGTAATTATTTAATTAATGAAAATATCAAATTAATGATATTAAAAAACTAAAATAAATATAATTTAACATTACTAATGAAATACAAAAATTCTATAGATAACCTTTACATATTATTGGGATATTATAATTGTTTTTTATAATTTATCATGTTAATATGATGATTTATAAATGAAAAATAATGAATAGTATCCAAATTCAAATAAATTATACTTTAAAAATAAATAATATTTTATTAAATGACATAAAAATTTTATAATTGTAGAATTTGGAAAAATAAACATAATAAGGCTTTAAGTTTCATAAATGATCTAGTTGGGGTTCTTTTGGCATTTTATATTAAATATATTAACCTTAAAGTGTAAAATTTCTAGTTGTCATGGTAAAAGTTAAAGCGTTTAACTAAGGGTTAATGCCAAAATATATGGTTAATATTTTGACCTATACATGTTTAAAATTATTGGTTGTGAGAATTTTGACCCATAATCATATTATATTATAAATAATTCACTTTTAAACTATTTTTAATCAAAAATAAATTTATATTAATTTAATATCTTAAGAGTTTTCTAATGATCCCCTAACCTCATTTATAAAAGGTCACATAATTCCTCACTTATTAAAATCATTTTGATCCTTCTTGATCGGCCATCCCCTACCCATTTTCCTTATCAACATCCCTAATAACATTATAGAGTTTTTGGTATTCTCAAAAAAACTACTATATCATCCCTAAGAGGATATCTTGAGGGAGATCGTCGAGGAAGAGGTAATCTCCTTACCGACTCTTTCAAAATTGTTTCTTCTTCTACTTCCTATTCATGTGTTTCTACCATTATAATGTAATAAATCGAACATCTCCAATATGTTTAACTTTTATTATTATTATTCAACAACATTATTCCACCTCGTATCCATCCTATGAAAAATGACATCACCACACATGCATATGTATAGCCTATCATCTCAACATCGTGGTGTAATCTAGTTTTCATCACCAATGTACTTGGATGGATATAATGATGGAACTAATAACTATATATTATGATTATTACATGATATTGATTCTGAAATAATGTATAAACCATCCATTTCAATACTATTTTACAATTAATGGAATGATATTGTCTTTTAAGCATACGTACGGCCTACCGTCACCACAATGTGATACGATTCATTCTCTATGATCGCCATTAAAGAATGATTATATAAATGTATATAATGCATAATATAATAAAATTTTATAAATTATAGAACAATATTCATGTTAAATAACTATAACATATACGATAAAACATGCATAAGAAAATGAAGCAGGTAACGCCCGAAAGAAGCGTAATAATAAAATATTATTAAACAGGTGAAGCAGTTAACACCCAAAAGAAGTGTAATAATAAAATGTTATTAAACAAATTTTAATATGATCATGTATGATATCATAAATATATATATGGTTCTATAATAAGTTAATAACATTATTTAATCCACTATACATGAGTTTCTGATATATATAATAGAGCCCAGAGCTAAGGTAAGGGTTAATTTTGCGATCTCCTTTTTATATGAGGTTGTTTATACATAAGAATATATTGTGGAATATATATCATCTATTTCTATGTTTTATAAAAAAATAATAAAATGTTTTATTATTCTCCTTTGGATTTTTAAAGTCATTTTTTCCCATTTTTTGCATTTTACTACATGGTTTGAAAGGAATAGTTTTTCAATTTTCAAATAAGGTACTTAGTGACTTTTTTAGAAAATGTATGACGATAATTTTTTCTTTTAAATTATATGACATGAATAGTTTTTTACACATTCATTCCACCTTATTTCTATTAAGAGTCCCTTATAATATTATAATATTATTTTTAAAATAAAATGTTGTATTTTAAAATATCTCATCATTTTAAGAAAATAAAACGTTTTTAAAGAAGAAAATATATTTTCCTACAAAATTATTTTCATGTGATCTTTCAAAATTATATTCCATATAAGATGAAATTTGTTGGTGTTACTAATGCTTTTCTAGCTAATCATACATGTTTCCTTTCATGTTATATCTATGAACAGTTTGTGTTTTTAGGGTATGATGTTTATGAACCATTTTTCTCATCCATAGGTTAAAATCTTATGAAACCCACTTCCTTTCACTAGTTACATTTTGATCAAATGATTGTGAAACATTTCTATTTTACACAGGTTATAATATGATTACATGATTATGATATCCATTTCATTTCATGGTTCATGATATGATTGGTTATGATCTTTTGGCACATGTATGTATTATTTCATTATAAGATGGGAGGGACCTATATCTCCCTCAAATGCATTGGGTAAAGATTTATATCTCATGATATAGAAATAAAGGATTTTTTCACTAATATGGTCATGGTAGTGAATCATGAATACTAATATGGTTTGTCAGGTGAACCCATAATACAAATTTGGGCTTGTAAGCTATGCCTTGAAAACTATGGAAATCATTATTATATGATTATGTTTTTTCAACAATTCTATGTTTTATTACTATATTATGATTTTATGGATCGTGTTATTAATTTCATTATGATTCATGTCTTATCAAATTCCAATATTTATTCCATGATTATTTTTATGATCTTTGATATGTAGGGTATGATCATATAATTTCATGATCATGTTCTCATAGCCTTCTGATAATGATTATATTAATATATCTTCTTTTATTACCCTTACTAGGCATCTGAGAACACCCCTTTTTATGTTTTCCTTTCACACAAGTTATGGTGATATGTATTATGCTTGATGTTACTAATAATGGTTATAGTCAATTTGAATCTAGCGGGAGATAATGTAGCTCACTTATGTACTAGTGATTATGATTCCATGTTTCCAAAGGCACTACACTAATACAGTATTTGGGAATTTTTTTGTGTAATGTATTAAGTAATTCTTCATAAGTAATGTAATTTTAATGTATTAAAATCAAGGGTTTCTATACTATCACTGAAAAAAGAAGTAGAAAAGAAAATTTTGATCCATGCAGTATTATTATAGACAAATATAGTCTAACTCATTATCGATAGATGAGGAAAATATATCACACCAATCTATTGTCTAATGTAAAACCATGCCAACTTGAAGAATTAATAAAGGATGGGTCATTTATAAAGATTATAAATAATGAATTTTAATTGATTGATAAAACCCATACATGTTATTATGTAGATAGAACCAAGAATCATAATGTCATTGGTACTAATTAGGTCTTCAAGAACAAGCTGTATGAAAATGAAAGTGTATAAAAGGATAATGTAGGTTTGTATTTAAATTTAATGTCTTGGTAAAATGTATTAATATTGAAAAAACATTTATTATATTATAATTAATGTATTATCTTATAATTTTTCTATAAGTGGTCATTAAAAAAAGTTCATAGTTTAACAGATGGATTTGAAGATGATATTTCTGAACAAAGTCTAAAATGAAGAGGTATATATAGATTAACTTCTTTGATTCATTTTTAGAAGTAATTATTTTAATGTATAAATATTGAAGGATTTCTATATCCAAAAGTAAAGACCTTTTTCTTGGTATTAATGATTGGGTACTTTTTTAAGGAATATAGGGTTCAATAGAAGATGTTTTGATCATAACTTCTACGTTAATATTTTATAATATAGATAGTTTGTGGTGATGTTGTATGTGGATGATATCATATTTGGAGGTAAAAGAAGATTTACATGGTAAAATAACTAATTAAAGAGTACATAATTTGAAAATTGATTAATTGTAGAACTGAATTACTCTATAGGGTTCCAATACATCAAATAGAATATAATATATTCATCTCATAAGTTAAATATGAAAATAAGAATTGAATACATTCATAATTGAATATTTAAAGCTGGTTTCAACACTAATAGTTGATGTAACTAAAATAATAAAGCATGAGTAAATCAATGGGGTATACATAATTATATTTATAAGAATAATTTACAGTTTACTCCATATTAATGTGAAAGATCTTGACATTTTCTTTGTAACCGGATTGGTAGTGTGAGTTTACAGTTTTCCTAAGAAATAACTGCTCGTGGTAGTGAAAATAATATTGGGATATATTCAAGGAACACTAAAATGTGGATTAATGTTAAATTATATAGAATATTTATATTTTTCCTTATTAAAATTTGGATTGCAAAGGTAACATTATTGAGATAAAATCCACAGCTGGTATAGATTTTTATTTTAAAGGTAACTATCTTATATAGATAAGTAAGAAACAATATTTTTCATCATTGAGAGTACTACAATCAGGGTATATTCTAGTCACATAATCATATAAATATCTAACATAGATAAAGAATTAATTATAAGATATTAGTAAAGTAGTATAATAACAAATATTTATTAAATCCAATAATAAATGTTCTATTGAAATGATGATGAATTCAGTTCTTCACTCTTAAATGAATCATATTTTAATCTAGTATAATTTCCTCAAAAATATTTAAGATAATATCATCATGAAGTCATAATTTGTTGGAAAATAAAATTAGGTGGTGTATATCATTATCAATCCTTTGAATGCACTTTTATTGGGGAATCATTAGTTGAATCTTGGAGTTCAACCAATTTCACCCAACAAATGAGGTGTGTATTAAACCCCTCCCCATTTTATAAATTATTATATTAGTATATTGTTTCTATTTTTAGATATTTAACTTTAATAGATGCAAGAAGATATGGATAAACACTATTCATGGAGACATGGAATAAGTTCATAGGTTTGATCATGTAATTTATTCCTAGGGAATAAAAAAGAAGTAGTTAACTTCATTTGTTATTTTCTGCAATGATCCTTGAGTCAGAAAGGCTTATAGATCTTATTGATTACTCTATTATTGGTATTTCCTAGTGAACATTTGAATTTTTCATTATGAGAGAATGGAGACCTTTGTGTTATATTATGAATTGGAGAAAGTAACTAATTATAGAGAAGGAAATAAAAGTCAATACTAGAGATAATGTGTGTTAATTGATGGATGTTAGTGGTTATATATTGTTGGGAGAGAATGATTTATGAAACATGTTAATATTTATATCTTTACAAAAATGAAAGGGAGTTTTTTTTAACTATAGGTTTTAATATTGTATTTTTTTAATTTAAATTAATTTAGAAGTATTTTAATACAGTATGTAGAATATAGAGCTAATTTGAGAAGTTGTAGGAAAATGGGAGATGATTACATGAGAATATACATCCTAAAATGAAGAAAATATGTGTAATAAATATCATTAGTTCTTGAATTCATATACATTTAACATTTAATCCTTATCAGGATGGGAAAAAGTCTCAGGAAAGTTTTAGTGATTTTATAAATGTGATCCTCACGCTGTGAAAAATGAGATTGAATCATAAAGGGGTAATTGGACAAATTAAATGGTTTTGGATGTTTTATGACCCACATGTGATGAAATAATCTTTAACCTAAACATATTAATATAAATAGTAGTTTGCACTGTGAAATTTTAGTTCACACCATGAAGGTATATCTAAGTGAATTCAGTGCTTCTATTTAAATAATTTTTCACTGTGTAAGGAAGGTCATTTTGAGATAAATACTCAAGAATATTTCAATGTTAATATCTACTATAGAATTACATTAAAAATATAATAAAACACCATGATGATAATATGACCAAATTTCAATTGTCTTTAATGAAATTCCTATATGGTAAGGATTTTGTAAAGATATTGATGGTTATAACATGATAGATTTATGTATCATGAGGCATTATTCCACATTATGGACCATATGGAAGTTGTAGTATGTTATAAGAGAAAATAACCTCCACACCTTGGAGAAAGTTGTTGAATAATAAATAATTCAAACATAAAATATTATGTAGATTTCTCTTAATAGTTGGTTAGTTTTTTTATAAACTAATAAATACTTATGTGAACACTATGGTGGAGATTTTTATGGAAGACTATTCAAGGGATGGATTTTAATTAAATAAAGTTCAAAATAATTATTTATCTGAATTTTAAATTTGAAATACAAACATTTTATGGCTATATAGAATCTATTGTGAAAATTAATATCCATCACACATAGAATAACATAGAAGAAAATAGATAGAGGAAGCTTGAATATCTGGAATCAGGGTAACAATAGTGAGGATTATTTAATATAATTTTTATTTAGTGAAGTGTAATCAATCTATGTTACATTGAATATAGGTCTTGGAATTATAATTTGTTTTTCATATCATTTATATATCTATAAATTAAGACTATATCATCATGGAGAACAACCTTTCTGATTATTCTTGATTCCTTTGATTGATATTTTTAAAATTGACTTCTATTTTTGTTATTATATTGTATCCCTCTTGAAAAAAGAGCATAGAATAGGGGAAGAGGTCATGGAAATTTGATAGTAAATGAGATCTTCAAAAATATGTTTTTCATACACGAGTGAAGTTGTGGTTGATTGGAATATCAACACACTGTTGTTATGTTCTCTAAGGATGTACCCCTTTACGGGTGAACCAAGTAAAAATAATAGGGTCATGTTCTTTACTTTTTTGTATTTAATTGAATATATAATACATATAATAGTTTTCTTTTCCAATATTAATAAAATATATGATACATCTTATTAAAATAATAAATTTCAATACACCCAAATTAACCCCCCCCCCCCCCCCCCCTCTTAGGGTGTACGAAGGGACTACATGGTACAATAAATATCATATCAATATGATGTGATAACATTGAAACAATGCACACCCGAAAACTATATAAAATTTTTTATATAGTTATATCATTAGTCATTTTTTCATTAAACCTTGAAACGTATTATTTTTATTCTCATTTATTAGCCACATATCGTTTTCGTGGAATTTTATAGTTTTGGTTGATAGATGGGTGATTTTATATATGGTTTATCCCAGCTTGTGTTTTTGAAAATGTATAAATGATTCTTCATTGTTTGATCATATTTCAATGACATTGCATTTAATCCATGAATCCTAATGCTACTTAAATTGACCCCCATGTAGTGATATGTAGATTGACTGACATGCTTCACTTTATACAAGTAGTCCATACATAACTCAGTCATATTATTTGATATATACTTTCAAATAATATAGGTTCTTCTTTTATGCTGATTATAAATATATCCCTTTAAAATATTCATAAATAATTCAAATTTCTATATCCAATGTAAATATATGGGTCCAAAAACATTACTTATCACAGAAATGTATCATTAGATATACAATGATATTAAAAATGATGTAGGAAAATAAATATCAAATCGAAAAGGTACATTAATATCCATATTCTGTAGTATATTTAAAAATACATACACCAAAAACTATAAAAAAATAGAATTTAAAAATTAATATGTGTTGATGAATTTCATTTTGAGACAGACTTTTATTATTCAATGTACTAAAACTAGTAGTGATTTCTACTTCAAAACTGAAAAAAATGAGATTTCATTCCTATTAACTACAAATATTTTCATGAAATAATTGTTTTCACTTTTCTATAATTCCATTAGGAGAAAATAATACCAATAAATCATTGAAGAAAACTAATTATCTCTTTGATAATGTATGATAAGATAGGGGAAAGTATTAATACTTTCTAAATGGATTGGTAGCTAACTCAATATGTATTCCCATTAATAGTGAGTCATGTATTTCATTCAATCCTTCCTCAATATTTCCATTTATATTTCAAAAAAATTCTATAATAATTTCACATTTATTTTTTTTGACATGCATGATATCATTATTATGTTTTATCTCTATATATATTCTATAAAGAATATTAAATATGTTGAATTATTTATTCCCTATATTTTTTTCATTACCCTCTGTTTTTTGTACTATCAAATGTAAACTTGATGTTTTTTGACCATTTGAAAATATTGATCATCTGATAAAGTATGTGGTGAAAATCATATTTTCATAATCCATTGAATGTTTTTAATCATTTATAAGGGAGATCCATGCACAAAAACATAACAATTATTGGTGTGCATTATCTTTCTCTCATGTTTTAGTTGATGATATATAGTCCATTCTTCACAAATTTTTTATGATTTCATACCATAAAAATGTAACCATACATATTCCAAATGTCATGATTTAATTTATAGAAAAAATTAAAAAATCATTTAATTAAACATAATTATTCGTTTAGGAATAAAAATCCTTGACACATTTTTCAAATAAAAATTCTAGATCATAAATCAATGGTTATAGGTAAATATAAATATCATTTTCAAGATATTTTAATTTAGAAATAATCAAACCTAGTATAATATATTTTTTAATCACTTAAATATGTTGGGAGAATTTTTAAATTAATAGTATAACTGAACATGAACTATGGTCACTTCCAAGGTTTCAATATGGATTCATTCCATCTATGTACAATCTTAATCTAATATTTCGGAATTTATATCCAAAATTTAGAAATTATTGATCAATTATAGTCTATTGGGATCAATTTTTTTCATATCATAATTTTCATTAAATATAAATTCATAAGAATGTAATATTAATCTTTTTGAATCAATTTATGTTTTTAGATAAATGCTTCAAATGGTGAATTATAGGAATATATCAAATTACCTTGGAAAGAGCTATGGATCCTAATATAATACATGAATCAAAATGAGATGTTTTTTTAATTTTAAACCATGATGTGACACATTTTTAAGTATCATATAAACATTTTTATTCATTTCTATACAATGCAATGTCATTAGGGATTTTATGTATCATTTTATACCCCAAATCCATAAAATATAAAAAAATGAAATATAATTTGAATTTGGTAAGTCCTTACCTTCTATAAGTATCTCTTCCAATAAAAATTTAACTTTAATCAAACTATTATAAATTTATCCATTCATTTCATTCAGTTTAACCAGACTAAACATAATAAATAAAACCTTAAATTTAATATATCCAATACACATGGGTTTTTCAGCATCATTATATAATTGTTATACAATTTGGGTTTTCTCAATGAATTTTACTCTTACATCACAAATTAATTCATTTATTCTATCTAGTTTCTTATACAGAAAATATATATCATCATGAAATCTTAATTTGTATATTATTTTATAGTTTTGGATAAATTACTAAATCAGTTTTAAATCATTATAAGCTAAATGATATATTATTTCTCTATTTCCAAACTTTCTCTTGCATTTAATGTAAAACATTTTAATCTTTTCAACATTTTGTTTAGAAAATTCATAAAATCTATCAATATATTTCTTAAATACATCAATTTGTATTAATGAATTAATCCAAATATAATTCATGATCCCTTTAAAAAATAATCATAATAATAAAGGAATGTTATTATATAACAATAGAAAATATGTTATATTTTTAAAATGAAAATAAATATAGGATCAGAAATAAAAAATATGATTTTTTATATTAATAATAATAATATTCATATTCAAAACAAAAATAATAAAAATAAATAAAATAATAATAATTGTGCATGAATGAAATGTTTCGAATTATATACATCTAATGTTTTAGTTTTTTTCTTATTTTATAAATTATTAGGCAAATATATGTTATTATATTTTATATTTTTTATATATATAATGTTATTTTAAAACACACACACATAAACACACACATACATGCATATATATATATATATAGTGGTAATATATGATATGATATATGTATCTTCCTTGTCCCAGTTTACTCCGAATAGCAATCAAATAAGGTCGTTACGGGACCTTAGGAATAGATTCTTGTATCTCATAGGTTTCTAACTAGTAATAAGGGTCTAGGGTAGTACCATGGTGTGACTATACCCACATATATGGGTATGTGATAATAGAAAAAATAAATAAATAAACCATATACATATTATTAAATAATCATATTGAGTGGAATAAAAAAATATAACTCGCTATATCAAATGAAATATCAAAGCTTACGGTCATATAGAATCACATTCGTGCCACTGTAAAACAATTGATTTCAATCGGTTTGATCACATATAAAAAACTAACAAAATAATGTATACAAGGATCTACTACCATCCTCGAGACATACCTCAATCACTAATATCTAGAACCTTATCAAGCTACTCTTTCTAGATCATTCACACTATAACACTAGGAATATGCTTAATCCATTATGAATCCCATCATCAACAAAATATCAGACATAAATTCTGTAGGCACACCAAGGTTTCCTTGTAGGGGGTGAGAAATATAGTATCAGTACATCACCCAAAATTGTATACTCGTCATCTTCTATCAAAAACAAGTGCATACTCACGTGAGATTTCAAGCTTAACCCCACAATAACAGGCATAAAAATAAATAAATATTTCACTTCAAATCCTTTGGTTATAGAGTTACACCTAGAGTCAACCCAAACCAAATATGTACAATGTTGTAATTTCTTTGATCACATCATATAATTCTGTTAACCAAACCCATCATGTAAAGCTAGGGAAAACTATGCTAGTAAAACACATTTTCTGAGTCTATAGGTGTAGTTATCCCATATCTAAACTCACATCATGTGACTCAGAGATTATGGTTACCCTACCAGATATCACCTTATATGATTCTATGGGTGTATCTTACCCTTTTGATCATCACATCATTTGATTCTAGGGGTGAAGTTCTCCGCACTAGAAATCACCTCATCTGGTTCCATTGGTGTATCTCTCCCCTATTGGATGTCTCATCATTTGAGTACATGGGTATGGTTCCCCCTATCATATATCACCTTATTTTAGTCTCTGGGTGTAACTCTACAATATTGTATGAAAAATAATTTGGATCCAAGAAGCTAGTTCAAGGTATCCCAAGCCACCATACATGTGTCTCAATAGACTATGCATCCCACTATACTAATCCATGAAAAAAGACTAAAAAATCCTAAATATATTTTCATATCATAGTGGGATGTGTGTCCCACCCAAATCATATTTTATAACATATTTCAATGAGATATCCATGTACCTTAACCCATCCCAAAAATCTGAAATCAGCCTCTCTAAGGAAGGATCAGTCATCATCACGACTATAAAAGAATCAAACCATTGATTTCGGATTTAGGTTGACATCTATAATTATTAATTCCCATTTTTCATGTGTGTCCTTTCTACGGTCTACATATCACTAGGTAAACCATCAGATTCCCATAAGTCTCATCATAATAAGTAAACCATATATTGGTTCCATGATATCGATCTCATATCGTAAGAAAACCCTCATCACTCGGAGAGATTAATGTCCCTCAAGATCATCATCATCGTGCAACAACCTCACCAGCCTCATAAGGTAAGCCTTAATGCATCAATCTATAGATATACCCAAATTCCCATCTAATGTCCTCAGTTATCCTAGGATGACCATCTTTCAACCAACCTATCCATCTCCTCAGGCCATAACATGGTCCTCATAACTAAATAAAGCCCCAATCATCTCAAACCAAGGACCATGGTGATCTCATGCCATGTACATCAATCATTCTCGCAAAACTCATCTAGGTACAAAACCCTATCTCTACTAGGATACTCTTAATTGAAAGGAATAACCTATTTTTTATATCTCATTTGACCTAAATTTATTATCAAAATACCTACTCTATATGGAAAAACACTATTAATGGTCCCCTACTTATCCCATTTCTAGATTCAGGGTGAAATTCACCAAGAATCCCTCAAACGAATAGTACACAATATAAACCCCTAGGTACATAGTGTGTACCCTCAACACCCTATTATGGGAATGTACCCCATCCCTATATGGGGTGAATTTTATATCTACATTGTGTGTTCTATCTCAATACATTGTGTCACCCACATAGGGTACCTATCCATGTGTCTTACACATACTCTATCCATCTATCCTACAATTCCCCTAGCCATGTACCTCACTCAGGGTCTAGCCATACACCCAATAGGGCCATGTTCCATTACACAAGTTGTCCAGTCAACAAATTGGACACACACTGAGTTGACCTACATAGCATGTCCCAAGTACTACACACCATGTAGTCTCATCTTCCACCTCTCACCCAAAAAAAAATAACACATAGTGTGTGTTCATAAAAACTACATGTTCTCTAGTAGAGTTTCATGAATGGAAATCCCTTTTTTCCCAAGACCATGGTTTCTCCACCAAAATAACAATAAAATGGCCATAAGGGACCTTCCAATAATCTGATAACATGATAAAAAATAATATAACTATAAATAAAATGATGAGATCTCATATTTTTCCTATCTTTAGGAAAAATGTAAAATATTTCGGTCAAAATTTACACCTCATTACCAATGCACCCTGATCCGATCTTTATTTCCTCCAAATATGGGGTCCAGGGGATCTATACCCCTTCTTATTTTAGTATGGTCATCATGCCCAATTAGAGACCCTAACCCCCACCCACTTCATACAACAGATGGAAATGGGGGTATAATTAAAATTAATTTTCATTAATTTTCATTAATTTTCATTTCATTTTAATATCTATTTAACACACATCCTGAGTCCAGGAACCAAAACAGTGTCCGTACCTGATCGAACAAAAAACCCCCATTATGGACTCAACTATGGGGTTGGGATTTGTATCTGGGACTCAATTTAAAAAATATTAAAATTCTATTCCCAAATAATTAACATTTATTTAATAAATAATTATATATTCAAAAAAACAACTGGATTGAAGTCTCTCCAAATTCCATCCCTTGGGTAGACACCCCATTACAAAAGCAATGGAATCATCTGAAAGTATTTTCTTGATTATCTACTAAATGGGGTTACCATTAAACCTCCAACGATCACCTAGAAATCTAAAAAAATAAATTTTCTTTCATTTTCATGACATGATATTATAAAACCTCTCAATCATAGAACTTATTATCCATGAGAACCCCATGCGGTCATCCATCCATAAAACTTGACCTCGCATTGTTGTCATTATGTTATACTTTTGAATGAAAAACAATATTCCATTAGGAAACTCAAAACATAAGGTTCACTATTCATCAAAACCTGATCCACAAACCATCAACTTATCCAACATTGAAATTGTGCTTAATGGAATCCCTCTACCTTAATAAAATATAGTTCTATCAATCGATTCATTTCTAGGATTATGGTGATCTCCACTATAATACATAACTCATAAGGTTTGAGTTTGAGTCATGATGCTCCCCACTATTAGAATATGCTACGGAAACACATTTACCATGGTTCAACATTGTGTTTTGATCACATCCAAACTATTTTGATCCCAAGTCCAACACACGGAATCTATCCAATACCATATATAAATATAAAATTAAGTATTATTAATAGAACCAAATATAATAGTATTCATCGTATTACCATTATCTAGTGCCACCTCAATCACTTTATGAACAATATCAATAATCAATGACCCTACCTGTATGGGTTCATTTCTCTAAACCCCGTGATCTATCCATTAATATATGTAATGATTGGATGTGGACATATTTCTCACAACTGAGCACAAATGAAAAACATCAAATTGTAATCATTCTTAACTCACCATGAAAATAATCCTTGTCACTCACTAAAATTCATCTATAACAATGTGTAACCCCTCAACCGGCTAATGGTTCACTCCCCACTATAAGGATTCCCTTATATCACTATAAGCCCCACCATCACTTATGTCCCTCCTCTAAATCCACACTCACCACAAACAAGTCCTAACACCTCTTCATGCATGGTGTCATCATAGTATCGTATAGAAGTCAATAATAATTCCCATAAAAACCCTTTTATTCAATGATAATAACTTCTATATTAAACTCATAATTCCTTGACCGACACATGGCTGCTCACTGATTCAAAATTCAATGTCATGACACATAACCAAGACTTATAACCTCAATATCATTCAAAATAAATGGGTGTAAACTATATTAAATCCATATCACATAATCCACTTCACAATCCCATGACTTTCATCTCATCATATCAAGATTCACTTGCCTAAAAAATTTACCAAGCTCTATGACACACAATCACATCAAGCCAAAACCACCCCTCATTGCTCTTCTTCAAAATCATTCATCTCACCTATACCAAGGTATATCGTATAGTCACCCAATAACCAACACCATCTCAAAATAAAACTATTCCACCAATTCCCTCACTTAACTTCCAAAAATAAAATCCAAAATCAAAAAGTCTAGGCACTCAATAATTCCTTCCATCCAAAAACCTTCCTTGATACCATAACACTAGCACTCTAGGAGTTCATCACAATAGAGGTATAAGGCATCAACAGAGCTCTAATGCATACCTAGTATCACCTCATATGCACCAATATCAGCCCAAATCATAAATCCATGCTTATCATATCTATGGAATTCCCATTCTCATACTAACCACTCACTTAGGTTGCCCTCATAACCCTCATCTCATTTCAACCATAATGCCTAGTTCACTAATCTCTTAAGATGCATCTCAAAACTCTAGTATCTTCTCCCTATCTCATAGGTCATATCTCACACCATTCAAAACTCATGAGAAAAACCTCCATATTACCTTATAAAATGTAACCTAATGACTCGTGTGCCCAACTACCAACTCTAGGGTCCTACATCCATCTCAGGAATCACATTCCAAATCACCACCTACTCGTGTGCCCAACTACCAACTCTAGGGTCCTACATCCATCTCAGGAATCACATTCCAAATCACCACCTACTTGGGCTCTGATTCTCATCAGACATCCATATATGAGACTAACCCATTTAGAATCATGATATCTTCTATATATTAAGATAGAGAGAATGTAATTACATTCCAAATCATCATTCTATTAATGGAATTGATTCTCATCGATTATCTACATATGGGACTTCCCCTTGAGAATTTAAATATCAAGCTGATTATCACCTAGTATCTACATACAGGAACAACTACCTTGGGGATCACATTATAATCTATCATTATTTATATATATAGAATTATCATTCCTACTATAACTCATGTTATGTATACCATAGTCAAATGATTTGGTTAATTAAAATTCTACCAATAATTTATGTAGGAAAACACTCTATAGGTTGTTTTTGAAATTTTAAATAACTAAAACCATTTTATATTCAAAAAAATATCATAATAACCCACTGGGGGTTCATCACTATGGAATTATGAATCTATAATGACTGACTAGGGTCACTATACATCCCTTTCCCTGAGGTACTACATAGTTATCCTCAATGAGAATCTTGAAATAGATCAAAATGATCTATTATTAGAAGAAATATATTATGGTTCAACTAAGTAGAAATACACCAACAAGTTATATTGTAAACTACTATATATTTTTTATTGACATGTTAAATAGTAGAACCCTCATCATTAGTGATATCAATCACACATAGGAATGAGAATGTCATGTGAATCCTACCTTCCAAACATGATTCATGTACACCAGCCCTCATTCTTATGGGATAAGATCCAGATACTGATAAATCATGAATCTCAAAGACTCGATGTGCATCATGCTATGTTAAAACATGAAATCCTAAAATTATAATCTAAACATAGAAATATCATTCCACTAAAACCTAGACTTCCAACCATAAAATATATCTATGATTCACAAGTTAAATATCCACCAAAATACCTAACACATTCCTATATAATCTTTCTATCATATCCTCAATATGATGTATTTTCTTATATTAATCACATAATATTTTATCCCACTTTTTAATTACCCATCATAATTCACCCTGAATAGTTTCCAAATCGGGTCACAACATGACCTCATGGGTGCCTCTAAATGTGATAAATGTTGTTGGATAGTAGCGAGAGTCTAGGTTAGTACCATGGAGAGACTATACCCCTATATTAGATTAAAAAAATAATAGAAAAAAAATAAACAACCTACGGTAGAAAATAATACGAGTACACATAAGTAATAACTATAACATGCTATATTAAAGAAAATACTGAAGCATATAGTAAAAAATATTCACAGTCACATAAATATTCAACAACTGACTACCCACTAGGGTAATCAGATATAAAAATAAATAAAATAAAAGGAATATACTCAAGACTCTACTTTCATTACTGATTCATACCTCAATCACTAGTCTTTTAAACTATGTTGAGTTGCTTCATCCCAATCATACAACACTACAACATTGGGCATCTTCCCGGTCCACTATGCATCCCATGCTCCACCCAAAATTAGTCATAAGGTCTACACATAAACCTAGATTCTGGTATAGGGGTGAGAAATAAATTCATAGAACACCATCCCCATTGGTGTACCTATTATCTATTAACATAAAAAATTGTATACACTCATGATATGACCAACATACCTATATAATAAAATGTATCAAAATAAATACATAATTAATTTTCAAAACATGGGTGCTAACTTGGAACATGGGATAATCCCAAAAATAATTCACCATGTATTAGACTGTCGATAATCACATCACAAAATTACTCCATCCAAACCCATTATCTAAATCTAGGGCCAAGCCTAATAGAAAAACAAATCATTTGAGTCATTGGGTGTGTCTATCCACTTTCGTACAAAAAATATTTGAGTATAGGGGTGTGTTTCCCCCTATCAGATATCACCTCATTCAATTATGAGGTTCTATCTCTTCTCGATTGAAAATCACATCACCTGAGTGTAGGGTTGTCATTACCCCTTCTAAATGTCACCTCATCTGAGTCCAGGGATGTAGCTATCCCATATTGGACATCACATCACACCAATTTAGGGGTTAGGTTACCCTTATCAGATATAACCTTTCCCTAGTCCATTTGTGTAGCTCTTCCCTACAATACATCACATCATCTGGATCTGAGGATAAATTCTAAGGCACCCCAAATTTTTATATCTACAACTTGGTGGACTATGAATACCATTATATAGATCCAAGAAATATGACCAGGGCATTTGAAATATCTCAGTATATATCGATGGGAAGAGTGTCACGCCCCAATCATCTCATATAATATATATCCATAGGTAGGGAATCTTCTTGAACATGTCCCATAAATATGAGGTGGCCTCTCTAGTGCAGAACATTCCATCATCATAACCATAATATGATCAGACCATCGGTTTTAGTTTTAAGATGACACCCATAATCATAGATATCTATTTTATACACACACCCTCACTAGGGTCAACATCCCACTAGGGAACCCATCGGGGTCCCCTAAGTCTCATCATATCCCAGACATCCCATAAGGGTTCCTAGAAAATGATCACATCTCTCAAGATAGCTCCCATCACTCTGAGGGAATAGCATCCCCTAATGTCAACATCATTGCATCATGGCCACACCAGCCTGATAGGGTAAGCCTCAAAGAAATAATTCTAAAAAAATGGAATAATTCCCATCTTGTGTTCTTATTTATCATATGTTATCCCTTATACACCTACTTATTCATATCCTCGGGTCATAACTCGCTCCCACTAATGAGGGATAGTCACAAGCTATCTCAAACCATGGGACATATAAATACCATGATAAGTCTTTTATTCATTCTCAATACCCTCATCTAGTTCCATTCCCCTATCTTTCCTAGACTACTCTTAGTCCAACAATAAGAGGAAGAACCATATCATCATATCTCATTCACTCTGAATTGTTTCTAAAAATACATTGAATATTCGTATGAATTATACCGTGACATTATTTGTTTAAAAAACTCAGAATAGACTCATATTATGTTAATATATATTTTTGGGTTGAAAAATCATTGAGACCCCCTTAAAGGGAATAGAACATGGTATGTACCCTCAACACCCTACTATGGTCATGCACCTAAACCCTATCTAGCATACATTTCTCAACAACACAACGTGTCTTATCCCCACACAATGTCTATCCAATATAGGTTTCATGTCCATGTGCCTCACATGACTTGTACCCATGTGTCCCACATGACCACTAGCTATGTATCTAACTCAAGATCTGGTCGTGTAACATACATGTCCATGTGCACCCACATAGGGTGTCCGGTCGAGCACTCGGTCTTATCCCATGTCAACCAACATGGAGTGTCCGAGGAACTATGTTTAATGTAGTCTAATCTTCCACCACTTTTCATAAAATTAGAACACATGATGTGTGTTCTTTAAAACTACACATTGTCTAGTTGGGTTTCTTAAATATAAATCCATTATGATCATTTAAAACAGTAATTTTTTCTCAAATCAACAAAAAACAATCCTTAGGGCCTTTCCATTTTAAAAATAACAAGATAATAATTTAATGAAACTACAAATTAAGTAGATAAAATTGAGAAAACTCAAATCCATCCTATCATATGGTGAAAATTCTAAATCTTCACGTCCAAATATTGCCTCATAGTCTATGAACCATGATTTGGTCTCAATAGCTACCATGGAAAAATTCAAGTAGAACCTATCCCTCTTCTCCTTTCGGTACAATCATTCGGTATAAATGGATAAACCCTCCCCCATTATGTCAATAATTGTAAGTAAATGGGGGGAGTAAATTAAAATTAATTTAATTTAATTTAACTATACATTTAATGCTTGAATCGATTCATGGATCACAAATAGAGTTCATAACATTCCTAGGAAAAATTCCTCATTCTAGAATCAATTAAGGATTTATAATTTAAATTCAATACTCCATTCAAAAGATACCAATGTTTTATTCTTCAAATAATTAATAGTTATTTAATAAATATTAATATATTTTGAAATAATTCAAATGGCATGGAATATCAACAAACTCCATTCCTTGGGTTAGTACTCAATTTCAAAAATAACAAAATCATAAAAGGATATTTCCAAGATTATATACTATTTTAAATTACCATTTTACCCCCACATGATCACACATAAATCTGAAAATTCAAATTTTCCTTCATTTTCATGACACAGAGTTTTAAAAAAGATTATATATATAATAAACAAGATAAATTAAAAAAAATAATATATATAATATATTTTTATAATAATTTAAATATATATATGACAGATATATAACATGAACACGCGTGTTTGTTGTGTATTTGTTCAAAAAACACACATATATAACATATATGAAACATTCTAGTAAAATGCACCCACATGCACCAATCATATACATATAAAAATCAAAATACATCAAATAATACCCAAATAAAACACACACATATATATAACATATTGAAAACATATAAAACATATACATATATATATATTTTAGGTATAGATATATATTTGTTTTGAAGTTATGTGTGTGTGCGTTATTTGGAAATTTTTAAAAAACTTAAATTAATTAATAAAATAAGACAAATTATCAACACAAATATATATCAAACCAAACAAAATATATATATATTACAAACCAAATAGAACATGTGATAAAATTTTGGTAATAATGGGACATCACACACACATATATTTATATTGAAATAACGAATAAATGGAATTAAAAAAACATACCAGATGAGGTTTATTAGTAATAATGAATAAATGTAAATATAAAAACATACTAAATGTGGTTAACTAGTGAAGAATATAGAGTAAATATGATGACCCCTCATGAAGTGAATTTACAAGGGGGTTGTGTGATATTGACTTGGTATTAATTGAAAAATTTTCAATATAGTATTGGTCTTTAAATTGATATTTATAGAAATCTCAAAATAAACTATTTTATCATATGGTTTTTTTTAGATAATATTTTCATTGATGGACTACCTTGAAAATTTATTGATGGAATTAATTTATGATTTTTGAATGTTGTTTTTTTCATTTATTCAAAACATGTTCAAGAATGATTTAGGGGTACTTTGTAGTTTATTTGAAAGAAAAAAATGAATAAAATTATGATGTGACCTTGTACATGTCATCGTGACTCACTAGAATTGGGAATGGTCCAAGATCCAAAATTGTTTATGAAGGATCCTGGGTTAAACAAAAAATTCTAGAGAATGCTCTTATGGTGTTTTTATTGTAGACTATAAGATGGACCATAACAGTAATTATAACTACCCTCATGTTGTGTCTAATCAATTAAACATACATATTAAATTTTTGAATTGTGATGTAGGATCACCTGGAATGCTCAATAGAATACCTAAGGAGTTACCCTAGAGAACCGGTCTCAAAACAGGCTTTCTGGATCCCTTTTAGAAGAAAAAAATATTATATACCATGATTTGGATAAAATGATCATAGGTGATAAGGATTAGAGGTTTATTCTATGTTATTTCATGTCATGACCTAACTAATCACAGCATAGTGGATCTTTGATTTTTATAGAAGCTATTAGATATAGACAATGGGGAGAGGATGTCAAAATAAACATTGTAGTGAGTGTTTTAAGTATATTTTTATGGCCTCAAAAACATGGCCATCTTGACTATATTATGGTGTTAAAATATGGATATATATTAAACTATGAAACAATTTTTTAAAATAGATATATATGGAGAAGATATAGGAAATGAAATTGTATTTGGATTATGGTATCACCAAAAGAAGCATTTTGGTATTCTACATGCCATTATTGTTCTCTTCTTATAAATAAATGATGAGTTTTATGATCCATGTGAGATGACAAGTGAAAATAAAATTTTATGGATTTAGTCACATATTTGAAGAAGCATTCTAGATGGATCATGATTTTGATTATGGAGAAGAATAAGGGTTTATGCATGATCAAAATTCTGGAGGCACGTGATAAGGTTGTGAAAGATTGATTAAATTTTTTATTCTCATTTACATCGACCATATAGTAGGGAGTTTCAGACCACATTCCTACTTTTTTCCTTGTTCTTTTTTATAATAAGATAATAAAATTATTAGAGGGATCATATCTATTTTATACCAAGTTAAACCACTTTATTATAAAGATGTGTGAACCATGAAAAAACCCATGTATCATGTGTTTCATTTAATGCCCATTATTTTATCAGAGAAATTTTTTTATTAGAGATCCACTCACACTAACCAATGACAGTAAAATGAGGCGAGAGTTTGTGTTTTGGTCACCATTTATTCACCCTCAGTTAGTGGTGATCTACTCTCACCTCTACCTTATAAGGTCATTAGTTGTGGAGAATCTAATTAATCACATGTATTTATATATGAAAAAATTGGAATTAAAAAATATTCTTTAAGTAGTAAATTCACAAAGAAGATGTAGGACTTAATCAATGGTTGAGGTGGTTTTTTATGACTTATTATACAGTATCAAAAAAATATTGAGTGTTGAATAGAATTAAAGGGGAAACACTAGGATAGGTTGTTTAAAAGGGAATAGGGGAATGAGATCAACTAATGGGGAATAAAGGATAAATATCAGAGGAGGGAGTTAATAAATGATGTAGATCACATGAATAATGGATAGGTAGGGGAGAAAAAAAATATAATCATTATCATAGATTAAAAATAGAGTGTTTGGTGTGATAAAAATAATAATTCACATTTAGGGATATATTTTATTTAATATTTTATATCGGTTACATAATTTATCAATGTTGAAAATCATCATCAGTGATTTTTTATATTGTTTTATAGATAACCAATAAATGAACATAAATATATTATAAATTTAATTTTCACAAGTTTATTTAAAATAAATTTGTAATATATATGTGTGTGTGTGTGTTTGTGTTATACATAAATATGGTATATTTTCAAAATATTATTATAGATAATGAATCAATAGATGATATAGTGGTTGTATTTGTTTTAAAAATTAATATTTGATTTAAAGCATTTCTTTTTAGTGGATGAAATTATTCTAAATATGACTTTTAGTTATTTCATATTCATTTTAATGTTTTTTTTATATAAAAATGAATTTGATGTTTTTTAAGTGAAATTTATGAAATCAATAGGCTCTTTAAGAATTAAAAATTACGGTGTAAGTGGGATTATGTTTTTCAACCATCAATGTAAGAGTAAATTAATGGTTCAGTTGGTAGTATATTAATAAAATAAATTTTATAATAGCTATGGAATATAATGTATTATGGAAGAGTATCTATGTATATGTGAATTGTAATTTTAACTATCAATGTTACCATTGTGAATATAGATATAATTCCAGGTGTGAATGAAATGAGGTTTTCAAAGCTCATATAAGTGAGATAAAGAGTAGAGAAGCTATATAAGTGGTGAATAACTAAAATCATGGGAATTTATAAGAACTATTCTTAAGCAAATTGGTAATATTAATGGATAATATCATGAATATTTCATGAAAACTTTGAATGAGATGTTAAGGATTTTAAATGATAATATTTGTTTCCAAAAACATAGTTATCTAATTTTATCAAATCTATAAAAATTTTAAAATTGAAAATCTAGCCTTCCATTAATGGAGATTTATGTTTTCAATTTATTAAAAAAATATTTAAAAAAACTGAATTTTCGAAGGCAAAAGTAGGCAGATTGATATTTAAACATATATAAAAATAAAGAATTTGGGGATCAATATTTTCTCTATTAATTTGGAATTCTTAATTTTGGATAATAATGAACAAAAAGTTCATTGTGTCTCTATACCAAATAGAAAACACCCTTATTGTATTATTTTTTATTCCGGGATTAATATTGACCATTATCAAGTTTATGATTTAATCTTTATTTTATCTTCTCAACACAGTATATAGAGAAAGGAGGAGATATTGACTCTTTGGGAATTATTTTCTTACCCTATAATTATAAAGGAAATATTCTTAGGATTATATTTCCCTTGACCAATTATTTTAATTGATACATCAAAGAGATTGTGATTAATTATTACACTAAAACTATACTACGTAAATAGTCTTTGAATATAGACCTTTTTAGATGAACCACATTAATCAATTATACTTAGTATTTTTACTAATTTATTTATAATTTTCTATTTTTTATATTAATTTTTTTATATGTGATTGATTATGTGTTTCACCTAATAATAAAACATGATATAGTTTAAAATTTTAGTTTTGTAATAAATTTTTATACATTTAATCACCCCCACCCCTCTTAGTGTATTAATATGAGACCCTTGAACTAATAAGTGGTATCAAATATAAAGTGATAAATATTTATTAATCTATCACTAGATGAAGTTACTACTATAGAAAACTATATTAATTATTAAGGTGTTCCAATTTTTGGTAATAAATTATCAAATCTAGTTGAATATAATAAAATCCAAAATTAGATCTCTTGGGATTAAAGATCATTTTTTTGAATCTATGATATTTAAATCATTTATCTAATAAAAATTACATTGATATAATATAATTAGAGGATTTTTAATATAGATATTGAGGGAACAAATCATTGTTTAGATTTCTTTATAATCATATTTATATGAAGGTAATAGGATTTAAATATTCTAACCAATGTTATAAAAATTTTCTAATATATATAAAGAGGATAAAAAGATGAAAGAAGAAAAACATCAAGTCCTAATAAATAAATTTTAAGATTTTTTAATGATGCCAAATTAAATTATGGATGAGTTCTATAATAGTACTATTGATGTTTTTTCGAATTGTGATTGGACTTGGTTATAAAATTAAGGATGTTGATACTATAAATAAGATCTCATAGTGTCTTAAACCTTTATAAAATATATTTTTTTATTAAATTAAATAATATACTTAATTCAAGTGTCGTTTAATGATTCAAAAAGTTATTTAGTGGTCTTTAAGTTGAGATTAAATTCATAATACTATTTTACACATTAAATAATGTAAATTTATTATTAAACAACAGATATCTAAAAGATGTGTAATAATAATAATGAAAAAGGTACCAGTGATGAGTTTTTCTCATAATTTATTATAGAAGGAAGAGTGAAAAAATAATTTTTAATGGTAAATGATCATTTCCATGTGTTAAATATTAAAACATTAAAAAAATTGTGATATTTATAAGAAGATATGAAGAAGAAAAAAGTAGAGGGAGACATCGTAATAGGAAGACAAATTAAATTTTACCAAAATAATAATAACCAATTTGTTCCTATCAAGAATAAGAAAAACAAATTCTTGAAAATGATATTTATCTGTATAAAATAACTGGATATTAAATCATATTATAAAGAAAAGCAGATATAATTTCAATATAATGATGAATAAATCATAGTTTTTATAATTGATAATGATATTAAACAATGCTTGAGTGTCATTGGATTTAGGGGTGATGTTGAAGCATCTCTTATGGAACTAGATGAATAAAAGAATAAAAATAGTAAGATTTGAAATCTATTGAAGGAATAATCTATACATATGGTTGAACTCAAATTTAAAATTATAAGACTAGATATAATTTTGATTAAAAATAAACTTTTTAAGAAAATATTGTTCACATCGTAAGATTCATGATATATATTGAAGAGAAAGGTAAATTTTTATGACATTATTTCTTATATTAAAAATAATTCAAAATATTTTTTTTCATTAAGTTTGAGTGTTTTGAGTGAAAAATAAAATTGATGCAAAAAAATAAAATTGGAAAATAATGGTAGAAATTTGTTAGATACAAAATTATGGAATCAAAAAATATATAATGATATTTTTATTTAGTTTGAATAAGGTTTGACAATGAAAATTTTAATTTTTTAACAATGTTTTATATTAATACAAAAGATAATCATAGAAATATTATATTTTGAACATTAAAATAGTGTATTATAACAAAAAAAGAAAGAATAAATTTGAAGAAAATTATCTAAATTTAAAATTTAGAGTCTCTAAAAAAAATTATGGGTGGATAAAATATTTAAAAACAAAGGTGGAGAAGGTGTTTCCATTGATGAAATGTTAATTTTGAGGCCATATTATTCATATAATGATATAATATAATGAATTAAAAAGTTATTTGAGAGGTGAATATATGGAGTGCCATAAAAGGAGGAAAAAATAATATCCTAATGATAAAAATAAATATTAATATAATGTATATTTGTATAATTATTCAAACTATTATTATAATATGTTTAAAAGTATAAATAAAAGAGTTTTTTCTAAAACTAGATTGAATCTAAGAATATTTTAAATGAAAAAAATTTGTCCCCTTTTTCAAAAAAAATGTAATCTATATGTTCTGTTATAGAAACTAAAGAATAATGAAGTAATTAAAATATCAAAGGTGTTTTATTGAAGGTTTATGAAAAAATAGAACCTATATCATTCATAATGTGTGTTCATTACATATACATAAAAACAAGTATCTATTAAATATTTTAATAATGATATTGATGGAATTAGTAGGTTTGGGAATGATGAAGCTCAGAAAATAAAAGGAAGTGAAAGAACTAAAATTGAAATAAATGTGTCAAATAACGTAAAGTTATTTTAACTAATCAAATATGATATAAAATTTTATGTTTGAATCGTCTTTATGAATTGGGATTAGAAGTAGAATTTAATAATAATAGATGATTTATCAAAACATGGTATAGTATATTTAATTTAAGGATGGAGGAAACGTGATTATTTTTATCAAGTTAAAAACAAATAAAAAAATTACTTATTAATTATTGATGAGTACAATATATTATGTTATATAAAGTTAGTCAATGTATAACAAAGAAATTTGAAAATTGTATAAAAATAAAATCATCATTTGGTATATCTGTTTTAATATGTCAAAGAGGCAATAATTTTAATATATTCAAGAATGGAGGACTTTTGAAAAATCCCTAAAAAATGAAGAAGTGGAGAAATGGAAATTTTTTTGATCTTGTTCACACATAAACATATGACTCTATGTCAGAAAAATAGACTAAATTTAAAATATATTGCATTTCTCTATTTATGGTTTTAACATAGTGACATGTATTTTTTTATATATTAATAGAGAAGTGTAATGGGATATATCAAGAAGTATAAAAAGTGAGATCAAAATCAATGTGTAAGGACTATTAAAAATCCTAGATCAAGTATTGGTACTAGTTTTACCTTAATTGAAGTTGAGAATTATCATGAGAAACATGATATAAGATATTAAGTTTCATATATGAAAACTAAATAATAAAATCCACTTATAAAAGGTGAAATATAAAAGTGAATTTTTTGGAAATAAATTTACAAAATAGAAGTTAATTTCTATTATTTTATTGGAAGAATGTTTTACAAAACAATAATTATGTTCGTAATATAATTTTCCATTATCTAGTAATGGAGTATTCAATATATGAAATGTTTCATTGCAAAAAAAATATTGAACACTTTATATTGTTTGAATGAAATTTCATTATTAAGAATAAAGTCAGTACTTAAATAAAATTTAGGGATACTACTGATGATTAAATATTTCTAGGATATTCATTAAATATAATGGATTATAAATTTTATAAAAACATTTTGAAAAGTCTATTAAATATAGTGATTAAATGATTATTGAGCATGAATCTAAAAATAAACCAAGCGTATCTAAATTAAAATCGATTAAAGAAAATGGTTATAGTATAGATTTTGAATAACAACAGTAAACTCCTCAATAAAAAGATTTTGAAGTTGAGTTACGTGATGACATTTACAAAGGTTATAAATAAAACTAAAAGATTTGAAATTGATGAATCCAACAATATATTTTAAAAAACATACATTTATGATATAATAATAAAAAATTGTTGAATCATATACTCTATATCTAGGAAATAAATGTTTTTTTGAAGAGGCAATAAAATAATAGACTTGGGTTAAATTCCGGAATAAGTTTCATGATCAGATTGAAAATAATGATGCTTGGGATATGCTAAAGTGACTTAGTGTACAAAATTTTAGGACAACTAAGTGGTTATTTAAGAATAATCTTCATGAAAATGGAAAAGTGATTATGATATATTTGGACATGTGAGGAAAAGATATATATAGGTTGAATGTATTATTGTGAATGAGATGTTTTCTCTTGAGAAAAGACTTTGATAAATTATATTACTCTTGTAAATTATTATTCAACGAAGATATAAAATATTTAAAAATGATGTAGTGATATTTTTTCTAAATATAATACTGAAATATTAGTTTTATATTGGAAAACAAGATGGGTTTTAGCTTAATGATAACGATAGAAAAAATTATCACATGATATCAAATTTTGTGGAAGAAAACTTGAATCATGTGAGAAGTTTTCAAATCTCATGAAAACCTAATTTGAGATGTCCATAATTGTATAACACATATAATTTCTTTGATTTAATATTAAAAAATAAGGTGAGCACACTTTTATCACAAAAAAAATTATATTCTAATGAAATATTTAATAAATATGTAAGACATAATAAAAATAAAATATCATCACATATTATGGAGGGTAAAAATCATAGAAATATTTATTGTAATAGAATGGATTTAATAATCTATATGATGATTTTTTCCTTCTATTTATATTTGACTATAAAATTTTATATCTTTTGTATAAAACTTGTTTGGATTCATGATGCCATAGAGATCCAATAGAATATTATCTCATCATTATAAAGAGGATATTATGGTATGTGAAAGGAACTTTGAAATATGTTTTGTTTTAGTATTAGGGAAAAAACAAGAATTAATGTAATATAGTAATGTTATTAACATAATCCAAATTTAGAGATTGTTGGAACTAGTGAATCAACAGTTGATATATTTATTGTACTTTTCATCAAAGTTTATTTTTTTGTCATTTATTATTATTATATAAAGATATTCTAAAGATGTATGGATGTAATTGGATATTCTTATGAAAATGGACGTTTTTTCATCAAAATGAATTTATATTTTCATAAGTGAAACTTATGAAATCAATATGATGCATAAAAATTAAAAATGGTAGTGTAAGTGTGATTATATAATCCAACGAGTTTTATAAAAACCCATCCTATATCTTTTATTGACTTTAATTGAACCTTTATATACCCTATATGTTGTCCGAGATTACTTGGGTTAATCAATAGGATTGAGATTCTAACTATATCATTGGGGATTGATTTTCCCTCTTTTGAAAATAACTTAGGTCATTACCAGATTCTAAGGAAAACTCAACATGGATTGTAAGTATATCATCCATCCTAGCCAATAAATAAAAGAAAAATGGGACCCTTAAGTGGGGTCCTACAATCCTTGAATAATTATATAAAGTAAAAATAGTCTACATGAATTAAAACAATGACAATTTCCAATCTATATGTAAAATAAAATTATTAACAACTCTCATTAACAAATCCAAAGAGTAATTTAAGATATCTTTCAAATGACGCCTCCTAAACACATTGACCACTCCACTCTATTTATTAGTGGAGTCCAAATATGCTACTATAATACCCTACTAGTTCATAGAAAAATCAAGTTGATTTCTCCACATACCAACTCATACATGATATTATATGTATAAAAATCATTTGGTAAATAGTGCATATGTAGGGTGTTAGTAAAAATACCCAGTAGGAGCTATTGAAAGACCTAAATTCCCACAGGTGAATACAATCAGGTTTATACATGTGCATGTTTATAGAATTTAAAATATGTATATAACCTGTAGATGGAATAAAATACAAAAACATTCCATATTTTTTCAATCATAAAATATATAATAATAAGAAAATCCTTTCCCAAAACTATTATGAGTTAAACCAAAATTTCTATGTCATAACTCTCATACCACCAGAACGATCTATACTATCTTTAATTCGAAGCTCTAAATCCCATAAAAAGTAATCTATTATTTTCATTTCATTTTCATAAGGTAAATAAACATCTATAAATCCTCTATATATGGGAAAATAAACATTTTAACATATTCAATATATAAGAAAATGTTTCATGTACATCCTCATTATGAGGGAAAATAACTGATAAACCCATATAACCTTAAATAACACCATTAATACCAAAAAAACAAATAATAAATTACCATAACAATAATAGAAAATAAGTTAAGAAATAATATATAATAAAATAGAAAATGGAAATTTATAATAAATGATTCAAGAATAAATATATAATTTAAATATATAATCATAGAAATTTTATGATATTTTGTCAAATAAAAAATTATTCTCATCAGATTTTGAAACTATTTGATATCCCAAGAAAATATTTCATTAATAAAATTTCAAAGAAAAAAAACAAAATAAATATCTTGGATCATTCCACACAATATCACCTCAAAAATATACAAAAAATAATCTCATAAAATATCAAAAGTCACTATTTTTTTAACTCCCCTTCTTGTATAAATAGTCATTCAAAATATCCATATATCAAAAAAAATAGGCCCCCTAAAATCCCATATCAATCATCCTACTCAACTCATCTGTATCAATAAGATTATATCCTTAGTTGAAACATCATAAGTTAATAATGTATCCTAGAGGAAGACATGAACTCTTAGTAACACATTATATAACCAAGGACCCTCCATCTATTGCAATAACGCAATAACATTACACATTCTAGGTACCCACAAGGTCAATCCACTTAATCACCCCACTAATTAAAACACTTGACTCACGTAGATCTCATGTCCAATGACCATGATGGATATGATCATGAATAATAGGGATATAATTGTAAATTAGAGGTTTAAACTGGAATAAAACTCTTATTCCAAAGTAAATCAAATACAATAGTCAAAGAATAACCAAAGTTTTAATAGATTGTATAAAAAAAATACAAAACACAAACAGGGGTAGTATATAAAAAAACATTGATAATGACACATTATTTCTACATCAACTCTCCTTGAATGAAATTTAATCAATCATACTACCAAAATTAACTATTTTTTATCAAGATTCCACTCTCCTAGTAACCTTAAGTCATATAATATAATAACATCTTAATCCACACACCCATTAATATGTTTTTAACCATGTTTTTTATACCCATAGATAAGAGGTTTAACATTCAAAAAAACTTATATTATATGGAAAAACCATCTCTTTAAATTACTCATAACTTTTCCATTACATTTAAACTAATGAAACCACTTAACTGAAGGTTAATAATTTTTCTACGACAAAAATTCATTCAGGTTATTAATATAATGTTATATTTTATAAATTAAATTATAATGGGGAATCTAAAAAAAATTAATAATAAAAAATATATATAACATGTAAAATACCTTATAAACAATTCATAGATAATATGATAAAAATTAATGATATATCAGGTTTCCTAAATATATACACAACTTGATAAACCTTTATTTTTATACTAAAAAAACAAATAAGAGTTTTACCTAAGGATCAATATGATATTAATAACAATGGAGACTTTTATAATTAAAATAAAATTCTTATCAAATCTCTATAATGGATATAAATAATATAACATATTACATTAAGAATTAAAATTTTCAAATTAACACTATCAAGGGTAATGATATATTTTTACAAGTAAATTCACTCATTAAAACCATTCTTTTTTTAGTTTTCATTTTATATTATGAAAATAAATATTTTGGTGCATTAATTTTTAAAAACATAAATTCAAAAATTACAAAAAAAACATTACTTAATTAGTTCTATATTGATTAGACCACCTATACAAATAATCTATTGATGAAAAAAATAATTCATCAACCATTAAGTGGCTCCTAGAAAAATACAAAACCAATCATCAAGAGAAAATAACAAAAAATACTAAACAAAAAAAAGAAAATAGCTCCAGATGGATCCCGATATATAATGAGTAAAATTTATAAATTTATAACCCAAAAGACATTAATTTTACTAAAATAAGTAGAAACGCAAAGGTAAACACACTGAGTGACTCACTAACATCAAAAAACTAATAAACAAAATGTATTTCACCTCCTACAGCCTCCTCAATCTACAACACAAAAATTCCCTAAGGCTGAAAAAGAATTTCACCATGCTCTCGAGAAATATGATGTTGAATATCTTTCTTGAAAATCTAAATTCCAAGAATAAACAAGGGGATAAAATGAGAAAATAAAGTTAGATGTCCATCCTTATTCACTTATCAAAATCCAATTAGACCACCATAGATATAAAGGGTAAAGTGAATATGAAAATAGATAAAGGGATGATTTACTGTCAAACATGTATCCTTTAAGAGAAACCATTGATGGGTGATTAAAATAAGAAAACAAAAAATGTAGGAAATCATTAAAAGAATACAAGTTAGAAAGTACTGGGAACCCATTGGATCTTAACTAACCACTCGGTGGTTTAGTAGGATTTTTATGGAATTCTATGGGAATCCCAGGGGAAAAGTAGTTGTAATCACCTTTAATTTTTATAATTGGATTCCTAGTGGAACTATTTTGGGCACTTAGATCCCACTCTTAGTCACATTTACCTTTTATTGCATTTTATAAGTTCAAAAATTTCCTCCTTTTTGATTTTAGACACATCTTCCATTATCCAAACACGCCCTTTACAATTCCAATAAAATACCAAAAATGATCCCCCTATAAATTTGAATTCAAAAATTCATGAAAATATATATTTTCATCATATAATCACAATATTTGAATTCAAAATTTCAAAAAATACACTAAATTTACTTGAATATAACATGATCATAAATTGAATAAATATGTAATAGTAATGAAATAAGTCACTATATACTCTCCATTATAGTTATTTTCATCTTCAAAAATTCTTAAAAAACTCATCCTAAAAATTATAATTTACCACTTACCATCATAAAAACTCTTATACTCTCTCACAGAGACTCCACTCCATAAGAATTACTTGTTATTTACTAATTCCAATACAATCCCTAAATCTACAATTAACTGGAATCATACATGGAGAATATAATTAATTTAACCAAACCTATGAAAATTAATATATAAAATCATTCATATTTTTATAACCTTTGTTCTTTTTTGTTTCTCTTAAAAGGATAAACCCATAATAGGCTCAACCCTCCCTAGTCTATAAGTAATGTTCTTAATTCCAAGGGAAATATACTAGTTGCACATAGTGGTTATTAATATCCATTTTTTGGTATTTGATTAATCTGTGTTACCCTTTATAGACCAAGATTATAATTACACACAATGGATAGTGGAATATTATTAAACATATAATTTGAGGTCCTATTATAGACACTCTATTACTCAACATTCTACTTGCCCAGTTTCTCTTTAAGATACTCAAACCCTAGAGATCCTCGAGATGCCTCTAAGGTAGAACCACTATCTCAAACCCAATAAACAGAGTTTCAATTAAATATATATAATCCATAATTTTAAATTGAAACCAAAAATTACATTTATTATTCAATATTATATAAATCCAAAATATATTTTAAAATCCATTTTAAAATAACATAACCATATTTATTTTAAATTAAGTTTGTATTTTTTTAAATATTATTTACCTTAAATAATTATCTTCTATTATTAATACTATATTATAAAACCATTTTTCACTTTTTAACATCATTAACCACTATAAAATAAACCCTCAATATCAATTAAAATAATAATTTGAGTGATTTACCTTAATTATGTTTTACCTTATAATGTTTTTATGCTATCATTATTTACTCTATTAGTGCACTATAATTAATTATATTAATTTCCATACAATAATAATTATATATGACATGAAAATTTATTATTTGATAATTTGAATATTATTTATGAAAAAATGGAAAATATGGCTCTAATTTAGACCTAAAAATCATCTTGAGTCACATTCATCCAATACTCAAAATATCTAAACAAAAAAACACTCATACTTAAATTGTCTAAATTGAACACCTACACATCCTTGGTAACTTAGGTTCTTGATATATCCATATTCTCTAAGAATTAATGTTCTTTAATCCCTAAGTCCATATGTAATATTTTCACCACTAATTAACCTTATCCCAAAAACCAAAATTGGATCTAATACCACATCGTAATAACCCAGGACAGATACTTTGTCAACCCAAACTTGAAAACCACATATCATGGGTACCTTTTCTTATTGTCTAGGGTTGATGACTAGAAATGGGGTTCTAAATATACCATTGGGGTATGATTTACCCACTTTTTTAAATAACCTCATTCAATACATGATTCTACTAAAAACATGGCATGTACTTTACTTATGTAAGATATAAAAACCTAAAATAAAGCAATAATAGAACCCTCCAATGGGTTCCCACTGTCCTTGTATAAAAATATATAAAAATAATAGTATATATGAATGTGAGTCATAAAAAAAATAATTTATATAAAAATAAAATATTTGGAAAACTATTAATAAAAGTCCAAAACTAACTCAATCTATGTGTCGAATTACACCTGCTTCCCTCACTGCCCTTTCTCACTCCACTACCCAGTGGAGTACTTTTCTAATACTCCAACACCCTTTTAACTGATAAACCATCCAAGAATCTATCTTTATGTATATTATCATACCTATAATGACATAAATAAGGTTTTTTTTTAAATTAATTTTACATGAATTGTGTGAGTATAAAGACCCAATAAGTACCACATAAAGACCTTATTTCACATAAGTGAATATAATTAGATGAATTCATTTTCATGTGTATATGAAATTTAAAATAAATATATTTAAACTAAACCGAATAAACTAGAACAACATTCCAATAATCACCAACTAAAAATAAAAGAATAAAAACATAATTTTTATATACCACTAAAAGTAATTATACCAAAAATACTACATCATAACTCTCTCACCACCTGAAAGATCTATACAAAAAATGATTATATAATATGAATATAATGAAAATAAACTAGAAATATTAAATACAATTTCAACGGTTAAATACACATTTTTATATCCACTATATGAATTAAAATAAACATTTAAACATCTATAAAATGAGATAAAAATTCATTTCTATGTGATCATAATAACAGAAATAAGTAATGAATCCATATAACATGAAATATCCCCCCACACACCAAATTCAAATAAATAATAATATATCATAACAAAAAAAGATAATAATATGTTAAGTTACAATATATAACAAATTAGAAAAAAATCCATATTTATTAAAAGAGTCAAGAAACAATAATTAATTTCAATATGGGATGACAGTACATATAAGCTAAATTGTTAAAAAATAAACCAATTTTCATCATATTATGAAACCAATGGTTATCCCTATTTATATTTCACTAATAAAACAACAAGAATGATTACCAAATAAGTAACATATTCCAACCCATTTATAATCACCATAAATATCTCTAAAAATCATCTAATTAAACTTGAAAATTTAATTCTTCCACATCTTCGCTTACCAAGTAAATAGTTTACTAATATATATATATATATATATATATCAAATACAATGATTTCCAGTAAGGTAATTTATAAATTATTTTACTAAAATTATATGTTACCATAATACTTTAGCCTCACTTAATCCATCATAAGGTGATAAGTCATCAAATATGAAAACACACACTCTAGGTAACCTATTACCCCACCAAGGTGTGATGACCCACATCACCATAGGTTGAGAAAATAATTGGAATTTGGAATCTCTTTTCCCATTATTTTTTAGGGTAAATATTAATTTCCCCTATTATATGATCTTGGAATAATTTTCTAGACACATTATTGGAATTGGGATATGGTTTTTACCCTAGTGATGGAGTCTGGGGGAGTTTCAATCTGATCATATTTTCAAGGAATATTTAATGTTTGACTTATTGAATATTAATTAATAAAAAAAATTGAATGGTAATATAATTTTAATAGATTATTATATTTAAATTCATAATCTGTGATTGAGTCTATAATGGGTCATTTTTTCTATATATGGTGTAAACTAATTTCAGGTTCTAGGACTTGGATCGATCCATTCGAGCAGATGTTTTCTTTTCAATTTTTTTATTTTTTCCTTATTTTCCTCTTACCCCTAATTTATTACACTATACATTTTTAGTGAGGGTGATTCTCTCATTTTTTAGTTGAGTGTGATAGATAAAGGAGTATGGAGGATATTATGTTGACTTCATCGATTAAGAGTTGGATCATGGTGTAACAGGTGCATAACATTCATTTGGGCTTATAGATTAAGCATTTTATGCCCTGAGGTAGTATTTTTCTTTATTTAATAATCTCACCATTTTTTATGTTTTAATTTATTTTATGGTACTTTATGATTTTTATAAGGTCTTCTTAATGTGTTTCGGGGTGAATCGGGGGTTTTTTGTGATCGTGAAGGGATTTATGTTTATGAAAGCTCATCAATTGGCATATATTATAAGAAGAAAAATTGTGGGTACTTCTCTTTTTAGTTATATAAGAACTAAATAACTATAAAAAAGTTTTTTTCCACATATTGTGTAGAGAAACTTGGGTTTTGGTCGGGTACAAAGCCAAACCCCTTATGTAGGGGCCTATTAATGTGTAGGGTTTATAGTCTGACCTCATGTGAGGTACAAAACTAGTGGTGTAGGGTACTTGGATAGAGTCCATGTAATTCATATAGAAAAGTACCCCATGTGAAGTTCATGCACTATAGGATAGGTGCACGTTTGGTACTTTGGAAGTACACATCAAGTTGAGTTGGGGTACACACCCAGGGAATATTATTGAGTATACATGTTGTGTACATGAGGTATACATCATGTACTCTCACTTTAGATAGTGTTTCTATTATTTTGGTTTCTTACATTCATATTTTTATTTTTATGTAGTATATTCTAATCACTTTCTAATTGGTATTTTATGGTGATGGCCTCTTAATATTTAGAGGTTATTTATACGGGTTTTTTTTGTTCGGTGAGGCTCGGTATGAGGTTTCCATTGATGTTTTGGTTTGATAGTTCACTTGATTAAGTGTATTATGGTACATAGGTGAGGTTCATGGTATTTTGTGGTGAAATATCATGAGATAAAAATGGTTTTGGACTGAGGTGCTTAGGATGGTTATCATAAGGCGAGATAAGGTGTTGTTTGGATTACCCATTGATATTCAGACTAGTTTATTGATGTTTATACCATGTTCATGAATTTTGGTTTTGTTAGAGCCTTTAGGATGAGGTAACGCCATGTTTTATTGGGTTCAACTTGGTTCTACTAAGTAGAGATTGATATGGGTCTAAGGTGCCTTTATGGATTCCCATGCAGGTGTATTGTTGATTGAGGATCAGTTGTGTGTCATAAAGGTCAGTTTAGGTTCCTTGTGATGGCCTCATCACAAGGTTTTTATTGTGATATAGGTTATACAATGGGGTTTATTTTTCTCTATTATAGATCAATAGAATTTGGAGGTTTCCCCATGTTTTTTTGGACTCAGTGGGGGTACCTTGTTTCTTGTTGACTATGAGAGGGTTGGTATTGAGGTTTCAGTGTTGATTAGGATGGGTTTGGGCATTGTCCATCTCTTGTTCATATTCCGAGGCATAATATATTATATGTAGAACCTTCATGTGGTTTTAAGGGTGAGAGATAATATATGTATGATTATCGATTAAGGCATTGGACCTAATTTTTAGTGGATTATCTCTAATATTGGTGAATCTTATGGGTGTATAGGGAGTTCATAGAAAAACTAGATATGTGTAGTACCTATATTTAGGATTAAACTATAACTAAGGGTTTAGTGTATTTAATATAAAATTTTAGTAGGTAATAGGTTTTATGTTGACTTCCATGATGGTTATAAAGCCTGGTTATTTTTTTAGTACTACCAAGACATGGACAGGTACCCTCTGTGTTGACCCAAGGGTCCTTTCTCTAGTTTAGATCATTCTATTGGAGAATTAGAGCCTGTTTGTGGTGTTTTTTTGTTGTTTTGGATGTCTATGGTGAGATCTCAAGTCCTATAATTAATTACATATGTTTTTTTTATATGTATAGGATCTTCCTTAAGGTATCATAGGTACACTAGATGTGTTTCATGGCATGGTGAGTCAAACATTCATAGATTTCCAGTACCGAGAGAGAAAAAATATCAATATTGGGTGACTAATTAAAACCATATGATTTGTAGGGTTAGTTTTACTTTTTCTTTTAGTATTATGTCCAATTTAATTTTACAAGGTTGGGCATATCATGTGCGTTCAAACTTTCATGTGATATCTTATTATAGGTACACCGTTGTGTGTGGCCTAGTGATATTTATTTGTCACCCCTATGTGGTAACATTAGTTCATGTGTAGACCCTTGTGTATTATTTTTGGTTGAGAATAGTATTCATGGAGGATAGTGTTGAGGCTTAGTGTCACATGATCATGTGAGACCACTCATGTGGATTTTGAGGATCATGATAGATAATTTTAACAATTATTTGAGACTGGGATTGAGGTAAGGCTTAGTGATGGTAGTAGAGTCTCATGTAGTTTATATTACTATTATTATTCTATATATGTTATCAGACCAGTGGGTAGTTAGTTTATAATGGCCCATACATTAAATGTATATAATACTTTAACATTGAAGAATAATTATTACATAACATAACAAATACGACACCAGAACCGTATAGGTTTAGTGTCTTTAGAAACTGGTAAACATAAACAACTAGTTCATAAAATATCTACATTGTATCCCAATTATTTCTTCAAAACTAGAATCATTTTTGACATATCTTACTTAAAACCCTTCTTCATGAACTAGGGAAAAGAAAAATATGAATGGGTGACATCGGAACCTCAGTAAGGGTAAACAAGGAAAATATAAATCATATTATAAGAACATAACATTTGAAAATCTTGTCCTGCATATAAAACGATCACAATATCATGCCATGGGATAAATCATAAAAGTGAAATGTAATCCCAAAAGTCATAACATAATACATGAAAAAAAAATCAGACAACAATATCGTAGAATATAATTTCATATTAGTCAGGGCTCATCTCCAATACCATCATAGCGAACAATTTCCATTACTGAACCGAGTTCACTCCTTGTTCTAGCCATGTTTTACTGAACCATATTTACTTGTCATTCTAGTAATGTATATATCATGAGATATAAATCTTTATCTAATGCATTGGAGTGAGATATAGGTCCCACCCATCTCATAATGAAACCTTTATTATGTATTCCACAAAAAACATAAATCATTTATCATAGCATAACCCATGAAATAAAATGGGTTTCTTAAACATCATTCCATCATAATTAATTTAAAATAAATATATATCATTAAAATAATTAAATCATAAACAAAATCAAATAAATGTAATAATAGGGATTTAAACATTACCCTATGTCATCTTAAATGAAAAATAATTTTGATAAAACACTTGAACTTAATTCCTAAGTAAAATATCCTTAATTTTTCAAAAATGTTTTCTTTTCTCAAAATTCCACGTAATTTTAAAAGAAAATAATTTAGTTGAAAAAAATCTTGAAATAATGTATAGTGTGATTCTTGTAAATAAGGTTTAATGAAACCATAAAATTACATTCATTCTGTATAAGTTAAAAAAACATTCTCCTCCTACTTTTTTCGAAAAAAGTAAAAAAGTACCTCAAATTGAATAATGAAAAAAGATTCCTTTCATACCGTTTAATAAAAATTTACCAAAGAGTAAAATTAACTTTAAAATATTTTATAATAATTGAAATAAAATCACATAATTAGGAAACAAGGATGGAGATGATAGATATACCCCAGTAAATACTTACGTATAAACAATCTCAGATAAAAATGAGATTATAAAAATCTCCCTTACCATAAGTCTGATATCCTTCATATGTATCTGAACCTCCTATATAATGAATTAAATAATGTTATTTACTTATTATTGAATCATAATTATTTTTCTGATATCATGTATGATTATATTATTATCCATTTGTTAGTAACATTTCATTGTCACTCGTTATTCGGATATTAACTCCTTTGTATTCTTATGAAAGATTTGTCAGATAAGTTCATTTTCCACTTATTAGGTTATAGTTAAACGATTTACCAAATTATATCAGTAATATATATAATATTTATTCATTAAATTCATGTATATAATAATGGTTTAATTAAGATCGTGTAGAATGAATCGCATCACATTGTGGAGACGGTAGGTCATATGTATGCAAGAGCGATAATATCATTCCAAAAATTGTTGAATGGTATTGAAGTGGATGGTGTATAATATTTAAGAATTAGTAAGATTTTATAAAAAAATATATAGTTATTATCTTCATCATTAAACCCATCCATTTAAAGTGGTGGTGAAAAACATATTACCCCACAGCATGGAGACGGTAAGCATTACTTATGCACGCGCAGTGATTTTGTTTTTCATAGGATGAATAAAAGGTGAAATATTATTGTTTAATATGATAACATATCATTATATTTTTTATATTTATTTTATTACCTTATAATGATACAACTTATTAATGGTATGTAGAAAAAGAAATATGTTTGAAATAATCGGTAGAATAGATTACCTCATCCTCGACGTATTTCCTCTAAATCTCTTCTAAGAGCACTATAGTTGGTCTTTGAAGATGACCAAGACATCTATAATGAAAATAAGATAGTTGATAAGGAAAAAGGATAGGGGATTTCCGATCTTGAAGGATTAAAATTAAGTGAATAGTTAAGGGATGAGGTGCCCTTTTATAATTGAGGTGAGGGGCACTTTTGGAAAGTCCATAAATAATAATTTATAATACAAATAAAACCCTACCCAAAAACCTCCAAAATTTACCAATTTAGCATATGAGAGGATATAAGGTTGTAATATCGTCAACCAATAAATTTTGGATAAGTTATTTTGTAATGTTAAACCATGCCTTTTTAATTGACACTTAGTTATTCTATTTAATATTAATTTTGGTATTAAATCTCTAAATCTTTAATGGTTATAAATATTTACTTGTATGGTGTTAATTGACAATAAATTGATATGTTATGAAATTTTAGACCTTATAAGTATCAATTTGTAATTTTAAATTGTTGTTATGAATTTTAAATAATTTAATAAAATTTTATTTTTATAAAATATCAATAGTGTCAATTTTTGACAATTTTCATTAATTTGACATTAAATGAATTCCAAACAGAAGATAAATTTGAACCAAAATATTTAATACACTCTTAAAATACCATATTCACATATAAATTTCTTTTAGAATATTTATTAGTTCATATGATATTTCCTTCAATATGTTTGAAACCATTTTTTTATATTTCTATTAATAAAATAATTTCTACATCACTATTGTGTCGTCATTAATGGTAATCATTTAATCTATAAAAATTACAAAAAAAAAATCTATGATGTAGATAATTTATTTAGATTTGTAGATAATATATATAGTAAATAGTTTCTCTTAGTTATACTTATATTAAAATTAATATACTTATATAAAATGAGATTGTGACATTTTGTCACATTCATTAGTTTTTATTATATTCTTGTAATATTCTTAGGTAAGTGGAAATTAAGTTATTAAATTTTGAATAATAAATTATAAGGGTCTAATTTATACATCCAATAGGATTTTTACAGATATGAAGGTCATTTTATATTTTTTTTGAACCTTTAATTACCTGATTTACCTTTAACCATGGTAATAAAAATAATTACCAAAGTTACTATTCATAATGCCCAAAAATAAATTTTACTATAAACATAATTTGGACCTATTGATTAAAAATATGGAATAAATTTTTCAAAATTCAAAACACCGAATTTTATGTAATTAATTTCAAATTAATCTCTTTGTTGAAATGATAAAATGGGTTTTAAAAGTTAAAATATTGCAAAAGATTGACATGTTTTTACATCTGAATTTAATGTAAAATTAATTACAATGAACTAAATTATATTAAATGGTAAAAATATATTCTATTTATTCTTTGAAACCATTCAATAATATAATTTAACCATATAAATTATTTCCATGAAAAAAAACTTATTTTCAATTAAAATTTAGCATATTTTTATTATTCATTAAAACATGAAAGTTATTAGAAAAATATCAGAAATTCATCCAAAGGAAATATTTATGTCCTACATAAAAATAAAATATTTATGTTGACATATAAAAATTATTAATTTGTAAAAAACTTAATTTAAAAGGGGTTCTCCATTCAAAGGTCTAAAATCAAACTTTTAAAAGTAGGTTTTTATACATAAAATATGGTTTTATTCATACCTTATAATTAAAATATCCATTAGATGAGTATAAAAAAATATTTTATTAAGTATATATCACATTAATTTCATTACCAAAAGTAATTCACTCAAAAATACAATTATCTAATTGATTTATATTTTTCAAAAATAATTGATAGCCAATAAATTCACAATGAATTTTCATAAGTTAGTTATAATTATTCCCAATAACCTAACAGCTAGTATATAATGGTAGTTTTATAATAAGGTCATATCGTGGTTTTTTTAAACTCCTTATTGTGTGTTAAGAAAGATACTGATGAATAAAAATTATTTAAAGAGAATATTTCATAAAAATATACATGTGTTACATTCTACCACCCTTAAACTAAATTTCTCCTTCAAAATTCGTCACTTACAAACAATAAAATGAGGATACCTCTCCCTCATCATATCATTCAGTCCTTATGTAGCTTCTTAAAATTCTTGGTTCCTCAATAAACATTAACCAAGTGAGTGGTCTTGTTTCATAAAAAGTTTTTTCTATGATCAAGAATCTGTATCAGTTGTTCTTCATAAGAAAGATCTTTTTCCAGCTGTACGAATTCTGAGTTTAGTACATGAGAAGGATTAGGTATGTACTTTATCTACAGAGATATATGGAATACATCATAAACTTAAGAGATATTTGGTGAAATCTCAAATGAGTAATCTACCTTACCCACATGATCCAGAATTTTAAAAGGATCGATATACCTAGGGCTCAGCTTTCCCTTCTTTTCAAATCCCGTTACTCTCTTCCAGGGAGATATACATATGAAAACTTTATCACCAAATTCAAAATCTAGGTCTTTTCCTTGGTTTTCAGCATAAATGTTTTGGCAAATCTGAGCTTCTCTTATGTATTGTTGAATAGATCTGACCATTTATGTCATTTCATCAACAAGATCAGGTCCTAATAGATTTCTTTTCTAAACATCCTCCCAGCAAGTTGGAGTTCTCCCATTTTTTCCATAGTGATTTGTAAGGAGTGATATGAATACTGTAGTGAAAGATATTATTGTAAGAAAATTACTCCAATGGTAGGTTTTTATTCAAACCACCTTTGAAATCCATAGATCAAGATATCAACATTTCTTCCATAGTATTAATTATCCTCTTAGATTGATCGTCCATCTGAGGATGATAAGCACTGTTGAAACTTAACTCTGTATCCATTTCAATATAAAGACATTTCTAGAAGTATGAGAAAAAACTCGAATCCCAATCAGATTTAATGTAAAGTGGTACTCTATGAAATCTTACCGCATCCTTTACATATATCCTAGAAAGCTGATCAAGAGAGAAATCTAATGTAATATAAATGATGTGTGATGACCTCTTAAGGAGATCAAATATAACCCAGATAGCATTATTACCTTTAGATGTTTTGGGAAGTCTGATAACAAAGTCCATAGTGATGTTTTCCTATTTCTATTCTGATATGGGTAATGGTTGTAACATCTCATGAGAAATTTTTCTCTCAACCTTAACTTTCTGACAAACCAAGCATCGAGAGACATATTTGGTGACATCTCTTTTCATGACATCCCACCAAAATTACTCTTTTAGGTACTTGTACTTATTTTTATTTCAGGGATAATATAGAATGAATAACTATGAGACTCATAAAATAGATCCTTCTTTAATTCTAGTATGGGAGGAATAAAAACCAAGTTCTTTAACCATATTATTTTAACACAATCGAGGTTTATTTTAAGAACATTTCTCACCTTCTGTTGTAGTTCTACATCTTTCTTCTGCACCTCCTTAATCTTCACTTGTATTGATGGTTGAATATTTCTTTGATAAAAATAATATTTCCCCCCCCCCCCCTTACTTTAAAATTTCAAGATCCATCCTTTAAAAATCCATAAATATTGTATCTTTTGTGATCCTTATAATGGATAGGCTAGCATGATCTTATCAACTTAATTTATCTTCCACCTTTTTTGCTTTTTCAGTGTGGTAATGTATTGTGTAGTCGTAATCTTTAATCAAATCCAACCATCATCTATGGTGCATATTTAGCTCCTTTGGTTTGAAAATATAATTTAAACTTGTATTATCAGTATGAATATCACATCATTCACTATTAATATAATGCCTCTATATCTTTGATGAAAATATTACTACAGCTAACTCCAAATCTTGAGTTGGGTAATTTTGCTCATGAATTTTCAACTGTCGTGAGGCATAAGATATCACCATATCATTTGGCATGAGAACACATCCAAGTCCCTTCTTGGATTCATAATTTTATATCAAAAACCTTTCTCCACTACAAGGCAGTGTGAGCACAGGTTCACTGGATCACCATATTTTTAGTTCTATTAAATTATATTAACATTCCTCCATCCAAATGAACTTAAATAATTTCTATGTCAACTTGGTGGGTGGATTAGATAATCATGAAAAATATTTAACAAAACGTCCATAATATCTAGGTAAACCAAGGAATCTTCATATCATAGTTACCATTGTTGGTCTTGACCATCTTTTAATAACTATTGTTTTTCTGGATACATAGATATCCCCTCTCTTTAGATTATGTAACCAAAAAATGAAGCTTTATAAAGAAAAAATTCACACATGGTAAATTTTGTATAAAGATTCTCCTTTATCACGGTCTTCAGTACAATTCTAAAGTGATCTTCATGTTCTTCCTTGCTATTTGAATATATAAGAATATCATCTATAAAGACTACAAAAAATTGATCATGATGGTCTCTAAATACTATTCATTATATCTATGAAGATAGTCGAGGCATTAGTAAGACCAAAAGGCATTACTATAAATTCGTTATGTCTACACCTTTTATGGGATGTTGTCTTTGTTATATTCTCCATTTTAACCCTTAATTGATGATATCCTAAATTAAGATCAATCTTCAAATAGTATTAAGCTCCACATAGTTGGTCAAATAAGTTATCAATGCAGGGAAGAGAATATTTTTTCTTAATAGTGATCTAGTTAAGTCCTTGATAATCAATACAGAGACTCATTAAACCATCTTTCTTATTAACAAACACAAATGGTTCTCCCCAAGGTGATTCAATAGGGAGTATTAATACCTCATCAAGATTCTGTTGGAGTTTCTTCTTCAATTCATAGAACTCAATTGGGGTCTTTCTATAAGGTTTCTATGAAATAGTCATAGCACCTGGTATGAGTTATATTGAAATATAAACTTCATAATTTGGGGGAAGACCTAGAAATTACTCTGTAAATACATCATCAAAATCCATTAAAATGGGTCCATTCTTAATCATTAGTTTCTTCCAAAACATTTGAGATAAATAACCTTCATTTAGAGGAATCAAGACCCATAAGATGGAAGAAATGTCTACTATAAGTTTATATTCATCTATTCATCGATATATGACTATAGATTGATCTAGAATATGAAATGTGACTTCCCTTCCTATGAAATTGATATTTTATCTATATATAGAAATCCAATCCATGCCAAGAATCACATCAAATTACACTATAGGAAGGATCACAATATTTGCAGGAAGCACTTTCCCACAAACTTCAACCGGAGAAGAATTATAAACTTTTGATGCGACCGTTTTGTTATATGGAGTTTCCACATCTTACTCAACATCTAATTGTTGAGGTAATACAGTGATACCATTATAAAATTATTTAGAAATAAAAGATTGGGTGGATCTAGAATCAAATAAAACATTTGATACTTTAGAGTGGATGGTATGAGTACCTTTCACCACTTCATTATTGTATTCTACGTATCTGATAGTTATTTCAAGTGACATTCCATTATCTTTGGCCATAAGAGTTTGTTTATGTCAATAATCATCAATAACCCTTGGATTAGGGAATTGATTGGCATAATTCACCATTTCCTTGAAATTGTAGCATTGAAGTGTAGGGGGTGAATTTTTTTGTAGAATTTTCTTTGTTCGCATCATTAGACATTGTTTTCCCATAAATTTAGCATTCAACTATCTAATGACCTTCTTTTCCACACATAAAACATTTATTAGTCCCTTTAAGACAATTACCTCCTTGTTTCTTTCCACACATAGAAGATAAGGTAAAGATCATCTTATTTTCAGTGTTGTATTTATATTTTCCTATGAATTCCATTTTTCTATTCTTAGAAAACCCATATAACATATGGGTTACTCCAATCTCCATCTAAACCTTGAGATCACATCGAACAATTTTCTCATAGCTATTGAAGTCCCTTATGGATAATTCCATTAGAATACTTGGTTTTTGGACACTGAAGAATCGATCAATTTTACACTAATGTTGGATAATAACTCCATGATCTTACCTTACAAGTCATGTAATATTTTCTTCGTAGGTACCAACGAATTCATCATCCTTTTTATTAAGTTCAAGGAACTCTTTCTCCATGTTTGTTTGAATAATATGATGAATGTACTTATTAAAAACTATGTTCTTGAACTCATCTCATTCCATGGAGTCTATATCATATCTTTGCCTTTTATTATTAATAATATTCCACCATTTATCAGCTTCACCTTCCAAATGATATACTGCTAAGATGACATTATCATGTTCAAAACATTATAGAACTGAAAATATTTTCAGTTGTACTGATCCATTGTTCATCCACTAATGGATCATAAGACCCACTAAATGAAGGTTGGTGCTGCCTCATAAAGGATTCAATAGAATGTTGGTCCCTCCTTTTCTCATTTGGATGTCTGGCATTATTCATATCTTGAGAAATTTGTGAGGGAATGGATTCAAGATTTTTCATTCCATCTCCCATAACATTTGGTTTCTTAGGGGGACAATCATTGGATTTCCTGTCATAATCATCATTAACGTGGTTCCTTCAGGTTCCATCCATTGACTAATAATATGAATTATAGTGTGATAAATGATAATCATAATGGGAAGACCACATACTTTAATTTGGGCCACTTTGTGTATAATTTGTATTTGTTGTCAAAAAGTTTCAATAGTTTTCAAAATGAATAAAGAACTCCAAAGTGAATGGAGATTTGATTACATGGGGACGCTTGAAGAATTATTATAGAACCCTATCATTAGATTTCATGTCTGGGAAATTCTCCATGAAGTTCAATTCAGAAGATTGATGCAATGTTCCTAAGTTCAAATAACTTGTGTCAAAGGGGACACATTGTTTACAAAAATGAATAATAGTGAAGTACCATTCACATGAGGATGATTGGATAAGTTATTTGGAATTAAAGTTACAAAAGGAAGTGGTTAATGAGAATTTAAATAAGGTCTTTCAATTCTTCACGATTACATGAGAACCTTGTAAGAGATTACTTGAAGAAAAGAATCATATGATTTTCATGAAGTATGGATTAATGGATTAATAATAAGAGAGAAGTGTCCATGAAAGGACTTGACATTTGAAATGGACATGCATGATATTGGATTGACGGTTATTCCAATCATATTCAGTTAAGATTGGAAAGAAAGATGTTTCTAGAAGATAGGGAAGTTAGAATACTTTCCATAGTAAATCTGTTGATGATTTTCTAGTTTGTATTTCACAAAGAACATAAGTTGGTTAGTGAAATTATTATGAAAACATTACTAAGGAAAGGGGGAGAAAAGATGCATCCAATCATCATGGTTGGTCTTGTAGAAGCAGGTGTCTAAGGTGGCGTAGTTTCCCAGTGTTGAAGAGAACATAAAAATATGGAAAAGTCATGAATTCCATGAACATGAGCTTCATGAAGTGTACTTTTTTAATACATGAATAAATTTTATGGTGTTCTTCATGATTACGACAAGATTCATGAATGGAATAGGTGAATATCTTCACAAGAAAGCTTTGCGGTGCAAAGGAAGAAGGCGCATTGCGGTGGTGCAAAGATAAAAAGAGCATTGTGGTGGCACAAGGGAAGAAAGAGCATCATGGTGGCATAATGGATTTGACATAACTCTTCGCAATTAAGAAAAGCTTCACAAATATAGAAAATATCCATGGTGCTTCGAGAAATAGAGTGAATTTTGGTGGAAATTTTGGAGCTTCTCAATTTGATGATGACATGGTGCTGAGGTGGATGGAATGTTCTAGAGTCGGTGGGAAATGCCAATAAATAGGACCCTACCCCCTAGAGAGAAGAAGAGAGACTTAATGAGAATTTTATAGCTCTCTAATTGCGAATAAGATTCGTAAAATAAGTTTTTATGTGAAGACAATGTGCATCGCGATGACAGGTTGTTCCGTAAAGTCTCACTGAGCTTCGCGAAGTTGATCTCTACGAATGTAGTTTTCCTTGCGGTGGTGTTGGGTTTCACAAAGGCTATAAGCTCTGTGAAGGTAGAGAGCTCCACTAAGGTGTGTGCTCTGCGAAGGCCAGAGCTCTATGAAGTAGTGATCTCTACGAAGCAGTAAGCTCGGAAAACTAGTGAGCTCTATGAAGTAGTGTGCTCTGCAAAGGAGCTCTATGAAGGAGCTTTGTGACGGAGATTCGGGAAGGAGCTTTGCAACCAGAAGTTTTGAATATCTCTTTTAGGTAGACCAGTTCTTTGGAATACACTACTACACTATTCTATATCACTGTGTGTCTAGGGAGATTCAATTGTGCCCACTTAGAGACTGATTATTACTCAGGGTAGAATAATTGTGATGATGCTAAGATTAGGTGGACTTCATTGATCTAATAATCACAAAGGAATTTTTTGATTCTGGAAAAGAAGAAGATAGGTGATCTTGTTGAAGTTGGTATTTCAATGAAGGATAAAGTGTAAAGAATAATGAGTTGCAGTGCAACTGGTCTTGCACTAAAAAAGAAAGAGACGAAGTGTGTGCAGCTTTCAGGTTTGCTACATAGAAAGAAGTGGTTGTTTACTTTCATGCTGCTATGAAGGTAACAAGTGAAGAGTGTAAGAACAATGTATCACGGTGACATCCAATAGGTCTCAATAGGTGTAAGACTCTATTGGTGTTTCAAACACTTATCAATAGGGAGAATATTATCTTTAGAGGATGTATAAAGAACTAATAAGTTATTGTAAGTTGGACTAGGTCATCACCAGTTCAGGAAGAAGGATTATTTCCCTTCCCCCTCAGAGTGTAGGGACTCACACTGGGAAGATATTATCTACTTCTCCCTCTAAGTGTAGGGAGACACACTGACTAGAAAATTGTTTTCCTAGTTAACCACTGTAAAAGAATATCACTTTATAAGGGAGAATTTGTGTACTGGTCATCACCATACATGTAAAGGACATAGCTGCTCTTATTGAGTGGTGAACCTTGTAAAAATATCATGTGCATATTTTTGCTTATTTTTATTATTACATGCGATAGGGAAAAGAGAATAAAATAATAAATATCCTAATAGGTCAAGAGGTACCGGGATAAAAAGTTGTAATTGGTTTCAAAAGTTCCCAACAATGATTCACCCCCCCCCCCCCACTCAGTGTTAGGTATATCCAAAACTAGTCCTCTCAACATCAAGAATAAAATATCAATTTCGGACTCTTTAGGTTTTATCCATGGTTATTCATTAACATATATAAAACACTAGGATAGGATTGTAACCTATACTTAGACATATCCTTAGGGTTCTTACTAAGGTTTTATCATCCATGTTTCCAAAGGTTAAATATTACTTTTCTCTGATACCAACTATAATGTCCCATACTTTATATGTATATATTACTTCAACATTAAAGAATAATTATTACATAACATAACAAAGACCATCCTGGGACCGTATAGGGTTAGTGTCTTTAGAAACTGGGAAACCTAAACAACTATTTCATAAAACATCTACATTATCTCCCACTTAAATCTTCCAAACTAGACTTATTTTTGACATATCATACTTAAAACCCTTCTTCATGACCTGGGGAAAAGAAACATATGAATGGGTGACCTCAAATTCTCATTAAGGCTAGATATGGTAAATATCAATCATATTATAAGAACATAACATTTGAAAATCTTATCTTTCATATAAAAGATCATAATATCATGTCATGGGATAAATCATAAAAGTGTAATGATAGGCCAATAGTAATAACATAAGACATGAAATTTCATGGAATACACACATAAGTATAGAAAATATTTTCATATTAGTAAAGACTCATCACCAAGACCCTCGTAGCAGAAAAAATCCATTACTGAACCGAGTTCACTCCTCATTCCATCCCTATATTACTAAACCAGATTTACTTAACATTCTACTCATGTATATCTCATAAGATTTAAATCTTTACCCATTATATTTGAGGGAGATATAGGTCCCACCCATCTCATAAAGAAACCATTCTTATGTGTTCCACAAAAACATAAATCATTTTTCATAGCATAACCCATGAAATAAAATGGGTTTCTTAAACATCATTCCATCATAATACAATTAAAATAAATGGATTTCATAAAAATAATTCCATGATAAACACAATAAAATAAAAGTAATAATGGGGAAGGAAACATAACCCAATGTCATCTTATATGGAAAATAATTTTGATAAAACACTTGAACATAACTATTGAGTAAAATATACTTTCTTTTTCAAAATGTTTTCTTTTCTAAAAATTCAATGTAATTATTAAAGAAAAGAATTTAGTTGGAAATAATATTGAAATTGTGTAGAGGGAGAATCATGGAAAAAAGGTGTCATGAAACCATAAAATTATATTCATAACAAATAAGTTTTAACAAAAACGTTATCCTTATACTTTTGCCAAAAAAGTCAAAGAGTACCTCAAATCGAATAATGACAAAATATTACTTTCATATCGTTAAATAAAAATTCATCAAGGATTAAAATTAACTTTAAAAAAGTATATAATAATATAAATAATATTATATAATTAGGGAACATAGATGTGAATGATAAATATACCCCATTAAATACTTATGTACAAACAATCATGGTTAAAAATGAGATTGTAAAATTTCCACTTACCTTAGGTCTGATATTATTCGTATGTATCTGAACCTTTTGTATAATGATTTAAAAAAATATATTGACTTATTCCAGAATCATAATAATTTTTATGGTATCATATATTATTATATTATTATCTGTTTGTTAGTAACATTTTATTGTCACTCATTATTCGGATATTAACTGTTTTATGTTCTTATACAAGATTTGTCAGATAAGTTCATGTTCCACTTATTAGGTTATTATTAAATAATTTATAGAATTATTTTAGTATAACATATATCATATTTATTAATTCAACTAATGTATATAATCAGAGTTTAATTAAGACAATGTAGAATGAATCACATTGCATTGTGGAGACGGTAGGTCGTACATATGCACGAGCGATGATATCATTCCCAATATTATTGAATGTAATTGAAGTGGATGGTGTATAATATTTCATAATTAGTAAAATTTTATAATAATAATATATAGTTATTATTTCCATCATTATACCTATCCATGTATGTAGGTGGTGAAAACCAGATTACACCACAACGTGGAGACGGTAAGCCGCACGCACGCACGGTGATTTAGTTTTTCATAGGATGGATAGAATGTGAAATATAGTTGTTTAATATAATAAAATATCATTATATGAGTAATACTAATTTTATTACTTTATAATAAAACAACTATTCAAGAGTAAGTAGAATAAGAAAGATGTTTGAAAGAATCGGTAGAAAAGATTACCCCATCCAAAACGTGCTTCCTCTAAATCTCTTCTTAAAGCACTAGACTTTGTCTTTTAAGATTACCATAACCTCTAGAATGAAAATATTAAATTCTATAAGGAAACAATTATAGGGGATTTCCAATCTTGAAGGCTCCAAATGAAGTTAATAGGTGAGGGAGGAGGTGACCTTTTATAATTGGCATGGGGGTCACTTTTGGAAGCTCCACATATAATAATTTATAATAAAAATTAAAACCTACTCAAAAACATCAATAATCTCCCGATATAAGAAGATTATATGAGATAGGGTTGTAATCTCATCAACCAATAAATTTTTTATAAGCTATGTTGTCAATTTAAACCATATTTTTTTAATTGACGCTTAGTTATTCGATTTTAATTTAATTGTTGTAATAACATTCTAAGTGTTTAATGGTAATAAATATTTACTTATATGGTGTTAATTTACCATAAATTTATATTTTCCATAATTTTAGACCTTATAATTTTTAATTTGTAATTTTTAAATATTTCTATGATTTTTAAATAATTTAATAAAATTTCATTTTTATAAAATAACAAGTGTCAATTTTGACACTATTAATTTATTTGACTTTAAATAAAATACAATTACAATATAAATTCAAAGAAAAATATTTAATAAACTCATAACATGTCTTAGTAACCTATAAAATTCTTGGATCACATTAGTTAGTTCATAAGATATTTATTTCAATATTTTTAAAACCATTTGTCTGATGTTTCTATTAATAAAATAATTTCTATATCTCTATTGTGTCCTTATTAATGGTAATTATCTAATCTCTAAAAATTATAAATAAATTTATATAATGTAGGTAATTATTTTATATTTACATATAATATATATATTCAATATTATCTCTTAGTTTCTCGTGTATTAAAATTAATATACTTATATAAAATGAGATTTTGACATTTTGTCGCATTCATTAGTTTTTATTATATTCATGTCATATTCATAGGTAAGTGGCCATATAGTTGTTTAATATAGAAAAATAAATGATAAGGGTCAAATTTAGTCATTGAATTAGATTTTTAGAGGTTTTAAGGTAATTTTATAATATTATTATTTTCTTTAATTACAATATTTACCTTTAACCACGGTAATAAAAATAATTACCAAAATTACTATTCATAACAACAAAAAATAAAATATCCAATTAACATAATTTGGACATAATTATTGAAAATATGGAATCCATTTTTAAAAATTAAAAACACATAATTTTATGTGATTAATTTAAAATTAATCATGTTGTTGAAATAGAAAAACTGGTTCTGAATGTTAAAATATTGCAAAAGATTGAAATGTTTTTACATCTAAATTTAATGTAAAATTACTTCCAGTGACCAAAATTATATTAAATGGTAAAAATATATTCTATTTATAATTTTAATTCATTCGCTAATATAATTTACCCATATAAATTATTTCAATGAAAAAATGTTATTTTCAATTAAAATTTAGTGTATTTTTACTATTCATCAAAACATGGAAGTTATCAAAAAAATATTAGAAATTCATCCAAAGAAAATTTTTATATCCATTTTCAAAATAAAATGTTTATTTTTTCATATAAAAATTATTAATGTGTCAGAATATTAATTTAAAAGGGGTTCTCCATTCAAAGGTGTAAAATTAAACATTTAAAAATTACGTTTTTATACATCCAATAGGGTTTTATTCATACCCTTTGACTAAAATATAAATTATATGAATATAAAAAGTATTTTATTTAATATATAACACGTATATATCATACTAATTTCCTTACCAATATAATTCACTCAAAAATACAAATATCTAATTGATTTGTATTTTTCATAAATAATGGATATCTAAGGAATTCACAATGTATTTTCTTAAGTTAGTTATAATTATTCCTGCTAACCAAACGACTTGGCTATAATGGTAATTTTATAATAAGTGTTTCTCACATTTCGTTTAAACTCATGATTCCGTGCAAAGAAATCAACTTAAGAATAAAAATTATTTAAAGAAAATATTTCATAAAAACATCTTGGCATTACATAGTTGATATTTTATATCATGATTGTTATTCTTTAAAACTATATTTAATCTTATTATATAATCTTTATTTTATTTATTCATGTGTACCCTAATTTTTATAGCTATTTTTCTATTTGGATACTTTCTAATATTATTACAGTCTGATATTAGTTTATATTCTCTTTGTGGTTTCTTTAAGACACACATCCTTGGTCGTAAGCCCTTGGAATATGGGAAGGTGACAATACATCCTTGCAGAGTACTAGATCAAGTAACATATCTAGTCATCTAGGGTCCTTTCATTACAAAATGGTATCAAAACCATCTATTTTCTTATCTTATTATTTTTGAGATAGTATAACGAATGTTTAGGAATGTGTCAGAGCATGTGATAAATCTCATACATTTGTTTCAAAAACACCATTTCCTATGTAAAATCAATGTTATCGAGGTTATTGGATTTGTATTCTTATTTTTTAATGTTATGATCATATAATTTCACCTAATTTGATGCACTCTGATTTTAGATTTGTGACAAATGAGTTTTAGCTATTGTCTCATTAGGAAGAGGTTTGTGTACATGCATCATTATAGTCATGTAAAATTCACATGTAAATGGATTTTTTATGTGTGATTTCACTAACTATGGAGGTTTAGTTGTTTTTGGTGTCCCCAAAAACCTATATGGTTTTTTACCATATAGATTCATAGTATAATTCTACTCTACTAAATAGTGGTTACTTTTATGCTAATGATAGGCTAAGTGGATTTTACACCAAAACATTATCTATTGATGAAAATTTAATCCATTCATAAATGGATATATTGTGATCCTAATGGATTGGTGTGGGATTAGGGTAACTTAGTGGTTACTCAATGAGGGAAAGGCAGCTGAGATTTTCTTGAATTAGTCTTGGAATTCCTTATGGTTGTGGTTTTACTAATAAGTTATATGGTTTGGAATTTTGGTGAATTAAACTTGAGATATGGAAATTTAAGAGTGATCTGGGTTTTATGGTTGGTTGAGAGGCTAGGTTTTGTGGGATATATGGACCTATTTTTTCTATTTTTACTTCTAGTGGTGTGGTGGGAGCATGGGTAGATGATCTTGGATTTAGAATGGTGCCTAAGTGGTGGGTGATCATGTTTTTAGGCATGGATTGAGTGTGTGGTGCCTCATTTATTGTAAATGAATGTCAAGGGTGCTCCAACTTGTAATAAATGACATGTGAAAGGACCATGGTTTAGGTATGTGATTATATTTTCATTGGGATATGGATCATGTGAGTGTGGGTACTGTTGTGTGATTAGTCTGTATAGAACAATGGAACCATTTTGTTCAGGTGAGTCTAAATAGGATGGTGTGTGAGAGATCATGATAGGTTCTTAGAGTATCACTCTACCTTGAGGAGGATAGTAGTGGATGGTGTGGCCTTTCGAGAAAAATCATTAGAGTGTGAAGGCATGTTTGTGTTGGTTATCCATGGTTCTGTTTATTTCATGGATCATTATAATAAGACATATGTGGGTTCCTTGAGATTTTTAGGGTCTTGAAGTAACCTGGGTGTCATTCTCGTGTAAAACCGATTTATTTTGGCGCTCAATGAGTGATGTGAGGGAGTAAATATAGTTGGGAGTGAAACATAGTCCATTTGAGCACACGATATTCATTATAACTGGGTTTTCAGTGTCTATGATGTCATTCCATGTGAACAAGTAATGGTAGGTAGTGTTAGTTTTCAGGTTAGTGCATAGGTATGAGTTATTTGGTCATGTCTGATCATTATGTTTGGTAGTGGATAGGTCATGGGATATACAGTTTTTTGTTTTTATTGTATGTTACAATAAGGATAATCTTATGGTGGAGAGTGTATTATTGTCCATGGATGAATGACCCTTGATTCAAATGATTATTGGAAGATATGATCTGATCAATCATTGTTTGAGGTAGCTTCATATATTCTAGTTCATGATGTGAAATCATGGTTTTTGGTCTACTACCATGTCTGCTTAGGGGAGAGAAGTGTTATGCTTAGAAGATAGTGATGACCCTCATTGTCACGGGATACGAAAATCAGAAAAAAAAAATATATGATTCTTTTTTCTTAGTGGGTTTTGAGGTTAAAATGTTAATTTACCACAATATATAATCTTTGATTAATTTTTTAATCCCTCTTTTGGTCTTTAAATATGGTGTTTATTCTAAAGAGGGAGTTTGGAAGAGTTCTTAGCTGGTCTTATTTTCATAGAATATTTAATATATGATTTATTAAATGTTAATTAATTTCTCATATGTGAATGGTGATATATTTTGAAAAATATATATTTTATTTAAATTCCTACCCCGTGATTTATTTTGAAATGGGTGGTTGTCATATGTGTGCTATAAACTCAATTTGGGTTTTGAGACTTAGGTCGAGAAATTTAGGATGGTGTTTCCTTTTATTTTTTTCATGTATTCTTACCACACCATTGTTTACTTATCAATAAAGAAAGAGTGGGGAGGTTTACCCCTTTTCCAGTTAATATAAAGTGATAGGAGAGTGAAGAGATTGTGTCGGCTTATTTGAGCGGGACCTATATCAAGTTGTAGCGAGTGCATTGTGAATATCTAGACACGAAGCTTCAGTGTTTTATATCCTGATCTAAGTTGTTTATTTTTTCACTGATCTACTCATATATTAGTTCTTTTTATGTCTTAATTCATTTTATGGGTTTTTTGTAGTTCTATGTGAGCCTCCATGAAGTTTTTTATGTTGAATCGGTGGTTTTGGGTGATTGAAAATGGATTTCTATTTGTGAACCATTATCACATGATGTGTAGTTCAAGAAGACACATCATGTGTTCTTCTTTGTTGTTGATATAAGGATTAAATGACTACACAACATGTTTTTTTAATATATACCAATTAAATAAACATGGGGTGAGGTCGGGTACTCAGCCATACACCCCATGTGGGGGAATATAGTCATGTAGGGTACACGGCCAGACCCCATGTAAAGTACATGGTCTATGGGCCTATAGGGTACTTGGCCAGAGACTATATGGGGTACATTACTATTTAACCAATGTTAATTTAATGCTATTTAGAGTGGATTTACATCATTTACTTTGTAATAACATGAATGTTATTGATGAGGTATACAAATAGGGAAGTTTATTGTCGATACACATTGTGTATATGAGGTGCACGACATATAAACTTATTTTGGATGGGGTTTCTCCTATTCCATCACCCTGGATTAAAAATTATACTTGTAAGTAGTAAATTATGATTATTTTTAACGTGGTATTTTATGGTTATGGACTTATAGTTTTTAGGTTCCATTCATGAGGTATTTATGGGTTGGATGGGCTTGGAAGATGCTTTCCCTTGAGTTTTTAGTTTGATATTTCTTCTTTGGATGAGTGTTTAAAGACCCAGATGAGGATCAGAGGCCTGTTTTTCTACATATAATAGTTTATAAAGAGGTTTGTTTTTATTTTATGTGGACCATTCCTAGAAGGTGGTTTTATGCGGTGTTTTGATGGATCTTGGATATAGGTACATATTTCTCAAGGTTTGATCGTTTGGGGTTATAGACCATGTGGTTGTGGTTTGTTTTTCTTAGATACTTTGGATTGGGTGACACTTTGGGTGTCATTTTTTGGTTGTATTCCACTAATTAGAGGTTTAGGAGGGTCTAAGGGGACTTTGAGGATTTTCTTTTGAGTCTGGTGATAATTGAGAATGAGTTTTTTTTAGAGAGGTTGGATATGATTCTTATTATAGGCTTGATCCAAGGTTTTGGTTGTGATAAAGGATCCCCATGTCATCTATTTTGTATTATGTTGTAGATATGGGGATTGTGGTGGCTACATCATGTTTTTTTTGACATGTTGAGGATAAATCATTTCTTTTTGAACCTGATAGGATCGTTACCGAGGTTCCAGTGTTGATAATGATGTGTTTGGGAAATTATTGACTCTTATTCTTATGTTTGAGGTATTAGATGTTAGAGGTATATCCTTAGAGATGTTTTATAGGTGAGAGAATATATATTTATGATTATGGTTTAAGGAATTGGCCCTGAGTTTCAATGGATTATCTCATATATTTGATCTTGTTTGGTGGGTCTAGGGAGCTAATGGACAATTTAGATGAATGAATCCCCTCTAGTTAATATTACACTTTTACTAGGGGTATGGTATCCATGGTCTTGGATGTTAGTAGGGAATCAGGTTTTGGTTGAGATCCCTAATGGTTTTATAGCATGGTTTGTTTTTTAGGACTACCACTACTAGGAAACGTTCTCTCCATGTTTACCTACTATTCATGTTAGCAATTTCAAATGTGTTATTTGAGTCTAAGATCCCAGTATTGGTGTGTTTTATTGTTATATAAATATATAATGAGATCTTATGGTTTCAAATTCTTGTCATTTTTTTATATGTCTATGATCTTCCTTAAGATCTATCATATGTTCCGTATGTATATCCTAGCATGGTGAAATACACATATAGTGATTTCTGGCACTGGCCAAAGCGGGTTAGGTTGATCTTTGGAGAATTATTATAACCCAAGAATCAATGATGTTTATTTTAGGTGTTTATTTATTATAATTCCTATTTTTATTTAACTAGGTTGGGTTTATTAAAATTGTATAAACTTGAATATAATAGCAGATTATAGGTTAATCCTTGGGGGTATCCTACTGAGATTTATTTCTCACCTTCAGAGCATGAAATTTTGAGTGAATACATAACCTTATTTATTCTGTTAGGTTGATCATAGGATTAATAGCGGATGAGGTTATAGTTTATTGTCACATGATCGAGTGGTACCACTCGTGTGAAGTCTGAAGATCAGGTTGGATCATCTCTACATTTGTTGGAGATCGAGTTTATTGTATGGCTCTCTATTAAAAGTAGTTCATCATGTATTTTATTTTATTTTGTTTATACAGTATATTTGATAAACCCAATTGATTATATTTTGATGTGATATAGTAATATTTTGAGTCAATATGACTTCATTTCATGTTATTATAGCATGTTCAGTTTATTAATTCTCTTGTACTCTGATGTTCTTGGGTATATATTTGTTTGGTTATTTTTTAATATTATTTTACTATGATATGATGGTATAGTTTCCACATGGTTTCGTTTAGAACCTCAACACTATTTAGAAGCCTCAACCATATGAGTAGGTGCACATAAGATCATGTGGCGATCCAAATCAGGTGACATATCTGGTCATCCTGGGATGGTTCATTATAAAAGTACCTCCCATCATCTCACTACCAGAATATGAACTCACTTCTTATAAACCTATAAGGATAATCACCATATCATCCCACTCATAATAATAATCTTTACGCACATATTTCACCTTTAATGACCACGATAGAGACAATCCTAAAAGGGGGGGTTTAAGTGGCCAATCAAAGAAGGTTTCATCTTATATGAAACTCTCATATTAATTTAAAACTATGGCGAAAGTAAAGGAAAATCCCAAGATAAAATAGATAGTATAAATTAAAAACAAAATACAAATAGGGGTAGTAGAGATTATTCAATCACATATATAATGTCACATTATTTCCACCTCAACTCTCTTTAGGATAATTCCGCTCAATCATTCATTCCAAAAATCACTATTCATGATAGAGACACCAGTCCCCTAGTTAACTAAATTCATATATTACAATAATATTCTAGGAAACTCATCAATTTAAATATAGTCAACAATGTTTCTCAATACTATAGATAATATTTTTCATATGAGAAACAACTATAGTAAAATAATATATTCTTTTTAGAGAAATTATATCGATATTAAGTAGTTAAACCATCCATTTTAATTCTACATAACTCATAATTTACATTATCACATATAAAACCATTTAACCAAAGTTTTAGTTTCATTAATTAACTTATAATTCATTCAGGTTATTAAATATAATGAAAATATTATTCGTTAAATTATAAATAAGAACCCATGAGACATGTTTCATAACAAACAATATATGAAAGTGAAAATATAGCTCATATAAAATTCACAAATCATGTGATAATAAACTAAAGATAAACTGCATAGCATAAATGTCTACACAACCAAATAAACCTTTAACTATAAAATATAATAATCACATAAGAAATTTTCTAAAGAATTTGGTTGATAATAATAAAAAAATGATTTATTAATAAATTTTTAAATCATACTATAACACTACAATGGATTTATATTACATCATATATTATAGAATTAATTGAACATATCCAATTACCATTACTATAAATAACAACATAATTTAACAAGTCAATTCACTCATTAATACCATCCATTTAATTAAAATACATTTTCTAGTTAAAAGAAATATTTAATTTGTATTAATATTTTTTATACACACATAGAAACATAAAAAAACACCAATTAAATACTGATAGGTAGATAAAGCTACTAATATCAATAAACAAATGATGAAAAAATTAAAATCCGGAAACTACCACTCAAATCCCTGAGAAATAAATAACAAATATATATGAAAAAATTACTAAAATAAAAAATGAAGGCACCCATGTCAAACTTCAGATGAACACCTATCCCTCTCATAAGCATAATCCCAAAATTCTATGACCCAAATAGCCATTAATCTAATATAAATATAATGTTAATTAAAGGTCAACTCATTTGATGAATCACCATCATCAAAATAAAATTAAATGATGCATATTTCACATTTTTGGCCTCATATAGATATCACGCATCAAATCCCTAAGGATACAAAAGGATATCACCATGACCTAGTGATAATTAACACTAAATACCTTTCATGAAAAAACAAATTCTTAGCTGAAAAGGGGGGAAATAAATAAAATATAAGGGAAGAAATCCTTCCTCTTTTAGAAAACCAAATCCTCCAAAAAATCATATATTAAAAAAGAAAAACTAAATAATAAATGAGAATAATATGGTGTAATACCCCCACCTCATGCATCCATGATTTGAAACTATTATGTTATTTTTAAATTTTAAAAAAAAAATAGAAAAATATCCACATTTTAAATAAATAAGATTAGTAGAATAGGGTACCCATTATCTCTCCATTAAATATTTTGGGGCTTACTGTGAACCTAATGTAATTAAACTAGACTCTTAATGGTGGACCAATGGTACTCCCACACTAGTTAGTTCACTAAGTTCCTAGTGTCTCTATACTGGGTACCCGAAGGACACCTAAAACCACCCTTTCCTTTTATTAGTTCAAATAAAATCTAAAATTTATTCTTTTAGGTTATTTTACAAATAGTTTTTTATCTATACACTCTATTAAAATTCCATAAAATCACAAATAATGATACCCCTCTATATTTGAATTCAAAAATTCAAACCATCCCAAATTTTATTCTTATAATCACCAGATTTAAAATGAAAATTTCTAAAAAAATCACTAAATTAACTACTATATAAAATTTTCAAATATAAAATTGATCTTTAATTTAAACAAAATAATGTAACATGTCATTACATATAGTGTAACTGTATATTGTATGTTTAAATGTTTTTATAAGATTGAAGTGATAGATACTTTGTTTGTAAAAGGGTATAAATTATATAATAGTAACCATTTATATGAGAACTATAAATTAAATTGGCCACATAAGTGTCGTAAATGAAGATATTATTCCATGTAATAATGAGTTGAGGTTTTTAAAGCTCACATAATTTGGATATATATTAGAGAATTTATGTATTGTTGAATGATTAAAATCATCGGAATTAATTCAAATTTAAACCTACTAATTTCTATTGTGAAATTAAAGGGAAACTAATTTCATAATTAAGGAGAAGTTGGAATGAGTTTTAAAGGAGTTTAAATAAACTTTTTTTTCAAAAACATTGAGATCACAATTGTGATATCTATGAGTAATTTTTAAATTAAAATATTTTTCATATTTAATAGAGATTTTATTTTCTATTTATTATAAAAATAATCAACTAATTATAATATAAATAGTTTATAAGAATACAGTAAGGGGATTTATATTGACACATATGGTAAAAAATAAGACAGTAAGAAGAGAGAATTTGGGTATTAGTATTTTATAATAATATTTGTTATTATAGAATTTATATATCAGTAAGAACAATGTTTATTATGTTTTATTATCAAGATAGAACGCCCTTTTTGGAACCCATGATGTCACTAATCTATATATATTTTATTTATTATTCATCCTATTTATTTTTTTAAATTTGAAGTTATGATTTAAAAAATTATATAAATTTTCCCTGAAGGAAAGATCATAACACATGGTGTAGGGGACCATGCATCTAAAACCATCCATGGATAGAGGGGGTATCTAGTCATAAATAAATTATTTCATTCATGGTCAGGGTGACCATGCAGTTCACCCTTGAATATTTTTACAACATTAATAATTTATATTTTAAAAATATAATTTGACCATTTTTTCTTCCATTAGGATTATAAGGGTTTTAATATCACATAATTCGAACCCCACGGTTGTATATTTCTTCCCTTTTCCGTTATTAGTGATTCCCAAACTAAAACATATGGTTAAATCTCTCTTTTATCTTAATATCTCTTCTCTACTTTTTTATATTTTCTTATCCTTTCCTTATAATACTATAGATCATTGATAATATGGTTAATTAATGTATAAATTTTTCGATTTTGGTATTTAGGGTGTGTGTATACCCTCTTGTTCCATTATCAACTCATATTCTGGAGAATCATGTTACTTTAGTTGGTCTAATATAGGTGATTTAATACTTTTCCAGTTATTTTAAATAACCCTATATAATTGAGTGTTCTATTTCAATATTTTGTGGTAATAAACTATATTCTAATCATTTAATTTGGATTTATGTAAAATTTTAATTATTCATTTTATTAATATATGTTTTACTAATCTTTTTCAAGGTATTTATATTAAATTTTCCTCTACTGGTTTCCTTAGTATTATATGGATTTTGATAAAAAAAATTGGATTTTATTATGTCATGATTAACACTCAAATAATATTTTTTAAATTATTATAGATTTAAAAATATCATTGTAGAGGTTATAAATTATTTTTTAAAGTTGTAAGTACATCTTGGAGAGGTATAATTGTGAAATTTGTTCTATCATGTCTTATTAAAATGCCTCTAAGTAGTTATACATGTTCGTATTGAATGTTTCTAAGATAAAATGGTTATACATAAATTTGAAATGGGTTAATTATATGTCAAGGTGTATAAAATATTAATTGAGTAGATTTAAAAAAAATTATTCTCTTCTTTAATAATTGTTTTGTAATCTTTATGAAAACCTTGGGTATCTAAGTTTTGAGTACTAATAATGAGTGTTATACTAGTTATGATAATATTATCACTAGTACCCTTATTTATGGTCATTATATAGATAATGGGATACCCTTTATGAGCCTTTCCAATGGAAATGTAAGATTTCATTGATAGGAATACATTAAACACTAGTGGGATGGATAAATTAAGTCAAATTTCAATATTATCCCTTATAACTAAGAACTTTGTTCTATGTTTTTTTACTATATTTGTGTCTATTCTTTTTTTTCTATTATTTTAATATGAATTCATCTACTTTTTTAAAATTTCATTCTCTTTTTAAATTTCTAATTTCTCTTGATGTAATTTTTTATTCAATATTTCTTTTAACTAACATGTATTGTATGAATTACGAAAATAAATTTATAAAATATTTGGAGGAATCCTTTTGGGATTATACTCACTCCATATAAACATACATATTTTGTGTGTATATTTGATTGAACATGACATTGGTACAAGAAATGTGCCTCATTATGTTTATGATGGGTCATATTTTCATTCATAGAGATATAGATCTGGTGACATATGATTAGTATTCATGTGTCACAATGAGAAGGAATTTATTTTTTTTATTGAGTATATTTAGGTTTCATTTAAGGATGTGTATCATAGATTGAAATATACCATCTATGTCATTTACTTTTTGGTTTACTCTTGTAAATTTAGATATCATGTATATGAAACTCTATTTTTACATTATTTTTTCGAAACCTTTGGATATTTATATTTTATTTTTATTTTTTCATTACTTGTTTGTATGTTTTATATTAATCTTATGTGATATTTTCTAGGTTTTATATGAATTTTTTTAATAACTATAGAAAGTACAAAAAATTAATTCATACATATAATTTTTTTTAAAACCCCATGTTATATTTTTTTATCAATAGAGGCTGAAATAATTTTCAATGAAAATTGATTGATACACTTGGATCTTTTTTCAAATTATGGTAATAAAATATTCACATTATGAATTTTGGTAAATTAGATTGGGTGAAAAACTAGAATACTTCAGTTAGTATTTTTAAAAATGGTATTAAGGTGATAAAATTTAAATGTGTTATTTGGGAAGGTATGATAGATATGAGATCAGAACTCAAGGGTTATATCATAAGTTCAGGTCTGGATATTGGTTTTAGTGATGAGGAATTAGTTTTTATAGGAAATGGGAAGTTATTATTTAGATTTAAAACTTTTTTATCACTTTTTCTATGATATTAAAACTAAAATTAGTATTGTTATTACAGATATTTAGTATCTATGGATTATTTTCAAAAATCTCAAGTGTTAATGTTAAAATTTTAATAAATTTCATGTTGTATATTCATAACTCTAGGTTGAAATCCAATTCATGAGAACTATTAATGTCATAGAGGATCACCTAATAGGAATTTCATGGTTAGACACACAGTTCTGAAACTATGTACTTTTACAAACCTGAGATTTTCTACTGATTTCTTTTTATACAGTTTTAAATTACTTATAATTTTATTTATGACTTATTTAAGAATATTTTATAAGATTTTATAATGTGATGATAATTTCTTAATTAGTTTTTATATATTTTATACTATTTTAAAATGTATATATAGGTTTTGATAAATTTTTATATTTTCAATATATTATAAAAAATCCTCCTATAAAATCATTAAAAATATTTTTTAAGAATCCATGGCTAGTTTTCTATGATGAAATCCTCTCATTGATCTAAACCTTGTAATTATGGTTATTCAAACAATCCAAGATTTAAGATGATAGGCAGATCAAGATACTACTCGATCCATGAAATGAGCACAAAAATTTAATAGACTAAACTGAGTACCTTTCATAGTTAAATGGACCACAGAAATCCAAAGAGTGCACGTAGAAGATTGAATGAAAATTCAATTTTATCTAGAAACCATGAACTTTTAAGGTAAATTTTTACAACTATATATGATTAATGTCCAATATCAGGTATAAAATGTAAAATTCATCAATATATTAGGATTATCTCATGTTATCTTTTAATGTTTATTCTAGATATTATAAAAATTGAATCTATTGGTTGACTTGGTAATATTATAAGTGATAATATATAAGTGTTTCTTAATGATTTCTCTAAATATCTAGAATATAGGGAAGTAGAATTTTTTAATGATCTATATTAAAGTTTGATTACCATTACATCACCCTTATATAAGATGGATCTTATTAAATTGAAGGAATTGAAATTTTTGGTAGAACGTATCGAATATAGAGTTTTTCATTCATTTGTTTGTGACACCATGGGTATCTCTATTTCATTTTTCAAAGAAGGAATATGGAAGGGTTCACCATTATATTAATTATTGAAACCTAAAATAGGTTTTTTGAAGAATAAGTATTATTTACCTTTAATCAATGACCACTTTAATCGTTTTAATGTAGTGAAGAGGATTTATATAATTAATTTGGGGTCAATGTTCCATTAATTGACGGTAAAGGAGTGTAATATTCAAAGTCTATCTTTTGGACTGGGTATGGGAATTAAAAATAACTTATGATTCCCATTTTATTGAAAATAATCATATAGAATTTATGGATATGATAAAATACATGTTCTATAGATAGATCATCACTTTTTTATGGTATTTTAAGATGATATTTTTTTATTTTCAATTAAAAAGAGTATCATGAAAATTATCTTCAAAATATATTAAGAGATATTAAAAGAAATCACATGTATTGAAATTTATCTAAATATCAATTCTATATTTTGAAATTCAAATTTTTGGTAGATGTATTTTATGATAAGTTCAAATCAATATTCTTGGAAAATATTAAATTATTGATGTATTAGTTGAACCAAAATATTTTTTTTGAAATAAAAAGTTTCTTGGGATTATTAGGTTATTAAAAGTGATTGTTTCATGATTTATAAAAGTTTTATTTACTATTTATTGATTTAACATGAAAGGTATTGAAATTTTAACAGAGTTAAGAATGTTAAAAATCATTTTATGAACCCAATAAGATATTGAATTCAACTCTTTCAATGATTATTCTTGATATTTGTGAAGGATTAACAATTTATTTTGATTCCTCAGGTATAGTGTTGTGTTTTATTCTCATGTAAAATTCTCATATGATGGCATGTTTCAATCTTCATCAATTCCAAAAAGGGAAGACTTACCCCACCCATGACTTGTAATGGCTAGTTTTATAGCATTATTTGAAATTTTAATGAAACTATTTATTTAAGGATAATTATATTGTGCATAAAAGTCACAAAATAATGAAGTATAGTTTTCTAAAAATTATCTTATTCTTGGGAAGATATTATGGGTGGAATACTTAAAAACCATTTATTTTGATCTTTCTCGCATTCATGGTAATGTAATGTAGTTATTTATTCCCTCGATAGGAAGTTACAAATATAGAAACTGAAATAATCTTTATATATCTAAAAACTTATGTGTATTTTTAAAAATGGTAAATAGAGAAGAATTATTCCACATAAAAGGAAGGTAAATAAATTTCAAGGATATTACTAATCCCTAGGTGAATGAAGTCTCAAATAGAAGGAAGAGGATCCCAAAAAATCTCAATAGATTCACTATCATGGTGGGTGATCATATATTAGAGGTTATTTTACTTATTTTGGTAGGTATGGACACAAATATTACTATTTCTGAATAATGTGTATTTTCTATTAGAGACATATGAACCTAGGTGGATCCAAGGTTAGTAGTTGAATGTGTATTCACTGAATAAGCATGTTGGTTTTAGTAATGCATCAAATATGTCTGCACACAATAGATTTAGATGCTTAATCATGGTTTTTGGTAGGTGTGGAAGATAATTTCATCAAGATGAGATATGCATGACTATATTTCTAGGAGAAGTCCCTTTATACAGATAAAGATAAGGAATTTCCAAAGGAAAAATTTACAAAGTCAAATTTTTCTAAGGAAAGAAAAAATACTTGTGAGAAAATAAAAAAGGTTTAACATGTCAAGAGAGATTGACTAATTGTATGGTCTAATCAATTGGAATTGTCCAAATGAGTTGTGATAGCTAATACAGGTGATATTGATAAAGGAAATCAGGATAATTTACAAGATGACATGTTTTTTAATGTGTATTTTTTCTATAAATAATGATATGAAAATTTAGGAAGAATTATGTGAATGGTATGGTAATTATGGGTATGGTATAAAATATTGTATGAAAATATTACTATTCCAAGAATGAAGAATATAATGGATGATTAAAGAAAAATGAAATGAAGTTTCCATGACATTTTAGGGGGGTAAAACTTCTCAAGAGGGGAAGATAAGTAAGAAACCTATTACGACTATGGAAAATAAAATGATTGTTGAGAATATAGGGAATTAGTTTCCTAGGTTGAGAGGAAACTTTCAATCTCAGTATTACCTATATGGATCAAATATGTCCCAAGTTATTTTTTAAGACTTGTTTATTTGTGCTAACATAGATGGAATCAAAGGATAAAATTTAGTGTTGAGCATACTGGATTACAATGGTGATGTTCATCATAATGTATCTCAATTTCCATGAGGATAAGGAAATGAGTAAATCCCTTTTTGGGGATAATTCATGAGTTTGTTATTTAAAAAAATTACTAACTAGTTTGAATCTAGGATTTCTGTATATCCCTTTGAAAAACTAGAAAGTGGGAAATTTAGACCCATGGAAATCCCGTATTTTTTATTGTAATAAATAATTTTGTAAATGGGTGTATTTTATAAAGTAAATTTTAGAAAATAGAAGAGTTCTATAACATGTCCAATAATTTTTTTAATGATTTTCTTTTGGTCTGTGCAAGATTTTAGTATTTTATTGATAAATATATTTTTTTTAAACACCCAAATGAGAGTATGATTTGGAAATATGTACTAAACATTTTATAGATATTCCTGATGTCTTGGTAAAAAAACTATAATTTTATACACTAAATTAACTAATAAAGACATAGATTAGAATGATTAAATCATCTTGGTTAATTATATGTGTGGTATCATACTTATCTCACAAGTTCAAAATGGTTTTCATTAAAATTTGAAAAGGTATAAGAAGTAGTTCACTTGAGGAGTCCCCTATACCCCATTTGTATTTATTTCAATAAGGGGGTGAATAAAAAGTAAGATAATCACAACATTGATTAATAAAGTTCAATAGCATATTGAAAAAAAAGGATTATACTATTGATCCCACTAATGTGGCTCTATTTTTACATAGTTTTTCCACATCTTTTATTTAATTTTTATCAATTTAATTAATTATTTTCACACTTTTTAATAAATAATGGAACTTTCTGTAATTTTATCACTACTTTTCAATTTTAATCATTTTTATAATTAAATATGTGTTTTAGTCCTTTTATATAGTCTTTCTAATTATTTTAATTATATTAAATTACTTTTTACTTTTAAAATCTTAATCTGGTTTACTTTTTAATAATTTTAGATGTTTATTAATTAATTAGTTGTTCATGTTATTTTCCATAGTCTTGTTTAGTTTTTATTTTAAAACATTACTATTTGAAATAGAATTATTAAAAGAAATTAATTTTTTCTTTTGTTTATTGATCTAGTTACTCTGTTTATTAAATAGGTTAAGAAATTGAGTTAATGTTTAATAAAATAATGTGTTTTTAATGTTAAGTTTCATTTTGTCTTTTAACTAATTAACCATTTCGTTTAATATCTTTAGTTAATTATAATTATTTTAATTTTATGTTTGAGGTTAATAATTTGTAGGTGTTCTGTATTTATTTATACATAAATTTAATTAAACTTAACATTTATATTCATAGTTAATAATTAAGTTTCCTTTATTTTTAGTCTGTTAAATAATTTGGTTAGTTTTTAGTTACAGTTAATTATTTAATCTTAAACAATTTTGTTAATTTCTCTTTTGTGTTAATTAATTAGTGTTTTTTTATTGTATTATTTGTTATAAATTAATTTTTATTGTTAATGTTTTTAATTTTGTTCTATCGGTGAGTCGTCACCTCGATGCTATGACACACCGATCTTTTGTCACACCGAATATTTTTATAACTATCGGTGAGTTGTGACTCACCGATTACTTTGAAACATCATCAGTCTCTCACCTCACACCAATGTTGCAATGCACCGATCCTTTGCATTGGTTTCGGTTTCTCATTGCATTAGTTTCGGTCTCTCTTTTTAAACATTCGGTGACTCATTTTTTTATTATTGGTGAGTCATTGACTCACCATTTAATTCCTTCTATTGGTGACTCGGATAATTTTTTTTCCTTCATGACTCACCGATGTCATCCCAGTATCGGTCTCACCCTCTGGCGCTGATCCTATCCTATGTCTGTCACCGATCTTCTTCCTCCCATCAGTCCCTCCAGCTGCACTCACACACGCCGGTTCATTGTTCTTCTAACGCCATCCTCACACTGACGATTCCCTCAATACTGCAGCATCTTTGATTCAGCTATCTAGTGGCTCAACTCTTATTCCCTACTTGCTGCCCCTGCTACCGATGTTCTGAGTCACTCACATCACGCCGATTCGGACTCTCAATTTAAAGCAGAACTGGATTCAAAGTAAGAAAATAAAATTCTACTTTAAACTTAGATCTGATACCATCAGAGAATATGTTGCCACTGTTTCACTGCACTGAACCACAACCCATTCACTTACTGCCACTGTGGAGCAGGACGTTCATTGATCACAATGAAGACGGATTTTGTCCTCTATGCTTTGCAATTTCCGTTTTTTTAATGGCTAGGGCTTCCTTCATTTGCTTCCCCTTCACCCATTCAGTGGAAACAGAAGATGAGGCGATGGTGGAGCCACAACCGAAGGTTTTGAAGCACACTTCAAGGATCATTCTTATATCATCAACCTTGATCTGAAGCTTCATGATATCACCGCATGTCGGCGCCCCAACCAAATCCAGATCTATTTTGCATCACGATGACGCCCCACATGAAGAGGAGTTGTCGTCGCCACCGTGATTAAAATTGACGACACCACTGCACCAGCTTGGAGTAGCAGCAGAATAGATCTAATTTATCCGTTGAGCTCGTTTTTGTCACTATTGTTCATCGTTGTGCAGACCGAGGAGGAGCCGACCACCCGCTAGCCACTTGGAGGTAGTAGCACCCGCTCCAGACGAAATCTATGTTGTTGCAATTGGAATTCGAGGAGGAGGGTGAGCTGAGCTGATTCTGCCTGGAGGAGCTCATCCGAGCTAGAATTGAGGAGACCTGCGGCTGCTGTGGCGTCTCCCGCAGAGAACAAGGAGGTTCCAGAGGAGGCTTCCTCTAGAAACTAACCCAAAACCCCCTTCCCTTTTAGCGTCGAAATGAGTGTAATTTTTTTTCTGGGTTTTTAAAAAATTAAAATATGATAAAAGGGGTTAGGGTTTGGATATTTTTAAAAATGGAACTGGGATGCGTGAATGCCGTTCACTCATCCTTCACCGCGGAAGGATGCGTGAACGGCGTTCACGCATCCCGAACCCCGACGGTTAGGCGTGAACGGCGTTCACGCGTCCTTTGCTGATCAGCTAAAGGAAGTGTGAACACTGCTCACGCATCCTTGCGCGGGAAAAGATGCGTGAACAGCGTTCACGCATCCGGCCGAGATATTTTATAAAAGGAGGGGTCCCCCCCCCCACCCAATACCCATTGTTCTCCTCTGGTTTTTGTTGCGAAGCTCTGCAGAAATTCTTTCTCAGCAAATATTTGCTACTTTTATTGAGGTAAAATTTCTATTTAATAATTTAATTGTTTATTTGTGTTTATTTATTTCATTTGTATGTTTAATTGTGTTTATTTATTTATTTTGTATGTTTAATTGTGTGTATGATTTATTTATTTCATATGTTATGCATGAAATGTTTATTTCATTTGTATGTTTAATTGTGTTTATTTATTTCATTTGTATGTTTAATTGTGTGTATGATTTATTTATTTCATATGTTATGCATGAAATGTTTTGTATGATTTAATTTTCTTGATGTTGAATGTTCGTATGATTTAATTTTTTGAATGTCTGTTGTCTAAATATTGAATGTTTTATGTTATGTCTAAAATTTTTAATGTTTAGAAAAAGTAATTTATGTTAGAGAAATTTATTTTAATGGATGGTTTTGATGTAAGTGTAAATTAAATTACATTTATTTACTAGTAATAATATTTTTAATCAATAAAGTATAAAATATATTTACTTATATTTTGAAAAGTAGAAGAATGCCCAAAAAACATTACAATTTCATTTAATTTAAAATAACAAAAGTGTTTATTATGAAAATCTCAATTAGATCAGTTATAATAAAATTTATTTAATGTTTTTAATAATTATATATATATATATATATACACATGAAGTTAAATTTTTGTAAAAGAGGTGTAGTATTTAATATAGATTTTATATAATACGGATAATATAATAAATATACCAAAAAACACGGTATGAGTGATGACTGATCTTGAGATGACCGACCATGCATAATTGAAATTGCATGTTTTATTTTGTGTATGTTGTTATTCAATTTGTAATAATTGCATTTTTTCGGTATTGATGACCTGTGAGTCATCTCTCAGTAAGTGTAAGGACCTGCGTGTCCGTTTAAATTAATTTATGTATTTCATACCCCTAGACCCCCTCACATGCATGTGAGTAAATTTGTAATTAAAAGACTGACGCCCCAAAGAGGTGTCGACGAAGAGGCATCCCCGAAGAGGTGTCGACGAAGAGGCATTTGAGAAATCATTCGAGAGGAGGCATTGCTGTTTGACAGGAGATTGGCGGTTGCTGCAATATTTGATAATAGAGACAGGAGTTTACCCATATAAATTGTGGTTAGTTTATCAGATAATGATAAACTAATCGCAAGTCTCATGATCAAGTCATGATTATATATTCATAAGTAATCAAACTTTATGAAACATTATATTAAATTTTCTTTTGTGCTAAAATCACAATCATTATACCTTAACAGTGATAAATCAATACATAAAAAAGTCTCAAGATAATCAATTATTCAAAACCAAATTAAATAATTTAAAATTTTAATGTAGTGTATAAAAATTTTAAATTTTTTTTTAATAGGTAATTATGTCTGCTCAAATATATTGCAACGGTGAGGTAATTTGTACCGAGCAGGGTTTTATCTACAGTGTGCCACCTGTCAAAGTGGTAAATCTCCATGGTTGTATGACATTGGATGTTGTTCGTAATAAGATTCATAGTCGGTTAAAATTGAGTGCAGGACAAGAAATCACTTCAATTAGATACCGACATCTTCAATATCCTAAGCGTATGTGGCACAGCGACTACCCTATAGTCGATGATGAGGATTGGATGGAGGCTTCTCAGTTATTCAGGAAACAGTGTATTAATGGTTTGATAGAATTATTTATTGTCATTTCTGATATTGATGTGGTGCAATCGATTACTACAGAACCATGCTTTGTGACCTCTATAGAAGTTTGTCTTTCACAGCAGTCTTCTTCATTGCCTCCTTCTCATACGACTCCTGTGGAAGAATGTAATGAGGAAGATCATCAAAATTTGGAAGGAAATGTAGATGACATCCCTTTCTGTGCTGATATAGTGCAAGAAAGTTTATCTGAGGAAGAAGAATCTGGGGAGTCAGCAGGAGATGATGTGGTTGGAAATGAACCTTCTGAGGTTCCTTTGAGAGACAGACATCCACTACATCCACCAGTTAGTGGTAATCAGCCTTCAGTTTTGAGTTCCTTAGTTGGAGGAATGTCTCGTGAACAACCTTTTGATTGGGATGTCATTACACCAGCTTCTGAATTCCCTGGCATTATAGGGAATATGCCTGCATCAAATGATAATTCCATATATGTTGGGCAGGAGTTCGAAAGTAAACAGGTCATGAAAAATGTGATAAAGCAATACCACATTGAGCAACATTTCACATTTGTGGTTTATGAGTCAAAGAAGACCAAATATCTCATTCGTTGTGAAAAATATGGGTCAGAATGTAAATTTCGATTAAGAGCACTATTTGATAAATGTTATGGATGTTGGAAGATAACCAAATTAGAAGGCCCACACACTTGTCTGCATCCCAGCTTGGCACAAGATCACTCTTCTCTTGATGCAGAGTTTATATCTACTGTTATTTGTGAGATGATACGAACAAGTCAGGATGTTTCTGTTTCCCTTATTCAGGAAAGAATTCAACAGTTGTATAACTATAAGGTATCATACAACAAAGCTTGGAATGTAAAACAGAAATCCATTATAAAAGTGTATGGTGATTGGGATGAGTCTTATGCGTTGTTGCCACAGCTTATGGAATTGTTGTCTCTCAATAATCAGATTGTTTATCAGTTGGACAGTGTTGAGTATGTATCCAAAAATCATCTAGTTGATCGGTCAAAGGTGAAGTTCAATAGGATTTTTTGGGTATTCAGACCGTGCATTGCTGCATTTCCCTTTTGTAAACAATTTATTCAGGTAGATGGCACATTCCTTTATGGAAAGTATACAGGTGTTCTACTCATTGTTGCCACACAGGATGGTAATCGCGCTCCTCTGCCACTTGCTTTTGTTGTTGTTGAAAAAGAAAATTTTGAATGCTGGAGCTGGTTCTTGGCATGTGTACGTGTTCATGTCATGCAGAAACAGGGCGTGTGACTGATATCTGATCGTCATCGAGTGATTATAGAGGTCGTGAGTAGTGATGGGGTTTCTTGGACTGATCCGAATGCTTATCACCATTATTGCATTAGACATATTGCAAGTAACGTGCATAAGCAGTTTAGAGATGAGGCCATAAAGAAGGCGATCCTCAAATTGGGTATGGTTTTCTAAACTTTCTTTTTTTAACAAAATTTACTATCCATTTTAATACATTATTATGTTATGCTTTCAGCATATGAACCCCAACAAGAAAGGTTTGATCGACGTCTTGAAGATATCTGAACAGTAAATGAGGAGGTATATGAATATATGGTACAAATTTCAAAGGAAAAATGGTCATTAGCATACGATGGTGGCATGAGATATGGGAATATGACCACTAATATAGTGGAGTGCGTAAATGGGGTCCTCAAGGGTGTGCGCAAACTCCCAATCACAGGGTTAGTGCAAGAGACATTTTTTAGATGTGTTCACTACTTTGTTGACCGGTCCCAAAAGGCCTACCAGAGGATGGAAAATGGAATGCTTTTTACTCAGCATTTTCAAACTGATATTGACCGGATACGGAATGAGGCTTCACGATGGAATGTTATAGCCTTTGACAGGGAAAAGAGGAGTTTTCGGGTAAGAAATTGCTACGACCAGGGTGCATGCACTAATGGTGGAGTGTTTGTCGTGATGTTGGATAACAGGTACTGTGATTGTGGCAGCTTTCAGGCATTGAGATATCCATGTGTACATGTTATTATAGCTTGCGCTTCGGTAAATATATCATGGGAGCCATATGTTGACCCGGTGTATCACATGAGCACTTTGGTTAACTGTTATAGTGCTTCTTGGATGCCTGTTGGTGACTTCCATTCTATCACATTGCCTGCTAATCAACCGAACATCATCCCTGATATTTCCAGGTTTTCATAAGTCGGTTTTGGTATCATTTACAATTTTTTCAATGTGTGTCATTTTTAAAATTATTGGCTTCATGATACTAGGTTGTGGCCTCGAGGAAGACCGAAGTCAACTCGCATCAGAAATGAGATGGATTGGCCTCGACAACGAGGAGGGATAATACGATGCAGTATCTGCCACGCAGAAGGACATACTCGTAAGAGATGTCCCCGAGTGGCAGGACAGAGTTCCAAATCTCATCATCCATGATCGAGTCTGTGTACCTACTCTAAGAGGAAGAGGTTGTGGTTGGTGTCGATGATGAAGAAGAAGAATAAGAAATAGAGGATGAGGATGAGAAGAAGTAGAAGACTAAGAGGAAGAGGTTGTGGTTGAATAACCTAATGATAAGAAAACCCATGGGACAATGTCTCATCTAGGGAATCCCAAGGAGATTGGTGATAATTCTAGATCTGACAAGGGACTCATTGAGCATCTCAAAGTAATCCATAACTTACATCTTTCCGATCTCTTATATTATCCTAACTTGGGTTCACTAATAGAACCATGTCTTGTGTGTGAGTATATAGATGTTAACCAAGGATTTCCTCCCATAATGGTTGGGAACATGCTGATGAAAGTGTAGAGAGATGCCTATAGGCCTTAATCCAGGGCTAAGCAATGAAATGTGTCGGTCTTGGATTAGACAACTAAAGGTGGGACATCTCAGTGGGGTAGAGAGACAACATCTGAATAGTAGGATATTCCTATTGTGCATAAGGAGCTTATACCAGTCATTCAATTAACAAGTGAAAAAGGGTATCCTATTTTGGAAGTTTCTATAGTTACTTAGGAACTTGATCTATTTGGAATAATGTTAATGGTTATTTAATGGATAATGGATAAATTAACAAATGTAATTTCACAAATAAGAAGAAATAATTAATTTTTCACTTTTTCCTGTTAATTTTTAATGTGGAATAATGTTAATGGTTATTTAATGGATAATGGATAAATTAACAAACGTAATTTCAAAAATAAGAACAAATAATTAATTTTTCACTTTTTCCTGTTAATTTTTAATGTGGAATAATGTTAATTGATATTTAATGGATAATGGATAAATTAACAAACGTAATTTCACAAATAAGAAGAAATAATTAATTTTTCACTTTTTCTTGTCAATTTTTAATGTGGAATAATGTTAATGGTTATATAATGGATAATGGATAAATTAACAAACGTAATTTCACAAATAAGAAGAAATAATTAATTTTTCACTTTTAAATTATGGTTTTCTTATAAGATGTCTAGTTTTAGTAATGGCATCTGAGTGTCTGAGCATCCTTAACGAATGTTGATTGTGAGACTAGGCTAATATTGATTGTGACACCAAATAAAAATGAATATATCATGATTCCACTATTAATAAGTAACGAAGATATCATGTGTGCAGATGACAGGTTTTCCATTGCTTACATCTCAGGCTACTCATGTATCACGACTACTTTTAGAGGGACGTTATGTGGCTCCCTTGAGTGTACGTAGATCTCACCATTTCCATCATACTGCACCACCTCCCTCTATCGTCCCACATCTTCGTCGAGCTGGATTCTATGGAGTAGCGATGTGCGACTTCACATTTCTTGATTATCAGCTCATTGCCGCACTTGTCGAGAGATGGAGACCAGAGTCACATACTTTCCATTTCAGTGAGGGGGAGATGACTATTACATTGCAGGATGTGGCTATTATGTTGGGCCTCCCTATCGACAGACATGCTTTGACAGGCCGAGTTCCATCAGAGTTGCCTGAGCTTGTTCATAGACTTCTGGGCATAGAGGTCCAGGATGATGGTAGGACCATCGTCGGTGGTAGATTGTGGATGCCTTGGTTAGACCATCACTTCACACATTTACCAGATGATGATGATGACTTCACCGTGCTGCGATTTTCACGCGCATATATTTTGAGGCTGATCGGTGGCACGCTTTTTGTTGACCACTCTACTACTTTTGTGCACCTGATGTATCTAGCTTTTTTAGAGGATTTGGACCAGGTAGGCCGATATAGTTGGGGGTCTGCCTACCTAGAATATACATACAGAGCCCTATGCAGTGCATGTCGCATCGATAAGATGCAGATCACAGGATGCATGGTTCTTCTACAGATGTGGGTATGGGAGCACATACCTCGTTTAGCTCCACATGCCCATGCGCCATTACCCGTAGATATTGTAGCAGAGGCTCCATGTGGACGTTGGTATGTTATTAATTCCTTCTAATATCTAACTTACTTGTATAAAATTCTTTTATGAAATGTAAAAAAAAATGTTATCTACAGGTGGAGTCAGGCACATCGACATTTAGATTCTCCCAGGCATGATGTTCACGCCTACAGACTTATGTTAGACATCATTCGACCAGACGATGTAAGTGATTATTATTTATATTGTTAAATATTTACTCTTTACTGTACATCTATTCATTTATTAATTGATTATTCATATTTTCTTTCAGATTACATGGATTCCATATATAGATGATATCCTTCAGAGTCTGCCCCCATACTGTACAGTGATGCTTGATATCGGCTCCTGCATGGTTCCACTGATTCATTTTCATATAGTCGAGTGGCATCAGATGGATAGGGTTATGAGACAGTTTGGATTCCTTCAGCCAGTTCCTGACCCGCCCAGTCAGTTGGATTCATTGCATTCCCTGAAGATGTCAGGGAAGAGAGCTTTTGATTGGAGGAGCTACCATGCGAGATATGTTGCATTATGGGACAGGCGACGGGAGTCCCAGTTGCGAGGGGCAGGGACAATATGCTTTCATTTGATGGATCAGATGGATTATGCAGGCTGGTACATCAGGTCTCCCGTCAGATTTCTGACACGGCACGGACGGGGCTTCCCTGACTTGGTATGCATTCTTCCTTTCACTGTTCAACATATTTTTTATTCAAATTAGTTAACAACAGAATTTGTTTTCGTAGGATGCTCGTATTTGTCATCTACTTCATATGTCTGATCCAGTGGAGAGAGCTGCCTTTTACCCAGCATATTTTCACAGCCTTGTACGACAGATGCTACCGTTGATGGACGAGATTTATCATGGCATTTTCTTTGATCCACCACCTGCTACGGAGGCCACGAAGCTTGCTGCGGAGGCCGCGGAGCCTGCTGAGCCTCACATAGATGTACCTGGGGGTGACGACCCTGTTATGGATGTTGTTGTTCCACAGGATGAGGCTGCTCAGCTTGCTCAGCCACATGATATTATTCCACTGGAGGAGGGTGTTCAGCATGATCAGTCATATGCTCCTCCAGCTTCTCAGGCACAGCCACAGGTACTTACAGATGCTGACTGGATTGAGTTAGATGTTTTATTGCAGTCATCTGCAGCAGAGCAACCATCTACTTCCTATATTGGTGAGAGTTCCATCCAGCTTCCACTATCCTTAGATGCAGGCCAGGGTACATGCGGTGGACTGTACATCCACCGTCTGTCACACAGGAGGATGTGGAGGTGGCTGTCGATGAGGATGCGCAGCGTACGCCAGAGCACAGACGTAGACAGACACGGCGTGGACGCATCCAGTATACGCCTGACTGTGGGACAGAGGAGCATCCACACCGGAGGCGTAGATTAGGTTGACATTTGATTTATGATACGTTTTGTATGTATATTATTGTTATCTAGACTTCTATTATACCTTTAATAAGTGTCTTACTGTTATCAAATTATCTACCAATGTATATATATATATATATATGTATAATAAATAATATGATTAAATTAAATGATAAATATTAATTATATTAATTATTTAGAATTGCAATAGAAGTTGTCATAGTTATGATGAGTGATGGTTCAGTCCAACCATGCAAAATGCATATGCTGATAAGAATAAAAGGCCACAACAAGTGTAGAAGAATGGAACAATAGTTGGAAAATCTTCCATTGGGAATATGAAAAACAATAAAGTCAAGAAAACTGTGAAATAAACTATTTCCAAGAATAAGTTTGAGCTAAAATCCAAGGATTATTTCATGACAAATCTTGAAATTCATATCATCTCAAGAAGTTGAAACTTGAGGTATTCCAATCACACTTTATCCATTGTTCTTAATTATATTTATCATTTCAATTAAGGGGGAGAGCTTGATTGATGGAAAGATGGGATGAAAAGGGGAGATTTATCTTTTCACTTGAACTTTTTAATATATTTGGTGAAGTATGTGCAGGATTCAGCATTTCATTGATAATTTTGATTATCTACCCTTGGTTAATAATTGATACACTCTGAGCATGATTTCACATTTATGGTTGTTTATGTACAACATTGAAAACTACAATATGAATTAGAAGTTCATTTGGCCAATTTTGAGAAGATACATATTCAGACTTTATAAAAGGAAACGATTTATACTGGTACGCAATCTAAAGAGTGAGATTATTGAGTATGCATCTCAAAACTTAGGTCATGTCCATGACATCACTTCTTCCACATTATTTAGATAAAATGATATTTTTTATAGAGCACATGCCTTAAAAAATATTAGTCTTGGATCTAGAAATGAAACTCGGAGAACTTAGCATAGTGATGATGTGATCATGGTTCACTCATCACAATCACTATATGTTTTTAATGTAACTCATTTGTTCACAAATATACCAATATTTAATCAGAAAAACAATGAAAAAGGAGTATTAGAAAGTATAAAAATTAAGTTTCCACTTTAGAATACAAATGGAACCATATGAGGATATTTATAGAAATAGATGTTTAACTACAATATGTTGAGATAACGTGAGTGACTGAAAGATGCTAAGATTATAGATTTCTCAATATATGTTAGAGAATAATCAAGCCATTATATTAATAATTATTTAATGAATATCTATTATTCATGAATATTTATTAATAATTATTAACATTATTTCAAAATTTTATATTATTTAATTGATATTTATTAATATTTATTAATTTTTATAATAAGTTTATTACTTTATAATTAATAGTTATACATTTTAAGGGGAATTTAGGTATTCTGTGAGATGCGTGAACGCCGTTCATGCATCTCTTCTCTCGGGAAGATGCGTGAACGGCGTTCGCGCATTACGCCGGGGTCCGGGATGCGTGAACGGCGTTCACGCATCCCGGACCCATTTTTAAAAATATCCGAACCCTAACCCCTGTTATCATATTTTAATTTTTTAAAAACCCAGATAAAAAAATTACCCTCGAAATGGTGGGGGGGAGAGAAAGTTATACAAATTAAAATAACAAATTGAAATAAAAACTAAATTAAAAACATAAACTTAAAATAACAAAATTAAAATATAAAAAAATATTAGTTATAAATTAATAATCAATATATAATAATTAATTTATAAAACAGAATTAATAATTTATTTAACTTTAATAAAACATTAATTAAGCTAAACTAATAAATTAGAATTTCTTAATTAAGTTTAAATTAACTATAATTTAATGTGGCGTGCTAAATAATTATTTTCTACTAAAAATGTAATCCTTCATAATAATTTATTATGAACTAAAATAAGCTAATCTAATAAATTAATAATGGTAAATGATTTAATTTTCTTAGTTAACAATAAATTTATTAATTAACATTAATAAATTTAAATCAATAACAAACGTAATAATAACATTATTAGATATTTTATGAATTTTAATAAACTAATGTCTTTAATTATTAATTATTTATTCTTTGTTTGTGTGTTTTTATTGTGAAGGTTCATTCATGGGTCTTAAACGCGACCACATTCATTCAACTAACTCACTCGGAGTTAGTTACATGGGAAATGATAGTGCAACGTACCAGTCGTGAAAAAAAAACACACGTGTGCGGAGCACAAGTAATGATGAATTCAAGTCGGTGAAGAGCTCTGGTGACATGCAGTAGAAGATAGTGGCTACTTTAAGCAGAGAAAGCAGCAGATTTGGGGGGGGACTCATTCAGAAGGCTCATTCATTCGACAAACACACCTGACACGAGAGTATAGCAAGAACCTTGAAGTCGAATTCTGGAGTAACTCTCGAAGAACCATTCCTTGGAGATCCGAGGTCCATGAGGAGTAATTCATGTAAGAAGAGAGAGATTTCTTCCACTGTTATCTTTCACTTATCTTCCACTATAATTGAATGATTTTAGTTTATGAAAAAGAAATGATGATAGGCTAAATACTTCCAGTTCGGAGTTAAAAATCAAATCTATTGGTTGTTATATTTTTCTTTTCTCACTATCATTTTAATGTGATCGGAATTGATTGGTGAGGTCAGTTATGATTACATTCAATTGAAATGTACCACCTACACTTAATCTTGTAATTCTACAAACATACGGTGAGTTTGTTCTGTAATCTTTTCAAACCAGAATTTCCAAGTTGATTAATCTAAGAGTGACAAACTCTGAAATTGGTCGGCTTGAGTGATTTATCTCCTGGTGAGGGAAATAAATCACTCCTTTTCAGTGGTATTAGTTGTAATCACTTTTGTGAGAAGGAATGATTTAAAATCTAGTAGATTTGATATTTTCCCGGATGTATTTCTCTATATTTTTCATTCTTCGACATATTATTTCTTTTGACTTACTATTTTTAGCATTGTTTCTTGTTTTGAAACATTTTCAAACAAAAACAAAAAAAAATGTGTTTTTTCATTTGTGCTTTATAATAAACAACAAAATTTAAAAAAAATAGAAAAATAGAAACTCAATCCTTCTACTGACAATAGTGGGGTTTTTATTTAGTTTTTAAAAGACTAGTGGTCAAAATAGCCTTCCCTGTGGGTTCGACCCTGCTTGCCATATATACTATAGTTAGTAGGAATATAAATATTACAATTTGACTAGCTTCAACGATGGTTTAGGCTATGTTTTTGGCTCCGTTGTTGGGAAGGCCCGGGCCATTACTCAGAAAAACTCTAAAAAAACATTTATATATAATCTATAAATTTTTTTTTTGAAAATTTGAAAATTAAAAGAAAAAATTGTGTCATTTCCTAATAAATTATTACTATTGAAGTGTTTGTTATTGTTGTTTTTATGAGCACAAGAACTTCTAGTGCTAGACTAGAGCCTCTGAACCTTGAATTAGATAAACATCTCACTACTCTAAGAAATAAGAACAAAAATGAATTAGAAAACTTAGATAATAGAGTTCCTGCACCTGATAACTACCAAAATCAACCAAAACACTTAGAAGAAAATGAATGGCCTTGGATGATGGAATTCCAACTCCCACAAGTTTCAAGCAATCCATCATCCATTAGACTATCTCCTAGGGCCAGAAGCTATGAATTGAAACAATCACACATTTCACTACTGACTTATTTTAATGGGCTCTCTAATGAGGACTCCCTTGCCTTCATTAGAGACTTCTACAATACTGTGCAGCAATTAACTCTTCTATGACTAATAGAGAATGAACTTAGAACGAGAGTCCATCACTTTTTCCTTAAAAGGGAATGCTATAAATTGGTTTTTGAGTCTAGATGAGAACATTTTTGAAAACTGGGATCAAGTGTATAACTCATTCATTATGAAATTTTATCCTCAAAGACTTAAAGGTTAACTTAGAAAAAGATAACTAGTTTTTATTAAGAGGATAGAGAAGCTTTTCTTGAGGCTTGTGATAGATTTAGGGATCTGCTCATGCAGTGTCCCCATCATCAACTCCCATCTCACCTTCTCATGGATACATTATATGAAGGGTTGTCCTCCTATGGACATAACCTAGTTGATCAAGATGCTGGGGGTAATTACAATGATAAAACAGATGAAGAACTTAGGCAAATTTTTAATAATCTTGTACTAAATTCACAACATAAAAATTCAAAAAGAAAAAGATTTAATAGAAATGTTATTTCAAACACTGGTTCAATGAATGAAACTCAAGCTCAACTGGCCAAAATGACCAACCAACTTCAATCATTAATGAATCAGAATTCTAAACAAACTATTAATCAACTTGGATGTCAAAATATCAATCAATATTTAAGGGAACAGTGTGTCCAGTTTGGTTATGTTTGGGCATACTGAATTTTTTTTCCTGACTTTGATATGCCAGCCCAACAACAAGAGAATTTGAACTTTGTTAACTATGGTCCTAGAATGCCTCCTAAAGAAGATCCATTTTCATATAATTACAACCAAGGCTATAGGAACCACCCAAAAATGTCCTAGAAAGATCAAGGCTTAATCAAACAAACCACTTCCCCTAATTTATCTAATCAATCAAGACCAAACTTTCAAAATTCATAGAGGGGTGAGTCTTCAAATGTACAAGGAAATAATGATAATCACATGTCTTCTAAGCTTGATCTAATTTTGAATAAAATCAACTCTCAAGAATAAAGATATATGAATCAACTATCCAAACATCAAAATCAATATGAGTCTGATAAAATGAAAATTGATGTTAGAATGCAGAACATGGAAACACAGTTAGGTCAACTTGCTTGATATTTTTCATCTAGGGAAAAAGGTAGACTTCCATGTACCACTAAGCTTAAACCTAGGGATAATTACATGGCTGTTTTCACTAGAAGTGAGCTTAAAACACAAACTGTTTCTGAAAAATACCATGAAAATGCCCAAAATGAAAATCTGCTTCAATCTGGAAATAAAAATCTGCTTTGCACACATGCTGGAAATTCACAAAAAAGTCTTGAAAACGATTTAAATCTGAATTGGCCACCTGAAACTCAAGATGAAACTTCTAAAAATTAAAAGAATAAATGAAAAGAAAATGTTGATGAAGAGGTGAGGGATATGCCTACTTTCCTTAAAAAAATTTCCCCACCCATCCATTTCCCTGAGAATCTGAAACCAAAAAGTAGCACCAAGGCTGAACTTCTTCAGTTCCTTAGTCTCCTTTCTAATCTTCAAGTGAAAATTCCTTTCATGAAATATTTAATTCAAATCCCATCTTATTTTAAATCATTGAAGAAAATTTTTTCAAACAAAAAAAATTTAGAAGAATTTTCTACTTAAAGCCTCACTGAAGAGTGCAGTGTTGTACTTCAAAAGAAAATCCCACCTAAATTGAAAGGCCCAGGTAGTTTGGTCATACCTTGCAAACTAAGAAACTCTGATCAACTCAATTGTTTGTGTGATTTAGGTGCTAGCATTAATCTTCTCCTATACTCATTTTTTCAACAGTTGAGGTCGGGTGACCTTCAACCCACCATAGTCATACTACAGTTAGCTGTTAGATCATTCACTCATCTTGTGGGTAGGGTAGATGATTTACTAGTTGGAGTTGGGAAGCTGTTTCTACATGCTAACTTTCTTGTCTTAGGTATGGAGTGTGATCAAGAGGTGACCATCATCTTGGGTAGGCCCTTCTTAGCCACAGTTGGTTCTGTTATTGATTTTTCTAAGGGTCAATTAATTTTTAAAATTTGAAAACAACAAGAAGAGTTCAATGTGTTTAAAAATGATAAAGAAACAATGTTTTCTGAAAACTGTTCAATGCTAGATTCCTTAGAGAATGAGAACTCAATTGGAAACTTAGATGAATCTGAAAATCAATCCTCTATTGAAGGAAATATTTCTGAAGCTAAAAATAATGTTCAATCTGTTTTAGAAGTTGAAAATTATGCTCAAACTCCATATCTGGAAAATTTTCTAGAACTAGACAACTGTACAGTTTCCGCTATAGATGGGTCCTCTTTTTTTGAACTTAGGAGCTTTTTGAGTAAATTTGAGGGTGTTTCTATTAACACCAACCTTGGTGAACACTTTGAAGATACTGAGGGAGAACTTATAAGACAACAATATGATTCTTCTTTGATTAACTTGTTAAAATCAGTTCGGGAAAGTCTGGATAGTGTACTTCCCACTTTGGAAAGTATCACTATTACTTTTGAATTTAAACATGAAATTGAAAATATTTCATCTTTTAATACTCCTTTCAAAAGATATATCAAATATCTTGGACCTCCCAGGCCTAAGATACTTCCTTCTAGTGTATAACCACCCGTTCTTGAACTAAAACCAATACCTGCCCATCTCAAATATTCATTTCTTGGTGAGAACTCCACTTCGCCTGTCATAATTTTTCCTAAACTTAATGAAAATCAAGAGGAAAGATTGTTGAATGTTTTGAAAAAATTTGAATCTTCCATAGGCTGGAAAATAACTGATATCAAGGTTATTAGTCCCTCATTTTTTATGCATAAAATACCTATGGAGCCTGACCATAAGCCTAGGGCATAATGTCAAAGAAGATTAAATCCTAACATGAAAGAAGTTGTGAGAGAGGAAGTGATCAAGCTACTGGACAATAGAATGATATATCCCATTTCTGATAGTGGTTGGGTCATCCATGTCCAGGTTTTCTTCAAGGTGGGTGGTTTCACTGTAGTAAAAAATTAAAAAAATGAAGAAGTCCAAGTTAGTAAAGCCACAAAATGGAGAGTTTGTATAGATTATAGGAAGCTTAATGAAGCCACTAGGAAGGACCATTTTCTAATGCCCTTTTTGGATCAAATGCTTTAGAGGATTGTTGGAAATGAGTTTTTCTATTTTCTGGATGGGTATTTTGGTTACAACCAGATTCATGTTGATCTAGAGGATCAGGAAAAGACTACTTTCACATGCCCCTTTGGAACATTTGCCTACAGTCGGATTCCCTTTGGGTTGTGTGGAGCTTCAGCCACCTTTCAAAGGTTTAGGATGGCTATCCTTACAGATATGCATGAAATAATCATTGAGGTTTTCATGAATGATTTCTCCATTTTGGGTACATCTTTTGATACTTGTCTTGAAAATATTGAGTTAGTTTTGGAAAGATGCATTGAAACCGAAATTGTTCTTAATTAAGAGAAATGTCAGTTCATGGTTATAGAAGGTATTGTGTTAAGTCATAAGGTGTCCAAAAGAGGTCTAGAATTTGATACTGCTAAGATTGATGTTATTCAAAAAATTACACCTCCTGTTAATGTCAAAGGTGTTAGAAGTTTCCTAGGACATTTCGGTTTCTACCGGAGATTCATAAAAGATTTTTGGAAATAAATAATCCCTCGTGTTCTTTGCTGATCAAGGATAAACCTTTCAATTTTGATGAAAACTATTTGAAATCATTTGATTTTCTTAAAGAGAAACTCACTACCTCACCTATCATCACTGCACCTGACTGGAAATTACCTTTTGAACTTATGTGTGATGCTAGTGATATGACTGTTGGTGATGTCCTTGTATAAAGGAAAGATAGAAAACTTCATGTGGTGTATTATTCTAGTAGACTGTTAGATAATTCCCAAAATAATTATACCACTACTGAAAAAGAATTGTAAGCTGGTGTGTTTTCTCTAGAGAAGTTTAGACAGTACTTGTTAGGATCAAAAGTTATCATTTTCACTATTCATTATGATTTAAAGTACTTGTTGTCTAAGGAAGAAACTAAACCCAGACTGATTAGATGTATTCTTTTGTTAAAATAATTTTATTTAGAAATTAGGGATAAGTAGGGAGCTGAAAATTTAGTTGTTGATCACCTATCTAGGCTTCCTCTTACTCGATCTGAATTTTAAGATTCTAGGGAGATTAAATCTTCCTTTCTTGATGAAAATATGCTTACTGTTTCTATCAGGCAATCTACTTGGTTTTCAGATTTTGCTAATTTCCTTGCAATAGGTGTTTTTCCCAAAAATCTGTCCAGTAACCAAAGAAAGAAATTCATTTTTGAGCTTAAATATTATCTTTGGGATGATACACTGTTGTTTAGGAGGCGTGTTGATGGTATTCTTAGGAGATGTATACCTGAGGAAGAGATCTTGCATGTCTTGGAAATCTTTCAATCTTCACCTTGGGGAGGTCACCATGGTGGTGAAAGAACTGCTAAAAAATTCTTAAAATCTGGTTTCTATTGGCCTACACTCTTTAAGGATGCTAGAAGATTTGTGGTTAGCTGTGATAGGTGTCAGAGTATAGACAATGTGGGTAGGAAGCAGGAGTTACCCCAAAAAGGAATTATGGAAGTTGAAATTTTCAATGTCTAGGGTTTAGATTTCATGGCTCCATTTCCATCATCTCATGAGAATGAGTATATTCCTGGTGTTGTAGACTATGTTTCAAAATGGGTTGAGGTAGTGGAACTTCCCAAAAATCAATCCAATTCTGTGATAAATTTTTTGAAGAAGAACATCCCAATATATTTTATCACTGATAATGGAACACACTTTAAGAATTATAAATTTCAGGATTTGATGGAAAAATTTGGTTGTGTTCATAAAACTGGTACTCCTTATCATCCACAGTCTAGTGGATAGGTGGAAATTTCAAATAGCGAGCTTAAAACAATTCTTGAGAAAATTGTTTTTAATTCTTTGAAGGATTGGTCTCTTAAGTTGTATGAAGCTTTATAGGAATATATAACTACTTTAAAGACCCCAATAGGTATGTCTCCTTATAGGCTTTTTTTTGGGAAATGTTGTCATTTACCTATGGAGTTACAACACAAATCTTATTGGGCAGTTAAGGCATTTAACATTGATTTTAAGAGTGCCGGTGAGAGGTGTTTACATGATCTGAGTGAACTTAATGAGATTAGAAGATAGAGTTATGATAATTCAAGGATTTATAAAGAGAGGACTAAAATCTTTCATGATTCTATCATTCAAAAAAAATTAAACCTATACAGAGGGTTCTTATCTTTAATTCTAAACTCAAACTCTTTCCTAGAAAGCTGAAGTCCAAGTGGTATGGACCTTTTACTGTAGTGAGTGTTCTGAAAAATGGAGCTATTGAAATTGTAGGTGAATAGAATAAACCCATGTTAGTCAATGGGCAAAGAGTGGAACATTATTTTGAGGGACAGCTGAAGGGCTTGGCTACCTTCACTGTTCTTTTAAACTGTTCTTGAATAAGGTCTAGCTAGGGACTTTAAATATAGCATTGCATGGGAGGAAAAACATGCTTCTTTTTTTTCTTATGTTGTTTCTTTTTAACCTTGAATAAAATGCTACTTCTATACTCTATTTTTTTGAAATACCTATTACTGGTTGTTCTTTGTTTCTTGGTTTTGTCTCAGGTTGCTGCAACTTGTGTCAATAAATGAGTGGAATTACCATGATCATCTTTGGAAAATTACTTAGTCCGGGAATTACTTCAACTTTTTTTAGGTATTTATGCTCCTGTTTTTACTAATAAAATTATGCTCACTAAAAAAAATTTACTTGTTTTAGAAATTCTTCTACATGTGTATTGAAAATTGTGCTACATATATTGCATAAAAAACATTAGATTCATGTCACTATGTTTTGCTTAAAAATTATTCATATGCCTCTTTTTGGAAATTCCAATTCATTAACAAATATTGAATTAATCTCTCATTGTAAGAAATTAAGTGTGGGGGGAACAAGCTTGCTGGTAGTTGTGTTTTTCATTGGAACCGATTAGTCTATAGGGTGTTAGAATGGATTTTTTTGTTATATTTAACATTATTTTGAACTAAAAATTTCATATTGCTACACTCTATCCATTCTGCACCCATAATTTTCATGCCTTGTTTGAAAGTTAATGCAAAATCCATGTCACTGGACATAAATTTTAATGTGTGTGTTTGGATATGAACCTGCTGTAAATTTATTTATTATTGAAAATTAAATTTTTGAACTTCATTGAGACCCTTTCTACATGTCCTAAATCTGCTAAATTGAAAATCTTTTTGGAACCTTAATTGATTAATTGTTCTTCTCCAGATTTTGAAGTCAACTTTGGGGACAAAGTTGGGTTTTAAGTGTGGGGGAGAGGGTCAATTCTTAACTGTGTTTTAATGAAATCCCATCAATTCCCACTTCACTTCAATCAATTTTTGTAAAAAAAATGGTTAGCATTTTTCAAAATTCTTGCATAATTTTAGGCTTTACACTATTCTCAATTGGGACTTGCCTTAGGTCACATTCCTTGCTGATAGTTAAGAACTGCTCTGAACCTGAAATTAATGATAATGGATGATTGTTGAGTGATATTTACTTAGTGGTTTTATGGAAATCTTGTTTAAGGACTATCTTTGAAAGTGATTTGGGTTACAAGTTATGGAATTATGATCATAACCCCTGGAACTGCAAGTTTGAATTGATCCTAGGGGATTTATTTCCTTTTATTTATTAAAGTAATTGCTTTAATGAGCCAATGTAAATGGTTTCTATATAAATCTTTTGAAGCAAGGGTTATTTGGGCATCTGGGATCCCATGGTGAGTCTCTGAGACATGAGATGATGGGTGTGTTTCTGTTTACTATAAGCCCTCTGTACACTCTGAATAAGTGAATTGCACAGTGCTCAAAACAATAAAACATGGCTTGGGAAAAATTAAATAAAGTTTCTAGGGTCAAAAACAATTTCATTAGGGTGAGGGGAGTGATGAACTCCAAATGAAGAAGGGGTCAACTGGTTTATATGGGAGTCATTTAGGTTGTATCATTGAGGTGATTCACAAAAAAAATTATTTATTTTTGGAACCTAGGTGAAAATGTCGAAGTATAAAGTTCCTATTGTTAAGTATTAATTCCACTGATATTTTAACTTTTGTCTCTCTCGGACTTTGGAATTAAGCCTAGATTGAAGATAGTCACTATGTTGTATCATATATGAGGCATGACATCTTCTTTGATGGATGGTCTTTGTTTTCTTAATTACCCTTGAGTATTTGTTATAGGAAAGATTCATATGAGTAATTCATTTTCTAAAATCCTGCTGTTATGTTTTGTCCTCTATTTTTGAGTGTTGGACATGTTACAGTGTGATCTTAATCATAAATACACTTCACTATTTTTCAAAGATCATAAGACATGAGATTGTTTGAGGAAAAACAATGCTTAAGTGTGGGGGAATTTTATGTGGCTCTATTTTTGCATAGTTTTGCCACATCTTTTATTTAATTTTTTTAAATTTAATTAATTATTTTGACACTTTTTAATAAATAATGGCACTTTTTGTTATTTTATCACTAATTTTCTTAATTAATCATTTTTTATAATTAAATATGTGTTTTTACTCCATTTATATAGTCTTTCTAATTATTTTAATTATATTAAATTACTTTTTATTTTTAAAATCTTAAAATGGTTTACATTTTAATAATTTTAGATGTTTATTAATTAATTAGTTGGTCAAGTTATTTTCAGTAGGCTAGTTTAGTTTTTATTTTAAAACATTACTATTTAAAATAGAATTATTAAAAGAAAGTAATTTTTTCTTTTATTCATTGATCTAGTTACTCTGTTTATTAAATAAGTTAAGAAATTAAGTTAATTTTTAATAAAATAATGTGTTTTTAATGTTAAGTTTCTTTTTCTCATTTAACTAATTAACATTTTCATTTAATATCTTTAGTTAATTCTAATTATTTTAATTTTATGTTTTCTGTAAATTATTTTTAGGTTTTCTGCATTTATTTAGACATAAATTTAATTAAACCTAACATTTATATTCTTTTGTAATAATTATGTTGCCTTCATTTTTAGTTTGTTAAATAATTTGGTTAGTTTTTAGTTATAGTTAATTATTTTATCTTAAAAAATTTCTTTAATTTCTCTTTTGTGTTAATTAATTAGTGTTTGTTCATTTTATTATTTGTTATAAATTAATTTATATTGTCAACATTTTTAATTTTGTTCTATCGGTGAGTCGTCACACCGAGGCTGTGACACACCAATCTTTTGTCACACTGAATATTTTTATAACTATCAGCGAGTCGTGACACACCGATTACTTTGAAACATCATCAGTCTCTCACCTTGCACCGATGTTGCAATGCACCGGTCCTTTGCATTGGTTTCGGTTTCTCATTGCATTAGTTTCAGTCTCTCTTTTTAAACATTCAGTGACACATTTTTTTATTATCGGTGAGTCATTGACTCAACGTTTAATTCATTCTATTGGTGAGTATGGATTTTATTTTCAAATATCGGTAAGTCACTGACTCACCGATATTCTAAGTCACCATCGGTTTCTCATTGATCCAATTATTTATTATTTTTTTAATTATTGGTGAGTCGTTATTTTATTCCATCGGTGTGTGACAAACCGAAACTCATTTCACTTTTAATTTCTCTCAATAGGTCTCTCTTTTATTTCAAATATCGGTGACTCTGATAATTTTTTTTCCTTCATGACTCACTGATGTCATCCCAGTATCGGTCTCACCCTATGGCACTGATCCTATACTATGTCTGTCACTAATCTCCTTCCTCCCATCAGTCCCTCCTCCGGCCTCACTCACACACGCTGGTTCATTGTTCTTCTGACGCATTCCTCACACGAACGATTCCCTCAATACTTCAGAAGCTTTGATTCAGCTATCTAGTGTCTCCGCTCTTCTTCCCTACTTGTTTCCCCTGCTAATGATGTTTGCAGTCACTCACATCACGCCGATTCAGACCCTCAATTTATACCAGAAGATGATTCAAAGTAAAAAAAATAAAATTCTAGTTTAAACTTAGATCTGATACCATCGGAGAATCGGTTGCCTCTATTTCGCTACATTGAACCACAACCCATTCACTTAGTGCCGTTGTGGAGTAGGTCTCTAGCTCAGGGACACGCATTGATCACAATGAAGAAGGAGTTTGGCCTCTATGCTTTGCAATTTCTGTGTTTTTTATGGCTAGGACTTCCTTCGTGTGCTTCCCTTTCACCCATTCAGTGCAAACAGAAGACGAGCCGATGATGGAGCCACAACCGAAGGTTTTGAAGCGCGATTCAACGATATTTCATTTATCATCGACCTTGATCTAAAGCTTCATGACATCACCACATGCTGGCGCCCCAACCAAATCCAGATCTGTTTTGCATCGCGATGACGCACCACATAAAGAGGAGTTGTTATCTTCGCCATGATTAAAATAGACGAGGCCACCGCACCATCTTGGAGGAGCAGCAGAATATATCTAATTTCTCCACTGAGCTTGTTTTTATCGTTGTTTCCCATCGCTGTGTTGACTGAGGAAGAGTCGACCACCCTCCAGCTGCTTGGAGGTAGTAGTGCCCGCTACAGAAGGAATCTCTGCCACTACAATGGGAATTAAAGGAGGAGGGTGAGTCGAGATGATGCTGCCAGGGGGAGCTCATCCGAGATGGTATTGAGGAGACTTGTAGCTTCTGCGGTGTCTCCCGCGGAGAAGAAGGAGGATCTAGAGGAGGCTTCCTCTGGAAGCTAACCCGAAACCCCCATCACTTTTAGCATTGAAATGGTGGGGGGTAATAAAGTTATAAAAATTACAATAAAAACTAAATTAAAAACATAAATATAAAATAACTAAATTAAAATATAAAACAATATTAGCTATAAATAAATAATCAATATAAAATAATTAATTTATAAAACAGAAAAAATAATTTAATTAACTTTAATAAAACATTAATTAAGCTAAACTAATAAATTATAATTTCTTAATTAAATTTAAATTAACTATAATTTAATGAGGCGTGCTAAATAATTATTTTCTAACAAAAATGAAATACTTAATAATAATTTATTATGAACTAAAATAAGCAAATATAATTAAATAATAATAGTAAATGATTTAATTTTCTTAGTTAACAATAAATTTTATAATTAACATTAATAACATTAAATCAATAACAAACGTAATAATAACATTATTAGATCTTTTATGACTTTTAATAAACTAATGTCTTTAATTATTAATTATTTATTATTTTTTTGTGTGTTTTTATTCTGAAGGTTCATTCATTGGTCTTAAACGCAACCACATTCATTCAACTAACTCACCCGGAGTTAGTTACAAGGGAAAAGATAGTGCGATGTGCTAGTCGTGAAAAAAACACACGTGTGCGGATCACAAGTAAAGAAGAATTCAAGTCCATGACGAGATCCTGTGACATGAAATAGAAGACAGTGGATAATTAAAGAAGAGAAATCAGTAGAGTTTGGTGGGACTCATTCAGCAGGCTCATTCATTCGACGAACACACCAGACACAAGAGTGGAGAAAGAACCCTGGAGGTGAATTCTGGAGCAACTCTCGGAGAACCATTCCTTGGAGATCTGAGGCCCAAGAGCAGTAATTCATGCGACCAGAGGGTGTTTTCTTCCTCTATTCTCTTTCAATTGTCTTCCACATTAATTTAATGATTTTGGTTTATGAAATAGAGATGATTATAGGATAAATACTTCTAGTTCGGAGTTAAAATCGAATATACTGGTTCTTATATTTTTCTTTTCTCAATATCATTTTAATGTGATCAGAATTGATCAGAGGGGTCATTTCTGATTACATTCAATTGAAACATTCCACCTTCACTTAATCTTGTAATTCTATATACATACGATGATTTTGTTCTGTAATCTTTTCAAACCAGAATTTCCAAGTTGATTAATCTAAGAGTGGAAAAATCTAAAATTGGTCAGCTTGGGTGATTTATCTCTTAGAAAGAGAAATAAATCACTTATTTTTAGTGGTATTAGTTGTAATCACTTTTTTGAGAAGGAATTCTTTCAAAACCAGTAGAGTTGATATTTTCTCCAGACATATTTCTCTATATTGTTCATTATTCAGCATATTATTTCTCTTTGACTTACTGATTTTAGCACTGTTTCTTGTTTTGATACAGTTTAGAAGAAAAAAAGAAATTTGTTTAATTTGTGATTTAAACTAAACAAAAAAAAAATTAATAAAATAGAAAAATAGAAACTCAATCCCACTTCTGACAACAGTGGGGTTTTAGTTAGTTTTTAGAAGTCTAGTGGTCAAAATATCCTTCCTAGTGGGTTTGACCCTACTGTCCGCATATACTGTAGTTAGTAGGAATATAAATATTAAAATTTGATCGGCTTCAACGATGGTTTAAGTCACCCACCTAGATTAAGATTTTATTTTTTATCAATAAGATTGTGAAATTTTTAAATCAAACTTTTTTGGATGAATTTAAGTGATTTTATGCCATTATACATAAAAAATAGAAGGTGGGATGTGTTGTTTCATTAGAGAACATGGATGGACATTTTCAATGTTGCATCCTTTATATGTGAGGAATTTTGCTGCTGGTCATCAAGAAGATATGAAGTGTTTTTGGTGTTTGATACACTATCTACAATAACTATAGAGAACTTTTAGCTACTGTGATTAGTTTTTATAAGATATTTTTTAAGATGTTCAATGTTGGCTGAATTGATGATTTAAGGGATAAAGAAATAGAGAATCCAAAAATGTTTTTTGAGAATGAAATATAATAAAATTAGTGTGAAGATATCTTGTATGATGTTTTAAGAATATTTTAAAGACTTCGAGATGGTTTGAGAATGTATTGAAATCATTTGAAATAAGTATATATTTTTAGAGTTATAGAATATTCTATGACTTAAATAGAATTATATGAATTTAAGTTATATTTTATAAATTTGGATTGAGCGAATGAATTCATCAATCAACTTTGGTTTACCTTATGACTTTGATCCATATCATAAGTATTCAGAATCAAACATTGATGGATTGTAAGACTTCAACATCTGAATTTTCAAAAATGTCAAACTTCTGTGTATGAATTTGAGGGTGAGGCATGGTGTATGTATTTGGATCATATGATGTAATCTTATGATTTAACCATAAAAATTTGATATAATCATAAGACATTTAGTTTGGTAATCATACTATAAGTAAGGGAATCAAACATTGAGGGAGTCCCATAAGACTTGGTCATTAGACATTGATTTCGTAAGACTTCATGTCTTAAAAAATGAGAGGCATATGATATTAGACATATGTGAGTTCTTCAAAGCATATGATTGTGATAAATTCATATTAAATCAACAATATTTGAAATTGAACGGATTTATAACTTTAAAGTCATATGAAATTTTGATAACTTCAGGAATTGAAATTCAAAATAGAAAATAATTTAAACAGTGTTGTTATGATGTTCTTCATGGATTAAAAAATCCTGACCAAACACATGATATTGATCTTATCTAATATTTAAGGAAGACCAACTAAGGGATAATCTAGATACTCAGTTTTGTTCCACCCCACAAGTTATGTCACACAACATGAGGTCATGAGCATGTGGATGTAAATTATTGAGGATTTAAATGAATCATATTTTTAAAGTATTTTAAATGAATAAAAAACGTAAGTATTTTGTATATTCAAATGGAATTAATGACTGGGTATCAAAATGATTTTAAATTAGAATAAAATAAAATTTTGTTAACCAATTTAAAATGGATAGTTTTACTGATGTTGGAGATCATGGAGTTTCCAAAATTCCATTGTGTAAATTAATATTATTCATGATATTATTTTTTTGAATATAAATATGTTAAAAGAAATAATGATATGAAAACACGAGAATATTGATAGATCTCAGAAATAATGATTGTGGGTATTCATAGAGAATTATGAGAAACCTGATACACTACTATATCAAAGGAGGAAAAAGGAGATCAAAGTAAAGAGATGTCCCGGAGGAAGAAGACCAATTATACACAAGTATCCATAAAGAATAAGAAGAAACCATATTTCTTAAAGATATAAGAAATGTGAGAAAGTATAGAACTCATGTTCTGAATAAGTTTTCAAATTATAAATTTGAAGGTTTACATGAGAAAACCAGTACCTGTACGCTTTTGGAGAAAGATCATTACCAAGTGGCACAAAATAATCGAGTTGAAGAAAGTGATCTTTCTATATTTGGATCATTATTATAGAGAAGAATTTATGGTGTGGGGGTATAACCAATCATGTAACAGAGAAACTATGATTAAAGCATATAACCAGTTACTTGAAGAGAGAATAAAGTGAGACTTTATGTTGATAGGACTAGAGTTTTACATGGTGTAAACTTTTGTAAAAATAGTCATTAATATATTATTGGGGTGTCTAACCAATCATGGAATGGAATAGGTATTTATGGTCGAACCTTATAAATCTATGTGTTCATTTTTTTTCTTTTATATGCATTCATACGAATAAGGGAGAAATAATCATTTGAGTGTAGACCAAGACCTTAACCAATCACATAGGTTGGGTTAAAATGTAGTAACATGTAAAAATAAAAGATATCACTGATTCAACCCCTCCCATTTTAGTGATTCAACTGGACCCGGTATTTTCAGTATCCTACCTTTTCACAAGCATATGTCATCACAAGATTCATAAATAAATCTAAGTATGTTACTCAAGATATTAAATAATAATAATCTCATGTCTAAGGACCAATACACATGTCTATACATAGAAATATCCTTTGACACATATAACATGTGGAATTCCTATGGGGATTTCTATTCTCATAACCTTTTCTCTTGAATATTACCATATACAAACTTAATGAGAATACGTATCAATGCCTTTTGATCATCTTACACTAGATATCGTGTTTCATTAGTTTCCAATCAAATGGTATCATCTATCCATAGAACATTTATTTAAAAATATCATCGTATAACTTCAAGTTTATCATCATAGCGGTAAAATTTTATGACCTTTTTATGTTATAAATACTCTAAATACATTGTCACACTAATTTTATGCACATGAACACCAATCATGTGATAATATACTTATTAATATTCAAGTATGAGATAAAATATGTAATAAAAATTACAAAGTTGTTGGTTCTAGGGCTATAACTCGAAAAGATTAAGTTTTGGGTGTAGAGAGTATCATCCAGAAATGAATGGGTAATCCTATATTCATCGCATCATAGTAAGATCCTTTATAAAGTTCCTTAGGATTTTCTATGAGTAAAGCTATATCTCATTATGCATTAAAAAACAAATGTGTAATGTCTCAGCCTGTTATGAATTCATCACATGTATAACACCCCCATGCATTTTATCTTTATGAAATGGATAATTTCATGATATCCAATTTTGAAGAAACTCAAATGTTAACACTTAACATTCAACTACATTTTCAATCATAAACTGTGGAATGCATACCATTCCTTATAATACATCTAGTCATATGTTATGACACGATTCCTTTTGATTAGGGGTGTCTATGCGTTAGGTTGGGTCAGGTTTAGGGATTTAATTTGACTTGTACAAATCAAAATAGGTTAGATTAGATCGATTCATGTCAGATTTGTTTTTTAATTTAGAATAAACTCATCACGGATCAAGTTGGGTTGGGTTGGATTGGATTGGGTTGGGTTGTGTTGGTTCGATTGGGTTACAGAACAAAATTGATCACTACCTAATAAATATCCTACATAGCATGGTAGTGAATTCCCTCCTTATCTTGCTTGGATTTCCTTTCCACACCAGGAACACCCCCAGATTAGTAATGAATTGACCCTGAAAGTTGAGTGCATTGGTGTGATCATCATAGTGGGATTCGCATCTCACTTGCAGATAGTCGTTGAGAAGGTTGACGGAAAATACTACAAGGGCGATGAGGACAGAATAGTTTTGGTTGATTTAGGGTAATGGTCATGGTGAAGACGGGGTAATATACAAAGGCAGAGGTTGGAGGGGTTACACATAGGAATATTGGAGGTATTGTAGGAGGAATATGGAGGAGTGGGATAGGCCCTTGGGGTTGGTGGAGTTGTGTGAGAGGGGTAAGATATGATCAACAATAGGGGCGGGAAACATGGAAGTGACAATAAGGGTGAGAATTGGGAGACACATTGAGACAACGACATGGACGGGAGAGAGTGGTGATAGAAAAGGATTGTGATGGGGGGTGGTGAGTCAGTGTGTGCAGAAGGGAAGATTGAAGAAGGTGTATGGGGTAGTCCATCAGTTTGGTTGGGTTAGGTTGATCACTTTTTCTCCAACCTGTTACCTGACCTAACCCAAAAATGGGTCAAACAAAAATAACCCAACCCATATATATGTTTTTTTGAACACGGTACATCCTGACACTACCCAGTTAGGTTAGGTTGGTTTGATCAGGTTAGATTGGGTTTGGACACCCCTAATTACGATATGGCCACTCATACACTGCAATATGCATTGGAAGTGCCATGATAACATGCTTTTTGATATCCCATAATCATAGGATATGATATTTCTATAATTCATAATTTTTATATGGTCTTTATGTTGTATCTCCTTCATGTGTATCCATATTTTTGTTAAAATATAACTTTATGAAATTGTGATTTATTTTAATTTTTACTCAATCTTGTGTGAACACATGGACAAAATACTATTATCTTATAATAACTATGCTTTGAAGACATGTTTTGTCTAATATCAAAATTTAATATTTTGATTACATAATATTGTGTGTTTTTTTATTATAAATGGTATATTTATTTTTTATATTTAATTTAAAATTATTATTTTTATTGATTATATTTTTTATTGACTTATAAAGTGAATATCAAGGAAAAAACATGTTATGTGTTTCATCCACTTTTTAAATCTTTGATATATCAACATATGATTCCTAAGCACAAATTATTTTAAATTAAATATACATATTTTTTATTTAAATTTGAAAATATATTATTTTAAAACATTTATTCTTGTATAAAATTTAACAATAACTTTTTTTTAAAAAGAATTAGAAATAAAGTGTGCATATTTTAAAATTTTAAATAGTTTTTAATTAATATGTTTCTATTTTATATTTAATTATATAAATGTAACATTTTCAAATAAAAAAGAGGGCATATTTATGAGATCAATTCTTGCAAAAATAAATTTATGTGTTGTGTTTTTCTATTCCCTTCTACCTAATGGTAAATTATTTCATTTTTTGTATTTGTATATCGATTTTCATTTATTTAATTAAGATATAATTATAATAATCATAATTTTAATTTTAATACTAAAAATATCTTCAAAATGTAAAAAAAATTGCATTAATTGTTTTTTCACAAATAATTTCACACTACTACATATTCATCTATATTAAGTATGATACATTATCAGTACTAAAACAAAGAGATGATAAATGTATGGCCTTTATTAGCTCAATACTAAAGCATAGATAAAAGGTCAACATTTATTGATACTTTTTTATCACACATAAAGGTTCACATTTATCATTTATTTTTAAGAACTGGTAAAATTGTAATCTTTATCTTCACTAAAACATTGAAGAAGGGCCTGTATGATATCTTTTTTATATACATATTTATATATTCTTCAATATGATTTATATAACAATACACACACACACACAAATATATATATATATATATATATTTATTTATTTATAAATAAAATTTACGTATATTTTTAATCCTTTATACATATTTAGAATTATATATAATTATAATTACATATACATATATATATATATATATTATAATAAATAAAATGAACTATATAAATAAATTTATAATTACATTCAATATAGTTCCTATTTAAATTTATTATATATTTATATTTATATTAAATAATTTATAATATACATATATATATATAGAATATACATATATTTATAATTATATATGTGTGTGTTTTCATATATTTATATATGTTTATATATGTGATTATATAAATAAATTTAATGAAAAATTGAAATAAAAATATACACATAAATATATATTTAAAAATATAAATCACATTAATATAAAAGTTTATTATCAATCACGTTTTAATAATTTTTATATAAAAAATTATCAAATTTATATTAATCAATAAAAATATTTCATAATTTATTTAAATACATTAAAAATGTATATTTGAATGTAATATATTAAAAAAATTAAATAATTTTATAAACAAATAGATATATATATATATATGAACATATATTTAAATGAAAATAGTGAAGACAATGGGTTGTAAGCCCATGATCCCAAAATTTATTAAAAGAAAATAAAAACAACATACAAGATGGAGAAAGCATACATGAAAACAAACTTCTACAAAGTTCAAACATATTCTCAAAATAGGAAAACATCATCAGTGGGAGCGACGACCACCACCCCTGCCTAATAGATGTCGTCACCTCCTCCATGTCCTAGGATAATTCCAATCATCCACATAAGATTCGGTATTATCCTCTGATAGTAAGGATACCTTGAGAGGATCTAAATCTCTAACTGGATCAGAACTCTCTGGTGGGACCTTCAAAACAGATCTCCCTGCATTGATCATTTCAGATCCATGAGCGCTCCCAAATCCATCACGAATGACCTCCTTACTACTAGATCTATTAAAAATGTCAAGTAGACAAAATATATTTTTTATAGACTCTATAATATCATATATAGGACAAGTCTCCCCTTTTCCCTTTGGAGGGACGCCAATATCTTGATAAGTCTGTAATAGAGTTACCACTTCTGCCTGGAAAGCAACAGTGCCATCCTTGTTCACCATAGGTGGGAGGGTAGAGTCAACTCGTTTCCCTTTCCTATTTTTAGAAGAATATTTCCCCTCCAAAAAATAATAATAATCTTGTATTTGAGAATAATTTTCTCAATTAGTCTCATCATGTTGATCTTAAACATTTTCTCAAATCCCTTCTACAAGAACATCATGAAATGAAGCTGTAGCAATAACATTTTTTGTACCAAAGTCACAACCCTATTTATGTGAAAACCCAGATGGGGAACTAGTCTTCCCCATTGAAATAAGGTTAGATGGTGAAACTCATAAAAGATTCTTAATTATCCCTTCTTAAACTCCCCTTAACAGGAAATAACCAATGGGTCATTCACTTGTACATGTTCCATGGAGGCCTAGTGGTCAAGAGAATTAATCCTTTCCTCCTTCGAGAAAACTGCCTGGTTCATCTTACCACCATGTTTTATCTCCTATAAGGATCTAGTAGACATTTTTACATGGGTAGAAGGACCCTCCTTAATCTATATTCTTCTCATATTTCTACATTAAGTAACATCATTCCCCACCAACCTTTAAAAGTTACATAGTACAGGGATTGACTCTTATTCATACTCAACCTCAAATTTACCACCATTAGGGACCAAAGTGGCATAATCAGGTAAAGTATTATACATATCCACATCAACCAAAAATCTATAAAAGTAACCAAATTTTACATGAATTTTATTCTTTTCCATATTTATTGGGACCCCAATGCATCAAACTAAGTCATTCAAAATTAATGGATTCCAAAACACCAAGCTTAAGCCATGGATTCGAACCCAAATATAAGCATTTAAATGATTCTATAGATATGGGTTAAAATTTAAATCCCATGCCTAAAATCCAAATCTTTATGGTTAAATAGAGTAGACCTCATTTCTCCATTCCCTCTACTTGTCATTTTCAGATGAAAAAAAATGTTGGAGGAAGCCTCTACCAATAGGGACTATCCTCCATTCTAAAAAACCTCAGATTCGAGATAGCCTATAACTCATATCCTTAGTGTTCAATAGTTTATCACCCTTAGAGATTATTAACCACCCAATGAGAGAGAATATTTGGGCCTCAAGTTGTTCATTATGTGCCATATGATTAGAAATTATGGTGAATCTTCCATCATTGGATTTTTAAATTATAGATTCCCATGACTCATGGGAACCAAATTTCATAGATGAAACAAGAGCTTCACAAAAGGAAACACACTTATTAAAGGGACTCAAAAATGAAGAACTTATCTTGGCATCACTGAACAAAACCTACATTGGTGCATCAGGTTTGGACAATGGTGCTTCAGGGTAAGTATTGGAGAATGATGGACCCCAGAACACTAAATTTGGAAATATATTTCCTGCTTCCTTGGCCAAATCACGAATTTCGTCACAACAATGTCCTGATTCCATCAGATTTTTCACATCAAATTATAGTGATCCCTCAATAACATGATTAACCATCAAAGTAAATATATTTGGTGCACCAATGATAGAATCTAGACCCAATGGATCTGATTCTAGTGAGGACATCACAATCTCCTTTGAGGCCAGATCCCAATCACCTACAAGGACGCCAGAATCATTGACCTCATTTTTCATCTCCATCTTATATTTATGATTATTATAGTAATGAAAATATATTTATTTAAGTATATTTATATATAATATATGTAAATACATATAAATATAAAAATTAATAAAATCATTGGTGCAGTAATGTGAATCCTTAATATGACCTAAAAATCTAGCGGTGTGACAAATGAAAAAAAGTGAAAAATAATGGTGGGTTAACTCATGTAGGTATATAAAATATATATGTTTGTATGTGTGTGTTTGAGTGTGTGTGTGTGTGAATGTGTATGAATGTGTATGTATATAAATTTATGTGTGTGTAAGGGTCCAAATCCATGTAGTCTAACCCATTGCATGTTTTCAAAGCTCATGGTGCTCAAAGTAGGACAAGAGTGGTTCTGGATGTGTTTAGATACTAAAATATAGGAGAAGGGGGGAATTTATGATGTGTCAATATTTCATGTTGGGAATTCACAATTTATGCCCAGGGTGAGAGACCATTCATGGACTGAAATCTGTTCCTGGCTTGTGTAAGGAAATTTCGTGGGGTGACTGATGATGTGTAAAAATTATAGGTTAAATGCATCAAGGCTATGCATTTTTTAGCAAAGATTAAATCCTGGTATTTAAAAGATGTGAAAGGGTTTCATGCCTTGAAAATTATTTGTGCATCACATCATTACAAATAGAAGAGCCTTTGGTTTTCTAAAACCCTATGGAATTCCACTCAAAAATCTAGGTGATCGTTAGTGTTCTCTTTAAGAATTTTGTGACTCCTTCGATAGGGACTGATTCTTAGCCTTCTATCTTCAATTTGTGGTGATTCATGGTATGCTCTACCTCTTCTCTTATAATTTTTCAGTCATGTTCCTCCTACTTCTTTATTACATGTGATTGAGGTTCATATCCATGTATCTAATAGAGTTTTTCTTGGTTGTTTTTTGGTTCGTCTTTATCGTGACCTTCACGGAGGGATGAAGTTTCTTACCAGAGAGGTGATTCTGACCTACGATGTTGGTCTATTCTTGTGTGAAGAACATTTATGCCTTTGAGGTAGGGGATTCATTACTAATACTATTTTTTATGTGAAATCATAAATTTAACATGTTTTATCCCTTTGTATGGAAATGTAATTAAACTAATAATTATTGAACTGGATTAATAATGAGTTTTATTGTGATCTAATGTTGATGTTGTTGCTTTATACCATGATTATGTATCACCTCTTGATTTTCCAGAGAGTTTTATATCTATGTTATGATTGTTATAATGTCTTGTGATGTTATGGATTAGCATATTGTTCTTGATGGAAAATGGTAAATAATGTAAAGCTGATATTAATTGATAAATAATTGTCTTAAGAATAATTAAAGTAGAGGGATTTGTAGATCTGGTGTTTCCTATAATTTGATTATAATAAAATTGAAACAATATATATTCTTAATTAAATGTGATCTTCCACATATTAATAAAATTGATTAAGAATTTGATGCATGATTATATTTTTTTTATGATAATAAGAAAATATATGAAAATGTGAATGTTTTTAATGTTACGATCAGGTTTAACTTTTTATATCTTGTTATAGCTTGATGCCTTAGGGTTCCTATAGTTGGAACATATGAATAATTAATTGGTTAATTCAATATGAAATAAAAATCAGTTTTTTGATAAAGATAATTTCTATGGCTTGAGTTTCGAATATTCTTGATAAGGATGAGTACCTTGAGTTTGGGGCTTTGGGAGATCATTTATGTGTGAAAGATAGATGACTAGTTTTAGGGCCTGGAATTATTTTCACTCTATTCTTTTCTTGTTAACTTGTGATGCACACTGAATTTGAGATTCCCTATGTGATGTGATATAGTGTGGGTAGGTCCAGATGATGTGGTAGTAGTTGAGACCTATGATGGTGAGATGCATTAAGATATGAATACGGGTGTCGGGGATGGTTTCAAATATGATGTAATGGGTTAAAGTTGGGATTACCCATTGATGTGATGATGAGAGTTGGGGTGATCTCAAATGAATTTGTTTAGTGGTCAATGGCTATGTTGTTTATTTATGTGATTTTATTTCACCACTTCATGAAGTAGCAGGGTGTTCTTGGTTGCATGTATCATCTTAGTGGTAGATTAGGATGGTTTTAATAGAGTACATGGATTATGGAATAGCATGAATAAGGATTAAATAATTATTTACCCATGGGTTGGTAATTGTGTAATGAAAATTTTGAAAATATGTTAATCTTGAGAAACCATGGAATCAGTTTAGATTATGCTTGGAGAGTATGGAAATCAATCTGATGATTAATGTAATATAATTTGTAATGATGTTAATGGGTAATTTAATGGATGATAAATTAATTAATAGAAGTAAATTATAAAAAGTAGATAGATAATTAATTTATCTCTTTAAAATTTTTGTGTGCTTATGGGATATATGGTCATAGTAGTGGCAGTCAAGTGTTCGAGTAACGGTAGTTGTAGTTGAGTCTAAGACTTGGTTATACCCATAGTGTGGTTGTGATCAATATTATATCATGTATATTATATGATTTTATACACTACCACACCCATATTAGTTAGGTTTATTGACACATAGTGGACACTGGGAGGGTGTTTTCTGCAACATCCTGGTGAAAGGATGGATGTTTGTCTACCCCCTATGGCCCTGCTATCTTCTCATGGTACTTAGATGTACTGGTATGCACATAAGTTAGTTTTCCCATATATGTAATTAGAGGGATGTGATATATTGTGGTTATTTATAACCCAAGTATCTCTAGATATAGTATCCAAAGGATTATTATAGGCAGTTAATGCATAAGTAGTGATGGCTTGAGGTACTTATTCAGTTTATGGGTTGTGATGGCATGAGGTATAATACAATATGTATGAAACATGTCAAAAATGGTATGGTTTCTCTCAAAAACTAGTTTATTACAATATATGGTGATGTAAAGTGGGATAATTTGATTATGTGATGCACAAGGTTCTTGTTGTGATTCCTTTCACAAGTTTCTTCAAGATACATTATATTGGAGAGATATCACTACAAAAAATCACAACTTAGAGAAGGTTTATTAGCAGCAGTTCTAATAACCACCGTGAAATAAATTCAGTTAAAATAATAATAATATTATAAAGGTTTAGTAAAACTACCACTTTATTTTTTAAATTCTAATAATTAGTGTTGATTTCCATTAAACAGGTGTGAAATGTTTTAAAACCCCCCCTTAATTTCACCCCCTCCCATGCTCCCTCTATGTGAGCCCAAACACTATCCCCCACCCTCGACCTCCTCTTCTCCCCTCCCCGATGCGACCTTGACCCCTCCACCTCATCAGCAACCCATGTACCCACCACCCCTCTCACCTACCTCCTTTTTCCTCAATGGTACCCTGACCCCCACGACCCCCCTAACCTCCCTCTCCCCAGCCGCAACACAAATCCCCCCGACCTTCCTCTCCCTTCCAGTTCCCCTCCTTGGCGGCGATGCAGTCCCCCTATACGACCTCCCTCTCCCAATCTCAGATCCCCTCCTCAGTGACTAGGATCCCCTCATTGATGGCAAGGTAGAACCCCCCCTAAAGGTTGTATCATTTTTTTAATCAACCTAAATCTATTATTGTGTAAAATGAAATGGAAAAACTTTGGTGATGAAAAGATTATAGAATTTGTTTTTTATTTATTCAAAATTAACATATATATGTAATTTTGTTTTATAATGTGTTATTTGGTTTTTTAGTTATTATTTTGGAGTTATAATAAAAAATTGGTTATTTTTTATTAAATTAAAAAAAATTATCATAAAATTCGGTTATGGAATATTGATAATTCATAATTAAATGTTTTATATTTGATATTAATAAAATCAACTTTGTCTTATATATGTTAATGCCTGAAATTTTGTACGAATACATAATTCAGACTATTTCCCAACTCATGGCCAATTGGTGGTAGGGTTTGGGGTCACACAAGGTTCCATCGCCAATCTTGGAAAGGTCTAAAGGATAAAGTCCTTAAAATGATATTTTAGACACTTTTTAAATTTATTATAATAGTTCACGTTTTATGAAAATTTGATGAATCATTGATTTTAATAAAATCTATCAAAATATTATAGAGTAGTTAGGTTTAAATTTTACATGCATGATAATCAATTTTTGGTTATAGAAACCAGAACATCAAACATAGTTTCATTTGCTTTATTTTTACTAACATTATTTTTAAAATAACATATTATAATGAATCATTTTTTTGTTTTTTGATTTAAATGACTAATTTTTTATCATTTGATATGAATCAAATACTCCCAAAGGTTTTTCCAAATATGTGATAATGTTTCTCCTCATCATAAAACCATTGATTTTTTTGATCCCCTCAAAGTAAAAAAATGATTCAACATATTAAATGGTGGACCTTAAGACCATCTCCAACCCACGTTAATTTATCATGAAAATCATAAAATAGCACTAAATTTCTTCTACAACCCATTGCCATCTAATTAACTACTTTCACATGAATATATAGTGCAAAGTCAAATATGGCACTGCACTTTACATGACTTAAAAGCCTTTTTGGTTTTTTTATTCTTTTTCAATTAATATATTTGTTTAAATGTCATTATTTAAAATAAATAATTATTTTTCAATTATAATATATTTTTTACGTAAAAAAATAGAGTATATGGGTTGGAGATGAATTCATTGTGGATACTTCATTTTGGAATAGACTTACTTCAATTTGAAGTTTTGGGTTAGAGATAGTCTAAATATTCAAGTGAATTACAAGCATATATAACAACTTAAAACTTATGTTTTTATTGGTTTTATCCTTCTAATAATGTGTGATGTCCAAAAAAGTGTACTTTTCATTCATATTTTTAAAAGGGGTGCTCTTGGTCTTAGTTATACCATGCGAAATGGTTCCGAAATTGATCAATATAGATAATTGTTTAATGGAATTAACCCTTCTTAGTTACATCACTAGGGTAGAATACACCATTATCTATTCCTCAAATAAAAATATTATAATATACTTGAAATATATCAAAAATTGATACATCTCTGTCATATTTAATGTAGAGGTTGTTTTACGCACTTCTGTCACTAAATATTATATGTTTTAAGCATGTATCTATCTTCAAATACCATGCTATTGAGTATTATTCTAAATCATATAGGTCATTCTTTATTTTTTATTATTCATGTTTGATTAAATATTTATATCTTTATATTTGAATGTATACAGATAATACAATCCAATACCTATGGATAAAAGTTTCAATAATTTACCTCGAATCATGCCTTAATATGCCATGGGATTGGAAGAAGTTTTAGATTATTTAATTGAAAACTGATCAATGGATTAAAGAATAAAATTATGTGTACTGATTATAAATTAAAGTTAAGGTTGAATATAAATTAATTATATTCTCAATTGATATTGAAAAGGTTTCCTGGTCGATATGTATGTTGGATTTGGCTTGGTGAATAAAATGTTATGGAAGATCAAAATAATGAAAATACTGTCAATAAAATAAAACGTGATCTAAAAGAGTAGAATTCGGTTTAAAATTTGTTAAATGACATGTTTTATAGTTACCTTCTCTTAATATACATCGACATTACCATGATTTTTTGGAATAATTCTAACAATATACAAAGTGATTCCCAAATATTCTACTAGTCTAGTGCCTTTAGAAACATGGAAACATAAACACTGGTACATAAGTAAGCTACATTATATTCCACTAGGTTCTTCTGGACTAGAACCCTTCTTTGACATATCAAACACAATAAATATCTTCATAACCTGAGAAGGAAAACCTAAAAATTGGTGATCTCAAACACTCAATATGGGTAAACAAGGGATACATGTAAGAATAAACATGAGAATAGGGGTATGGGAACGTGATCATGAAAATATAAGATAATACCCTATATATCAAATATCATAAATAGTAATAAAGTAATAAATATTATTAGTTTATAAGATATGAATCATAAGGAAATAAACAACATGATACATGAAAATATAACATAAGAATAAAACATGGAATTGCGGAAAAAACAAAAGAATATAATATTATTTCTATATTAGTCAATGCATTGATGTCAAGTACATATTGATAGTATGGTTTCACTCCCCATACCATCTTGGTAGTCATGGTTTACTCCCATGGCCATCTTTATAACATGGATTCACTCCCCATACAATATTGGTTGTCATGGATCACTCTCATGGTCATATTTGGATTCAAGGTTCACTCCCAAGACCATATTAGTCTATCTCATTAGATATAAATATTTACCCAATGCATTTAAGGGAGATATAGGTCCCACCCATCTCATTGTGAAATCATGCATACATGTTCCAAAAGATCAATAAAAATAATATCATCACCCATGAAATGAAATGGGCATCATAAACTTTTAATCCTTCATAACCTATGGAAAAATATATTGGTTTCATAATGATTACATCAAAAGAATAACCCATGAAAATAAGAAAGTTTCAAAAGAATATAACCGATGAAATATAAATGTATTTCATAAAACATTATGAAATCCAAACATAATCCATTCAGATAAATAATATAAATTGAATCATTGAATAATTTCCCTATAAAGGCACGAGTAACACAAACGGATGTCATCATAGATGGGAAATAATTTGTAAATACCTTTTAAACAATTTCTTAAGGAAATATCATTTCATCTCTGGAAAATGTTTAAAAAACATAAAACCTTTTGAAAACCATTTTCTTGAAAATAAACTTTAAAATTTATAAAGACATTTTGAAAACATTTTAAAAACCATTTTCCTTAAAAACATATAAAATAAAATCAAAAACATATTTTAAAACCCCTTTTCCAAGAAAACTTATAAAATAATATTGAAAACATTTTTGAAAATATTTTTCCTTGAAAACATTTAAAATAATCTTGAAAACATTTTGAAATCCATTTTCCTTGAAAATAATTTGAAAAATTATGAACAAATATTGAAAAAAAATTCAAAACTATTTTACTTAAAAATACTTTTAAAAATTTTAATGAAATATTTAAAATATTTTAAAAACAATTTCCCATGACAATACTTTTAAAACTTATAAATAAAGCTTCAAAATGTTTTGAAAACCATTTTCCTTGAAAATAATTTGAAGACTTAAAATGAAAGTTTAAAAATGTTTTGAAACCCATTTTCCTTAAAAATATGTTTAAATTTTATAAAGAAAAATTAAAAATGTTTTGAAAACCATTTTCATTGAAAATAAATTGAAAACTTATAAAAAAATCATGAAATTATTTTGAAAACCATTTTCCTTGAAAACGTATAAAATATCTTGAAAACATTTTGAAAACCTTTTTATTTGAAAATAATTTTAAACAAACAAATTTATAGAAAATTATTAAAAAAATTATTTTTAAAAGTAAATAACTTTTTATTGTTTAAATTAATCTTCAATGTAATTTAGTTCATCAAGGTTGATAAATTAGTATATGTCGAACATTACTTTTTCACCATAAAAAGTTTAGTAATGTGCCTCAACCAGAAAACGAAAATATTTTTCCTTACTAAAAAAACTTTTGTTTAAAAAGTTAAAAAAATGGTTAAGCATGTCATTTTAAGATCATAAGATAATAATAGAATATTTTTGGATCCCTTTTAGAAGACATGGTTTTGATAGAACATAGATTTCCTACCGAAGAGGGGGTAAAGTCGGGATTTCTTAAAAACACATTATTAACTATACTATGTAACAAAGAGTGGATAAATGGTACCAATAAAAGAATATATAGTGAATAACTATAGAATACTAAAACTCATTAGATTTCTTAAGATATTAATCATAATATTTAATCAAAGGAAGCATAATGATAAACAATCTCGAAAAAGTGATGAGATTGTTTCAATAAACTCTTACCAATTAGTAACTTTGAAACAGACTCCTCCTGTAATTAAATTAAATTACATGAAGATTTAAATAGCATGAAAATAATTATAATCATGAACTAACTTTTCAATGTAATTATATACATCTCATGAAAAAATATGGGTGCATAACATGGCATGTGTTTCAAATAAGGGAAATTAGGACAAAATTACTTTACTGATTTGGTGAATTTTGAAACATAAACCCCATGAAAGAAATATCATCAAATATATATGTAAATAAAAATAAATTTCAGTATAATAATCATATAATTTATCCATGTTCAATATTAACATCTCACAAAAGGATTGGGTGGTGAATAAATCATGTATCTCGCATAAATAAAAAGTGAGATGAAATACCCTTACCTTGTGTCTTGACTCTCATAGTAGTCATAAAAACTTCTTGTATAATAAATATAAGTTTATTATAAATACATCACAAAAAAATATTCTTATATCAAATACCATATATGATTTAATTATGAAATGATATTACACACCTAATATCGATTTTATGTTAAGGTTTCACTTCGGGTAATATCCATTTTGTTCTTCGCATGTATCTTAATTTGTTATATCTTCGGCCCATATAGTCGTATAATGATTTATAAAATTTAAAAGTTCATATAAATATAATTTACATTAATATTAATATATTATAACAATCTATATAATACATAATTATGAAATAGAATACACCGTTCATGGAGACAGTAGGTCGTACGCACGCATGAACGTTGTTTCTGTTTTATTTTCGTATTAAAAGAAAGAATGAAAATGAAATATATGTATATATGTATATAATATATTTAAAGTATAATTAATTTTTCATATATATCATATAATTTCACAAAACACATCCTTAATACATTCCATGTAGTGTGTTAATGATTCACATCACTGGTGGTAGTCCACACTTCCTCAAACAAAATTATCATGTTTACACGAAATGGAAAGTATAAGTATATGTGTTGTAAAATAATTAAAGAATATTAAATACATAATAAATCTAATATATAACATATATAAACATATTTTTCATCTTATTTCCACCATGATAAGTGGTAAATGAAAAAATGAACAATCATCGTTTCGTTAGGCAGCAGTTCGTCATACACGTAAAATGTATGTTCGTTACACATTAGATAAAAGTGTGTGTAATTTTAGGTCGAAAACATAACATAAAAAATATCCTAGTATATTTAGGATAATTTTTTATTATAAATTCATTTAATACTAATAGTTTAAGTGGTTTAGAATTGAAATAACATAAAAGAACCTAGGAAGAACGTTACCTCTTATTCGAGAAACTCCTTTTGGTTTGCACCAAAGGGATTCCTTGGATCTATTTCTTAAAAAGGTGAGGATTATATTGTGGATGAGGGATTTTTATTATCTATTTTTTCAGAAATTGGTCAAGAAAAAGTGTCTTTATAAGTTTTACAAAGTGGTATAACAGGATGCATTTGTATAGTGGAGGAGGAGTGACACTCTTGTAAATTTTGAAAAAGGGAATTCAAACCACATTTATCTCATGTAAAAGGGATCAAATAATGTTAAAAAGTTGATAACGATTATTATAGGGTATAAATATGACCATATAATGTCTTTTTAAGAAGTTTCTAGTCCATTTATGCCCTTAAATTTAAGGTTTAGTCCTTAGTTAAGATTAATTTTACCATAATTGGTGTTATTAATTTTAATTGTGTTCACTAATATTCTTGGTTAAATACTCAGTTTAAATTTTTAGATATTATAAATAATTATTATTACAAATATTTAATCCATTTTTTCAAATTCCAATTGAAAAATTGGCATAAATTAATTTAAATTTAATCCCACTTGGGGTCCACAATGTGTGTTTTCAAAGTAAAAAACTTTCAAAACATTTCAATGTTTTTATATTCAATTTCAAAGTAAAATTGATTAAAATTACCTAAATTAAGTTTATTGATAAAAATATGATCTAATTAAACTTTTAATCCAATTTAAAATGTAATTTAACCTTATAAATAAATTAGATGAAAAATAGTATTGAACTAAAAATCCGTATTTTCACTATTCATTAAAAAAATAAAACTTCAAAGAAAATTACAAAAAATTTACAATAACCTAATTATTATATTTCTATTTCGAATATGATGTTTATTTTGACATATTAAATCTATAAAAGTTCCAAAAAATATATTTAAAATGGGTTCGGCATTAAAAGGCAGTTTAATTCCTTAATAATAATATAGGTTTCTAAGAAAAAAATTGGTTTTTTTACCTAGTGTGTATAAAATATATGGATGAATATAAAAAAAATATTTTATTGAATATATAAAATATATTTTACATTAATATCACTCACTAATTGCAATTAATTTAATTTATTAGGGTAAAACAACTTTATGACCGTAAAATAATAATATTTTCCTATATATTCAATTAGTTTTCATATTAATTTATAATTAATTGGTAACCTATGAATTAAACTATAAGTTATTTAATCCTATATTCTTATATTTATTGGTCCTATTATATCTTATTAAATAATAATATTTTGATATTTAATTATTTGTTGGTAACGCTCGGTCTTGTGTGTTACACAAGTCATCGAGGAAAGCCTATCTTGCGTGTAATTTAATCTAACCTTAGTGTTCCATGTTGAGAAATAAAAAATTTATGTTGTGTGTAGTGCATAATTAACTTGGTGTTTTTTATAATGCAAGATAGAAAAATTGCTTTAATATAAAATAAACTATTTTCAGTGTTTCATGAAATGAAAAATTTCAAAAAGATTAAATAAATTCACAAAATCTATGGGTGTTAGAAAATTGGTTTTCTAGAATAAAATTTCCAAGATTTTAATAGATCAAATAATCTTCATTTGATCCTGAGTAGGTTAATCTTGATCAGAACTTCAGTGAAAATTTTGATTTTTATGAATTATTTGAAGACAAACAATAAGAACTATATGAAGGGTGTTTCTAGTATTATAAGTTGTATTTTTTACTAATGTTGAATCATATCAAGTTTCTTTGTGTAATTACTTAAAAATTAATGTCCTTGATTTTAGATTTTCACCATGATGCATTTAGTGAAGCTAAGTTACCTACATCATTCTATGATATGAATAAATTTGTCAAAATACATGGACATGATTATACAAAGATACATGTATGGCCTAATGATTGCATGCTTTACTGGGGAGAAGAGTCTGATAAAGAAGAATGAACAAGATTTCATACAATTAGTTGTAACTCAATTAACAAAAATTATAGTATAAATCAATTCAACTCTAGGAAGAAATATAATAATAAAAATCCTTCAAAGGTATTGAATTACTTTCCCCTAAAACCATTCTTGCAAATATTATTCATTCCATCTAAGACTACATACAACATGGAGTGTCTTGCTTTGGATAGTAATGATAGATTGATGAGACATACAAAAGATTCAAAATCATGTAAATTTTTTTATTTTCTATATCTAGGTTTTTTTGGATCATAGGAATGTACATTCGGGATTTTCTTCTAATATTTTTATCCCTTTTGGTAATTTAAGTACTAATTATAGACTTTGGCCAGTTATTTTAATCCCTTATAATCTATCTCTATGGATGTGTATGATGAAGACTTCTTTTATTATTTAGAATATTATTCTTAGAAAAAAATTCCTGGAAATAAAATTTATGTATACCTTCAACCTTTAACTAAAGAATTGATAGAATTATGGGATGATGGAATAGAAGCATATGATTCTTCAATGAAACAAATATTCAAAATTAATGATGCTTCAATGTGTAAAATTAATTACTTTCTGAGACATGGAAATTCATCTGGTTGTAACACTCATACTAGTTTGGCTTTTCTAGTTTGTAATTTTGTTTTTTAACCTCAATGATTACCTCATAGAATAAAATGGTGTTCTATGTGTCATCATCAATTTCTTAATGCATCTCATAAATTCAGGTTTAACAAGACACAATTAAATGGGGATATTGAAATGATAAATTCAATGAAGGTGTTATCTAGTTCATAAATCATTGGAAAATTAATGAATTTTGTAGATAAATTTTTAAATTATCATCCGTTTAAATAAGAGGGGAAAGGGTATGAGGTGTAGTATCTGAAGAAGAAGGAACGCAAAAATCGAAAAAAAGAGTGCATTTTTAAAAATTTCTTATTGGAATTTTAATTTTATATGTCATAATATTGAAGTAAGGCATATTGAGAAGAACGTTTGTGACAATGTAATTTTTATAATGCATAATATGCATGGTACATCAAAGGATCACCTTAATCCACATAAGGATTTGGATTCAATGAATATAAATCATGGTTTGTGGTAAAATGAGAATGGAAAGTATCCTGTGGCTATTTTTACAATAAAAAATCACGATAAAGATGTATTTCATTGAAATTTAAGGAATTTAATAGTGTCATATGGATATTCAAGAAATAGATCAAGGAGATTTGACTTAAAAAATTGAAATTTACATGGATTGAAAATTCAGGACTCACATATTTTGATGGAACAATTGTTGTCATTATCATTTCATAATACTTTACCAAGAAATTATCTATTGTTTTTTGTTGAGTTTTGTCCCTTTTTCAATGATCTTTGTGAAAAAACTCAAAATCCAACTGATCTTGATAAACTTCATGAAAGAATTGTTCTGAAATTATGTCATTTAGAGATGTTATTTCCCCCTTCATTCTTCACGGTCCTTATCCATTTGACTATTCATTTGGTTGAAGAAGCTAAACTTTGTAGACTGATACACTATCGATGGATGTATCATATTGATAGGAATGTTGATATTATTTTTATTTTCATAGGTGAATTCTATTTTATCAAATAATTTTTGTAAATTATTTTAATATGTTTATTTTTTTCATCAGGTACTTAGTTCATTTGAAATCATATGTAAGGAAAGATACTCAACCAGAAGGCTCTATTGTTGATGTTTACATAACTGAAAAGTGATTGACCTTTTGTTCTAGGTATTTTTATGGGATTGAGACTAAATTCAATTATGTTGGATGTGTTGATCACATCTCCACTAATTGTTTTTCTGAAAATCAATCATCAATATTTTCAACTACTGGATAACAAATTAGAAGGTGGTAAAATTTTACACTAGCTGAATTGGACTTTCTATAAACACATAGATATGTGCTACTCAATAGTGTTATTTCATATCCATTTATTTAATAATTGTGACTGCAAACAAAGAGGTGACTAAGGGTATTAGCACGAAATGATTTTGAATTAACAAAATATATTAATAAGGATATTTTTAAATTGTTCTATCATCATGTAAGTATATATTCATATTCATATTATTGAAGTGTGGTTATTTTTTCTTTTTTAAAAGTAAAAACTTATATATTTTTTGTTGATAATGAATGTTGAAAATCTAGATGAAATATTGAAGGATTTGATGTTTTGGCTCAAGGTATTTTAATGCGAGATAAGAGATTTGATGCCTACAATATTCATGGAATTAGGTTTTATAAAATTCATCATCAAGAAACTTGAAAACATAAAATAGTGGTGTGTTTACATTTTCAGATATGGAATACTATGGGAAGATGAATGATATAATTGAATTAAACTATCATGGCCAATTTTCAGTTTCCTTATTCAAATGAAGTTGGGTCATCATTTATAGGGGTATACTGAAAGAATCATTAAATTTTACTTATTTCAACTTCTCTCACTTGATGGATACTGGTGAGCATGTACATAATGGTACATTTATCTTGGTTTCACAAGAAAAGATGGTTTATTATGTAGGTGATTAAATATATGAAGGTTTGATTATTTTTTTACACTTAATGTAGAGAGACTTATATAATATGGGTGATGAAGATCAATTGGTGCTTTGGGATAGTGAACCTCATCAACCACAAAAACATTGAATATTTTTTCTTGAAAATATCAAAATAATAGAACTTATAAGAGAGGGTGAAAATGATGGACTTTTCAAAATGTAGGTTGATAATAATGAAGATAATTAAGATGAAGGTAATTGAATTTTTGAATTCGTAATGAAAATATATTAATTTCTCATTTATAATTGTTTCATACATATATAAATTTTTCTATTTTTTTTGTAAAAAAATTTTATTATTTCATTTTTTTTACATTTAATATACTATAACCATTTCAAATGCCAGAATTCCAAGAAAAAATTCAATATCCTAGCCGACCAGTATCTCAGAACACTCCACCACTATAGTTATCTTCTATGGATCCTAGTGATTTCATTTTACCAGAGACTACTAGTGAGCCGGTTGTTTGCCTAGATGTAGTTGGTAGCCCACCACCTGATTCACATCCATCCATGGATCAGTTGGTCACCCCTCAATTTAGGGGATATTTTTGAGTTACCATTACTGGTATATATGTCATTTTTCAAAAAATATATATATATTTAATTAATTTTTTAATTCATTTTACAAATAGATAAATTCGAATATAGAATGGATAAATATATGAACACATAATATATATAGGAATTTAAGGACTTCAAGATTATCATTCCAATTGATGACTTTAGGGTGTCTGCTAGCGACATTTTCAGAATCTATGGACAGATTCTTGGGAAGCTTTCTTATGGGACGGTGAGGTTTCTAATTAATTATAAATATCGGAGGCATATTCCTACATCTTGTAAAAATGATTTATTTCATACTCATGTAAATATAGTATTAATTTAATATTGATTAATAACTAATTTAAAAGACATTAGTAAAATTTTGTAATATACGTATACAGTGTTATTGTTTTTTATTGCAAGATGTGTTTTCAGTTTGATGTCCTTAACTCCGGTTCACACCCATGGACGTTGAGAAATTTAGGTAAGAAATGAATAGATTTTAAATGGATATTATGGAATTCATTTAATGAAACTTCTCTAAGCTCACAACAGATGTATAAGAAAGTGTCTAAAAGAATTTCTCAAGAGCAATGAGAGATCTTTATCGATATCAACTGATATGCATTGCATGAGGCAATTGAATAGTTTATAGTATCTTAATCACATAAAATTAATTAAATTATAATTTTTATTAATGTTTATATCTTTTGTAAGAATTTTATAAAAAAATATTGTGAATCATCAGAAGAAATTCATTCCTCGCATCACTGGATCTCATAGTTTTTTTGAGAAAAATAAAAATTTTGTTTTTTATTTTATTCATTATTATTTATATCATTTTATTATATCTAAAGGTTTTTATAACTTGTTTATATTTTTTTATAAATTTTAAGTAATTAAGTCCCTGTATTGGCTGAAGATGGAATTGATTTAAAGTTCATAGGAAACTTGATGGATGTTTTGTAAATGACCTTACCAAAACCATTAGGGTATGTACTTTTCATTACCATTTCATATTATTTTATTACTATAAAAACATAATGATGAAATATATTATAACTAACAAGCCTTAAATCCAATTAATTGGTTTTAAGACTTGTTTTTTTTATAATATAAATTTCATTATTATGTTTTTTAGTATTGAAATAATAATAAATAGTAATAAAAAATTAATAATTAGATAATATTATGAAGTTCATATATTTTAAAAAATAATTGTTAATATTTTGTATTAATAGTTTAAAATTCAAAAGTATGGGATGTGAACCATTCACAATAATCATCGTTTTTTCAGAACAATGAATTTGGAATTGTTTTGTTGAAGGAACATCCCAAACATATATGAGGGATTGGTTAGAGGCCTACTCCATCATCTGTCTTTGGTATGGTGGTGCCATCTATTACTGCTACACCCGGTGGGGGTTCGAGTAGTGCCATTGATCAGGAATCGCAAAGAGAAATTGTAATATTGAAATAAAAAGTGAAATAATAAGACTTTTATATGCAAACACGAGATCAGTGGTGGTCGCAAATGGAAGATGGTTTAGTTTTTATACTTCAGCAGATGACCAGCATGATCCCCAAGGAAATTTCCAACCTTATAGATCATCTGGCCGAGGTAAATTATTAATCCCATAGATCATTCACACATTTTTAATGAACACATACAACATCCATAAATAAAACTAAAATGAAACTTTTATATAGAAAACACGCATTTTGAGTCATGTCGACCACATCTTGTTCCAGATTGATGTGTGGTTGATTCCTACACATCAAAAATGAATTATAGATCGTTATCTATAAGTTTGAAAATAATGAGAGATTTTTTTCTCAGTTTTCACTTGATAAACACTTCATAAAGGTAAAAAATCATTTAAAAACAAGTGTTGGGGGGTTCAATCCAAGGAAAAAACATCGTATTTCCCTAAAATATATGTACAATGACCATATATTTAATTTTGAAATGGCGTAACCAACAACATGTCATTCCAAATGAACGTTTTCTCAATATTGTTTTAAATAGGTTTTTTGTGTTTTGAAATAGAAAAACTAGTGTGAAATGGTCAAGACTATAGAAAAAGACCTCATATTGATGTGAAATAATTTGAAAACCACCTATGACTTATTTTTGACATGTAGACATAGGCAAACTTTATTCTGATGTGCAGTGTGGTTAGAATGACTCAATAACCACTTCTTAGAGGTACAAATCATTTAACAACAAGTTTCAAGAGTCAAACCTAGGAAAATGACATCATATTTCACTGAAATCTGGGAGAAATAAATTCATATTTAATTGTGAAATTTCGGGACTGACGGTACATCATTCTGAATAACGGTTTTCCAGTTATGGCCATAAACACGTTTTTAGTGTTTTAAAACACTAAAACATGAAAAGAATGATCAAACCCATATAAAACAACCTCATATTTATGTTAAATCATTGTAAAACCATCTATAAGTTGTTTTTGACATTTATGTGCAAACAACACATCATTCTGACGCGTAGTGTGGTCGGGATGACTCAGTAACAACTTCTTTAAGGTATGAAATCCATAAAAACAAGTTTCAGGGGTCAAAACTAGGAAAAAATGTTGGATTTCCTTGAAATCACAGAAAAGGGATCGTATATTTAATTATTAATTGTAGGAACTATTGGCATTTCATTTCAAATTAAAGTTAGCTCATTCTGGTCATAAACATTTTTTTAGTATTTTAAAACACTAAAATAATCATGGAACAATCATAACCATAGAAAAAACCATAAAATTGACATGAAATCGTTATAACACCAATGATGAGTTATTTTTTATGTGTACACATATACTGCATCTCAATTAGATGTGTGGTGTGGTTATAATGACTCAATAACCACTTCTTAAAGGTGTGAAATCCTTTAAAAAAATGTTTGGGGTTCAAAACATGGAGAACAACATCAGAATTCCTTAAAATCAGGTAATAAAAATTGCATATTTAATTTTTAAATGTAGGAACTAATGTCGCATCTTTTCGAATGAAGGTTTTCCCATTATGGGCGTAAACATGTTTTTAGTGTTTTAAAACACTACAACGTACATGGAACTGTCAAAACCATAGTAAAAAACTCAAATTTTTGTGAAATAATTGGAAAATTACCGCTGATTTATTTTTGACATGTATGCACAGACAACACATCAATCTGACGTGCAGTGTGGTCAAATGACTCAGCAACCACTTCTTAAAGGTATAAAAAATCTTTAAAAATAGGTTTTGGGTTGTTAAAATCAACAAAAAAATGTCATATTTCCCTACAACTAGGGGAAGACAATTGTATATTTAATTTTTAAATTTAGTATATGACGGAACCTCATTCCGAATGACGGTTTTCCCGTTATGTCTGTAAAGGAGTTTTTAGTGTTTTAAAACACTAAAACATGTGTGGAATGGTCAAAACAAAATAAAAAATACTCATATTGACATGAAATCATTTTAAAACCACCTATGAGTTATTTTTTTATGATTAAGAGTAGATAACATGTCGATTTGATGTGTGGTGTGGTCGAAGCGACTCAACAACCACTTCTTAATGGTACAAAATCCATTAAAAACAAGTGTCGGGGGGTTAAAACCAAGAAAATGATGTCATACTTCCCTAAATTAGGTGAAAACGACCATATATTTTATTTTGAAATGTAGGAACTGACTACATGTCATTCTGAATGATGATTTGCCTGTTATTTCTGTAAATGTGTTTTAAGTGTTTTAAAACACGAAAACGTGCGTGGAATGGTCAAAAACAGAAGAAAACCTCATATTGATATGAAATCATTAAAAACCCACCACTAATTATTTTTTGATATGTACGTGTAGACAACACATCATTTCGACGTGCAGTGTGGTCAAATTGACACATTTACCACTTCTTAAAGGTACAAAATCCTTTAAAAATAAGTGTTGGGGGTCAAAACCTGGAATATAATGTCATATTTCTCTAAAATTAGGGGACTACTACCATATATTTAATATTGAAATATATGAACTGGTGGAATATCATTATGAATAACAGTTTTCCTGTTATGGATGTAAATTCATTTTTAGTGTTAAAAACACTAAAACGTGCCTGGAATAGTCAAAACCATATAGAATGACCTTAGGATGACGTGAAATCATTCAAAAAACACTGATGAATTATTTTTTACTGGTAATCATAGAAAATATGTCATTTCGACGTGTTCTGTGGTCAAAATTACTCAGTAACCACTTCTTAAACAAACAAGAACCTTTAAAAACAAGTGTTGGGGTCAAAACTAGGAAAATGACCTCGGATTTCCCTAAAATTAAGAGACAATGATTGTATATTTAATTTTTAAATGTAGGAACTTATGGCACACCATTCAAAATTAAACTTTTTATATTATGGTTGTAAACACGTTTTTAGTGTTTTAAAACACTAAAACGTGGGTGGAATGGTCAAAACCAAAACAAATGACCTCATATTGGCATAAAATCATTAGAAAACCACCATTGAGTTATTTTTGATGTGTAAACACATAAAATAAATCATTAATATGTGTGGTCTTGTTGGAATGACTTACTAAAAACTTCTTAATGATACAGAAACCTATAAAAACAAGTGTCGGGGGGTCAAAACTTGGAAAAGGATGGTGGATTACCCTGAAATCCGGGAAAAATAATCATATATTTAGTTTCTAAATGTATGAAATGGGGGAAGTTCATTCTAAAATATTTTTTTCCTATTATGGACATAAAATTATTTTTAGTGTTTTAAAACACTCAAACATGTGTTGAATAGTCACAACCATAACAAAAGACCACATATTGTTGGCAAATAATTGGAAAACCGCCGCTATGTTATCTCTAAAATATAGGACAAGTTTTGAAATTAAATTATTTAAAACAAAATTATTATGTAAATTTCAAGTACACCGTATGTCACTTTAAAAAATAAATTATAATATTTAATTATCCCTTTTCAGTTTCAAGCGTTGAATCTTATATTAAATAGGTGATTTTATGTATTAGAAGTGTTTTCATTATATATTTTTTGTGTTATGTTAAAAAATATTATTATTTATTAACAAAATAATAAATTGTATGTGTAGCATTATAAATATATTCTATGTACTTTCTTTTCAAATTTTTTTCTTAAATATTCTCATTTTCATTATGGGTGGCATGTGTCAACGGTAGGCAAGAGGTTGACCATTCTGATCTATGACATTTTTTTAAAAGCTTTTGTGATGGTTCTTAGTTTTCATGGTATGTTAAAATTTTATCAATTATTCAACTATAATTATGTTTTATTATGGTTAGTTTTTATATTTTTATCTCTGTTTTGTAGTTGGTGAGATGATGTGGTCGGTTTTAGTTGATGAGATGTAGTGGAGGTAGACAGATGCATTAAAGGTCTTGACATGGATGTATATTGGGCATGGGTTATTATTGGACTTATGTTATATGTATGTATTGATGATCAAGGTATTGGTTGAGAGATGTATGGGTTGACCGAGAATGACCTTATAATGATGGTGCATGGTTTTATATTTGTTTTGGTTGTATGATGTATATATGATTGGTTTATCATATATTCATATTTTATTTATTCCAAGTCACTTTTTTTATATTTCTAATTTTTCATTAATTTTTTTTAAAAAATTATGGTTTTGCAGCGGTTTTTAGAAACTGCCACTATATAAAATATTTTTAATGGTGGTTAGGATTGAATTTTTCTAAAACAAACCATTATTGATATATCCACCAGTGGTTTTATTCATTTTTTTTTTGAAAATTTCCCTAAGATAATTTTTTTTATAAAACCATTGCTGCTAAATAAAAAAGAAACTGTTGATAAATGCTTCAAAAATGAAACATAGTAAAACCACCAGGAAATTTGTGAAATTACCTCTAAATGAATATAAACTTTGAAATATGTAGTGGATTTAAAATCCATCACTATACTATTAGTCAATGGTTTAAACTGCTGCTAGTCCATAAAATAAATTTTCTACTACCCATTTTTTATAGTGGATAGATCAGAAAATTTGATGTTTGGGAAGAAATTAAAATGAGAGTGGAATCAGAAGTAGGGTACCCTTGTTATTTAATTACTATATTATATAATCTCTTTATGAAATAGTTGGTGAGAGTTATCAATGGTCAGAGTTATCAATGGTGAGGCTAGTAACATACTACACCTTTTTAAGTGATGATTTAGTTTCACTGTCTTTTGCTTTAATTTAGTATGCTTTCTTTATCTTTTGTATGTGAGGCTCCAGGGAATATCCTACTGAGTATACTATTATGCCCACCCTAAATATATATAAACTACTTTTTAGGTTAGTTGGAGTAGGTTTAATATTGAACTTGATATTACTAGATCATGGTTTTATTGGATCTATTTGGGCTTCGTGGTTGTTGCCCTCTTTGCCTTTTGGTACTTGTAGTTTCTTTTCAGTTGTTATAGTATTTTATGAAATTGCATGTTTTCACTTGAGATTTATATATATCTGAGTAGGTTTTCATTGGTGTATCTGTATTATATCTCTCTTCCTCATATTCTCTTATAGATTAATGCCTCTAATATATATGTTATCATACCCTTGGTGAATGTTACCAACCTGGGACCTACTGAAGGCGAGACTCGAGTTGTCACAATCTCCCTTCTCTCATTGCTAGCCTATGAGGGGTATATATTAGGGGGAGGGGTTATGAAATATTGGTATTAAAGGTTCAGGTTAAGGTACATGATAGAGTTTGAATTTAGCTACATGTGAGGTTGCAAGGGTTAGTTGGGAATCACTGCCAGCAATGTTTTGTGAGCAATGTAAACCTGGGAGACTATCTGAGACATGGGTATTTTGAGCCCCATATAATCTAATTCAGTGACCTTTAATTTAACTGAGCCTTCTAGTTTAAGTGCTACTTTTTACTGGGTGGAGACCTAGGAAAGGATCAACATCATTCTTCTTTGAACCAATGTTTTTAATGGGTATATATTGGGATAAGTTAAAAAAATTAATAAGATAAAAAATAATTAATTAATTAATGGTAAATATTCCACATTTTTTGGTTTAGAAGTATAACATTTTTATTCCTTTAAATTCATGGATCCAGGTCAAAGTCCTTGTCAGGTTAACACCAAATATGTTCAGCAATATGTGCCAACAGATCATCATAGAGTGGAGGTTGACATTAATGAAACATTGAGGTGAAAACTCCAAGAGTTTTAGTATTTTAGCCTTCGGAATTATGAGAGTTTCATTTCATATTAATCCACAAAATAATTTTATTAGGATTTTGATATATCTTTTAGTTAGATTTTTTCTCAAAAGGAGCACTAGGTTTCATTGGTTGTGATGATGTTGTGTGGAGCAATGAGGAAGTGGTGATTCTTATTCCTCATGGATCATGAGGATTCAGTAGTCCTGAGGGAGAAGTTCTAAGACCAGTTCTAAGCAGATTTCCTTTATTCAAATATGAAGGTGTACAATCATTGGGATCTTCTTACCCTTCAAAAGGTCAATTCTAGTATGTGAGAGTTTTGGATCTGTATCAGGACCCCTCTGGGATATTCCTCATACCCATTTCTATATGTTAAGGCCAGGTTAGGTCACTTTGAAGAGACATTGCATCCATAGATCTATCTTTGGGTCACCCCATTTATGGGGAATATGTATCTTTAGGTGATAGAGAGAGAATAGGTTATTGAGAGAATGTTGGTCAAAACTAGATCATCATAATAGGGTAGTCATCAGAATTCCTCGCAAAGTAAATTTTTTGGTCTGGGGTTCCCTATTTCAAAGACAGAAGAGATTTTAGTCAACTAAGGGTTTCTCCCTGACCTCATCATCTCATTTCTTCATAGGTAGAGAATATCATAATTATTCCAATGAAACTTGTTTATGTTTTTCTTGTGGAGGTAAAGGTTATCCTCAATGAGAGTACCCAACCTTTTTTAGTAGTTATTTTGTTCCAGGTGTTCTCCTCTAGGTTCCTCCCTTGAATATGTTTTAGAAAATGTAGAAACATCTAGATGTTCTAGTTTGGGATCATTATAGAAGAGATAGGGAGTGAACGATATAACCCTAAGACTCTCCTTCTCATTAGAGAGAAGAGTGAAGCCATGGAGGTGATCATTAGTAGGGTCAGAGAGTTCATGGAATAGGTTGTGGTTATCTTAACACTATAGAATTACCAACGCCCGGTGATCCAAATTTCATTCAAGGTACACTTTTCATGTTTTCTACATGGTTGCATGCTTTATTTGATTTATGAGAGATTCACTACTTTATATCACATACCCGAATCTGTTCGTTGGGACTTGATATAGAGAGGATTTCAGTTCCCTTGGTCTTGACTACGCCAGTTGGAGGTCAAGATGACTTGTATGAAGTATGTAGATACTGTGATCTAGTGTTTGGGAAACACCACTCTTAGAGATATTTCCTATGTTTATGGATACATCCATATGAAATAACCGATATCATGGATTGGTTATATTTTGTGCAAGATAATATGGATTTCTTCAGGAGGATGGTTGAGTTTTATGATTCTTGCAGAGATCCAAAAGTGTTTTTTAGTGAGTGAGACCCTTATATGGGTCAGATTCATGTTCCTTTCATATCTTATTTTATGGAAAAGATGATACTTGACTTGTTAGAGGTTTATCAATTGGTGTTTCCTTAGGTTGTGTAAGAGTAACCTGGTTTCTTTCCATAGTAGGTTGTAGTGTTACCCCCTGATGGGAGATTGAGTTTGGTAATAAGAAACATCCAAGAATTTATCCTATTTCGATGTATCCATAGAGGATATAACCTTCCAAGTTTTTATAAATATGAGTAAAACATGGGGATCTACTGTAATTAGGTTTTTTTTGGCCGAGTGTTTCACCTTGGGGTGCACTGGTTTTGTTCATGAAGAAGGTTGATCATAGTTTGCATCTTTGTGTTGATTATCATAGATTATACCAAGTTATAATGAAGAACATCTATCATATTATATGGATTAAGGATTTATATGATAATCTGAAGAGAAAAAGTTGGTTCTCGAAGATTTATTTGCAGACCAAATATCTTTAGATGTGGGTGAAGGATGAGGATATCCTGAAAAGCACTGTCTATTGTTTACATGGTCATTATGAGTTCATTGTGATTCTGTTTTGTGTAATGAATTCTCTATCCATGTTCATGTGGTTGATGGATGTAGCATTCATATACTTCCTATATGAGTTTATAGTGGTTTTCATTGATGATATCCATGTGTAATCCAATTTTTAGGAGGATAGTACAGATCATTTTCATGTTATTTTGGTAGTTCTTCATCTTGAGCAGTTGTTCAATAAGTTGTCGAAGTGTAATTTTTGGGCTTGTAATGTATGTTTATTATGGCATGTTGTGTCCAATTATGAATTATTTTTGGGTCCTTGAAGATAGAGGCAGTTGTGTCTTGGGTATCTCCCAAGATAGTGGTAGAGGTACGAAGTTTCCTTGGTCATTAAAGATGTTATAAGAGGTTTGTAGTATATTTATCTCAAGTTTTAACTCTTATGAGAGTCTTGACTAGGAATGATTTGGTATTATTGTGGACTTACCAAATTCAGAAAACCTTTGTGTACTTGAAAGATGATTTGGTCAGTACTATAATCATTTTTTTTACTGAAGAATGTGTCCAGTTTGAGGTTTTTTGTGATGCTAGGTATCTTGGCTAGGGTTATGATATGATACAATAGATATCAATTATTTATTATGGGTATCTATAGTTACATAACCATGAGTATAACTATGGAAACCATTATTTTTTTTGTTGGTTATTGGTTTTTATTTGAATCTGTGGTTACATTCCTCATCGATGAGTGTTTTTTGGTTTTTACCAACCATAAGAGCATGTGGTATGTCTTCTCCCTGCATGAATTGAACTTTCATTAGCATCACTAGATGAAATTATTTTATTATTAACAATTTTAGATTTCATATATGCTATAAAAAGGAAATTTTAATGATGATTCTCTGAGAAAGAATTCATGTAGTGATTTCGTGCATGAATATGGAGTTTCCTAGAGATTGATAAAAGAACTCTCAGTGATGAATCTAGATATGGGAGTGGTTTTAGGAAAAGGTTGTCTTTTATAGATAATGGTGAAACCATATTTGGTGTGGTATGTGGAGAATTCCCAATTTGGGTAATCTGAGGTAGACATCTCGAGAGACCAATCTTTTTTTGGAAATTCCCCTAACATTTGTTCTGAGGATGGACATCATAGGGTGTTGTTCTATGGAAGGATTTTTTTCCATCAGTGATTCCTGATATGGTTCTTCATGAGTTATATAGGTCACCTATTATGGTACATCCCAGTATTAAAACTATGTAACTAGCCTTGAGAGGTCCATATTGGTGTCATGGGTTGAATCGTGTGGTTGTAGATTTGGTTCAAGATGTTTGGTTTTCCATAATGTGAAGGTCGAGAACTGTGTTCCTAGTGGATTTCTTCATCCATTAGATGTTACCTATTGGAATTTTAGGGTCATATTGACATGATTAATTACCATTTTACCTAAATCTCAAGGAGGCTATGATTTTATATGGGTGATATTGGATCATTTGATAAAATTAGTCAACTTTATAGCAATCATGTAGTTGACTATAGTAAAGGTTTTGTCGAGGAATTATTTGGAGGAGATGGTGTGGCTCCATGGATCCTTAAGTAAGATAATCTCTGATCAAGATCCTTGTTTCATCTCTATGGTGTGTAGAGGTATCTAGTATGCATTTAGATCTTAGTTATACATTAGAACTATTTTCATTTTCAAATGGATGGTTAGACAGAGAAGACTATCCATACTCTTGAACACATGTTGATCTCTAGAGTCCTAGATTTTTGAGGTTTGTGGATGAGGAACCTACCCATGGTTGAGTTGTCCTAAAATAATGTTTTTCATTCCATAAATGGGATGGAATATTTTGATTCTTTGTATGACCATCCTTGTCATTATCCATTCTTATAGATTGTGGTTGAAGGGGTAGAAATTCTCAGGCCAGAACTAGTAAAGAATATGACAGATATGGTTTAGGTAATTCACAAGAGGATGAAGGTTGAACAGGATATTCATAAATCATATTCTTATCATAATAGAATACCTATGTATTTCTATCTTGGAGATCAAAGGTTATTTAAGGTGACTCCTCATCTTTGGATGAAAAGGTTTGGTTTTGGTATAGTAATATTTCTCCCTTGTTTGTTAGGCCTTTCAAGGTGTCGTCTTGTGTTGGAGCCTTCTCAAATCAGACAGCACCTCCCCTATAGACAAACTGAATACATGATGTTTTTCACGTGTCTCAACTATGTTTTTATCTTCATGATGACACTCATTTCTTATATTGGTAGAGATCGATATTTACCATGAAGAGACCATCTAGGAGAGTCCTTTTGGGATTCAAGACCTATAGGATTAGGTGTTTTGTGAGCATACTATTACCTTCATTTTCATTTTTTGTGGAACTATGGCATGGAGGAGAGTACCTAGAAATGTGAGTTAAATATGTTCACTCTATAGCCTGAGTTGTTTAAAATTTATCTCTTCCTATATAATATTGTTCCCTTGGGAATTTTAACCTTTTTGGTTTATGATATGGTATCCTATTATACTTTATTGAGGATTTACTCTCATTTGAGAGGTTTCTACCCTAGGAGAGTGTTTAAAAGTTGGTTGTTTATATTGCATGGATTTGAAAATTTTCTCTAATGAGGTTGTTAATCTCTTATGATGTTGAGATCCTTGAAGGGTATCTTGCGGGATGGTTGTTCGAATGACCCTTTTCATTTTCTCTCTGGGTTAGGATTTAGATTCTCAAGGATGAGAATTGTTTTATAGGTATAAAATGTAAGGGTCTATATCTAAGTATTCCATAAATTTGTGTGTTTTTGAAGATTTTGGTTTTTAGAGGAGGCATGGAGTGGGTATTGAGGTTTTCTGATATTAAATCTAGGAGCAGGTGTAATTCACGATGTATAAATTTTTCACATCATGAATTTTTTTTCATGGACTGGGTGAGATATTCGTCATGTGTAACACCTCGAGAATTTACAAATATATTTATTATAGAATGCATGGATCACTGAGTCTCTAAAAACACCACTTTTTTTATAACCTAGCCAAGTAAACTTAAGTTTGTCACTTTTGTGATGTGAATTTCTAAAATTTGACATACACAGTTGCGATGAGTAAGTTATTTGGAGTCTGATAAGAAAACATAATTTTGGATGAATAGTAACCTACCATTATGAATCGTAAAATACCCTTATGAATAGTGATATACCCTAATGAATAGTATCCTTACCTATGATAGTATATAAATAATATTCAAGTAAAAGTACGATATAGCTATGTTTTGGAATAAGTAAATAAATGTTTTAAAAAAATTTAGAATAAGTTATGATTTTAATTAAATATTAAATTAATCATATTTAGAAAATTATTTTTGAAAAATGGAATTCATTTTTGGATTCTAAAAGTCATAAAATGGTTGGGTTGAATATTTGGTATTGTTCTGGAATACGTCAATTTTTTTTATGAATACTAAAATACCCTAATTTACAAAATAAGCTAAATACACTAATTTTAATGTTATGTGTGATGTTCTATTGATGTAAGCCCAATTGATTAGAATTAATATGAAATTACTATTCTTGGTCATGGAAGACTCACTATTCCTTGTCATGTGGAGAAATAATAAATTAATGAATATAATATTGAGAAATCCCCTCTCGCCTCCACTATGAAACCCCCCATCTCTCCCCCATCCTTTCACTCCTCTCAATCCTTGTGCCTTATCCAAATTCCATCCAAATATCCTCAAAACCTCATCTCCCATGTCTATCAATCCTTATTCTCATAGAAAGACCAAAACCTCTCCCTTAAAGAGGCTCTCAAGGAATTTTGATTCAAGAGGTAAATTCTTCTTTTCAATTCTTTGTCTTTCCTTTCAAGTTCATTTGTTTTCTTTTTCTACTACCTCTCCTTATCCAAATTTTTTGATGACTCTATTACCTTAAATGTAATGAAATTTTGACATTATAATAAAATAAGTTGTCATCATCTCTTCATTTTACCTTCTTTTATACTAGTAACAAGAACACCATCTAAGATGTGTCAATTTTACACATTCAAGGACGATGGGCTTTCAATTTCTATTATCATTCTCAATTCTGGTCATGAAACCATTATTGTTATGGTTGAACTAGATTATTATATATGTAATATACCCTATGTAAGGTTCTGTAATCCCTTTGTAAAAATGGTATTAATTTATAAATAAAAATGAGTTCTTTGTAATCAAAACCCACAAGTTAACTGAAATAGTTATCATTAAAGTACTATATAATAATTCATCCTCATGCCCCATAACAAAGTTATATAAATGACCATTAACTCTTCTTTATGTTCATAAATAATATTTAATTTCAATTCTAGATATTTACATCCATTCCACATGAACTCCATTACTTGGAAACAAGTGAACCGAATAAGAAAATAAAGAAAACGAACACTCCGGAATGATGGAATTCAATACAATAACATATCAATAAGGACATAACTGAACTAACAAAAATTATGATAAACTAAATACATGTATAATAGGTTATTAAACAATTTATTACTAATTATAATTTCATATTCCATGATCTTATGTTCAGGAGTGAAACATGTTCAGAGTTAATGTAAGGGTTTCTTCATCTCACTCCCATTTTTGTGAGATTTTTCATATTCACTACTAATACTTGTGTATGATGTATGTATACTATCCATTGATGTAACATATCATGAATATATTTATTTTAATGGTATTAAATTTATATTTTTAATATTATTAATTTTGGGGCATAAAAATCATTTGATTACAAAGTGGTAAGGGTTTTCCACCCGAACATCCATTTTCATTCGGGTTACATTCATTGTCTAATTAACTCTATGAAATTATTATGTATTTTTATTTAATCATAATAAATTATGTTTTAGTGTTTTATATATGTTTAAAAACCAGAATATATCCTTATTTTATGGGGATTTACATGTTTTAAAAGGACCTTTCAAAATTATTTCTGAAATACAAATCAGATTCAATGGATCTTTTCGAATTCTTAACTGTTTTCAAGTGTACTCCGGAAACTATTTTAAGCCAGAATTATTTTTATAAAAACACTCATTTTATTATGAAAAATGATCTTGGATAATTATTTTATTTAATAGAACAAACATGTCTTTAAACTTTAAAATTCTCTTTAATACTTTCATTAAAAAAACTCCAAAATGATTTAGTTCTAAAGAATCTTAAGAACTCTTTTTACATGATTTCACTTCAGTGGGACATCATTTATGCCTAGAATATAATTTCAATGTCCTAGTGTCTTATTTTCTGGGATATTCATGTTTAAAAACTGATTTCATGTCAAATACAAAGGATTTTCTAAAAAACTCATCATTCCATGGTAAAAAATGATTTTTCTCATCTCATTTTATCTTTTATGAGATATATTACTTGTTCACCACTTACTTATTATGTGTATGTAAAACCATTTGGTGTATCATATCAAGAGTCTCCCTATTCTCATGATATTCTAAGGGATTATTATTTGAATGTTCCAAGGTGGTATGGTACACTTTGGAATGTTTAAGGATTATTTCCTCAAGGATTTTTCAATGATCTCATTTAAAAGTATCCTCATCTATGTCAATATACTTTGTTGAATATTTTACATCATTGAAATTTATCTACTATGATATCATCTAACATATTTAATTTAATTATTTATTATTAGTTTGCCTATTGATGTTCTATATTAAAACCATTCACCGGTTTACTTCAAATGGTTAGTGTTTATGCTTAATGTTCGGGGAAAGTTATTTACATTTCATATATGAGTTTTAATATGAATGTGTATGTTGTTTATCCTCGTTCATATGATAAATTCATTGTACATATTAAGTGTCAAGTGGGGACCTCTATAGCCCACAGTTCATCGGTAGGTCTCATGAGACAAACTACGGTCTTGGTACAAGGCCTTGACAAAATAATTATTTATGGTCTTGGCATGAGGCCTTGACGATATGGTTATGTTTTCCCGCATTTTACATTAACTCATTATGAAAATATAATTTATGGTTCATTTGTTTATTAGACTAGTAGAATACATATGATTATGTTTATTTATGTCATTACTTACTCAGCTCTTATTCCTGCCATAATATGTTCATGTTTTTTGTTAAAGGCGCATTTTTTTATGTATTCAACAGACCTAATGTTTATTTTATGATATCTTCCACTGTATTTCTTACCCTTAATAAGAATTTTAGATCACCCCTTTCATTTTCTTTCCTTCCCTGGGTTAATAAGAAGAGATTATTTGTTGAGTTTTCAAGGATGCAGTTTATTAGCTTTTATTATGTATCTTTTTTTGTTTCATTTCAAAATATAAAATGGGTTCCATGTATGTATCTAGTTTCTTCAAGACTACTAAACTGGTCGGTCCTTCGGGATGCTTATTCCTTGTTTATATACCAATGTAATCAAATAAGGCATCAGATTCGAGCAACTAGGGTCGAGTCCTTACATCATGTCCTTAAAGCTATTCATCAGTTTTTTAAGGATGGTTCATGAGGTTTCTAAATATGTGTCAAAATTAGAGGTTAAATGCTTCGAGGTGATACATTTTTTTGTGGAACATAAAGACTAATATTTACACAATGTGAAAGTGTTTCATGCCTTGTAAATTCATTACGAAACATGGCTTTGTAAATAGTAGGGCCTTGGGTTTCATCAAACCCTATAGCCTTCCTCTTTAATTCCAGGTGATCAGTGGTGCTTCCTTCATGTATTTTGGGGTTCCTTTGATAGTGATCAATTATAGTCCTTCCATCTTCGTTTTTTGGTGATCTGAGGTATGTTGTACCTCTTCTATTTTAGTTTTCTGATATGGTTCATCCCACATATTCTTTCCATGCGATGGATATTTTTCTTCATGTTTCTTATGGAGTTTTTCTTGGTTGTTTTTTGGTACAGTTTTACACCAGCATCCTTAGAGGGATGTAATTTCATAGAGGTGAGGTGATTGGGACATGTGATGTTATTCTATTCTCATGAAAAGAATGTTGATACCTTTTAGGTAGGGTATTATTTTATTTTACTATTTATTTATGTGACATCATAAATTTATAATGGTTTGTCCCTTTGTATGGAAGTGAAATAAACATAATAATTATTGAACCAGATTAACAATGTGTTAGATGGTGATCACTTGTTGATTTTGTTTCTTTATACAGCGATGATGACTTTCCTATGGATTCTCAAGATAGTGTTATATATATGTTATTCTTACTATCATGTCTTGTGATTTAATCAATTAATGGGGTTTTCTTGATGAAAAATGGTAAATCACATCAATATGGAATTAATTGATAAATAAATATATTAAGGATAATTAATTAAGAGGTATGTTTAGATCTATTGTTTCCTATAATTTGATGATAATAAAATTGATGCAATGCACATGATTAATTAAATCAGATCTTCCAATTAAATTAATAAAGAATGTGAATCATGAAAATTATTTTTGATGATAATAATAAAAAGGCATGACAAAGAAAATGGTTTTAATATTAAGACCTTGTTTAACTTTTTATAGCTTCTTATATATTGATTCCTTTGTTTTCCTATAGTTGAAACCTATGAATAATGAATTGGTTAATTCAAGATGGAATAAAAACCAGTTTTTTATAAATATAATTTCTAGGGAATGAGTTTCCTATCTATATGATAAGGCTATGTGCCTTGAGTTTGGAGTCATGAGATCTCGTTTAAGTGTTAAGGTCAGATGCCTTATTTTAGGGCTAGATTTACCTTTTTTTTATTAAAACCTTATGATGGGATCTAGATGTGTCCTTCATTATACGATGTGATATGGGTAAGGGAGGCCTATAAGTGATAAGAGTCTGGGATGGCTAATACTAGGATGGGTTAACCTAGGATAGTTGATGTGATATGAGGCAGGGAGGCCTGGATGATGTGGAAATAGTTGATACCTATGATGGTAAGATGCATTGGGATATGCATATTGGTGTTGGGGACGGAACTAGAGATGATAGAATGTTTTGAAGCTGATCTTACCAGTTAATGTGATACTGAGAATTAGAATTCTCTCTTATGAAATTTTTAATGGCTAATGGTTGAGTTGTTTATTTTATATGCTTTCTGTTCCCCGTTTCTTGAGGCATATGGGTGATCTTGGTTTCATGTAACCTATTGGTGGAAGCTTATAATTGTTTTCCTAGAGTACCTGGATTATGGAATGATTCTAATAATGATTGAATAATTCATAACCCATGGGTTTGGTAATGATAGAATGAAAATGATGAAAATATTTTAATCTTGAGAAAATGTGGACTCTGTTTGGATAATTCCTAGAGGGGGTGGACTTCACTCTGATGATTAATTTAATTTAATGTGGAATACTTTTAATGTTTAGTTGAATTATTAATAAATAAATTAATGGAAGGGGTGATAAAAAAGGAAAGAAGTAATTAATATATCTCTTTATAATTCTTTTTTACTTATAAGATATCTGATCTTAGCAATGGTGGGTAGGAGTCTGATCGATGTTAGCTATAGTTGATTCTAAGATTAGGTTATGCCCATAGTTTGGTTTTGATCTATATTATATCATGTATATTATGTGATTTTTTATGCTACCCCGCCCATATCAGTTTGGGTGACTAACACTTAGTGGACTCTGGGAGGGTGTTTTCCCTAGCATCTCGGTGAGGGGATGGATGGTTCTCTACCCCCTATAGCCCTGCTCTCTTCTCTTTGCAGTCACTTGTGTTGGTGTATGGGGTGGTTAGTTTTCCCATATATTGTTTTATAGGGATGTTGTGGATTGTGTTTATTTCACACACATGTATCTTCAGATATAGTATCAAAAGGATTATTATAAGTATGATGTGTATAGGTTGTGATGTCTTGAGGTATAATACATAATGTATGATACATTCCATATAGGTTGTAATGTATCTAGGAAACTACTTGGTTAATATATACGGTGATGTGATATAGGATGATGTGATGATGTGATGCATGAGGAGCATGTCATGATTCCTTTCCCAGGTGTCTTTTTGTGAGTTTATTTTGGATGTAGATGGCTTAGAATGCGCGACATTGGGTTAGAATGGAAAACTAGTGGGGAAGAAAGAGCGGGGTACCCTTGATGTTTCATTACTATATTATATGATCTCTTGTATGTGATACTTGGTGAGAGTTAGCCATGGTGAGGCTATGAACATAGTATACCTGTTTAGGAGGTGAGTTAGTTTCTCTATTATTCACTCTGATTTAGCATGATTTCTTTATATTTTGCTGGAAAGTATCGAGGGAGGATCCTACTAAGTATACTATTATCATCACCCTACGTATATAAAAATAATTTTTCAGATCATCTAGAGTAGGTTAGAGATCAAGTAGGATATTACTAGCTTTTGGTTTTACAGGATTTGTTTTGTCATTGTGGTTGCTACCATATTTTCCTTTTAGTACTTGTTTTTTATTTTTAGTTTTTATAGTATTTTATAGAATTTCATATTTTCACTTGAGATTTATTTATGTGTGTGAGTGTATCTTTATGAGTGTGTGTGAGTGTGTGAGTAATTGTTGATTGGTGTATTCGTATTATCTCTCTCTTCCACATGTTCTCTTAGAGGGTAATTCCTCCCATATGCATGTTATCATACCCTCGGTTCTAGTCTCCAACCTAAGGCCTAATGGTGGGAGGACTTTGATAGTTACCATATCCCTTATCTCATTATCAACCCATGAGGTGTACACTTTAGGGGGTGTCATGATAGTTTATGTGTATATGTGTGTTTGTGTATCTGTATCTGTATCTTTATGTGTATGTGTATGTGTATGTGTATGTGTATGTGTATGTGTATGTGTATGTGTATGTGTATGTGTATGTGTATGTGTATGTGTATGTGTATGTGTATGTGTATGTGTATGTGTATGTGTATGTGTATGTGTATGTGTATGTGTATGTGTATGTGTATCTGTATCTGTATGTGTATGTGTATCTCTATGTGTATGTGTATGTGTATGTGTATGTGTATCTGTATGTGTATGTCTATGTATATGTGTATGTGTATGTGTATGTGTATGTGTATGTGTATGTGTATGTGTATGTGTATGTGTATGTGTATGTGTATGTGTATGTGTATGTGTATGTTTATGTTTATGTGTATGTGTATGTGTGTGTGTATGTGTATGTGTATGTGTATGTGTATGTGTATGTGTATGTGTATGTGTATGTGTATGTGTATGTGTATGTGTATGTGTATGTGTATGTGTATGTGTATGTGTATGTGTCTGTGTATGTTTATGTGTCTGTGTATGTGTATGTGTATGTGTATGTGTGTGTGTATGTGTATGTGTATGTGTATGTGTATGTGTATGTGTATGTGTATGTGTATGTGTATGTGTATGTGTATGTGTATGTGTGTGTGTATGTGTATGTGTCTGTGTCTGTGTATGTGTATGTGTATGTGCATGTGTATGTGCATGTGTATGTGTATCTGTATGTGTATGTGTCTGTGTATGTGTATGTGTATGTGTCTGTGTGTGTGTATGTGTATGTGTATGTGTATGTGTATGTGTATGTGTCTGTGTATGTGTATGTGTCTGTGTATGTGTCTGTGTATGTGTATGTGTATGTGTATGTGTCTGTGTATGTGTATGTGTATGTGTATGTGTATGTGTATGTGTATGTGTATGTGTCTGTGTGTGTGTATGTGTTTGTGTATGTGTATGTGCATGTGTATCTGTATGTGTCTGTGTATGTGTCTATGTATGTGTCTGTGTATGTGTATGTGTATGTGTATGTGTATGTGTACGTGTATGTGTATGGGTATGTGTATGTGTATGGGTATGTGTATGTGTATGTGTATGGGTATGTGTATGCGTATGCGTATGTGTATGTGTTTGTGTACGTGTACGTGTATGTGTATGTGTATGCGTATGTGTATGTGTATGTGTATGTGTATGTGTATGTGTATGTGTATGTGTATGTGTATGTGTATGTGTGTGCATATGTGTATGTGTGTGTGTGTGTGTGTGTTTATGTGTGTGTTTATGTGTGTGTGTCTCTATGTATGTTTATGTGTTTTTGTATGTGTGTGGGCATTTAAGTGTGTATGTATGTATGTATGTGTATGTTTATATGTATGTGTATGTTTGTATATATGTATGTTCTGGTATGTTAATCTATATGTGTATGTAGATATGTGTTTGTGTGTGTGTGTGTGTGTGTCTGTATGAGCATGTATATGTGTATGTGTATGTGTATAGTTCAATATAGATAGGTTTGTCTTGGTTCACCAATATATCACACAAAAATAAATAAAAAGTATTTATACATTTATGCAAATAATAACATTTTTTATTATAATTAAAAAATTAATATAGTTTATAATTAATTATATTGTTTATATAAAATCAATAGAATACATACATCTATATAATTAATTAATAACAATAATATATCTATATATTAGAAATTATATATCTATATAAATATATATATTAAAATTCTTACTTTTGATTTTATAATTTTATAATTAATAATATATTGTTAGAACATTTATAAATAATATTAATTTTTATACATTTATTACTGGAATATTTTAAAAAAAATTATTCATTTATATAAATAATAATATTTTTAATTATAATTAAAAATATTAAATGTAGTTAATAATTAATTATATTTATTCATTTTTAATATTTATTAATTTTATTATAAATTTATTTTTAATATATAATTTATTATGATATCAATACATTTATTCGTAATATTCATTATAATGTAAATACATTTATTAATAAAACATCTATTATAATATTAATCCATTTATTATAATATTAATACATTTACTATAATATCATGATATTAATACATTTGTTAATATATTTATATATGAATTTAGTATAGGGGATTACAAACCACAAATACCCATGTAGCCAGGAACCCTAGCGGGTATAGTGTCACGTCATGCTATTATATTCATGTATGACCATCTACTTGTTTTTTCTCCCTTTGCATGTTGATCTCTTGTTGTTCTTATTTTTTTCTTAGACTTTAAGGTGTTAGGGGATTATGCTTGAGTGTTGGTGTAAGTGTGGACCTGAGCTTGTAACTAGAAAAGCTATATGAGGTCCATCAGCTTGTCAATGAGGGCCACTAGAAAGATGGTGGACTAACCTTGGCTAACCCAGTCTGCTGGAAGCCCACCAGCTAGTCGGTGACCAACCACCATCAATCCAATAGAAGTTCTAGATTTCAAGCATTCTTCCAACTACCTTTTTCAAGCTAAATTGTTACTAACAGACAACTAGAGGTCCACCGACCATCACGTGGGAAATCATAGGATCACTAGTGATAGTGATGGGGGAAAGAATTGTAAGGTTAATGTCATGTTTTTTCCCCAAGGCTCCCATTTTTTCCTTCCTCCCCCATTGACTATAAATTGATATGTACAATTCTTGGAGCCCTCTTTGAGCATTCTTGGAACTTCCAAACACAATTCTTGGATGATCAAATCATCATTCATCTTGGTGGTTTCTGATTGGTGAGTCTTACCTTTTTTTGTAGGTTACTGGTGCAGCAAAAGTGTGGTTGGGCCAACACCCAACTTTAATTTTTACCATGATCAAAGATTATTCCGAGATCAATACGATGATGAATTCCAATCTCCATGGAATAGAATCAAAGATTTAGATAAAGAAGGAAGAGTCTCGAAACCTTTAGAGAGGATAATGCACATCATATTTATAATTAATTTCATAAAGAAAAGAATACATGGATCTTCGGTATTTTCTTCGTTAATGATGTTGATCATCCAGAATGACCCTTCCAAATTATCTCTTTGCACTTGTGGGGATCCAAACTAGAATTCCTCTAGAGGTGATCCACATGTGTGCTGATGGCCTTTGATCGAGACAACTCGTTCTCCGGGTGCTAGCACGGCAAAGCGAGTGTCATGTGTTGGTCGTTCTTGATCGCTTGTTTTGGGCCATGAATAATGTCTCTCATTCTTGAGAGGGGTGGGTAGAGGATTAAAGAGAGAAATTTTTTAGCTCAACAATTATCAATTCACCGGGTGTGCGATTTGGTACATGGCATAATAGATGTACGTGTCTATTTATTGACATGGGGATTCGGTTACAATATTAAATTGTGTAACAACAATCAAATGCATTCATAACCTGAGATAAAACCCATGATATTAATAATAATACCTCGTCATTGTTTATGGTGCGCCAAATTTCACAAAACGGAATTATAAATAAAATTTTGTGTCACAAAATAATAGCAGCATTATTTTAATTTATGCCAACTAGTTAAATAATTATTTGTCATCTTGCAAATAATTATTTTACTATTGGACCTAGCTTGCTCCGCTCGAAATCCACTTCCATTTATTTAACACATGAATAAATAAATAAATAATTTATTCTCTTAAATAAATATTTTATTTACAAAATAGTAAATAAATATTTATTAAATGTTCAATAAAGTAAATAAATACATTTTACCCATAATCTGGTGAATAAATATTTATTTAATTTATGAAATCAATTTAACGTGAATGAAATTATTCCACTATCTTGGGAATGATATTTATTAATTAAATTCAAATAAAATTTAACTAAGACCACAAGAAACACTTAGTGTATGACCCTCTAGGATTTGTTCTCATTGGCATTAAGCGGGATTGCCTAAAGTCCAAGAGTATTGTCTAGTAATGGTTCAAGGAACCCAAGAGAAAGAACATAAAGTCACAACAATGACATCCACATATTAGCGATCACTATGTAATATAATCCCTTTGTCTCAATATCTCATCAAGAAGGTTTCATGATTGTATCATTGACTTTTATGCTTGATATGTCATTCTTTGACTGCCTAAAATAAACTCATCATTACACCATGGCCATGGAATTTCGCATGATAGTTCTATTTCAATCAAAGGGATGAGATATCAAATTCCATAAATGGAAGGGACAAATCATTCCACGACTTATCGATTAATAACATGCCACTCATGACGTACACAATGTACCATACTTCCTGCCAACTGTCTGTGTGATGGTTTTCATTAGTAAATCAATGTGCATGAGTCTTGACACATATTAATGATAATATTAAAGTCTAACTATCATTACACATGATCGTAGATAGAAATATCTGATGAAACCAAAACATGCGGAATTCCTACTGGTGGGTCTATTCTCATAATCTCATGTCTTGGATATTACCAAGTGTGAACTTCATGAGACGAAGTCTCATCTTCTTACTAGTACTTGCACCTAAAGTTCTGCATGCTATATGTCCCATCAAAGTATGTCATCCAACCATAGAACTAATTTAAGAATATTGATATAGAATTTTAAGGTTCTCATCATAGCAAGAAAATTCCATGACCTTATCAATGCAACAAATACTCTAGGACATTATTACATCATATTCATGAAGAACAATGAACAATATGTAATAATATATTTAATATTTAAATTCATTAAATATACATGTAATAAAAGTACAACTAGTTGGTTCTAGGAAACCAACTCTTAAAAACTCCCAATTGGACTAGATCTAACAGCCTATGACTTTCAGTCTGCTGGACCTCACATGATGATCATGTTCCCACTGAGTCAAGGCTTTAGTAAAGGAGTCTGCCACATTGTATTTTTTGGAAATAATGCTCACTGAAACGTCACCTCTCTGAGAAAAATCCCTCAATAGATTATACTTTCGAATTAAGTGCTTCGTCCACTGATGTGACCTTGTATTATTTTTGCGAGAGCCACCGTTGCACTATTATCAAAGTATAGTGTGATTGGATATTTACTGCAAGTTATCACATCCAACTCCTAGATGAAGCATCACATCCAAATAGCTTCTTTATTTTCCTCAGAAGCTATGATATACTCAGATTCTACTGTAGAATTTGTGGCTATACTCTGATTTGAGATCTTCCATCTCACTCCACCTCCATTTAAAGTGAAGATGTATCATGTTTTCAAATTATTGTCATCTTGGTCAGTTTGGAAACTAGAATTTTCATATACTCTGATGACTAGTTCCCCATCTCCTCCATAAACCAGGAACATATCCTTAGTAGACCTAAAATACATTAGGATAGTCTTGACTATCATCCAATGGAAGTCAACTGGGTCATCTTGATATCTGCCTACTGCACTCAATGCGTAGGTGACATCCAGCCTAGTACGTAGCATGACATACATGACTAAGCCAATCACTGACGTGTATAGAGTCCTTTCCATTATCCTTCTTTCCTCAAGTTTCTTAGGACACATTTTCTTAGAAAGATGAATACCATGTGACGCTGGAAACAATCCCCTCTTGGATTGTTTCAAACTAAATCACTCCAATATCTTATCAATGTATGTACTTTGACATGGGCCCAACAATCTCTTGGATCTATCATTATGGATCTTGATCCCAAGAATATATGTTGTCTCGCCCAAGTCCATCATAGAGAAGCATTGATTCAATCATGCCTTAATATAATGTAAGACCGGTATCTCATTTCCAATAAGTAATATGTCATCAACATATACAATTAGTAAAATGACTACACTCCCATGAAACTTTTTGTAGACACAAGTCTCACATTCGTTCTTGATAAAACCAAATTTTGTTATGGATTCATCAAAATGAATGTTCCATGACCTGGATGCTTACTTTAATTCATAAATGGATTTATGCAACTGTATACCTTATCGATATCCTTTGGAGTCATAAATCTTTCAGGTTGTGTCATGTAGACATCTTCCTGAATGTTCCCATTAAGGAAGACTGTTTTGACATCCATTTTCCAAATCTCATAGTCCTGGTAAGTGGCAATGGCCAATAAAATTATAATGGATTTCACCATTTCAACTGGTGAAAAGGTTTCATCATATTCAATGCCTTGACGTTGTTTGAACCATTTTGCAACCAGTCGTGCCTTATAGGTATTGAATTGTCCTTCCATGTCTAGTTTCTTCTTAAATACCCATTTGCATCCAATAGGTTTTACATCAACAGGAGAATCTACCAAAATCCAGACATGGTTTTAGTAAATGGAATCCATTTCAGAATTCAAGGATTCTTACCAGTTGGCAATATCTGTTCCACTTAATTCTTCCTTATAGGTTCGAGGATCATTGTTATTAACTAATAATGATTCACCATCCTCAGTAATTAGAAAACAGTACTATTCCAGTTCTCTAACCTCTCTTGTACCCCTACATAGTCCTTGTGTATTTGGAACAGTTCTTTCTTCCACAAGGATTTATGGAATCTTCTCTTGTACCAACTCTTGTGTACCTTGAGCCTCAACTTCATTGAAGTCTATCTCGTTCCCACTATCTCTTTTGGAGATGTTCTCCCTCTCAAGTAATATGGTGTGTCTTTCCACTATATCCTTTTCATATGAGGGGTTATATATATAATATCTCCTTGTTTACTTGGGGTATCCTATAAAGGTACACATTGTGCCTCAAAGTGAAAGTTTGATACCTGAAGAGGCCTTAACAAACACATCACTTCCCCACACATGTAAATTCGATAACATGGATTTCTTTCAACTCCAAAACTCATATGGAATAACATTTATCGATTTAGTTGGTATTTGGTTTAGTATGTGTGTTGTTGTTTGCAATTCATATCCCCAAAAGAATAATGAAAGACTCGTATGACTCATCATTGATCTCACCATGTCCAACAGGGTTTGGTTCGTCCTTTTGATCACACCATTCCCCTAGGGCGTATAACGAGGAGTGAGTTGTGATAGGATCCCAAAATCTCATAAGTAATCAATGAAGTCTTGATTAAGATATACTCCACTTCGATCTGAGTATATTTTCTTAATATTCTTACCAAGATGGTTCTCAACTTCATTCTTGTATTCTTAAAACTTATCAAAATAATCTGACTTATACCTCATTAAGTAGATATATCCATATCTACTAAAATCATCTTTAAAAGTTATAACATATTAGTACCCTCCCCTTGCTTCAACTGGAAATGGTTCACAAAAATTGGTATGAACCAATTCAAGAAGTTCTTTAGCCCTTTCACCTTTCCCACTAAATGGGGATTTGGTCAATTTGCCTTGTAAACATGCATGACATACGCCAAGTGGTTTTAGTTCGAAAGAGTCTAAATATCCATCTTGATGTAACTTTGTTATGCATTTATCATTTAAATGACCTATTCATTGATGCCATAGATGGGTGTGTTATGAGTCATGTGAAGTATCTTTGTTATTGATTACCATTACTTGGTTTGTGTAATCAAAAACGTAAAGACTATTATATAAATGTTCCCTACAAAAATAAATTCTAACTTTGTAAAAGAAGAAGAATTTATTTAAAAACATGAAAACAAATCCATCTGTATCTAATATGGATACAGAAATAATGTTTTTAGTAACATACGACACATAATAACAACCCTTTAACACCAAGATTATTCTAGTTGGCAACGTGAGGTGGTAGTCCGTGATAGCTACAGCAGTAGGTCTGGCTCCATTGGATACTCACAGATCTCCTCCACTTGGTCAATCTTCTTAAATATACTTGGTTCCTGTATTTGGATACATATGTGAGAACCACAATCTATATCTAATACTCAATTTGTAGAAACAGATAGATTTCATTCGATAACAAATGCACTTGAATCTTCCCCTTGCATCTTAGGCTGGGTGCAGTTCTTCTTCCAATGTCCTTTATTACCACATGCTAAACAAATAGCCTCCTATTACCTTTCCTCACCTTTGATCTTCCTTTTCTTGTATGGTCGTTATGAAACTTTGGGCTTAAAACGCTTCGCCTTCTCTTTCCTTTTATTCACCATAAGGACATAAGGCTTTTCACGCTTCATATATTTGTCCACTTGGTGAATGAGGATAATAAGATTAGATATAGACTTCTCAATGTTGTTCATGTTGAAATTGAAAACAAAGTTGGAGAAGCTCTGAGGGAGTGATGTGAAAATGAGACCGGTGCCCAGTTCTTCGGGGAGTTTAAACCCTAGAACCTTCAGGTGCTCATTGTAGCCAATGAACTTGACTGTATTAGACCCATCTGGGGCACCCTCTCCAAGCTTACTCTGAAAGAGTGCCTTGGAGATCTTAAACCTTTCCCATATTTATCACTCATGGTAAAGATCATGGAGGTGCTCGAACATGCTATAAGCATCCATGTTTTCATGAGACTTCATGAGCTCACTAGATATTGATGATAGCATCAAACATTGAACTTCAACTGTGTCGTTCATATGGTTCACATAGACTAGGAAATCCTCATCACTCGCCTCTTTAGCAGGTGGATCAGGTATTGTGGACTCCAACATGAAAGACTTTCATTCATGGCATATGATAACCCAGAGGTGTCTAAATCATTCCTAGAAGTTACTACCAGTGAGGATGTTTTCATTATCCAGAATTGATCACAGGGATAGTTTGGTTGATGATATTTTCATTTTTATTATACAATTAAAAGAGAATATCATTAGTAATTTCTTGATTACCTTTTTATATGAAATAATAAATTAGTTTTATTAAGTCTCCCACTATATTATCAAGTCCTAATGGCCCTCACCATTGAACCTGGAATTTCCAGTTTTCATGACATACTAGTGGAAAGGATCCATATTTCCCTTCGCATAACCCCCAAAAGGGTTGGTCAAGCTATTTGAAGGTATTTAGGTAGAAAGGTCTTTTCCAATTGCAGGCTTGTAGTTCCTTGATCTGTTGAGTGGACTCCCCAATCCTGAAATCCTGACATTGGATTTCCTCAAATCTTTCCTCTAATATTACACCAAGTCTTGCAAGGGATACTCATGTTGATGTAATATGGTTATGTCAACCCAAACCCTTTCATAATGGATTCCTATATAAAAGTAAGTGTCCCAACAAGGGTTGGTTAAACACATAGTTTTATTTTGTTTTTCCATTAATCAAGTAACGAAAGGCTTGGTCTGACTTAATATTTTATTTGAGGGATTTATCTCTTATGCATGATTTGATTATTATCATTATCACATGCTTGTTAATTTTAAGTGGAACTTACTTAAGTGATTAAACTTGTCTTAATAATATTTACACATAAGTCCTGGTTTATTTTAGTTCCATATTGCATGATTGTTTAATTCATTAATTATGTGATCACGAAAACACATCCATAATGATAAACCATGAAACTGACAGAAATAAAATAAATGAAATGGTATGATCTTGAGATTTTCTAACGTTTAGTTTATCTATTGGTTTATAAACTAACCCTAACCTAGGGGAGAAACATCTTGAACCTTTTTGGTTTGTGTTTACAACTTTCCACCTATCCACCACTGTATCTTCTAGGATTGCTTTCATCTTGGCTCCAGCTTGAACTACCTCTACTAGATTTGGAGTTCCATCCATTAAATATGATTTTAAACTCACACATAGGTGATGGGTAAAATGGGTTTTACATAAAATAATCCTGGGAACAGAGGCCCTATATATTAATGAGGATAAGTCTTTCATGCTGAAAAATTTAATTTAAATAAATAAATTAAAAGAAACAATCCACATAAAAAGGTCCTGGTCTAGTTCATGGTCATGCATACATGAAAAAATATTTACACATAAATAAAACTAGCATTCAATTATTTAATCGTTCTTGTCTAAGATAAATAACCATTGAATCAATTAATTATCATCTTTAATTAATCAATCATGTTATCTTCAACCCTTTTCTTAATTACCTTGATATTCTCATCCATCGTCATTTTAAACAAATAAATTCATTTAAAATTATCTTCATACATAACTTGTGCCTTAGAGGCAACCCAGTAAATTCTTGTTCATTACTAACCAATGAGTATAAATTAACATTATTCAGATGGTAAATTAAACACATATATATAGAACACCTATCACGTGTTGTGCCTTAACTTTATGCATGCACCATGGTACATGTCTCAAGGGTTTGTATAATATAATAATAAATTTTAATAAATCTGCATAATTCAGATGAGTACCCAGTGTGTAGTTCCAACAAAACGACATGTACTATTGTTCACCATCCATCCAAAGTACACACCCAGGGATATGGAACATGAGTGTACTTCAAAAATATTTTGAGTACACGGTGTGTCCAATGTGCCACATACCGTTTAGTATCTGCATTACATAGTCTCCATCCAGGAAAGTCGTGTATGAGGTACACAACCTAACCCTAACCTAAATGGACTACACGTCATGTCCAGTGGGCCACATGGCATGTAATCTAGAAAATGTGTGCCACTTATTTCTTGTCAACACACATAGTTATTAAGACATAAAAAACTCCAATGACATGGATTGGCATGGAAGACCAAACCTGGTTCATTGAACTTTGACTACACGGTGTGTACTGCCGAATACACGCCGTGTGTTCTGGTGTTGTATGACCAGGAACCTTTGTCACCTCCATAAGAGATCCTCTATTTTATTTCAATCAAAATTTTAAAAAATATTGTTTTTGTAAGGTGAATGAGAAACGAAAGAGGAGAATCAGATCTCAAGAATCATATTTTCAGAATAATTAACTTGAATTGAAACAACTAATTTATTAAATGCGTAAATCATCAATGAAATGTTTAATTAATTATAAACTATGATTTAACCACTCTAATACCACTTGTAGGTTCTTGTCACAATAGAACTGTGGTTGGGCCAACACCCAACTTTAATTTTTACCACGATCCATGTTTATTATGGGATCAATACAATGATGAACAACAGTCCCCAGATAATAGAATCAATGATTTAGATAAAGAAAGAAGAGGCCTGAAACCTTTAGAGAATATCTTGCAAATAATGTTTATAATTAATTTAATTAATTTAATAAAGAAATGAATGCATGGATCTTCATTATTTTCTTCATTGATGATGTTTATCATCTGAAATAACCATTTCGAATTATCTCATTATGCTTGCAAGGATCCAAACTAGAATCCCTCTAGCGGTGATCCACATGTGCTCTGACGACTTTCGATCGACACCACTCGTTCTCTAGGTTCTAGCATGACAAAGAGAGTGTCTTTTGTAGCTTGTTATTGATCGCCTGTTCTTCATCCTTGAAGAACATCTCTCATTCTTGAGAGGGGAGGGAATGGGATTTGAGAGAGAAATTGTTTAGCTAAACAATTCTCAATTCACCAGGTGTGTGGTTCGGTACATGGAACAATAGATTTATGTGTCTATTTATTGACATGGGGATTTAGTTACAATATTTAATTGTGTAACAGCAATTAAATACCTTCATAACCTTAGAGAAAACTCATTCTATTAATAATAATATTGGGTCATTATTTATAGGGCGCCAACTTGCACAAAACGAAATTATAAATAAAATTATGCATCACAAAAAAATAGTATTGTTATTTTAATTTGTACCAACTATTTAAATAAGTATTTATCATCTTGCAAATAATTATTTTACTATCATACCGGGCTTGGTCCGCTCGAACTCCATTTCCATTTATTGAACACCAGAATAAATAAATAAATAAATTTTTCTCTAAAATAAATATTTAATTTACAAAGTAGTAAGTAAATATTTATTAAATGTTTAATAAAATAATAAAATATAGTTTACCCACAATCAAGTGAATAAATATTTATTTAATTTATGTAATTTATGTAATCATTTTAGCTTGAATAAAATTATTCCATTATCTTGAGAATAATATTTATTAATTAAATTCAAATATAATTTAATTGATACAACCAGAAACACTTAGTGTGTGACCCTCTATGATTCTTTCTCATTAGCATTAGGTATGCTTTCCTAAATTCCAAGAGTATTGTCTAGTAACATGTCATGGCACCCAAGAGAAAGAACATAAAGTCTCAACAGCGACATCCACATATGAATGCTCACTATGTAATATAATCCCTTTGTTGCAATATCTCATCAAAAAGGTTTCAAGATAGTTTCATCAACTTTTATGCTTGATATGTCTCTCTTTGACTACCTGAAATAAACTCGTCCTTACACCATGGCTATGGAATTTCACACGATGTTTCTATTTCAATCAAAGGTATGAGATATTAACTTCCATAAATGGAAGGGAAAATCCTTCCTCAACTTATCCATTAATAACATGTCACTCGTGACGCACCCAACGTACCCTACTTCCTACCAACAGTTTGAGTGACGTTTTTGTGTCAGTAAATCAAAGTGCATAGGTCATAACACGTATTAATGATAATATTATAGTCTAAGGATCATTACACACACTTGAAGATAGAAATATCTGATAACACCAAAACATGAGGAATTCCTACTAGTGGGTCTGTTCTTATAATCTCTTGTCTTGGAGATTACCAAGTGCGAACTTCATGAGAGGATGTCTCATCTACTTATGAGTACTCACACTTGATGGTCTGTATGCTATGAGTCTCATTTAAGTGTGTCATCCAGCCGTAGAACTATATTTAAGAATATTGTTATAGCATTTCAAGGTTCTCATCATAGCTGGGAACTTCCATGACCTTATCAATGCAACAAATACTCTAGGACATTATTACATTATAGTCATGCAGAACAATGAATAATATGTAATAAAATGTTTAATATTTAAATACATTAAATATCCATGTAAACAAAGTACAAACAGTTGGTTCTAGGACACCAACTCTTACAATTTTGGATATAATCTCTCCTCTCATATTATTCCTTATTTTTTTTCAACCATGAAAAGCTTGTAAATTGTAAAATAACGAAACTTGATTAGTGTTTATGGTTTCTAAGACTCTTTCTTGACTCCTCCTTTTTAGTTGGTGGATCCCCTTTCCAATTTTTGACATTTTGATAATTGAGGTTAGTGGTTTTATATGATTTCAAATTAAATAAAACCCTTATTTTTTCTTATTTTAAAATTAGTTTCTAAAATTAATTTTAGTGTAGGAATAATGATCTCTTGAAAATGGATTTTGAATGGAATGGTAAATGATAAAATCTGCTTTAACAATTAATCTTGAATCATAGTGCATGATCATGAAAATAAAAATGTTTTTCAGTTAAAATGATTACTTTGAAGAGCTTTTTTATCTTGGTATTGAAATTTAGAGAGAATGTCACATTGATATATCCTTGAAAATGATATATTTTCAATGAAATGGGTTTTGGAAAACCATTGATGATATTTTCTTTAAATTGATTTGACATGGATTATGAAATCCTCATTCTAGGATTCTTGTGACATGATTGATGAGACTAATGAATGATATTTTAGATCCCAAGATTAAAATTTTAATTTAATCCCATGGGATTAAATATTTTTGGAGTTTAGTCCAGGATAAGAACACTAAGAATATTTAGCACCACCTTGCAATAGAATTGATGAAGATAAAGTTAACTAATCATTAATGAGGTATGGAGACACTTTTAGTAGTGGACTCTTACCCCTTGGGCCCATAATCCCATGATTATGTGCACATCGGTAGCCATGATCACTGAGAGGTGTGAGGATCCTTGATCCTTGACCTAAATTACCTAGAAACTCTAATACAAAGGTTCTAGAATTCTTAAAAATAGCACTCAAATGTTATTCTAGGAATTGTTTTTTAAATGAGTTCCTGCAAAATATATTTTTTATAATGTTTTGGATATCCCTATTTTAATAAATACTTATGAAATGTTTTAAATCCATTTTTTGATATAAACAAGGAAAATGATAATTGTGCATTTTTTTTAGAATTATATATATTTGTTTTTCTTGGTATGGACGGCTCATAAAACACTTAGTGGGATTCTACTATGATTTTTTTATTACACCCTACAAATACCTTTTAGAATATGTTGAACGTATTGTTTTAGGTTTATTTAAAGGTAAGGAACCACTTTTAGGTGATGGTTATCCATGATATATGGACATGGGACATTTTTGGTAACATGTAGGGTGATCATGTCACGACCCGTCCCCAGGGCCCGTGTCGTGACTACCCCAAGCCTGCCTTCCATAGGCCAGGGGCTGGAGACTAGCACCAAAGGCGTAAATCCCAAAAGAAAGGGAAGGAATTGCCTTTATAAAGTAGAAAAACACAATAGAGTATGCAAGTGAAGTAAGAACTAAGTAAAACTGAGTACAAAAGTTAGTGATGAAAAGTAAATGGGCTAGTCTACAAACCCAACTAAAAGTACAGTACAACTGAAAAGAAAGTACAGCAGCGGCAAAGTAAAACAACAACACCGAGTCATCCTCCAAAAATACCACCTGAAGGGTGGGTACAGATAATCTCCTTAGCTCCTTAGGTCCGGCCGTCCGCTCCGTGTACGTCCCGCCAAGTGGACCACCTCTGGGTACCGTCCTTCTCCACAAGCCTCCACCTCGATCAGTGATGTCCATCGTCTGCATCCAACACAACATAGTGAGGGCATAGCCCGTGCAGTGGTGAGTATACGATACTCAGTAGGGACCCCATACCCCCGAAGGTCTCTCAGAATCCACGAAGGATAAACCAAAAAGGAAAAATAAAATCATGAAGTATCAACCGACTCTACCTAGGTATATTCCCATACATATACCTAAGTCATCAATTATAGTTCGGCTCCAACTCTTGAGCCCAACCACAACTCAGTCCACATAGAGAAACACAACCCAGTCCACACAGGAAAGTACGACCCAGTCCACACAAGAAAGCAAGTCAATCACATCGATGATAATGATTGAAAATCAAGACTCAGCTCAAACAGGTATACATGTTTCATATAGCGATAGAGATGATCAGATGTAGTCACTGATTCATCTAAGCTATCTGACCCACACAGGATACCAGACTAGCTAAGCTGTCGGACCCACACAAGATACAAGACCAGCTACTCTGCCAGACCGACACAGGATACAAGTACAGAGGTCAATACTGTCGGAACCACATAGGATACAGGAATAGTAGTCATCACTGTTGAACCCATGGAGGATCCCAGTGCGGTAGTCGTCGCTATCGAACCCACGGAGGATTCCAGTACAGTAGTCGATGCAGTCGCAGCCCGCTCTAGGGTTCCCACACACAGCATGCTCGATTCCGAGAGGGTCCACTCCTCGAGCAAGAGATTTGATACATCAACTGTCACAAAGTCTAGAGTTGATGTATCCCAATGTTCTATCTCGCCAAAAGAAACCCAACATGACAGATGGTGCGTCAATCGAACGTCCGGTCTGAGAGTTATTGGTTTTTCCGTTCCAGGGGCCCAGTTGGTTTTTAAGCTAAAACCAACCCGAACATACTCCAGATATGTCCAAACCTCAAGTGGAGTGTGCCAAAAGAACCGTCTCAACAAAAGAAATTCAACGCAGTCGACGGCACGTCAATCGGACGTCCAGTCCTTAAGTTATAAGCGTTTTCGCTCCAAGGGCCCGGTTAGTTTCGAGTTCGAACCAACCAGACCATACCCACACATTGAAAAAAACTCAAGTGTAATATTCCTAAATGACCATATCGATCCAAGGATTCCTACGCAACTGAAAGTGCGTCGATCGGAGGTCCGTAGCTCAAGTTATGGGCAAAAGACCGAAAAACAGTCTGAAGTGGGGGTCTGGGCCCGGTCCGACCCGGCCCCACCCCCTGGGTCGGCCCGAACCTGGTCGACCCGACCCGGGTCCGGGTCCGTCTCATTAGGGTGTAGCCCAGCCCAGCTAGGCATGGACCGACCCGGCTGGGCGTGGCCCGGTCCGCATTACCTGCCCCGGCCCGACCGGGGGGGTGGGGGGTGTGCACAGGCTCGACCAGTTGGCTGAGCGGGGGGGCCTGTTTTCCATGGATGCGGCGCCAGGGTGGTGCCGCTGTCCATCCCGGATCTTGCGCGGCCGCAAGATCCTCCTCCCTCGCCGCTGCGGCCGATGCCATAGAGGGCTTCTGCCGGCGGCGTGCCGGGGCGCCGCCGCGGTACTCCGCGGGCCCCCAGAGTCATTATGGTGGTCCGTTTTTGCTCCCGTCTGAGCCTGCGGTCATCTCAGGACCTGAGCTCCACCGTGAAGGCTCCAATTTTCCATTGCGGTCTCGTTTCGTCATCGCCAATCACCCCGCGCATCAAGAAAAAATATAGCGATGGGTCCGGGCTTGTTCGTTAACCCGCACCCACTGCGTTAGAGGTTAAAATTGTCGCCCAACAATTTAAATGCCTAGTATGGGGGTATAATTCTCAAAAAAAAAACAAATATTCCCCTACCTCAACAATTGATGTCGAACGTCGGCATCGCGGGGAAAGGTATCATAGGCGACGTCGGAGTGCACCGAAGAGGAAGTGGCGTCTCCTCTCTTGTTGCGGAGAATAGAATGGGTGGCACATCGTCATTATTTGAGGAACCGGCATTCTTCATCGAAGGAGACGTCGTTCTACGTCGGAGGCTGATGTTCTTACAATAACTCAAGATCTCTCCTGATCTTCCTTCTCACAATGAAAGATCTCCCCAAAACAAAATAATAGGCTCCTCCTATTATTTTATTACACATGCAAAGTAACTTCCCAAAATTCAAATCACCACATTTAATAAACTTGTTGAAAATTAATTAAATGAAGGGAGAGGTAATATCCCCATTAATTAAATGCGTTGGAAAATAATTAATAGGGAGGATTTTCCAAAATTAAAGAGGGGGTTTTAAAGAGTTAGAGGAAAAATTGAATGGTTGGGGATCGTGTGGGCCCCACCTCTCTAACATCCACCCTTGGGTAGTTAGGTGGTTTTGGGTCCCACCCTTAACTACCCATGGGAGAAATTAACCTCCCTAGATATAAAATAAAATTGTACAATAATTTTATTTACTTCTCAAATTACCCCAAAATAAAAACATCAAACCCACATAAAACGCAACTGTGGTAAATGTCCCCTTAAGAAATTATCGGCGCTGCGAGTTTATCAGTGTCCTTGGAATTCAATTCCAGGCACCGATTCAAAATATAGAAAAACCCACTCGTTCGTTCACTGAACGTACTCGAGATAAACATTGGAAATTGATTCTGGGCACACTGGGCCTCGGAATCAAGCACCGTTAGAAGCCATAGACTCGTAGAATTCCAAAGTATTTAAGAAATAAAATTTCCTTGAAATTTCAGGGTCTTTACATTACTCCCACCTTAGAGATTTATGTCCCCATAAAGCTACAACATAAACTAGGGAAACAAATGAGGGTACTGAGCATGCATCTGAGCCTCCCTCTCCCATGTTCTCTCCTGGAGGTTCCCGTGCTGCCAACGAATGTGTACAAGAGGAATCGACCATCCACATAGAACCCGCTCTTATCAATCATTGATCTCCACCGGGACCTTCGCAAAAGTCACCCCTTCATCATTTTACAGCTCCCCGTGTTCGATGATATGCGTAGGTTCGTGCACGTATCTCCTCAGCTAAGATACGTGGAAGAAGTCGTGCACCCGATGCAACTGAGGTGGAAGGGCCAGACGGTAAGCAACCTCACCTACTCTGCTGAGGACCTGAAAAGGACGGATGAAGCGCGGAGATAACTTACCGCCCCTGCCAAATCTCCGCAATCCACACCGAGGTTAGACCCGTAAGAAAATGTGGTCGCCATCCTCGAACTCCAGTGGCCTCTGTCTCCTATCAGCATAGGACTTCTGTCGGCTCTGTGCAGTCCTCATCTGATCCTGGATGATCTGCACCTTCTCTGTCAAAGCTTGAACCATCTCTTGTCCTATGAGTGCTGACTCCCCCGAGTTAGTTTAGCACAGAGGTGATCTGTACGGTCGGTCGTAAAATGCCTCGTAAGGTGACATCCTGATGGTGGATTGGTAGCTATTGTTGTACGCAAACTCCACCAAGGGTTGGTGATCCTCCCAGCTGCGACCAAGGTCAAGGACACATGCACGGAGAATGTCCTTGTGTGCCTGAATGATCCTCTTCGTCTGGCCATCCGTCTGAGGGTGAAAGGTAGTGCTCAGGCGTAGCTGTGTCCCAAAAGCCTCATGTAACAACTTCCAAAGCTGTGAAGTAAAGCACGCGTCTCTATTAGAGACGATAGATGATGGTACACCATGAATTCGTACGATCTCCTGGACATAGAGGAATTTTAGGCTCTCTACTGATCCCTACTCCCTGATCGGTAGGAATTGGTCCGACTTGGTGAGTCGGTCGACAATCACTCATATAGAGTTGTGCCCTCTAGAAGTACATGGAAGCCCCATCACGAAATCCAAGGATATTCCATCCAACATCTATTCTGATACCTCTAAGGGTTGTACCAAGCCTGCTGGTACCTGGTGCTCCACCTTCACTTGCTGACAAGTGAGGCCTCGAGAGACGAACTCTGCTACAACCTTCTTCATACCCGGCCACCAGTGCTATCGTCTGAGGTCCTGATACATCTTCTCTATTCCTAGATGTACAGCTAGAGGGGAAGTGTGGAACTCCCTCAGAACCTCCTCCTGTAGTGAAACTGGTACCATGGTACGTCCCTTGAAGAGGATGTCGTGCTCCTCGCCTTTAGAAAATCCATTGGGTGACAACCCTGAGGATATCTGAGCACGTCGCGCCTCACAGTCAACGTCCCCACATTGTGCCTCTATAACCCGCTGATGTAGTGGAGGAGTGACTCTGAGGGACTGTAGATAGGCTTCCCCATCTCTATCCACGAAGGATATCTGCAAAGCAGCTAACTGCTCTATCGCCTCTCTAAGTAGTTGAATGCCCGATCTCCTGCTGAGAGCATCATCCACAACGTTCCCCTTCCCAGGAGTATAAACTATCTAAAAGTCATAATCCTGGAGGAACACGAGCTATCGTTGCTGTCTCAGGTTCAGTTCCTTCTATGAGAAAATGTACCTGAGACTCTGGTGGTCAGAGTAGAATGTAAAGTGATCACCCATCAGATAGTGCTGCCATATCTTCAGGGTGAAGACCACAACTACTAACTCTAGGTCATGGGTAGTGTAGTTCTGCTCGTGTTGCCTCAACTGCTGTGAACCATAAGCGATCACTACTCACTCCTGCATCAGGGCACACCTGAGTCTGGTCACTGATGCATCGCAGTAAACTAAGTACCCTACACCCTCCTCTGGAAGCCTCTATATGGGCGCACTGGTCAATCTCCGCCTCAACTTCTGAAAGCTCTGCTGACAACTGTCTGACCACATTAAGGGTTTCCCCTTCTTCATCAAATATGTAAGCAGTGCTATAAATCTGGAGAAGTTTGGCACAAATCTCCGATAATACCCCTCCAGACCTAGGAAACTCTGCACCTCTGTCACACTCCTGGGTGGCTCCCAAGCAAGTACTGCCTCGATCTTCATGGGATCCACTGCAACTCCCACCTCTGAGATGAAGTGCCTCATGAAGTGAACCTCTCGAATCCAGAACTGGCACTTCGAGAGCTTACCATAAAGCTGGTGCTCTCGGAGTGTATCCAGTACAACCCGCTAGTGGTAGGAGTTCTCCTCCTCGGTAGTTGAGTAAATCAATATGTCATCAATGAAGACTACGACAAACCGATCAAGGTAAGGTTGGAAGATCCTATTCATGAGACTCATGAACACTGCTGGAGTGTTAGTCACACCGAAGGGCATAACCAAGAACTCGTAGTGGCCATACCGACACCTGAAGTCCGTCTTCTGCACATCCTCGTCTCGAACTCTGAGCTGGTGATAGCCTGACCGGAGGTCTATCTTAGAGAACCATCGTTCTCCCTTGAGCTGATCAAAGAGATCATCAATCCTCGGAAGAGGGTACTTGTTTCTCACGGTCACCTAGTTCAGCTGATGGTATTCAACACACAGTTGCAAGCTCCCATCCGCCTGCTTGGCGAATAGAATCGGTGAAGCCCAGGGTGAAACACTAGGTCGGATGAAACCTTTCCCCTGTAATTCCTCCAACTGTACCCGCAGCTCACGAAGCTCGGTGGGAGCCATCCGATATGCTGGATTAGATATCGGTGATGTATCGGGGTATAGGTCTATGTATAAATCTACCTCCCTGCAAGGAGGTAATCCTGGAACGTCGTCAGGGAAAACGTCTGCATACTGATCCACTGGAACAGGAAAACTCAGATTCCGCACATCAACTGCTCTGAGGATGAGACTAGCCAACTGATCTGTGATCGGCTGCCCTTTCCTCTGCATAAGTCTATCCTGTGTTGCGAAGGTTCCCTTATCGCTGGTGAAGGTGAACCTGGTCCCATCTGTGCGGACATACCGCACCTTGCGCCTAATACAGTTGATATGAGCATGGACTGTAGATAACCATTCCATACCCAAGATGACGTCGTAAGGCCTCGACGCCGCTAAAAGAAGATCCCAATCGAAGCTCTCGCCTCCTAGAGTAATCTCACACTGCCGGCACCAGTGCGTAATCGTCGATTCTTCTCCCGTAGGAGTCTCTAGCCGTAAGGATCGAGCTAACGGCTCCATCGGAATCTCCGAGCTCTGAACAAGGGCAGCGACAATAAAAGAATGACTCACACATGTGTCTATAAGAACTGCAGAAAGGGTGGAGTATAAACAAATAGTACCTCGAATCATCTCAGGTGCGCCGTGGTCGTAAGCCTCCACTGCCTGGAGCTGAGCCTGCCTCTGCCCACCAGCTCCATGTGGTTAGGGTGGACCTCCTGGGGGCGGTGGTGGTAGAGCCTTGAAACGTCGTCCACCACCCGCTGCTTGGCCAGCTCCTCTGCCTCGTCCTCCTGCTCCCTGCAGACCGCCATGGTCAAACCTCTGCCTCTTCCTGGGAGGTCCCTCTAATGTCAGCTTCTCATCTTCATGGCAGTTCGGGCAGTCACGAGCCATGTGGCCCTGCCCGTCGCATGCATAGCACTGTCTGTTCCTCATAAGGTTGGTTCTGTGCCTTGAGCCCCGCACAACCAAACCTGTATCCTGAGGTCGCCCAACTGACGGCCTGGTCTTCTTGGACCCCTGCGACATATGTCTACTACCGACTACAGAAGACTCCGCTATGTGTCGTCCTGCGGTGGGTCTCGCTACTGGTGGCTGCTCGGTGAGAAAACTCTCCACTAAAAGGGCTTGCTCCAGCACCCCTTCCTGCATCGGGATGCTGAGGGGAATCGTCGAAACTCTGATCTCATGCCTCAGTCCCTGCTCAAAGGTCTGGGCCCGGAAAAATGGGTCTCGTACCATGTCCGTGGAGTAGCGCGAGAGGTCAGTAAATCTCGCCAAGTACTGGGCTACTAACATGATGCCCTGCGCAGCTGTAGTAACTCTTGGATGCGCACCACACTGAGGGTGGATGGAAAAAAACTCTGAGCGGAAGAGGCTCTCGAAGTCCGTCCAAAGTAGAGATGCCTCATCATGCACCTGGAGCATTAGGCTCCACCATCTACCTGTTGCTGCGTGTAGGAGACTCGCGGGAAGGATCACCATAAGGTCTGCTGGTGTCCCTACCAATCTGAAGACTCTGACGATAGCCTCCAACTAATCCTCAGCTGCCTGAGGGCCCGACTCTCCATGGAACCTGGGCAGCCTCTGTCTCTAAAACTCATGCAACGCGCTTAGGCAGCGTGCACTCTCCGCCGCTAGGGCTGGTAGCATTGGTCGTTCAGTGGGTAGTGGTACCACTGGTGCCTTCGCTGTAATGGGGCCCTGCACTGAGGCCTCGTCGCTCGCTGGGATTCCATCCCGCACGTAACTAGGAACCCTGGCTGGCTGCCTTCATGGGGCCATCCAGAAAAGAAACAGGTGCGCCATGGTCAAACAGTATACCTGGTGAGCTGACACAAAGTAATCATAAAAAAAACATTTGAAAGGAAACAAACACGCAATCAGTGTTTTCGTGCACTGAGTCGGAAATCATAGGTCAAGGTCCTGGTGTATGGATACGCCAGCCACCGCACCAACACTAGACTCCCTAGACTAAAAACCACACTCAATACTCTTAACACTATTGCTTCACAGAAAGGAAAGATCATAGTCTTGAGTTCTGCGGTAGAACTGACTCCTCTGATACCAATTTGTCACGACCCGTCCTCGGGGCCCATGTCGTGACTACCCCAAGCTTGCCTTTCCTAGGCCAGGGGCAGGCGACTAGAACCAAAGGCATAAATCCAAAAAAAACACTACGAAAAAAAGGCATTTAGCGGCGTTTTTTTTTGTTTCGCGGCGGTTTAAACCGCCGCTAAATCGATTGGCGGCGGTTTTGAAAAACTGCCGCGAAATCGTGCGTCAGGAAACTATTCGCGGCGGTTTTCAAAACCATCACAGAACGTTTCGCAGCGGTTTTTTTATTTTTTTTATTTTTTTTATTTTTTTTATTTTTTTTATTTTTTTTATTTTTGTTATTTTTTTAATTTTAATTTTATATATTTATTTATATATTTATTAATTTATTTATTTATTTATTTATTTTTCATATTTATTTATTTATTTATTTCATATTTTATTTTATTTATTTATTTTTCGTATTTATTTATATATTTATATATTTATGTTTTTATTTTATATATTTATTTTATTTATTTATTTATGTATTTATTTTATATATTTATTTTATATATTTATTTTATTTATTTTATTTATTTATTTATTTATTTATTTATTTATTTATTTTATTTATTTTTCGTATTTATTTATTTATTTATTTATTTTTCATATTTATTTATTTATTTTATTTATTTTTCATATTTATTTATTTATTTTATTTATTTATTTATTTATTTTTCGTATTTATTTTATTTATTTTATTTTGTATTTTTTTTGTATTTTTTTATTTCGTTTTTGTTTTTTATTTTTTTTATTTCGTATTTATTTTATTTATTTATTTTATTTCGTATTTATTTTATTTATTTATTTTATTTCGTATTTATCTATTTATTTTGTATTATTTTATTTACTTTATTTATCCATGCATGCACATCCCATGCACATCCCATGCCCATGCACATGCACATGCACATGCCCATGCACATGCACATGCACATGCATGCCCATGAAATATAATGAAATTCTGCGTTTATTTATTTTTCATATTTATTTATTTATTTATTTCATATTTTATTTTATTTATTTATTTTTCGTATTTATTTATATATTTATATATTTATGTTTTTATTTTATATATTTATTTTATTTATTTATTTATATATTTATTTTATATATTTATTTTATATATTTATTTTATTTATTTTATTTATTTATTTATTTATTTATTTATTTATTTATTTTATTTATTTTTCGTATTTATTTATTTATTTATTTATTTTTCATATTTATTTATTTATTTTATTTATTTTTCATATTTATTTATTTATTTTATTTATTTATTTATTTATTTTTCGTATTTATTTTATTTATTTTATTTTGTATTTTTTTTGTATTTTTTTATTTCGTTTTTGTTTTTTATTTTTTTTATTTCGTATTTATTTTATTTATTTATTTTATTTCGTATTTATTTTATTTATTTATTTTATTTCGTATTTATCTATTTATTTTGTATTATTTTATTTACTTTATTTATCCATGCATGCACATCCCATGCACATCCCATGCCCATGCACATGCACATGCATGCCCATGAAATATAATGAAATTCTGCGTTTGGTGAGATTTGAACCCCTAACCTCTTGCATGTTTTCCAAAGACTTTACCACTCCACCAAACTCGCCATGTGGTTAATAAACAGAATTTAATATACTTATATATATTAATTGAAAAAACAAATAATACATAAATAATAAACAGTCTCACGGTTTTGATTATATGTGCCTCTAGATCTCTTCATGAGCTTCGATTTGACTGGTCGTGGCGCTTCAACGGACGCCCGGATCAAAAGTTATGATCGTTTTAGTGATTTCGGGGTTTCTCGTGTTTTTTTATTTTTTCATTTCATTTCGCAGCGGTTTTACCGAAACCGACACTATTTCGCGGCGGTTTTTTAAAAAACCGCCGCTAATCCTCGAATAAAATTAAAAATAAAATAAAATAAAATAAAATAAAAATAATTTTTTTTGGCATTTCGAGGTGGTTTTTTCGCGGCGGTTTAAAAACCGTCGTGAAAAAACCGCCGCTAAATGGCAGTTTTCTTGTAGTGGAAAGGGAAGACATTGCCTTTATAAAGTAAACAAACACAACAGAGTACGCAAGTGAAGTAAGCACTAAGTAAAACTGAGTACAAACGTTAGTGCTGAAAAGTAAATGGGACAGTATACAAACCCAACTGAAAGTACAGTACAACTAAAAAGAAAGTACAGCAGCAGTAAATTAAACCAGCAACACCGAGTCATCCTCCAAAAATCCCACCTGAAGGGTGGGTACAGATAATCTCATCAGCTCATCGGGTTCGGTCGTCCGCTCCGTGTACGTCCTGCAAAGTGGTCCACTTCCAGGTACCGTTTAGCACCACAAGACTCCACCTCGATCAGTGTTGTCTGTCGTCTGCATCCAACACAACGTAGTGCGGGCATAACTCGTGCAGGGGTGAGTATACGATACTCAGTAGGAACCCTGAGACCCCCGAAGGTCTCTCAGAATCCACGAAGGATAAACCACAAAGGAAAAATACAATCACGAAGTATAAACCGAATCTACTTAGGTATATGCCCATACATATACCTAACTCATCAATTACAATTCGGCTTCAACTCTCGAGCCCAAGCACAACTTAGTCCACATAGGAAAACACAACCCAGTACACACAAGAAAGCAAGTCAATCACATCGATGATAATGATTGAAAATCAAGACTCATCTCACACATGTATACATATTTCGTATAGTGATAGAGATGATCAGATGTAGTCACTGATTCATCTAAGCTGTCGGACCCACACATGATACATGACCAGCTAAGCTGTCAGACCCACATAGGATACAAGACCAGCTACTCTGTCGGACCCACACAGGATACATGTACAGAGGTCAATACTACCAGACGCACACAGGATACAAGAACAATAGTCATCGCCATCGAACCCACGGAGGATCCCAGTACGGTAGTCATCGTTGTTGAACCCACAGAGGATTCCAGTACAGTAGTCCATGCAGTCGCAGCCAGCTCTAGTGTTCCCGCACACAACACACTCGATTCTGGGAGGGTTCTCTCCTCGAGCAAGAGAGTTGATACAAAAACTGACATGAAGTCCATAGTTGATGTATCCCAATGTTCTGTCTTACCAAAAGAAACACAACTCAATAGACGATGCGTCAATCGGACGCCCGGTCTAAGAGTTATTGGCTTTTCCATTCCAGGGGCCCGGTTGGTTTTTAAGCTAAAACCAAACCAACCGTACTCCATCTACATAAAAACATCAAGTGGAGTAAGCCAAAATAACCATCTCAACAAAACTAATTCAACTCATTTGACGGCACGTCAATCAGACGTCTGGTCCTTATGTTATAAGTGTTTCCGCTCCAAGGGCCCGGTTGGTTTCGGGTTCGAACCAACCCGGATGTACCCACACTTTGCCAAAACCTCGGGTGTAATATACCAAAATTATCATCTCGATCCAATGATTCCTACTCAACTGAAGATGCGTCGATCGGAAGTGTGTAGCTCATGTTATGGGCAAAAGACCGAAAAACGGTCCGAAGTGGGGGTCTGGGCCCGGTCCGACCCGGCCCAACCCCCCTGGGTTGGCCCGAACCTGGTCGAACCGACTTGGGTCCGGGTACAACCCGGTAGGGCGTGGCCCGACCCAGTTGGGCATGGCCCGGATGGGCGTGGCCCAGTCTGCGTGACCCACCCTGGCCCGGGGGGGGGGGGGGGGGGTGCGCGGGCGGCGCGGCCCTCGTTTTCCACAGACGCGGCGCTAGGGTGGCATCGCTGGCCATCCCGGATCCCATGCAGATGTGGGATCCTCCTCCCTTGCTATGGCAGGCTTCTTCCAGTGGCGTTCTGGGGTGCCCCCGCCTCAGGCCGCCGGTGCCGCCGCGCCGGTGACCCGCACCGCCGCGGTAATCCGCGAGCCACCGAAGTCATTCCAGTGGTCTGTTTTTTCTCTCGTTTGTGCTTGTGGTCGTCTCAGGACCCAAGATCCACTGCGAAGGATCCGATTTTCTGTTGTGGTCCTATTTCGTCATCGCCAAACACCCCACACATCAAGAACCAAAATAGCGGTATGTCCGGGCTTGTTCGTTAACCCGCACCCACCGCGTTAGAGGTTCAAATCGTCACCCAACAATTTAAACGCCAAGTACGAGGGTATAATTCTCACAAAAGAAAAAAATATACAAATTTTCCCCTACCTAAACAATTGATTTCGAATGTCGGTGTCGCGGGGAAAGGGATCGTAGGTGAAGTTGGAGTGCGCTGAGGAGGAAGTGGCGTCTCCAATCTTGTCACGAAGAATAGAATGGGTGGCGCGTCATCGTTCTTCGAGGAACCGATGTTCTTCATCGAAGGAGACGTCCTTCTATGTCGGAGGCCGACGTTCTTCCAAAAACTCAAGAGCTCTCCTGATCTTCCTTCGCACAATGAAAGCTCTCCCCAAAATAAAATAATAGGCTCCTCCTATTATTTTATTACACATGCAATGTAACTTCCCAAAATTCAAATCACCACATTTAATAAACGTGTTGACAATTAATTAAAGGAAGGGAGAGGGAAGATCAACATTAATTAAACGCATTGGAAAATAATTAATAGGGGGGTTTTCCAAAATTAAAGAGGGGGTTTTAAAGAGTTAGAGGGAAAATTGAATGGTTGGGGATCGTGTGGGCCCCACCTCTTTAACATCCACCCATGGGTAGTTAGGTGGTTGTGGGTCCCACCCTTAACTACCCATGGGAGGAATTAACCACCCTAGATATAAAATAAATTTGTACAACAATTTTATTTACTTCTCAAATAACCCCAAAATAAAAACTTCAAACCCACATAAAACACCACTGCTGTAAATGTCACCTTAAGCAATTACCAGTGCTGCGAGTTCATCGGTGCCCTCGGATTTCAATTCTGGGCACCGGTTCAAAATATAGAAAAACACGCTCATTTGTTCACTGAACGTACCCGAGCTAAAATTCCAAAATTGATTTCGGGCACACCGGGCGTCGGAATCAAGCACTGTCAGAAGCCACAGACTCATAAAATTCCAAAGTATTTGAGAAAAAAAATTCCATAAAATTTCATCCTCTTTACAGATCGACCCATGTGATTCAAAAATATGGGTAGATAGGGATGACTTTGTCTTGATTATTTATTGAAATTGGTTTTCCCCTATTTTTTCTCTATAATTTGTATTTATCATGTTGGTTCTTGATTTTATTTTATTTTATTGAATGGATTTTTAAATACTCAGTTGTGGTGAGATCATTCCCAAAGGTTGTTCGTGTTTCCCAAAAGCTAGAATCCAGTCCTTGGGGATCACTAACACCATTATGAGTATGTTACAAACTGATTCATATTCCTAGTTTGATGGGTGATTTGGGTTAGTCTATTAAAAATTGGTATCAAATCTAGGTTTTTTTTCAATGGTGTGTGATTTTGGGGTATCATGTTAGATAGGAGATATGAATTTTAGAACTTAAGGGGTAATTTGGAAGCGAACGATTATTTATCACTCACTATGAAAATATTTAAGTTATTAAGGGTGGTCAAGAAATGAGTATTTGAGGATATATTCTACCTGATTTTAGTTTTTTCATGTTTATTACTAGTTTGAGTTAAAAAAATCTTTATTCTGATATATTCTATGTTTCTTTTACTTGATGTTGTCTAGTATCATGCCACCTAAAATACTTCAAGTGAGACTTAAGAAATGTGCTACCAATGAAACTCATCAAGAAAACCTTATAGTTGATTGAAATCTCATTGAGGTAGGTGTACTTTCATTCCAAGCTATTGACTAAGGTGATACACCTGATCTTACTCGGGATACTGAGGTAGAACCTCAAAAGGAAAAGAATTGGTATCAAGCCCATGTCTTCATTTACCATAAACCACCATCTTTCTAGAGGACGAACAAGCCTTAAGAGTTGAAATATTGATTAGGAAAAATTGAAAGATTTTTTGAATTCCTAGAGACTATAGATTCCATCAAGGTAAAGTGTGTTGCCTTCAATTTTGAAGGAATGGTTATAAGGTGGTGGGATTCAATGGTTTTTGGAAACAAAACATCAGGGATTTGTGTGGAAATACTTCAAGGTCATCTTATTTTAAAAATTATACTCAGAGTCTATTACCATATAAAAACTATGGAATTACATAACATTGAATAGAAGAATCATGAATTCTTGGATTTTGCCAATTTATTTAATGAAATTTCTTACTTTTCACCCGGCTATGTTGAATAAAAATTTAAAGTATTAAAGGTTAATGATGGGTCTTTGAAAATATATCTGATCATAGGTTTTCATATTGAATCTTTCTAACTTTGTTGAGGTGTTAGAAAGAGATTTGATGGAATAGATTTACCTGGCCATAAATATAGGGATGATCAGAGTTCCCCCTAAACCCAGTGGTAGTTTTAGTGACTCTGGTAAGGGGGAAAAATAAGGTTGAGCCTCATAGTAGAAATAGTGGTGCTGCCAAAAAATAATAGCCAAACCATAGATCATCAATAAAAACTGGTAGACTAACATGGACTTATTTCCAATGTGGAAATATAGGATAGTCAAAGTGTACTTTCTTTGAAGCACCAAATCTTTTCAAATATTATGGATATTATGGTCACTTATAAAAGTTTTATCTTGTTTTATATACTCTGTATAGTTTCACAAGCTCATCGACACTTAGGGTAACTATAACACAATAAAATGATTCAATAACAATGGGGTTTTAGCCACGTGCCTCTATAATAAAGCTATTTGATTCAGTGGAAGAGTCTCCATCCAAATTTTATGTGGGCCTAGTGATCGTGGGATGTACCAATTTTTATTTATCTTTATCAACTACCTTATTTGATACAAGTGATCCACACCCTTTTATATCAACCCGCACTATGAAACATTTAATTCTTCCATCATAAATCATGTTTTTTGTCATAGAGATAGTTATGACACTCATAATGAATATGGAGTAGGAGATCTGATGTCCCTAATTTTTCTTTTCTTTATCAAAAGATGAGCTATTTTGTAATTTTCTAGTCCTAAAAATGAGCCTTTTTATTTCATTTTTAGAATGGATTGGTTGGTGGATCATAAATCCTGAAAAATATTATCATTGGTGGGTTTCCATTACTGCCCCCAATGGTAAGAATCATGTGTTTCAATGAGAGTGGGACTCAAGGTTTAATCAGGAAGGGCCTCCTATTTCAGAGCTTTTAGGTTAATATATTCTTTATATGTTGATAATAAAATTCATTTTTATGATTTAAGATCCGAGTTATTTATATGATCGAGTGTATCACCCTGGGAGACCCTTATTATCATTTCCAAGGAGGATAATGGAAATCTCCACTTATGTGTTGATTGACATAAGATCAACTATTTAATGGTAAAAATACAAACACCATTTTCCTTGTATAGATTATTTATTTGATCAATTAAAAGGGGGAAACTTGTTCTCAAAATTTGATCTCTGGTCTAGTTATAATCGTCTCATAATCAAGGAGTTGAATATTCTAAAGACCACCTTTAGGAGAAGGTATGTCCATTTTGAGTACTTTATTAGGTCCTTTTTCCTGACTAGTTCTCCTACAATCATCATGGAGTTAATAAACCATATTTTCAACAGTATCTTAACTTTTTTTTGTCTTATGTGTGGATTCCATTCTGATTTACACAAGAACTAAGAAAGATCATATGAGTCACTTGAGACATGTTTTAGAAATCCTAATGGATCATAGAGTGTATGAAAGAGTATCAAAATGATATTTTTTGATCTAAGATGTGAAAATTTTAAGGAGTGTGGTCTCAAAACATGGCATTTAGTAGACCCTGAAAAGGTGAAGGCAGTCTTATCATGAGAGGAACTATGGAATGAATTTGAGATCTAGTTATTATTTGGTCTACAAGGATATTACTTTTGGTTCATGAAATATTTCTCAAAAAATTCATCACCTCTGACTTCTCTCACTTGGAAAGGGGTTAAGTTCTCCTGGGACATAAAGTGTTAAGCATCCTTTGATAAAATGAAGCAGTGTTTGGCCTCAACACCTATTATAACTCTACAAAAGGATATATATGGCTAAGTGGTTTATTTCGATGCCTTGGGTGAAGGTTTGGGCTAATTTATTATTCAAGGAGATCATGCAGTGTCTTATGTCTCTCTTCAACATCAACCTCAGAAGAATAATTATCCCTTCCATGAACTAGAACCCAAATATATTAGGCATTCCTATGACAACCCTTCTTTTTATTACCAAAATAAACATAATTTATTACATAAACTTCAATTGATACAACATAGAATATAGAGAGGTCTAGTGTATTTGGGGCTTAGGATCATTACATAACAAATTAAAACCTGAAATACAACATCTTTATTGAAATATTCCTTTACATGACCACTACATTCCCTCGTACTTAGCATTGCATGGGATAACTTGAGGACATGCATAAGAAAAGGGTGCTCTATAAATCCTAGTAAGGGATTAATCCTGGAATAACATGAGGAATAAAATACATGTTAGAAAATAATCATATCAATAGAGAACAAGATAATCATAAACATAAAGGCATGATAAAGAATGATAATCATAACATGGAAATGTGGCAAAAACACTTAACATGGAATTAGCATGAGCCAAGGCTCATTGCACATGGAGCATGAGTAAACCCCCATAACACATGAATCACGAGTAAACCCTCATTTCAATTGAATTATCATGAGTAAATACCCATTTTATATGGTTTATCATGATACTATACTTTACCCAATGCATTGGAGTGCTATAAGGGCGTACCCTTCTCAAACATTTCATTTCATGCATAAGTGTGCCACATGGATCATATAACATGGATTCATAAAACATCATAATTTATTCCATGATAAAGGAATGTGGAATTAATACATGAAACTTTATAATCAATAAGTAAATGTTATTAAAGGTGAATACCCATGATAGAGAAATTGGCATGGTATTCACTACACAATGACATTGGCTTGGAAAATCGGTGCAATTTCTACAGCATAATGGCATGACATACAAATTCATAAAAATGGTTGATGAGAGAGAAAGGGTTGTCTCATAATATTTACATGAAATGGATAGTAAGTATCTCATATAGATACATGTCCCAAAAATTGTAATGGAATTTAGATTCATGATACAAAATAATTTCTTGTATGTAAGTGGGGAGAGATAAATTCCTTTCGGAATTTCGGCATAGTAATGGGTTTACATGAGAAGAATTTATTGAAAGAAAAAGGGGTATCTAATAATTAAAACATAAATAGGGATTTATGGGGTAGGTGTGAAACCATACTCCAACATTTATAATTTAATTTAAAAGGTCATAACAACCTCAAGAAAATTGGACAAAATGAGAAAGGAAGAAAAACCCTTACTTGGAAGTGTGCTTCCAAAGGCTTGAGAGAGTCTTGAGAGAGGATTCTTGGGAGCTTGGGGCACCTTGGGAGGATTATATAGAGAGTCGTTCAGAGGTTTTATGAACTCTAAAGTCTTTGAGTGAGGAGGAAGTGGGAGCTTGGATGGGTTTATATAGGAAAGGTGAGGGAATTATTTATTATTTAAGTTTGGGACACCTCACATTAACCTAATACAAACCACAAACCATCCCATGGTTTTTGGTAAAGGGAATTGAAAAAAATATATTTTATAAGGCCAAAGTCTGAACTTCTTAAAATAATGGGGTTGCTTATGTGGAGGTGAGTCACACTCCCAAAGAAAACAATTTAAAAAGAAAACATGTTTAATAAGTCTTGAAGGGTCCACTAAAGCTTTGTAAAATAAATCATAAAAACACAAAATTAAATTATTTTAATGGTAAAACATATATTGGATGAACATAAGTATATATTATTTTATTACATCACTCTTGGGTCATTATGATGTCATAAACACATTATATATTTAAACGGTATTTAATTTTTACCCAAAAATTTGACTGTCTCAGAAAATTATAAAAAATTCACCATTAGATAATTTCAACATCCTAATTCTAGAAATAATATTCATTTTATCTAAATAATTTTCTAAATATGTTAATTTTCACTTTTAAAATAAAAACTGACATTTATCAAAAATTCATGGGTTTTGACAAGAATGGCTTTCAAACCTTAATAAAAATTACAATTGAAGTCCTAAAATTATACGATCATTTATATTTAATAAAAATTAATTTAAGAATAATAATAATATTTTATTAAAATATTATTTAATTAAAAAATCCATTAATTCATCAAGATATATTTCTTAGTTGAACATTAAATAAAAAACACTATTTGTGCTTTAAAAACTATTTACAAGGTAACAACAATAAAATGAAAGTATATTAATTATTATATACAAAAAATAATGTACATAACCATAGTGATAAGGTCTTGTTACATATCCCCTTATAACACCCGCAAAAGACCGAAGAGTAAGGTCTGTGATGGTAACAAACTCTTAGGGTGGCTCAGATAACATTGCTCGGGTTGTAATCTCCATCAACGTCCACTTCTCTCATAGGCGGTCTTGATCGTGCTTAAAATATTCAAGATCGTCTTGGGATTGGTCAAGAAAAAATCCCAAAGATGCAACCACCATTCTGAGCTCTGAAAAATGGGCTTCGTATGGGGTACGTCTACTTGATGAGGCCATCACTTCCTTTGTCTGAGTGAATTGGATTTGTTAAAACCCTATATTTATACTAATCATGTGATCACTGTTCAATGACTATATTAGCAACAGTCACAATGAATAACATAAAACCAAAGAATTTGACATTTTATATAATCATTTTACATAAATAGACATTTAATTTGATCAATATGGATTTCCATTAATGAAAGTTTGGGTCGTTACAATCTTCCCCCCATAAGAAATTTCACCCATGAAATTTCATTTTCCCACACTAAAACATATGTGGCTAACTCTGCTTCATCATTTACTCTGATTCCAACGTCGCTTCTTCAAACTTGTGGTTTCACCACAACACCTTGATGAGGGGAATTGTCTTATTTCATAGAAATTTTTCTCTACGATCTAAGATCTTCACTGGTTTCTCCTCATAAGAAATATCATCCTCTAACTGTACCACCTCTGAAGAGAGTACATGTGAAGGGTCTGGTATGTACTCTCTTAAGAGGGATATAAGAAAGACATCATGTACTTTGTCCATGGTAGGTGGAAATGTTAGTTGATAGGCCACAGCCCCGACATGATCAAGAATCTCGAAGGGGCCGATGTACCTTGGACTTAACTTCCCTTTCTTTCCAAAACTCTTTACCTTCTTCCATGGAGATATGTATAGAAATACCATGTCTCCAACTTTAAACTCAAGGTATCGTTGACAGTTATCTGCATAACTCTTCTATCAACTCTAGGCTTCCATGATATACTGCTCAATGGTTTTCACCTTCGCCACCATTTCATCAACCGTTTTTTGACCAAGCAGCTTACGCTCACCAATCTCATCCCAACACGCTGATGTTCTTCACCTTTTCCCATAAAGGGCTTTATATGGTGCCATTTGGATGCTCAAGTTGAAATTCTTATTATAAGAGAACTCAACAAGAGAAATATGTTGATCTCATCCTCCTTTAAAGTACATTGAGCATGCTCTCAACATGTACTCAAGTGTTTGGATAGTCCGCTCAGATTTTCCATCAGTTTGAGGATGATAGGTCATACTGAAGTTCAGTTCAGTATTCAGAGCATGTTGAAGACTCTTCCAAAACTTAGAGGTGAATCTTGGATCTCGATCGGACATAATAGATAGCGGTACTCCATACAGCCTTACCACTTTCCTGATATATATCTGTTCTAGTTGATCCAATGAGAAATCCTCCCGAATAGAAATGAAGTATACAGCCTTTGTAAGATGATCCACAACAACCCAGATTTCATTGTTGCCTTTGGATGTCTTCGGAAGTCTGGTGATAAAGTCTATGGTGATGTTCTCCCATTTCCATTCTGGTATGGGCAATGATTGCATCATCCCCTTAGACTTCTTCCTCTCTTCCTTCACTTTCTGAAATACTAGGCACTTTGATGTATATTCAACGATATCCTTCATTATATTATCTCACCAATAATGCTCTCAGAGATCTCGATACATCTTTGTGTTTCCTGGGTGAATAGAGAAATTTAAACTATGTGCATCATCCAAAAGTTCCTTCTTCAGCTCCGGACATGATGGAACACATATTGTTTCCCCAAATCTCACAATTCCTTCTTCATTAACATTAAACTCCAAGGATTTCCCTTTTCCGATAGCTTCCACTTTTTCCTAAATTCCCACATCATCCTTTTTAGCATCCTTTAACCTTTCCAAAAGTGACAATTGAGAAATAATTTGTGAAAGGATTGATGATGTTCCCTTATTTATGATTCCCATGTCCATCTTCACCAAATATAAGAAGATTGGATCCTTTTCTATTCTAATCAATGATATAATCGCTGAGTCATTTCAACTTAGGGCATCTGCCACCTTGTTTGCTTTCCCAGGGTGGTAATGGATTGAGCAGTCATAGTCTTTGATCATCTCTAACCATCTTTATTGGTGCATGTTCAACTATTTTTATATCAATATATACTTGATGATTTTGTGGTTTGTATATATTTCACACTTTCCCCAAATAGATAATGTCGCCAAATTTTCAAAGCAAAGATCACTGCAGCCAACTCAAGGTCATGTGTTGGATAGTTCTGTTCATAAACATTCAATCGACTTGAAGCATAGACAATTACTTTTTCATTTTGCATTAACACACATCCTAGGCCCTTTTTTGAAGCATCACTAAAAACCACAACAAGTTATCCACTAGTGGGTAAAGTGATCACGGGCGTAGTGATAAGCCTCCTTTTCAACTCCTTGAAGCTTTCTTCACATTCATCACTCCAACAAAACTTTACCCCCTTCCAAGTTTTCTTGGTAAGAGGGTTGGACAATCTTGAGAAATTTATCACAAATCTTCGATAATATCTTGCTAACCCCAAGATGATACGGATATCCGTTACCGATTTTGGCCTCAGTCATCCCTCGATTGCATCTGTTTTGGAGGGATCCATAGATATCTCATTACTTATGATGATATGGCCCAAGAATGAGACCTCCTTCATCCATAACTCATACTTGATGTACTTTTCATAGAGCTTCTCCTTCTGCAAGGTCTCTAGTACAGTTCACAGATGCTCCTCATGATCCTCCTTGGTTTTGGAGTATATCAGAATATCATCTATGAAGACTACCAAAAATTTGTCTAGGAAATCTCTAAAGACTCTATTCATCAATTCCATGAAGATTTTTTGAGAATTAGTGAGTTTTAAAGGTATTACTATGAATTCATAGTTCCCGTATCTTGTATGAAAAGAAGTCTTGGGGATATCTTCTTTATTCACCCTTACTTGGTAATATCCTGACTGCAAATCCACCTTGGAAAAGTATTGTGCTCCACGTAGCTGATCGAACAATTCAACAATTCATGGGAGATGATACGTTTTCTTTATCGTGATTTTGTGGAGCTCACGATAATCGATGAAAAGTCACGTTGACTCGTCCTTATTCATGACAAAGAGGACTAGTGCACCCCATGGTGAAGCACTTAGGCATATAAACCCTTTATCCAGATTCTACTATAGTTGTTTCTTCAGCTCCTCAAGCTCCACAACAGCCATTGTATATGGAGTCTTGGATATTGGCAATGCCCCAGGTATAAGATCAATTGAGAATTCAACATCTCTTCTAGGAGGAAGACTGGGCAATTAATCAGGAAACACTTAAGTGAATTCTCTCACAATAGGCATGTCTTCTAGGATGTTTGACTCCTTAGACTCAATCATCTGAGCCAGATATGTGTGCTCATAGGGCAGTAATATCCACCCTTGAGATGATAGAGCTAAAGAAGATTCATCTTCCTCATTGCACTTGTAAAGAATCAGGGGCCGATTCTCCACATGGAGAGTTATTTCCCTCTCACGGAAATTTATGTTGGCTCTATATAAAAAAGCTAATCCATGCCAAGAATTGTATAAAATTCCACTAGAGGGAGTATGGTGAGGTTTTCTGAGAAGTTGAATCCACAGATTATGACTGGGGAGGAGTTATATTCACGGGATGCAATGATTTTCCCATTTTTCGTACTCACCGACATCTTCACTTCCACGATTTATGGTGGTGATGGGACTGTTATACTAAACTTTCAAGATATAAAAGAATATATAGAACCTGAATAAAAAAGTATGTTTGCTATTATTGAATGAATAACCAGCGTACCTGTCACCAATTTTCGGGGTTCACTTCGGCAGTAATGAGGGAAAAAGCTCTCCCTTTCTACCTTGGAGATTGTTGGTTGCCTCTGAAAACCCTTGGCTTATAGCACTGATTTGAAAGATGCCCTGGTTCTTAGTAGTTGTAGTAGTGAACAACGTGTTGAGGTTCGAATAGAGCATTCATCTCCTCTATGTCAGCTGCTGGTTTTTATTACCGACAGTTAATAACCAGGTGACCTTCTCTTCCACACCTAAATCATTTTCTCGTACCCTTCAGGCAATTTCTAGGGTGCTTCTTTCCACAACTTTGGAAAGTGGGGTGCTGGATCTTCTTATCACCGTTGTATTTATCCATCGGACCGCCAACATTGAATTCCACCTTATTCTTCTTATCCCCATGATACCCCTGAGATTATCTTATCTGCATTTCATCCTTGAGGGAACATTGGACAATTTCCTCATAGCTGTCAAAGTCACGGATCACCAGCACTTTCTGCAGGCAAGATTTCAACCCACCAAAGAAGTGGTCAACCTTGAATTCGAGGGTAACGCAAAATATGAAAGAATATCATGCAATCCCTATGAAGTCTTCCTCATATACTCCAACAGATTCGCTGTCCTTTTTCTTGAGGGCATGTAAGTCCCTTTCCATCTTAAGCCGGAGGGTGCACGGGAAATATTTATCAAAAAAATCTTCCATAAATCCATCCATTCAAACACCTCGATCTCCTCCTTAGGCATCGTATTTTTTATCAATGTCCATCATTGATCAGCTTCACCCTCCATGTGATAAGCAGCCAAGAGAACCTTCTCTTGTTCATAAAACTGAAGGATGAATAATATCTTTTAAATGGAGTCAATCCATTTTTTAGTGATTGAGGGATATGATGATCCATTAAAATTAGGAGGCCTTTGTCACATAAATCTCTCAATAGTTACTTTTTCTTTCTTAGGGGGGTTGAAAATTACTCTTGACCCATGTTTCTTTTCAAAGCTTAAGTTAGCTGAGAGAGAAGTGTGACAAAGTTCACAATTTCTGCTCCCATTGGATTGGGCATCTCATTAGTACAGTCATCACATTTATCTTCACATCAGTTGTTAGCCCGAGTCCTCCTATTACCGAACATTGGATGGAATAAAAGTAAAGTTAGGGGTAACACATAAAGGGTAATCCAAGGACAAAACTGATGACTTAAATAACATCCTTAACATATTAATCTATTGGATTCATTCTATGTTATCCATGATGTACTTTCTAAAATATATTCTTAGGGAATTTTTTTCCCTTAATAATGGTTCATACTAAGATTTTGAATTTACCAAAGCATATCCCCCAATAGTGTTGTAACCAAGAGTGAAGCAAGGCACGTTGTCGTTCACTAGTTCCTGTTCGAGTCTAGCTCAAAGTGGTGTTTTTGGGTTTTACCCCAAGGATACATTTGTGCCAGAGCCGCCTCTACCTACTCGTATCCAGACAGGGATGTATTTTCTTGATAATCTACTTACTCAATACTCAAAAAATATTAGGGATGTTTCTATTATACTTAGTCTTGTCTCTAAATATTTACTAGGGTTTTTTAATCCAAATCTGAAAAATAACTAAACCTATCCTCTGATACCAACTATGACAACCCTGCTTTTTATTACACAAATAAACAAAAAATTTTACATAAATTTCAATTGATACAACATAGAAGATCGAAAGGTATAGTGTCTTTGGGGCTTAGTATCATTAAATAATAACTTAAAACATGAAATACATCATCTTTATCGAAAACGTCCATTACATTCCCACTACATTCCCTCGTACTTAGAATTGCATGGGATAACCTGAGGACATGCATAAGAAAATGGTGAGATATAAAGAACAGTAAGGGTTTAATCAGGGAATAAAATGATGAATACAATACATGTTAGACAATAGGCATATAAATATAGCACAAGATAAGAATTAACATAAAGGCATGATAAAGCATGATAATCATAACAAGGAAATGTGGCAACAACACTTAACATGAAATTAACATGAGCCAAGGCTCATTGGACATGGAGCATGAGTAAACCCTCATTGCACATGAATCACGAGTAAACCCTCATTGCACTAGTATTATAATTAGTAAACACCCATTTCACATGGTGTATCATGATACTATACTTTACCCAATTCATTGGAGTTCTATTAGGGCGCACCCTTCTTAAACATTTCATTTCATGCATAAGTGTGCCACATGGATCATATAACATGGATTCAAAAAACATCATCATTTATTACATGATAAAGGAATGCAGAATTAATACATGAAACTCTATAATCAATAATTAAATGTGCATAAAGGTGAATACCCATGATAGAGAAATGGGCATGGTATTCATTACACAATGACATTGGCTTGGAAAATCGGTGCAATTTCGGCATCGTAATGACATGATGTAAGAATTAATAAAAATGGTTGATGAGAAAGAAAGGGGTGTCTCATAATATGTAAATGAAATGTAAAGTAAAGGGGTAATATAGATACATGTCCCAATAATTGTAATGGAATTTAGTTTCATGATACAAAAGAACTGGTTTAATTTATGTGTGGAGAGATAAATTCCTTTCAGAATTTAGACATAGTAACAGGTGTACATGGGAGGAATTTATTAAGATAGAAAGGGGTCTCTCATAATTCAAACATAAAGAGGGATGTATGGGAGAGGTGGGAAACCATACTCCAACATTTATAATTGAATTTAAAAGGGTATAACAACATTAAGAAAATTGGACAAAAATGAGAAAGGAAGAGAAACCCTAACTTGGAAGTGTTATTCCAAAGGATTGAGAGAGGATTATTGAGGGCTTGGGGAACCTTGGGAGGATTATAGAGAGAGTAGGGAAGATTTTGGATGAAATCCAAAGGCTTTGAGTGGGGATGAAGTGGGATCTTGGGTGGGTTTATATAGGAAAGGTGAGGGAAATCTTTATTATTTAGGTTTGGGACACCTCACATTAAACTAATCCAAACCACAAACCAGACCATGGTTTTTTCCCATGGTTTTTGGAAAAGGGAAGTGGAAAAAAATATTTTATAAGGCCAAATTACAAACTTCTTAAAATAATGGGGTTGCTTATGTGGAGGTGAGTCACACTCCCAAGGAAAACAATTTAAAAAGACAAAATGTTTAATAAGTCTTGAAGGGTCCACTAAAGCTTTGTAAAATAAATCAAACAAACCCAAAATCACATTATTTTAATGGTAAAACATATATTGGCCTAAAATAATGTCTATAGTATTTTATTACATCATTATTGGGTCATTATGATGTCATAAACACATTATATATTTAAATTGTATTTAATTTTTACCCAAAAAATTGAATATCTTAGAAAGTTATGAAAAATTCACCATTGGATAATTTCAACATCCTGATTCCAGAAATAATATTCATTTTATCTAAATTTTTTTCTAAATATGTTAATTTTCACTTTTAAAATAAAAAACTGACATTTGTCAAAAATTCATGGGTATTGACAAAAATGACTTTCAAACCTTAATAAAAATTAAAATTTCATTCATAAAATTATATGATCATTTATATTTAATAAAAATTAATTTAATAGTAATAATAATATTTTATTAAAATATTATTTAATTCAAAAATACATTAATTCATAAAAATATATTTCTTAGTTGAACATTAACTAAAAAATAAAATTTGTGCTTTAAAAACCATTTATAAGGTAAAAATAATAAAATGAAAGTATATTCATTATTATATACAAAAAAATGTACATAACCATCATGATAAGGTCTTGTTATATAACCCATTATAACACCTGCATAAGACCTAAGAGTAAGGTGTGTGATGGTGACCGATTCTTGGGGTGGCTTAGATAACATTGCTCGGGTGGTAATCTCTATCAACTTCCACTTATCTCGTAAGCATTCCTGCTCATGCTTAACATATTCAAGCTCGGATTAGGCTTGGTCAAGAGAGAAGCCCAATGACGCAACCTCCTTTCTGAGCTCTAACAAATGGGCTTCATATGGGGCATGTCTACAGGATGAGGCCATCGTTTTCTTTGTCTGGGTAAATTGGATTTGTTAAAACCCTATATTTATACTAATCATGTGATCACTGTTCAATGGCTATATTAGAAACAGTCACAATTCTTAACATAAAACCAAATAATTTGACATTTTATATAAACATTTTCATAAGGAGACATTTAATTAGATCAATAGGGATTTCCATTAATGAAATTTTGGGTCGTTACAATTCCCACAAGAGATGGTGACACTAAACTCTCAAGAAAAAGTATATCATTTACTCTTATCATCATAACCTGACCCACCGAATCCCCTCCTAGACCAAAAGTAAGCTAAGAGTGACACCCCAATCGCACCTTCAATAGGTCTGGAAGTAGGGAAAGTGCTGAGTAAGTATGTCACTAAAATGGGAGTCCTTTTAAAATTAACCTATACACATTCACACACCCATATCCATGAAATAGTATAGAGATATAGTAATTAAAACCTATAGGTTGTGAACACGTAATGTAATAACCTCTAGGAAGATAAATTATAGTGTGACATATAGAAAACCAATAATTAAAAGGGTAAAACTACATACCTAACCAAGATGAAAAAATAGGTCTCATCCTAGAAAAAACTAAAAAGGTAAATTTAGATGATATCTAAGCTCATGATACATGAGTCTAACCATATAACATGGTTAGAAACTCCAAGTAACACTATGTTCCACCAATATTAGGTTCGCCAAGGTCATAACCAATCTGCATGTCATCTGCGTAAGACGTGACATGTGCAGTCAAAGTCCACGTATGGGTGATTATTAATATACTTAGTAGGATTCTTTGAAAACCAAGAAAGAAATAATATAATAAAACATTAATCTTGATATTAAAGTCCAATAGTGAAAATAAATCCAATTATATATATTCTTATAAATAAAACCTAATCTCAATATCTACAAACATCCATGGATGATTAACCAATATGAAACTCCAAAGGTCCAATATATGATGACAAAAACCCCCAAAACATCATAAGAATATGAAAGTATGGACCATTCCTCCCTACCATGTACCATAGCTGAGGACCACTGACTATAGTGTAGGAAGTGCTCCCCATCAGATCTCGATGATCTAGGAGCACCACTCTATAGACCTATTCCCTCTGTAGTGTGAGGGAGTACAGGCTCTACCTATATATAGGATATAGGGGACCCAATCCTAGGTTAGTCAGGGAAGTATTGACCGTTAAATCACTCCAATGAACAAAACCAATCACTATCATCAACTAATAATCACTTGGAATAAGAATATTTCTTATATCACCTCGCCACATATCTTTAATGCCAAAAAAATGGCCACCATCACATAATATGCATAATTATATCCATAATGGACTAATTGTAGTCCCAAATACAAATCATAAATAAGGAGATATGAAAGGTATGTTATTTTGGGGAAATTATACGGTGTATGTATCAAGAAACACGGTGCATGGAACTACACAAGGACCTGGGTAATTTTTTCCCTAGACATGACTCGGCTAGCCAAGTCCCTCCATATAGTTTGTTCTCATGGGGACACAACATGTATATTCACCCAAAGTCCTAGTAGTGTAATCCAAGTGTATGGCTCATCCACCCAGGTAGAATCACATAGCATGTTGATCTGGTCACATAGTGTGAGATGTTTAACGTGGCAATGAAATTGAAGATTCCAAATTTAAACATACTATACATTGTTTTTTCATCTGAAACACATGGTGTGTAGTCAAGTTTTACATAAATATTAAATTTTGGTATTTCAGCCTCCACATGCTCCCATATCTACTAAATATACCACAAATATCATTGTATCCTTTCATAAACCACCAAAAATCATGAGTAAATACCTCTGATCATTGATTCCCAACCTCTGGTGGCCGAAAATTGGGATTCTAGTCACATAAGAAAGATATTTCATGCCTATCATTTTAAAATATGGTCTAGATCCTCATAACCGTCATCATAAACTAATATTTACACCTTTATATATCTACAAATCATCTATCCCAAGTTATTTCACATAACCATTTCAAATCCAGTTATTTGATCATGTTCGAAATGGTTCGTCAATGTCAAATCACTACCCCCATGGTCCAATGACAAATAAAATTAATAAAAAAGATGAGATAGTCGCAGTAATGAAGTGAGATTATTTTTGTACACTATAAACCCATTTAATATATCAACCCAAACCTTTTACAGATAATTTTAAATGATTTTAGGCATAAATATCCATGAAATACTAACCAAGGATCAAAAAGTATAGGGTCTTTAGAAAACTAGGTACATAACTAGAAAATAATAAAATAGAATAAATCATAATTTTATTAATCTATGTAATGATATCCAAACTAACCTTGATCATTTTAACTTCATAGGATAACGTAGGGAATACATAAACAAAATAATGAGCTAAAATCCCAATAAAGAAATAAACATTGGAATAAAGCATATCACATGAGTTAGAAGGAAAATAATGATATCATAAAAGGCATGGATCATGAATTAACATATGGAATAATAAAATATAGAACATGGAATCATATGATCATGGAAATATTGAAATGTGGTAGAAACATATAACATGGCATAAACATTAGTCAAATCTAACTACCAATACTATATCACATGGTGGACAAAGTCCCATAATGGATTTAGTTTACTCCTTAATCCCATGAATGATGTCTCGTGAGACTAAAAATTACATAATGAATTGGATTTATATTTGGTCTCACCCATTATAACATGTTAATGTATATTTGGGTCACATAAATAATCAAACATAATGAATAAACATAAGGGTTAACCATGGAAAGAAATGGGTTTCGTAATCAAGTCATAATGAAAAACCAAAGGGCATATCATAATGGAATCCATGAAATAAGGGATGAAATGATTCTTCGTAATACATAAAGGAAAAAAATAAGAATATATCTTGAATAATTATGACCAAGTGAATTGAAAACATGATAGAGAGTGGTTGTGTAACATTAGAAATGTGCCACTTAAGTGTGGTTTTAGGGAAATGATTAAAGACTTTTAAAAACGATACAGGCATAATTGCTTCCATAAAACTAGAAATGAAATAATATAGTTGTTCATGATAAAATTATTAATTTTAGAAAAATATTTTTGGATAAAAATATTTTATAAACTATACTTAAAAATGGGGGAGAAATGGAGAAGTTGTCTTTAATAAGGCTTTCTAATCATAAGGAACTCAGAAGAGAAAATTTTAAAACATGTATTTCCCCATAAAAGAATGATGAATTGATCTGGATACATATTTTTTCAACATATAGACTTAATTTAGAAGAATTATATAAGAATAATGATGAAATATATTGTTTTAAAGAGAGATAAATCATAACCCAAAGTTAATTTAGAGGTTCGGAGAGATCCCTTACCTTATGTATGAATGTGTTCTACACTTACACTTTATATCCAAGATAATAAAATATTATTGATTAATTACTTAATTAAGAACATATTATACATTTATTTTATTTATTTGATTTATTATAGTTTTATTAAGTTCATTTATGTCCATTTCAATGATTTATAATGTTTAATTTCGTCGTTCTAAGAGTGTTTATTTCATAGCTTATTGGTCAGTTTACTTGTATATAATTATGGAAGTTATTGTCAAATGGGAATAATTATATAGAAGTGAAATTATATAGTATTAATTCAAATAAATAATTTTAAATTTTCCCATATATCAATTTGTTTTTTGATATAAATATGATTCATTTGATAAAATGTTTTTGATAGATTTTTCGTTTATTTTGGCGGGTTTTCAATCATCATGAACTAGTTTCATTTTATTTAATATTATGTATATATATTAGTTCCAAAACATAAAATAAGTTATGATATACATATTAAAATATTTTTTAACAATAATAATGATTTTTTAACCAGACTTTAATGTGGTAATGGAAATCAAAAACTCATTACCCATGGAGATGGTAAACTGCTATAATTTTGACAATGATTTTGTTTCTTTGAATAAGAGGAGATGAGAAAAGAGGTATAAAGAGGATATTAAATTAGAAATAAAAAATTCTATTATATAAATAATACTATATTTATTATGATTTTATGGATGGAGGAGGTTAGGAGAAGGTATACAAAATAAATGAAATTAAAAGAGATAGTTTGAGAAAGTTACCTCTTGAATATCACCTCCTTGAAGGAACCCTTAAGGAAGTTGGAATTGAACTTTTTTTTAAACATAAGATATTATAAATGGTTAATAGTCATGGTAAGATAATTAGGTAGAATATTGAAATGATAAAATTCTTTTAATATGTGGGGAGAAGGTGTGGTGAGGGGTGACATTTATAGGGGGAGGAGAGGGGTGTTTTTAATTATTATATTCCTTAGTTTATTATTCTGGTTCAAGACTATTAGTATTGTTGATTATTATGATTAAATATAGTAAATGTTTCATAATATTTTGAAGTAATGAGTTCTTACATCATAAACAACTAAAAAATCATGTATTTGGATTATAATGTTAAATAACATAAATTATTGTATTTCACTATTCACTAAAAATCTGCTATGTAACACCCCAAGCTTTCACACTACATTTCTCTTTGAATAATACAATAGCTTGTGCTATACGAAACTTCAAGTTCTAGCGCACCACGACCGATCAAACTAGCCGTTATGAATAGTAATACCCACTTTTTGAAATCATATAAATTTTATTTTTTAAAATTCACTTGATTTTTGGATTCGAAATACCAAAATTAGCTTAGGGTGAATTTTTGGTATTTTTCTGAAAACATTAAATTTTTGATGAATAGTGAAAAACATAGTGTTATTGTTTAAAACCGAATTTTATTTAAATAGTTATTATTTTTATTTAAATTTATTTTAAGGTAAAAATAGATACATAATACCTATATCAGTCCAAGGTAATTCATTGGAGTCATTTTATAATAATATTAGATATATAAAATTTTATTGATCTTTTTAACGTCTTTTACCAACCCTCTAGGCACATTTGAAAATTTGTATAAAATGTAATTTTACCACTTTTGTGAATTGAATTTCGAAAATCTGAGAGACATGGTTGACATTAGTAAGTAAAATATGGTTCAATAAGTTGAAAATAAATTTTTTGTGAATACTAACTTTTGAATTTTATTTACCACGGTTAAAAGTAAATAGTGTAATTAAAAATAAAAATGAAATCATAATTACCCTAATAGATGTCCTAATTCTATTGGATAAATTTATTTCAACCAAAACCAACCTTAGGAATAAAATATGATCCTTTTGGTCTACTTGGATTAGATTATTACATTTATTATTACTTTATTTAAAGAAGAGTTGAAAGTGTTAAATTCAAAGTTAAATAACTAAACCATTTTAATATAAGGTTATAAATACGATAAATTAGGCTATAAATATTCATTATAAATATTAATTATAAATATAAAAGGATTTCCTACATAATATTATTTTATTTATAATTTTTATACAATATATAATTAAATTTATCTTTGACATAATGATTATGCATAAATTACCTTATTATTGAAAGATTAAAATAATTGATATTATAAATATTAATATAATTGTAAATTGAGACTTTTTATGTATTCCAAAAAATTTATAGGTTAATATGACATGTTAAGGCTGATTAAATAAATTTTTTTCGAAGTGATAAAGTTGTTATGACTTTCAAAAAAACAAAATACCAAATAGTGTCAAAATTGACATAAATGAGTTTTTAAAATAAGTACTATATTATTAAATGATATAATATTCCTAAAAATATAAGGTTTAGAAAAAGGACTTAGATAAGGTTATATATATCAATAATGAACCACTTGGGGTTCTCTTGTATTTTTATAGTAAGTTTATTAACCATTTATTATAATAATACAAGAATATATAGTAAAAGTTAAACTATTTAGCTAAGAGTTAAATCTAAAAGAGAAGGTTAATATGGTGACCTAAACCTATCTAAAACCTATTAGTTGAGAGGTTTTATACTCATCCTCACCTTATCCTTGAAATAAATCCTTTTGGGGACATTATCTACCTAATATTATTGTATAATAAAATAATATTTCCAGATTTTCCTAAAGTGGACCTCACCTCTCTTATAAAAGGTCACTTCCCCTTCTCTCAAAATCACACCACCAAAGCCATTTGGCTCGGCCAAAACCTGATAAAACATCCTCCAAACTACCCTCAATTAAACCTACATGCCTTACTTTGATCATAATCCAACCTAAGGAGCTCTTTTGATCAAATCAAAAGGAAGCACCTGAAGAAGAGGTAATAATTTCATCACCTATTTCAAAGTTCTTTTCTTCTTCCACTTCATATTTATTTGTTGTTTAAATGAAAAAATAATAAATCAAGTTCCTTCTACATAATTATATGTTATTATAAATATGGTACAACTTTATTCATTGTTCTATCTATCCTATGAATGACAAAGTCACCATACGTGTGTAAGTACGGCTTACCGTCTCCACATCGTGGTGTAGTTTGTTATTCAACACTTAATTATTTGGATGGGTATAATAATGAGTATAATTGAAGTAAATAATAAATATAACATGTTAATTATTCTTTATATATGATATACCATCCAATTACATATGATTCCACCATCAATATAATGGTATTGTCGCTTGTGTGTATGTACGGATTACCATCTCCACAAATGCGATGAGATTAATTCCCCATCATAACCATTCAAGAATAAATTTCATTTTATGATTAAAAAATAATTTTTAAGAAGTTAATATCATTAAGTATATGAATCAAATACACTCTATCCATAAAAAACCTGACTTATGTTACAAAATATATAAAGTAAAATGAATCAATTAACACCCAAAACAATGATACTACTAAAATAATATTAACAAAGCAATATTAAAAGATCATATATGATATCATATTTTTGTATGTGGTTATTTTATAATTTAATAACAATTACATAACTATTATACAGGAGGTTAATGTACCCTCAATCAAGTAAAAGTACAAGGTAGGGGTTAATTCTGCAATCTCTTCATTATCCGAGGTTGTTTATATGTGACTATCTATTGGGACCTCTTTATCATCCACATCTGTGTTTCTTAAAAATGTATTTAAAATTTTTTTTATAGACTATGGTTTAAAGTAATTTATACCCTTTTTTGAATTTTTATAAAATGATTATAAAGGAATCTTTCCATCATTTTCCAAACAACATCTTTTTTGACCTTTTTGATGAAATTAAGGAAAGATTGTTTTTTAACTTCTACGATGAGTGTGGATATCTTCCACTATTATAACACCTTAGAAGCTTCCCTTACAAGATTATAATAATATTTTCAAAAAAATGTTTTCTTCTATAATTATGTGATGTTTAAATGATTTCAAAATAGAAAGATATATTTCTCTCAAATAGTTTTGAGTTCATCGATGTCAACATCCTTTGATGGATTTTACACTTGTTTGAAGTTGAGTTATTATGATACAATCTTCCATATTATATTTATTGTTTTGTGATATGTTTGATTGTGGATGTGTTATTTTTATACCATTCATGGTTTATGGTTAAAGTATTAACATTTAGAATTCTAGTTTTAATATGATGGTTTATGTTATGTTTCAACCTTTTCATATGAGGAATTCATTGGACTTAGTAAGTGATGGGTGGAGCCTGCTATAACTCCTTGATTCATTGGTAGGTATTATGAGACAAACTAGTGTCTTGGAACAAGGCCTTGAAAAAATCTTATTTGTAGTCCTGGCACAAGGATTTGACTATGTGGTTATGATGTCTGACATTCAGAATTCCATCATTATGAAATTGGTTATTGATATTACATGTGATTATTAGACTAGTAGAATAACCATGTGAATAAGTGAATAGAATTATTTGATTTATCATTGCCATATTATGATAATGTTTAAATTTAAAATACTTGTGTTTTAGTTTTATAAATTTCCTTAAATGTCTATTCTTTCTTATGATAGTTTCCTCTATATTTTTATCCTTACTGAGCATATGAGCTCACCCCATTCTATATTTTCTTTTTCCCAAGATGTGAAAAAGTATATTACGTTAACTGACTTCATCATAGCATATCAGTGTTCTACATATATTCCCATAAAGAGACTCATATGGATCCATTTGGATTCTTGAGTGGAAAATATTATTTTAAGGGAAATAGACCAAAGAAATATGTTGATTCCACCCTCCTCTTAAGTCTATTAAACATACCCTCAACATTTCTTATGGTGTATAAATAGTCTACTTAGATTGGAAATCAGTTTTGGGGTGATAAGACATACTGAAGTTCAACTCAGTATTTAGATCATGTTGGAGAATTTTACAAAACATGGAGGTAAATCTTGAATCAATATTAGATATATTCAATAATGGTAAAACATTCTTTCCCAAAAATTCTATGATGTATATTCATATAAGTTATTCAAGTTATATGTCCTATCAAATCGCAATAAATTGAGTAGTCATTGTAAGATGATCCACAATGACCCATATAACATTATTTCCTCATGATTTCTTTAGAAGTCCAGTGAAAAATACTATGGGGATATTTTCCCATTTCCATATAGGTATTGATAAAGGTTTCATCACCCCTTATACTTTTTTCTTTCGTCCTTCACTTTCTAACATACCATACACTTTTATGTATATTTATTGATCTCTTTCTTCATATTTTCCCACTAATAGTGATCTTGAAGATCTTGATGCATCTTTTTTCTCCCTAGGTGAATCAAGAATGTTGACCTATATGAGTCGTTCAAAATATCATTCTTTAACTCTGGATTAGATGGTACACATATTCATGACCAAAATATTATAAATCCTTCCTATTCAATTTTTAATTCTTAGGATTTCCCATTTTTTGATAGCTTCCACCTTGTTTTGAATTTCAACATCATCTCTTTAAGAACCCTTTACCTTTTCTAAAGGGTATTGTTGATTAATAATTTGTGAAAGGTATGATTATGTACCTTTCTTTGTGATTCCCATGTCCATCCATTTCAATTCTAAGAAGATTGGATCCTTCTCAATTCTCATCATTAATAAATTTGTAAGATCCTTTCTACTTAGAGAATCTTCCACTTTATTCTCTTTATTAGGATGGTTGTGGATTGAGAAGTCATAATCCTTGATGATTTCTAACTATCTTCACTGGTGCATATTAAGATATTTTTGTGTGAATATATATATTAGGATATTATAATATGTATATATCTCACACTTATCCCCATAGAGATAATGACACCAAATTTTTAGGCGATGACAACATCCACCAACTCTAGATCACACATGGGATAGTTTTTCTCATGAACTTACAACTTCCTTAAATATTAGGATATCACTTTATCATTTTTCATCATTAAATAACCTAATACCTTATTTTAAGCATCATTTTATACCCCAAAGAGTTCCCCACGTTTCGGTAGTGTATGTTCTGGTGTAGTGATAATTCCCTTTTTCAACTCTTTGAAGCAGTCTTCACATTCACTAGTCTATAAAGCTTTACTCCCTTCTAATTCATCTTGGTTAGTGGTTTTGAAAATTATTATAAGTTCCTCTTAAATCATCAGCAATACCAATATATACCAAGGAAACTATAGATATCTATTATAGATGATGGTCTAGGTCACTCCTCAATTGCCTTTATTTTTGAAGGTCCAATAGATATTCCTTTACTGGTGATAAAATTCCCCAAGAATCATAATTAATCTATTTATAAAACACATTTATTTTACTTTTCATATAGTTTTTACCTTTTAAAAGTCTTTACTATAATATTAATATAATCCTCAAGTTCCACATTTATCGTGGATTATATCTGAATATCATCTATAAAGACTGCCCCAAATTTTTTGAGTTAATCTCTAAACAATCTATTCATTAAGTTAATGAAATTTAATGGAGAATTAATGAGTTTTAAGGGCATCACTATGAACTCATAGTTTCCTTACGTTGTTCAAAATGAATCCTTTAGGGTATCTTTCTTTGTAATGTCTTGACCCATATTCCTAAAAAATGGTGCTCTGATCTAGTTAGTTATGAGGCCTTAAGAACACCACCCCTTACTCCATAGGTTGTCAACTAGTTGTGAGGGCCTAGTGTGTGAGAGTGGTGAGATTATAACCACATATAATAGTGAGAAAACAGAATAAATTAATATTTATCAAACACAGAAACAAATAAATAGCTTGTGGAAGTAGTAAATAAACTAAAAAGACATACTGTAATAAAAAAATGAAGATTCTATAAAAACCTGAACAATTAATTTATACATACAACATTGGTCACCCAGTAAGAAAACCACGAAAAATAGAAGTACCAAAAAAACTGAAATAAAACAATAGTTCCATAATACTAACTATGATCTATACCACATACATGATCTCCAGCCACTATCAAACTTCACTAGCCTAATTTGAAGAACCCACATGAGTAGCTCCACATGATCATGCAACACTGGGCCTCAGACTTATCCACTATGAAACTATTCTCTACTTTAAAATAAGATACAAGGTATACATGAACATTGAGGTTTATGTGTACGAGTGAGATATAATCTCAGTAATCCAATCAAACAATGAACCTATAAATACACTGATATAATTTCATGAAAAAGTAATATTCTTAGCCTAGACAATACATATCTAAAAATATATGTAAATCTGATAACATGTGACCATAGTCCAACCTCGGGTCTATAATCCCAGTCAACTTAGAAAGTGCCTCGATGTATTTCCATATCTCTATGTTTATAAAATTATAGTCCCATACCTATACATATATACATAAATATGAATATTCATGAGTAAGGTGAATTAAATATCATAGAACCAATTAGCAGTCGATCCTTGTGTATGTAATCTTGATCGCTTGGACATCTTGTGAGTGGGTATAGTGTTGGAAACCATTCCACTCAATCTATGTAACATTATGTCAATATATGGGTCTATAATCCCAAATAAAATATACCTGCTTTGGATAATGATGGAAATATCTCTGAACAAGCTACGTCACTACAGAAGGATACTCATCTTACACTTGGGTTCACCCATAATCACCTCCAATCACTGAAAAGAAGGATTATATGGATGTAAATCCAGACATCCTATAAGTGGTCACAGGTCTGGATGTCATCCTTATCATGAAATGTAAATCCATTCAAATCTATGAGCCCTAGGTCCTGGTCTGTAGGCTTTCACAACATTGCGACTCAGATGAACCCTAAGGGTCTTATCCTTAGGTGATCTGTAAAGAGATCTCAATGGTGAGACATCATGTCTACCACACAAGATCCAAATGTGAACATCAATAATAGGTGTGATATGCCATGATTAACCACCATGATAAGAAAAGTTATCATAATCCATATCCCGGAGATCACATCTGGATATCCATATCATATGAAAAATTGAGGAGAGTGTAGTAATCCTCTATAAGACATTGGTTAAGGAGAGAATAATCATCCCCTATATACCACAATCTAAGAAGAGCGTAATCATCCACTGACATCCTTGGGTTGAGGAGAGTGTAATAATCCTCATTTAACTCACAAGATAAGGAGATCATAATCATCCCCATCACACAGGGGATCATAATCATCCACAAGAATCATTAGTGGGGACTTCATGCATGTATATCATAATAATAGTCTTAATATCTATATTCTAGGAAACACCTCTGGAAATACCAATAAATGAATAATAAAATATACAGGCTCAATATCCAAGTCATAGGTAGTACCTATGGGTATACCAGTAAACATAAGAAATAATATGGATCAGAAGCTAGATCCTAGGAAGAAAATTTGGGAATCCCAAAAGAGATAGAAATACACCTCACGTTAGACTCAACAACCACCGTCACAAAAGAACATATTGATATCATTAATAAATCATCAATTACCATGTGCAAGCATAAAAAAAAGAGTGAGGGTGGATGAATGCTTAAATCCAACACTACAGCCACAGTCCTAATGGATTAAAAGTTTGGAACATGTTCTATGGTGAAAACAGATACAATATCTACCCAAACCTGATGTACTAGCTTAGGTTCAGTCAAATATTGGGGCACCCATTAGGTCCCTCAAGTCAAAAATTGAGTGGCCTCCTACTTGAAATCCTCAATAGAAAAGGTATTGGGAGGAATCCTATAGGGGATCCTTGAACGGTAAGCAATAATGAGGCATCCTACACAAGATCCTCTATCAACACATAAGTGAAGGTGTCCTATAGGGGACCCTCTATAACCGTATAAGAAGACCAAGGCTTCATACATGGGATCCTTGAAATGGTATATAGGTAAAGGAATAATACTAGGGATTCCCTAGGATAGAATGTAAGAAAATTCATCCTTTGGGGGTCCTTTTTATAGGAAGAGGATAGAGGCATCCTACATGGGGCCTTCTAGGACAAAACATCTCGTGGCCTCTTAGGAAAAAAGGGAATGTCTCGCAAGGGAGATGTCCTCAAAGGAAAACTACAAGGAATCATTCAAAATAGGTAGTTCATGGATCATATCAGATCAAGGCATTCACTCTAAAGAGAAAATGGATTTCAATTACTAGAGAAAGAACCATTCCATTTAGATAAAATCTTGAAATTATTCTTATGAGTCCTCAAACCACCTCAAGGGTTTCACCATTTAAATATATGTAAAAATATGATTAGGATGGACTAATCATGGGTACAATTTTGAATCCTAGTATAAATGATATGAAAGAGCCCCAAAGGGGTTACAAGGGGGAAATACATGGTGTGAATACATAGTACACAGTATGTACCCCCAATTTCCCACTTGGGCATGTACACCAGCCAGACATGGCGTGTAAATGCCTAAGTACATGGTGTGCAAGATGGGTGCATGGAGTGAACCCTACACTGGGTACCTACCTGTGTCTGTCACATGACCTATCCATGCATTTTTTCCTAGATGTTTACTTTTACATGATGTGAAACCCACATGGGGTCTGGTCGTTTACTCTACATGGCATGTGCTACTTACATGGGATGCCTAGCCAAGTACTCAGCAACACGGCTGAGTACTGGAACACGGCATGTATAACTCATACACAGAATGTACTTCAAAAAAACTTCTTCCCCTAATATAAACAACACATAGTATGTTATCCCTGAACCACATGTCATGCAAAAGGGTTTTCCTGAACTGAAAACCCTTGAATCACCTCGAAATCCCTGTTTTCACCCCAAAAATAGCAGATCAACTCCCAAGGGGTATAATTAAACATAAAAGGGGATTAAATGTTGAAAATGGTAAATATATGGGGATACATGGGAAAAAAATAAAAATTACTACCTTTGGGAGGAATATGCTGAATGGTTTCCCGTTTCTGCAGTCCATGATTACCACCTAACGATGCGGCACATCTTGATCTCTATAGGGGTAAGTATTCTTCTCACTTTACTTCTCTCTCCACCTATATCATTATCTCTCTCTCAAACATGCAAAGGGGTATCCCTATCCATGTGTGTGAGACTCCAAGAGGAAAAGAATAAAAGAAAAAGTGAAAAAAAAGGAAGGAAAACAAAGAAAAGAAAAAGAAAAGAAAATGGGGTCTAGGCCAGCCCCATCACCCAAGTCGATTTTATTCCCTTATTAGGAGAAAATAACCATTACATACTCAGTGATGAATATAGAATCTAAATTTGAATCTTTATTAAAAATATTTCACTGAACAAACTTTCATGAATAATTTTAATATTAAATTTATTAAATATTAATTACTCCACTAAAATTCAAACAGATCATAATTCAACAAAACTCCTACACAAGGGTAAAAGCCCTATTCCAATACCAACAGAGTGGTCAGAAAAAAATTCAAGATCATCCTCTAGGGGGAAAATAACATTCTTCATCTTATAGGTATCTAAGACCAAAAATTTAAATTCCTACTAAAAATTTTAGTTTGGAAAAACACGGGACCTTACAAACTCTACACCATAAACCTACTCATCCTCAAGAATCTTGGAGGTAAGACTAGTTTCCATGATCTCAACCTGATAATCTTCACAAAAAGCTATCTGAATGGTCCAACGACCAATCTCATAGCATCCAAAACCATCTCCTATATGGGATGCATTCAACTATGATGGCTCTAGTACTCCCCGCCAAAAGAATACCCTTATCATCATCGTAAACTGAACTCCAAGATCAATGGATCAAGTAAATTTCTAATTAAAATGGAAAATAATATAAACCACCATCAAATGGACAATGGTTCACTCCCCACCATATGCCTTACCTTATACTGCTCCTCGAGTGCAACCTCAATAGGTTTTCTTCCTTAACCAGGGATGAACATTTGAAAAGAAAAGGAGCTTAGTGTAGGGCCAATGATATCTCAGTGTACTCAAGAATAATTCAAGATAGAACATGGTCATATCTAACCAATAGTACACTGAGATTCCACTAAAATGTTTGTAAATATCTCTTCAATACACGCTCACATCCAACAAGGCTTACTTACCTTTAGCCAAAACCCGACACTGCATCTTCTGACAATACATGTCCATTTTAAACATAGTTCAACCATCTTACGGTACACAATTTATTCCCAATTAGACTTTTACTATATAGGTACATTCATAATTTAACTACAACTCCTGGGAAACCATGCCTATATAAAGTCTTGAAACCATCGTTCCTCGGCTCTCACCCAACCACTCACTTATTTTCAACTGAATGGTACCATATGAAATTGGTGTATACCTTAACATCTGACTCGTAATCTAGTTATTCATCCATTACTAGGCTAATTTGACTGTACTACATGGAACACAAGTTTCATTAAGCCATAAGATCCTTAGTAACTCCTCTTCAAAAACAAGAACCTCTCTTGTGCCAGGATTTATTCCATGACCTCCCATCACCCAATGTCATTCCAGTCATGAGCATCTACTTGGACTCTAACTAAATTAGAAATAATCAAAACACTGGTAAACCATTCTAGACACATGAATAGTCCTTCCCATTAAATCCAACCTTGCTTCCAAGGCACCATATGTGCTTCATCAAAAGATGAAGGCATCAACATGCCTATACCGCAAAACTTGATCACTTACCATGCCTCAATCTCAAAATGAGCGTAAAACCAAGATCACTACCAAAAAGGGCATATAGAAACTCATGCCAACCTCTTATGTAGGTTTCCATTGAACAAAACAAATGTTGACCTACAGGGGTCTAAGTCAAACTAAGGGCCTCTAGGTCTCACACCTAGACCAAATAATCAAGTCTCACAACTGGGTCACAAGGTCTAACCCCCTATCCCAAAAGAAAAAATATTTCTAAAGAAGGTAAAGATCACAATGACCTAAGAGGGTCAAAAATTAAAAACATTATGAGAAGGGATTGATCCTTATCGATAATCCTCAGAAGGAACTGCTACCTAGAGGTAATGATAGAATGCAGGAAAGATACTAAACTGGCACTCATCGGGAATTCTCATATTGTAATACCCCCCAGAGGTCCAATTCATGAGAAATGGAAAGGGTTCCTATTGGAATTTTACTTAGTGATCTGATTAGATAACCACGAACTAAAAAAATACCCTATAATGGGTTTTATAGAAAGGAATCATGTTCTATATCGACCTACAAGGTCCACTACACCTCTCATGCATGAGGATTGAGTCATCAGCCTCAAAAACACTTAAATGTGGATCCACATAACCTACCATCAGAATGATGTATATATATATATATATATATCTCTGTGTGTGTGTGTGTGTAATTAGGCTCTATTAAATTGGCCTTATTCATTATTAAAAATCACACTAGAAGGTATATATGATGTGAATCCTACGTTCCAAATATGATGCATGATAAGCCTCTTTACTTTTCCAGCTAAGAGTTAAAGTCCATTACTTACAACTTTCCAATAGCCAAGAGTCAGTGATCCATAGTAAATCATAATTTTAACATAACATCTGCATTGATTAAGATGAAAATATATACAAATATAACATCAAAGATCAGAATAGAAATCCCATGCCCCTAGAAACCAAGACTTCTTACCCCAAACATGTGTTCTCATTGCACTAGTCTGATATCCATCACTTGTTCTGACACATTTCTAATACTCCTATATACCATCACAAATAGTAAATCCAAGGAAAGGAATAACTTTGATACCACTTTGTAATGTCCCGACTTGGATATCACTAAAATAGTTCTCTGATCCAGTTGGTTGTGAGGCCTCAAGCGCGCTCCCCTATATACCAGAGGATGATTACTAGCAGCGAGGGACTAGGGTGTTATAGTGGGGAGACTATTATCACATATTAGAGTGAGAAAATAGTAAAAATTCATTAGTATCATTCATAACACTAAATAAATAGAGTTCATAAGAAGTAAATAAACAGAAATAGAACATGTTGTAATAATAAATTAAAAAAATATAAACGATTGAATATGTACGCCATACATACAATATTGGTCACCTACTAGTCCAACTATATAGATACGGGTATAAAAAATAAATTGAAATATCACAATATTCCATACCATATACCCAGTCTCCAAACACTATTGATCTACACCAGCCTGATCACAAGAACCTATAAGAGAAACTCAACTTGATAATATGACACTAGGACTCATCCTTATCAACAATGAAATAATTATAAACCAAAAAAAGCATACATAATGTCTACACATTTATCAAGGTGCATGTGTAGGGGTGAGAAATAATCTCAGTAGGCCACCCCAATGATGAACCTGTAAATACACTGCTATAATTCTATGCGAAAGTAATATGCTCAGCCTATCGAAGACATAAACGAAAATATATGTAAATACAATAACGTGAAACCATAGTCGAACCTCATGTCTATAATCCTGGTCAACTAGACATGTTCCACCATGGATGTTCATATCTATAATCATATACATGTATAGTCTCATACTTATACATATATACATAAATATGAATATTCATGAGTAAGGTTAATGAAATACCATAAAACCAAACAGAATTTTATCCTTGGGTCTGTAATCTCAATCGCTTGGACATCCTGTGTAGGGGTATTAAGATAAAATTCATGTAACTCAAGCCATGTATCATTAAGTCAATCATTGGGTCTATAATCCTAATCAACCTATACCTACTTCATCTAATGCTGGAAATATCGCTGAGCAAGCTACATCACCATAGAGGGATATAAGTCTTTCACCTGATTTCTCTAGTACTCACCTCCAACCACTATAAAGAAGGATTCCAGGGAAGTATATCCATACATCATATAAATGGTCACTAAGCTAGATTCCATGTTGTTAATTCTATTTAAATATAGTCCAATGTCTGATCCCTAGGTCTCGATATATAGGCATTCACTGAATTATGACTCAGAAAAACCCAAAGGGTTTTAACTATAGGTGATATGTAAGGATAGATCATTGGTGAGACATCATTCCCACCACTTGAGATCCAAATGTTAACATCAATCAAAGGTGTGAGACAATGTGCTCCACCATCCTGATAATAAAATATCTCATAAACCTGATCCCATAGAGCATGTCTGGAGACCCATATCATATGAATAATCAAGGAGAGTATAGTCATCCTCTATAAACCATGGGTCGAGGATAGAATAATCATCCTCTATATACCATGAGTCGAGGAGATTGTAATCATCCACCGACAACCCCAGGTTGAGGAGATCATAATCATCATAATTTAACCCACAATACAAAGAGATATTTATCATTCTCATCACTCTGAAGAGTGGAATCATCCATGAGTATCATTACTTGGGATTCTATTCCCATGTATCATAATAGTATTCTCAACAATTAGATTCCCTAAAGCACTTATGGAAATCCCAGAAATATAATAATCAAATATACAGGCTCAACATCCACATCCTAGGTAGTTTCTATGGGTATACCAGTAAACATAATAAATAACATGGCTCAAAATCTAGATTGTAAGAAGAATGTCTAGGAATCCCAAAAGGTAATGAAATATGATTCGTGTTAGACTCAACAACCACTAACCAGGAAGAACCTATGTCTATCACCTATTCATTAGTAATAACCATGTGAAAGTATAAACAAAGAGGGTTTTTGAATTCATAATCTCCACACTATATCCACATCACCAAGGGATTACACATTTGGTGTGGGTTCTAAGGTGACACCTGATCCATATCTAACCAAACCTAACATACTATTTCAAGGTCAGTCCAACATTAGAGCTCCCACTGGGTCCCACAAGTCAAACACTGAGAGTCATCTTACTCGAGATCCTCAACAGAAAAGGTAAAAGTAGGAATCTTATCAGGGATCCTTGAATGGTAATAAATATTGAGGCATCCTACATGGGATCCTCGAAATAACTCATAGGTGAAGGAATCCTATAGGGGACCCTCTATAATCATATAAGAAGGTAGATGTATCCTACATGTTATCCTCATAATTCTATACTGGTAAAAAAATCCTATAAGGGGTTCCCTAGGTTGGGATGTAACCAAAGGAATCCCATGGGTAATCCTTAGTTCATGAAGAAGATAATGGCATCCTACATTGGATCATATAGGACAACAAGTCACATAGCCTCTTAGGCTAGAAGGGAACATCTATCAAGGGAGACATCCTTAAAGGAAGGATATAAGGAATCGATCATGATACATAGCTTAGGGATCATCTTAAATCATGTTTTCACTCTCTGATGACAACTGATTTCAATTTCTAGAGAATGAACCTTTATATTTAGATAAAATCTTGGAAGGAATCCCGGGATTCCTCAAATAACCTCAAGGGTTTCACCATTTCAATCTACGTGATAAGATAATTATAATGGAATACTCATGGGCCCAACTCCAACTCTTGGTTAAAAAGATATGAAAACCCCTAAAAGGGTTACAAGGGGAAGTACATGGTGTACATACATAGTCCACGGGGTGTACCCCCAATTCCCCACTAAGGCATGTACACTATATATACTTGGTGTGTAAATTCCCAAATACATAGTGTGAAAGATGGGTAAACAACATGTTCTCTACATGGGGTACCTTCATTTTCCCCTCACAGGACATTGCCATTTTTTTGGTCTGTATGTGTACTTTTACATGGTGTGTGATGCACACATAGTCTAGCCATGTACTCTACAAAGTGTATTCTCCTTACATGGACAACCTGGAAGGGTACTCGACTAAACTTTTTAGTAATGGTACACAACATTTATGACCTATACAAGGTGTGTACTTCAAAAAAACTTCTTCCCCAAATTTTAATAAAACACAGCGTGTAGTCCTTGAACCACACATTGTCTATATAGGTTTTCCCAAATAAAAATCCCTTGAATCACCTCTAAACCCCCATTTTCACTCCAAAAGTTGTAGATTAGCTCTCTAGGGGTCTTAAGTAAACTTAAAATTGAATTAATACTAGAAAATGGTAAATATACAAGGTTGTACAACAAAAATATAAAAAGGGATACCTTTGGGTGGAAACTTATGAATATCCACCCATTTCCACAATCCATGGGTTTTTATGATGATCTCATGTGTCCTGAGCTCTTTGGTGGTGCATCTTCCTTTCCCACGTCTTCTCTGTCTCTCCCTCTCTTGCTCTCTTTCTTGGATATAACACCCCGACCCCAGCTACCCAGAGTCGGTGCATTACTTCGTAACATTGGCATGATCACAAAAGATCAAGTCTCGAAAGACCGATTAGTTTAGTAGCCTTAGAAACACTAGATACATTCGTAAACATTACATTACATCATAAAGTGAAAAACTACAATAACAAAGTCTCCATAGTCCACACTCATATCCTCTTCTGACTATCCCTACAGTTCATTAATAAAATACTTCTTCACATCCTGGAAAAATATTAAAACATTGAAAGGGGTGAGCTCAGATGCTCAGTAAGGATAACAATATAGCGGAAGCTTTCATCAATAAACATAAACATTTAAGGAAATGTATAACTAAAACAAAAGCCTTTTAAACTTGAACTTCAACATAATATGGAAAAAGTAAAATGAGATAATGCCATTCACTTCATCACATGGATATTCTACAGGTCGGATAATCACATGCAATATCAATAACCACTTTCATAATGAGGGAATGTATAATGCCAGACATTCTGAAACATTTTTTCAAGGCCTCGGCCAAGACGTCTAAAATGATTAAGGCCTCGCCAAAACCATAAATCAAATTGGGAAACGGCCTCGTCCAATTCCACGTCTAGTTGTCTCATGAGACCTACCGATGCATCGAGGAGCTATAGAGGGCTCCACCCGTCACTTATGAAGTCCAATACATTCCTCATATGAATAGGTTTAAACATATCATAAACCATAACATAATCGTATCACAGAAAACATGCATAAAGGAAACATAATATTTCCACATTTCAATCACAATATATCAATACAACACATTGATATAATAAAAATTCTTTCAAAACCATTTTCAATACCAAAATAAAAGAAAGTTAAAACTTTGTATTTATTTTTCATTTAAAAAAAAGATGGCTTGTAGAGGAAGCCGAAACTCAAATAATGGTCACGGCGGCGGAGAAGTCGATGTCGCCGCATAAGTACGACAAAAAAATTCCCTCTTGTCGTTTAGTAAACGCTTCTTATAAAAAAGATTCCTTTTGAATAAACGTAAAAGTCAAAGGGGTTTATACACCGTATAAAAGAAATTTGTGTATAAAACCAAATATGCCTCAATGAAAGGAGATTGAGACGAAGTCCTTACAAAGATCATTTTTTAAAATAAAATAGATATATTATGTGTATTCACTATAGGTACACATAAAGAAAGTAAAAATACAAAATAAGACATAATAATATCATGACATAATTTGAAAGTAGGAGATTAACCCAAAGAATGGAAGTTGGGTTAAGAAATTCCCTTACCTTGCGTCCTGTCCTGACTCGACTGTTCTTTAACCTCCTGAATAATAAACTAGATTTAATTCCTATTTAATTAAGAACCTTTTTCATGTTCATTATTCCTTTTATATCCCTTATTACCATGTTATGAACATTATGTAATTATTTAAGTTTATAACTGTCATTTTGTCGATCTTAGGTACTTGAGTCAAAAATAACATTCTTATAATTACAAGTTGTTCATGTGGTGATATATCCATTATATCCAGAATTATATTCATGATATAGATATCATATATCTCATATATATCCAGTATATACATGAATTTATAATATTCCATAACGTTTAGAGGTAAGAAATGAAATGCACCGTTCATGGAGACGGTAAGCCGTACGTACGCATGAACGCTACTTTCATTTCTATTTCATATTTAATGAAATAATAATGATATAAAGGTATATTATAATTCCAGTATAACATCATATATAATATCATTCACTCCATCCTTTATACATCCCACATATGGCATTAACGATTCAAATCACTTTGAGGGGACGGTAGTCCGCACTTCCTAAAATAAAAATATCGCGTTTACCCATAATGGAAAAAATAAAGGTATTCCATAAATGAAAAATACAGAACCTTAAGTAAAATATAAAAATATTATATATCATTTATAAATAGAGTGACATCTTAATGGCCACCTTTGAAGGTGTTTTATGAGTGTTGAATAACCATCGTTTCGTGAGGCAAAAATTCGTCATCCACAGAAACTGTATGTTCTTTAACCATTAGATGTAGGTGTGTGTAAGTGCAGCTCGAATACTCATTATAAAAACATCCTAGTATATTTAGGATACTGGTGTTGTTACAAAAGAAAGGAATAAAAATAGTTTAGGGGTTTGGATGAGCAAAATAAAACAAAATAACATAAGAGAAGACATTACCTTAAAATTGGGTAACTCTTTTGATTTGAGCCAAAGGCTTCCTTGGGAAGTATTATGCCCAAAGTGGGGCTTCTAGGAGTAAGGGGGGAAAGTTAGGAGAGTATTTGGGTAGAGTTTGGCCGAGACAAATGGCTTGAAAGTGTGAATAAGGTGGGAGTGGTGGGGGCCTTTTATAAGTGGAGAGGAGGGGAACTTTTGGAAAGTAATGAAATGTTATTCTATTATACAATGATTTTCTGATTCTAAAGGTCCCACACTTGTATAATTCAAGGATAAGGTGATAAGGGTTCTAAATCCCTTCATCCAATAGGTTTTTGACATGTGTATGTCTTAGATATTACATTATCTTTCCATTTTATTTAAATCATTAAATAATGAGGTCATCGCTGCATCATCATGATGTCATAAATAATTTAATTTATTTTATGTCTAAAAATTATAAAAAAAACTACTATGATGTAGGAAATATTTTTAGCTTTCTAATGAATATTTATAGTCAAAATTTGGACTTGTGTAACCCCACTTAAAAACTGTTTTAGTAAAACAACTCATGTTTGTGTCAATTTAATTTTAACATTAAATAAATATATATTAATGTCATTTTCCAACCAAAGTGGCTCCATGGGGTCCCCAAGTTTACCCATGGGTTGTCTTGGTCTTCCATGACTCATCCAATAGGAGTAGGACAAGTGTTAAGCTCATCTCATATTATTAAAACATTATTTTTACCTTAAACTACACTAATTACCTCTAATCACGATTAAGAACTTAAAAGTTACTATTCACCAAAAAATTATTTTAATCTCATTGAACCACATTTTACTTCTTAATGACAACCATGTATGTCGGATTTTTGAAAATCAAATCACAGAATTGGTAATATTTCATTTAAACGAAAAATCAGTTATTTAACTACCACTTAGTGGTTTCACTATTCATCAAAAATTGAAGTTTTTCAGAACAATGCCAAAATTTCACCCTAAGCTATAATTGATATTTCGAATTCAAAAATGATTCCTATTTTACAAAATTCCAAACATATAAGTTGCATTAATTAATGTTATAATTAATTCCCGCTATCACAAAAAATAGCGTGTTTTTAAGAAACAATTTATATCAAAAGATTGGCAATTGTTTATGTCCAATTTCAATGTTAAATTAATTCTAATGACCACCATTGGATAAAATGGTAAAAATATATTCTAATTATACTTTAAAACCACTAAATAGTATAATTTATCACTATAAATTATTTTGATTAAAAAAGTTGTTTTTATGTAATTTTCACTATTCATAAAAAATTGGAAGTTCTCAGAAAATTACAAAAAATTCATCTTTGGATAATTTCGATATTACGAATACAAAAATTAAGTCCATTTTGAAATATAAAATTTCTATAATTTTAAAAAGTGGTTATTACTATTCATAACGGCTACTTTAATTAGTCGCGGTGTTTTAGAACTCTAAGTTGCGTACAATGCAAGCTATTGCATTATTGAATGGGAAGCGTATCGTGGAAGCTCGGGGTGTTAAATTCTCCCCTCATTCAATAAATTGCATCCTCACAATTTGAAATTTTTCTTTGAAAATAAAAGGTTGAAAAGAGAAAATACCTTTGAGGAAAACCCACATCGGAAATAAGATTAATAAAACTTAGCCTTAATAAGAGGGAAAGGGAAATGAAAAAGTCACCACCCAATTATGATCTCGATTAGGAGAACATTGGTGGCAATTAGGGACATATAATTGGAGGAAAAACGTAAATATTTGTAGGGAGTGATTGAGGTCATCAATCACAATCAACTGTCAAATTGAGGGCCTCAAAGCCTTCAATCTATGTTGATTTAAAATATCATCAGTTCAACAAGAAATAAGGTATTAGGATAACACATTTTTTGTTTTAATATCCCTTTACTAAAGTTTAAGAATTAATTCATTCATTGAATAAGAGATAGGTATATATATATTTATGCTTGACAATTAGAGTTTCAACCTTCAACTCATCTTTCACTCAAAAAGATAATAGAACTCAAAAATATTATACTTATCCTAATTGTATAAGGTTACAAATGTTAACACATACCATTTAGATTAGTAAAATTATTTTGTAATAACTAGGGACTTCCTGTAGGCTAGTGGTAGGAAATAAAGGCCTGTCGCACTATGATTGTGGGTTCGATTCCTGCAGCTTTGTCCGACGCGACGGGTTATGCCCCACCCTGCATGTTGTCCTTTTCCTAAAACTATAGTATTATAATATTCCAAAAATAATCTTCATAAAATTTTTAACCTTAAACAATACTATCCAAAGATCAACTTAATCCACTCCAACCTTTATAGTTATCCAAAATACCTCTGTCCAGACTTTCTCTAAAAGGTCTCTTAATTCCAAAATCAATTTATCAGATTCCCCAAACAAAGTAAAGTTTCTATTATTGTCACATACTAAAAATATGATTACCTTCATCATATTAACACCTTACTGAAATCAACAAGTACTGCAGTACAATCCTTATATATATATATCACATTATCCTAATAACCAGAATATAATCCATGAGTCCAAAAGCACCAATACATTAATTATTCTACTTCAACTGTAGTAACAACATAAGATTGTCCTTGATCCCTTGGCCTTTTCTGAGGTAAGTTTCCCTGATGCTTAGGACATTCATTTGCATAATGACCCATTTCTCTACAATTGTAGCATTCAACTTTGATAGCCACTTTCTTTCCCTTGAAATCACGAGCCTGGTGACCCTTTTCTCCACATTTATAACAAACTCTCGTTCCTTTTAGGCAAGTACCAGGGTGATTCTTCCCACAATTATCACATAATGGAAAATCCTTCTTTCCCTTTTTCCCTTTATCTGTCTCTTGTTCCACCGTTCTCTTCTTCTCTTGCTTTACTTTGTTGTCATAAGACTGAGAAAATTCCTTTTCTGTCTTGATAGCACATGAGACAATATCTTCGTATGTTGAGAAAGATTGTGATACTAAAGCTCTATGGAGAAATGGTTTTAACCCATCAAAGAAACGATCAATCTTACCTATTGGGTTATGTATATAATCTGCAGCATACCTCGCCAACCTTGTAAAGTTGGCCTCACACTTTGCGACATTCTCATCCTCCTTTTTTCTCAGACTCAGATATTGTCTTTCCATATCTACTCGATGGTCACGAGGAAAGTATTTTTCTAATAAAATCTCTTTGAGCTCCCTCCATTCCATATTCGATACATCATCATCTTCCTTTTTATTTTGAATCAATGACCACCATTGATCGGCATCTCCAGTGAGGCGGTAAACTGCCATGACAACCTTCTCCCTTTCGCTACTCCCCAAGGCATGGAATATTTTCTCTAAGAAGTTTATCCATTGCTCAGCTACTACTGGATTTGTACCCCCGTTAAATGTTGGTGGTTTTTGCCTCATGATGCGGTCTAACATTGATCCTCCACATTGAAGATCAGGGAGCTCCATACGAGTAAGGTTATTATTCATAACCTGAGTGAGTTGTCCCAGTATGGTAATAAGTTGATCAGCACCAGTTGTATCTCCAGATCCACAATAATTATCTTGAGTAGGAGGGAAATCCCTACACGGAGTGTGTGCATTGATACGGTTTCCATTCCTTCCACTAGGCGCCATTTCTAAACAATGGCATAAACTAGATTAGTTTATGAAATAAAATACATAATTCCATACTTGTAAAACACTTAACACTAATTGAACTATTTATGGATATAATCCATAACCATAAAAAAGTTTTCTTTGATAATGTATATACTCATAACCCTTCTTAGTGGTTTGTAAAGAAAATGAGAATTATCCTAAGCATATCCCCCGGGAGTGTCGTAACCAAGAGTTCAGCAAGGCCTGTTGTCATGCACCAGTTCCCATTTGAGTCTAGCTCAAAGCGGTGTTTTCGGGTTTTACCCCTAGGTACATCTGTTCCAAAGCCGCCTCTACCTGCTCATATCCAGACAGGGATGTATTGCTCGGAAAACTCACAAAATCTCTACAATAACAAAATTCTAGTAAGTTCTTCTATACTAATCCTCAAAGTCTATCTTTGGGCTATGTGCTCTAATCAGAGTTTAACTAAATCTAGCTTCCAAGGTTAGTACTAAACTGCCTATGATACCAACTGTAACGCCCCAAACCCAGCTACCCAGAGTCGGTGCATTACTTCGTAACATTGGCATGATCACAAAAGATCAAGTCTCGAAAGACCGATTAGTTTAGTAGCCTTGGAAACACTAGATACATTCGTAAACATTACATTACATCATAAAGTGAAAAAACTACAATAACAAAGTCTCCATAGTCCACACTCATATCCTCTTCTGACTATCCCTACAGGTCATTCATAAAATACTTCTTCACATCCTGGAAAAATATTAAAACATTGAAAGGGGTGAGCTCAGATTCTCAGTAAGGATAACAATATAGCGGAAGCTTTCATCAATAAACATAAACATTTAAGGCAATGTATAACTAAAACAAAAGCCTTTTAATCTTGAACTTCAACATAATATGGAAAAAGTAAAATGAGATAATTCCATTCACTTCTTCACATGGATATTCTACTGGTCGAATAATCACATGCAATATCAATAACCACTTTCATAATGAGGGAATGTATAAAGCCAGAAATTCTGAAACATTTTGTCAAGGCCTCGGCCAAGATGTCTAAAATGATTAAGGCCTCGACCAAAACCATAAATCAAATTGGGAAAGGTCCTCGGCCAATTCCACGTCTAGTTGTCTCATGAGACCTACCGATGCATCGAGGAGCTATAGTGGGCTCCACCCGCCACTTATTATGTCCAATACATTCCTCATATGAATAGGTTTAAACATATCATAAACCATAACATAATCGTATCACATAAAACATGCATAAAGGAAACCTAACATTTCCACATTTCAATCACAAGATATCAATACAACACATTGATATAATAAAAACGCTTTCAAAACCATTTTCAATACCAAAATAAAAGAAAGTTAAAACTTTGTATTTATTTTTCATTTTAAAAAAAGATGGCTTGTAGAGGAATCTGAAACTCAAATAATGGTCACGGCGGCGGAGAAGTCATTGTCACCGCATAAGTATGACAAAAACATTCCCTCTTGTCGTTTAGTAAATGCTTCATATAAAAAAGATTCCTTTTGAATAAACGTAAAAGTCAAAGGGGTTTATACACCGTATAAAAGAAATTTGTGTATAAAACCAAATATGCCTCAATGAAAGGAGATTGAGACGAAGTCCTTACAAAGATAGTTTTTTAAAATAAAATAGATATATTATGTTTATTCAATATAGGTACACATAAAGAAAGTAAAAATACAAAATAAGACATAATAATATCATGACATAATTTGAAAGTAGGAGATTAACCCAAAGAATGGAAGCTGGGTTAAGAAATTCCCTTACCTTGCGTCCTGTCCTGACTCAACTGTTCTTTAACCTCCTGAATAATAAACTAGAGTTAATTCCTATTTACTTAAGAACCTTTTTCATGTTCATTATTCCGTTTATATCCCTTATTACCATGTTATGAACATTATATAATTATTTAAGTTTATAACGGTCATTTTGTCGATCTTAGGTACTTGAGTCAAAAATAACATTCTTATAATTACAAGTTGTTCATGTGGTGATATATCCATTATATCCAGAATTATATTCATGATATAGATATCATATATCTCATATATATCCAGTATATACATGCATTTATAATATTCCATAACGTTTAGAGGTAAGAAATGAAATGAACCGTTCATGGAGACGGTAAGCCGTACGTACGCATGAACGCTACTTTCATTTCTATTTCATATTTAATGAAATCATAATGTTATAAAGGTATATTATAATTCCAGTATAACATCATATATAATATCATTCACTCCATCCTTTATACATCCCACATATGGCATTAACGATTCAAATCACTTTGAGGGGGTGGTAGTCCGCACTTCCTAAAATGAAAATATCGTGTTTACCCATAATGGAAGCAATAAAGGTATGCCGTAAATAAAAAATACAGAACCTTAAGTGAAATATAAACATATTATATATCATTTATAAATAGAGTGACATCTTAATGGCCACCTTTGAAGGTGTTTTATGAGTGTTGAACAATCATCGTTTCGTGAGGCAGAAATTCTCCATCCACAGAAACTGTATGTTCTTTAACCATTAGATGTAGGTGTGTGTAAGTGTAGCTCGAATACTAATTTTAACAACATCCTAGTATATTGAGGATACTGGTGTTGTTACAAAATAAATGAATAAATATATTTTAGGGGTTTGGATGAGCAAAATAAAACAAAATAACATAAGAGAAGACATTACCTTAAAATTGGGTAACTCTTTCGATTTGAGCCAAAGGATTCCTTGGGAAGAATTCTTCCCAAAGTGAGGCTTCTAAGAGTAATGGGGTAAAGTTGGGAGAGTATTTGGGCAGAGTTTGGCCGATCCAAATGGCTTGAAAGTGTGAATAAGGTGGGAGTGGTGGGGGCCTTTTATAAGTGGAGAGGAGGGGCACTTTTGGAAAGTAATGAAATGTTATTCTATTATACAATGATTTTCGGATTTTAAAGGTCCCAAACTTGTATAATTCAAGGATAAGGTGATAAGGGTTCGAAATATCCTCATCCAATAGCTTTTGGACATGTGTAGGTCTTAGATATTACATTATCTTTCCATTTTATTTAAATCGTTAAATAATGAGGTCATCGCTGCATCGTCATGATGTCATAAATAATTTAATTTATTTAATGTATAAAAATTATAAAAAAACTACTATGATTTAGGAAATAGTTTTATCTTTCTAATGAATATTTATAGTAAAAATTTGGACTTGTGTAACCCCACTTAAAAAATGTTTTAGTAAAACAACTCATGTTTGTGTCAATTTAATTTTAACATTAAATAAATATATATTAATGTCATTTTCCAACCAAAGTGGCTCCATGGGGTCCCCAAGTTGACCCATGGGTTTTCTTGGTTGGCCATGACTCATCCAATAGGATTAGGACAAGTTTCAAGCTCATATCATATTATTAAAACATTATTTTTACCTTAAACTACACTAATTACCTCTAATCGCGATTAAGAACTTAAAAGTTACTATTCAAAAAAAAATTATTTTAATCTCATTGAACCACATTTTACTTCTTAATGACAACCATGTATGTCAGATTTTTGAAAATGAAATCACAAAAGTGGTAGTATTTCATTTAAACGAAAAATCAGTTATTTAACTACCACTTAGAGGTTTCACTATTCATCAAAAATTGAAGTTTTTCAGAACAATGCCAAAATTTCACCCTAAGATATAATTGATATTCCGAATTCAAAAATGATTTCTATTTTAAAAAATTACAAACATATAAGTTTCATTAATTAATTTTATAATTAATTCCCACTGTCACAACAAATAGCGTGTTTTTAAGAAACAATTTATATCAAAAGATTGGCAATTGTTTATGTCCAATTTCAATGTTAAATTAATTCTAATGACCACCATTGGATAAAATAGTAAAAATATATTCTAATTATACTTTAAAACCACTAAATAGTATATTTTATCACTATAAATTATTTTGATTAAAAAATTTGTTTTTAATTAATTTTCACTCTTCATAAAAAATTGGAAGTTCTCAGAAAATTACAAAAAATTCAAATTTGGATAATTTCGATATTATGAATACAAAAATGAAGTCCATTTTGAAATATAAAATTTCTATAATTTTAAAAAGTGGTTATTACTATTCATAACGGCTACTTTGATTAGTCGCGGTGTTTTAGAACTCGAAGTTGCGTACAATGCAAGCTATTGCATTATTGAATGAGAAGCATATCGTGGAAGCTCGGGGTGTTACATCGGACATATAAAGGAGGAGCCACATCCATGTGAATTATAATCCAAGAGGAAAATAAAAAAATAAAAAGATAAAATGTATATGAGAAAAATAAAAATAAAAGAAAATGAAAAGAAAAAGGGGTTCGGGCCAACCCCTACGCCCAACTCGAGTTTATTCCCCAGCTAAAAAAACTCCATGTTATTGACACAATATTAAAGACATAATATCAATCCAATACTAAATTAAAAATATATCATTGAAAAATCTTACATGAATAATTTTAATATTTAATATATTAAATATTAATTATTAATTATTCCCCTAGAATTAGAACAGCTCGGAATTCCACCAAATGTCATGACCCGTCCTCGGGGCCCGTCCCTTGACTACCCCAAGCCCGCCTTCCATAGGCCAGGGGTTGGCGACTAGAACCAAAGACGTAAATCCCGATAACTAGACAATAATTACCTTTATAAAAGTAAACAAAACACCACAGAGTACAAGAGGAAGTAATACACTAAGTACAAAAGAAAGTGATGAAAAGTAAATGGGCCAGAATAAAAACCCAACTGAAATTACAACTACAACTGAACGAAAGTAAAACAGAAAAGACAAGTAGCTAGAAGAATAGAAGAATCTCCTAGGTCATCCACCTCAGATCCTACCTGAAGGGTAGGTACAGATAGCGCAGCTCCTGGATCATCCACCACGGATCCTACCTGAAGGGTAGGTACATATAGCCTCCACAATGCTCTTTCCCTTCAACCTCCTCCGAGTATCGTCTCGTCGTGAAGTCCACCTCCGGATACTGACTCGTCGTGAGGTCCACCTCCGGGTACCGTCCAGTCCTCAAACACTCGACCTCTATCAGCGCTTCCTGTCATCTGCAACCAACACAATGAGGTGCAGGAATAGACCGTGCAGGGGTGAGTATACGATACTCAGTAGGGACCCCGATACCCTCAAGGTCTCACTAAATCCAACAAGGATAACCACAAAGAAGAATCTCAACAAAGAACCCTTACTTAGGTATAAGCCCATACTTATACCTAAGTTATTAAGTAGCCCATCTCAATCATGAGGAAACACAAAGGTTATGAAATCAACAGATAACCACTATCTAGTTATATGCCCATACATATACCTAAGTTATCAAATGACCCATCTCAATCTTGAGGTAAACACAAAGGTCATAGACTCAGCTCAAACCAGGATTTTTATTATCGAAACCGTAACTGCTGAAGAGCTCCATCTCTAACGAGTACAGTGATCCTGTCACGTCTCTGAGGTATTCTCTCTAACCTAAGACTGCTGAGGTACTCCTCCTGTCGAGTACCGCGGGTCATCCACCCAAACACAGTAGTGCTTCCCACCAGGGTCTTCCACCCAAACACAGTAGTGCACCCCCCTAATATCCTGTAGAGGTACTCCTTCTGTTGAGTACCGTAGGTCTACACCCAAACACAGCAGTGCTCCATCCTCCATGGGTCTGCACCCAAACACAGTATTGCTCCATCCACTGGGCTAGTCGACTCACTCCAAGTCGAGTCGGTCAAGCAGTCGTCAGGTCTCAGCCGACTACACGGTCTCCGTACTCCGTACGCTCGTCTCCGGGAGGGTCCGCTCCACGAGCTACAGGTCGATACTCCAAGTATCACAATGTCCCACAAAGAAGTATCTCAAAGGACTGCCTCGTCATAGGTGTCTCAACGCAACAGACGGCGCGTCAATCGGACGCCCGGTCTGTGAGTTATTAGCCTTTTCGTCCCAGGGGCCCGGTTGGTTTCGTGTACGAACCAACCCAGCCGCATCTCAACTATACCCTGAACTCTCATAGGGTATAATCATAGGGACTGTTTCTCAACGTGATTACCAACGCCGCTGACGGTTCGTCAAACGGTCGTCCGGTCTGAAAGTTATCGGCTTTTCCGTTCGAGGGGCCCTATTGGATTTCGGGTATAATCCAACCCGGTCTTACTCCAACTGCGTCCAAACCTCAAGTACAGTATGCCAAAAGTTCCATCTCATCAAGAAGAATCCAACAAAGCCAACGACACGTCAATCGGACGTCCGAAGATCAAGTTATAAGCATTTTCGCTCCGCGGGCCCGGTTGGTTTTGGGTTCGAACCAACCCGGCTGTACCCAAAGTTCTCTGAAACCTTGAGTGTAATATACTGAAACGACCGTTTCGATCCAAGGATCCCATCTCAACTGATGGTGCATCGTTCAGAGGTTCTTAGCCCAAGTTATGGGCATTTGAACGGAACTGTCCAAAAATAGGGGGTTCGGGCCCGGTCCAACCCGGCCCGATACCCCCTGGGTCGGTGCAAACCGGGTCGACCCGACCCTGGTCCGGGTCCGTCCCATTAGGGCGCGGCGCGGCCCGGCACGGGCGGTCCGGCCCGGCGCGGTCGGTTGGCCTGGCGCGGGCGCGGCCCGCGTGGCCAGCGAAGAGTGAAGGTGGGGTGATGTCCCCCCCGGTTGACCGAAATGGCGCGGAAATTAAGCCGCGCCTCCCCCTAAACCCGGAACGGCCTAGCCGTTCCGGTCCGCCGTAGCTCAGCCGCGGCGGTCTCCTCCGACGGCACGCCGCCGCCGCCAGTCGCCGACGCCGCCACGCTGGTGTGGCGCACCGCCGCCGCTTTCTGAGGACCACTGGGCGCGCTCTGGTGGTCCTTTTCGCCCGCCATCTTCGCCAGTGGTCATCTTGGGTCCCGTACTTTACTGCGAAGACCTCAAATTGTCTTTTCGGCTCGTTCCATCATCGCCCGTCGATTCGCGCACCAACAACATTCTGCGGAGGGTTGTCGGGCCATGTTTGTTCGGCCCGCGCCCTCCACATTAGGTGTTATCAAATGGAAAACAATTAAACACATGCTTTTAATCATTGACGAGGCTATAATTCACATAAACACAAAATATGAAAACCCCCTACCTCGTGTCGTTCGTTGTTTGTTGACGATATCGCAAGAGGGTGGACGTCGGCTCATCGTTGTCATCCCAAGGGAGGAGATGAAGATGACGATGGTTGCTAGCGTTCGTCACTTCCGTCACCGTCGGTGTGCACCTGAGGAAGTGTTGTCTCCTCTCTTATTGCGAAGGAAGAATATAAGGTGATTCATTGTTGGCGAGTTTCCCACGTCGGTGTCTCCTCCCTTACTGTGAAGGAAGAAGAGGATGAAGAACCGTGATCGTCGAGTCGTTCTATGTTGAGGGGAAAATGTTCTTCGTCGGAGAAGAACCATTCTTCACAGAGGATGATGTTCTTCCACCCAAGAGGAACTTCCTCCTTCTTTCACCCAAGATCTCTTTCCCTTTTCTCCCAACACAAAATGTGTCAAAGTAAAATAACAGGTTCAAGATATTATTTTATTAACACAAGTAATTTCAATTTTTCAAAAATCAAACACTCAGTTAATTAATTGAATAGGTTCAATTAATTAATTAAGGTATGTGTTGGCGTGAGCTAAGAGGGAGAGAGAGAGGAAGTGGAAGGTTACTCAATTTAAGATGTGTTTACAAAATTAAAGAGGGAGGTGAGGAGTTATGGAAAGAGTGAAGGGGTGGGGCTCGTGTGGGCCCCACCTCTCCTTTATTCTCCCATGGAAAGTTAGCAACCCAACAGGTCCCACTCCATCTCCCACACCTAGGAGTTAAACCACATAATAGAGAGAAAAAGTGTTGTGACACAACACTTAAACCACTTATCAAGAAATAAAAATAAAATTGTAAAACAATTATATTTTTATTCTTCACTCTTTTTTTAACAACTCCTCCCGAGCAAACGCAACTCCAGAAAGGGTCTTCTTAAGCAATTACTGGTGCTGTTAGTTCATCGGTGCCCTTAGATTTCAATTCCGAGCACCGGTTCAAAAGTTAGAAAAACCTGCTAGTTCGTTCACTGAACGTACCCGAGCTAAACTTCGGAAATTGATTCCGGGAACACCGGTCCTCGAAATCAGGCATCATAAGAAACCGCATACTTGTAAAATTCCAAAGAAATTAAGAAAAAAATTTCCTTGAAATTTGCGGGTCTTTAAATTAGTCTCACCTCAGGGATTTACGTCCCCGTAAAGCTATAACACAAACTAGGGAAACAAAAGTGGTACTGAGCACGCATCTAAGCCTTCCACTCCCATGTGCTCACCTGGAGGTTGCCGTACTACCAGTGAAAGCGCACCCGAGGAATCGACTGTCTACGTAGGATCTTCTCCTGTCAATCCTCGATCCCCACTGGAACCTCCATGAATGTCACCATTTCATCAACGTCCTACTTCCTGAGGTCGATGATGTGTGAAGGATCATTCATGTATCTTCTCAGCTGAGATATGTGGATGACATCATGTACCTGGTGCAACTGAGGTGGAAAGGTCAAGCGGTAAACTACCTCGCCTACCCTGCTGAGGACCTATAAAGGTCAGTTGAACCTCGGAGATAACTTGTCGCCTTGGACACATCTTTGTAAACCTCTTCGAGGTGAGACCCGTATAAGGACGTGATCGCCATCCTCAAACTCTAGATTCCTCCATTTCCTGATTAGAACTGAAACTCAAAACTCCTGTTGCCATGAGGGTAAGTTTGGTCGACCCAAGAGTGATCAGCCAAACCCTCCTATGCATGAGTTTATTCTGTGCTTCCTGGGGTTTCCTTTTCTCCGACCAAGGAAAACCCATCCCGACGTTGTAGATAGACCACAAACTTTTTGCCTAATACAACCAATTTGTGTATGAACTATATATCCAATCCATACTCAGACCAACATCGTAAGGCCTCGACGCTGCCACCAAGAGACTCCAAACGAAACTCTCGCCTCATGGGTCAGATCACACTGTCGGCGTAAGTGTGATTATCGAGTCTCCTCCAAAAGGTATCTCCAGATGTGAGGGTCAAGTCTATGGATTACCGGAAACTCCATGTTTTTTGTACAAGATTAATGGAAGGAAGGAATGATTTGTATCGACGTCTGCTGCTACAACAGCTATTAGTGAGCACATACTGTCCCTTGAATAATTCTTAGAGCCATTGGGTCACTCTCCTTGACCGCATGAAGCTAGTCTCTTCTCCTGCCCTCCAGCTCCCTGAGCCTGGAGGGGACAACAAAGGCGAGTGGTTGTAACATATTGAATTGTACACCACCTCATGCCGCTCTACTATCTCTGCTTTCCACGTCTGCTCTGCAGATTCATTTCTCCTTATCACTCCTTCTTGAAACATTTTACACGCCCGAGTCCCTGAGACTGGCGCCATTTTCCTGTTTCTTACTGCACTGTGCAGTCTTCATCTGCTCCTGAATGATGTGCACTTTCCCCGTCATAACTCGTACCATCTCTGGTCGGTAGGAAGTTTTCCGACGTGGAAATTCGGTCAACGACCACCCTTCTTTGCCTACGATCTGTAAGAGCTGCTAATATTTCTCCTTTGCTGAAAGGAGAAATTCGGTCTCATCCCCTGGATGAACCATGACCAATGCCTAATACAGTCAATACGGACATGAATGATGCATTCATGCCATGGATGACGTCGTAAGGCCTCGACGTTACTACCAAGAGATCCAACCGTCACTCTTGCCTCTAAGGGTCGAGTCACACTGCCGGCATCAGTGTGAGGTCACTGGGTCTCCTCCAGTAGAAATCTCGAAAGTGAGGGTCAAGTCAATAGTTCTAACTGGGACCTCTCAGTATCAACCAAACAAAATGACATGAAAGAAAGTGTCACTAAGATAAGTGTCTTTTATTATTGAAGCTCATAGTACAAAGACAAAAATACAAAAACAACATGGAACTAGAAGTACCAAGAACAAAAGGAATCGACTAGTTCTGCTCCTGTCCACCTGCTTCTGGAGCTCTACTACCTTGTCCACCGCTCTGCTGTTGGTCAAACACCCATCACTGCTTTCGTCTTAGTGGCTCCTCCAACGCCTGTGGATCAACTGTGCGGGAAGTCAGACAGTCACGTGCCAGGTGACCCATTCCTGCCACATGCATAACACTTCCTTCTCCATGTATGGCTGGATCTATTTCGTGTGCCCTGCACAACCAAACCTTTATCTCGAGGTCTCCCATCTTCTAGTCTGGTCCTCTTGGACCTCTGCATCATCTGTCAACTGCCTACAGTTGACTCGTCTACTGATGGAAAATCATGCGGCAAAGGCAGCAGCTCCTGAACACGCTCAGAGTGTAGAGTCACTGGTATAAACTCCACTCTGAAAAAGGTCTCGAAGTCTCCCCATGTGAAGGTCGTCTCATCACAAAATTGGAGAATCTGGCTCCACCATCTGCCTACTGCTGCCTGAAGGAGTCTGGAAGCCAAGATCACCATGAAGTCCACTGGTGTACCAACTATCATGAAATCTCTCACCACAGCCTCCATCCAATCCTCATCCGCCTGTGGGTCTGTCTCTCCCTGGAACCTGGGTGGCCTCTCGTGCTGAAACTCCTGCAGCGCGCTCAAGCGGCGTGCATCGCCTACTGCTGGGTCTGGTGGCATCAGTGGCCCAACGTATGGTAGTACCGCTGGTGCCTCAACTGTAAGAGGGCCATGTACCGAAGCCTCGTCGCTCGGCAGGCTATCAGTACGTATATCTCTCAGAGCTCTAGCTGTTCGTTCGTGATAAGGCATCCTGAAAGAAACAGATGTGACACGGTCAACCGATTTATACCTGGTGAGATGACCTGGTTTGAGCTGTTTTAAGGGAAAACCTTTGGAAACGCACACGCAATTAGTGTTTTCATGCACTAAGTCTGAAATCAGAAGTCAGGGTCCTGGTGTATGGATACATCGGCCGCCCGCACCAACACTGGACTCCCTGAACTGAAAACCACACCCAGTACCCTTAACACTATTGCTTCACAGAAAAGGAATATCAGAGTTATAAATTTTGTGGTAGATCCGACACCTTTGATACCAATTTGTCACGACCCCTCCTTGGGGCTCGTGCCGTGACTACCCCAAACCCACCTTCCATAGGCCAGGGGCTGGCGACTAGCACCAAAGGCGTAAATCCTGATAACTGGGAAGGCATTGCCTTTATAAATGCAAACAAAACACCATAGAGTACAAGCAGAAGTAATACACTAAGTACAAAAGAAAGTGCTGAAAAGTAAATGGGCCAGAATACAAACCCAACTGAAAGTACAGCTACAACGGAATGGAAGTATAATAGAAAATACAAGCAGTTGGAAGAATAGAAGCAGCTCCTAGGTCGTCCACCTCGGATCCTACCTGAAGGGTAGGTACAGATAACGCAGCTCCTGGATCATCCACCACGGATCCTACCTGAAGGTTATGTACAGGTAGCCTCCACAATTCTCTCGCCCATCAACCTCCTCCGAGTATTGTCTCATCGTGATGTCCACCTCCGGATACTGACTCGTCGTGAGGTCCACCTCCGGGTACCGTCCAGTCCTCGAACACTCGGCCTCTATTAGCGCTGCTCGTCATCTGAAACCAACACAACGAGGTGCGGGCATATACCGTGCAGGGGTGAGTATAAGATACTCAGTAGGGACCCCGAGACCCTCAAGGTCTCACTAAATCCAACAAGGATAACCACAAAGAAGGATCTGAATAGAAAACCCTTACTTAGGTATAAGCCCATACTTATACCTAAGTTATCAATTAACCCATCTCAATCATGAGGAAACACAAAGGTTATGAAATAAACGGATAACCACTACCTAGTTATATGCCCATACATATACCTATGTTATCAAGTGACCCATCTCAATCATGAGGTAAACACAAAGGTCATAGACTCAGCTCAAACCAGAATTTTCATTATTGAAACCATAACTGCTGAAGAGCTCCGTCTCTAACGAGTACAGTGATCTTGTCATGTCTCAGAGGTATTGCTCACTAACCTAAGACTGCTGAGGTACTCCTCCTGTCGAGTACCGTGGGTCAGCCACCCAAACACAGTAGTGCTTCCCACCAGGGTCTGCCACCCAAACACAGTAGTGCACCCCCCCCCCCCTAATAGCCTGCAGAGGTACTCCTTCTGTTCAGTACCGTGGGTCTGCACCCAAACACAGCAGTGCTCCATCCGCCATGGGTCTACACCCAAACACAGTAGTGCTCCGTCCACTGGGCTAGTCGACTCACTCCAAGTCGAGTCAGTCAAGCAGTCGTCAGGACTCAGCCCGCTAAACGGTCTCCGAACTCCGTACGCTCATCTCTGAGAGGGTCCTCTCCAAGAGATACAATTCAATACTCCAAGTATCACAAAGTCCCATGTATAAGTATCTCAAAGTACCGACTCGTCATAGGGGTCTCAACGCAACAGATGGTGCGTCAATCGGACGCCCGATCTGTGAGTTATTAGCCTTTTCATCCCAGGGGCCCAGTTGGTTTTGTGTATGAACCAACCAGGCCGCATCTCAACTATACCCCAAAACCTCATAGGGTATAATCATAGGGACTTTTTCTCAACGTGATTACCAACACCGCTGACAGTTCATCAAACGGTCGTCCGGTCAGAAAGTTATCGGTTTTTCCGTTCGAGGGGCCCGGTTGGATTTTGGGTACAATCCAACTTGGCCTTACTCCAACTGCGTCCAAACCTCAGGTTAAGTATGCCAAAAGTTCTGTCTCATAAAGAGTAATCCAACAAAGTTGACGACACGTCAATTGGACTTCTGGAACTCAAGTTATAAGCATTTCCGCTCTGCGGGCCCGGTTGGTTTCGGGTTCGAACCAACCTGGCCATACCCAAAGTTCTCCAAAACCATGAGTGTAATATCTCAAAATGACTATCCCGATCCAAGGATCCCATCGCAACTAACAGTGCGTCGTTCGGAGGTCTGTAGACCAAGTTATGGGCGTTTGAACGGAACTGTCCGAAAATAGGGGGTTCGGGCCCGGTCCGACTCGACCCGGGTCCGGGTCCGGCCCATTAGGGCATGGCCCGGCTCGGCTGGCGCAGCCCGGCCCAGTGCAGGGGTCCGGCCCAGTGCAGGCAGCTCGGCCCGGCACGGGCGGTCCGGCCCGGCGCGGCCGTTCCGTCTGGCGCGGTCGGTTGGCCTGGCGCAGGTGCGACCCGCGTGGCCAGCGAAGAGCGGGGGGGGGGGGGGGGGGTGATGTCCCCCCCAATTGAACGAAACGAAACCGAAATTAAGTCGTGCCTCCCCTTAAATCCGGAACGGATTAGCCATTCCGGTCCGCCGCGACTCATCCGCGGCGGTCTCCTCCGGCGGCGCGCCACCGCCGCCGCTTTCCGCGGACCACCGGACGCGCTCCGGTGGTCCGTTTCGCCCACCATCTTCATCAGTGGTCATCTCGGGTCCCGTACTTTACTGAGAAGACCTAAAATTGTCTTTATGGCCCATTCCTTCATCGCCCATCGATTCGCGCACCAACAACAATCTGCAGAGAGTTGAAGGGCCATGTTTGTTTAGCCCGTGCCCTCCGCGTTAGGTGTTATCAAATGGAAAATATTTAAAAACATGCTTTTAATCATTGATGAGGGTATAATTCACTAAACAGAAAATAAGAAAACCCCCTACCTCGTGTTGTTCATCGTTTGTTGATGCTATCCCAAGAGGGTGTACGTCGGCTCGTCATCATTATCCCAAGGGAGGAGATGAAGATGACGATGGTCGCTGGCGTTCGTCGCTTCCGTCGCTGTCGGTGTACACCCGAGGAAGTGTTGTCTCCTCTCTTGTTGCAAAGGAAGAATATAAGGTGAGTCGTTGTTGGCGAGTTCCCCACGTCGGTGTCTCCTCCCTTTCCATGGAGGAAGAAGAGGATGAAGAACCGTGATCGTCGAGTCGATCTATGTTGAGGGGTCAATGTTCTTCGTCGGAGAAGAACCGTTCTTCACGGAGAGGATGATGTTCTTCCACCCAAGAGGAACTTCCTCCTTCTTTTACACAAGATCTCTTTCCCTTTTCTCCCAACACAAAATGTTTCAAAGTAAAATAAGAGGCTCATGCTATTAATTTATTAACACAAGTAATTTCAATTTTTCAAAATTCAAACACTTAGTTAATTAGTTGAATAGGTTCAATTAATTAATTAAGGTATGTGTTGGTGAGAGTTAAGAGGGAGAGAGAGAGGAAGTGGAAGGTTACTCAATTTAAGATGAGTTTACAAAATTAAATAGGGGGTGAGGAGTTATGGAAAAAGTGAAGGGGTGGGGATCGTGTGGGCCCCACCTCTCCTTTATTCTCTGAAGGGAAGTTAGCAACCCAACGGGTCCCACTCCAACTCCCACACCTAGGAGTTAAACCACATAAGAGAGGGAAAAAGTTTTGTGACACAACACTTAAACCACTTAGCAAGATATAAAAATAAAATTGTAAAACAATTATATTTTTATTCCTCACTCTTTTTTTAACAACTCCTCCCGAGCAAACGCAACTCCAGAAAGGGTCTTCTTAAGAAATTACCAGTGCTATGAGTTCATCGGTGCCCTCAGATTTCAATTCCGAGCACTGGTTCAAAAGTTATAAAAACCCGCTCGTTCATTCACTGAACGTACCCGAGCTAAACTTCGGAAATTGATTCTGGGCACACCGGACCTCGGAATCAGGCGCTGTCAAAAAACGCATACTCATAAAATTCCAAAGCAATTAAGAAAAATATTTCCTTGAAATTTCCGGGTCTTTACACGAAACTCCTATCCTAGGGTAAACACCCTATTTCAGGAATAATGGAGTGCTCAAAAAAATTATTGAGATCATATAATAAGGGAAAACCCCATTTTAATCCTTCTAATAATCTATAAGAAAATTTTCCAATTTCTTCTCAAAATTGCAGTCCAGAAAAACATGGGACCTTACATTATTTCTCACCTATAATTGGTGATATCTTGAACAAAGTTCCACCTTGGAGAAATAATTTTCCCCATATAGTTTATTGAAAAAGTTATTTATCCATGTTAGGGGATACTTTTTCTTTATCATGATTTTTTTGAACTCATGATAATCAATATAGAGGAGAATTTATCAATCCATCTTCTTGACAAATAGGACTAGCGCACACCATGGTGAATCAAGTAGGTGTATAAAACCATTTTCTTGATTCAATTTTAATTGATTATTTAGTTACTCTAACTCAACGGTGTAAATCTTATAATTAGTATTTGATATGGGTAGAGATCTAAGTATAATATCAATTGAGAACTCAACCTATCTGTCTAGAGGAATAGTAATAAATTCTTCAGGGAACACAGTTGTGTCGTCCCTCACAATGGGAATGTATTTGAGCATTATCCTCTCCTTTGACTCAGTCATTTGATATATATATATATATATATATATATGATTTCTCATAAGTAAATAATATCCACAATTGAGATGATGATTCTGATGTAGATTTATCATCCTCCTTACACTTATATAGAATTGGGGATTCCTTGGGATGTGAAGAGTGGTCTCTCTTTTCAGACAGTCAGCGTTTTCTTTGAATAAAGATATTCAATCCATGCCCAATATAGAATCAAACTCCACCAAAGGAAGTAATTCAAGATTTAATTGGAGGTTTTTTCCACAAACATTAACTAGGGAGGAGTTATATACTTTAGATGAAATTATTTCCCCATTCTTTTTTGTCATAGGTAACTTAACCTCTATATTTTAGGTGGTGTTTGAATAGTTCTTCTAAATATAGATGGTATTAAAGAATTCATATAAATATAATCAAATAGTATGTTCACTATTTTTGACTGAATAACTAGTTTACTTATCACCAAATCATTATCAGCCTACAAATTAGTAGTAGTGATAGCATATTCCCTTCTTTATTCCATTGGAGGTTATTTTCATTAATTGACTCTAACAACCCTTGACTTGGGTTATTGGATCACTTTATGCTAATGTTTATTATAGTTGAAACACTTTACAAAAAGTTGAGTGTAGATATAAATCTTCCTTTAATCATCTATGTTAATGAGATTCTTCAAATCCTTTCATCAATAATTATCCTAATTCCCCTATCTTCAATATTTTAAGCATCTCCTGGTTCCCTTTAGATAGTTCCCAGGATGCTTCTTCCCACCATTTTGACATGTGGGATGCTGGGTTTTCATTCCTTCATAAGATTTATCTATTCTTCCTCCCATATTAAATTCCATTTTCCTCTTTTTATCAATATTAACACAAGACCACCAAGATTCAATATCTCAACCTTTAGGGAACATTAGAAAATATACTCATAGCTATCAAAGTCTATAATCACTAAGAATTTTCATAGACTCGACTTTAATACACTAAAGAAACAATCCAAATTACTTTCAGTGTTCATGAAAAAACTAGAGGCATATCATTCAAGCCTTGTAAATCTTTCCTCATACATCTTTATAGATTCATCTTCTTTTTACTTTAGTCTAAGGAACTCCCTATCCATCTTAAGATAGAGAGTTTGGTGAAAATATTTTTTGAAAAATATTTTTTTTTAATCCTTTCCATTCCATGGAATCAATTCCCTTCATAGACTTTTTTTTGATTCCTTTTTACCACTAATCAGTTTCCCTTCCAAAATTATAGATTTCCAATATGGTTTTCTCTTTATCTGAGCATTAAAGGATAGAGAATATATTCTCAATTGAGTTAATCCACTATTTTGCGATGAGAGGATCAAAAGATCCACTAAATATAAGAGAAATTTGTGACATAAATAATTCGATCACAATTTTCTCTTTATTAGGATAAATAGGCCATTCCACACTATTTAAGTTATTATTCATAACTTGATCTAGTAAATCAAGTGTTATCATGATGTTTTCATCTCCCATTTCCATCAGGTTTGGCATCTCATTAGGGAAATATTCATATTGCTTATCACATTGATTGTTGGCATGGGTTCTTCTATTTCCTTCTGTTATCTAAGAAGAAAGATAAAATTATTGGAATTAAATACTTAGATAATGATAATATAAATAGGAAACTTTCAATATGCAAGGAATAACATATAAATAAAAATTATATCCTAACTTATGCTTTTCTAGTTTTCAACCTAGATTATCCATGGCAATAGAATTATCCCTGGGGTTATAACTAAAGTTTTATAGTCCTAATACCAAAAAATAATTAGACTATTCCTATGATAACAACTATAGTTACCCAATACTTTTATACTTATTTTTACATCATTTTAATCATAATCATCCATGAAATTCAAACCAAGGATTGAAAGTTCTAAGGTCTTTGGAATACTAGGTACATAATTAGAAAACATGAAAATAAAATAAAAAATCATTTTATTAATCTTCATAATAATATCATGACTCCCTTTGATATTATTTAATTACATAGAATAAATTTGGGAATACCAAAATAAAAGGGTTATCTAAAAATCCTGTTAAGTTAATAAACATGGGAATAAATCATATCACATTAGTTAGAAGGAATAACATGGTAATATAAAAGGTATGGCTATTGATTAAACATGTGAAAGAATAACATATAGATCATGGAATCATGTGATCATGGAAATGTTGAAATTTTGTAAAAATATATAAAATAACTTAAACATGAGTCAAATATAACTGCTAATAATATATCGTATAGTGGAAAAAGACTTATAATGGAGTAGGTTCGCTCCATAATCCCATACATGATGTCTCGTTAGACAAAATATTACCCAATACATTAGAAAACTATCTTGGTGAACCCATCATAACATGTTTATTAATATTTGTTTCATATAAAGATCAAGCTTAAGTAATAAACATAAGGGTTACCTATGAAAAGAAATGGTTTTCATAATCAAGTCATAAGGCAAAACCAAATGGTGTATTATAATGTAATTTGTTGGAACCTCCTTATCTTAATGCTCACAAATCATATTTATTATATTTATTATGAGATTGCTAATTTATGATAGCATTTTATTTTAAAATTAATTTTGATAAAATTTGGATAAGTAATGAACTGAGTGACCACTAGACTTGAGTCACTGCCAGACTGAGTGACCACTAGAATTGATTCACCACCAGATATTTCTTATTTTCAAAAATGTCTCACTACTATAATGTCTGACTGCTATACTGAGTGACCTCTAGACTTGAGTCTCCACAAAAATTGAGTCACCACCAAACATGATTCACCACTAAACTTTTATTTACACTAGATATGACTTTCCACTAGGTTGACTCTCCATTAGTTAAAATGGCTCTCCACTAGATAGACTCACCGCCAGACCTAACTCACTGCCAAATATGAGTCACCTTTAGAGATTCCTTACCTCCATAAGAGTTATTGTTTAATAGAGTTTTATTTTATTATTATTTTCTTAACCATATTAGGGATGATTTAAAGAAAATATCTGATTCAGTTCAAGGATCTAGAAGATCTAGATAATTATTCTTCAATGGTTTCATAAAGTGCGTTATATTTTTTAGAGGACTCCCTCATGCGTGTGTGATTTTATAGAGAATCAAGGATTGCATGACTTGTTGAATACTAGAAGGATCATCACATCGGATCTTACATGATTCATAACTAATAATATTCAACTGGGAAATATTGGAACTCATTAAAGACCAAGATCCTTTCCTACATATATAATAAAGAGAGCTTTGTGATGATATGTTTTACTACAACTTTAAAAGAAACATTTTGAGCTCATGTCCAAGCCACATTAGAGGAAAGTTGAGCATCTACAGAACTATAGATCAAGCATCATTTCCTTTTCTATATATTAATTCTTTATCTTTCTATTGTTTTATTTTTCATTCATGAAGTTTGTTTTCTCTATTTATTAACACACAGTGACTCCTATGCTATAATTATAGAATACAATATATTCTCTTCAATACTTTTCATCTTCGTACCCACAGTTATTATGAAAGAGGTCCCTATGTGTCCTGTATTAATTTTATTCTCGTGGTTATTATGGAAGAGTTCCATACGTGGCCTGGATATCTTGTATGTTTTTATTTTTATACCTGATTCGGGTTTTGTATCATATTATAGTTATATAATCTTTTTAGATGTGAGTTATTTCCAAGTGGTGGGGATTCGGTCTCGACTTGATACTAACCCCCTTGTTTTATTCAATTGCATGATTATATTTTTTTCTTCTTTATAAAGCTTTAAAATATATTTGGTTTCAATCTATAAATAAAACTAGTGAACTCATAGTTAATCTTAACTAGTGTTTATATAAGTATTTTTTGAGTAAATTGAGTAAAAAAGTTAAATTAATTAATTATACTAGTTTAACTTAGTACTAATCAATATTTGATAAATATTTCAAAATATCAGATATATATCAAACTACTCTTTTCATTAATTAAGTTTTTTTGTTGGGGAATTTTATTGAAACTCTTTTAACATAAATTTTTATTGGGAACTCAATTAACCACCCTCTTGATTTACTCACTCTTAAAAACTTTTGGTATAAAAGGTTTTTCAAATATCTTTAAATGATGATTTTAGATGCCATTAAATATCTCAAATTTTTGTTAGTTCCAAATTTAGTTCTTTATGAATAATAAAAAATAATGTTCTACTACCAACATACCACTTTTCTTTAATTCCACTAATTATACTTAATGTAAAATCAAGATAAAAATTCAATTAAGATCATGGGTTTTGAAATCTAGACAACTATTGTATATAAATATGAAATACCTAAAACTTTTAGAAATACATGGGAAAATACTACCAAATATTCATATAATAATAACTATAAATCTATGAATTATTTGTATTTTTCTTTGAGTGTTGGAGTATTCAATAGAATATCTACATGTATAGCTACCATTGAAATTTGGTACACTTTAGATATTTCCCTTGAGGGGACTTGTAATGTTAAAGAAATGAGATTAAATAAATATACTATTAAATATGACACTTTCTAAATAAAACCTGATGATATTTTTTCAAACATGTGTCTCAGGTTGAATGAGATCATGTATATAATTCACTCATTAGGAAATACAATTTCTTATAAAGATAAAGTAATGTAACTGTTGAGGTGTCTTCTATAAATATAGAGAGGAACCTATGTATAAATCAAAGAGTCTTGTTATATTAGTAATATACCTATTAATGAATTGATTTGAAAATTAATTATGTACAATGAATAACTTAAAGTTATCAATGAAGAGGATGATGAACCAAGAAGGAAATCAGTATACTTCAATTCCACTGCCTCAAAACAAAATAAGAAAGGAAAAACTAAAATTTTAAGTGGTGAAGAATCACCTACTGATAGTGATGAAGATATGTACCATCTAGACATCAGATTTAATAATTTCTATAAGAGAAATGAGTTCTTTAGTAAACCAAGCTACAAAGGTAAATATGATAATAGATTAAACTGGTAGAATGATTGGAAGAGATATGAAACTTAAAATGAAATTGTGTTCTATGAATGGAGAGGGAAATTTCATGTCAAATATGATTGTCCTAGGATAAGATAAAAATATATATAATGATAAGGATATGAGGTATAAAAAATAAATGAAAGAATTTTGAGTGATTTTGAAGATAGATCATGTGATTGAGACACTACCCAACGGGAAAAGCATGAAAAATCTAACATGTGTATCATGATAAACACATTTAAGGTATAAAATGTTTGTCTTGCTTAACCTAAAAGTATTTCAAATCATTATAGAGGTGAAGATAATGATGAGAAAATGACTAATGAGGAGATGTTTGAGTATTGTAACATGTTAGAAGACTCTTTTAATAATCTTAAGGAAAAATAAAAAAATCTAAAGAAACATCATGCTTTAACTATTAATTTTATGTCTGACCTTGCTATTGGAAAGAAGAAAAATGATCAACTGATAAAAGAGAAAAATGAATTTAAATTTTCAAATAAGACATTAAAAATGATATAGAGTGATTCACTAATGGGATAAACACCCTACTCATGAACTTGGAAAATAGATAGCGCCTAAATACATTATTGGATTAAGGTATCAACCTAAATAGAGGAGAATAATTAAGAATAGATTCATTTCTAGTTCCAATTATTGAAAATATTCTATTATTTTTTACTCTACTCAACCCAACAAAGTCTTAATTTTTAAAGTTTACAAACTAATTATATTAAACCTATTAAGAAAATATGGGTTTCTAAATCCTTAATTGCAAAAAATTCAGGACCCAAGAATATTTAGGAACCAAAATCCATTTTGGTATAACTTTTTTTTAAAGAACCATGTTAAATATCTCCACTAGGAAACTATGGTATCTGTATAGTGGTTGTTCCAGACATATGACTAGAGATTATTCAAGTTTCAAAAATTTGATAAAGTTGGATAGTGGACTATCACTTTTGGTGACAATTCCAAAGGGAAGATTATTAACCTTGGAAAATTTGATAATTCAAACTCTATTTTAATTTCTAAAGTATTATTTTTAGATGGGTTAAATTAAAATATTCTTATAATATCATTTTTATGTAATGATGGTATTTATGTGAATTTTGAAAATAATTATTACAATGTTTTATGATTCTAAAAGTACTTTAGTTTTTATTTCCTTGAGAAATTACAATGTTTTTTCATTAATATAGATTGTTTATTTTCTAAAAATACTTCTTTTCTATATTCCTTTCATAATAAATATTGGATTTGGAATAGTAGACTAGTACATTATAATATTATCTCACATAGAAATCTAACTAGAAAATGGTTAGTCAAATATATACCTAAACTTGAATTCCCAAATGCTAAATTTTGTAACACATGTCAAAAAGGGAAACAACAAAAGATATAATTCAAATCAAAGAAATAAGATTCAACTTATAAAACCCTAGAGTTTGTTTATATGGACTTGATTGGACCATTAAGAGTCTCTAGTCTAAATAGGGAGCACTATGTTTATGTCCTTGTGGATGAATTTTCTAGGTATACTTGGGTATTTTTTCAGCTCACAAAAGAGAAGTTTTCTCTTATTTTACCTAGTATTATAAATATATAGAAAATATTATTGGAATTATGTTTAATAAATTAATAATTGATCATGATCGTGAGTTTGAAAATCAATACTTTGAATATTTTTTTCTCAAAAAATGGATATAATCATAACTTTTTGGCTTCTAAGACCCCACAATGTAATGGTGTTTTAGAAAGAATAAATAGGAAACTTCAAGAGATTACTTAGACTATTCTTAATTTGTATGGCCTACGTATTTATTTTTAGGTAGAGACTATTAATATATCCTTTTATATAATCAATATAGTTTTAATTAGACCTCTATTAAAGAAAACCCCTTATGAATTATGTAATAGTAGAAATCCAAAGGTTAATTACACTATAGTTTTTGGTTGCAAAGTATTAATTATTAACACTAAGGATAATATTTTCAAATTTTATTCCAAGAGTGATGAATGAATTTTCCTTCTTTTTTCAACTCTTATTATACCATAGAGTGTTTAAAAAAATAACCAAGGTTGTGGGAGAATTTTTTCATTTCATGTTTGATTAAATAGATCCACATGAGCCTAATACCCATTTAGAAAACCTTGAGGATGATTTTTCAACTTTGAACATTAATAACAATCATTATTAAATTTTTTTAAAACAAGAATTAAAACATCCATTTCTTATTAACATTCACAACCCGAACGTGAACCTGTAAAAGAACATGAGATCTCCAACCCTTCTTTTCCAAAAAACTGTTATGACTCATAAATACAATCCTTTAGATGCTATATTTGGAGACCTAGATATAGGTACACAAACTAGAGCTTCTATTATAAACAAGGTTAATCATCAAACATTTTTATCACATCTTGAACCTAATGACATCAATGATCCAATTAATGATGAATTTGGGGTGATAGAAATGCAAGATGAATATAATCAGTTTGAAAGAAATAAAGTTTTGGAAATTTTATTTTGACCTAAATACACTCTCACTATTGAAACTAAATGGGATTTTAGAATAAATATTGATGAATCTAGAACTATATTAAGAAATAAATATATATTAGTTTTAAAAGGATATATTCAAGAAGAGGGTATTGACTTTAAGGAAACCTTTTCATTAGTGGATAGACTTAAATACATCATACTTCTACTTTCCTATATAGAAAATTTTGATTTAAACTATATCAAATGGATGTAAAAAGTTCGTTATTAAATGGTTATATTTTTTGGGATGTTTTTGTTGAATAGCCCCTTGGATTTAAAAATCCTCATTTTCAAATCATGTTTTCAAATTAAAAAAATCTTTAGATGGTTTAAAACAAGATTCTATAGCTTGGTATTACTGGATCATCTCCTTTCTAATTTTCAAAGGTTTTTCAAAAGGAATAGATGATCCTAATATTTTAATAAAAAGAATTTAAAAGGATGTTTCAGTTGTTCAGATTTATGTTGATTAAATTATTTTTGGATCTTATAAATATTCTTTGTGTACTAATTTTTCAAATATGATGAAAAATGAATTTAAAATGAGTTTAATGGGTGAACATAAATTATTTATTGTATTTAAAATTTTTAAAATTAAATAGAGAATTATTATAAATCAATGTAAGTATACAAAACACATTCTAAAATTTTTTGGTTTGGATAATACTAAAAGTAGTGACACTCCCATGAGTGCCACTTGTATTCTATATCTAGATAAGGCTGGGAAGCCAGTGGGTCCAACAGATTATAGAAGTATTATTGGAAGTTTACTTTTCATAACTTATAGCCGACATAATATTATGTTTAGTGTTTTATGTGTGCCTATTTTCTATGAAATACTAAATAATCTCATTTTATTTTTCTTAAAAGGATTTTCAAACATGTAAAATATAAAATAAATTTAGAACTGTTCTATCCTAGAAGAAAATCATTTGACTTATAAATTATTTAGATGCTGATTTTGGTGGTTTTATATTAGATAGAAAAATATCCTCTAGAAAATTTCGTCTTTTGGGAAAGTATCTAGTATATTGGTGTTGTAAAAATAAAAAATGTGTTGCACTGTCCACTGCTGAAGTTGAATGCATAGTTTTAGGAAGTTTTAGTGCAAAAATTTTGTGGATGGAACCTACTTTACTAGACTATGGATATCAAATCATAAATTCCCCTATAAATTGTGACAACACAACTGTGATAAATATGTTAAATAATATTTTGTCTCACTCTAGAACAATATATATTGATGTAATACATCCCTTTTTGAGGGACCATTTTAAAAAAGGTAATATAACTCTTGAATTCATAGGAAATGACCATCATCTTACTAATATTTTCACCAAAACATTGAAATATAAGATATTAAACTCTATAAAACATGAATTAGGAATGATTAATTTTTTACTACCATTTAATCTTGGTGGATTCACTATTGTAAAAGCCATTGTTCGACGAGTCTATGTTGGTGAGTCTCCATTCACGAGTTTCTATTGGCGAGTCATCATTGGTGTATCACTATTAGTGATTCATTGATGGAGAGTCACTATTGTGGAGTCACTATTGTTGAATCTCTATTGGTGAGTCACTATTGGTGAATCACTATTGGTGAGTCACCATTGGACGAGTCACTGGTCTCTATTTCAAGTGTTTATGTTGTTTTTAATTTCATTTCTTAAATTATTAATCGATTTTATTTATTTTTATTTATAATATTTTATTATTTTTATTCCCTAAGTGATAAAATAAGGCTTTAATTTTGAAATCTAGTCACTCTATCTCATGCCTTCTCCCTTCGAACTAATTGGTTTTACCTTCCATTTCTCTTCAAAACTTTAGCCTTCTCACGCCCTTGTTTCAACCTTCGTTTCACTAAAATAGTGATAATCAAGCATCCTTATGATTCATCTTTTAAGAAATCAAGGCCTAAAATTAAGTTGAAAGGTTAATTGAACTGAGATGTTATCAGGCTAATAAACTCACATCTAGCGAATCATGTTGTGGTTTCCAAAAAAGAAGTGGTTGTTGAATGGTTTCTTTCAAATAATTCATTAGTGATAAGGGTGATCCAAGACCATTCGTCAGTTTTATCAGTACACCGAGTTTAGTTTTGGCCAGAAGAAAGATCAAATTCGATGTATGATTGATGGTAAGGAGTTTAACTTTTCTTAAAATAAATGGGAAGAATGTTTAAATTTTCCTCATTAAGGATTTTTTGAATATTATCGGGGTATGATACCCAGTGACAATGAATCATTCAATTATGAAAGTTATTTTTTGGAGTTGGTTGGTGATGGAACTCTAAGGAAAATTACTTCTACAGAGTTGGATAGGGAATGAAAAATTATTTTCATGTTTATCTATAATTTGTTATGTCCCCAAAAAGTGGACTTCAATACCATGAGATATCAATATGTGTACCTATTATTCCTTTTGACATAAGGGGATAGGATTAATCGTTTCATATTCAACATGGTACACATGAGAGAAATGTGTAAGTCATATTCAAGATCCAATTTTTTAATTTATAATATGTTAATTTCAAAAATGTTAGAAACCAAGTTTTTGATATATGAAAATAAAGAAACTTATGTTATTTGTGGTGGATTTTTCTTCACACAGGTTATCAGTTGAAGGTTAATGGTGAGTTTGAACCCTTGTATAAAGAAGTGGGTTAGCGATAATGATAATATATATAAGGATTTTAATCCTATATATCATCATACTAGACCCAAGAAATTAGTGGATTGTAGCTTAGAGATATATTAGATAGTGGAGTATTATGAATAATAATAATAATAATAATAATAGGATGTTGTTGCAACTATTGATAAAAATATGGATACATCGGTTGAGGAGGGAAGTGATCCTAATATCCCTAAAATCCCTTCCATGTCTTTTGGATCTAATAGTCCTCTAGTTTCTCTACCAATAATAAAAAATCTCTTAAATGATAGAGATGATGATGATTATGAGACTAAGGTTTCCAGTTATGAGAAGATTAGAAGTTATTCTTCTAAATATTCTAAAGAGTTTGTGGTGGTATTTGATGTGGAAAATGGAGTAGATGAAAATAATGGTGAAAATGGGTATGATGATGAGGATAGTGATGGTTGAGGATCTAATATTTATGATGATGTTGATGTTGTTAGGGAATAATCACATCATCCATACCCTCTTGGTTCTTCTATTTCAGTTAAGACAATGGAGAGACATGGTTTGCTTAGATCTGAGCCTTTAGAGAGATAAATTCAAGATAAACATATTGGTCATGCTACATTGACTAGAGGGGAGACCAGAGTACTTGCATAGGGAGAGAAATCTTCTAATTCTATCAGATTTTTCCCTACTAATGTAACTTCTGTAAGAGTAGTTGTTTTAATTATTCCTTCTTCTAGAGTGAAAGTGTGTGCACATGATGAGTGGTATAAATTCCCAAGATATGTTCAACATGTATTAGACTATTAAAAGTCTAGATATGTTGAAGAAGATGTTGGAGAGCCTGGAGATGTTCAATATGTTCCTACTATAGCATAGGATGAGGTATTCTCTAAGGGGGGCCTTCCCTAGGTTCCAAGATACTTGGATTTTTTTTTTTATGTTTTTGATGATGATGGTAAAATTCCACCAAAGATGGTGGGACTACTATCTTAGTTAAATAAGGAAAAATCCTTAGGGATCTTTGGTTGAGAAGATTGATCGTCATAGTGAGCTTCAATCCTTCCCTTCAATTGCACATTTTTGTAGGTCAAAGACTATAGACGATGCATTGCCTTGTATTGAGACTCCTGCTACTCCAATGCCTTTAGATGCTATATCCCAAGAAAATTTGGACACCATAAGAGGAATCATTCTTACTAATTTCATTTAGGTTTCGAGGTATCAAACACCTCCAGTCACTCAGCTCAGTCAAGCTGGTACCTGAATCCTATTAAAGCTGGTTATATTCCACATTCAGCTGAAGATTAATTTTCACATTAAAGAAGTGGAAATTGAGAGCTGAAGGTTTTCTAGTGAGATGGAAACCTTTAGATCATTTATAGAGGATATGATAACCACCTTTTATTCTAGTTAGGATTCTATAATGGAGTGGTTGGATAGTTTACTAGTATTAGATTCTACATATTCTGCTCCACCTCCCATGTTTTTAGTTGATGTTGAGTTGATCCTGTTTATAGTTGGAGAGTAACTTCATGCTATTTTAAAATATATTCATGCTGCTCATCAGGAGGATCTGTGTTAGATTATTTATCATCGTGATCGCATAAAATACAAGTATTATAATGTTTATATGAATCCTGAAGTGATTGGTAAACTATCACTAAATCCATTAAATATTATCTTTCTAGGGTGTATACCAAACATGAGCTAAATTAACCTTTCAAATTTTTGGCTGATAATCTAAGGATACTTCCAATTACTAAGGAATTCAAGGAATAGTAAGGCCATTTAAAAGTTTTGACACCTCTTCTCAAGATCTTTATGGAGGATAAGAAATAGTTTTTCAATGTTATGTATGAAGAATGAAAAATTTTCATGGATTTTTTTTATTATTATAAAGCCCTACTTATATATCTCTGGTAGAGTCTGAAGTTCCCAGTCAGGATCCAAGTATAATTGGGAGGGGGAGGGGGTGAATCAGTTATATCTTTTTCTTTTTATGTTTCCTTTGACTTGAAATAACCTTCGCCTCCTATTAAAGATTTTATTCTCTTCTAAACACACACAACCACGGGAACATAAGATTTACAAGGTTCACTACTCAACAAGAGTAGCTACGTCCATGGTATGGTACGTAAATAATCCAGTACCACACAATCCACTAAAGAACCATACTTTGATGTGGAATAGAATGAGTAGGATATACCCTTACACTCGTGTAGCACTTGGAAAACAATCCGCAAGTGTGTGTGCACCCTTTTAGCACAAATAGGGAATTACAGTATTTCAGTGCTTCTTTACAATTGAACAAATGTATTCTCTGAAGTTCAGATCTTCACTTTCCTACCCAGAAGCTGGTAAGAACTTCCGTACGCACAACTGAATATGAGCAAATACCCCAAATGTTCCGCGCAGCCCTTATGATATCTTGCGCACAATTCAAGTGTCTTGCGCGTAAAAATTCCCTTTTGGCGCGAAAAACGTTTTCGCGCAACTTTCCTTTTTTGCGCAACTTTTTCTCTTTTCGCACAACATCTCAATTTTTCATGCAGCTATACTATTTTTGCGTAAACTTCTTTCCTTTCATGCAAATCACTTAGCATATAATTCACGCACACCAGAACTCGGGATTTCTTCTAAGTGTCGAGCATCAACAAATGAGAAGGGTTAGCCTCATATTTATAGGCATTTTTGACCCGGCGCGAAAACCACTAATCCGTTTGTAAAATCCTCTTCATGTGCGTAAAAAATCTTTCACGAAACTTCAAATTTCGCGCAATGCTCCAATATTTCACGCACATCATGCCTTTTCCAATTTTCAAACTTCTGATCTAAAAACACCTTTTGCACGAAAACTTCATTCCTCTATTTCACGCACCACACCAACATTTCGTGCAACCTTCATTATTCGTGAAACCTGTTGATATTGCACGCATAACTATCTTTTTCATGCATCTCACAAATATTTCGCACATCCCGCTGATATTACGTGCAACCCGCTACTTATTTTTCACAACACACATATATTTCATGCACCACTTTATTATTGCGTGCAACTTGCCTAAATTTCCACGCACTGCATGTCTTTGTCATTTTTCGATGTTCTGATCTTGAATCGTGACTTGCATGCAAAAATCTAAACCATCTTCAATCTTTCATGCTCTATACATTTCCAAAAACACATATTCATCTCCCGATTTTCACTATCGTGATATGTATCCTTTGATAGATCAGCTTTAGCATCGTCAGAGTTGCAATGGGAAGTACTGAAACATCCCATCTTCCCGCAGCATCACTCCTTCAAATCAAAACTATATATGATTGGAATCATCATTTCTCCCCCTTTCCTTTATAAGGATTTCATCACAAGTTCTCTGAACTTATGATATTTTTGAAATACAAATCATCAAAGCATCGTCTGATTTTTGGTCCTTCTACAAAGTGAATTGATTTATCTTCTTAGACAACAAAATACAACACTCTGCAAAGGCTAACTCTTCAAACTTCCTTCTCCATTCTACTTGGTCCCAATAGAGTCATGGTTTCTCTAGAAGCCATTAAAATGTCTTCCTTCATAGCTTCTCGTTCCTTAGAACCTCTGCCTCCTTTTTACTTGAAATGAAACATGTCTTCTGTGGAATTTATCTAGAATCTCAGACCTGTGATCATCATAGAAGTTCACCTAGCTCCTGCAGTACCTTATTCTATTATCACAATACCCTCAACCTCTATATTAGTGCCTCCAACCTATAATAATGGAAAGTACCTTTAGTTTATGATAGGGTTTTATTTTACTTTTTCCTGCATCTCTTTTTGAGATGTACTATTATGAACTTCAGGGCTAAATGACATGTCCCTCTATTTTTTCATATCTTTGTCTTTACTGTTTCTTGTTTTAAATTTTTGATAATCCCAAAAGGGGGAGAATAGTTATGTATGTTTACCTTTATAATCCCTTCTTTATTTTTTTCTTCCTTGATACTGGATTAAGCTATATTTGATACTATATTGAAATTTTATTCCCATTCTTTAATACCTCATTTATATATCCTTTTATATGTTACCTTTGATACCTAGTTCATCCTTTGATACCTTACTTCTTTGAATTCCCTTATTTTATTATTTGATACCTTATTTATTTGGATGTTATTCTTTACTACAAATTATTTTTATTAAATTTATCCTTAATATCATCCTTATTTGGATGTGAGTTTCTTTACCTTCGAAAACCTTAATTACATTTATCTTTGATACCACATTTCCTTATCTTTGATGCCACATTTATTTTATCTAACTTTTTAAATCTGAAGTAATAAGAAGACTATTATACTTTAAACTCATATCTATGTACCTAAGTTTATCTGATACATGGTTTAAAAAAATTACATGATTTATGATCATCAAAAAGGGAGAGATTGTTATAACCTCCTTATTTTAAGGCTCAAAAATCAAGAGTATTATGTTTTGTAGGGGCTTACTATTTTAGGATAGAATTTTATTTTATAAGATATTTTGATGAAATTTGGAAAAGTGAGGGACTGAGGGACCACCATACTTGAGTCACCGCCAGATTGAGTGACCACCATACTTGGGTCACCTCCAGATATGTCTCATCACCAGAATGTTTTTCCATCAAAAATGTCTCACCGCCAAAATGTATGACCGCCAAACTAAGTGACTGATAGACTTGAGTCTTCGCCAGACTTGATTCACTACAAGACATGAGTCACTTCCATACATGAGTAACTCCTAGACATTTATTGTCTCTAGACATGAATTACCTCTAGCTTCAGTCACCATTAGTTTAAATTACTCGCTGCTAGACTAATTCACCAACAAAACTGACTCACTGCCAGATATGAGTCACTTCCAGAGATGTCTTACCATCAAAAGTGATACCATTACTATTATTTAATATTCAAATTAAATGATTCAATGAATATGTTAATTCAATTGATGTAGATGGTTATTTTATGATTATTTTTTTAACCATTATAGGGATGCATAAAATAAAATTTTAGAGTTAGTATGAGGATCCATAACATCAAGATGATTATTCTTCAATGGAGGGATGCAGTGATTTTTATTTTTTAGAAGATTCCCTCATGAGTTTTTGATTTAATAGAGGATCAAGGAGTGTGTGAATTGATGAATAGTAGAAGGATGATCACACGATAGATTAAATGTTGTATGCCTACTAATATCCAACTTTCATATAGTGGACCTCATTGAAGATCAATATTATTACTTATATATTGAAAAAGGAGAGCTTTTTGATGCTCTGGTTTACTGCAACTTTCAGAGAAACCATTCAAACTCCTCTCCAAGACACATTTGAGGACACTCAAGCATCTAAATAACTATAGACAGATCAATTCTACCTTTTCTATATATTATTTCTAGATCATTATACTATTTTATTTTACATTCAACTAGTATTTTATTTTCTATTTTTATTAACACGCACTGACACCTACGCTAGAACTAGAGAATACAAGTTATTCACTTCTGTATTTTTCATATTCTTAACCATAGTTATTGTGGAAGAGGTCCCTGTGTGTCTTGTATTGTTTTTCTACCCATGGTTATTATGGAAGAGGTCCCTTGATCTCCTATAAAACTTGTAATTTGTTTTTTGTATACTCGATCCAGGTTGTGGATCAAATTACAGTTATATAATCTTCTTGGTAGTAGGTGATTTCTATGTAGAGGGGATTAAGTATTGTCTTGAGAATGACCGGCTTATTTTATTTCATTGCATGATTTTGTTTTTTTTATTCTTTCCAAATATTTAAACCATATTTAGTTTTAATCCATAAAAAAACATGAACTTTGATAGTTAATCTTAACAAGGGTTTATAAAATGACTTGTTTGAGTAAATTAATTTCAAAAGTTAAAGTAATTTATTAATTGTTTTAACTAAGCACTAATAAATCTTTGAAAAATATTTTAAAATATACAACTTATGTGAAACTAATCTTTTAATTAACTATGTGACCTTTTTAAATTGGGTGATTTTATTTAAACTTGTTTTTAACAAAAAAAATTGGGAACTCAATTCACCCCCCTCCTTCTTGAGTTACAAACTCCGACCAAAAAAATCCATGAAGGTAGTTATTTATTAATTATTTCTAATTCATAATGGAAAAAATAATAATAAATCATGAATAATAATGACCAATTGAATTGAAAACATGAAAGAGAGTGGTTAGGTGACATTACAAATGTTCCATTTAAGTGAGGTTTTAAGGAAATGATTAGAGTGTCTTTAAAGAGGATAAAGGAATAATTGTTAGTAAAAAATCATAAATGAAATAATATAGTTCATCATGATAAAATGATTTATTTTTGAAAAATATTTTTATCTTAAAATATTTTATGGAGTACACTTGAAAATGGGTAAGAAATGGAGAAGTTCCCTTTAATCGGGCTTGCTTATCAGGACGAATTAAGAAGGGGACCTTTTAAAACATGTATTTCACCCAAAAAAGGATTAATTGATTTGGATACATAAGTTTGGAAAAAATACATATAATTTAGAATAATTTTATAAAAATAATGAAGAAATACATTATTTTAATGAGAGAGAAAGCCTAATCCAATGGTGATTTGGAGGATTGGAGAGATCTCTTACCTTATATATGAATGTGCTATGAACTTGAACTTAATCTCATGGATGATAAAATTAGATTAATTAATTAATAAATAAATAATATATTACACATTTATTTAAGTTATTATAATTTTATTAAATTTGTTTATATCTTTTTTGATCAGTTAAATGGTTTAATTTCATCTGTCTGGGAGTGATCATTTCATGGTTTCATGATCGGTTTACTTGTATATAATTATAATGGTTATTGTAAAATGGGAATAATTATTAAGGAGTGAAATTATATTGTATTAATTCAAATAAATAAGTTTAAATAGTTCCATATATCATTTTTTCTAGTATGAATAGGATTCATTTGATAAAATGTTAATGATAAATGTTTCGTTTATTTTGGCAGGTTTTTGATCATCAATATCTAGTTTTCTTTCACTTAATATTATGTCTATATATTAGTTCAAGATCATAAAAAAAGTTTCCATATACAAATTAAAATCTTTTTTAAACATAATAATCATTTTATGACCATCCATAAAGGTGGTAAGGGTAAACAAAAACTTATTATCCAAAGAAACAATATACCGACACAATTTGGACAATGGTTTCATTTCTTTGAATAAGAGGAGATGAGAAAAGGGGAAGATAGAGGATATTACATTAAAAGTATATAATTCCATTATATAAGTGATACTAGATTTATTATTATTTTATGGATGAAGAAGGTGATGAGAAGGTATAAAAATGAAATTAAAAAAGATGGTTTAACAAAGTTACCTCTTGAATATCCCCTCCTTGAAGGACCCCTTATGAAACTTGAAATTGGTATTTTATTGAGACTAGTAGCTCTTGGACTTGGGGAAGATTCATGGGATGGCAATTAGGTATAATTTTGAAAAGATACAGGGCTTATAATGTGTGAGGAGAAGGGGTGGTGAGGGTTGGTATTTATAGGGGGAGGAGTGGGGTGTTTTTTATTATTATATTCATTGGTTTATTATTTTGGATCAAGACTCTCAATAGTGATAATTTATATGACTAAATAAAATAAAATTTTCATGAGAGTTCAAAAAAATTTGTGATTACATCATCCATGATTCAAAAAATCATGTATTTGGCTTATAATGTTAAATACTGTAAATTTCCATATTTCGCTATTCACCAAAAATTAAACTATTTTAGAAAAATACAAAAAAATCACCTTAAATATTTTCTGATGTTTATATTTAAAATATTTAATCCATTTTTTCATAATAATTTTCTAAATATAAGAAAATTTATTTTTAAACCAAATCAAAATTTATTCGAAAAAATACTGATTTTAATATTATAATCGATTTTTTACCCTTTGAAGAATTAATTAAGGTCACATGAAATTAGCTTATAATTATAATACAACATAATATTAATTTATTAATTTATTTTATGAAAATAAATTTTCCATTAAATCATTATATTAATTATAAAACTGTAAATAAATATTTACTTTTTATAAAAATGACAATACCAAATTAATCATTTTTTAAAACATGTATTTATTTATAAAATGAAATAAATATATCATTTTTTATTTATAAGTTACGTAATTTTTATTTATACATTCATAGGTGAGGTTATTATTCTAATAGTCAAATTACTATTCCTAATAGTCAATTTACTATTCCAATGGTCAGTTTTATAAAGGTCATATAGGTTCCTTAATTTCTATAAATACCTCTTATTTCATTCACTTATATTTTATCTTAAGGTTATATATAATTTCATCTTAAAAATAAATATTTTATTTTTAACATAATGTTTTATTAATACATATTTTTTTATGAGTGCATTCATTCAAGTGGATCGAGCATATCCAAAATTTTCCAATATTCTCATCTTATTTTCTATTTATTGTCCCGATGTAATATTTGGAATTCTTATTGTTTTTTTACTAATGTATCATTATTAATTTATTAGTACAATTATTTTATTTGTTTCTCTATATAATTTATGTGTTTTATGACATAAACGTGGAAATTTCACTGATAAAATTCTAGGTCATTATAACTATCAATCATAATCATGGAAACCAAAAGGTAAAATAAAAATTGACACAATAAAGAATAACTAAAGGGATTTTTGTTGAGGGATTATAAACAAATAAATCATATCCTATATATCATATCCATTCTACAAATCAAATAACAGGACAATAATTCATTGAATAATAACCTCTACCTTGAGAAAAGATCATTTTTCAATTAAGAACTTGTTTTCTAGTGATGTCATTGAAGTTTTTTTTTGTGTTCATCATTATCCCCTCAAATATCCTCAAATTTTCATCCTCAATCCATGATCTCAATATCATCAACACCAATGGAGGATATATTTCTCATCATCTGTAATCTCCTAGGGTTATATTGCTAATCCTAGGGGTTTTCCATAATAACATTATTATAATGGCAAGGTTGGGTTTTGGAATTTAATACATTAAATAAATAAATTATTTAATTTATTTAATGAACCCACCAAAGACTACACTTTACTGTAACAACAAATTTCAACCAAACTTATGTCACTCCTAAGGTAAACCCCACATCCTGAAAATAGATTTTGTCTTAGATTTTCTATCATAGGTTCTGATCTATGTGAAAATCATTTATAAAAAGATATTTTTTTCACGTGCCTCGATATATATAATATATTTAATATATTAATTATGGGTTCTTGAAACACCCATAATGATGTTCCAACCCTAAAGAAAAATACAAAAATATGTATAGAAATATTCAAAGGGTCAAATTATGTAACTTGAGTTATTAAATTCTCCCCACCTTCATGGGTTTTAACCCCAAAAACACAATTACACAAAAAGGTGAGGGTATTGAGCCTGCATCAGGGTATCATGATCTTAGAATCTCTCCTTGATGTTTTCATGCTACCAAAGCACTCAAAAAAATGAATGGTCTACCCATGTCAGATCTTATCCTCTTGATCCTAAATTTCCACTAGGTACTCTGAGAAGGTGGATTTATCCTCAATGTTTATCCCACCCCAAAAAATAACATGTGATAGTTCATGAAAGTATCTAATTAGTTGTGGCACATGGAAAAATTCATGTACTTGGTCTAACTGTGGGGGTAAGGCTAAGTAGTAAGAAACCCTATCAATCCTATGAAGAATTTGAAATGTTCAGATGAACCTCAAGGATAGCTTTCTACCAAGAAAGAATATTTATAATCCACTTCATAGGGAGAATCTCAAGAAGACATGTTCTACAAAAATTAACTCCAAAATCATACGATATCAATCTGTATAAGATTTATACTAAATATATTCAATCCTCATATGCTCACAAATCACCTAAACCTTTTCTTTCATCACCTATACTAGTTATGGACTGACAAATGATGTCTCACCAATCTCAAACTAGTATAATGGTGGCATGAAAGGTATTTCTTATAATTCCTTGAATGGTTTCATGCTGATAGTGGAGATATATATGTCATTATAGGTTGAATCCACTAATAGAAAGTGATCCTTTGAGCTTCATCTAAAATATAACAATTAGACTCTCAGTATATCTTCCAAAACATGGATGGTTTACTATGTCTAACCATCTGTATGGGGGTGAATATTATGATTGTATGTAACCGGTTCCTCAAATTCTCTTTTAAACCTATCTAAAACCATAATGGGAACCAAGAATCATGGCTTGATATGATCATTGTAGGCATTGGATGAAGCTGGATGATTTTTTGTATACATAAATGCATAAAACTCTCAAATTATCTCTTCTCCTGTATGGAAAAAAGTGTGATGAATTGGTAATTTGATCAAAAATCACACAAATAGCATTTCACCCTCTCAATGTTTGTGCCAGCCCCATCAAAAATTATATAAACATTTTATCTAATTTATATTCTGGGATCTCAAGGGTGTTGAATCGGGTTATACTAGATACGTACAGGAGGGGGTGAATTGTGATTTTTCAATTTCTTCGAATGATCGTGATTTTTCCTTTTATCTTTATATAAATGATTCAGCAGTGGAAATATAAATATCATTGGAAGAACGATGTATAGTGGTTTGGGGAATAGAAGGACCCTAGTCCACTCCACTAACTCTCTACTCCATGAGTTTGGTGTTTTTCGCTATCTGGTCCTCTTATCAATAGACCACTCCACAACTAAGTATAGGCAGTTGACACCTTTACAAACTTAAGGCTAAACAAAGCCTTCTGGTTCATACACTGAACCGAATACCCAAATTAGTAAGATAATTAGCTCACTCAATATAAAATAGTATTTTTTAGTGAAAATATGTTCATAGTTGTTCTTCACAGTTGTAATAGCATGCAATTGACAGTAGATGGATCTTCATCTTCAGAAATAATGATCTTCAGGTAAAAATAGTTCTAAGCCGATCCAGTTGCAGTAGATCTTGAAATGTCATTTCGCAACTTTAACATTAGTTTATTCACAAAAGGATATTTTATTTTGATCAATAAATCTTTAATCGAGTTTCTTTTTCTTCAGAAAATAACTTTGTCACTCTTCATAACAGTAGATCTGTAGAACTTGATTGACTCTGTTTTTTTTCTTCTGTATATTCTTCATCGATCAGAAGTTCTTGTATATTGTATATTTGTATATCACATATATATTTTTAAAATATATATAATAAAAACGAGAACTTCTTTTTCAAATTTAGATCTATAAAAATCCCTTTAGAATTGCGATATTCAAATGTTTGAATAGAAAAGCAGTCATAACTCTGCTTAAAATTCAGTATGAAATGCTCCTCCTAAATTGATCCTTTGAATCATAGATAAATGGATTTGAATCATTCAGAGACTCTCTTTAAATTTGGGCTTTTAATCTGGCTAAAAATTAGCCTAATAATCCGCATAAATACCATTTCTTTTATAAAGTCGTAATTTAAACATCTGACGTCAAACATAGGGTTGAACTGCATAGCACACATTCTCTGAATGTAAGGTTCACAACGTAAGGTTGATCTCAAACATTTTTCTTCAACACCCAAACATACGGTATATAATCCATAATTTTCAATCAAACAAATAGTTGTTCATAAAAGTAAAGTTGATGAACCTTACTTTAATCTTTAGCTATCAAACATATGGTTGTTCACAAACGTTAGGTTGATAAACCATACTTTTAAGAAAAAAACTTATCATCCAATACTTATGTAAATGATCTTCTATCATACTATGATGATTTCCCAAATGTAAGGTTCCTCCTAAACGTAAGGTTCCTTCCAAACATAAGGTTACTTCCTTCATAATTTGTCGATAACATATGATTGTTTAACCATACCTTTCTAATAACTTGTAGAGTAGACACCACTTTCCATCCTTATGCTTCGCTTCTCAACATAGGCTATGAATAGTGTTTCCAGAACATGCTAAAAATGTTTTACAAATACTTTAGCAATTAATTTTTGCTCTTCAAATACATAAAAATTTCTTCCAGAAATAAGAATACAGTGAATATTAAATTCCTGAAATACACTTAAAGTTAAATAATTAGAATAACAAATAAGGGTATTTGTGAGCATCAAAATCATCACAAAGAGATAGAGTATTGTTCTCAACAATATCCCCCTTATTAATAATAAAATTATGTATTTTTGAAAACAACATTTTCTCAACAATCTCCCCCTTTTTGATGATTACAAAACCCATAAAATAACCAATTAAATCAACTCACAAAATTAATTACATATAGTTTTGAATTTTTGCAAAGATAAATACAATATTAGGTTTAACATAATTTATCTTCATTAAAAGATTAAGATAATGCTTAACATTTATCCCCTTCTTAATAAAAAAGATTAAAATATAATTTTAAATACAAAATTTTGTGTTTATCCTAATTTATATCCCTTTTGTGATATCAAAAAGATTGATAGAATAAGGAATATAACATATTTTAATGTATCACTAAACTTAAGTAAATGATATTATAAACTTCTTATCAATATGTGAATCTGGATTAATGGAATTTCTATCATAGACAGTACTATAAAAAAACTAAAACACATTAAAAAGAGATGTAAATATATTTTATTGCAAATAGAATTACAAGTACAGTAATGAAAAATAACAGGAATCAGGATTGAGTAAGGGTGTGAGGTAGGGTTCAACTCCTCTGAACTATTTCCTTAATCTCTGCTAATTGTTCCCTCAAACTTATCATCAATCCATCTCCCAACTGGATAATTAGATCTCCACTTTTTTAATTGAAATGAATATCTTCAAGAAGATTCACTCTAAAAAACTCATGAATACTTTGTTCCTTCTCCATAAAAAGAGTCAACTTTTCTGTGAACTGATTTAGCACAGTTCTAATTCTTGGTTCACTGGAAGTCAACTGGGTAGATAGGAACTTCTGATTATCTAGAAGTACTGACAAAGGAGCATTGTTGCACTATAAGTCATTTAGTCTGGAATTTATATTCTCCATAACCACTGTAAGATCCTGAAATATTTTGATTAAATCAGGTGAAATACCTGATGTACTAGCCTCACTGGTTCTGAAAGATATAAAATTTTGCTCATGAATGATCTAAATTCTATTAAATCTTTCTTCATAACTATCTCTAATTTTAACTTTGAAACTTCACTTAAAATTTCCTTAAAACTTTAAACTTCTTTTTTAGAAACATTACTTGCTTTCAGCCTTTGAAAATTTAAAAGTTCCTTTTTTAATTATCTCTGTAGAGCAGCATTATCCTTTTCAGCTTTAGTAAAAAAAATTTTCATTTCCTCCATAACAGTATTTACTAAATCAGATGCACCCTATGCTTGATTCTCATTTTCAGCTTCAACATGATGCAACAACACTAATGGAAAGGATTCAGTATCTTATTTCTCATCATTTCCTCCCTGTACTAGTTTCTCAATAGATTTTTCCTCTAAGCCTTTACCAAACTCATCCACAGAAAAAGTCTCATTCAATACTTTAGTATGAATCATAAAAGCATTCTCTTCCAGGTTGTCAAGTGTTGGAGGTTACTTCTCATGATAATCATCTGTATGTTCTTCCTCTATCACTGGATTTTTGAAAACAGTATTTTCTTAATCAACTTATACTTGATCAATTTTTGTTTGGGACACTGCTTCTCCTTCACCAGGCACTATCTCAGCTATATTTTCTGTTTGAGCCTCTTTTTTTCACTTCCTAAGCCAAAATTTCTTTCTCTACTGGAGGATTCACCTTATCCTGAGAAATAACTCCATGTAGCATCTATTCAACTGTAGCTTCTCTCACAAAATTATAGCTTAAGAGATCACTATATGTTAAAAAATTTGAAGTTACAGCGGGCTCTTAAACAAGATCAGGACCCATGGTCCTTTTGAACTAAAGTCCTTCCTAACTTCATTCTTCAGATACTTCCACAGCCTCAAACCTAAGTCTTCTAGATACAACACTAACTATTGATTCAACTTGTCCTTCCTTTGATGTTTCTGGTTGGACCAGAGCACTTTCTTCATCCTCTTCAGCTCCAACAGGCAGTAACTTTCCTTTGATAGTGCTCCAGAAAAATCCAATTTTTCTTAATGAACCAGCATTGAAGATTTTACTATGGTGGCATCTCACCTGGGCATCCACCAATCTTACCATATCTATCTGAAATAGAATTTTTGAGATGAACCTTCCAAAAACATAAAAAATCATTCTTTCCTATTGTTGGCAACAGTAACTAAGATACCTCACCATGTATCTCAGAAAGTTAAATTTGATATCACTCATCATAAAAAACATTATATACATGTCTGGGTAAAGAATCTTTTCCATATCATACATTCTAGGTACAATACGAGTTTTCACAAACTTAACCAATATCTTTTTGATACGGTTCCAAATCCTTCACAAACATCTTCTTTAAAGATGTAGTCCCAAACAAAAAGGACATAATATCTTCTGAATTATGAAAAAAATCACCAATATTCTTTAAATCAAAATAAAAAACTCCCTCATGAGTGCAGTTAAGAATTCGAGAAATTTCTACAGATGAGATTGAAAAATCTTGATCCTCAATCTTAGGAACAATCAAATATTCATCAGTTCCCAGAATAAACTGTACTGACTTAAAGAAATGATGAATTTCTACCTTATATAAAAACTCCATATAATCTCCATTAAATGTCTGTTCTATGTTCTGAAAATCTAGGGCTTACTTTAGCATCAGGTTCATCTAATAGAGCCATTCCAAATCTATGACTTTTCCTTGAAAAATATTTCTACCTGCCGAGCACTGCCTCTTCACAGTGCTGATGTCTAGATCCTCGGTTCTTTTGGTCTATCCCATTTCTATCAAAAATCACTGAAGATTTAAAAAGTACTAGGGTTTCGAAGGTTCAAGTTTAGGAGAGAATAGAGGTAAAAGTTTTCGACGTTTCTAAAGGTTTTGAATGGGTTTAGAATTCAAAGTGGTTTCTAACATCCTTGATTCCCATGTCATTACGTACATACTAATTATTGCAAAGATTTTAAAAAGGATTAAAATCACACGTGGAAAAAAATATAAAAACATAAATAAACAAAATTGTACAATTTGACAAACAAGTAACTAAACTTTTTTTATAAAAAAACTTACTTAAAATTAAATAAACCTAACTTCCCCTTAATAAAATAAAACCTTGCAGTGGGAAGTGGTTTATTAAAAATATCAGCTAATTGAATTTTAGTACATACAAATTCAAAGAATATATCCTTTTTAAGAACATGGTCTCTTAGAAAATGATGTTTGGTATCAATATAATTAGTCCTAGAATGATTAATAGGATTTTTTGAAATATTTATAGAACTTTTATTATCACATAAAATAGGTGTACTATTAAAACTTAGTCCAAAATCCATAAGAGTGTTTTTCATTCAAAAAACTTGTACACAACAACTGTTATAAGATACATATTCTACCTTGGCTGTTGACAGGACAACTGAGTGTTGTTTCTTACTAGACCATGATACTAAGGATTTTCCTAAAAAGTGACAAGTTTTTGAGGTACTTTTTCTATATAATCTACAACTTCCAAAGTCTTCATCTAAATATAAAATTAAATTAAAATCATATGTTTTGGCATAAAGAAGAAATTGAAAAATAGTTCCTTTTAAATATCTAAAAATTCTTTTAATAGCAGTTAAATTGGATTCTTTAGGATTTGATTAAAATCTTACACAAAGACATACTAAATACATTATATCTGGCCTACTAGCAGTAAGATATAATAAACTACGAATCATACCTCTATATAACTTGTTGTCAACTAATTTTCTAATTTCATCCAAATCAAGTTTTATATTAGTAAACATTGGAGTTGTATATGTATTTTTGTTTTCAAGTCCAAATTTCTTTAGTAAATCAGTAATGTATTTAATTTGATTCAAAACTTTTCCAAAATCTTTTTGAAAAATTTGACGTCCTAAAAGTAAATTTAATTATCCCATCATACTCATTTAAAATTCTTTTTACATTAAATTTGAAAACTCATGACAAAGAGTTTTATTTTTTGAACCAAAAATTACATCATCCACATAAATTGGAACTAATTAAATATTATATTTGACAGTTTTCTTAAATAGTGTTGGATCTACCATTCCAACATTAAAATAATTTTTCAAAAGAAAATAACTTAATCTTTCATACCAAGCTCTAGGTTCTTGTTTAATACCATAAAGATCTTTAGTAAGTTTAAAAAAATATTGTTTTTGTGAATTTTCAAAACCAGGAGGTTGCTCAACATAGACTTGCTCCAATAAATAACATTTTAAAAAGGCAGACTTAACATCCATCAAAAATAATTTAAATTTCATATGAGATTCTTAGGATAAAAGTATTCTAATGTCTTATAATCTAGCTACAGGTTCAAAGGTCTCATCATAATCTATACCTTCTTCCTGATTATATCCTTTAGCTACAAGTATTTATTTATTTCTAGTTATTATTCTGTGATTATCTTGTTTATTTTAAAGACCCATTTTGTTCCTATTACTGGATAATTCTGTAGTCTTTCAAATAATTTCCAAACTTCATTTCTTTTAAACTGGTTTAGTTCTTCTTGCATTATTATCATCCAAATTTCATCAACTAATACTTCTTCTACAGTTTTGGGTTCTGATTGGGATATAAAGGTAGAAAACTCAACAAGATTTCATATGTTCCTTCTAGTTTTTATCCATGTGTCTAAGTCTCCTATTACAGTTTCTAAAGGGTGATTCTTTAGAGTTCTTTACTATCTTGGTAGTACACTTATAGGTTCTTCAGTGCCATGTTCTTCTGGACTGGACTGAATTTCATTTATATCTTTTTCCAAATCATTTTCAAGTTCTTAAGTCTCATGTTAACATTAGAGTCAGATTCATCAATTTGGTCTTTCCTTTTCTCAAAGGGATAAAATTCATCAAATTTCACATGAATTGATTCTTCAAAAATCCTTGACTTTTTATTAAAAACTCTATAAGACTTGGAAATAGAATAATATCCTAAGAAAATTCCTTCATCATATTTTGGATAAAACTTACCAAGATTGTCCTTGGTGTTTAAGGTGTAAACCATGCATCCAAAAAACTTTAAAGTAATTTACTTTAGGTTTTCTGTTATTCCAGAGTTCATAGGTTGTCTTTTTGAAAATTGGTCTAATTGAAACTCTATTCATTATATAGAAGGTTGTACTTATAGCGTCAACCCATAAATAGGTTGGAAGACTATATTCATTTAGCATAGTTCTATCCATTTCCTGAATAATCTTATTTCTCCTTTCAACAATTATATTTTGTTGAGGTGTTCTTGGTGTAGAGAAGGTGTGTTTAATACCGATTTTTTGAGCAAAAGGAATTGAATTCCAGATTCTAAAATTCTCCACTATGATCACTTCTTAATGAAATTATTTTAAAACCTTTTTTATTTTGAATAGCTTTGCAAAAACTTTCAAATATTGTAAAATCTTCATTTTTATATTTTAAAAAGAAAATCCAAGAAAATCCAGAATAGTCATCAACTAAAACATATAAATATAATTTACCATCCAAGCTTGTTAACCTTGAAGGTCCGAACAAATCCATATGGATGAGTTCTAAAGGTTTAGTTGTAGCAATTTTTTTAACTGATTTTAAGGATGATTTGTGATGCTTTCCAGGTTGACATGCCTCAAAAAATCTATCACTTTCAAACTTGAGACTAGGAAAATCAGAAATTAATTATTTCTTAGATAACTTATGTAAATCATATATATTACAATGTCCAAGTCTTCTATGCCAGATCTAGGATTCATTTATCTTAGCAGTTAAGTAATTTACTTGTTGTTTACATAAGGAATTTAAATCCAGGGTATACACATTATCAGTTCTAGGTGCTCTAAATTTAAGCAATTTATCTTTGAAAATAGAACTACAGTTGTTAGAAAAATCAACATTATATCCATCATCACCGAGTTGAGAGATACTCATTATATTGTGTTTCAATCCTTGTACATAAAGTACTTTGTTGATTGAGACAATTTATGGATCTCCAACTATTCCAATGCCAATAATCTTACCTTTTCCATTGTCACCAAAAGTGACTAGTCCTCCATCCTTTTTTGTTAAAGATCTGAAGTTCGATGAGTTTCCACTCATATTCTTGGAGAACCCACTGTCCATATACTATATAGAAGTTCGACTTCTGTCACCTACTTCCTGTAAAGGCATTTAAACAGATTTTTTTGGTACACATATTCTGTTGGGTCCTGATATGTTAGCCAACAAAGATCTGGGAATCCAGACTTTCTTTGTTTTTCTAAAATCAACAGAATCATATAAATTTTCTGAGACAAAGTATTTATTTATTCCACTTATTTAGGGTTTCCTTAAGTAAAAATTCATAGATATATGACCTTTTGTTCCATATTATTTAAAAATTAATCTTTTTGTACTAGGAAAAAATTAATTCTTGTAAAGTTTAGATTTTTCACCTTTACTACCAATTCTATATCTTCCCTTTTTAATTACATTATTTCTAATAATTTAATTTAGTGTATTTTCTCCTTTTATAAAAATAAGAGCTTCACTTTTATATGTTTCTAAATCAGTTTACAGTGTTTTTATTTTAGCTTCAAGATATGTATTGTTTGATTTTATTGAGTTATATTTTTTCTGTAATTCCTGATGTTGTTTTAGTATTGTTTCTATTTCATTTAAAATAACATTGTGAATATATTTAAATACTTGTGTTTTTTAAATAAAGAATAATATTTTTCTTCAAGCATGTTGCAGTAGGCTGCATGTTTTTCCTTTGAACAACTTGATTCAGAATTAGAGTCAGAAGAATAATAGGATTGTACCTCATCAGTTTCTTCCATAAAGCACATATTGGCTTTCAGATTTGATTCCTCCTATTCTGAATCAGAATTTGTTGAGCTGTTGGAGTCTTTAGATACACTCCAAGTAGCTTTCATTTCCTTATTCTATTTCTTCTCATAATCATTTCTCTCGAAGAATTTTTTTTCCTTGTCTTCCTTTAGTTGTTGACAGTTCGGTCTAATATGACCCATCTTCTTACACTCAAAGAATCTGACTTCATTTTCATCTTTTTTGAAAGACTTTTTAAAACCTTTATTCTTTCAATAAACCTAACTGAATTTTCAGGCTAGCTAAGACAGTTTCACTTCTAAATTAGATGGATCAGAACTTTCTGATTTCACCTTTATTTCTTTTTTCTTCAGCTTTCTTCTTTTACTTTAAGATGACACCTTTAAGGCAATGTCTTCTCTCTTGATCATAACATTATGCTCATATGATTCATCCTGCATCTTAGCTTCATACATCATGAGAGTTCAAATTAAATTTATCACTATTAAATCTTTTACCGGAGATGATTGTTTGATAGCAGCAAAAATTCCATTCCATTGAGTTGGAAGTACTCTCAGTACTTTCAAAGCTTGATCAGATTGATTGATTAGGTCTCCCAAAGAAGTTATATTGTTGAAAATATCTATCAATATTCCATTCATTTGGGTGATTTTTTCTCCTTCAAACATCATGAATGTATCAAATTTCAGTTTGGCAGCAGCATATCTCATCTGTCTAACATTATCAGTTCCTTCATAAGAAACTGCAATTGTCTTCCACATTTCATATGTTGTTGGGCACTAAGATACTCTGTTAAACTCGTTTGGTCTGAGACCACATATGATTGCATTCATAGACTTCAAATTCATATCATACTCATCTTCTACAATTTCACTCCATGTTTCAGTTTTCTCTGTTATTTCATAAGGAGTCAATATTTTTGAGTAGACTCTGTATCCGAGGTTTTTCAAATAGATTATCATTCTTGATTTATAGCATCCATAATTATCACCATTGGAGTATGGAGCTCTGACCATAGTCATTCCTTCTCTTGTATCAACTATCCTGATCTAAGTATAATCCTTTAAAACTTTTATCTTGTTATAGCTTTAACAAAAGCTTCACCTCTGATACCAATTGTTGGAGCGGGTTATACTAGATACGCACAAGAGGGGGGGTGAATTGTGCCTTTTCAATTTCTTTGAATGATCATGATTTTTCCTTTTATCTTTATATCAATGATCCAGTAGCAGAAATATAAATAGCACATGACACACGATGTATAGTGTTTTGGGGAACAGAAGGCCCCTAGTCCACTCCACCAATGCTATACTCCACAAGCTTGGTGATTTTCACTATCTGGTCCTCTAATCAACATACCACTCCACAAATAAGTATAGGCAGTTGACACCTTTACAAACATAAGGCTAAACATAGCCTTCTGGTTCATACAGAGAACCAAATACATAGATTAGTACGAGAAGTAGGTCACTCAATATAAAAGAGTATTGTGTTTAGTGAAAATACTATCCCAGTTGTTCTTCAATATTGCAACAGCATGTCATTGATAGTATATGGATCTTCATCTTCAGAAATAATGATCTTCGGGTAAAAGTAGTTCTGAGTCGATCTAGTTGCAGTAGATCTTGAAATGTCATTTCACAACTTTAACAGTAGTTGATTCACAAAATTATATTCGATATAGATCAATAAATCTCCAGTCGATCTTATTTTTATTCCCAAAAGAACATTTTCACTCTTCATAACAGCAGATCTGTTGATCTTGATTGACTCTGTTTTTCTCTTCTATATATTCATCATCGATCAGCAGTTCTTGTATATTATATATCTGTATATCCCATCTATATTTTTAAAATATATATAATAACAATGAGCACTTCTATTTCAAATTTAGATCCGTAAAGTCAAATTTAGAATCATGATATTGAAAAGTTTGAATAGCAGAGCAGTCGTAAATCCCCTGAATATTTGAATTGAAAATCTCCTCTTAAATTGATCCTTTGAATCATAGATAAACGGCTTTGAATCAGTCAGAGACTTGCTTTAAATTTGGTCTTTTAATCTGGCTTAAAATCAGTCTGATAATTCGTATAAATAATGTTACTTTAATAAAGTTGTAATTTAAACATCTGGCGTCAAATGTAGGGTTGAACGACATTGAACACATTCTTTGAACATAAGGTTCACAATGTAAGGTTGATCTCAAACGTTTTTCTTAAACTCTCAAACATACAATATATAATTCATACTTTTCAATCAAACGAACAGTTGTTTATAAAAGTAAGGTTGATTAACCATACTTTAATATTTAGCATTCAAACGTATGGTTGTTCACAAAAGTAAGGTTGATGAAACATACTTTTAAGAAACAAACTTATCATTCCATACTTACATAAATGATATTCTTCCATACTATGATGATTTCCAAAATGTAAGGTTCCTTCCAAATGTAAGGTCCCTTGAAAACATAAGGTTCATTCCTTCATACATTGCCGATAACATATGATTGTTTAACCATACTTTTCTGATATCTCATAGAGTAAACACTGCAATCCATCCTTACACTATGATTCTCAATGTAGGGTACTAATAGTGTTTCTAGAACACGCTAAAAACAATTTTTGAATACTTTATAAATTAATTCTCACAGTTCAAATAATTAAAAATTTCTTCCAAAAATAAGAATACAATGAATATTAAATTCCTAAAATACACATAAAGTAAAATAATTAGAATAAAAAATAAGGGTATTTGTGATCATCAAAATCATCACAAAGAGATAGAATATTGTTCTCAACAATCTCCCCCTTATTAATAATAAAATTATGTATTGTTGAAAACAACACTTGCTCAAAAAAGGGGTGGAGTCAAACCTACAAGAACCTAATTTTCAACCTTTACATACTGACATGTGATGCGTACATATCATGGGTCTCTCAGAAAAAAAATAAACTTGAGGGATATGTAGTAAATGTGAGACTCTTATTGTATTTGTAGAATATAGTGTTGTCTGTGGGTTGAAATATTATTTTGTGGGTTCACCTTTAAAGAGATATTAAGTAAAATTGGACAGTTTTAAAATCAGTTAAGGTTTTATTCATCCAACCTTGGATTATTCCCTCATTCATCTGCTGAATAATTTTTCAATTGGTTTCTAATCACCCTCTAATCAATTGAATTCAACAAATTACTTGAATCATTAAATTCTAGTTCAGATAGAGAAATAAAAAGATCACTGTAATTACTACTCTTGACAATCCTAATGTTGGATATGTCTATTCACCCTTAAATTACCTCAATGTTTTCTACCACATGAAGTGGAATTAATCCAAGTATATTGTGTGTGTAATGTCAAAAACAGGAAGAATAACTTAAAATATAAAATCAGAAGAAACCAATACCAACAAAACCATTAATTTATATAGAGGAGTTAGCGATAGCATTGAAAGATCAGAAAACATCAACATGGGAGGTGAGGGGATCCTCCTTGGTATAACCATAGAGGTTCTAATATTCCGTCATTGGAGTTTTAAAAAAATAAATGAAAATACAAGAGTCATGTCTAGTGGTGATTGATGAAACCTTCTAGAGTAAGTTATCCCCCCTCTCTTCATCTAAGATTCTCCTTTTATTTTCTAGCAGTGTTTTCCTTTTATAGATGAATTCTTAGCTTCCAAGGTTCTCTCCATGTAGAGGGAACATGTTTCTTTATTTAATTATTGAATTTATTATTTTATTAGGGAGCAGGTTTAATTCAAGATTTATGATTGACATGTGTCCAGAAGTAAGGTTTTCTATTACATTTTTAAGGAATTGGTTCTCTTAAATAGACTATCCTATCATTTTCTCGAAGGTTGATTGATCTTGTACTTCACAACAAAGCGAGTAATGAAAAATGGGCATTGTATTTTAATTGTGAGCCTTTTATTTAAAATCACATAGACATAATTGTATTATATATGAAATGTTACTCTTCTAGTATCTACAACTTATATTCTACCATTATTGTCTATATAATTACAACAATTTTTTTTCATTGGTATTAAATTTTCTTGCAAGAATATATTTTATTTCTTACCATATGCTCAAAACATACACCCACCAGTGGTTCTATTTAATGGTGTGGTAGCTTCTTAAAAATATAGTTCAATACTACCTCATTATTTACTATGGATGGGATCCAAGTAATTTTTCGTATGGATATAGTGTTGACCAGAAGTAATCTCTTTCATGGAAGAGTGGAGTGATAGATCTCCCTCAATTTCTATTCGAGAGGGTATCTTCGCTCATGGCACACTCAGATGGATCTCATCCTTAGTCAAAGTGGACAACAAATCAGAGTGTATTACTACCATGATTCACCTAGTAAAGTGACTTCACTCCATAATCATCTCAAACCCGAGGGTGGAAGAATTAGATATCATTGGTAGGATAGGTGTAATTATACTTTTCCTTGTGGTATGTGTTGACAGTTGAGAAATATGACGCATGGTAGGGTAAGTGGGTAAAGATTATGGAAATAATGTTTACTATCAAAGTCATAGTTAGTGTGTTGGCCAAGTTATAATGTACGAAAATGAAGGGATCACAGTAGGTATTCCTAATATGAGAATAATTTCATGGAAAATAACTTGTGTTCATGTTGTTATCTAATTTTTCCATTACGGAGTTTTTGTGCACATAGTCAGCTGATGGCATTCATGCTAGGTATACCAACCATGATTGTGGGGTGTGATAAGGTGGAAAAGTGACCATGAGAAATGTCCATGGTATGATGAGGGCATGATCACCATACCTATGGTGTGATAGTAGGTTCATGTAGGGGTAGCACACTATCAGTATCTATGAAAAACATAGTGACCATGGATGTTATGGTTAATCCTGGCATTTTTAATTTTACAACCTATAAAAGTTCATATTTTTACTTAATATAACATTTCTTTAAAATTTAATTCCATCCTAATAAAAAGAAACAATTTCATTCAAAGCATGGATCCATAATTTATATCAAAATATATACGCATCAATAAGTACCATATTTAAATCCAATTTCTAATTAAGATCCAATTTCAAAATGTCAAAAAAAAACTATTAAAATGGGAATTGAACTTCAATTTGTGGTATTTCTAATGAATAAAATATGGTAAACGTTGAAAATTCTATCTTACATCACTCCCCCACACTTAAACTATTGCACTCCTTGGAAATATTATCATTGAATTTAATCTTTTCAAACAAAAGGTTATCCTGACTAAATATAATCTTACCAACTAGAAAATAAGTAAACATGGGACTATCCATTTTAAAAATTATCATTCCTCATATGTGAATCAAACCACTACCTCACATTAATTTTATCAAAATTTTAGTTTTGGAGTGGATAAAATTGTAATTAAGTGAAACCAAAGTTTTAATAAAAAGAATCTACATTATTCCCTCTTTCATAAGCTTCCTCAAACCAGAGTTTGATTTTCCACTTTATTTATACAACTTAAATGAATGTGTTAAAATTTAATTGCCGCTATTTATATAGGTTCAATATTCCCCTCACCTAAATTGTCTCTTTTTTTTAACAAGCCACTTTTGAAATTTATTTTTCTTAGCTATAATTGTGTACAAAGAATTGTGAATATAACATGTTATGATAGATTCAATTAATTTCAGAAACACACCCAGTTCCTTTATATTAGAGATCCATTTTTGGGTTCCCAATTTTCCATTTTTATTATAGGTTCAAAGTATATATATTATTTTCATTTATGTTGGCTCGCTAAGTTATTTTGTTTGACAGAGGTCAAGTTACATAAAATTAAGTTCAAAATTCATGTGATTTAATGTTATAAAATTGATTCCACACAAATAATTTCACTCACACTCTAACTTTTAATTCTGAGACTAGACCCCCACAAAAAAAGTACAAGATCCCTCAGTAATCACTTAAATTTTTATAGTCTTATAACCCATTAATTACTCAACTATAGAAAGGTATTTTCAAATTAGTCAAGGTGGAAATAAGGTTCATGAAAAGGGTGAAAAATTAAAATATAAGAATTTACAAGAACATTAATGTTCAGAACTATATTTTTAAGAAAAATTTATTTATTTATTTATTTATTATGGAATATATCTTCCCCTATATTTGGTTTTAATACTACCCTAGTTTAATTTAAATATTTTTTTTAAGAATGACAGTTCAAAATAAAATAAAAAACTAGATGAAATGAATGAAATAGAAAACCTAAAAATACTTATTTTTTTGTAGTAGTTAAGAGTGTGGAATCCTCTATAGGTTCTTTCTAAATTCCTCCTAGCACTTATTCAGTTTTTTTCTATTCATCTTGAATGGTTTATTTAAACTTTCTCCTTCAATAAAAACTGAACCAAAAGAAAAATTATTAGTTACTATGTTTGTTCTAGACTATTTGGAATTAATATTACATGGAAAAGATTTCATCCTTGAATAAAATAGTTTTTCTTTGTCTCTAATATGAAATTATATTTTCTAGATCAATTTTTCATGTGAAGATTTTGTTTTCTCCTTATACAATAACTAATTTTCATATGCATCTCTCATCAATTCTCAAAGCCCAATTATCTACAGTTTCCTTTTATACTCTACCCTTTCTAAACTCTAGTTTTACTTATTTAATAAACAATTAGGCCATATGTGGTATATCAATAGGAAAGTGGCATTGCTTACCATAAATAATTCAGTAAAGAGATATATCTAATGTTGTCTTGTAGACATTTATGTATGTCCATAGAGCATCATGTATTTTCTTACATAAATTCTTGCGGTTAGGTTGTATTGACTTTTCCAAAATCCTTTTTACTTCTCTTTAGGACACCACTAGCAGTCCATTTGAATGTGATTGGTAGGCAGTGGAGGTTTTATGGTGCACTCTATATTTTCTTAGGAGGGACTCCATGTTTTTGTTATAGAAATGGGATTCCTTGTCATTGATTACATATTACGGTATACCAAACCTAAAACCCATTGCTTATATTTTGGAAATTCCACCAGTAAAATGAAATTTTTGGAATTTTTTAAAAAATAAGAAGAATTTTTGAAAATTTAGGGCCAAAACAATTCAACTTCAAAAGAATTTCTAGTGGTTCCATGAGGTCCAAAATGGACTCCATATGCAAGTCCATGACAAAAATAAAGAACACAATGAAAGAATGTACCTTTTATGTGACCAGAGAAATTACTATGTCAACATAACAGGGAAATTGGGCTAGGATGTATAATTTTTCACCAGGGAAGGAATCATTCAGACTAGTCTTTGGGACTAGTTCTACCTCATTAGTGTGAGTCTGCCTGCTCATGTAGTCATCCAATGTATCTTCACAGCCCTTCTTGTACTTAATTTTGAGGTCAAACTCATATAGTAACAACAACGATCTTACCAATCTGAGATTTTCATCAACCTTTTGATTTAATATATTAAAGTTGCATGATCAGAATAAAAATCAACCTTACTTTCTAAGAGATGAGAATGGAATTTTTCTAAAGATGCAACAATAGACCAAAACGTATTCTATGTTTTTGTGTAGTTAACCATGGAAGTGTCTAGGGTTTGTGAAATACTATCTATCACTTGTATAATCTTATGAATCTCTTGGGGTAGTACATCCCCAATAGCTATATTAGAATAATCACATAGTATCTCAGAGGGGTGACTCCAATTTAACAAAAATATTATGGGGGAATTTGTTAGAAATTATTTCAATTTTTCAATGGTTTTACTATATGAATCATTAAATATAAAATTAGTTTAATTCTTTATTAAATTAGTTAGGAAGAAATAATTTTTGCTGAATTCCCTAATAAACCTTCAATAAAATCCAACATGTCCCAAAAATAATCTAATTTTCTTAATAGCGGTGGAATAGGGTAGTGTAAAAATGACATCAACTTTGTGTTAAGAAAATTTAATTCCTACCTTATAAATTAAATGGTCCAAAACATTTCATTTCTCTACCATAAAATAGAATTTTTCAAAATTCAAAACCAGTTTTTTCTCAATAATTTTTTGTAAAACCTTTTTTTGGGATCTCTAGAAAGTTTTTAAAGAAATTTACATATATAATTAATTCATTAAGGAATGCCTCTAAGAATTTCTCAATCAAGTTTAAGAAGATACTTACCATGAATCATTGAAACGTACATAGGTAATTGCAGAGAGAAAAATTCATCCTTCAATAAGGAAATGTACTAAAGGGATATGTGAATGTGGTCTTATCTTAGTCATATGTAGCTAATATAACCTGAAAATATCAAGAAAAACCATGAACAAAATAATAATTTCCTTTCCTAGCTATTATTTATATCATTTGTTCTAGAAAGGGTATGGTGAAATGATATTTTTTGGTTACATGGTTTAATATCTTGTAGTCAATACAAACACTCCAACTATTCGGGATTATTGTCAGTACTAATTCATTGTTTTAATTCTTCACAATTATTTAATTGGTTTTATTGGTAACAATCTGAGTGGTTCTCATTCATTGGGATTCTAATATGGGATAGATTATTTCATCTTTTAAGAGTCTCTCTAATTCCTTTATTTATAATTTCATGAGAGTGGGTTGAAAATTCATTGGAATTTTCTTATTGACTTGGATCCTTCTTATAACAAAATTCTATGAATGTAGGTGGTTGGTATAATTATTGGAATATCTCCAAATATCCATCCTATGGCCTTAACATTATACATCAATATTTTCATAAATTGGTTTTCATGGTCAAGTTCTATGTTCTTGGAAATTATGAATAGTTGTTTTGAATCCTCTTTTAAAAATCCATATTATAAATTTAAGGGTAACATATTTAATTTTAATTTTGGGGGTTTTCTAGAGATGTTTTCATTTCATTATTCTTCATGATAAAAACCTACACATTTAAGGCTGAAATTTTACTGTCGGATTTTAATAAATTATCAAAATAATTTTCATCAACTTCTTCAAATTGATCAATAATTGAAATTTTTTCTAGATTAAATTCATTTTCAAAAAAAAATTCTTCTAGTAGTTTAAGTGTTTCCAATTCTTCTATTTCTCTAATTATGTCATCAAAAATTTTAATTTACTCCCTATAGGAATAGGGGAGTTCAAAAAAATTAAGGTGTAAATATAATGTTCTTCATGGGGATGTTTCATTTGATCAAGAATATTTAAATCTATTATCTCCTCACCAAATTTCATGGAAAATGTACCTTTATTGAAATTTATAATTTTTTTATCAGTATTTAAGAATGTTATGCCTAGAATAATGGTATAATGACCTTTACTTTTTTCTTCTTCCATGTTGATAATGTAAAATTCAGAAAGAAATTGGTAGCTTTGTACACATACCAAGACATCCTCAAGAACACCTACTAGATTGGAAGTGGCTCTATTGTCAAGATGCAAAACTAAATGGGTTGTTTTATGTTATCCTATCTATAAAGAATAAAAAATGGAATAAGTAATTACATTAATTGGATCACACAAGTCACGTAGTGAATTGTAAAAAGTGATCTCACCAAATATACAGTGAATAAAGAAGTACCAAGGCCATGACATTTTGGGGGGATTTGAGGGTTGACAAGAGAAGAAACATTCTTAACTAGTCATACCTCTTTCTTTCCTTTTAATGTCTTTCTACCAGTGCACATGTCCTTAATGAATTTTTCATGCCTTAGAATATGGAGAATGGCTTCTAGTAAGGGGATATTGATCTCTACTTTTTTGAATACTTCAATAATATCTTATAGTAATGATTCCTCCTTGGTTAATTTTGGTTTTTTCATTATTATAAGCAATAGAGGTGGGTTTATTGTGGATCTTACATGTTTTTTCTTATATCATTTTTGGTAATTTCCTTACCTCCTCCTCAGGTTCTTTTTCTGAGGCATATTTTTTCCATTATTTACTTATAATTTCAATTTTATGGGGTAATACTTTATTGAATTACATTTATTTTACACTACAAATTATAATGGGACTAACATTCCCTAAGGGTTTAGAATATTCTAATTAAGAATCTTACTTGAGGATTGATTTACTATATTATCCAGGGTGGTCATTAATTGGTTGAATTTTCTTTTAATTATTTTAATTATGAACCATGAGTGGTGAGGGTGGTGTGTTAATTATTTTGAGATTATATTTCCTATTTCAACATGTCCTTAATGGAAGGTTATTGTGGTTATCCTTGATGAAAACTTATAGATGGTTGTAAATTCTATCTCTAGAATGGAGGGGGATAAAAAGGTTGTTTAGAGGCCTATCAAAATGGTATTATTTGATACTATTAGATCCCTATTACAAATTGGTTAGTGGTAAATTATCTAAATCCTTGGTTTCTTGTTTGTTGGTTCTAGAATTTCCTCTGGAACAAGGAATCACATCTTTCAATTCCATGAACTTGTGGGAATACATCATTAAAATTCTCTTGGTAGTAGCACAATTGGAAGGCCCCTGGGGGTGTGGTGGTTGATGATTTTTATACTTTATTCATAGATAATTTTATCTTAAGAGAAGTTGATTCTTAAATATTCTTTTCTAACAAAGTTGAGTTGATGTTTTTTACCTCGTTTAATACTCTGGTTTCAGTCTTGGTAGAAAACTATTGGGAACTTTTTGAGATTATTTCAATGATTTCTCTTACCTCATCTGGTGACATATCAATTATGCTCCTCCTAAATAAGAATCAAGTAGATTCTATTCAAAATCCATCAATACTTGGTATTAAAATACCAATAAGGGATGTTATTCATATGGCTAGTGTGGGAAGGATGTGGTCAATTTCTTGAATCTCTCACAGAACTCATAAAGATTTAATCTAGTTGTCTGTCTGATTCCATAAATTTCAAAGTTAAGATCCCCATTAAGTGGGACTAAATTTATTGAGTAACGTATTTTATAGCTCCTCCCATGAGTTTACTCTCCAGGCTGTATATTGTAGAGTCACTCCTTGGTTACTACTTCAAGTGAGAAGAGGAATGTCTTCTAATTGATTTGATCCTCAGTGGATCCTCTGGTTATGAATCCATTAAAACTTATTTAAATGATATTATGTTCCTATTGGGCTCTTCACCAGATAACCCATGAAACATAGGTAGTATCCCATTCAATATAGTTTTAAGATCACCATCTTTTTTATCATTTAATTGTAATTTTCATTTGTCAATATTAAAATTGGGGGCATACATTTCTCTCAAAGTCCTATTAACTTGAGATATATTACCTTACATATCTTCACTTTCTAGTATGTATTTTGAGGAGTATGAAATTGATGAGTGGGGTTCCTCCAATTTATGGATACAAAAGCTCTTTCTTCTTATTCTATGTTTCTTAATGTTTTGAGTCTTTCCAATAGAGCTCTCTCAACCTCTGGATCAAAGCTAGTGAGGTTGGAATAATTAGATCCAGTCATTTGAAAACATATTTTTAACAAAATTTAAAAAAACACTAGCCTCCATAGATATGGTGATAGATTTTATGTCTTCCTATTGTGGAGTGCTCAAAAAAATAATTTTTGAACCCAATAGATATGCAGTAAAATTGGGAAATAAATTGTGTCCGAAGAAGATAACATTGTGCATGTGTTGAAATCTTGGTTTGTGGGGTAAATTTTAAATATATAGTTAGTAAACTTGGTTGGTTTTAAAATAAATTAAGGAATCCTTTTTTCATATTTGTATTATTCCATCAGTCACCTATTGAATCATTATTCAATTGGTCTCTAATCACCCTCTATTCAATTGAAACCAACTGATTACTTGCGTCATGCAATTTTGGTTCTGATAGAAAAAATAAAATGATAATTGTATTTCATACCCTTTCCTATCCTTGTGTGTGGATACCCTTATTCACCCTTGAATTACCCCACTATTTTATACCGCATGGAGTGGACTTAATCCAAGTGACTTGTTTGTGAAATTCCAAAAAACAATCATAAGAACTTAAAATCTAAATTCAGAAGAAACCTCTACTGAAAAAAAAATTATATATAAGAGTAAAAAAATACCATTTAAATATTATAATTCATGACATGGGAGGTAATAGTATTCTACTTGGCTAAACCACAGAGGTTCTAGTGAACCATTAATGGATTTTTAAAAAAGGAAATAAAAATACAGGATTCATTGCTGATGGGGATTGATTAAAACTTATTGATTATTTTCTTCCCCATCTCTCAGTCCAAGAGTCTCCTTTATCCTTCTATTAGTGATTTACATTCATAGATTAATGCTCAGATTCCAAATTTATCTATGTGTGAGGGACATTTTTTTCTTTATTTAATTATGGAATAACTTCTTTAAGAAGAGAGTAGGTTTACTTAAAGCTTTATGGTTGACATGTGTCTAGAAGGAATGGTCTAGATGAATTATATATGGCATCGATTATCTTACATGATCTAACATAGCATATTTTTTAGGTTTTTTTATCTCATTATTCATAGCATGGTGGGTAATGAAGAACTGTCTTTGGAATTTAGTTGTGGGTCTTGTTATTTAAAAGTGCCTAGAAATAATTGTTTTATCTATGAGATGTCACTCTACTAGTATCTTCAACTTTGATTCTACCAACATTGGTTAGAAAATTCCAATAATTTATTTGTTAGTGAATTTGAATCTTATCAACATAATGGATTTTCTCGCTTAACTCATGTTCAAAACTTTCACCCTCTTGTGGGTTTATTCAATGGTGAGAGATATTCTAAAAAACATAGTTTGATGATGCTCCTTTATTTCCAACAGATGGGAGATTGGTACTTTGTTTCACATCTCTAGCGTTGATAAGAAGCATATCCTTCATGACAGTGGAATTCTAGATCCACCTTAGAGGCTATATATGTAGGGTGTCTTTGATCATGGAATGCTTGGATGAATCTCAACCTTAGTCAAAGAGGATCTTATATTGGAGTTGATTACTGCTATGTTTCCCAAAGAAAAGTAACTTAATTATGTCACCATTTCAAACCCACCATTGGCAATAAAAGGTGGCACCTACAAGGTAGGTGGTGTTCTACTTTTCCTTAGGTTGAAAGATAAATGGTGGTGGAGACCTCTGGAGCAACACCCAGTCTGTAGATCTCCTTCAAGAATCAGTCAAGATGGATCTTTCTATTTAAGAAAAGTTGATGCTCAGGGTCTATGATGGATACTTAGAAGGTAGAGGTGTGTTAGGTTAGGTGTTTAAATCTTTTGGTAAGAATTATTACCATAAAATTCATTGTTAGTGTGTTGATCATGGGATAGTGGATGAAAGGAAGGGATCATGGTAGGTATTCCTACCATGAGAATAGTGGCATAGTAAATAAATTTTTTCATGTGGTCAAATATTTTTTCATTTATGGAATTTTTAACACATAGTCATATGATGTTACTCACAGTAGGTATACCTACCAGGAGTATGAAGTGTGGTATTGTAACACCCCAAGATTTCATAGTAAGTTATTTCTTCAAAGTAATTCAATAACTTGCACTACACACAACATCGAGTTCTAGTGTACCATGACTTACCAAACAGGCCATTCAAAAGCATTTATGAATAGTATTAACTGAATTTTGAACTTTATATAATCCTTATAATTTTAGAGTCCATATTATGAGTTTCTTAGACATAATGTAAGAACAAATACATTTTTTCATATAAAAGAATTATTTTTCAAAAAATAAAATTTTACCGCCTTTTAATGGCGAAGCCTTTTTAAATCCAATATTTGAAACTTTTATATATTTAATTTGAGAAAATAAAATTCTTCTTTAGAATCGGGACATAATAATTTAGTTTCGATAAAGTTTTGGTGTTTTTCTGATAACTTTCATATTTGGGTGAATAGTGAAAAATACTATATTTTAACTGAAAACAACTTTTTAAATAAAAATAACTTATATTGTTAAATTATAAATTTTAATGGTTTGGAAGTATAAATAGATTATATTTTTACCATTTAATCCAATGATGGTCATTTTAAGTAATTTCACTTTGAAATTGGACATAAACAAGTGTCAAACTTTTGGTAGTAATTATTTCTTAAAAATACGCCTTTTGGTTTTGACAACGGAAATTGATTTTAAATTAATAAATGCAACTTATATGTTTTGAATTTGGTAAAATATACTTCATTATTTAATTCGGGATATCAAAATTAGGTTAGGGTGAATTTTTGGTATTTTTCTGAAAACTTTTAATTTTTGACCAATAGTGAAACGCACTAAGTTATTGTTTAAAACCAAATTTTTATTTAAATAATTATTTATTATATTTAAATTTATTTTATGTCAAAATAGATAAATACTACCTATATAAGTTCAATTTAATTCATTGGAGTCAATTTATAATAGTTTTAGATATATAAAAAAATTATTGAACTCTTCACCGTCTTTTACCCACCACCTAGGAGAATTTTCAAATTTACATAAAACTTAATTTTACCGCTTCTCTGGGTGGAATTTCGAAAATCCGAGAGACACGGTTAATATCAAGGAGTAAAATTTGGTTCAATAAGATAAAAATAATTTTTTGTGAATAGTAACTTTTTACTTTTATTTACCACGGTAAAAATTAAATAGGGTAATTAATGGTAAAAATGATATTATTATTACCCTAACACATGTCCTAATTCTATTGACTAAGTATAATTCGACCAAAAACAACCTTAAGAAAAAAATATGAACTTATTTGGTCCACTTGGAATAGATTAGGACATTTATTATTATTTAATTCAAAGAAGAGTTAAAAGAGTTAAAACCAAAGTTTAATAACTAAAACATTTTTAATATAAAGTTATACATAAGATAAATTCAATTATAAATATTAATTAGAAAGATAAAAATATTTCCTACATAATTGTATTTTGTTTATAATTTTTAGACATTAAATAATTTAATTTATTTATGACACAATGATGATGCAATAATTACCTTATTAGTGAATTATTAAAATAATTGATATTATAAATACCCAAATAAATATAATTTTAGACTTTTAATTAATTACAAGAATTTAATTGGTTAATATGACATGTTAGGATTGATTAAATGAATTTTATTTGAATTAATAAAGTTATTAAGACTTTAACAAAAATAAATTATTAAATAGTGTCAAAATTGACATAAGGAGTTTTTAAAACAAATATTATATTATTAATTGATATAATATTCCTAAAAATCTAAGGTTCGGCCAAAGGACTTATATTATGATAGGTATGTAATTAATTAACCACTTGGGGTTCTCTTGGATGTTTATAGTAAGTTTATTTACCATATAATATAAAAATACAAAGAGACATGGTAAATGTAAAACTATTTAACTAAGAGTTAAAACTAAATGATAAGGGTAAAATAGTGACCCAAACTTGTCTAAAACCTATTGGTTGAGTAGTTTTCAACCCATACCCACCTTATACATTAAATAATCCAGTTTGGAGCCATTATCAACCGAATATGAATTTATTATAAAATAATACTTTAAGTTTTTTCTAAAGAGCCCCTCCTCCCCCTTATAAAAGGACACCACTTCTAACCAATTACTAACACCTCTCAACCCTTTTGGATCGTCCAAACTCTTACCAATTAAGCTCCCTACATCCCTCTCCTCCTAGAAGCCTTACCTTAGGCAGAAGGCACTTCAAGATTCCTTTTTGGCTCAAACCAAAAGGAGTTACCCAAATTAAAGGTAACGATTTCTCTTAGCTTCTTTTCTTTTATTTTATTTCTCCAACCTCTAAACACATATATTTATTTTATTTTGTAAAAAAACCAGTATCCTAAATATACTAGGATATTTTTATGATAATTATTCTAAGTAAACTTACACGCACCTCCATCTAATGGGTGAAGAACATAATGTTTCTGTGGATGGAAACCAAACGCCTCACGAAACGATGATTGTTCAATTATCTCCTACCACCTCTCATGGTGGCCATTATGATGGAAATATAATTAAATATGATATTAATGATATTTATTTTATATATAAACTTATTTAATTCCATTTTATAGCATACCATTACTCGTTGCATGTTGTATATATATATGCGATAATTTCATTTGAGGAAGTGCGGACTACAGCCCCCTCAAAGTGATAAGACTCGTTCATACCATACATGGAACATATAAAGGATGGTGTTAATGAACTTAAGTAACATATATAAGATATTATATTATACTGGAATAATAATATACCTATGTATAATTTTGTTTTTATTTCTTTTAAAATGAAAAATGAAATGGAAGTAGCGTTCATGCGTACGTACGGACTACCGTCTCCACAAACGTGATGATATTCATTACCCATCATATCCATTCAAGAATAATTTTCATTTGATGATTAAAAATAATTTTTAAGGACTTGATATCATTCTGGATATAAATAAGATACAACCTATGGATAACAAACATGACTTATGTAACAAAACATATAAAAAACGATTAAGTGAAGACCTGAAACGACGATAATACTAAAATATTATTAACAAAGCAATATTAAAATATCATATATGATATAATATTTATATATATGATTCTTGTATAATTTAATAACAATTATTTAACTATTATAAAGGATTTTAACCTACCCATGACCAAGGAAAAGTACAAGGTTATGGGTTTTCATCTCACTCCTTATTCCCGTGAGATTGATGCCATAATGCCACTATTCCCTTTTGTGTGGTGTATATACTTCCCATAATTGTATTCTTTGTGTAATAAACTTTAATTTATGTGTATTTACATATTCATTGTATGATACCACTTTCATGGGGTGTATGTTTCATAAGTTACCAAATTGGTAAGGGTTAATTTCACAATCTCTTTATTATCCGAGGTTGTTTTTACATAAGTATCAAATGGGACATATTTATTATCCTTGTCCATGTTTCATGAAAGAGTTTTCTAAGAGATTATTTTAAGGGACTTTTTTTACTAAAATGTCATTTCAAATGTTGTAAATATTTATTCCCTTAAATCTTCCTCATTAATGTCCATGTCTTCAAAATGGTTTCTAAGGATTTATTTATATGGACATGAATGTTTTTAAATTGTTAATTCCTTTCAAAAGTTTCAAAGTTTTATGTGACACTTTGATTCAAAATGCCTTTAAATTTCATACTTTTTAAAATTTGTGACTTTTAAATTTTTTCATGAAAAGGGGTATTTCTCTCAAAGAGTTTTACAAATCATTTTCATCTTTGTCAAAATCCTGTAATGGATTTTAAACTTGTTTTGAAGTTGATTTATCATGATACAAATCTTCTATATTGTATTGAAGGTTTTGTGATATTTTTGAATGTGGATGTGTTATTTTTATACCATTCATGGTGTATGGGTAAAGTATTGACATTTCGTATGCTAGTTTTAATTTGAATGTTTATGTTATGTTTAAACTTGTTCATATGAGGAATGCATTGGACTTAGTAAGTGACGGGTGGAGCCCGCTATAGCTCCTCGATGCATTGGTAGGTCTCATGAGACAAACTAGTGTCTTGGCACAAGGCCTTGAAAAAAATCTTATTTATAGTCTTGAAATGAGGCCTTGACTATGTGGTTATGATAGTCTGACATTATGCATTCTATCATTATGAAAGTGGTTATTGATATTGCATGTAATTATTCGACTAGTAAAATATCCATGTGAATAAGTAAATGGAATTATTTCATTTTATTTTTTCCATATTATGTTGAAGTTCAAGTTTAAAAGGCTTTTGTTTTAGTTATACATTGCCTTAAATGTTTATGCTTATTTATGAGATTTTCCGCTATATTGTTATCCTTACTGAGAATCTGAGCTCACCATTTTCTATGTTTTATTTTTCCCAGGATTCCAAGAAGTGTATTGTGATTGATATGAAGCGTTAAGACAAGGGAATAATGGCATTCATAAAGGATTTTTTTGTATGTTATAAAGTTTAATGTAACATTCATGTATGTAATCTATTTTCCAAGACTGCTAAACCGATCGGTCCTCTGGGACTTGATTCCTTGTAATCATGTCAATGTATTAAAATAATGTACCGACTCTGGGTAACTAGGGTCAGGGCATTACAGTTGGTATCAGAGGAAGTTTAGTACAAACCTTGGAAACTAGATTTAGATAAAATCTGATTAGAGCACATAGCCATAAGAGAGACTTTGATGATTAGTATAGAAGAACATCCTATAATTTTGGTATTGTAGATATTTTGTGAGTTTTTTGAACAATACATCCCTGTCTGGATACGATCAGGTAGAGGAGGCTCTGGAAAAGATGTACTTAGGGGTAAAACCCGAAAACACCGCTTTGAGCTAGACTCAAACGGGAATTGGTGCACGACAACGGGCCTTGCTGCACTCTTGGTTACAACACTCTCAAGGGATATGCTTTGGATAATTCTCATTTTCTTTACAAATCATTATGAAGGATTTACGAGTATATATCTCCTCAATGAAAATATTTTTATGGATTATATCCATAAATCGTTAAATTTACATTAGGTATTTTAAAAGTTTGGAATTATTGTAATTCATAAACTGACCTAGTTTATGCTATTGTATAGAAATGGCGCCCAACTGAAAGAATGTGAACTCCATCAATATGTTTGATCCAAAGAGTAAGAAGGATCATATCTTTCACAGTATTAAGCCAACATTTAGAAGTGAAATTGTCTCCCATATATTCACAACATATGAAGAAATAGTATCATGTGTTAATAAGAAAAGTACAGAATTCTATGAGTCCTATGGAATTGAAGGCAAGCAAGAGAAGAAAATGATGGAAGAGATAAAGATGGATAAAGGGAAGAGGGAAAATAAGAATTTTCCCATATGTGATAACTGTGGGAAGAAACACCCTTGAACTTTCCTGAAGGTAATGGGAGTTTGTTATAAGTGTGGAGAAAAAGGACACCAAGTACGTGACTGTAAGGTTAAGAAAAAGGTTTCAAATGTACAATGCTTCATCTGCAAGGAGTTGGGACACTATGCGAACCAATGTCCAAATCATCAGAGTATGCCCCAAATGATGCTATTGGATAATAATCAAGTTATGATACTACCATAGATGAGGAGGAATTATTATAGTTCTTATGTTGTAATTAAAGAATTATGTCATTTGAGTGTTGTATCAACGATGTACTAGTTATAATAATTATGGAGTATATAAGGATTGTACTGCAGTACTATTTTATTAAGGACTTGAGATTGTGTGGAACCAAGAAAAGTGACTCAATAGCAGGTTAAATTTTTGGAAAATATATGGTTGAGAGAAAGATAACCCATAATATGGTTCTGATACTGAGGTAGTAATTTTGGAATAATACATGATTGATTTGGATAAATCATATTGGATATTCTTGACTACCATGAAAGTGATTAATGATATTCCATCATTGTTAGAGTTTACAACATTTTTGGATAGAAGGAGTATATCCAGTATTCTATAAGGAATAAGGGATCATGAATGTAATCAATAAGTTTTTATGGTAATTCAGTATGTTGCAGTGTTTTAAATGAATACATGATGAAGGTGTTCACATGTTATTATGCGGAAAAAAGGATCTTTATTGTATTTAACTTCCTTATAAATTTTGGACTGTGAGTTTGGACAGAAGTATTTTGGATAATTCTTGTTTGAGATTATTTTTGGATTTCCATAAAAAGAAAACCCAGAGGTCGGGTTGCAACCTTTCGCGTCCGGTAAGGCCACGAGACTTTAACCTGCAACTGAAGGGAGACAAGGGTGTATCACCTACCACTGTCCCATGTGATTTCCTGGATTGAATAATGTAGTCTTTTAAAAAAAATCTGGTAGATGAATTATAAATTCATTTTTTTATAAACCCTATACAAATAGGATAAATAGAATATTATTTTTAAGTTCTATTATCTTTTAGAGTAAAATATGAGTTTGTGGTTGAAATTAGTTAAATGATGTGACTCTACTTGTCAAGTATATATTTTTCTTCTTCTCTTATTCTATGAAGAAATTAATTCTTATACTCTAGTGAAGGGATATTAAAACAAAAAATGTGTTATCCTAATACCATATTTTTTATTGAACCAATGGTATTTTAAATCATCATAGATTGATGAATCTAAGGCCCTCAATTTTACACTTGTTTGTGATTGATGAAATCAATCACTACCTATAAATATTTATGTTTTTCCTCCAATTATATGTCTCTAACTTCCACCAATGTTCTCCTAATCAAGATCATAATTTTGTGGTGACCCTTTCATTTTCCTTTTACTCTTATTAAGACTAAATTTTATTAACCTAATTTCCGATGTGGGTTTTCATAAAAGGTATTTTCTATTTTCAACCTTTTATTTTAGAAAAATAATTTCAAATTGTGAGGACGCAATTTATTGAAGGAGGGAAGAATGTAACACCCCATGATTTCATAGTACGTTATTTCTTCAAAGTAATTCAATAACTTGCACTACACGCAACACCGAGTTCTAGCACACCATGACTTACCAAACAAGTGGTTCAAAAGTGGTTATGAATAGTATTAACTAAATTTTGAACTTTCTATAATCCTTATAATTTTAGAGACCATATTATGAGTTTATTAGACATAATTTAAGAACAAATACATTTTTTCAGATAAAAGAAGTATTTTTCAAAAAATGCAATTTTACCAACTTTTAATGGCGAAGCCTTTTTAAATCCAATATTTGAAACTTTTATATATTCAATTTGATAAAATAAACTTATTCTTTAGAATCAGGACATAATAATTTAGTTTCGATAATTTTTTTGTGTTTTTCTGATAACTTTCATATTTGGGTAAATAGTGAAAAATACTATATTTTAACTGAAAACAACTTTTTAAATCAAATTAACTTATATTGTTAAATTATATATTTTAATGGTTTGGAAGTATAAATAGATTATATTTTTACCATTTAATTCAATGATGGTCATTTTAAGTAATTTCAGTTTGAAATTGGACATAAACAAGTGTCAAACTTTTGGTAATTATTATTTCTTAAAAATACGCCTTTTGGTTTTGACAGCGGGAATTAATTTTAAATTAATAAATGAAACTTATATGTTTTGAATTTGGTAAAATAGAATTCATTATTGAATTAATAATATCAAAATTATCTTAGGGTAATTTTTTGGTATTTTTCTGAAAACTTTTAATTTTTGATGAATAGTTAAAAACACTAAGTTATAGTTTAAAACCGAATTTTTATTTAAATAATTATATATTTTATTTAAATTTATTTTATGTCAAAATAGATACATAATACCTATATATTTTAAATGTAATTCATTGGATTCAGTTTATAATAATTTTAGATATATAAAAATTTTATTGAACTTTTCACCGTCTTTTACCCACCTCCTAGGAGAATTTGTAAATTCACATTAAACTTAATTTCACCGCTTTTGTGAGTGGAATTTTGAAAATCTGAGAGACACAGTTAATATCAAGGAGTAAAATGTGGTTCAATAAGATAAAAATAATTTTGGTGAATAGTAACTTTTTACTTTTATTTACCACAGTAAAAAGTAAAAATAGGGTAATTAAGGGTAAAAATGATATTATTGTTACCCTAACACATGTCCTAATTCTATTGGATAAGTATAATTCGACCAAAAACAATGTTAGGAATAAAATATGAATCTATTTGGTCCACTTGGATTAGATTATGACATTTATTATTATTTAATTCAAAGAAGAGTTAAAAGAGTTAAAATCAAAGTTTAATAACTAAAACATTTTTAATATAGGGTTATACATAAGATAAATTCTATTATAAATATTCATTATAAGGATAAAGAGATTTCATAAATAATTTAATTTTATTTATAGTTTTTAGACATTAAATAATTTAATTTATTTATGACACAATGATGATGCAGTAATTACCTTATTGGTGAATTATTAAAATAATTGTTATTATAAATACCAAAATAAATATAATTTGAGACTTTTAATGTATTACATGAATTTTATTGGTTAATATGACATGTTAGGATTGATAAAATGAATTCGGTTCTAATTAATAAAGTTATTCAAACTTTAATAAAAAATCAATTATTAAATAGTGTCAAAATTGACATAAATGAGTTTTTAAAACAAAATATTATATTATTAATTGATATAATATTCCTAAAAATCTAAGGATCGACCAAAGGACTTATATGATGATAGGTATGTCATTAATGAACTACTTAGGGTTCGGTTGGATGTTTATAGTATGTTTATTAACCATATAATATAAAAATACAAAGAGACATGGTAAATGTCAAACTATTTAACTAAGAGTTAAATCTAAAAGATAAGGGTAAAATAGTGACCCAAACTTGTCTAAAACCTATTTTTTGAGTTTTTTTCGACCCATACCCACCTTAGACTTTAACTAATCCAGTTTGGAGCCATTATAAACCAAATATGAATTTATTATAAAATAATACTTTAAGTTTTTCCTAAAGAGCCCCTCCTCCCCCTTATAAAAGGACACCACTTATAACCAATTCCTCACACCTATCAAGCCTTTTGGATCGTCCAAACTCTACCCAATTAATCTCCCTACATCCCTCTCCTACTCCTAGAAGCATTAACTTAGGCAGAAGGCACTTCAAGAGTCTTTTTTGGTTCAAACCAAAGGGAGTTACCCAAATTAAAGGTAACAATTTCTCTTAGCTTATTTTCTTTTATTTTACTTATCCAACCCCTAAACTATTATTATTATTTTATTTGGTAACAAAACCAGTATCCTAAATATATTAGGATATTTTTATGAGAATTATTCTAACTACACTTACACACACCTCCATCTAATGGGTGAAGAACATAATGTTTCTGTGGATGGCAACCAAACGGCTCACGAAACGATGATTCTTCAATTATCTCCTACCGCCTCTCATGGTGTCCATTATGATGGAACTATAATTAAATATGATATTAATGATATTTATTTTATATATAACCTTCTGTAATTCCATTTTATAGCATACCATTATTCGTTTCATGTTGTATATATATATATATGATAATTTCATTTGAGGAAGTGCGGACTAGCGCCCCCTCAAAGTGATATGACTCGTTCATACCATACATGGAATGTATAAAGGATGGTGTTAATGAACTTAAGTAAAATATATAAGATATTATATTATACTGGAATAATAATATACCTATGTATCATTTTTTTTTATTCCTTTTAAAATGAAAAATGAAATGGAAGTAGCGTTCGTGCGTACGTACGGACTATCGTCTCCACGAACGCGATGAGATTCATTCCCCATCAAATACATTCAAGACTAATTTTCATTTTATAAATAAAAATAATGTTTAAGGACTTGATATAATTCTATATATAAATAAGATACAACCTATGGATAACAACCACGACTTATGTAACAAAACATATAAAAAACGAGTAAGTGAACACCCGAAACGACGATAATACTAAAAGATTATTAACAAAGAAATATTAAAAGATCATATATGATATCATATTTATGTATATTATTCTTGTATAATTTAATAAAAATTATTTAACTATTATACAGGAGGTTAACCTACCCTCAACCAAGGAAAAGTACAAGGTAAGGGGTTTTCATCTCACTCCTTATTCCCGTGAGATTCATGCCATAATGCCACTATTACCTTTTGTGTGGTGTATTTACTACCCCTAATTGTATTCTTTGTGTAATACACTTTAATTTTTGTTTATTTACATATTCATTGTATGATACCTCTTTCATGGGGTGTATGTTTTGTAAGTTACCAAATTGGTAAGGGTTAATTTCACAATCTCTTTATTATCTGAGGTTGTTTTTACATAAGTATCAACTGGGACATATTTATTATCCATGTACATGTTTCATGAAAGAGTTTTCAAAGAGATTATTTTAAGGGACTTTTTTTACTAAAACATCATTTAAAATGTTTTAAATATTTATTCCTCTAAATCTTTCTCATTAATGTTCATGTCTTCAAAATGGGTTTTAAGGATTTATTTATATGGACATGAATGTTTATAAATTGTTAATTACTTTAAAATGTTTCAAAGTGGTATGGGACACTTTGATTAAAAAATGTCTTTAAATGCATTCCTTTCTAAATTTTGTGACTTTAAAATGTTTTCATGCAAAATGGGTATTTCTCTCAAAGAGTTTTACAAATCATTTTCATCTATGTCAAAATCCTTTAATGGATTTTAAACTTGTTTTGAAGTTGATTTATCCTGATACAAATCTTCCATATTGTACTGAAGATTTTGTGATATTTTTTATTGTGGATGTGTTATTTTTATACCATTCATGGTTTATGGGTATATTATTGACATTTTGTATGCTAGTTTTAATACGAATTTTTTTGTTATGTTTAAACCTGTTCATATGAGGAATGCATTGGACTTAGTAAGAGATGGGTGGAGCCCGCTATAGCTCCTCGATGTATATGTAGGTATCATGAGACAAACTAGTATCTTGGCACAAGTCCTTGAAATTATCTTATTTTTAGTCTTTTCATGAGGCCTTGCCTATGTGGTTATGATAGTCTGGCATTATGCATTCCATCATTATGAAAGTGGTTATTGATATTGCATGTGACTATTCAACTAGTAGAATATCCATGTGAATAAGTAAATGGAATTATTTCATTTTATTTTTTCCATATTATGCTGAAGTTAAAGTTTAAAAGGATTTTGTTTTATTTATACATTTCCTTAAATTTTTATGATTATTTATAAAAGTTTCTGATATATTGTTATCCTTACTGAGCATCTGAGCTCGCCCCTTTCTATGTTTTATTTTTTCCAGGATTCCAAGTAGTGTATTGTGATTTATATGAAGGGTTAAGACAAGGGAATAATGGCGTTCATAAAGGATTATTTATGTTGTTTTGTATGTTATAAAGTGTAATGTAACATTCATGTATATAATCTATTTTCCAAGACTGCTAAACCGATCGGTCCTTCGGGACTTGATTCCTTGTAATCATGCCAATGTATTCAAATAATTCACCAACTCTTGGTAACTAGGGTCGGGGCGTTATAGGTAAGGTGGAAAAGTGACTGTGAGTAGTTCCCATGGTAATTTTAAGTCACTTCCACCATACCTACCATGAGACATTAGTTTCTTGTTGGGGATTCACATGATCATTATCCACATTAAGGAAAGTGATCATTGATCTTATGATTACTCCTGGAATTCATGATTTTCCAACCTGAAAAAGTTCATATTTTTTCTTGTTATGGTATTTATCTACAATTAACATCCACTCTAATAACAAGAAACAATTTCCTTCAAATAATGGCTCCCCAATTTATATCAAAATATGTACACATCAATAAGTACCACATTTAAATGGAATTTCTAATTAAGTTCCAATTTCATAAAGTAAAAAAATATTATCAACCTTGGAATTTAACTAAAATGTGGGGTATTTTCAATGAATAAAATATAGTAAATATTGAAAATTCCAACTTACATCTACATGTGAGGCATTGATAAATATAATTGGAAACACATTTCCTCATACAATCCCACCAACAATACTATTGAAGGTATTTATACATCTATTCAACTTCTAGAAGTACTATAAAAGGGGAGGTATGAAACTCCCTTAGAATATCCTCATGTACTACGACTGAAGATACCATCCCTCCCTAGAAAAGGATGATGTGTTCCCAACCTTTATAAAATCCATAAGGTGTATCTCTTGGGAATATATATTCACATAGAACATTAAAATATGGTCATAAAGAATATCATGATAAAATTCTCCTAACTAAACCTCTCTCACATGATAAATAATTAGTGGAGTAACCACTATCAACTACAGATAAGTTTTCTTTATCTCCCCCAACAACGTTAGTTACAAAGAGGCAAAATACTATGATGCCTCCAACACCAAGTGAGAATGAGATTTCATACTAAGGTAATTTTCCCCCACATTTCCCTTTCCTGGAATATAGACTATCTTTAATTCAAATTCTTATAGAAACTCCAACCAATTTCTTTACTTCAAGTTAATGTCTCTATTGTTAAATATGAATCTAAGACTCGGGTGGTTTGAATTAACTATGAAATTCTCTCCTAGAAGATAATGCCTCTATATATTCAAGGTGTAAATTACCACAATCAATTCCAAGTCATGGGTCATGTAGTTCTACTCATGGGGTGTCAACTATCTCAACCCATAAGAAATTACTTCCTTCCTCAACATCAATATGCATCTGACCCCATCTCAAGAAGCATCATAAAACACTACTTGATCAACACCCTCCAATTAGAGTCTCAACACAATATAATTGGTCCACCACTACCTCAACTCCTCAAAGTCTATCTAGAACTGCTCAATCTAGGAAAATGACTTTCACTTCTACATACTGGTAGTTAAAGGTGCTGCAATTCTATAAAAAGATTGGAAAAAAATTGTTGATAGTACCCTATTAAACTGGGGAAACTCTAAACCTATAACATAATTTTAGGATGATTCCAAGAGAGTACTACCTCAATATTTATCAGGTCCATCTCTACACCATGATCAGAGATAAAATTCCTTGGAAAGTGAACCAATCACATCCAAAACTGACTCTTCGATAGATTTCTATATAATTGCTTCTCCTAAAGTATGTATAAGACCATTCTTAAATGCTCTATATTCCACTCCTCTAATTTATAATAAATGTGAATTTTTTTGAAAAAGGAAACTTGAAACCAGTCCAACCAAGGATAGAATATCTAGTTCATAAGTTCCATGAACATTGAAGGGGTATTCACCTCACTAAAAAGAATATTCAGGAACTTATAATTCCTTTAGAGACACCATAATATCATATTTAGAATACCATCCTCCTGAACCCCCAAACAATAATATCCATACCTAAGATCAATCCTTGAGAACTATATTGTGCCATTAAATGGGTTGATGTGGTCATCAATCCTTGATAAGGGGTGATTTTTCATGATCATCACCTAATTCTGGTGATGGTAATAAATTATTGGCCTCAAGATCCCATTCACCTTTTTAATGAAAAACACTTGAGCTTCCTATGGGGACACATTGGTTTTGATAAATCCCCTCTCAATAAGGTCTTTCAACTACACCATCAACTTAGAAGCTCATCAAGGTTCATCTACTATACCTCAAAAGATATCAAAGTTTTCCTAACATGAAATGCAATATAGAATTCAATATCCCTCCTCAGAGGTAGTCCTAATACATATTTGGTAAAGACATAAATATAATCCTCCATAACCACTGGCAGAAATATGTCTAAAGATCCAACTATACCAAGGAAAAAACTCACTGATTAATGGTGATACGTTGTAGTTTCTTGCTCACGAGCCCCACTCATTCTGCTAAAAATTCCTTCTCTCTATTTAATGGGAACCTTATCCCATTATTTTTTAGGAATATAACTCTTCTTTGATGATAGTATACCTATGCATGCAATAAAAATAACCAGTCCATACCCAGGATAATGTTATAAGGATGCATTGCAATAACTTATGTGTCCCATGAGAAACTATCTCCACTAAGAACAGACACTCACAACTAAAAGATGTGAAAAACAAAAGAACCACCCCTTGTAGGAACCTCCAGCCTTATTATATGTGCTGAATACTATATAATAATCACTAACTTTTACACAAGGGATATGAAAATGAAATATTAACTCACACCTTTTTCTAAAAGTACTTGAGATAATGTAGTTAAGACCCATATCATAACTTGAATCATCTAATGTACAACCTTTTCATATCAATACATAGCTTTTTTTACCATTCCCTCTACTGATATCCCTTTAAGCCTGGTGTGGGACACCTTGTGGTGGTGGTGGGAGTAGTTCATAGCATAAGTCTACACCAATATCTCCTCCTATTAGGGTAACACCTTCCCCTCTACCTGCACATGCTCTTTAGGGACCACCCTAACCACACCTATGAGATCCCTTATCACAATTCTACCTCTTCTATGAAGGTCTTTATACTATATTACCACCTACTATGGAACATCAGGTCAAGAAATCATGATCCATGGGACCTCACCCATCACAAAAATATCAATGCCCATATTTAAGCTGATTGGACCCCTTTCATGATCCTTATACTGAAGATCCTTGTGTTTAAGTTAGGGAATTAGTACCCCATCTACACCAAGACCATAACAGTTGATTCTTATTAGTTACTACATACAACACATCCCCATGATGTCCACTTTCTACTCCATCTTCCTAGAACCCCTCTATTAGAAAAATCTCTATAACCAAGGCTTTATCCAACACTCTAGCATAATTGGGAAATCATAAAGAGACAACGCATCTCGTATGTCTATGTGGAGTCTATACTCAAACTTCCATGCATGAAAGTATCCATCTCTCACCATATAGAGGGAGTAGTATTCACGGTTGGTAAAGTTATATGTGTAATAAACAACTGACATATCAACCTAATGTATCTCAAGAATATCCAAGATCTACTCAGAGTAAAATATCAAAGGATAATACTCATCCAAGAATAATCACTGAAAGACTATCCATTATAGTGTAACCTCATCATGGGTCTAAGTGATCAATCCCCACCAGCACTATGCTTCTTTATAGAGAAGGTTGGTTTCTAGTGAAACCATTTGATCGGTCAGGGCATGTACAATTTGGAAAACTTAGACTACTGAATCGAGATAATACTTTGTCAACTAAGGGTCAATATTGCCAAAAAATCAGAGTGGTCTCTATCAATGTAACTCACACAACACATTAAACCAATGTGCATCATCATCCTAACCTACTTGAGCTATTGGCCTCTCAACATGAAAATGATCATCTTCCAGAACCACCATATGTGAGTCCATACACTTCCCACTAGGTGGAATCATTGTCCAATGCTTACCTATAGGAAACACCTCACATCAAGAATAGGTTCCTATATTGAGGCCTCATCCGTCAACAAGTAATCTTCATAACCCTATCTTTAAATACTAGTTGGCTATCTTCATTAAGGAATCCTAAAAATTAACAAGATGTACCATGATTAAAAGAGAATATCTAGTAATAAGACTAAATAAGGATATGTGAGTCTAAATAATCAATCCTATATGATACATATACCATTTGTTTCCCAAAAAATAGTGATTCCTCATGATAATTCAACTAGAAGGTTTTCAGAGTCCTAAAGTATGGATATGTCGGATGCCACACCACCACTGGTTTCCCTAGCCTGAGAATCAAACTCAAGAAACTTCAACATCATTTTCCTAAGTTCCCAAATCAAACCTAATGGCATGAATAAATCCAAATACCATCCTAAGGATAGACATCCTCTGATACCAATTTATCATGACCTGATCCACCGAGTCCCCACCTAGGTCGGTAGTAAGCTGAGAGTGGCACCCCAAGACTTCCTTGATTGGGATAGGGGTTGGAGACAAGTGTCTAGTATTCATGTCATTAAAATGGGAGGCCTTGGACTAATTTACTTATAAAGACACACATACCAAGCTCCATGCAATAGTGAAAAGATATAGTAGTTGAAACCAATAAGGCATAAATAATGCATCTAAAAACCTCTAGTAAAATAAATTAGAGTGAGGTAAACAAATAACCAATAATAAAAAATGGGAAAATAAATTCCCATAAAAAAGAAGGTAAAAATAGGTCCCAAACTAGAAATAATTGAAAATCGAAAATGAAAATGATAGAACAACTCAAGATCCCCATGTCTGACCACCAAAAAAATTCATCACTTCTGCATATCGTTATGCTACACTAATAACAGGTCCACCAAGGTCACTACCAATATATTTTTAATTTTTATAACACATTACATGCCTAGGAAAATCTCATATAGGGGTTAGTATAAATATACTTAGTAGGGAACCCCAAAAACCAAGAGGTAAATAATTAAATAAAATAGTCAGCTCGACCTGTATGTGAAATAGGGGAAAGACATGATAGAAATTCTCATAAAGAAAACCTATTAAAAAATAGAATAATATCAATATCCACAGCTAGAAAATAATTATGAATATACCTTTATCTCCAATGGTCTCATATCTGATGCCAATAACCCCATGAAACCTCATGATAATCTGAATGGAGGGACTTCTCTTCACTACCATGTACCATAGAAGAGGGAGCATTGACTCTAGTTTGGGATCTTCACCCCACTGGATCATGATGAAAAGGGAGTACCAATATGTAGATATAGAAATAATTCCATTTAAAGTGTGTGGGATTACCAACTCTACTTGTATATAGGATATAGGGGACCTATGCCTTGTTGAGTCAGGGGAGTACAGACACCAAAATCACTTTGATGATCAAACTTGATTACTACCATTGGATACAAATCACTTATAAGAAGTGGAGCACTTATATAGACTCATGAAATATCTATGGTTCCTAATAATAGGTAAATGTCGTCTCTTATGTGGAATTCTACTCAGAATAGATTAATCTCAGGCCCAAATCTGAATTTTTAAGGAGATACACAAAGTATAGAATTTTAGGGAAATTACATAGTGTTTTCATTGGTGTTCACAAAATATTGAACAACCCAAATACCTAGGTGTGTTCTTCCCTAAACACAGATTGACTATTCAGGACCTTCCACATAGTGTGTTCCCAATGGGACATGGATTTTCTGATTACCCAGGGTCCTGATCATGTGATCTCGGCACATGGCTCAACCCCCTAAGAAATATGTGGGCCTAGACACATAGTTTGTAATATTTAAAATCGGTATTAAAAGGCTTGATCCCACATAAAAATGAACTAAACTTCTTCTGTCAATCCAAAACACATGACGTGTAGTATGTTTTTACATGTAAAGTAAATGTTAGTATCCCAACATTCACACACTCTCCAGATCCAAAAATATACTATAAATATCATTATAGACTTACCTAAACCACTAAGAAAATGAGGTCCCAATCCTTTGGTCCATATTCCACAATCTATAGTACCACCTCGATCCATCCATAAACCATCAATCCCAAGATTGTTTTCAAAACCATCAAATAATATGTATGTTCAATCATGCTCAAACTCGTTCAGAAATGTCAAATCAATAACACTATAAGCCAAAAATGATGAACACAAATAAAGAAGAAGGAATAGGAACAATAATGAAGTGATACTATCATTATTCATTGTGAACCTAGCCAATGACCATAATCACATAAACCAAAAGGTGAAATAAAAATTGGTGCAATTAAAAAACCCAAGGTTTATTGGTTTAGGGAGAGGAAATAGCGAAATCGTTATTGATATATCAAATGCATTATAGAAATAAAATAATAGGGAAAAATATAAAAAATAGAAATCCCTACCTTTAGAATGGATCAATCATTGGTAAATAACACATTTTTAGCAATGTTGTTGAAGATTTAATTTCATTCATCATTTTTCCCTTGAATCTTTTTGATTATTCATCATCGATCCATGATCCCATGCTAATATTTTCTAATGGTGTCTCTCTTACTCCTCATATCTAATATCTCAAATATATATAGCTAACCATGGGGATTTTCCCTAATAGAATACTTATAGAGGTTAGGTTAGGTTTATGCATTGAATAAATTAAATAAATTAATTTTTTAATTTATTTAATGATCCCACCAATGGAAACACTTAACCAAAATGTCTTACACCAACCAAACATATGTAGTGCATAAGATAAACCTTGCATCTTAAAAACAAATGTAGTCTCATATTTTCCATCTAAGGTTCTGATCAATGGGAAAAATATTTATTAAGAGGTATTGTTTTTTTGTTCTTAAATATATATATTATTTTTAATATATTAATTCTAGGTTCCTATGACACCCATAACATAATGAAAACTCCTAATAAAAACCTATAAATTTGTATAGAAATATTTAAAGGGTTAAATTATGAAAATCAGAGTTGTTACACTAACCATAAGAGTTTGGGATACATATTTACACAGAAAGATCAAAATCTCTGGGATAGATGATGGGTAGAATACTTATAGTATTTTGACATTTAAATTTCTTATACTCTTGGAAAGGTTAATGGAGTTTAAGATGATCTTAATAGAAATTTTCCTTCCCATTTTATAAAGGAAGAAAAGGATGAATGGAATTATATGGGACACCTTGTGTTTTTTCACTTTTGATTCCGAGAGGAAGAGTCTAGTAATGTTTTGGAAAGTTTTCAATTAAAGTCCCCTATTATTGAAATGATCCTCCAAGATATTTAGTATGAGAAAGAGTTCTGTAATATTAGATATTATTTATATGGTGGGATACTATAAGTGAATGGTATCTCAATTTGAAGGTATTATTCTCATCAGAATCCATTATGTTGTTCCTTATTCTAAAAGACAGGTTTTGATGGGTGATTGTCATCATTCCCAATGGGTTGTCCACACAGTCACTACTAATATGTTTTATGACTTGAATTATTAGTTATGGTGACTTTTTATGAATTTATACATATTTAGATTTGTATCTCATTTTTATACTTTCTAACAAATTAAGGCTGATCATCAAAAGACTTCTGGTTTGATTCATTATCTCCTCAAGACTATATGGAAATGGAATGAGATATCAATGGATTTTATTTTTGGTCTACCTTAGACTCCTCAAGGTGAGAACTCTATTTGGGTGGTTATTTTTTGGTAAACCAAGTCATCTCATTTCATACCTATTAGTGAAACCACCTAGGTGTAGGACTTGGGGAAGTTGTATGTGCCTGAGGTCATTAGGTTTCGTGGGTTTTGGTGTCCATTATCTTGGATAGTGATCCTTTTTTTATATCTTAGTTTTAAAAGTTCCTCTAGGAGGAAATAGTATCTTAGGTTAAGTTGAGTACAACACATCATTCCTAAATGGATTGGTAAATATAACAGGCAATTCAAATTCTTGTGGAGATGCTCTATTCCTACATTATATACTTTTGATATTCTTATAATAACCATCTAGGATTGGTTGAGTTTGCATATAATAATAGTTACCAATAATCTATAATTATGGAGAAATTTTAAGACTTATATGTATGACCTTATAACCCACCGTTGTGTTGATCATAAGTGGGTGAAGATTCCTTGGTTGGATGAAGTTTGGTTTAGGAAACAACGGAAAAGATTTGAATGATTTTCAAACACATGTTGATGGAAAACATCCAAAAAAATATTATGAGGATAATCATAACTATCCTTTGGAGTTTTTAGTTATTGATATAGTATTTCTAAAATTATCACCTATATTTGTCCATCGATTGATTCATAATAAAGGTAAGTTGGCTTCGAGGTATGCGGGAATGTTTGAGATTGTGGAATGGGTTGGAAATGTGGTCTGTTGTTTAGCTTTACAACTATTGATAACTTTGATTCAAAAAAATCCATTTGTCTCAAATCAAAAAGTATCTAATTTACCTATATCATGTTATGAATTAGAAATACCTTGACTTAGAACTAGATATATCAGTGACCAAGAAAACATTTCAAATCGTTGACTCTTAAGTAAAGGTTCTCCATGGGAAATATATACCATTAGTCTAAGTTTTATGGAATCATGAATTAGATACGCATTATATGTGGGAAAAGTGTCTATAATGAGATATATATTTCCTCAATTCTTTGTGGGTCAACCTTCTTCAACATATCCATCTAGGGGGAAGCGATATGGTGGAGATAATTTTCACATCTCCCTAGTTTTTTCAAATATGACTATATAATTGTTTTATTTTCTCTATTTTCCTATTGATATCTAGTTGTTTATATTTTTTTCTTCATTCCATGAGGGGTTGGGGGAGTAAAATTCATTTTTGGTGTAAATGTAGACCAAATCCTATAGATGGAAAAGATACACGGGGTCCACCAGCTCACCAATTAGGGACACTAGGAATCCAGGGGACTGACCTTGGATAACACAGGCTATAAGAAGTCCACCTGCTCATAGGTGACCATCCACTAGCCAGCTGGTGAATGTTATAGGTTTCAAGTATTCTTTCTAAAACCATTGACTCATTGGTTTTTTACTAGTATCTAGAAAAGGACCACTTTCCAACTAGTGATTCCAACGGGGTTAGTAATTTTAACGGTAATATGGTATTTTTTCCCAAGACTCCCATGTTTCCCCTTCCTCCTTCTCAGACTATAAATAGATCTATATGATTCTTGGATCCCTTTTTGAATATTTTTAGATCTCCCAAACTTAATTCTTGATATATCAAATCATTGTTCATCTTGGTGGTTTCCAATTGTTGAGTTATATATTGTTTTGGATAGAATGTATCATATAATCTTATTATTTTATTTTAATTGAGCACGATAATCTTAGATAATTATTAAATATTGAATCTCAATTAGAATTCATGTTTTCTTATACTCTTAATTTCCCCCTCCTTTTTGGTTGGTAGATCCCCTTTCTGATTATTGACATTTGGAGAATTGATATAGGTGGTTTTTTATAATATCCCTACTAAATAAAACACTTGTTGTTTCTTTATTTTGAAATTAGTTTCCAAAATGATTTTTTAGAATTAATTATGACCTCCTACAAATATTTTTTGAATATCAAGATAAATTTTCAAAACCCATTTGAAAATTACTTTTGAATCAAAGTGCATGATCAAAAAAATTAAAAATATTTTCAATTGATATGATTTTAATGAAGAGATTTCTTAGATCTTGGTTTATAAATTGATAGGGAATGGAATTTTGATATATTCTTGAAAATGATATGCTTTGAATGACATGAGTTTTATAAAAATATTTAACGATGTTATCTTGAAATTGATTTGGCATGGCCTATAAAATCTTGAATTAAATATGGTTATGAAATGATTGATGAGATTGATGAATGGTGTTTGATATCCCATGATTGAACTTTGAATTGAAGCCCATGGGAGATGGAAATTTTTGTATATATTCTTGGAAAATAAAGCTATGCATATTTTTATCTAACTATAAATGGAAATGTTGATGAAAACACTTACTAAAAATTGATTAGGTAGGGATACACTTGTAGGGGTGTACTCTTATCCCAGTGTCTTGTAGCCTAAGGGTAATGTGTGCACCATGAATTGATGATCATGAGAGGTGTGAGGATCCTTGATCCTTGAACTAACTAACCCAGGAACTCTATTACCATGGTGTTATGATTTCTTAAAAATATCTCTTTCATGTATTTATAGTAAATGTTTATTTTTAAATGCATTCCAAATAAACTTCTTTTTTTAGAAATTGTTTGATATACCAATTTTGATAAATACTTATAAAATATATAAAATTCATGTTTTTATATAAACTGTGGAAATAATTTTCATGATATGATTTATTTAAAATTAATATTATTTGGTTTACTGAAAATAGACTACTTATAAAACACTTGGTGGGATCCTACTATATTTATTACTCACGCACTGTATATGCCTCTCTATGTATGTATAATTTTTTTATAGGTCCCGGTAAAGGCAAGCAACCTTTTAGAGAGAGTGGTTATCTATGATAATTAGACATGGGATGTCGACGGGAATGTGTGGGGTGAGCGACCCATGTGTTTCACAAAGATGGGTTGATAGTGATGTTTTTTCTTGAATATTTGTAGACATTGGATTATATTTTCCTTTGTATTCCATGTAATTTGTATATACCATGTTGGATCTTGATTCTATTTTATTTTATTGAATGGAAGTTTAAAAACTCATTTGAAGTAAAATCATTCCAAAAGTTTGTTTTTGATTCCTAGGCTCTAGTTTCCAGCTCATGTGGATTAAGATCTCCCTTAGTTCTAGGTTATATACCAACATGGATTCCTAGATATATGGGTGATCAAGGTTAATTCTTGAAATATTTCCTCATTTATCCCTAAAAGGAATAGAAATCACCCATTGAATCTATTTTATTACATATATTGTTCTGAAGACCTGAGTTCCTGATGGACCTATGACCCATATGATTATGTCCCGAAGAACCTTAAATGATGTGACTTGAAGGCATAAATGAGTGGTTTACATCATGTAGTCTCACCAGTCTTACGTCATGTTTCCCCTATGTAATTAGTCATCACACTGTATTTCCAATATGAACATTGGGTCACCCCATCTACCAATAAATATTGCATCGTACTACCCATAATATCTCCATGGAATGGCACCCCTTCCACCCCATATCAGAAATCTCTTTGGGAAGAGGGTTGGTTTATAGGTTTTAGTGAAATTATATCTCTTTGGAGCTTACCACTAGGTGATACCTATGTGATTCTCTATTTTAATATCTTCCAAGATGTGTCACATCCTTTCACTGGTTCTATGGTGCGCATCATCAAGTGTAAGGGAAACCTTTCATTCCACTTTAGACATCTGAGTGAGTAGAGGTCTGGATAATACTCATCAACACGCTCATCAATCTTTCAAGATAACCACTTGTTGATGTTTGTATATTTCTATGCTACACCTCCTACCTATCACACTATGTTGCTCACCTGGTTTCCACATGATGCCCTAATGCTTGCTATTATGTAGTCCACTTATGATGGCTTGGAGGCCTTGTGTCCCGAAGGCCCAAATCTATGACCTAAAAACCTATTTTGGATAATACAATTATTGCTATAATACCCCCATTATATTACCCACAATGTTTTAGTCCTACTATAGTACCATAATAATTCTTTTCTACATGAATTTATCAAAACATTTATAAAAATATTAATAATACATTTATCTTAATATTAAGACATTTATTATAATATTAATATATTTATTAATATATTTATCATAATATAAATTCATATATTAATACATTTATCATAGTAATAAAAAATTTATTAATGTATTTAATATAATTAACATTGTTTATTCATTTTCAATATTTTTTCAATTTATTAATTTTTAATATTTATACATTTTTATTACAAAGTAATTTATAGTATTTAATTTTTTAGAATATTAATACATTTAGTCATAATATTTATTATAATATTAATACATTTGTTAATAAAAAATATTAAAATATTAATAAATTAATTATGATATTAATATATTTATTATTATATCATAATATTAATTCATGTATTATAATATCATAATATTAATACATTTATTATTACATTTATTATAATATTAATAGTACAATTAGCATAATATTAATGCACTTATTATAATAAATTTACTATAATATTAATACACTTAATATATTTAATATAATTTATTCATTTTTAGAATAAATAAATTTTATAATTTTTAATATTTATTTTTATATAATTAGTAATTTATTGTAACTTTCAAAAAAAATAAAAATAATTAATATTCATTAATATTTATCATCACTAAAGTTAATTTTGATAAAATTCTTATGCATGTGATTTAGTGCTGATAAAGGTCATAATTTATCACCATTTTTTAGCAATAATAAAGTTAAGTCATTATCCATGATAAATTTAGCACTGGTAAAATTATTATTTATCAGGACATATGAGTTAGTGTTGATAATGGTCGAGATTTATCATCACTTTTTGTATCACTAATAAAGTTGACCCTTTGTCATTACTAACTTTAGCACTAAAAATGTCTTAATTATCATCACTTTTTATTTAATCAATGATAAATGGTTCTTTTATCATCATTTTTTCTAATATTGATAAAATGTTTTCCCTCTTTTTAAATAACTAAATTTTTTGTTTTGTACCTCCTCTTCGATCAAGATTTTCTTGAACTTGAATCTTGATGTTTTCTTTTGTGGAATATTTTGGAAGAATCGACCCCCAAAACTATGGGTGTTCTATTTGAAACTTCTTTTTAAGAATTTCTCAACCGATCCTGCTTGTGTTTTTTATGATTTTTCATTGTTGTTTCCATTTATAATATGATCCTTAATTTCATTTTTCTTTTTTTATTTATCTTGCATAGTTTTTTCCAATTTTTTTTGATCTTATTCTCAGTATATATGAATTTATTATATAAAAAAAATGATTAATCTTATTTCTATTTTGGTTGTTATTCACATAGTGTTTTGTGTATATGTATATAAACATATATATACATATATATAAATGTGTGTGTATTATCTATTTTAATATATATATGTGTGTATGTGTGTGTGTGTGTGTATGATTATATTTATGTGTGTTTGTGAATTTATATATCTTAGTGTGTTTGTTTGTGTGAAACTTAATATATTTATATATTAATATTATTTTATATTATATTTAATATTTATTTTCCTACTTCTATATATATAATATTTACTAAAAACGATTCAAATATGCATTATTTCTATCTATATGTACCTAAAAAATTATTTTTAGAATAACAAATTATCATTCAAACCCAAGTTATCCAATAATAATAATGAATCATGTTTATAAAAAAACATGAAAAATACTTTAATTCATAACATAATTTTGTTCTTTATTATTCAATTTTTAACAAGTATAATTCAAATAAAAATCTTCATTTTAAGCCAAATTAACTAATTCTTCAATCAAAATATTATTATGATAACATTTCCCAATTTATTATCACATTAACTAATTCAAAATGAAATTTATAGAAAGATATCATCAATTTAAATCCTTATATATTCGTGAAAAAATCATCATAAACTCATAGCTAATGATTTAATTTTATTAGATATATTTAGACCTAACACCCTTGTAGTTATACCAAGTGATATATTTATTATAGTACCTAATTGAAACCAAAACACACACAATATAAATAAATTAAACCAAAAAAATTCATTAAAATTATTTAACTCATGAAATTAATTTATATAGTAGTGAACAACACTTTAACATATCAATATAATCTCAAAACAATAATTTTAACCCTCACATTCAAGTCATTTATTTCACCAATAATGATTAGATCAAATTTAAAAAGTTACTTTATCATTTTCCTTATACTAACACATTGTGCGTTAAGTTCTACAATTTCAGTGTTTACTCACATTTAAAAGGTTTGTACATCAGATACTATTTCATGTAAAAATAATTATATAATGTTACAATTATTTTTTCATGTCACTTAACTCCCACAAATAATTAAATCATCAGTGCAGCACACAATTCATATTAAATCACCCAATTAAACACCAATGCGTGCATGAAGTTACCTACCTAACACTAGACAAACAATCTGCACTAAGAGAGAAGAGTTAATTCTTTCAAAAACATAGGATTTATTATATGCTTAGATTTTTCATTGTATTATAAAATATATTATTTATATATATTATTTTATAAACATTATATATGTGTGTATTATAATTTGTAATTATATTTTTTAAAGTTTTACTTTATATAATTTACGCATGTACTAATGATATAGTATATGAACACCTTCTATGTATTTATCTATTTATTTTTAAATATGAATATTTTTTCCAAATAGGTTGGATATTAGTTGAAAAAATATGGATGTCAAACATACGACAAAAATATTTTAAATAAAGGGTTAAATAATTCATCAATTTTGAAATAGAGAAATCATATGACCCTTCTCAAATCGTTTTTATATGTTTATATTATTGTTATTCATGATGAATTTATCCATAGGAGTTGCAAGAACACTTGATCTATCATGGAAGAGATATAACATGTAAATGTTGGACTAAACATGATAAAGAATAGAATATAGCAAGTTAGTGGGATAAAATTGTGGTTTATGGATCATCTAATATGATTACCACTATAAATGATAATAGAGATCATGTTGAGGAAATGGAAACAATAATTGAATATGACATTTTTTATTGTCCAATGGTGTTTGAGAATTTATAGAGATATAAAAATATATGATTATATGTTGTTTTTACTAAATATATAACATTTTCAGTTGTATTTAAGCTATATAATTTGAAATGTAGAAATTGATGTAGCAACACCATCTTTATAGAACCACTTTCTCTCTTGAATGACATGCTACGAAAAGATAATGAACTTACCTATTGAACTTATGATACTAAAAAATCTATGTTTAATGGGAATGGTCATTAAATAAATAAATGATTATCAAAATGGTTCTATACTATTTCTCAAGGACCATGAATCACCTAAAAAATCCATAAGTGTAGTGCATCTTGATACAAGAAATATTAATTAAATATTTTGAAATTTATATGGTGATTAACCATCATTCCATGGTTTATATGACTATATGGAAATGAGGAGACTACAAGGTAATTGAATACCCCTGCATATATTAGAATTTAATATAGGTTAACTTTATCACTTAGTAGACTCTCTTTAGTGGAAGAAAATTGGTCATGAGTATCTTGAATTTGGAAACAAGTTAAGAAATCTCTATCTTGTGTTATATATAGATGGAATGAAACCTATTGGAGTAAAAATTACCAACCACAATTCATGTTTGGTTATATTGGTAAATTATAACTTTCCATTATGGTTATTCATGAAGCACAAATGAATTTTGTTTCCTCCCCTTGTATCGGGACCAAAAGAACCGGGTAATGATATTGGTGTTTATTTTTCTCTGTTGATCAAAGATCTGAAATTAATATGGGATCTAGTTTTTACATTGTATAATACTCATAGAAATAAATATTTCATATTGATAGAAATGTTATATGGAACAATAAATAACTTTCATACTTTTGGAAATTAGATATAATATAGAATTAAGTGAATGTAGGTTGTTCTACTTGTGAATAAGGTACACACTCAGTTTGGTTGAAACATTCCTTTAGATGGTGATTCTAAAACATTGTAAAATTTACCCTAATAAAATAAATATTTTTCCAGGATAACATCAATTTATGGGAATTTATAATATGGTATAACACTATCTCTATTAAGTAGTGATGAATAGTTTGAGATAGTGAAGGATATTTCCACCATTTTTTGTAAACCCTTTTTGAAAAACCTTAAGAAAATGGGTTGGAAAATAGATTGTTTTTTTTTGAATTGCCATATTAAAATTACTTATATATCATAAATTTTCTTGATTTCATGCATGTAGAAAAAAAATATCTTTGAAATAGTAATTTGAACATTACTAAATGAACCTGTAAAAAAATGACATTAAGAATATGAAGGACATGATTAACATGGGAATAAGTGAATATTCGGTTCTAGTAAATGGTGAAATATGGACTATTCTTCCACAAGGATTATACTCTTTCCAAACAAAATTCGTTTCATTATTTTAACATTTTTAATAGTGTAAAGGATGTGGAGGGGTATTCATCAAATATCAATAATATCATGTTGCTGAGAGATTATAAGTTAAATGGATTAAAATCACATGACTATCATGTTTTGATGAAGTATTTAATGATTATGGATTTACATTGCATTCTACCTAAAAATGACAAACACACATTAACTAGGTGTTTATTCTTTTTCAATGTTATATCCAGTAAATTTATATACCTAAATAAGTTTCCAACTATAGAAAGGTAAATTGTTGTCATATTAAGTGAATTGAAGATGTTATTCCCATAATCATTATTTGATATAATCGTGTGCTTAATGGTTCACATAGTAAGATAACTATGTAGTCCTATATATTATATATGGATATACCTCATTAAATGGTATATGAAGATATTTAAATGATACATAAAAAATATAAGTTATCCAAATGCTTTTATTACAGAGTGACATATTTTTAAGGAAGCCATTAAATTTTTTACTGAATACTTATTCAATCTATAAAGCATTAGTCTCCAAAAATCTCATCACAATGGGCGCCTTATGTGTGATGGAATTTATAGAAGAGATATTGTAACAATTACCCTTATAGAGTCGAAGTAAGATCATCTTTACATTTTACATAATAGTATAGAGGTTATTCCATTTTTTGAAACCCATAAATTAATTTTTAGGAATTTTAATCCATCAAGGGTTGAAATATATATATTAAATACACATAATTAATGGTTTATAGGATGTTTTAGAGACTATATTTTTATGGAGTTGTCTATAAATTTGAATTCAATTTTAGAATGACTTCGATGGATAAGTAGAGTACTAAGTGTACATATATTATCTTACAATGGTTATGTGATTAATTATTATACATTTTTTACAAATTAATAGTATGAACAAAGTATGATGTAAAATAATGGAGTTACTCTTATGGAAGAAATAGTTCATGTATCTTATACCAAGTATATTTATCAAATTTTCATGAATATGGAATACATTGGCATTATCGAACAAATATATGAATTAGATTATACAATAAGCTCTGATTTTTTAATGAAAATGGGTTGATAATAGTATTGAAATTAAAATTGATGAATTGGGATTCATGAAAGTGAATTTCAAAAAGGAAGGGTACAATGAAAAATTGTTTATAATGGAATCATAGGAAATATAGGTATTTGATGTCATGTATTCTATAAATAGAAATTGTTCAATTGGTTTTTTTAATTAAAACCATTGTATGTTCAAATGAAAATTCCATTGAGGATGAACCTTTAATTAAGGATGTTACAATCATATGTCTCGTATGTCATTAGTGTAAATAAGTATTGGATTTTGATACTTGATAAAGGGCCTAAATTCATTTAACCTTTAAAGGAAAAAAGGTAAGAGTTCAATTAATATGTTAAAAAAATTTAATATACAGTGTGTTTCCTCACAATATTATGTGCTCACTATATCATTTATGTAAAATAAATTAAATGTTTAACTACATATGAATATAATGGATTTTATACATTTTGATGCTACCAATCCTAAGGAATAACATATTAACAATGTTGAAACTGAGGAAATGTTAGAATTTGAACAACATATAGTAGAAAAAATATAAGAGTTTCATAGTGTAACACTATTAACAAAAAATTAATGTGAGAAGAAAAGGTCTAAAATTTGAGGTTGAATAGAATACACGAAGCCAAACTATTGATCCCAAAATGCCTATTTTTATTAGTTATATTTGGTTCATTACTTGAATACAAATTTTGATTGATTTAGATATGTGCTGTGGTGTTTTCATTCCATTAAATTCAATAATTTCGGAAGACATAAAGGAAAAATTGTGATATAATTTCTCTGTTTTACCAAAAAAATAATGAAATGTTGATTTAATCTTCATTATCACTTATAGGGTACATTTTTATTAGATAATTATTAGAATAAATTTATATTAATAGTCACTATAAAGGATCATAGATCCTTTCATAGGCATCTTATGAAGTATCATATTAGTTAAGTTAAGGTTAAAGTAAACCCATACCCACTAGCTATATACACGAACACGATATACCTAGAAACATGGGATGCTTTCATTGGTCATCGTGCAGAGGAATGATTTCAAGAAAATTTTAATTGCTAATATTTTATATTCAATTACATGTATTAATCACTTTGATTCTAAATTATTAATTTATGAAAAATTAAAGGAGTGTTAAAAATAAGAAACATGCATTGAAGAAAACATACCCCTATAGTTAAGTAAGGATGGGGCAAAAAAACTTGAAAAAAATGGAATGTATTTTAAATATATTGTAAAAATTATTGGTAATCCACTTCAAAATCAGATCACCTATTGTAAACCACCCAATGATGCTACATAATGGAAAAACATGTAATTCGATATGAATACCTTGGATCAGTGTAGTATAAGATAAGAAGACATCACACCCTTATCACCACACCAAGATGAACCTCTCACACACTCAAGGAAACTCACACCTCACAAAAATTCAAGAAAAAATAATAATGTAAAGGATAAATGAATCTATGTGGTTCAAAAAATGTGTCAAACATCCATAGGAGAAACACCATTGCAATTACCATTACAATTGGAAATTACAATAATTACACATCAACTAAAAAAACTAGTTAGTAATATTTATTTATAGAGATATAATCTCTTTGTAATTCATAGATCTTCTCATCAGAATAAATAATTTTTCATATTATTGTGAACAAGGTCCCCACTTTTCTTTTAATGAAGTCTCTGACTAGTTAAGAGAGTTTCACTAACCTCCTAACTACATCTAAGTCCCTCCATTTAGAATAGTGGATAATAATCTCTAGTAACACTTAGAATATGACCACATGTCCTAGTGAACAACCCAAGTTACACATACTCTAGTAAATTATATTCTCCAACTATTTGGACCATCATCAGTTCATGAATCCATCAGAAGGTATCATCATTCAAATATCTTGCCATTCACTAGAGCTATTCTATTGCAACCTCCTGAATCCCAAGGATGATATATTATCTAGATCAATATATCTGGTGAACTAAAATTGGATTCACACTCCCAATAATATATCACTGGAATAATTATTTATAAAATCTCTGGAAACTCTCCAACACTTAGAAAAAAAACTCACTTCTATATATAAAGTGAAAAGTAGTGTTCTCCTTTCTTTATCTATTCACCAAGTCCCACTAAATCATAATGTATCATATAAAATTCTTGAACTAACACCTTGGTGAAAATGTCTGGTAGATTTTTTTTTCTTTTCTATCTTCTTCAACTCTATCACCTTTTCCTCCAACATTTCCCTAAGAATTGATATTTATAGTTTATGTGCTTCATCCATGCATGCAATGCCAGATTTTGAACCCAGTGAATCACACACTGATTGTCACAAAACAACACTCTACCCTATTATATTCATATAAGGTCCTTTAATATCTTCCTAACCCATATTATATCTTTCATTTATTCTATTGTAGCCTCATACATAGCTTCCTGTAGGAAAAAATGAACCACTAGTTTCATTCATGACATACAATTGACTATTATTCCTCTATAGGTAAACATGAACCTATTGTGATCTTATGAGTGTATGAATCATTAATGAATTCATAATCAATGTAACCTCACAATGGATCATTAATATCAAATATAAATCCTATATATTAATATCACTTATGTACTTTATTATTTATTTCATTTCCTCTCGGTATTTCCTTTCTATATTTGACATGAATCGGTTCACAACTCCCACTACAAATCCAATTTCCATTTGAGTACATATCCTAGAGTATATCATGCTACCTACAAATGATGAAAATAGAATTATCTCTATATTATAAACCACTTCCTATATTTTAAACACCTTGTATTTTGATAATTATAAGTGTATAACAAATAGAGTTTAGATTAAATTACATTTGAACAACCCAAATATCTTGATTATCTTTCATATATAGTTTCTTTCAGATAGTACCAAAGTCTCATCTTTCTTATCTTTCTCAATATTAATTCCCAAAATCTTATTATCCTATTAAAGATATTTTATTTTGATATTTTTATATATTCTATACTTTATCTCCTGAATCCTTTAAATTTATGGACCATCTAGAAACATGTCATCTATATACAGGAGAAGTATGATGAAACATAATCATCTTAATCCATCTAGTAGGAATAATGATCCATATTGTACTGTTTGAAATATTCTTACATCATGAAAGCATTTAATTTTCAATTACACAATCTTGGAACCTTTTTTAATGATTTAAGGATCTCATTTATCTTATACACTAAGTTCTAGTTAAAAAATCCTTGAAACCCATCAATTAATTCATGTAAATCTATACCTCTAAATAATTATGAAGGAAGACTATTTTTACTTCCATATACTCTAAGTACAAATTATCAGATGAAAATATGTTTAGTGATGTTCAAATATTAGTGTTCTTAACTACTGCTGAGAAAATTTATAAGATGTTAATTCCTTTATTTTGTTGGTTCCCATTCACCACTATACATGCCATGTACATTTTATTTCCATTAGATTCTTACTTAAAGTATAAATCCCACTTATTCTCAAGTTTTATCTTTCTCTATGATAACTTAATCGTGTCCTATTTTCCTTTGATACCTAACAAACATATTTCTTAATTCATAGATAACTCCCACTATCTAGAGTCCCTAATATTGGTCACCTCATACATGATTTAGGGATCTTTGATGTTTATAATAAGTTTAAAGTTTATGTTATCCCCAAATATCTGAATAAATTTTCTATCTTTGTAAGATCTCTTAAGACTTGTGGTTCATCTCTATCTGGTACTACAAATTTTGATTCTATGACTTCTAAATATATATCTTTTGGTACTCACACTCAAGTCTTTGTATCCCTAGATCTCTCTAACACGTCTTTCACTAGTATATTATTTAAACTTCTAGTTATTCCATCTAAACTCACTATAAATTATCTCAATTTGGTACCCCCATTCAAATAAACTTAGAATTGGTAAGTTGATATCTTAATATCAACTTTCACCTCATCCAAGTTTTATCCCTTACACAGAAACCCTCTCATTGAATATAGAATCTTAGCTCCTAATTATATTCCAATGATCATGGTATCTAATAAAATATAAAAAAATCAATACCATAACCCACAAGGAAACATTTCTTGGACTAATCATCGAGCTTATCTATTTTCTTTGCATTGAAATAAACATAGGTGATGCTACCAAAAAAATTATGTGGCTAACTTCTTGGTGTTTTCCATGCCATAGTTTTTATGCTTCTTCATATCCTAATGGATTGGATGAAACTCTATTAACAAGGTAAGTTTTCTTATGCGTATATACTACAAAATGTTCCTTGTGAATTTCTATGTACACTTGAATGTTGTGCACCTTCTTAGTTAAATTATAGTTCATGTTCTTTGTCACCCATTCTACTACAGTGTACTAGGCACAGTTCTCTTCATCCTAATACCCTAATTCCAAAATAACTTCTAGAAGTTATCTCTACTTTACTTTACACTATTTTCGGATCTTAGGATTTTTAAATTTTGACCAATTTCCCTCTCTTTCATAGACTTATATTGAATTAATAATTTAAATAAATCATACTTATGCTTAAAAAAGTATACTCATACTTTCCTCATTGTATCATCAATAAAATTTAAAAAGTAAAGAGAATAATTGTCATATTAGACTCCGGTAAGTCCCTAGATGTTTGAGTGAACCATTTATAGAGTCCAAGATTTGGGATTCATTCCATTCAAGTTGAATAACGCCCTCTTTAATTTCCTAATAACAAATCTATCATAGCCTATAAAATCAAAGTTATTAAGATTTAGTACACCTTTCACAGTTAGAACATTCATGTTCTTCTTACTAATATGTTCAGGACTACAATGTCGCAAATCTAGACTATCAAACATAGAAACCTATGTAATTACAACTCCATATGATATTTTAGTTAGATATAGATTATCATCCTTTACTCCTTATCATATGTCCATGGATCCTTGAGTTACCTTCCAAAATCCATTTCCAAAGCTAGTCCCATAGTCTACCTCATCAAGCTACCCTAAAAAGATTATGTTCTTTCATAGTTATGGGATTTATCTTACTTATTTCAACTATGATAATATTCTATTATCCATCCATACATAAACATATACTATCCAAACTATTTAAAGAGATTTATTTTCTACCAAATATACCTTTTCAAACTTATTGGACACATAATTTTATATTCATCCTAATAATTTCATTGAGTTGAATGATTCTATAGAGTCTATCATCCCTGAATTCATCAAAATTTTAGCACTATGAAAGAAATTGTTGCCTCCCTTTAATATACTCATGGAATTTGAACTTCCGGAAGTTGATACTGTTAGCATAAAATATCACCTCATTATTTTAATTATACCAAATAAATTTTGTATTTTTATTAATGAATTTCAAATTTTCTAATGGTTTATAGGATAAAATTGACAAAATGGATAATTATGGAACTGACCATGTCAACATTACTATAGGAGTAGTATAATTACTATATGAAGAGTTCAAACTAATCGTGGGGATCATCTAACAATGTGGAACCTGAAATATGTTGTACACCAGCTAACTTCATGAAAAACTACACATCATGTTTCATGTATTAAAAACATTTCTAATTAATAAACTGATCGCGCATTGAATTTGAACTTACTATGCATCGAGAATAACCATACTGCATGTACAATAAACCTATTGTGAGATAGAGATATACCCAACACAAGAATAAATCATGTTACCATGCCAAGGTATGCATAATTTTTCATAAAGTAATATATTCACCACGTCTATTATTATAGTGACCAAATGAAGAAACAACTTACCACATGATTTCATGAACCTACGTCATGAGAAAATAAAATTACCACATGAATTGATGAACAAACTATTACAGTGTTACACATCAACTAACTATTCCAACTTTTCATGACAACTAAATATGTTTTATGTGAAGATAGATTTCTGTGTCTATCTTAGTATTGGATCATTTCAAATCTCCAACATCTAGTTTTTAAAGCATTAATTAAAGCATCAGTGCATTTAATATTTCATTGATTATTCTTCAATTCCTAATTCTGATGAGGATATCCTTAAAAGGAAAATCGTTTCATGTGTAAGGTATAGGGGATATGTTCTCTTATAGAGAATTAAAAAGGATCTTACACATGTACTTGTGGTACAGAGAGGACTCCATGATAATTTGTTTTCTAAAACCTTCTCTGAAACTTATCTGAGTCCTTTAAAAGAAAAATTCAAGGAATCAAGACAATTTAGTATTTTATATATTGATCTAAATCACATTTTCTTAACTTATATCACTTGGTCTTTATTTTTATTCTTTACATTGGATATATTCATTTATATTACTCTATTTATTTATAAAATGTTGTCTTCTATATTAAAATAGAGAGTAATTAATACTCTATCAAATAATTCATTTTTATTCCCATGAAATAATTTGGGAGGGGTTATGTGTGACCTGGTATCTTGTTTTATCCCATGAAGAACTTTGGAAGAGGATCTGTTCTAAGAAATACTTATGAAATATTGATTGTATAACCTAATCCAAGTTGTGGATCTTTTTATATTTTAGTAAACATCTTGGAAGTAAGTGATTCCAAGTGGATAGGATTAAGTCTCATCATGAGACCTAACCCCTTGTTAATTTATGATGTGCTATATTTTTTGTAACTTGTTTACTATTATTTTTATATTTTTTTCGTTCTTAAATCAAACCAGTTTTAGATTTATAAACTTCTAAACAAAGCATGACCCCAATATTTAACTTAATATAGTGTTTCATATATTGCGATTGATATGAGTAGATTAGTTATAAAGGTTAAATTATTTTCCCAAATTATTTTAACTAAGTTGTGATCATGGTTTAGAGAATCTTTTAAAAAGATCAAATTATTTGATTCAATTATTTTTCTTAACTAAGATATTTTATTAAATTGGGGTATTTATTTTTTAAATTATTTTTAAATATAAATTTCATTGGACACTCAATTCACTACCCTCTTGAGTTGTCCAGTCTGACCAAAATTTAGTATCAATGTGATTTAAAAATAATTTTTTTGTGATCTAGTTTTATTTAAAGATCTTAAATTTCTATTTTATTTCAATTTAATAATTTATGGATAATAATAGACAAGAAGGAACTTTCACTAAAAGTCCTCCTTATTTTAATGTAAATAATTATTCTCAATGGAAACTTAAAATGAAAATTCACTTAGAAATTAGGGTATTTTATATTTGACTATCAATAAAGATAAATATGAAAACCATAGGCTGCTAAAGATGCTTGGAGTGAATCCACTAAAGTAGCATATAAGTGTAAATATAAAGCTATGAATTCTTTATACTATACATTAAGAGAATATGAATTTAATAGAATATCAACTTGTTCTAATACTTTTTAAATTTGGTATACCCATGTTTTATCCCATTAAGGGACATATAATGTTAAATAAATGTGTCTAAATACTTATACTATTAAATATGATACATTTATGATGAATATTGATGAATCTATCTCTAACATGTATCTCAGGTTCAATGTTATTATTAACATGATGAATGCACTAAGAAATATGATTATTGACATGGATCATGTCCTGAGACTTCTCATATGACATCCATAAGGATAGAGAGAAACATCTATTTCCATAAGAGAGCTTGTGACATTAGTACACTACCAGTAAAAGAGATAATTGGAAAGATCATGGTGTATAATAAAGAATTACGAGTAAAAAAATAGGAATTGGATGAACCAAATAGGAAGTTAGTATACTTTAATACTTATAACTATAAACAAAAAGAGAATATAAAATCTGAAATCACAAATGATAAAGAATCACCATCTAACAGTGAAAAATAAATAGAACATCCTTCTAGTCATTTCAAAAAATTCTAGTTAAAAAATAATTTTTTTAGTAAATAAAATTATAAAGGTAAATATGATAATAGATGGAATTTGATAAAATATTTTAAAATGTATTATTTTTATAATGAAGTAATATCCTATTAATGTAAGAGAAAAGTACACATAAAATATGACTATCCCAAGTTAAATTATAAAAGGAAATATGAGGAAAAGATAAAAAAGTATAAAAAGGAAGAAAAATCCAATAGGAGTGTATCTGATGTTGGTTCGGGCAATTAAAACTTGTACATATAAGATATAAATGAAAAATCTAATATGTGTTTTATGATAAACACATCTGAGGTATTAAATGTTTTTTCTGAATATCCTTCTCATGTTTCAAATCATTTTGTGACTTAAAATACTGATGATAATATGTCCAATGATGAGTATTTGAATATTGTAACATAATGGAATATAAATTTAATGAATTAAAAGATAAATATAAATGTTTAAAAATAATTATTCTTTGACTTCTCACTTTAAAACAGATCGTACAACAAAAAATGACAAGAATTATCAATTGGTTAAGAAAAGTAATTATCTTAAATTGTCTAATGAACAATTAAAGAAATATATTGAGAGATTTAAAAATTGAATAAAATACCTTACCCAAATTCTTGGTAAAAATAATACTCCTAAGTACACTATTAGAATGGGATATCATCTTATATAGAGGAACATAAGTAAAATTAAATTTATTCCAAGATTGAGTTCTGTTTGTTCTGTTAATAGTTCGTATTCTATTTGATCTAATAAAGTTCTTATTTATGAAATTATAAGTTCTTATTATATGAAACAAGTAACACAATTATGGATTCATAAATAATTTATTACTAATATATCTAGGCCCAAGAAAATATGGGTACCAAAATCATTTTTTAGCTTTAATATATTTTATATGAAACCGGTTTGAGCAGTTCTAGTAAACAAATACGGTATATAGATAGTGTATGTTCTAGATATATGACTAGAGACTACTAAATAATCAAAAACATGATTAAAGTGGATGGTGGAGATTTCAATTTTGGTTAAAATTCGGATGGGAAGATAATTGGGCATAGCCAAATCAGTAATTATAATACAATTTTAATTTATAATGTTTTATTTGTATATGGATTAAAATATAATCTTCTTAGAATTTCACAATTGAGTAATGATATTTTTCATGTTATTTTTGAAAAAAAATCTTGTAAAGTTTTTTATTCCAAACATGATTTAATTTTTACTACTATGAGAAATGAAAATATTTATGTTATGGATTTAAATTCTTTATTCTCTCATAATTTATCTTGTTTGAGTTCCTTTCACAAAAAAAAAACTTTTTTTTGCATAGGAGACTATGCCATTTCAATATTTACTCACTTAGAAATCCAACTATGAAATTTTTAGTCAAGGATCTACCCAAACTAGAATTCCCAATAGATAAAGAATGTTATCCCTATCAAAAGAAAAGGTAACATAAAATATCCTTCAAATCAAAGAAAAAATTTCAAATTCCCAATATTTAAATTTTGTTCACATGAATTTTTTGGACCCCCTATATTTCATATTTTAGTAGAAAAAACATTATACCTATTTTATAGTTGATCATTATTCAATATATTCATGGGTGTTTTTCCTTTCTCATAAAAGTGAAGCTCTTTCCTATTTTTCTAAATATTTTAGATCTATAGAAAATCTTATTGGACTTAGAATTATGTCCTTAAAAATTGATCTTGTCTGTGAGTTTGAAAATCAATATTTTGAATCATTATGCTCACAATATTTCTATAGTAACAAATGTTTTGATCCTAGGACCCCACAACAGAATTCTATAGTAGATAGAAAAAATAGAACCCTTAAAGAAATTTTTCTGACCGTTCTCAATAAATATGATTTACCATACTATTTTTTATAGAATATATAAACACATATTATTATATAATTAATAAAGTTTTAATTATACCTATTTTAAAGAATATTGATTATGAATTACAGAATGGTATAATGCTAAAGGTTAATTATTTTAGAGTTTTTTGTTATAAATTCATTATACTCAATAAAAAAGAGAATTTAGATAATTTTTCTTCCAAGTGTGATGAATAAATTTTCCTTGGGAATTCTAAAAAAATCAAATAGGCTTCTTAATAAATGGACTTATCTTTTGGAAGAATCTATACATGTTAGTTTTAATAAAAAAATCCACATGAGCCAACGACCTCTTTAGAAAATCTGGAAGATGGTATTTCCAATCTAGACATCAAATCTTCCATACCTCCTATAAAAAATTCTCCTAGTTATAATGAATAGCCTAAACTGAAAACTATAGATAAAAATGAGGTTTCAAACACTTATATTCCTAGAGTAGTTAGACCTCATAGATATCACCCCTTAGATGCAATTATAGGTGACCTAGACAAAGGAACTCAGACTACAGCTTCTCTAAGAAACCAAGCTTGACATCAATCTTTCTTATCATAGATTGAAACTAAGAACATAAATGATCCAATTAATGATGAATTATAGCTTATGGATATGAAATAATAGTTAAATCGTTTTAAAAGAAATAAAATTTGGGATTTAGTTGAAAGGCCCAAGGACTAGCTACTATTTGCACTAAATGGGAGTTCAGAAACAAGGTTGATAAATTATGCACACTATTTAGAAAAAAATATAGACTAATTACACAAGGATATAGTCAAGAAGGTTGTATTGACTATGAGTAAACCTTTTCTCCAGTAGCTAGACATGAATCCTTAATAATTTTTATTTTCTATACAGCACATTTGCATTTCAAATTATATCAAATGGATGTCAAGAGTGTATTATTAGATGGTTATATAGTTGAGGATGTTTTTGTTGAACAACCCCTAGGATTCAAAAAACCTCACTTTCCAAATCATTTTTTAAAACTAACAAAATATTTATAAGGTTTAAAACAGTCTTCTAGCCCTAGGTATGATTGGATCATCTTATTTTTAATTTCAAAAGGTTTTACTAAAGCAATTACTGATCCAACATGTAGACGCCGAAAAATTATCAAGGGTTGGATAAGGTTTGGGTGAGACAAAGAAAAGCCATAATTGGAAGCGGTGATCCATTCCAGGGGGGCCAGAGGGTTCGTGCGAAAAAAATTCAGCAGCGCCCGAAAAAATCAGTCCCACGCGAAAAACTCCGGGATTTGTGAGAGTTTTCCGCGCGGGCACAAAAGTTTACCTATTATCACCCCGCACAATTGAATTTTCATGTTGTTGATGTCGGAACACAATATTTAACACAGGACGGTTTCCATGTGGATCTGTGTGCCTATAAATAGAAGTTCACCCCCTTCGACTTCTAGCCTGAAGAATCTGAACCGTCTCTCCAGCACGAAATTCACCTCTCATTAACGCAAAAGATGGATCTCAGGTACTTAATTTTTAGCGCCAGGTTTCCGGGGTCCGGCTTTTCGCAAGACCACTCGGGCTTGATCCTCATCCAAATCCCATAGATCCACTTCCCCTGTGAAAAATTCCTTCCAATTTCGCACAATCAATTCATCGGCGTGCAATTCCTTTTGTGCGCCGCCCTGGCCGTTTTCACATGCGCAATTCCTTTTGCACGCCACCATGGCCTTTTGCGTGCATGCAACTCTTTTATGTGCTGACCCGGACTCTTTCATGCACGTAGCTAAATTGCATGTCAGGTCATCCTTTTTCGCGCACACCGCTCAATTGCGTGCCAGCCAGTCCTTTTTTGTGAAACACTTCCATTTCCGCGCAAACCACCCTCCTTGTGTGCCTGTAATGTCCATCTTCCGGGCATCATTTTCGGATGCCTCCCACATCCAAAATAACTTCTCCATACACTATTTTCTTATACGACCCTCTAGGTTCGTGCGAAGTAACTTCAAATTCCCTGGGATGATACTGCCCATTGCGTTGCTTCGCCTCATGCTTCTTCACATAGGCATGCTAACAGCTATTGCTTCTTCACATAGCCACATTAACATGGACCCCCCAATGGTTCTCTCCTTGACAACCCCCAGCCACGATGTTGCCTATCCCTTATCATCACCAAGGTGTAGAGGGTATCGGTTATGTAAGTCTTAGGGGTGAGGAGTGAACCACCTTATCCGAGTTGCATGATGTTAAACTGCCAAGCACCATCATCCTCAGTGCATGATGTTAAACTGTGACCTCGCCCCGTGCCTCGCACACAGGGTCCCCCCACCTTGGACATTCTGCACTCCCACTGGTCTCCACGGGGGTGAGATCATTCCTCACATGGAATGCGATTCTCTTTATTGGAGTGGCGTCTTTCTGTGGGGAAAGGGAAACCATCTCATTGTAAGCCCCTATCTTTTCTTATAGGAGGCAGCATCCCTGCTCCTCCTTTCTTATTCGGTCCCGAGGAATAGAGAGGGGGAGGATAAGGGATGTTGGACCCCTCCCTTCTTCAGTACCAAATCCCTCTCCCGATGGGCTTTTTCACCACCCGAGCCTCCCTCCCGGAGTGAGCCCCAATCTCCATCACCCTAGGATGCTAACCAGGAATAAGCCCCTGTTTCATCTTTGGGCCGCTAACCGCGCATAAGACCCTACTCTATTTCCCATGGACGCACCTTTCATGACGTGATTGTTAGGTCTTTACTGTCTCTTGCTTCTCACACCGAGCATGACTCACGTGGGCTTAGAGCAAGCATCAACCATGACAAACACCCATTCTAAACTATGTGGTCTTTGCTCCTTACTAAGGCAAGGTACATAAGAAGCCTCTATGAGGTTCAAACCCAGCACCCCGGTCATTCTGAACTCCTTCACGTCGGTTCACCAACACCTTGGGTAGCCTAGAGTGTAATCCCCATACCCCCACTTGAACTACATGGTCTTTGATCCTTGCCAAGGTAAGGTATGTAGGAAGCCTCCCTGAGGTTCAAGTCCAACAACCATTGGTTCCGACCCCTTTCATGTTGGTTCACCAACATCTTGAGAAACCTAGAGTGTAATCCCCACACACATTCTGAACTATGAATACTTTGATACTTTCCAAGGCAAGGTGCATAGGAATCCTCCACGAGGTTCAAGCCCAACAACCATTGGTCGCTCCGACCCCCCTTCACGTTGGTTCACCAACTCCATGGGTTGCCTCAAAGAGTAAGCCCCAAATTCCCCCATATCCCAAACTACATGGACTTTGATTTTTTCTAAGGTAAGGTACATAAGAAGCCTCCATGAGGTTCAAGACCAACACCCAGTAGTTCTGACCCCTTCACGTCGGTTCCCCCCCATCCTGAATGACGTTAAACTGTGGGCCCCAATCTGTGGTAATCAATTGAAACCCAATCCAGCGGTAAGCCATTGTGACCTAAATTAGTGTTAAGCCATTGAAACACCATACAACGGTAAGCCATTGTGACCTCAATCAGTGGTAAGCTGTTGTGACCCTATTTAGCGGTTAGCCATTGACATCCCTATTCAACGATAAGCCATTGACATCCCTATTCAGTGGTAATCCATTGACATCCCTATTCAGCAATAAGCCATTGACATCCCTATTCAGTGGAAAGCTGTTGACATCCATATTTGGCGGTAAGCCGTTGAAGCCCCATCCAGCGGTCAGCCGTTGTGACCTCAATCAGCAGTAAACCGTTAACACCCTTATCCAGCGGTAAGCCATTATGAAGTCATCCATTGGTAATCTATCATCATATGAACTACGAGGACTTTGATTCCCTACCAGAGGGATATGTAGGAAGCCTCATTGAGGCTCAAGCCCAAAACCATCATCATCCTCATGACGGTTCCATCCCATTCACCATCCACTTCATAGAACCTTCCATCATCCATCTTGATTCTTACCTGGGCCGCCACATCCCGATGGGATCATGCCACCCCATTTCTCATTCCATTTAACAGCAATCGGGAATCCAACCACACATTCACTCCAACATCGGTGTTCCCTCTAGGGGGTTTTCCCATCTGATCCACTCTAGTGAATTTTCTGATTCGTCTGATCCGTCTCTGGTGGACGTTAAACTTAAGGAATACCCTGTATTAAATATGAGAAGACGAGGAAAACTTCAGGTACATGCACATGGAATATGATTCCCCTAATTACATGTGGGATGCCTTGGGCTTTAGTACCCTCGAAAATCCCTATAATAAGGGATAGAAGACAGATTCACCAATCCCCCAGCATCCAGACATTCCAGTGATGCCCAACGTGACTACTCCCCTGACAGAAGGTTTCTACTCTGACTGGACCCCTTGGAATGTCCCGACAGAAGCAGTGTAATTAACTAGTGTCCATGACGATATGGCACTAGGAATAGTTTCACGAACAATGCCTTAAATCTATGAGGGAGACCTGGACTAGGTGACGAGTTTTGAGGATGAATCCAATGAAGGATGAACCGACATCCCATCATCCCATTTCTATCAAGGAGAAAATGTCCCTGAACATGGAGCAGATGTTGCCCACCTTTGGAAAGAGGGAATGTGGGGAAACAAAACCTCACCTTTTGTACTCAAGCAGACGGATGCACGCGTCCTGGCGAAAGCGTTGGAAACAGAAATGGTGAACTCGACATGAATATCTTCTCCTCAACATGGAGACTAGTAGCATTCGAGGCATCAATGGATTAGCATGTCACCGAATATAGTTATCCGACACTGGGTCCTGCTAAGAAAATAGCAGGCCTGGCTGAAACGCACCAGAATTTGGGGCAGTAGAGCTTTGTACATCCTGTTCTGCGACGTTGTCAGCGTGGATCCCTCTTACCAGCCATGGAAGACGGGATAGTTCTGGGGCATTGGTTGTTGATTCCTTTTTCTTTCAGCACAGATGAGTTAATCTCCCTACTCTCAAGAATCAAGTTGATGCTCCAGGGATGCAATCACCACCTACCCATCGACATAGGGGAAAGGGCAGGAGAAGTTCCAACATAGTCGTTCCACGTGGCTTCACCTCTTCCATGACAGCCTCTACATCTATGACCACATGGCACCCATTCCCCTCTCACTGTCTGAGGTCATTCAATGGAGGGTAATCAACAACCTCATGCACCGTTATGAGGAGGAGGGCATAATCACAACACGGGATATGGCCCACCTAGATCTGGAGGCATCTGCGCCTCGTCACCAATGATGCCCCTGAGGGCCACACAGGGAGCCGCTGGTCCACACGCACACATATAACCATTTCAGGAGCCTCTCCCCAGAGCGCTTTGATTACTCCATGTCTTACACTAATGAGGTAGGTGATGTCCGGCCCAGCCCGGTCAGAGTCCCATTCCAGGGGCTCCCAGAAAAAGCTCCCACCCAGCCGCGTCAGCCCCGCCGCTCAGTCTTGGTGGATGAGGAGCAGGTAAGCTACGTACCTGCACCACCGGCCTCAGTTCGTCCAACCTGATGCCAACGTCGGGCGCAAGCTGAGGAGGACGCCCACCAAGGGGTGTCAAGGTCGACGACTATTGTGGCCTGATCCACCACTGATGCAAATCATCAGTTCCCTATATACACTGATCAGGGTCACATATACGCCTGACCAGGATCGAGGCCCCAACCACCCAACGGGCAGGGTGGGTCAACTCTCTTGGTTGCCAGCACGAGTAGTGGTTGTCGCGAGCTAACCTGCAGTGATGCCACCCGATATGGAGGTCCTCTTCATACCACTACCACAGATAGCGTGGGCCTTCCCCGCTTTGAGGCTCGGCATGGAGGTTCATCCCGTTCCACCCTCAATCTGAATGAGGGTCTTCCCCGCGATGGTGATACTTGGTATGGAAGCCTCTCCTGTGCCCATTACACTGGGTATGGAGTCATTTCTCATGCCCCCAACTACCAGTGAAGGGACATTGCACGTTTATTATCTCCTCAACGTGGGGAACCTCCTCGCGCCCTCTTAGTAGCTGGGGAAAGTCTTCATCACCTCATCAACCAGAGGGGTGAAGGCCAGCCTCACTTCACCTGTACCCATCATGGAGGTCCTACCCGTGTTCAGATAGACTGGTACAAGGACCCTCCTCATACTGAGGTCGCCCGGGAAAATAAGCATGGAGGTCCTCCCCATGCTGCTACCAGTTCTAGGGGAGGTCTTTCCTGCTCCAATCCTACCCATGGAGGTCCTCCCCATGTCCCCTTTTACATTTGTCTTTGTGCTCCTCGCACCTCGGTTTTCTCGAGTGGAAACCCTCTCCGCCCCAGCACTAGTGCGGCCGAAGGACCTCATGTCAGAAATAAGCCTTATCCTGAGGATCATCCCGAGGGTAGGAAGGTGGGTCGCTACCGCCATAAGAAGAATTATAGGAAGGTCTGGACAGAGATCAAACTAGTCTTCTTTTCAGACTCTGAGGCGGAGTGCGACTCAACATGGGAACCCTCCTCTCGCTCATCTGAGTCAAGGGTCAGGGCAGGGATGAGGCACATCATCCTGGTACTCCCGAAATGATAGGTCCATAGGATTCCTGCCTCCCTCCATAGGTATATTCAAGAGGATGAAAATATGTAAATTCCGTAGGTTACAGTCGTGAAATCACCACAGTCATCACCCGAAGCGCTCTCTACCTCGAAAAGAGATCACAGAGAACTATTCTGGGGATCAATGGTGGGTGAGAAGCAGTGCAACCGATCGCCAGTAGCCCTATCCCCTGATCCAGGAACTACAGACATCAGCCCCTCTTATCGCGACGTGTCATCCAATTCACTACACTCTTCAGAGGACAGCCTGAGATTCAGCAGCCAGTCAGCCCATTCGCCACACTCTCCACCAGCCTGCCTGCCGTCCTAGCAGTCTGCCTCAGTACCACTATTGGTTCATCAACCACCCCCAGTTGATTAATGGGGTAATCAAGGGCCAAACCTTGAATTTGAGTCGAGGATCTTATGGAACATCCTCGCAGTGAACCACTTCCCTGAGATGTTCTGGCCCGTGGCAGCACCGAATTTCTGCATACCAGAATCCCTCACCCTGGAGGAAGTTGAGTGTTTCCACCACAACCTCTGGGTGACGCATTTTAGTATTCATCATCAGTGAGTGGTTTATCCCAGGATCCAAGTGCATTTTAAAGACATCGACAAGTAATGTCGTCTGGTCAATTTGGTCACACTCCCCCAGCTGCCCCGCAGGTCGCCCCACCTGACTCTCCCTGAGCCACTGAGCCACCATACCACATTGAAGAACCCACCAACGCACTTGTGGTTAGGGATCCCCTTCAAGACAAGGACCCCCTCCCAGATGATCCAATGGTGGCACTCATTGCTCGCTTGGAGAGGTTAGAAACGTGACAGGTGGTGATCCCACCTGATGGTAACCCATATCCGGCATGGGTGGATGATATACGGGCACCTATGGTTTTTGGGAATCCAACCTTCTCCCCATTTAATGGGATGGGGGACCCGCCGCAGCACCTGGCCTACTTCAACTCAATGTGTGGGCCTATGTTAGGGACTCTAGCGTAGCAGTAGGCTGCCAAGCTCTACTGTTTTGTCCAGACATTAGAGGGGCCGACATTCGTCCGATATAACCAGCTCCCCATCGGATCTGTAACCAGTTGTGAGGACCTTCGTAGGCAATTACTCTACTAGTTCAGCTCCACCACACGGAAAACCAGCATTGCAGACCTATTCAAGTGCAAACAAAGGCCTGATGAGTGTGTTATGGACTTTATTTCCCAGTGGAAAGAGCTGACATACTCCCTTAACATGCCACTGACTTAGAAGCAATTACTGATGATGTGCGTAGGAAACGTCAAGATAGAATTGGTTCCCTCTCTGATCACCTAGAACTACCCAAGAGGGTATTGAGACATCTATGATAAGGCCCAGTGCCTAGAGGAAGCTCTGCAATAGGACACCCAGGCACGTCTGTTGCGCCCTGTAATACCCGCAAGGAGGGTTGCCAGAGCCAAGCCCACCACGGAGGCCCAAATAGAGGACCCCAGGTAGCTGGAATTATTACTGATGGAGCCACCTCCCCAGCCTCGTAGAGGCCCGCCACCATAGGCATAGCCTCCATCCCAGTAGCGACTTCCTCATAATTGGCAGGTTCCCCCACAGAATGTGCCACCATCGCCTAGGCAGGACAACCAGGAGCTGCCTCCTCGATAGGCTCCTCCAGCTCCTCGTCAGGGGTAGGATCCAAGGCCCCCCTTTCCTGATAAAAGAAACTGGACCTACTCATTCAACAAGAATTAGGTTCCCGGCTATTTCGGAAGGGCCTTGGAACAAGGGATCGTGCGTTTTCCTGAGTGCAGAAGGCCAGAGGAGGCGAAACTAACTGATCGCCCCAATTACTACCCCTATCATCAAATCCTGGGGTACACCCTCAAGCAGTGCTATGTATTTAAAGACCAGCTTCAAGAACAGTTCGATAACAACATAGTCAGGCTGGGCCCGTCCCTGTCACAAGTGACGGGTGTCTTCGTAAGGCTGGATAGTGAAAGCAACGGCGAAATCAAGTGTCAACAGGTTTCCAACTACGGGTCCTAGAAGTATGAAGATTGGATGGCTCGCCAAACGGTTTCCCGTCCCTTTGGTATCATCTGTGCGTGCCTAAATCAGTTGGAGCCTTCAGAAGCCATAGCCATGAGTTCTGCATCATCATCTCATCCGACCTCTTCCCAGAAGAATAAGCATCGGCGGTGCAAGGGAAAGCAATGCGCCTCGCCAATGCCATCGTTGTCCCGCACTCTCGGCGACTTCATGCCATCTGATATGGGTATTCCTCCCAGAATCCTCCCATTAGTGGATGACTCTTCAATTGATAGTCAAGGGTATGCTTTGGTTAATACTGTGGAGTTGGTAAACCCCTATATGACTCCCGATGATAGGGAGCACCAGGCGAACCTCCCCAACATCCCCAACCAACGCCAACGTCGGCAGAGCCGCGACCATATGGGTCATCGAGGAACATCAGTTGGCACCTCTTTACGAGTTGTGCATGCCACTAATACCAGATAGTAGGCCCAACGCAGAACTCAACATGCACAACCTCTTCATCTGGTGTCGTCGGGTCTGCCTCCACCGCTGTTTGTCCTATTAGATCAGGCAGAGCCACTTCAACCGTGTTGAAACTAGCCTCACCCTGCTATAGTCCAGTCTCAGTCATCTGTCCCTCATCCAGTAGCTACTTTGCGGGCTTCGACTAGTAAGCAGCGGGATATGCCCGACACTAGTCAGCCGTCGGCCCAGCCGGCAGGGCCTTCCATGCTTCCTGTCACAGAGCTGCCTCCTGCAAGTATAAGTTCATTCCTGGCGTGGAAGTATGATGTTATCAAGCACCTTGATAGCATCCCAGTGAGACTTTCCATCCTTGAGGCCCTTATAGTATTGTCAGATATGTGTGAGGCCCTTGATGAGGCTTTAAGAATCCCCCTCCAGTTTGAGACGGAGGTAGCAGCTGCAGAAGCCTTCCATGCTGAAGCGGTCAAGAACACTGAATGTCAGGCCATCATTTCTTTCTTTGGATAAGATGAAGGCTCTACCATATAGGGGCACATTCACCCACTGTACATCACTAGCCAATTTAACAGCATGGAGGTTCACCGCTGTCTTGTTGACACCGGCTCTAGGATTAACCTTTTCTCGACACGGACACTACAGAAGCTGGGGTTATCTGAAGAAGACCTAACTCCCTTTGACTTAATAATCCAGGGATACAATAGGACAGAACATACTCCAGTTGGTAATATCTATTTGAAGACCCAATTCGGTGGCCTAGTTTCCAACACTGAGTTTATGGTTGTCTCCTAGGACACCACTTACAATGCATCGATGGGCAGACTATGGCTCCACCTGTACGCGGCGGTCCCCTCATTATATCACCAATGCCTCTATTACTCCCTTAATGGTCGAGTAGGTGTACTACAAGGTGATGTTTCTCTTTTCACCACTTGTGAAGCCCACAACCAAGATTTTGACTATTACAAGAGAAAGAATAAGATGATTCAGGCCAGTGAGGTCGAACCCGTCATAGTTGCAAATAACCCTTGGGTAGGTCTGGATGACACCTATATCTTCTTGATCCATCGAATGGAGGCCACAACCCCCAACATGGGGAAATTTTTTGTTGTCTCCAGTATAAAGGAGAAGCATATTCTCAAGTCCTAGTGATATAAAAACATCACCTCATACTCCTACACAAATCAAGCTCAGGTGATTCCAGAGCCTCCTACCCCCGTAAGGTATCGGAATGTTTGCCCCATGGAAACAAAAATGCGTCATACGTGTCTATTTCACCGGGCTGGAATCAAACGGCTCAAGCCAATGCACCACTATTGCTTTGATATCATCAAGCGTGGACCCTTGGGCCAAACACCATATGGGATTGGGTCGATAGCTTTCATTGTTATGGTTTCGGCAGTACTGGAATTTCTTGATGCGGTGACCACTATGGCTCAGGCTGGTACCAGCCTCCCATTGGGATCTGCTGACCTGATGGAAGCTCCTCCCACTGGGGATCCCTTCACAATTAATGAAGAGGATTTGGAGGATGCTCCCCCTGCCTTTGAAGAGGGCATCTTCGCCATGGTCGATGAACTGGTACAAGTGAAACTTAGTAGCGAGGAAGATCCAAGACCCACATTGATCAGTGCCGCCATGTCCCTCAAAGAGCAGCAGCGGTACGTAGACTTCCTGAAACTACATCGTGACATGTTTTCCTGGAGTCACAACAAGATTCCAGGACTAGATCCTCAGGTAGTCATCCACCACCTTGGTCTTCTGGAAAATCATCACGGGTTCAAGCAGCCTCCCAGGAAGATGCACCCTTCTCATGGTTCTATGGTTGAGGAGTTTTAGTACCCTAAGTGGCTAGCCAACATTGTGCCAGTCAGGAAGAAGAATGGACAGATTGGGGTCTGCATCGACTTCTGAGATCTCAAATGTCACTTTTAGAAGGATTATTTTCCCCTTCGAGTGACAGAATTGTTGATCGATGCTACAACTAGGTTCCAAGCCCTCTCCTTCATGGATGGTTACTTCGGATACAACCAGATCCAAATGGCCCACAACGATGAGGAGTCCACAACTTTCAGGGCGCCCCAAGGTACTTTTTGTTACTAGGTTATGCCCTTCGGCTTAAAGAATGCAGGTTCCACCTATCAGCGGGCCATGCACCGCATTTTTAAGCCAATCCTCGGGACATTGGTGGAATACTATATGGAAGATCTGGTGGTCAAATCATGCCAATTCCAGGACAGTCTCAAGGACCTTGAGAATGTGTTCGGCTTCCTCCATTATCGCCACCTGAAGATGAACCCATTGAAGTGTGCCTTCGGGGTCACCTTTGGGAAGTTCCTTGGCTTTGTTGTCAGGTACCGGGTCATCGAGATCGACCCAGAGAAGATCAAGGCCATCAGTCAAATGCCTCCCCCGAGCAATATTCGGGAGCTTAGAGGATTCCAAGGCTACTCAGCCTACATACGCCGATTCATTGCAAATCTTTCCGGCAAGTGTAAGCAATTTTCTCGTCTCATGAAGAAAGGCTCTGCCTACGAATGGGACGAAGAGTGCCAGACCGTGTTTAAGGAAATAAAGTAGTACCAGCTCCAACCACTAGTCCTGATGCCACCCATCTCTGGAAAGTCGATGATCCTATATGTGACTACCCTGGAATGATCTCTCGGCGCCCTCCTCACCTAGAAGAACAATGAGGGGATGGAGAACAGCCTCTACTACCTTAGTCATATGCTCATTGATATAGAGACCAGATACTCCCCCATCGAAAATAGATTTCTTGTTCTGGTAGTCACAATACTGAAATTGTGACACTACTTGCAGCACCATGAGGTACAGCAAGAATCTCGAGTAAACCCTATGAAGAACATTCTGAACCACCCCATGTTAACCGGCTGACTAGGACAGTGGGCGGTAATCCCTTATTAGTTTGACATCAGGTTCGTGCCTTAGAAGTCTATCAAGGGAAAATCATTGGAAGATTTTCTTGTTGCCCATCCAACCCCCACGGACCAGTCCATGGACCTGGATTTTACCGATGAGGCAATCCTCCCGGTAGATCAGGCCATCCCGTGTTGGAAAATGCACTTTGATGGCACCTCCTGGAGTCCCACTGGCACGACTCTCAATGATAACTGACTCAATAGAGTAGGCCTAGGTATTATCTTTATCACCCCGGCTCAAGCCATCCTGCCATATTCATTCTAGCTGTTAGAAGGTTGCACCAACAATGAAGCGAAGTATCTGGCTCTTATCACTGGCCTTGAGCTGGCCCTCGACATCGATGTGCCCAATTTTCACATGAAAGGGGATTATGAACTAATCATCATGCAAATAAATGGTGACTATTTCATCAGAAATCCAGAGCTCATACCATTGTTGGATCACACCATCCAGTTAATGGCCCAGTTTCCATCTCGGATGGAAGTTACTCATGTCCCTCGATCTCAGAATGGTCGAGTCGATGCCCTAGTCGTCCTGGCTGCATCACTTGCAGAACCTGAGCAGGATGATCTGGTTATACACGTGGCACATTAGAGATTCATTTCTCCCATCATCCCAGATGATGATTATGGCCTACAGATAAGCCATCTTACCATTGGGGCCTCTGCACCAGGACCCCCAGGATCCTCAGATGCGGTGGTTGAAGTGACCCCCGAATGGAGAGTCTCCTTTTTCAGGTATCTCGAATATGGTTACCTCTCGGATGATCGGGCTAAGAGAGAGTGAATCTGATGCCACGTGCTGCATTTTATCCTCCAGAGTGGTCTCAGTATTGATCAGATCCTCTACAAGTGCGGGTTTGATGGTTTTCTCCTCCATTGCATCCAAGGAGTCGATATTTCTCAGCTCATGAAGGAGGTTCATGCCGGTTCCTGCAGCGCCCACCATACTGGGCCAAAACTATCCCATTAGATCCGGAGATTGGGGTACTTCTAGCTCTCTGTGATCCATGATTGCATCGAGTTCACCATGAGATGTCATGCGTGCCAAATTCATGCTAACTTCATGCATCAGCCACCAGAACCTCTCCACTCCACCAAGTACTCTTGGCCATTTTCAGTGTGGGAGCTCGATATCATAGGACCATATCCACCGGCGACAGCTTCCCAGTGCAGGTTCATCCTGACTGCTACGGATTTTTTTTCCAAGTAGGAAGAGGTGGTTCTACTCAAGGAGGTCAAGTCCCATTCTATCATTGAATTTATGAGCTCCAATCTCATCTACCAGTTTAGAATTCCTCATGCCGTCCTCACTGAAAACGGTACCAACATCTGGGCAGCTAAGCTGAAGAAATTGTATGCCAAGTACAACATCCATTCGAACCATACCTCCTGCCATCACACGAAAGAAAATGGAAAGATTGAGGTGTTCAGCAAACCCCTCTCTAAGATTTTTCATAAAATGGTTGGTAAGAACAAGAAGAGTTGTCCAGAAAAGCTCCCCAACACCCTCTGGGCTTAACGAACAACAAATCATAATTTTACCTAAGTGACCCTATATTCCCTGGTGTACGGAGTTGAGGCCGTCCTACCCATCGAGATCCTGCTACCTTTGTTACGCACAGCGGCCAATGACCAGCAATTGCCAGATAAGGTAGCCAAAATTTTTCTAGCCGAATTGGAAGCACTTGATGAGAATAGGCTTCGTGCCCTGCACAATTAGGAAAGGCATCAAAATAAGATAGCTAGAGCATTCAACAATAAGGTTCACCTCCGCTCTTTCCTGTAAGGTGACTTAGTATTGTCCCTCTAGACACCAATGATCCCTGGCAAAAAACCACCCAAATTGGAGCCCAAGTGGTAAGGAACATACACAATTCATAGGGTTTACCCCAATGGTGCATACTCCCTGGTGACCATGGATGGTGAGCGTATAATTCATCCCACTAATTACATTTTCCTAAAGAAATACTTTTCATGAGCATGTCGGTCCTATACGACCCTAAACTGCATGTTGGTCTGGCACGACCTTAAACTGTTCAGTCTTTCATGACCCTAAATGGCAAGATGGTCCTACAAGACCCTAAACTGCTTTGTCCCACATGATGATAAACTATATATCATCCTGCAAGACGTTAAACTTCACACTTAGAACTACGTGTGTCTTTATTACCATCCTCATGGGATATGTAGGAATGATCAAACATTTCATTTTGAGACCATCCCCAAACTCCCTTCTTCTTTACTACTCCCCTTGGATATAGTTCTCTCGGAGGGTCCTTGAATGATATGGTATAGGCACCCTTATCTCCACTCATTCGAGGATTACGATGGTCACACCATGTGCCCTCTCCTCGTACTTCTATCCTCCCTTGTTCTCACTACAAGACGTTAAACTGCAAATTGACCAAGCCTTCCCATCCGAGGCCCAGCCTCAGGCCCCTTGGCCTTTTCGGGCCCCATCCTAGGTTCCTATTTAGAGTTGTATGGTGTGGTATTGGATTATGTTCTCATTCACATCGGGTTACTCACTGTGTCGTACACCCCCTCCCCCTAGTTGGGGTATCTTACCCCTATGTGCGTCATTTATAGAACTATGTGTGGCTTGATTCCCATACTCATGGGATACGTAGGACCACCCGAGCATCTCGTCTTCATGTCCAGCCTCATATTGGCACCTTGGATGGCATTCCCCAAGAGAGAGGAATATATGGTGTGGTATGGGATTATGTTCTCACTCACATCAGGTGTTGTAGTGACAACACTCTGTACCTCCTTCTCTTAAGAGTTCTCCAACCCCTTGTTCCATAATCATCCTTTTCGAATCATTCACCCACTAGTAGGCCCCCCTCACCCTCTTTGGCAATTCACCAAAGTTCCCGAGAGTACCCTGGTTCATCACCTAGAGCGTTGGCTTCTACCCAGACATTCTTTCACCCATTTCCTAGGCTTCATGTTCCCCTTCACTAGGGCTTCCATCACCTTTCACACCCAAAGGGACCCCCGAATGGCATGGATTCTAGGCCCAAGGGGCCTCCTACCATTACGGGCCAACGTCCTCAAGGGTTTCGAGCAACATATTGATACAAGTCCCATGTTGTGAATTTGGTCAGTGGTTGACGCTCGTTTGTTGTTCTCACCCTAGGTCACACGATATGGATACTGTGCTTCGAAAATGGTCAACAGTTATCCTCCATTGTCACGCCAACCCCATTAAGCCCAAATTTTCAGTTACATGATTCACACCCATGTCCACTTCATCTTTTCAAAGTATAATTTTGAAACTCTTGGTACTATTCCCCAGTGCGCGTTTACACGTTGCGAAGAGAAATCCATGATAAGGCAATCATTTGGGGGCCCACACTGATTTTCCCTTTCCATGTATTCCACATATCACAAATACCCTACCTTCCCTTGTTTCCTACATCAAGTTTGACTCATGTAGGCTTAGGGATCGGGGTAAGGTATGCACTTACTTGGAATAGCCCCGCTTCTCCATGGTCCAAGTTCTAAGACCTTAAACTAATATCTTTTCATATTGCCTCTTTGTGATAACTACTTATAGCTTGATTCCCATCCTTATGGGATACGTAGGATCACCCGGGCATCTTGTCTTTGGGTCCAGCTTAACTGAGAGCCAGTCACTCATACTTCCTACCCTCTTACCACTTTTTGGACCCTTGGACCGAGGTTTCTTTCTCATAATTGTGCACGGTGTGGTATGAGATCATGTCCTCATTCACGCCGGGTATGCTTCCTTGCACCATGCACATTCCCCATTTAGCCTCATTTCTACTACATCGGTGCCACACAATGTTAAAATTCATGGTTGGTACCATCACATGACCTTAAACTGAGAAAATATTTTCCTGGCCACATGACAAAAAATGGCACTGCATTGTGATGTCCTCACTCAAGGGACATCATGTTTGGTACCGGTCAAACACCATACCATTTGTGAATTCCTTCCTTTGGATTGATTCTTGTGGTGATGTCGGGACTTTCTATCCTAGGATTGTCACTTCACATACAAAAAAACACATTAAACTTGAAGGACAAACAAGATACATCAAATACCGCTTCTTTTGGTGCGACGACCAAACCCGCACACCCTTTTATCCCCGCCACTGGTACCTTACCGTGAAACACCTTAGAACTACATATGGCTTGATTATCATTCTCATGAGATACATAAGAACGCCCAATTACTTCCCCCATGGGCCCATCCTAACTCTCATTTCTGGTCCCTCGACCTAAAACCTTCCCAGGGAACACATGGTGGTCGAAACCCCAGGTTCCCGTTCATGTCAAGTTTTGTAATTACCCCACAAGGTGTCTCCCGCATTTCCAACCATCCATGGTCTGAGTTATATGACCATAAACAAAGACCACTCTGTATCCTTTCCGCGAGATGTTAAACAACACGACATCTTGAGAACTATGTATGTCTTGATTCCCATCCTCATGGGATATGTAGAGACACCTAGGAATTTCGCCTTGGGTCCAGCCCCAGGAATCATAAATCATGTTCCCCCTCATTTCTGTCCCCCTTTCCTGACCCCTTGTGGGGAACAATGTAATTGCAGGTTTTCCCTGAACTAGTTTGGGATTCCCCGCGATGACATTATCAAGTGATGGATCCCTCGCCAGAGAGGTCCCGTCTAAAAGAAGGAATGATCCATGATCAGACTGATGCACCCATTTAATATGATTCCCCCACAGTGACGTGATTTCAAGAGTGTTGGATTCTGTTCGAACAAACCATCACTCCACATTCCATGCTTTGTGTGCCCCTTATTCGGACCTCGTCCTCTTTCACGTCTAAAAGAACCCCCTAACAGTATGGATACTTGGACTATGGATTGCCTACTATCTTGGTCCAACGTTCTGGAAGACTAATGGATGACATTCTGAGTCAGACCCTGTGTTTTGAACATGTTCAGCGGTTGGTCCTTGTTTTTCATCCACATTTTAGGCTAATACAATATGGATATTGTGTTTCAAACATGGTCAGAAGTTATCCATATTATCACGCCACCCCCACAGTGTTCTGAATCTGGGGTATCTTGATTTACATTTCCCATTCCCCTATGTTCAGATTGATTCTAATGCTCCTGGCGCTACCCCGTTCATGCACTAGAGCACATTGGGAAGATGATATGTCGATTTTTTAAGGCCCTCTTCCATTAATCAGGCCTCCCTCTTCTCGGAAATCTGGATTGGCTATTTGAATCTTGAATGGACAAAGCTTGGTTGATGCTCCCATGATCAAAAGAAGTAATAGTACGAACATCCTTTGTTTCTCACATTGGGTGTGACCCGCGTGATCTTAGGAATGGATTGCTATTTATTTCAAGATTGTGGTTAAATGTGTTAAACCAAAAAAAAAGTAAATAAATTTATCCATACATGCAATTAAGAATAATAAGAAGTAAGGAGAAATGAGTTTATGAGTTCATCCAAAACAGGGCCCTTAAGGGTCAGCTTCTTGGATGGATCGTTCCAGTGTCGCTACCTTTCGGCTGGTGGCCTCTACGATTGCTTCCCGCCCCCTGAGGACTCTATCTTTATCAGCGGCCGCAGAGCACAGTCCACTGACCCTAGCCTATACTTGCGCCTGTTTAGTTTGAAGTTCAATCATTTGGTGACACGCTTCCACTAGTTTCTCTTGGGCGTCTTCCAGCTGGGCCCTCAACTGCTCCACAAGCTCAGAACAGTTTGTAATGAATATCTCTTTTTCTTTTACATGTTCTTCAAGGTGTCGAGCCTCTGGTTATGCCTTTATGAATGATTGGGTATTCCCTGACTCCTCCTGACACTGGGCAATGTCAGAGCATCGGCTGCTCTCACATAGCTTCTCATCCATATAATCGAGGAACATTGAATGAAGGCATTGATCTTCCACCCATCTAGCACAAGGAAAGCACAACCAGGAGTGGAGAGACCCTATCCTTTTTAGACATTCCATCTGAGGCTGACTAAGAAATCACTTGATACACTTCCACCCTTTGTGTCATGTCATGCGGCTCTCCTTGACTACCTCCAAGTCTGAATCATCAATCTCCTCAGGTTCTCCAGTTCAATAGTTGGGGAAAGAAGCCAACAAGATAGCAGTAGGGTCCTCTTCGAGTGTTCCTCCCAAGGGGTTAGGCTCTTCAAACCCTGGGAGACCTTCCTCTCTTGCCTCGGTCCTAGTATTTTCTTCGTCAACTTCCAACCTCGCCCCGATGTTGGTACCACTGATGTCCACAGCCCTTTTCTCACTGAGTGTCAGGGCCGACTTGGTTTGACAAGTGTGTCCTGAATGGAACAACACATTTGTAGTTGAATCAATTGTGGATGACCCGGATTTGGAAGCTTGACAAGCATCTAAGGTTGTGATTACTGCACAAATAATGAACACCCTGATCAATTGAGCTCTCTGACAGTAAATATCGGCGTTGAAGTAATGAACTTACAGGATCCCAAAGCATCAGCCTCCAGTGTTCTAACTGCTATAGGATCTGCCATTATAGGGGATCCCTCAGTGCTCGTCAGCTCAATAATGGGTGTCAGCTCCACAACTTGTTCTATCGTCGCCTCCTCCCCTTCAAATAAGGACCCCTGGTCGGTGCCCATATGCTCCTAAACAGGATAAGGATATCTGATTGAGGGCTAAAAAATGATGATGGAATAGAATATACTAGGGTTGAGACGTACCTCAAATAGATCAGTTATATCTACATCAGATCCAACGATCTCACCACTCTCTCAGAGACTCCCTTGGTGGGACACCCCCTGAGACCCTCCACCTTCAAGCTCCTCTTCTTATTCACCTCCTCCTTCGCCTTCTCCTTCTTCCTCCTCTTCCGTCTCAGCACCCTCCAGCTCATCATCTCTGTCGTCATCCTTTGACAGCATCTTTTCTGGATCTTGCTTCTGGCCGAGCAATAATTTCACCAATAAAGATGGATCCTCACGCTGACCTCATTGGCTTGAATACACGTTTATGGACATCAGATACACATGCCAATGATGAAAGTTCACCCTGTCGACAACCCAAATGAGTTCTACCTATCGCGGCTGGATTCTGTCTCGCACTATATTTTTTCAAAGAGATTCAGTACCTACTGACTGTCATAGGGTCATCCAGGCTGACCATAGAGTCGGGAAGATTGTGTCATTAGAAGGTTGAAGCAGATACCTTATCTACTTCCCGGGAAGCTCCCTGACTGCTCTTTCAGACCCTATATCCCTAGGTGATGAGGGAACGACTGTGCCACATGACATACCTGCTACTGAAGTCCCGGCCTATGTGGGCCCAGTTTCCTGACATGCTTCCGACATTTCACCCCCAACAACACTCTATTTGCTCTCTCGCCACCCAGGTTCTACACTAGCTACCTTGAGTTGCCAGAATCACTTCTTAAAAATTCCCTCGGGGTACGCTATATCCCAATGTTTGGCATATTCTTTTGAGAGGCCAATGTCAACTCTGATGGGGGAAAGGTAATGACATCGCCAGAGCCCTGGGCTGTGAACATCAGCCCCATTTGGCGAAGAACACAGGGGTGCCTCTCTTCCTGGACACCTATATACACCTTATTCGGCATCCACTGGAGGTAGCCGAACTTCCTGGCAATCCTCGACGGAATGTAGGGCTCAAAAAAGATCTTCTTATCAATCCGGTCCATGAGCACCCCACCTCTGATAATCTGTAAGTATTCCATTTTCTCCAGTGATCATTTCCCATTATCTATCATCTGGCCAGTCAGGGTAGGGAATGGGCTGAAAGTTAAGTTGGCATGATTTCGGATTCTGATCCTTACTCCATCCTCATTGAGCGTCAATGGCATGACCTTGGTGATGTTGAGAAAGGAAGGTTGCAGGCCATTACCTAGAGGACGAATGGTGTTCGGAAAGGTATACCCGTCACAATGAGCTGCAACCCAGCCATAAAAGATCTGTAAGGGACCACAGATCCTCCTTGGTGACCCTCCTCTTGAAATGCATCCCAAAATGGTGTACAGACGGGCCAACACGGGGACTCCCAGATTGAATCTTTGATTGGAGGCCATGATACCAGCTATCATCAGGGTCGCTAGACGAACTCCCATCCTTGCATCCCTCACCGGCAAGAGACACCCACTCATGAATGTGGAAAGAAATATAATTTACCGAATGTTCGGGTCCCGAATCTCATTTATGTTGAAGCCCCAAGACGGATAGTCCCCCACCTCCAGGATCCTCTAGTACGATCTGCTTTTTCACCTCTATGTCGCGGTCGGACACCGTCTCCCTCACCCTGATATCTTGACATCTGGATCTCTTTGTAGGGAAAAGCTAAACCATTTATTGTAAGTGATGTCCTTAAAAAAATCCTTAAACCCCAGCATCTCCTTATCCAGCTCCAATAGGTGCCAAGTCAGCATAGGGGTTCGTGATCCATCTCCCCAGATGTTCTTTGGCGGGAGGAACTCATCTTATTGGTACCCATCCAAGGGGATACCTCTGATGCAATGAATGTCCCAAAGGCTAATACCAACTTCCCCATGATGAAGATAGAAGGTATTGGTATTGGGGGACAATCGAGAAAATGACACTCGCCTGAGCTCATGTTGGTGATAGAAATGAAATTGCGATGTCCACACCACCTCGAACAAACTGATGTGTCACAGTTCGGCCCCAAACTGGTCACATGTCTGGAGAACCCAATATGCTCAGGCCCATTAACTGGTGAAATTGATTCCAGACCATAGATCTCAATCTTGCAGCCATCCTTTGGTCTTGTCAGTAACACTCTGACGGAAGGTGCTTGTGTAAAGGGCTGAAGAATTCTCCACGACAGGGTCACTCCTTGAAATGGTCCTGGTCCTAGGATTTAGGACATAAACGTCCATATGTATGGTTTCTTTAGTAGGATGGCCATTGTAGGTGATATTATACTGAGGGAGGTCATCCTCTCAGGTCACCCATGACCGCGGTGTGTTGATTTCAAATCTTGGCACGGGTACCTCCTCCAAGATACTGAAGTCCCATATCGACAGGTTGGAAGACAGTGCATACTCATTCTGGGCGGGGATCAACATGTTGAAAAGAGTGTGGTTGTTGGATTCAATTCTCCGGGTGCCATAAACCTCGGGGTTGGAGACCATCTCAGTCCTTCGAGCAGTGAACATGGCTTCTCCCTCAACGTTAGACTGATTGGTGGCCATCTTCTGCCAAAAAGGTTTTAAGAGGTTGGTGTGAAAAATCATAATTTGGCACAAAAAATCATAGGCCGGTGCGAAATATTAGAAGCTGGTGAAAAAAAGCATGGGTTTGCACGTAAAATGAAGGCTGACCTCGGTGAATTTCGTGCAACCAAGGCATTTTTCACGCAGGGCGGAAGAAATGTTTCGCTCATGAGAGATCCTAGATTATCGCGTGAGAAAATCCGTACAGAATGAAGGACCCATGGGGCTTTTATAGGCTCGGAGAGGGGTTTCCGCACGCACGCAAAAAGTAGATTGTGTGCTCGGATCGGTTTTTCATGCCGATCCAGTTTTGAGTGCACGCAGGCCCTAGGGAGTCCTGCATCTTGGCGTTTCCCTTGGAATCCGACCTTTTTGACCCCTCTCCAATCCAATTCTGAGGGGGGGGGGAATTTGTAGACGCCAAAAAATTCTCAAAGGATGGAAATGGTTTGGGTGTGACAAAGAAAATTCATATTTGGAACTGGTGATCCATTCTAGGGGGCCCAGATGGGCCGCGTGAAAAACAAATTTAGTGGCGTGTGAAAAAATCAGTTCCGCACAAAGAACTCAGGGATTCTAGAGAGTTTCCTCATGAGCGTGGAAATTTACGCGCCATCACCCCGCGCAGTTTAATTTTCATGCTGCCGAAGCCGGCGTGCAATATTTCGTGCAAACCGGTTTCCACGCAGATCCGAGAACCTATAAATAGAAGGTCACCCCCTTCGACTTCCAGGATGAAGAATCTTAACCGTCTCTCTGGCATGAAATTCACCTCTCTTGCGTGCAAAATATGGATCTCAGGTACTTAATTTTTTATGCCATGTCACCCAGGGGTCCACCTTTGTGCGAGACCACTCGATCTTGATCCTCGTCCAAATCCCATCGAGCCCCTTCCCCTACGCGCAATTATTTCAAATTTTATGCAATCAATTCTTCGGTGCGCAATTCCTTTTGCGCACCTCCTCGGCCATTTTCACACGTGCAATTCCTTTTACACGCCGCTGTGGCCTTTTGCACACATGTAGCTATTTTTTGCATCGGCCCAACCTCTTTCACACACGCAGCTCAATTGTGCGCTGGCCCGGCCTTTTCATGCATGCCGCTCAATTGCGTGTCGGCCCGACCCTTTTCGCACAACACTTCCATTTGTGCGCAAACCTCCCTCCTTGTGCTCCCATAATGTACCTCTTCCAAGAATCATTTTTGGGCACCTTTTGTGTCCAAAATACCTTCTCCATACACTCTTTTCTCATACGACCCTCTATGTTCATGCGAAGTAACTTTAAAGTCCCTTGGACGATAATTCATGTTGTGTTGCTTCACCTCATGTTTCTTCGCATAGGCATGCTAACAGCTATTACTTCTTCTCATAGTCAGGCTAATGTGGACCCCCCAATGGTTCACTCCATGACACCCCCTATCCACGGTGTTGCATGTCCCTTCTATTCACCAAGGTGTAGAGGGTACCGGTTATGTAAGTCCTAGGGGTTCGGAGTGAACCACCTCATCCAAGTTGCAGGACGTTAAAATACCAAGCACGATCTTCCTCATCACAAGACATTAAACCATGACGTCACCCCGTTCCTTTCACGTGTGGTCCCCCCACCTTGTACATTCTGCATTCCCACTGGTCTCCACAGGAGTGAGATCGTTCCTCACATGGAATGAGATCCTCTTTATCAGAGCAGTGTCTGTCTGTGGGGAAAGGGAAACCATCTCGGTGTAAGCCCCTATATTTTCTTACAGGAGGCAGTATCCCTGCTCCTCCTTTCTTCTTCGGACCCAAGGACCAGAGAGGGAGATGGGAATGGACACCAGACCCCTCCCTTCTTCGGTACCAAATCCCTCTCCCGCAGGGCTTTGTGACCACCCAGGCCTCCCTCCTGGAGTGAGTCCCAATCTCCATCACCCTGGGATGTTAACCAGGCATAAGCCATTGTTTCCTCTTTGGGTCACTAACCACGCGTAAGCCACTACTCTGTTTCCCACAGACGTACCATTCATGGAGTGATCGTCCGGTCTTTGTTGTCTCTTATTTCTCACATCGATCATGAATCACGTGGGCTTAGAGCAAGCAACGACCAAGACAAACACCCATCCTGAACTACGTGGTCTTTGATCCTTGCTAAGGAAAGTTACGTAGGAATCCCCCCCTTAGGTCAAGCCCACCACCCCAGTCATTCCAACCTCTTTCACGTCGGTTCACCAACACCTTGGGAAGCCTAGAGTGTAAGCCCCATACCCCCACCTGAACTATGAGGTCTTTGATCCTTGCCATGGTACGGTATGTAGGATGCCTCCCTGAGGTTCAATACCAACAACCATTGGTTATGACCGCTTTCACGTCAGTTCACCAACATCTTGAGCATCCTAGAGTGTAAGCCCCACACCCATTCTGAACTACGAGGACTTTGATCCTTGCTAAGGCAAGGTATGTAGGAAGCCTCTATGAGGTTCAATCCAAAAAACCATTGGTCTCTCTGACCCCCCCTTCATGTCAGTTCACCAACACCTTGGGCTGCCTCAGAGCGTAATCCCCAAATTCCCCCATATACCGAACTATGTCGACTTTGATCTTTACTAAGGTAAGGTACGTAGGAAGCCTCCTTGAGGTTCAAGCCCAACACCCAACAGTTATAACCCCCTTCACGTCAGTTCCCCAAAAACCTACATGACGTTAAATTGTGGGGCCCAATCAGTGGTAAGTCGTTGAGACCCCATCTAATGGTAAGCCGTTGTGACCTCAATCAGCGGTAAGTTGTTGAAACCACACCCAGTGGTAAGATGTTGTGACCTCAATCAGCGGTAATCCATTGTGACCCTATTCAGTGGTAAGCCATTGACTTCCCTATTCCGTGGTAAGACATTAACATCCATATTCATTAGTAATCTATTGACATACCTATTTAGTGGGAAGCTTTTGACATCCCTATTCAGCGGTAAGTTGTTGACTTCCCTATTCGGCGGTAAGTCATTGAAACCCCATCCAACGGTAAGCCATTGTGACCTCAATCAGCGGTAAGCCAATGACACCCCTATCCAGTGGTAAGCCGTTGTGACCTCATCTAGTGGTAAGTCATTGAAAACCCCAATCAGTGGTAATCCGTCATCAGATGAACTACAGGGACTTTGATTCCCTACCACGGGGATACGTAGGAAGCCTCTTAGAGGCTCAAGCCCAAAACCATCGTCATCATCATGATGGTTTTATCCCATTCACCATCTACTTCATGGAACCTTCCATCATCTATCCTAATTCTTACCCAGGCCACCACATCTTAGTGGGATCATGCCACCACATTCCTCATTCCATTTAACAACAATCGGGAATCCAACCACATGTTGACCCCAACATTGGTGTTCCCTCTAGGGGGTTACCCCATATGATCCACTCTAGTCAATGTTTTGATCATTCTGATCTGTCTCCACTAAACGTTAAACTTGTGGAATACCCTGTATTAAATATGATAAGCTAAGAAAAACCTCAGGTACATGCCCATGGAATACGATTCCCCACGTTAGATGTGGGATGCCTCAAGCTTCTGCGCCCTTGAGAAGCCCTATAATAAGGGACAGAAGATAGACATTCCAATTCCCCAGTGTCCAAACATGCTAGTGATGCCTAATGTGACTACTCCCCTGATTGAAGGTTGATTCCCTAACTAGACCCCTTGGAATATCCTGACCGAAGTAGTGTAATTAACTAGTGTCCATAGGGATATTGCACTAGGAAGAGTTTCACGAACAACATCTTAAATCTATGAGGGAGACCGGGACTAGGTGACGAGTTCCGAGGAGGAATACAAGGAAGGAAAAACCAACATCCCATCATCCTGTTTCGATCAAGGATCAAACATCCCTAAACAAGAAGCAGATGTCACCTGCCTTTGGAAAGCAGGAATGCGGGGCAACAAAACTGCGCCTTTCGTACTCAAGCAGATGGACGCACGCACCCCGGAGAAAGCATCAGAAACACTACATTATTTGTAAAATAATTTCAAAAGATATTTTAGTAGTAAAAATATATATTGATGGTACTATTTTTTGTTCTTCAATAAATTCTTTGTGTACTGATTTTTCAAAAATAATAAAAACTGAATTTGTAATGAGTTTAATGGGTGAAATTAAATTATTTTTTGGTTTTAAAATTCTTCAAAATAAAGAAGAAATTATTTAAAATCAAATAAATTATACTAAAGATATATAAAAAATCATATGGAACATACTAAATGTAGTGATGCACTTATGAGTACTAGTTATAATTTGGATCTTGATGAAATAGAGAAACCAATAGATCAACCTACTTATAGAGGTATGATTGGAAGTTTTCTATACTTAACTACTAGTCGGATTTATATAATGTTTAGTGTGTGTATGTGTTCTCATTTTCAATAAAACCCAAAAGAGTCACATTTACTCGCTGTGAAAAGAATTTATAAATACCTCAACAATACAACCAACTTTGGATTGTTTTACTCCAGAGGAAAAGAATTTAACATAGTGAGTTATTTAGATACTAATTTTAGTGGTTAAAAGTTAGATAGAAAAAACAATTCTAGAATATATTATTTTTTTGGAAAGTACTTTGTTTCATGGTGTAGTAAGAAATAGAATTCTGTTTCATTATCCACTACTAAAGTAGAGTATATAGTTTTAGGCAGCTTTTGTGCATAGATTCTATGGATGAAACAAACATTACTTGACTTTGGATATCAATTTCAGAATTTACCTGTAAATTGTGATTATAAAAGTGTGATAAATATTTATATTAATCATGTATCAAATTCTATAACAAATAACATTAATATAAGACATCATTTTTTGATATATCATTTTCAAAAGGTTGATATTACTCTTGAGTTCATTGGTATTAAACATCAGCATTCTGATATATTTATAAACCCCTTAAATGTTGAGAGAATAAATTATATCATACATGAATTGGGTATGATAAATTATGACTAATATTTTTAATATATTTTAAACCTTTGAAGTTATTTATGTTTTATTTAGCATCTCTTTTACGAGCTTTTCTGTAAGTAACTGTGAAAAATAACTCGCACAATCAGTACTTACTTACCTTGGACATCTTATTCATAAAGTTAGAATACATATAATGATGTCATGGTTATCATTATTACTGTGATTATGTTATTAAATATCCATGGCCATCAGACCTTTCATGTCTGTTTGCATAAATTTTTTATGAAAATATTTTTACATGATTTTATTTAAGTTTATTATTACTTTATTTCCTAAATTATTAAAATAAAATTTGAATCAGATTCTGAATCCTCACATGACTTTTCCCTAAAATATATTACTTCTTCATATAGCCTTACCCTTTTTCTAATCCCTCTCTTTCCTCATATCTCTCTCTCAATCCAGAACCTCTAAAGAACTTGACTCAAACTGAAAATGAAAAAAATTGAAATGTGCCACCGATGTCGTGCCTCCTATAAATTTATCACCTACTAAGAAATCAAGTAAATAAAAAAGGAGCATCATTGAATCTATAAAGACAAATAATTTGTACTTAATCAATAATCCAGTTTCAATTGAGAATGAAATCAATTTATAATGGTTTTAATCGAGTAGATTGTGGGTCTAGAATGTGATTCAAAATTAGGGATGGGATAAATGGTTTAGATGACATGGTATGAATTTTTATCAAAAACTTTTCAAGGATTTTTATATGAACCTAGATTTTATCCCTAATAGAAAAATAGATATCATCAGAATAATGGTCAGTGGTGAAGTTCTATATTTTCTCTCAAAACATTGGGAAACATATTTAGGTGTGCTGCACAAAGGAGAATATAAGGATTATCAAATCTATTATCCTATTAATCATGATAATTTTTAATTTAAAAATTATTTTAATGAACTAACTAGAACTTTAACCCCCATGATATACACTACTATAAAACTTAGTTGAGAATATAGGATACTATTCAAGTTCATTCAGTATTTGATATGTACAAGAAAAGGGGATTTTAGTATCCCTGGGCATCATAACTTTTTCTCTTATTTTTTATGAATAATGATATTCAAATCAGTCTTTGTAGATATTTCATGATACATATGGTTGAGTTGTGTAATCCAGTTTCAAGGTTCAGTTATTTAGCTTATCCAAAGATCATTTTTGCTTTAATAGACTATAAAGAATTAGTTCCTTGGGTGAAGGAAAGAAAAAATTCATTTTATGGATTTAATATTACACACTAAAAATTTTAAGCAAATGAGAGTAAACTAGATCCCATTGAAAAATGAATGGGTGGGTGACTCCTAAAAACTGTATGAAAAGTTTAATCCAATGAAGTACCATGTTAGACCTAGGGATCTAGTGGACCCAGGTCTTAAACCTGTTGAAGTTGTTGAATATTAAGATGATGATGTTTCTCCTTATAAAGAAGCAAAATAAGAAGTAGTTATTGAGGAATATGAAGTAGAAGAAGGGAGAAAAGTTGTAGACCTAGATGAAGAATCTAGATAGCTCATGAGGATGATCCATAATGGGATACTTCCATTGAATCTAATGTATTTTGGGATATCTTTGAAAGATATCTTTTTTTTAGGAGTACTCCTAGATAGCATGTACCAAGTGAGCCTTCTAAGGGTTAGAATTCCACTATATAACTTGTTTTGGTCTTAGAATATATTGATTTTGATGATGGTGATCAAAGAGGTAGTCCACCTAGACATGGTGAACCTACCATTCTATCTTTTCAAAGAACTTTTGAATGAGAATTGATTATCGAGGTTGATAATGAAGATATAATTGAGGTGTATCATGCAATACCTTCTATTAATCAGACTATTCAATATATATTTAGTCCTACTCTAACCAAATATGGTGAGGAATATTATATTTTTGTTCATGAAGATATAATTGAAGACCCTTACAGATATAGATTTGAATTTTATAACATAGTTGAGGGTCATATTATGAGAGATAGATCAATAGAGGAGATAATTAAGATAGATAGTTGGAATCAGGATAGTGATCCATATCCCTCTACTCATTCACCCTATATTCCTTCTATTTATTATGTTAATAAGGATGACTTGGATGAGTTCAATTCAATGTTAATGGGTATAGTAAAGTTGGTATTTTTTAATTTTAAAAAATACTTACAATAAGTGATAAAAATGTCATTTATGAAGCTATTAAATTGGTGGTTAATCAACTTTAGATTCAATTTCAATTTAAAATAGAGATGATGATAAATGAGATTTCAAATTTGAGAGCTCCAGTTTTTGTTCTCTAGGACGATCTATCTAATATGATGATTTTGTTAAACCAACAGTTTATGAATTCTATATTTCCACCTGATCATGAGCCTCCTCCTACTCCTCCTGATCATTCAGTTTTTATTAATATAATATTAAAAAACTCATTAGAGATGAGTTAAAGGTTATGTATGATGAGTTTAAATGACCAGAGAATCTATGTTTGATGGGTTTCGAACCCATGATGCTAAGACCTTGGAAGTAGTTTGAGAGGTTTCCAAGCAAGGTGGTCAAGAAAAAGAACCATAAAAAGATAAATTGAATATTACCTAACTAGGATCTTCAAAAAGTTATATCTAAAAGGGATGTTTAGACCTCTTTCTTTGTACTTGGAGATTCCACCTCTAAGTTGGGATTTTAATTCCCATGTTGAAAATCTCTGGGAAATGAATCCAATTCTGGAAGTTATCATATAGAACATAGATGATTTCCTTCAGGCTTTAGAGCATGGGTCCGGAGAAAATAATAATTTTACCTAGTTAATGTAACCTTATCTATACACGTCTTAGACATTTGTGCAAGATTCAATAGTAATTTATTTATCCCTACCTACTACCTATTCTACAATTAATCCTTTTAGACAACCTTTTGGACAAGAATTTTAGAAACTCATACCTATTTCCAAATCTGTAGTTCTTGGAAACCCTACTTCCTCATATTCTCCTCAGACTACCTCTGCTTCTGCCTCTGTATCAAAAGGAAATGACCCTATCCTAGAGATAGATGTCAGGGATGTCCCACATTCATATTCAGATTAGGATCTCTGATAGGCAATTTTTTTAACATTTTTGTAATATATTTTTATATGTTAATGAAATATTCCCTTTTATCTATTTTTTATTTTAAATTATTAATTTTTGGTAATCCCAAAAGTGGGATTAATTAATGAGTAGTGATTTCTAATAAATTAAAATAACTTTAATTCATTAGAAAAAAATTCATGATTTCATGAACATTCTAAATTGTTATTCCAATCCTATAAAAATATAATTTTATTATATTAAAATCATTTAAATTTAAATTTCATGATTTGTGATCATAAAAATTGGGGAAATTGTTATCTTAGACCAGAACATCAATACTTTAATGATCCAAAATAATTCTTACATTGTTATTAATGAATTTTATGTTTTATAATGGTTTAATGGAAATAATTTCAAAAATGGGTAAGTCTAGAACAGACCATTTATATCATACTACATGAGTAGTATAAATATTGTATGAATGATTTGAACTAACTATGAAGATCATCTAACCTTATGGAACCTACTACATATTGTGAACTAGTTGATCATAAGAACAAACTACTTACAATGAGTGATATGGGAAAAAGTTCTAATTCATGAACTGATCATATGTTAAAGTTGATGTTATTGTGCATTGAAAATCAACTTATCACATATAAAATCAACATATTGTGAGACTGAGATGTACCTAACACGTGAAGAAATCATGTCACTATGATAAGGTATGTATGATTTTTCATAAAGTAATATACTAAAGATGTATATTTTTATTGAGACTACATGAATAAAATGCTTACCAAATAAAGGAATGAACCTACTGCCTGATAAAATGAATTGACTGCATGATGAGATTAACCAATACTGAAAACCATCCACATCAACTAAAATTTTCAACTGACCATGTCAATTCACCATGCCAACATTCCCTACCAACCAAAAATGTTTTAAGTGAAGGTTGTTTGTCGTGTATCACATAGCAGTGAAGCATTTCAAATCTCCAATGCCTATTTTTCAAAGCATTCATTAAAGAATAGGTTCATTTAATATTGAATTTGTTATTCTTAAAGGGATACTTATGAAGAATATATATTTATGAATAAAATCCATTCATGTGTAAATATTATTGGGGGGATAAGTTCTCTAATTGAGAATACAAGAGAATCCTACACATGCACCTGTGATACAGATAAGGCTCTATGACACTCTTTTTCCTAAACCTTCATTGAAACATGTCCAAGATCCTTTAGAATAAAAATTCAAGGACTCTAGAAAACCAAATATTCTTATATTGAGTTGCATCACATTTTCTTAACTTATATGTATTTCTATATCATTTTATTCATTACCTTCAAGCTGTATATTTCTATTACTCTATTTATTTATAAAACATATTCTTCTGTATTAAACTAGATAGTAAATGATACTCTCTCAAATGTTCATTTTTTGTTCCCATGAAAAAATGTAGAAGAGGATATGTGTGACCTGGTATCTTGTTTGATCTCACGAAGAAGTCCGTAAGAGGCTTTGTGTATGGAAATCCTTGTGATCTATTGATTATAAAACGTGATCCAGGTTATGTATCATTTTATTTTATAATAAAATGCTTGTAAGTAGGTTATTTCCAAGTAGAGGGTATTAAGTCTCATCTTGAGACCAAACCCCTTATTAATTTGTGTTATGCTATATTTTATGTAACTTGTTTACTACTCTTTATATATTTTGTTTTATGTGATCTTAAATCATAATAGTTTCAGATTTATAAACATCTAAAGAAAAATTCTCTCTGATAGTTAACTTAATATAGTTTTTTATATACTATTTTTGATACAAATATATTATTTTAAAAATTTAAAGTGTTGTTCAAAATATTTTAACTAAGTTATGATTGAGTGCTTGAGAATATTTTCAAAAGATAAAAGTATATAATTCTACTTTTTCCCTCACTAAGTAATTTAAATAAATTGGTGGATTTATGTTTTAATTATTTTAAATAGAATTTTAATTGGAAATTCAATTCACCCCAATCTTGAGTTTTCTAATCCAAATAATATATAGCCTTTTATAATCATCTTTTATATTCCTATAATTCATTTAGAGATATCCTCTCTTCCGAAGCTATCAATATGTAGGGCCCAAACTAGCCGATTTGACTTGGATTATTTAATGTAACTTATTATTTATTATTTCATCTAATATCTTCTCTTGGGTAATATTCCTCATCTATCAACATTGAGTTCACTCCCAGATGGAGATTAGACTTATCTCTATATGAGTTCATCATCAATGATTATGTTTTTGACATCCTCAAATACCAAGTCAGCATTTCAGTAGGAATTTCTCATTTTTGTTAGCGTCATATCCTAAGTCACTGGTAGTGATGACAATAGAAGAAGAGCCCATGCATCTTATGAAAACTTCACCTTCACTTATTCGATTTTCCCTCAGATCATATTGAAAATTTTCATGTTATTTTCCAATGTTCTTCCTTATGATTTCCTCATGTTGAAGAACCATGACATAATAAAAAAATTTCAAGTGTTGTTGGCTTATCATATATATCGGTAAGGGCCTTCATGATCATAACTATGGTCTTAACTTCTTAAGTGATAATATTCATGTACCATGCAAATAAAATTCTAACAAACCCATGTTTCTTCATGTTTAATAATTCCCATTCTACATTCTCCATCTACACTAGATAAAATCTGGTTAATATAAAATATAGGTCTTTTTGAATAATATGGTCCACAATCTGCATTCTATAGAAACCAAAATCTATTCCATTAAACTTATTAATCCACACATTACCTTCATTTGATTTCATGACTTTTGATGATGGTATACTCCCACAAAAATCAAAATAAAATCAAAGGAAATATAGTGAATTTTACCTAAGCTTCCTCAAAGTGTGTTTATGATCAATAAATAAACCATAATCTCTGATAAAACATGTAAGGAATCATCCCCAACATCCAATCACTGGGCATAAATCACTAGAAGATTCCATGAATAATAAAACTAGGATATTCAGATAGGAATAAAAAACACACTCACTACACCAAGTTGAACCTCACACACACTCAATAAAACTCAAACTTCACAAATATTCAAGGAAAATTTTATAAAGTAATCAAGAATTTACAAGGTTTGGAAAATATTCTTTGTATCCAAAAGATAAATAATATTGCAATTTCCATTAAAATCAGATGTTACAATAATTACACTTCAACTAACAAAACTAGTCTATAAGATTTAATCGAAGAGATTTACTCCCTATATAATTCACTAATATTCTCATTAGACCTAATAACTATCTAGATTATAGTGAAAAAGTTCTCGAATTTCCTTTTAAGGATGTATTAATCTAGTGAATCTAGTTTCACTAACCATCTATCTTTACAAAAGTACCTCCATTTGGAATGGTTACTACTAATCTCTTATAACACACTGAATCTGACTACATGTCTCTATGAATCACCTAAAATAAACTTCTACCAGTAAATTACATTCAGTTTATATTTGAATCATCACCAATGTACACATCCATTAGATGGTATTATCATTCAAATGATATTTCATCCAATAGAGAGTTTTTTCTAGTATCTTAATTTCATAGACTACGTATCATCTAACTCACTCTATCTAGTGAATAGAAAAAGGATTTGCACTCCTAAAAAACATTTGTGTGATATGAAACATCAAAATAATTATATCCTTTTGTTTATATATAGAATAATTATTTAGAATCTCAATCCAAATCTATCTCACATAATGTACTATGGAAAGAGGATCATGTAAATTAAAAGGTAAAAATACTAGATGATGTAGTACCTAGGTTTGGTGATATCATTAAAAGGGGGTGGATGTGAATCAGTGATCCATTTTATTTTTATGAATATTCCTTCTTAATTTAAATTTTTTATCTAGTTAAAACATTTATTCACTTTTATTATTTTCTATTAACATTGCTCAAATATAAAGAATGTAAAAGGAACAAGACATAATGATTCACAAGGTTCATACTTGAATTCTTTCTCCTTATTAGGTTAGGGTTCTATTCAGGGACATAGTTTCTCCACTATGAATCACTTCAATATAATTATAATATCACCTCAAAATATTGAAGGATAATCTCCCAAAATTTTCAAAATAAAATACCTCTAAATTTCTATTCTTCAAGTGATCATAGAAGCCTCCTCACAACAGGTTCTTTATACTATCATTCTATTATTTGATTCTATATCCTACAATGATTATTCCCACCTCATAGTTGGATCTTTATATTACCTTCAATTGTCCTCCTAAACTCCTACTTTGAAAAGGTATTTGACTTATTCTTAAATGGTATAAATTCAGTTGTGTTCTCCGTTAAGTATGTGTGTCCTCCCTTCTTGAGGATCACGTCACCTTGCTCACTATTTTCCGAATGATGTAATATTTTAAGTAGTAGGAAAGGGTTCCCACTTATCACTTAATTTTCAGCTTCAATATAGTTGCATTATTATTGTAATTTTTCTCCTTATTTTTCGATGCATAGGGAACTCTTGAATGTGATCGAGTTATTTTTCTTTCCCTTTCTTCAATTCACATGTGTTTCTAAAATACACCAACTTTTTTTACACCTTTGATACATAGAGAATATTCAAGGGTAGCAGTATTAGGTTCTTTATCTTTCTTTACTCCCTTTACCTAAAAATATATATTTATAGATTTCTTCACGAATATTCAGTGAATATTATTTTCATAATATTTATCTGTGATTTTCCCAAAATATTGAAGGGTTATTCTCATTTTTGAACACATTAAAATCTATAATTCAAATAAAATAATGGTTTTCAAATATTCCTTAATTCTTAGCTTCAAACATACCAAGAAACATTTGAATATTGTTATCTTCATCTTCCCACAATATCCATGTTTTTTATTCTTTAGAAAATCTCCATGTGTGGATAAGATCACACATCATAGTTAAATGGATTTTGTTCATGTGATGTGGAACTCATTCTTATTTATAACATTAACTTCATATTGATGTTAATATTTCATCATGAATCACAATCTCTTTGTAATGTTTGATTGATAAATAATAGCACATCATGCACCTCCTAATTTCATTCCACTTTTCTTCTGAATTAAGCATTTGGAAACTCATCATAATTTTTTATTATCAAATGAATTTGAAAGTCATAAGATCATGTGAATTTATATGATCATCCTATGGATGAGTCTTAATCATATGAAATAAAAGTTATATGAAATGTCATATACTCAGCTTCATAGAGTTTGACGATAAATTCATACGATAAATACTAATAGTGCATAAGTCCTATGGTGAATTCATATGGTGAAAAATCATATGATGTGCACATAAGTCATGAAATGCTCTAAATTTTGTAAAATTCATGCGCTTAATGCCTTATACATTTTCTTACCTCAACTAAAATTCATATGATGTATGTTGGGACTCAAATTTTGACATTTCTCAGAGTCATATGATGAAGTTAGATGCTCTGGTAATGTTAGATTTTTATCTCAAAGTCATATGCTAATGTCTTAAGATCTTCCTAAAGTCATAACATAGATTCTAATTCTCATTATAGAGTCATATAAACATCGTATAAGTTATAAAAATAATTCATATGGTGAAAATTCACATGATTTGGTAATTTTTAAATTTTCAATGAACACAAAAATTATAGATTAATTCAAATGACTTCAAAAATGACTTATAGTGTCTCCAAGGTTTCCCCAAACTTATTAAAACATCACACAATTAATATTAACACCTATTCCAAAAACCTAATTCTAATAACTCTAGGGATTTTTTCCATAACTTTATATATCTCTCCAATACACTTTTAACCTATTTAAACCTTTTTATAATAGCTCGAAAATCTATCAATTTCAGATTCAGCATCCAAATCATTTAATTTTAACATGATGTAGATAGTGTTTCTTCAAGATTCAGTAATTTTAATAGGTATACAAACAAGATATTTCAATCATCACATATAAAATGATGCTACTTGAATATGTTCAACCTAGTTCTCTATGCAGTGGTTGAATTTTATTTTCCATTTATAATTGTCACGACCCGACCCAAGCCGAGGCTCAAACCACAAGTAACCCAAGCCCAACTCCATAGGCCAGGGGTGGATACCAATGTTGAAGGAATATCTAACATGGGGAGGTATTTTTCTAAGTACATGTATGCACACACATAACCATATCGATGCAAAATTACAAAGGGAGTAAAATTGAAAGAAACAAAACACTAGAGAAAAACCATGCATGTAAAATATCTAGATAGTACAAGAGTACGGTAGTGTAAACTGAAAATTAAAGGAGAAAAAGACATGCCCAACTAGAAATATGTCCCAAACTAGAAAAAATACAAACCATTACACTGATATATAACAAATTATGATCTTCAATATATGACCACCATATGCGATCTAAAGTACCAGGTATCCCTAAGCTCCTTTGTAGTCACCACCAACCTATCTGTTGTCTACATAAGACACAAAACATGTGGGAAATCCCATATAGGGGTGATTATATACATACCTAGTTTGATTCCTTGAAATGTGAAGGGGTTTAGTAAGAGATACAATAGTAATAGAAAGACAGTAAATAGTAAAAAGGATGCAGGATATAGTGAAAGAGAATAGGTCAACCCAAACCAAGAGAGAGTAACCCCATACAAACACAAGGGGCTCAACATGGTGAGTAGATGAACTAGAAATCGAGTCTTTTGCACCTATAGTAGGAGAATAGACTCATCCAACCATGATAACACTACAAAATATTTCAATTTTTCCAACAGGAGAATATCTATTGGTAAAAGTACATTATCTGTTGGTAAAACGTTTTACCAACACATATGTCCCTGTCACTAAACTGTCGGTAAAAACTCTATCGCTAAATGTTTTTATGAATGATAAAATCATTCTGTTATAATTATAATAATACCAATAGATAAAATATATGTTGGTTAAACTGTTTAGCAACAATTTATAATAACAAATTTTTCTGTTGGTAATAATATTACCAACATATTATATCTATTTATAAATTATATTTGAATAAAAATTATAAATTTTAATTTATATTAAACTTTCGTATTGTATTTATTAATTTATCACATTTGATATTTTCACACAGGATCAAATTTTGAAAAAAAATTAATTATATTAATAATGAAATTTAATACAAATGAATCAATACACAATACAAAATTCATCCACCCAAAGGATCCATCACACACCCCACCAACCCACAAAAGCTCCCCCCCCCCATGCCAAAAATCCAGTATCCTACCCATCCATGCCACACCAAGAACCAGCGAGTGACCTGGGACCAGCGATCCAACAGTAGGCCATACATTCCCTAGGACCAGCAAACCATCTCCATCTCATCCATGCCACCCTAGGGAAAAGCAAGCATCAGGAACACATCCATGCCTCGAGACAAGCATGCCAACTCCAACTCAAATTAGTGAAAAATATATGCATGAACCATGGTTGTTCCAAAGTTAGGAAACCCAAAAATTATTAGGAAATGTTTGGCATAAGAAGTACTTTTCAATAGCAATGGGAAAGACAAACAATAGTCTTTTTAATAGTATATTTGGAATACATGGAAAATGTGTGATGAAATATGTTATTTTAGAGACATCGAAAACACATCAAAAAACACACATTTCAAGAGACCTGTCTGAAATGGTGTGGATTATTCCTAAAAGTCACTGAATTTTAAAATGATAGCATCTCCATGTGGAATAAAACCACTCATAAGCATGGACCTACCACCACCCATAGTCATGTCACCTAAAAAGACGAATTGCATCAACCAGCATGTAAAGAGAATCCAGGAGAAAAACATTGTTAAAACCCCCCAAGTATAAGATGTCAATGTGATGAGACTCAAGAATAACTTTTAAGAGAAAACAAACATGAAAATGAGGTTCACATCAACACAGATCTCATCAGCTCCATGCATTGAACTGTCTTAGTTGGGTTAGAACATTGGTGTTTCCTCAGAACCCGAAAAGAAAAAGAATAAAAAAGAAGAGTGATTAGGGAACCTTACAACAGATAAGCTGAAACTATTCAGTTTTCTGAAGATCATGTAAACATATGTTATTTTAGTGCCTGAAATAGAGAAAACTAGATCCTTGGGGAAATAGATGATCCATTAGGAGCATAAAAAGTGTAGCATTAACATCAGAGTCTCCAGATAAAAGAGAAATAAATAGCCATTCAAGTACATCAAATGAAGTGAATAAGCAACACACAGTCTACAAGAAATAACACTTTGAGCCCCAATTTTCCATGAAGCATCCAGAACCAGAGTTGGGCAACAAATTCTAGTCAATCCTAAAGGAAATTTTGTGGGAATCATAACCAATTCCAAAGAGGATACCGGGTAAAAATCAAGTGCCTACTGCCTAAATGAAACAAAAAGTAATGTATTCTTCTCCAGAACTGGATAGTAACATTTTCTCCTTTGGACAATAAATAACTCCCATTATACCTGAAATAGAAACCATGACATCCACTCATCACAGCTTCAAGAAAAAAATAGCCTCAAATGTATGGCATGCACCAATATCACCATCATCTCAAGTCCTCTCTACAAAGTCTCAAATACAAAAATCATTCAGAGGAGTCCACTCTTCAACAATTTAGGATCCAAACACTAATTGATCAACCAATGTCTAATGTAATCCATTAGGACCAATATAAAAATTGACAAGCTTCAAGGTGATCATCAAGTATAACAATTTCATGGTGAAGTTAGCCATCATTGAAACATTATGATTTGAAGAAGAAAAGTAACCCTTTGTGTGTTGCTCAATTTGTTAGTATCGAGATGATAGACCAAAAGAACTAAAAAAGAACCTATAATTTACCAACCATATTTCATATAAATCTAATACAGGATTTGAAAAAATCTATAGTTGTTTCCAAGTGACTGAAAACATACCGGTTAGGTCATGAAATCACTATGGAAATACCAATGCCAAGTAAATTTAATAGTAATAAACCCACATCCCATGGAAAATCGTAATTTAACAATTCCTTGGGGACTCATGAGAAAAGAAAACTAAATGGACAGATATGAAAAAGACCGGACCACAAAGAAATTTGATCTTTAAAAGTAAAGAATGATGATAGTTTGTGAATTTTTCATGTGTGGATTTAATGATCAAACTCCTAGAGTGAAAAAATATTAAATAACCAATTCACCTTTTCATGTGATTGTTAGTGCATTGTTGATGTGTGGATTTAATGATCCCCTCAATAAAAAAATATTTTCTAAGTAACATCAACCCATTTTCTAAAGGTCTCTATAAGAAGCATATATAACATGTATATTTCCTAAAATCATAAATAGAATACCCATATAATCTTAGAGTTTAACTTGGGATGTTTTTGTAAACATATATTACATGTTTATGTCCAAAAATCATAAGCAAAAAAACCCACAAAAGATGGAAACCCACCTTCACTTCTTATTCTGTAACACCTTCTAACTAGTTTAATCACTTAAACACAACTACTTAAAAATTTACTTAAAAAACACCTACTTAAAAAACATAAAATGAATTTTAAAACTACGTATAAAAAATAATAAATAATTATCAAAACCTAGAAATACATTATGTCTCTAGGAAGTATGCTCAATGTTGAAGTGAAATAATAACTTGAGGGACCTTCATATGTCATATCAAAGTCTCTAAAATACAAAACCAAATATAATATTAATAATAATTCATAAATATAAAACATGATAAAACAATATCATTTTAATAAGTCATGTGAAACAAAAACTAAAAATAATAAAACATCAAATGAGAGTATTTTGTCTCAGCATGAATTTCCAATCCAAATTAATACAAATTTCAAACAATGGTACTTCATGGTATTTGCATACTTTTATGTAGAATTAATAACTATCCTAGCATCAAATAAGAATAATAATAAACTGAAATAATATATATTTGACATCATCGAATAGGTATAAAATAAAACACTTACTCAACCCCCTGTAAACTCATCTCGTTGATGGCTCCTATGTTTGGAACTGACATTTAAAATTCTTTCTATTTAATGATAAAAAATGTGGCCTCAAAATAAAAGATTTACATTAATATAAACTTGAAATATCAAATGTTATATTCCTTAAATAAGTAAATTAAGTAAAAAAACGATTTTCTAGTTGCATTACCCAAAGTATTATCATCGCCATCATCACTCACACCATTATCATGAGAGAAAATATGACACCAATAGAATATTTAGGGAATTACAACCTAACTAAAACCACACCATGAAGACATTAACTCCATAACCGTTGGGACTAGATCACCAACAATTTTAATCTCTAGAAATCAATACAATATCACCATCACATTTAAAACTCAAAGACAACCACCAACATAGTACATAAACCACAAAACTAGAAATTGTTGTGGAAGAAACACCCAGAAACAAAAACATCCAAGATATGTAAAAGAACCAAAAAAATAAAAACTTGAACCAAACCAAACCTAACCAGAAGCAAAACTTGCCTTCTATTTTCCTCCAAGCTCCACCAACTTCAGTATTTACTCTATAATTGAGTGCCATCAAGATGTATGTGTTACCTCTCTAGAGAATAACCTTTGAATAAACTTGGTAGAAAACTACCCTAAAAGAAGTTTGTAAAACCATATCCATTTATTTGAGAGAAATATGTTATAGAATTAAAAATATCCACAACATCCAGATCTAGGCCAAGAACCAACAAAAAAATGGGAAGAGGATATCATAGAAGAAAATCAACCGCTTATTAACACCTACATCCTAAAATCCAAAATCACTAAAAATTCCATCTAATTTGACCGGTCTAAAACTCTATGGATAACAGCGGTCGAGAGCGGGGACAACGGCTTGGAAAACTAGGGATGACAAGGTCCAATGAGGGGTTTTGGGTGAGGATGATGGCCAAGAATAGGGAGGGGGTTCCCACAATGATGTCGAAGGGGGACGTTGGTTAAGAATAGGAAGGGTGGTTCCTATGATGATTACTCTTAAAAAGTGTCAGTTTACTCTTCTAAAGTCCCATGTTACCCTTTTTAAACCCTTCATTTGTCAAATTTCAATATCTTTAGTCAACAGTACATGGCTATTTTTCAGCCTCAACTACAGAACTATATATTTCTTCATAAAATCATATATTTACTTCAAATTACTATAGTAGTAGTGACCACTTTGAATAAGTAGTTTGGAAGTAGTTATAAGAAACTAATTTTTGTAAAAAAATTGAAAGATAAATAATAGAAGAATGTTAAATTTCTAAAAGAATTTAAAAAATCACGAACATTGGAGTTACCTCTAAATATTCATTGATATAAAGTGGATTTTTGTTGTTCTAATGAAATATTAGTGGAATTGAACAATTGATGCAGATGTCGGTAGATGTCAGTTTGATAAGCTAGGAAGAAAACACTAGATTTGACCTAAAGCATAAGAGCATTAATAAACAAATATAAGAAAATTGATTATGTAAATTGTATTATGTCATTGAACTAAAGATTAGGAACATGAATAATGTAATAGATGGTATCTATAATGTATACAAGTATGAAATTTGTACACAATAAATCACCTGGATTTGAACATTTCCACAAATGGAGTGTAGGGATTGAACATTAATTTTGTAGCATTCAAGCTTGTAGTAACAATTACAGGATCTACAATGAAATGTATGAATAAATATAATTGAATAATTATTAATATGTATGATATTGGTTCTAATAAATGGAACATTGATATTAGTGAAAACATACCACTATTTCTTTTCGCAAGAACTAATTGCGTCACTAAAATATTGTTTGGAAGTGAATTTTCATTCAAGCAGAGTGTTCCACTACCATCGATTCAAGAACAACAAATAATGATTCAATTTCAGCAACAGATTCATTGGAACAAGAACATAGATATAACATAACTGTGAGTGAAAACTGGAACCTGCAACTTCGAATTAAAATCCACCAAACAAGTCATCAATCCAACACCATGGATGACACGTCGATCAAAGACCCCCATCAGCATCGTTGCCACCGAGTGCCGCAGAACATCATTGAGCACCATTACCCAAACTAAGAGCCATTATTGTTGGACAAGCTTCATCTCCACTTGAAGTCACCACAAAGACAACTGCAAATCATGGATTTCACACGAGGAATCCAGTCGGGAACTCAGAGGGGGTTCGTGCGATGATGTTTGTGGGTGAAATTGGCCGGGAATAGTGAAGGGGTTCTTCCGAGGTCCGTGAGGAACTCCGTCTGCAGGGAAATCCATCCATGAGGAATTCTAGGTTTGGGGAACTTCGGGCGTGGGGAACGTCGTCCACAAGAAACGATGGTTGTGGGGAATGCCGACAACAGGGAACGCTGGCCGCAAGGAATAGATAAGTAGGGTTGGGGGAGGGAGGTCACGAGGATTGACGGATGGTGGGGGTGGGGCGGTGGGATGGGGGTGTCCTTTTGGGAAATGTTAGTTTTTTTTCATATTTCATAATTTATTTATTTATTTATATATAAATAATGAAAAAAAGTTAGTAATTTATATAAAAATTATATTTTTTAAGGATTATATATGTATGTATCAATATATACCAATAAGTATTACTATATTATGGATATTTTAATTAATTATATATTTTTATTATCAAAATGGTATGCTCGTAATGTGTAAAATATATATCAATATATTCAATTTTTGGTAAAATATTTGATGTTATTGATTGATTTAGTGGTAATGGTTTTTTTTAATTGAAAAGGATTTATTAGTAATAATAACTAATAACAGCATATTCAGTTATCGGAAAATCAATTGTTAGTATTATTATGATAAGAAAATAGATTTAAATGTTGGTAAAATATTTGTTGGTATTGAACAACTAATATAAACAGATATTTCTATTGGTAAAAATAATTGTTGGTATCTATAACCAATATCAACATGATTTAATATCTATTGTAATTAATCATATTTACCAACAGATATATTATCTGTCCGAAATTTTCTATTGGTAAAGGTCACTTTTTTTGTAGTGTAATCTAAACACAGGAAGCACGTGGCATTTGTCGTGCGTCTTCACGTGTCGTAGTAGGAGAGTAACAAAAACCAAATGTATGGATAAATATGAATATATATATATATATATATGTATATATATACTATATAAAAAGAATCCTAATAGAGAGAGAAAGGGGATATACATCTCACAACTTAGTTTAGGAAGAAGAGTATCCAACTATTCCAAAATTCTATCAACGATGGCCAGTATCGCATGTGTCTTCCCAAAAGTAATCATTCAAGAAAAACCATGCCTCATCATTGTGTCTCATAGTTGAGGTGCACAAACTCAAAGTACAGGACCCGCAACCTAGTATATCAGGGAGGTTCCACTATGATAGTTTCCATAGAGGACCTTTTTCTCAGCTCTACTAGAGGGTAAAACTTTGTGATCTTTGAGGACACTACTACCAAGTTCTACTAGAGGGTCAACTCGGTAGTCATCAAGGAATCCACTACCTAGCTCTACTAGAGGTTCAATGGAGTAGTCATTGAGTAAACCACTTCTAGGATCTACTGAAGGGTCAACCTTTTATTCTTTTAGGACTCCACTGCCCACCTCTATTATAGTGTCAATGTGGTAGTCTTCGAGGACACCATTGCCCAGCTCTACTAGAGGTTCAACTCAATATTCATCATGGATTCCACTGCCTAGCTCTATTGGAGGGTCAAATCAGTAATATATGACGATCCTACATGATCAATTCCATCAATGAGCATTTCCTAATGAAGCATCATACCCAGAACATTCCACATCATAACCCAAAATCCACAAATGAGGAAACCATCATGTTCTATGTGGAAAAACACTTAGGATAGGATCCTCATAGCCCAAAATCCAAGTTCAAACAAAGGAAATATGGGACTTTAAATTTTCTCAAAAGATGCCAGTAAATGGTGTGTCAGAGACCCACATGATGTCTAGTTCTATAATAATGCATGTTCATTTTCTTTGTCAGCACACAACTTATTGTCCATTTAGTACTACATCATGTTTAACGGTACTACATGACATGTCACAGCCAAAAGCTTAACGAACAAATGGGGCTCATCATCGGTCTAATAGAAAAAAAAAATAATTCCACTGATATACCTATTCAAACTATCATGGATGGCCAAACAAAACACATCATTGAAATCCTCATGGAAAAAACTCGAGATAAGATATTCACTTACCCAAATCGGACACCAGGTCAGAAAATCATATTTTGCTACATTACCCTCAAAAGGAATTTTTTGGGATTCAGACACAAGTTCGAATTAAATACCTAATATTCATATAAAAACATATATCTAAATATTAGAGTTTTGATTCCACTAATGGTTTGTCATTCTGATACTGTATGAATAAGATACATTATATACAAGATACTGCAATGATAATAATTTTATTATTATTAGGTATTCTATTGACCCAAAGCACGATTCTTAGAAAGGCATCCAAAATTGGTCTTTAAATAACCATATTAATTCTAGGTTCACACTGCAACTGACAGTTCATCAATCTGAGGTCATGAGAAAAAGTTACGACCGTATTTCTGTATGAAACCCAAAATAAATAATAATAATATTTTATATTATTATTATTATATTTTGATTTGTTAAAACCTCATAACCATGAGCTCCCCCTTATCTCACACATGTATTTCACAACTCAAGTGGATTTTAATCACATTTAATAATAATAATATATATATTTCTATCATTATACTAAAACATAAATAAAAAAAGAAAATGGTGAGAATCCCTTTGCACTCTCATTCTAGGTTGTGCGCCATCACCCTCCCTTTAATACTTTCACCTTTTCTTTCTATTTCAATTATTATGATAATTATTATATTATCAATTATAAAAAAGGGGTGATAATTAACCCCCCCCCCCCCCACTTCCCACGCTCTCGAGAGTATAGCCTCTTTTCAAAAAAAAATATTTTCTTTTATTTCATTATTTTTATTAACAGTACTAATAATACAACTCTCATTAAATTAAACTCCTTTTAATTTTATTAGACAACTACACTTTTTATACCACCATTATTATTAATATATAATATAATAATAATAACAAATCCTCATTTAATTTTTATCAACTCATCAACAATATTATTATTATTATTAATATTATTATTATTATTAACACCCAGTTCGTTGACCACATCTAACCATATCATCTAAGATCTGAGCCTAGCCACCGCCACTTTTATGCTGAGTATCCCCTACCATGAGACCCCATGCATGGCCTCTACTCAGAACTGATCATGTCACACTACACGTCATCACCACATGCTAACCGGGAAAATAGGGATCATTGATCCGATCTCAAACCACCTCTGATCATAAACCCACACCCACATTACCAATATATTCCATTCACAAAACACCAACTCACTCTTTTATTAATCAATCCATAAACCATTGATTCGTGTGTCATTCATGAACTCACAAAGAATTCGGGGGTTCCATTGCACTTGAACCCACCCCAAAAATATCAAATCAGGACCCTGTAGTCAAACGATGAATAAGGAGATGAACTGTGGGGAAAATAACCAATAACAATGGAGAGAAACATGGCATAGATAAGAAATAAATTGAAAGAATAATTTATTTTGAAACACGGGATCAGGTGGAGGTTTATTTAAATGAATATCAAAGAAAACAAATTTTATCATGCTCAATATTTTAATCAAAATGATGTAACCAAAAAATAATGAGTCCTACCAAGATATGGATCGACCATTGTAGATGAATGCATCTATTAGTGATGAAGATGATCAATTGCCTCTGCCGCCTATCAATTCACCTCGATCTAATCACCGGTCATTATCTGGTCTCAATCCGCCAATGAAGAAGGGTTGGAATCTCCTCTCAATGATCTTAGGGTTATAAAGATAAAGCTAATGATTTTCAGGGTAGCTTATTTATATAGGAAAATGGGTTAGTTCAATTATTTGAAAATAAATAAATAAATTATTTATATTAATTAAACGCACCCGCTAACAGCTGTCTATTGAACATCTTGCACCAACCAACTATAGGTCACGCTTAGGGTAAGCTTCATATTTATAACTCAACAGTGGTCTCAGATTTCCCATTTGAGTCTTTTTTTGTGAGTTATTTGGGTTATGGTTATTTAATTAATTAATTTATCCAATTCAATCACCAACGGATGCTCCATCCGAACACCCCGCATTGACCAACCTCTAGTCCCTCCTAGGGTAAACCATATGCTACATATTCAACCATTGTCTCAGATTTCTAATCTGAGACACTATTTGTGAAATATTCCACTTTTTCAAGAAAACCATGTGTGCATAATATAAAATACATTTAATATTTTTCTAAAATTAATTCCATGATCACCGGGACTTGGAATCATGTGTCGTCTTAGCACCTATCTCCGAAAATATACCTACGAATATTACAAAATATTACATGGCTGAACCAGAGTCTCTACATTATTCCCTTGTTCAAATATTTTTGTCCCTAAAAAGAAAAAACTAAGGAAAAAGGTGGGGACACTGAGCCCACGTCTGGATCTCCCACTCCCAATATCTACCCTGATGGTTTCATGTGTTGTCAACAAAAAGGCACCCAAGGAAAAAACATTCACACTAATGGTATTTATCTACCTATTCTTAATGCTACTAGCTACATGAAAAAGGAAACTTTACTCTCACGGACAATCTTATCATAGTTGTTATAGAATAATGATTTTTGCACATACCTCCTCATTTGCGGCATGTGGAGAACACCAAGAACTCAGTCTAACTACAGAAGATGTTTACTACTCCATCACCTCACTTGATAAACACATATGAAAAAACTTTTTGTGAGCATTTGATTCCATGGTCACACCCTAGGTATCCCTCAAGTTCATGTGGCCTCAACCTCTACAGGATCCACTATCACTCACATGTCTAAGAAGAAATGTCCTAAGAAGTGAACCTTTTATTCTAGAATTGGATCCATGAGATATACCACATGATTAGAACACCTGGAGAATGTCTAACACTATCCTTATGTGTCTCGCATGTTCCACTCAAACATCGTGGATGTGAGGGTACCTTCAAAAAATAATACCATGAACAAACCTAATAAAGGTTAAGTATTTCGATCATATGTATTTAGAACTTTACTTGGGTGTTCAACATGCCAAAGGGTATTAACAAGAACCTAAGAAACCATGGAGGCTTTTGGAAGTCATGATCGATACATACACCTCTCGAACTAGAAACTGGTGATAACCTATATCAAGTTCAAACTCTAATATCCACTTTACCTCCATCCACTGGGTGAAGAGGTCATTGATTATTGGGGGTGGATACTCCTCCCAGATAGCCACCTAGCTCAAGTGACGCTAATCCACATTTGACCTCAATCTCTCCTCTACCCTATAGGTGACCAACAAATGGATTCCAAGGAAAAATGCACTGGGTCTTATGAATCCCTACTCTATATACTCCTCCAACTGCACCTCTATCTCTCACAAACACACAGGGTCATCCAATATTCTAGCACAGATATCAGGTCATCCCTAGTGGAATTCCAAATAGAGGTCTATCTCACGGTGGGGAGGTAAACCTAAAACATCTTCAAGAAAGACATCATCAACCCCCCCCCCCCCCCATCATTATAGGAATCTAATATCTCACAACATCCACTTCTCTAAGGGTAATACTAGCAAACTATTCAATTGACTATAACCACCTGCGAATGAGATCACCCAATTATATCTAGAGATTACTTCTCATCAATGAGGAAAACTTCATCCCAAAACCTAAAAGCACTTCCATACTAATTGCTAGTAATCATCTGATCATGGATGATCAATGACTAGTATATACTAAGGAAAACATCATAGGGTCTCACTATCACAAAAGAAATATTTGGTGTGTGGATCTCTCCCCTCACAGAGTAAATTCATCCCATCGATAAGAACGTGGTACTATCAATCCTCTATAAAGGTCCTCTAACACAAGGGTCGACTAAAAGGGTCACATCTGGTATCTCTGGGTCTCAAATAGGGGCTAATTATAGGGAAATGTGGATTTTGACTATGTTCTAACAACTACAGCTAAAGTAGTAGTGAATTAGGCCATACCCTAAACCTCACTTGAGCCTCCCAGCTAGAAGCTCCATCTATTGATAGCTCATCCTTCCCCTTGCATTAATACTCTCCTAAACCATAGTTTGCTCTGACACCCCATCACACCCACACATAATGAGCACACAATTCAAAGGTACTCATCCCCCACACCTTGAAATTAACAATTGTAGGCGGTTTTGACTCACCCTCATGATTTTGAATGGCATCAAAAGGATGTGTCCTAGGGGGAAGCATCCATATTCCTCATATGTCTGATTCCACACCAAAATATCTCAATCACAAGACTCAACTAATTCCCAATGTCAACTTGGAGAGGTATCACTGTAAGGATCACCATCTGATGAGATCTTATCCTAGTGGGATATTCAAACCACATGATTGGGGCTGACCTCAACCACCTAGTAAGGGAGTATGGATCAACACGATACCTAGGAAATATCTTTTTCCATAACATGTAATGTGCACTCAAAACAGGTGCATCATCTCCTAGAACCACTGGAACAAACTATTTATCTATGGAGAGAACTGGTTGCGAGTGAAACCATCTGATCAGTTGGGATTTTTACAAGTCTAAAAACATAGATCATCGACTCGATTTAACCCTCTTCTGGTAGGGAAATTAGATCGATGTAGAACATCAAAGGCCTCTAGAACTAGAACTCATGGGGTTTTCTATGCCTACACATATACTAAACCTACTATGCTGAAACCAATTGCTACTCACAAGAGGGGGTGCTACTACATACCCTCTTGGAGGAAATGATCTAAAAGGATGGAGCTTGAACTGAGGCTCCATCACTCATCAGATCATCATCATGATCTAAAATTCAATAACCAGGATGGTTGTCTTCATGTAGTCATATCAAAAGTGATCAAGATATAACATGGTCACATAAGAATATATATATATATATATATATAATGGGGAGATGACTTGAGAAGGACAGTCATGGACTCAATCCTATATGATGCATGTACCATTGATCCCTATAACCAATGTCTCAATATGCTGAGTTGACAAGTAGGTAGTCAAGGTCCTGGTGAATGGATACGTTGGCCTCCCACACCATCACTAGATTATTTGGCCTCATATCCACACTCAAGAAACATTGACATTGTTGCACTAATCCCAACCAAATCCTCATAAGGGAACTACTCCAAAAAACATCTAAATGAATGAACTGCTCTGATACTAATATTTCAAGACCCAACCGAATCTGGGGATCAATCCATAACTACCCCAAGCCTGAATCTATAGGCCAGGGGAGACAACTAGTTCCAAAGGAATATCTAACACAAGGAGGCCTTTTCCTAATTACATATATGTACGCACATGACTATCTTGATGAAAAAGTGTAGAGGGAGTAAAATTGAAAGAAACAAAACATTAAGGAACAACTATACATGTAAAAATCTAGATGGTATAAGAATACAGTAGTATAATCTAGAAATTAAAGGATAAAAATACATTCCCAACCGGAAAGATATCCCAACCTAAAAAAACTATAAAGTAAAACACTAAGAGAAACCAGCTCTTAATCTCCATTATGTGACCACCGTATGCAGTCCAAAGTACCAACTATCCCTGAACTTCTGTGTAGTCACCACCAACCTCTCCGCTGTCTGCATAAGACACAACACATGCAAGAAAATCCCATACAAGGGTGAGTATATACATACCCATTAGGATGCCCTAAAAGTTGAATGGGGAGAAGAAAGATATGAAATAAGAATAGAAATATAGTAGGTAGTAAATAGGATGTAGGTGTTAAGAATGTGTTGATTCAACAATTTCCTTGATTGCCTTTTGGTTTTGATGCTCACAAACACCCACATTTTTGTTACTAATGAATTTTCTTTTAAGTGTATTTCATTAAATTAATATTCATGGAAATATTTAATATGGAATTGTATTCAAGTCATTAAACCACAAGGAATATTCCTTAAAGTACTCATAATGTGTTTTAGAAAATTTTGGAAACATTTTTTATACCCTAATTATGTAAATGTAATGTAAATAAGTAACCCTATGTTTTTAATAGTATGTATGGATCATATACCCTATGTTCTGAAGAAACCCTATGTTTTTAAAAGGGGAAGTATGATTCATCAACCCTATGTTCGTAAGCAACCCAATATTTGAGGAAACAAACATATGGTGCATCAATCTAAATTTTATAATCTACCCTACATTATAAACCCAATTTTTGGAGTTTTATCATTATATAATGGAACCCTACATTTGACTATTCAATGATGGAGTTTTAAATCTACGATATTATCCATGATTTATGAAGCACTCTTTATAGTTATTAATATCTATTCAATTCTCATTTAAGACTAATTCAAAGTCTCTTATTTAATAGAGTAAATCATTACTATTCTTATTGGAAGTTACAAACTCTCTTGAATGTTTTTGAATTCAAATATTCATGATTTATTGTGCGATATTTTTCGAGTTTCTTTGATGTGATGTTTGACCTGCACTATAAATATCATGACACTCTTCATCGAAGAAAATAGGTGAAAATAAAAAAAAATGTGATATATAGAAAAAACTGTGTTTCATTGTATTCAAAGATACACTTTTGAGACATACATGTTTTGATCTATCTTCTTACTTTTTTTGTTTCTGTTGTTGTCACTACTACTACAATTTTTCATTATATCTTCTTCTGTAAGAATGAGAAATTATTTTGTAAGATATAAAATTTGGAGACATGCATGTGTTAACATCTTTATAATGTTTTCTATATCACTATTTAAAGAAATCCTACATGATATTGAAAATCTATTTGTTTTTGTGCATTATTGAAGATCTAAATACATCTATGAGTTGTTACTGAAATTATGACGTTTAATCTATATTCTCAAAAAAATAAATCTCTATTGACTTGGTGGAGTTTTGGATACTCAAAATCAGTCATGGTTAAGTGTCAGATTCTTATACTAAGTTGTGGTTTTATGTTTCCCTATAAAAGAACCATAAGGATTTATAAATCCTTATTGTAAAGGTGTCAATTTCCTACCCTTAGGTTTCGATTAAAGGTCTTAGGATTAGAGTACCTAGTAAAAATTACCAACCTCATGGAGTTGATCATTGGTGGAGTGGACTAAGGGGTCTTTGTGCCCTGAACCTCTATACATCACTGTGTTCATTTAATTTATTTATTTTCACTACTCGATAATATCTGAGAGAAAAGAAAAGCTTCGCTACTAATAAAAATAAGTGTTATGATTTTTTTACAGTTTTTAAATACCCAATTCACCACCATCTTATGTATTTATCTTCTTCATTACCTTCCTAACCCAAAAATTAGAATCAAAGGAAAGGATATAATAGTATATTTTCTTCTTGAATTTTTTTTATATCAACTATTAACATAAAAGGAAGTTCTCTTTTGTTATAATTCTATTTTGGGAATATTCTATTTGATCTATTCATCATCAATAAAGTGGTATTTAAAAGTTCTTCTATTTACTATTTCTAACAAGCCTGACGTAAAGGATCAGACGAAGATATCTATAAATGATTGACTCTAGATAAGGTGTGTCTATGATCTATGCTTCATATTTTAATGGTGATAATTATGGATTTTGGAAAGCCAGTATGATCATATATTTGAAAAATCTTGGAATAACGTTTTATTTTAATGTTGTTAAACCTTATTAAATCCCCAAGTAATATTTATAAAGTTTGAGTAATGATTACTAAATGGAATATGATCTAAATTCAAATGATATGAATATTATTGTGTGTAGTTTAGGGACTAATGAATTCAGTCAAGTATCTCAATGTTCTACTTTATATGAGATGTTTCAGGATATCATTGTTGCCTATGAATGAAATGATGACATCATAAAATTAAGGTACACTAATTTGAAATTAATTTTTGATGCTTTTAGAATGTGTGAGGATGAAACCATCACACAAATGAATGGAAGGTTGAGAGAAATACTCAATGATGCTTCTAATTTGGGAAATCCAATTTCACAATCAGAACAAGAGTTAAAGGTACTTAGATTACTACCATCAAAGTAGAATGGAATATCTGTACCTATACATCAATATACACCTATGAAAAAATTATCTATGAAGGAGTTGATTGGAACTCTAATAATGTATGAAGCTGAGATACAGGTTGAAGCTGAAAATCATTTGAAACATAAAGAATATTCTCTCAAAATGACTATGAATGAATCACCTGATTCAAATCATCAAGACTTGGATGAAGATCTATCAAATCTTGAAAATATGTTTGAAAAGATATACAGAAAGAATAATAAAGGGACTGATGAAAATAGATGTTTTGAATATAAGTAAAAAGATCATACAAAGTAAAATTGTCCCTTACTAAAAGCAAAAAAGGAAAGATAACTAAAAAAGAAAAGGAATGAGAATTATGAATGCTACCTAGATTAATACTTATGAATCATATAATGGATCTTCTATATACTCTGATTCTGATCATAAAAATCAAATGGTATGTCTAATGGAGCATATAGATCATGAGGTACAATCTTCTTACACTCAAAACTCTAGTTGTGAGAAATTATCTTATGATGAATTGAAAAAATATTGTTTTATGTTACATGAAAAGTATGAATCGATAACTAAAGATCATAGAAGGATTAATAAATCTTATGATACTTTTCTTTTAGATAAATAATTTTTTCAAACAGATTATATATTTAAAATATGTTTTTTTCAAATCAAGTGATCTATAATATATTAAAATTAAAGAAATATTGCTCGAAATTGATGATTTCAAACAACCCTCTATTATGTTGATAAAAGGATAAAAATATATAAATAAATTCCTTTAGAAAAATAAAATACCAAAAGAAAATTTTGGAATATGAAGCAATGGCAAAAAACCAAAACATTATAAGAATTATTTTGTTCCTAGTTTAAATAGTAAAAACAAGTATACTATTAAATGTTTTTATTTTGGTATTAATTGTAATTATGAAAATGATTGTTATTTTAGAAAAACCAAAAAATGATGTCAAAAGTGTTTATTGTTCAAAATATTTTCTTAAACTGAATAAAATAATTCTTACTCAAAATTAACAATTTTGGTTTCCAAAAAAATAATTGCTAACACTACTAGACTCAAAAGCATATGGGTAACAAAAAATCACTTGTATTTGATATTTTTTAGGATTATACCACTAAAATTTATTTTTAAATCTTCAAGTGGTTGATCGATGGATATATGTTAAAAATCTATAAAATGATTGAACAACTATGATGTAGTTCGTTATCAAAGAATACTCAATTTTAAAGTCACTAATCCAGGAATTATTTTTATTTTAAATACTTTTATACTTATGTGACATTAACTATTTTTATATATCTATTAAAAATTTTATAAAATATATTTTATCTCTTAGATTATTTGTTATAAAATATTTTCATTTTGAAAATCATTAAATTTCATGTTCAAAAGTTCTTTCATTTGTTTACAAAAACTGAAACACTCTTATTACATAATATGTAATGATTGTTCAATATTTTTTGACTAATGAAAGTGAATCTTCATATGTATAATGTCGTAACCAAAAATTTTATATTATTCTTAAAAATTTTAAATTATGAATTATTTTTCTTTGAATTGTCTTGTTCAAAAGTTTCTGGAAAACCAGTTATAGCAAGATGAAGTGATCAAGCTCTTCAAGTTCATAATAAAATAATTCTTACAAAATAATTAAAGGTAATACTTCTAGTTTATCTATTTTATTTTTTGAAGGTTAACTGGAAAATACTTATGAAATAAATAAGGAATTTCAAAGTCATGAAGAACAAGAAGTATCATCTTCTCAATTATCTTATAAAAATATTCTATTCAAAGTCATCACTTTGAATAAAGAAAAGGCAATGCTATAAGTTGAGTTGGATATGATTAAAAAGTCAAATGATGATCTATAAAAAGATTCAATATAAAAAATATTTTTTTATTCATTAACAAATGAGTATCATAATATGTAAAATAGTACAATCTTAAAAACATATTTTGAATCTTTTAAAACAAAAAAGTTAAGTCAAATAGAGTTTTTCAAAAAAGAATCCACTGTAAATATTGAAGTCATTTCTAGTTGAACAGTGTGTGTCTTCTTCATATCAAAGAACGAAAGGGGTTAAAAACATATTAGAAGAACTGTTAGGAGTTTTAGTTTCTCTAAGAAAAAACCTTGAAGTTTTTAATGTTTGGATGAACCATCCACTTCCTTAACCTTATTTTATGTTTATTTAATATCAATCTACTATTTTAAAATTGTATTGTTTAGTAAAATTATGTGTTATTAGTTAGTTAATAATTTTTTTTAATTCATCTTACATGATCATGTATTTAATATTTAAATTATCTTAAATATTATAAATAGTTTTATTTTATTCAATAATTTTTTAATTATCATAAAAAATTAGTCAAAGTTTTACAATTCATTGAATATCCTACATGCTAAGATTCAGGGGGTGTGTTCAGTAAATAATCAATTTTTTATGATCCTTAATTTATTATCTATGTTTTTATCCTGATTTTTTGGGGATCACATTTTCAATACTCTTTAATATTATCTATTTGATTTCACAAAAAAAATGAGAGAAGTATTATGAATTTTTATTTTTGAATTTTAGATGGAGAAGTTTATATTAATGTTTATTTTTCTATAATTTATGATCATTTGGGGAGAAGTTTTTATTTTTTTTAAAATTTATAGTTTAGTTAGAAAAGTAATTTTTGAAGTAATTTTTTAAGTGATTAGTATATTATGGGGAAGAAGTTTTTATTCTTACTAAAAACATCTCTTCAAAAGAAAAATCATATAATGGGATTATAGGGGAGAAATTTTCCTTTATAAATATTTTATTATATCACATAAGGGAATGAAGTTCATTTTTAAATCTTATTTCAAAAATGGTTTTTAACATGGGTTTTGTGACCATTAAATATAAGTAGATTGTTGAGCATTTGTTGATTCAACAATTTTGTTAATTTATTTTGATTTTGATTCTCACAAACACCAACATTTGGGTTTCTAATAAATTTACTTTTAAGTGTATTTTATGAAATTAATATTCATGGAAATATTTATTCTAGAATTATATTCAAGTCATTCACAAGTGATAAATATTTTTTGAAGTATTCAAGATTTTTTTTAGAGTATTCTAGAAACATTGTCCATAACCTATGTATGTAAATGTAACATAAGGAAGGAACCCTATGTTTATAACAGAACATATTGATCATATACCCTACATTCAGAATAAACCTTACCTTTTTTAAATGAAAGTACAGTTCAACAACCCTACGTTTTATGAAACAAATGTATGGAACATCCACCCTACTTTTATGATCAACCCTATATTGTCAACCTTACGTTTGGAATTTTTTTGTTACATAAAGGAACCATACATTTGACTATTAAAAAATATATTTTTAAATCCTTGATATTATTTTTGATTTATGAAATAGTCTTAAAAACCATTAAGACCTATTCAAAGCTCATTTACGACAGATTCAATGGATAATATTTAACAGAGTAAATCATTACTATTCTTATAGGAAGTTACAAACTCTCTTGAATGTTTTTCAATTAAAATATTCACGATTGATTATGTGATATTTATTGATTTGTTTTGACTGGGTGTTCGACCTATAGTATAAATATCAATATTCTATTCATTGAAATAAATACTTAAAAATACAGAAAAGGTGATATGAAAACAAAACTATGTGTTGTTTCTTTCAGAGCTACACTTTGGATTCATGCATGTTTTGATATATCATCTTACTATTGTTGTTGAAATTTTTGTCACTAATACATCACTTTATCATTATATATTCTTCTATAATAATGAAAAGTTATTTTTTAAGAGATACACTTTGGAGACATTCATGTTTTAACATCTGTCCGGTTTTTTCTCTATCATTGTTTAAAGGAATCATATGCGACATTGAAGATATATTTTTTGTTGTGCATTATTAAATATCTAAATACATCTGTTATTTGTTACTAAAACTATGAAGTTTTATTTATATTCTCAACACAATCAATATCTATTGATTTGGTAGAGTTTATACTGCTCAGACTCAGTCGTGGTTAAGTGTCAGCTTATTTCACTAAGTTGTGGTTTTATGGTTCCCTATAAAAGAACCAGAAGGATTTATAATGTTTTATTGTAAATATATCAACTGTCTGAACTCAGTTATGGATTAAAGGTCTTAGGATAATATGACTTAGTGAAAATCACCATGATCTTGGAGTTGAGTTATAGTGGAGTAGACTAAGGGATCTTTGTTACCTGAACCATTGTACGTTGTTGTATTCATTTCCTTTATTTATTTCCACTGATCACTCATCTTTGAGAGAAAAGGAAAGGTTCACTACTAATAAAAGGAGGTGTTCTAAATTATTTAAAGTTTTTAAAATACACAATTCACCCCCCCCCCCCCTCTTGTGCCTTTATCTTCATCATTACCATCCTAACCCAATCGTAGGATATAGTGAAAGAGAACAGCTCAACCCAAACCAAGAGAGTGAGTAACCTCATCCAAACACATGGAGATCAACATAGAGAGTAGATGAAATACATGTTGAGTCTTTTCTACCAATAGAAGGAGAGTAGACTCATCCAACCGTGAGAAGCTAAACACAGAAATCAATTGACATACCTCACATGTCTTCACAACCCATGGCATGAGAGTAGCCAAAACCAAAGCTATGGATATATATGAATATATATATATATATATGATCAGTCAAAAGAAACCTAATCAAGATAGAAATTGGATCTCCATCTCAAAACTCATCCTAGGAAAAAGACTATCCAATAGTTCCAAAATTCCATCATTGATGTCCAGCATCTCACGCATCTACCTAGAAGTAATCATCCAATTCAAACCATTCCTCATCATGGTGCTGCATAGTCGAGGGGAACAAACTCAAAGTAGAGGGTATGAGCCCTAGTATATCAAGTTAGTTTCACTCTAATAGTATCCATAGAGGACCCATTTCCCAGCTCCACTAGAGGGTACCACTCGGTAATTATTCTAAACTCCACTGCCTAGCTCTACTAGAGGGTCAACATGGTATTCAACTAGGACTCCATTGTCCATCTCTACAAGAGGTTCAAATTGATAGTCATCAAAGACACCACTTTCGTTCTCTACTAGTGGTTCAACTTGGTAGTTGTTGAGGATACCACTACCCAGCTCTACTAGGGAGTCAACTCGATGGTTATCTAGGATGCCACTTCCCAACTCTACTAAAGGGTCAACTTGGTAATCTCTAGTGATCTTTCATGATCGCTATCATCAATGAGAATCTCCTAACCAAGTATCATTCCAATAACATTCCATAACATAACATGAAATCCACAACTAGGGTAAGAAACACATTATACATAGAAAATCACTCAGGATAAGCTACTCACGGTCCAAAATCCAAGTTTGAACGAAGGAGATACGAAACATTGAAGTTTCCTCAAAAGAATCCAATGGGTACACAACATGTCGGGGACCCAAACGACATGTGGTCCTACTCAGATACCTACCTGTTTCCTTCTCATCACACGGATTTCTAGCCATGTAGTACTACATGATGTGTCTTAGCCAAAATCTTAATGAATTCAAGAGGTTCATCATCAGTCCAAGGGAAAAAATTTATTTCCACTAATATACCTATGAAAACTGCCTCAAATTTCCAAACGGATCACACCATTGTGATCCTCATAGAAAAATGATTAGGATATCATATTCACTTTCCCAAATTGGATACCTGATGAGAAAGTTTCATTTCACTACATTACGCTCAAACAAAATTTCATGGGCTCAAGCCACAAGTATTAATTAAATACCTGATATTGGCCTCAAATCCTCTGACTCAATTTCAGGGTCACAATGCCACTAACAGTTCATCATTCTGACACCATATGAAGAAGATACGTTATACACATGATTACATAAGGATAATAATTTTATTATTATTAAGAATTTCATTTACTCAAAGCACAAGTCTGAAAAAGGTATTCAACATCATTTTTAAAATGACTATCTCAATTCCACAGTCACGCTTCCACTAACGATTCATAAATCTAATTTTGTACAATGAATTTATGGCCATATTTAGTTTTTATGCCCAAAATAAATAATAATAATATTTTATAGTATTATTATTATTATCCCATTCAAACCACATAACCATTATCTCCCCTCTTATCCCAGACATTAACTTCACAAATCAACTGGATTTTCCTCCCATTTAATAATAATTTTATCTATATTATTATCATTATACTAAAACATAAATAAAAAATGAAATGGTGATAATGTCTTTGCACTCTCACATTTGGTGGTGTTCTATCACCCTCCCTTTAAGATTTCAAAATTTTATTTCTATTTCAATTATTATGATAATTATTATACTATCAATTTTGAAGAAGGGGTGATAATTACCAATAATTCCCATGCCGCTGAGAATATAGAGTCTTCCACCAAGCTAGAGTGACTCTTATCAAACAAACCATTCTCTTTTATTTCGTAGTTATTATTAATAGTATTAATAATATAACTTTAATTAAATTAAACTAATTTTATTTTATTATCCAACCACATTTTTTATGCCATCTTTATTATTATTATCTAATATAATAGTGATAAAAAACATAAATTAATTTTTATCAAATCCTCACCATTATTATTATTATTATTATTATTAATTATTAACACCCACTACGTTGTCAAGTTTGACCACCTCATCAGTGATCTGATACTGGCCACTGTTATGTTCAAACTGAGCATCCCCCACCAAGATACTCCATGCATGACCTTGGCTGGGAATCAATCCTATCATATTGCACATCATCACCACATGAATACTGGGAAAATGGGGATCATCAATCCGATCTAAAACAACCTCCAATTATAAACCTACATCCACAGTACTGATCTGTTTCATTCACAAAACATCAACTCACTTGTTTATCAATTCATCCATAAACCATTGATCTGTGTGTCATTCATTCCCTTTTAATGAATTGGGGGGTTCAATTACACTTGAATCATCCATGGAAATGTTGAATCGTGACTTTGTGGTCCAAGGATGAATAATATGATGAAAAGTGGGGGGAAAGGCATCAATAAAAAAGGTGATAAAAATCATTGACTAAGCTTTTGGGCCAATGATTTCATAACAGTGAAACCAAGATAAAAAACATGGGATATACAATAAATAAATTTAAATAATAATTTATTTCAAATCATTAGCTCATGAAAAATTTAATTTAAACACATATCGAAAAAAATTGATCATGGTAAATATTTTAATCATAAGGTAAAAAACCAAAAATGATGAGTCCTACCGCAATTTTGGACTGATCATTGGTTATAAACACATCTACTTGTGATGGAGATGATTCATTGCATCTGTTGCGTGTTGATTCACCTCGATCCAATCACCAGTCATCGTCTGGTCTCAATCCTCCAACGAATAAAGGGTGAAAGATCTTCTCAACAATCTTAGGGTTATGAATCTAACCTTGTAAATTTTCCATGATAGTTTATTTATAGATTAAAATATTTTAGGTTATTTAATTCAAAATAAATAAATAAATTATTTATTTTAATTAAACGCACCCACCATCAATTACCTTTACCATACATCCCACTCAAAAAAACTTTAGGTCGCTCTTAGGATAAACTCTACATTTCTAACTCAATTGTGGTCTCATATTTCCCATCCTAGTCTTTATTTTTGAGTAATTTGGGTCAGAGTTATTAAATAAATTAATTTAATTAATTACTTTATCCAATGCACCTACCAATAGTTGCTTCATTCGAAACATCCCATGTTGACCAACTTTTGGTCGCGCCTTGGGTAAACCTCATGCTATAAATTCAACTATGGTATCAGATTTCTGGTCTAAGACTTTTTTTGTGAGATATTACACATCTTTAGGAAAACCATGGTCATATAATATAAAATATTTTTAATATTTATATAAAATTAAATTTGGGTTCACCGAGCCTTGGAATCATACGTTGTCTCAGCACCTAACTCCAAAAATATTCCTAAGAATATTCAAACCTATTACATGGATAAACCAAAGTCTCTAAATTATTCCCTTTTTCAAATATTTTTGTCCCCAAAAAGAAATTACTAAGGAAAAATAGGAGGTCACTGAGCCCACATCGAACTACCCCACTCCCATGATCTCCCCCAATCGTTTCCTATAACTTCAACAAACACGCACCCAAGGAAAATACTTGACCACGAAGGGTCTTTCTCTGCCTATTCTCAACACCACCAGCTAAACTCTACTCTCATGGCCTAGCTTACCATGGTCCGTATCACACAATGAGTTTTGAACATGCCTTATTAGCTACAACATGTGGATAACAACAGGCACTTGGTCTAAATACCAAGAAGGTTGACTACACTATCACCTTTCTTGAAAAAAATGGACAAAAAACCTTGTTTTCCGCATCTAATTCCATGAACATGACCTAGGTACCCCTCAAAATCATGCTTCCTCAACCTCTGGAGGATCCAATATCACTCACATGTTTGAGAATACAAGTCCTGAGAAGTGAACCTTCGATTCTAGAACTAGATTCATGAGAGATACCACATAAATTGAACTCCTGGAGCATATCTAACACTATCCTCATGTGTCTCGTATGATCTACTATAACACCAAAGTCATGATGGTACCTTCGAAAAATACTACAACAAACTGACCCAAGAATGGTTAAAGATCCAACTCATATATATTACAAATTCTACTGGGGTGTTCAACACGTCAAAGAGTATCACCAAGAACTTAAACAATCATAGTGGCTCTAGGAATCCATGCTTAGTACATCCACATCTTGAACCAATATTTGGTAATAACCCATCATGAGGTCAGACACTGAGATCCACTTTTCCTTCATCCCGTGGGTAATGAGGTCATCAATTCTTAGGGGTGGATAATTTTCCCAGATAGTCACCAGGCTCAGGTGATTCCAATCCACACCTAAAATCATGATCTCCTACACCCCTTAGGTGACCAACATGGGGCTAACCAGGAAAATCACATTGGGTCTTACGAACCCCCTGCTTTGCAGACTGCTCAAACCATACCTCTATTTCTCACAAACACATAGGGTCATCCGATATACTAGCACATATATAGGGTCATACCTAGTAAAATTCCAAACAGAGGTCCATCTCATGGTGGGGTGTTAAATTTGGAACATCCTTAGAAAAGATGTCATCAACCCCCACCATCATTGCAAGAATCTGAGAGCTCACAACATCTACTACTCTAAGGGTAATACTATCCAACTATTAAATTGACTGTAATTTATAGGGAATGAGCTCATCCTACTACATCTGGGTATTACTCCTTATCAGAGAGGAAAACGTCATTCCACAACCTAGAAGCACTACCATACTCATTGGAATCAATCATCGAAGCATGGAAAGTTGACGAAAAATCTATAATAAGGAAAAAATCATAGGGTCTCACCATCACTATAGAAATATTTTTTGTGAGGATCTCTCCCCTCACAGAGTAAATTAATCCCATTGGTAAGAATGTGTGATCGTAGATCCTCTCTACAGGGCCTCCAACATAAGGGTCGAGTAAAAGGGCCTCATCTGGTATCATTGAGTATTGAATAGGGGCTAACCAGAAGGAAATGTGGCTTTAGAATCTATGATAACAACTAAAGCTGAAACAGTAGTGACATTGTTCATATCTTGAACTGAAATTGAGCCTCCTGACTAGAAGCTCCATCTGTTGATAATTCATCATTCCCCCTGCATGCCTTCTCTCTTAAACTGGGGTCTTCTTCGACACCCCCATCACATCCATACATTCTGAGCACACAATTAAAAGGGACTCATCTACTACACCTTGAAACTATCTGTTGTAGGTGACACTGACTCACCCCCATGGTTTTTAATCACATCACAATATGAGTCTTAGTGGGGGTAGAGTCTCTCTTTCTCATCTGTCTAATGCCACACCAAAACATCTCCATCATAGGACTCCACTGGCACTCAGCATCATCCTAGAGAGGTCTCACCATAAATATCACCATTATAAGGGTTTCTATCCAAGAGGGATATCCAAACCATATGATCGGTCCTAACCTCAACCACATGATAAGGGAGTCTAGATAAACACAATACATGATCGATCTCTATTTTTGGAACCTACAATGCACACTCAACATGGGTGCACCATCTGTTGCTACCACCAAAACCAACTACTTCTCAATGAAAAGAACTGGTTGAGAGTGAAACCAACCACTCAGTCACGATCTACAAAAGTCTAAAAAATCAAATCACCGACTCAAGCCTACCCTATGCTTCCAAGGAAACTGGCTCAATGTGGAACCTCAGTGGCCTATAGGGTTGTAACTCACAAGGTGTGCTAATCCTGCGCAGATCCTTAGCCTGATATGTTGGAACCAACTACTACTTGATATTCAGGGGTGTTTCTACCAGCCCTCTTAGAGGAAAATATAGCAAGGTATGGGATCTGAACTGAGGCCTCATCACTCATTGGATTTTTGTCATGATCCAAAAGTCAATAACCTGGATAACTATCTTTGAGGAGTTATCACAAAAGTGATTAAGATGTACCATAGTCAAATTAGAATATATATATATATATATATAATAATGGGAATCTGGATCAAGAAGGATATTCAAAGACTCAATCATATATGATGCATGTACCATTGATCCCTATAACCATTGTCTTGATATAATTATTTGACAAAAAGGTAGTCAAGTTCCTAATGAATGGATATGTCATCCACCCACACTATCACTAGATTCCCTAGCCTGAGAGCTGCACTCAAGACACTTTGAAATGTTTTCACTAATCCCAACCAAATACTCATAAAGAGACTACTCCAAAAAACATCCCAAGGAATGAACATATCTTATACCAATCTATCATGACCCGGCCTAAGAGGGGCTCAAAATGCAACTAACCTAAGCCCACCTCTATAGGAAAAGGGTGAGGACCAGTGTCGAAGGAATATCTAACACATGGAGTCCTTTTCCTAAGTACCTATACGCAAACACACATAACCATCATGATGAAAAAGTGTATAGGGAGTAAAATTGAAACAAAAAAACACTACAGAACAAACATGCATGTAAATCATCTAGAAAATATAATAGTATAATAGTGTAAACTGAAACTTAATGGGTAAAAATACATTCCCAACCATAAATATGTCCCAACACAATAAAACTAGAAAGTAAAAAACTGAGAGATACCATCTCTTGATCTTCAAGTTGCGACCATTGTATGCAATCCAAAGTATCAAGTATTCTTAAACTCATCTGTAGTCACTATCGACTTGTCTGTCATCTTCATAAGACACAATAAGAGAAGGAAAATCCCATGTAGGGGTGAGTATATACATACCCATTAAGATGCCCTAAAATCTAAGGGAAGTAAAAGATACAATAGGAATTAAAAGACAGTAAGTAGTAAATAGGATATGGGATACAGTGAAAGACAATAGCTCAACCCAAACCAAGATAGAGAGTTAACTTGTCCAAACATAAGGGTATCAACATGGTTAGTAGATGAAATACATATCAATTATTTTCTACCTATAGTTGTAGAGTAGACTCATCCATCCATGAGAATCTAAACATGAAAAGTACATGACATATCACATGTATCTTCCCAACCCATGGTAGAAGAGTATCCAAAACCAATGGTATAGATATTGATGAATATATATGTGTGTGTGTGTATTTATATATATATGCACCATAAAAAGAAACCCAATCAAGAGAGAAAGGGGTTATTCATCTCACAGCTCATCCCAGGAAGAAGAGTAACCAATAGTTCCAAAAGTCCATCAATGATGGAAAATATATCACACATCTTCCCAAAAGTAACCTACCAAGTCAAACTATGCCTCATCACTATGTCGCACAGTTGTGGGGCACAAACTCAAAGTAGAGTACCCACACCCTACTATGTCATGGGGGGTTACTCAAATAGTATCTGTAGAGGACCCGCTTCTTAGCTCTACTAGAGAGTACCACTTGCTATTCATTGAGGATTCCACTACCTAAATCTATTGGAGGGTCAACTTGGTAGACATCAAGGACTCCAGCTTATAGCTCTACTAGAGGTTCAACTAGGTATTCATCAAGGGAACCACGACCCTACTCTACCAGAGGTTCAAATCGATAGTCTTCGAGGATTCCACTACCCAGCTCTACTGGAGGGTCAACTCAGTAGTCGTTGAGGACACCACCTCCCAAATCTATTAGAGCATCAAATTGATAATCTCTAGTGATCCTACATGATCACTGTAGCCAAAGAGCATCTCCTAACCAACATTAATTCCCTAAAAATTCCATATCATAACTCAAAAGTCACAACTGGGGGAACCATCATGTTATATGCGGAAAATAACTCAAGATATACTGTTCGCGGCATAAAATATGAGTTCAAATGAAGAAGATATGGAACTTTTAAATTTCCCAAAATGAGGACAACGGGTACACGGTGTGTTAAGGACCCGCATGGAATGGGTTCCTTCTTTGCTGCTTGGTCATTTCTATGTCACCACAAAACTTTATGGCCATGTAGTACTAAACTACGTATAGGGGTACTACATGTCATGTCTTGGAAAAAAGTCTGATGAATGCACAAGGCCCATCATTGGTCTGAGGAAAAAATGAAATTCCATTTATATACCTATTAAAACTACCATATATGTCCAAATGGATCATTTAATAGTGGTCCACATGGAAAACGCTCAGGATAGGCTATTCACTTCCCTAAATCGAAAACCATGTGAGAAAGTTTCATTTCACCACATTACTCTCAAACTATGTTTCATGGGCCTGATCCATAAGTCTAAATTAAAAACTCAATATTGTTCTCAAAACATCTGACTCAATTTTAGGGTTGTGATTCCACTGACGGTTCATCATTCTGACACCGTATGAAGAAGATATTTTATATACAAGATTATATAATGATAATAATATTATTATTATTGATTGTTTTGATGGCCCAAAGTATGAGTCCAGAAAATGTATCAAACATTAGTCTTAAAAAGACCGTCTCAATTCCAAGGTTATGCTTCCATTGACGGTTCATCAATCTAAGGTCGTATGAAGAAGTTACGACCAGATTTAGGTTTGACACCCAAAATAAATAATAATAATATTTTATATTATTATTAATATATATATATTTTTTAAAACCTCATAAGAATGAGCTCCCCCCTTATCTCATGCATGGACTTTATGGATAATGTGGCCTTTCCTCCCATTTAATAATAATAATATCTATATTATTATCATTATAATAAAACATAAAAAAATGTAAATGGTGAGAATTGCTTTGCACTCTCACACTGGGTGGTGCACCATCACCCTCCCTCTAAGATTTTCACCTTTTATTTTTTATATCAATTATTATAATGATTATTATATTATAAATTGTGAGAAAGGGTTGAGAACTACCCCCCACTTCCCACACCTCCAAGCATATGGAGTCTTCCACCATGTTGGTGCACCTATTATCAAACAAATAATTCTAATTTATTTCATTATTATTATTAAAATTATTAATAATACAAATACCATTAAATTAAAACCATTTAATTTTATTATCCAACCAAAATTTTTATTCCATAATAATTATTATTATTTAATATAATAATAATAATAAATCCACATTTAATTTTTATCAAATCATCACCATTATTATTTTTAATAATTATTATTATTAACGCCCATCACATTGACCACATCTGATAACCTCATTGAAGAGATGAACCCGACCATTGTCATGTTCACCCCAAGTAGCCATCACCATGAGACCCCACATACGGCCTCCACTCAGAACCGGTCCTATAACACCACACATCATCACCACAGGCTAGTTGGGAAAATGGGGATCACCAATTCGATCTTGAACAACCTATGATCATAAAACCACATCCAAGGTATGAATATATTCCATTCACAAAACATAAACCCACTCATTTATCAATCCATCCATAAACCATCGATCTGCATGTCGTTCATGCCCCCGCAATGAATATGGGTGTTCCATCGCACTTGAACCCACCCCAGCAATGTCGAATCGTGACCTCGTAGTCCAATAATGAATATTGTGATAAATGGTTAGGGGTAAAGCACAAATAAAAAAGGGTATAAATCATTGACCAAGAATTATTGGCCAATGATTTCATTGTGAAGAAACTTGGGTGAGAAACATGGAATTGATAAGAAATAAATTGAAAAAATAATTTATTTCAAAACAGGGGATCATGTGAAGGTTTATTTAAATGTAGATAAAAGAAACGAAATTTAATAATGTTAAATATTTCAATTGTAAGTGTGGAAACCATAAATAATGAGTCCTACCTTGATTTTGGATCGATCCTTGGTGATGAACACATCCTCTAGTGATGAAGATGATCTATTGCATTCGCCACCAGTCGATTGACCTCAATATGATCATTGGTAATCATCTGGTCTCAATCCGCCAATGAAGAGGAGGTGGAAGATCCTTTTAATGATCTCAGGGTTATGTGGATAACCTTGGAAATTTTTCATGATAGCTTATTTATAGAGGAAAATGGTTTTGGTCATTTAACTCAAAATAAATAAATAAATAAATAAATTATTTTAATTAAATGCACTCACCAATAGATTCCTTTACTAGGAATCCCATGCCGACCAACTTTAGTTCATGCTTTGGGTAAACTCTATGTTTCGAACTCCATGGTGTTCTCATGTTTCTTATCTGATTCTTCATTTGTGATTTTTTGGGTTAAGGTTATTAAATTAATTAATTAATTAATCCAATGCACCCGCCAACAGCTGATCTATCTGAACATATCATGTTGACCAGCCTTCAATCGTGCCTAGGGTCAACCCCATGCTACGGATTCAAACATGGTCTCAGATTTTCGATCTGAGAATCTGTTTGTGATATATTATTCTTTTTTAGGAAAATTGTGCATGAATAATATACACTTTATTTAATATTTTTATAAAATTAATTTCGGGCTCACTAAGCCTCGAAATCACGCATCATCTTGGCACCTAATTTCAAAAACATTCCTAGGAATATTCCAAACTCTTTCATAGATTAACTAGAGTCTATATTATAATGGTGGTGCCTCATCTTAGCCTTCCTCATATACACATAGTCCTCACTTATTAACAATAAATACAGTATTGTATAAGGGAACTTTATTCTCCCCCTTTGTATTTATTGTAAATATAATTAATTATACATACTAACATTCTTGTTTTAACTCTTTTTATTCTCCCCCATATTGAAAAAAATGTAAAGGTCATGTAGGGGTTATACCTCACTTGTTTTCTCCTTATTATTCTTAAGAACATGGTTTTCCATAACAATTTATTCTCCCTATTTAAATCTGAATTATATTATATATCACTTGTAATAGAAGGATGAAACCATAAAAAATCATCCAAGAGCCTTTATTTGGTCCACTCTAAGCCTACATTGGAAAACCTGATGTAGAAAATAATGGAGACTTTACCAAGACATAAATAGTGTCTATTATCATTTCAGCATGTGATACCACTTCAAAATACCTTAGTGTAGGACTTGTATAATATATTTATCAAGAATTACATATCCTACACTCAAATAAATAAATTCAATAGAAACGATAAAGTGAAAGAAATATTACCCCCACTAACTTCTCATGACAAACACATCTACGAACACTCCCCCTTTGTAAATACATTTTTTGTAATCAAAATAAGGATTTGAAGTGTAATTGGAATACCTTAACATTCAATTTTTTTAGTGTATCCAGATTTCAAAATTCAATACAAATTGATATTTTTATAGCTTCCCATTATTTTTTCCTACCCCTTAGGGATACACTCACCTATTATCCATCACGGTGGGCAGTATACTTCATGAGGAGAGATTTAACTTTTTGTTTAGCAGTGAAAGATGTTGTTCCTAAGATGGAATGGAAATAGAAAAAAGGTGGGGGGTTTTCCTTTAAAATTATCAGAGTAATAAATTTGAAAAGTGAAATTTTGAGGATAAAGTATTTAACAATTAAAGGACATAAAATGATAAAACTAATGTGTGAGAAGTGTATATATAAATTAAAGAGATAACACAAAGAACTTTTATAATAGTTTGGATCACTAAGATCCTATATCTACTCTTCACTAACTCTCAAAATAATTGAGAGTAGTGGAAGGAATTAAAATATAGAGATCCATTTACACTTATTAATACACAACCTATCACACCACCTTTTACAAGTATAAGAAGGACCCAGTATTTTACACAAGACAAAATAGACCTACAAAAATGATTTTCTTAGAGTCTAATAACAATTATCAAATGAAGTGGAAGTGATTGAAACCCTTTTTTAGGATCCTCCATGCAATAAATATGAAACTATATATAATATAATAAATAAAGAACTATTGTAAATAATAATACTTTACATCGAATAGAATCTATAATATCTTCAAACTCCATCACATGGGTTTAATAAATATCACTGAGTAGAAAAGGCATCCCACCTCCATGGTGTATCCATAATCCGAACTAAATCTCTCATCATACAAGAGGGATCCATCCTTCCATTCATTATTTTCTAGCACCTCATATGCAAAGAAGGGATATAAAGAGATTAATGGGTCTTAAGGAGTTATTTCCTAGCATGAGGATATCAATCCACACCCACATATGACATATGGTTTACATAGAACCCAAGGATGCTTCTGGGTGGTGTATATATTAATTCATGAATTTATAATGCATGTATTAATTCATCTACTAATTTATGCATCATATGCATGAATAAATTTAACTCCCATTTGATTCATCTAATAAAACATATCTTTTAATGATACCCAAGGTGGAGGATTGAATGGATTTCTACCCAATACAAATAATATAGGAAATATTATATATATATGTGTGTGTGTGTGTGTGTGTGTGTATTTATATATATATGCACTATAAAAAGAAACCCAATCAAGAGAGAAAGGGGTTATTCATCTCACAGCTCATCCCAGGAAGAAGAGTAACCAATAGTTCCAAAAGTCCATCAATGATGGAAAATATATCACACATCTTCCCAAAAGTAGCCTACCAAGTCAAACTATGCCTCGTCACTATGTCGCATAGTTGAGGGGCACAAACTCAAAGTAGAGTACCCACACCCTACTACGTCAGGGGGGGGGGGTTACTCAAATAGTATCTGTAGAGGACCTCCTTCCTAGCTCTACTAGAGAGTACCACTTGCTATTCATTGAGGATTCCACTACCTAATTCTATTGGAGGGTCAACTTGGTAGACATCAAGGACTCCAGCGTATAGCTCTACTAGAGGTTCAACTAGGTATTCATCAAGGGAACCACTGCCCTACTCTACCAGAGGTTCAACTCGATAGTCTTTGAGGATTCCACTACCCAGCTCTACTGGAGGGTCAACTCAGTAATCATCGAGGACACCACCTCCCAACTCTATTGGAGCATCAAATGGATAATCTCTAGTGATCCTACATGATCACTATAGCCAAAGAGCATCGCCTAACCAACATTAATTCCCTAAAAATTCCATATCATAACTTAAAAGTCACAACTGGGGGAACCATCATGTTATATGCGGATAATAACTCAAGATATACTATTCGCGGCATAAAATCTGAGTTCAAATGAAGAAGATATGGAACTTTTAAATTTCCCAAAATGAGGACAACGGGTACACGGTGTGTTAAGGACCCGCATGGAATGGGTTCCTTCTTTGCTGCTTGGTCATTTCTATGTCACCAAAAAACTTTATGGCCATGTAGTACTAAACTACGTATAGGGGTACTACATGTCATGTCTTGGAAAAAAGTCTAATGAATGCAGAAGGCCCATCATTGGTCTGAGGAAAAAATGAAATTCCATTTATATACCTATGAAAACTACCATATATGTCCAAATGGATCATTTCATAGTGGTCCACATGGAAAATGCTCAGGATAGGCTATTCACTTCCCTAAATCGAAAACCCTATGAGAAAGTTTCATTTCACCACATTACTCTCAAACTATGTTTCATGGGCCTGATCCATAAGTCTAAATTAAAAACTCAATATTGTTCTCAAAACATCTGACTCAATTTTAGGGTTGTGATTCCACTGACGGTTCTTCATTCTGACACCGTATGAAGAAGATATTTTATATACAAGATTATATAATGATAATAATCTTATTATTATTGATTGTTTTGATGGCCCAAAGTATGAGTCCAGAAAATGTATCAAACATTAGTCTTAAAAAGACCGTCTCGATTCCAAGGTTATACTTCCATTGACGGTTCATCAATCTAAGGTCGTATGAAGAAGTTACGACCAGATTTAGGTTTAAAACCCACAATAAATAATAATAATATTTTATATTATTATTAATATATATATATTTTTTAAAACCTCATAAGAATGAGCTCCCCCCTTATCTCATGAATGGACTTTATGGATAAAGTGGCCTTTCCTCCCATTTAATAATAATAATATCTATATTATTATCATTATAATAAAACATAAAAAAATGTAAATGGTGAGAATTCCTTTGCACTCTCACATTGGGTGGTGCACCATCACCCTCCCTTTAAGATTTTCACCTTTTATTTTTTATATCAATTATTATAATGATTATTATATTATAAATTGTGAGAAAGGGTTGAGAATTACCCCCCACTTCCCACACCTCCAAGTATATGGAGTCTTCCACCATGTTGGTGCACCTATTATCAAACAAATAATTCTAATTTATTTCATTATTATTATTAAAATTATTAATAATACAAATACCATTAAATTAAAACCATTTAATTTTATTATCCAACCAAAATTTGTATTCCATAATTATTATTATTATTTAATATAATAATAATAAGAAATCCACATTTAATTTTTATCAAATCATCACCATTATTAATTTTAATAATTATTATTATTAATTCCCATCTCATTGACCACATCTGACAACCTCATTGAAGATATGAACCCGACCATTGTCATGTTCACCCCAAGTAGCCATCACCATGAGACCCCACATACGGCCTCCACTCGGAACCGGTCCTATCACACCACACATCATCACCACAGGCTAGTTGGGAAAATGGGGATCACCAATTCGATCTTGAACAACCTATGATCATAAACCCACATCCAAGGTATGAATTTATTCCATTCACAAAACATAAACCCACTCATTTATCAATCCATCCATAAACCATCGATCTGCATGTCGTTCATGCCCCCGCAATGAATCTGGGTGTTCCATTGCACTTGAACCCACCCCAGCAATGTCGAATCGTGACCTCGTAGTCCAATAATGAATATTGTGATAAATGGTTAGGGGTAAAGCACAAATAAAAAAGGGTATTAACATCATTGACCAAGAATTATTGGCCAATGATTTCATTGTGAAGAAACTTGGGTGAGAAACATGGAATTGATAAGAAATAAATTGAAAAAATAATTTATTTCAAAACAGGGGATCATGTGAAGGTTTATTTAAATGTAGATAAAAGAAACCAAATTTAATCATGCTAAATATTTCAATTGTAAGTGTGGAAACCATAAATAATGATTCCTACCTTGATTTTGGATCGATCCTTGGTGATGAACACATCCTCTAGCGATGAAGATGATCTATTGCATTCGCCACCAGTCGATTGACCTCAATATGATCAATGGTCATCATCTGGTCTCAATCCGCCAATGAAGAGGAGGTGGAAGATCCTCTTAATGATCTCAGGGTTATGTGGATAACCTTGGAAATTTTTCATGATATCTTATTTATAGAGGAAAATGGTTTTGGTCATTTAACTCAAAATAAATAAATAAATAAATAAATTATTTTAATTAAATGCACTCACCAATAGATTCCTTTACCAGGAATCCCATGCCGACCAACTTTAGTTCAAGCTTTGGGTAAACTCTATGTTTCGAACTCAATGGTGTTCTCATGTTTCTTATCTGATTCTTCATTTGTGATTTTTTGGGTTAAGGTTATTAAATTAATTAATTAATTAATCCAATGCACCCGCCAACAGCTGATCTATCTGAACATCTCATGTTGACCAGCCTTCAATCGTGCCTAGGGTCAACCCCATGCTATGGATTCAAACATGGTCTTATATTTTCGATCTGAGAATCTGTTTGTGATATATTATTCTTTTTTAGGAAAATTGTGCATGAATAATATACACTTTATTTAATATTTTTATAAAATTAATTTCGGGCTCACTAAGCCTCGAAATCACGCATCATCTTGACACCTAATTTCAAAAACATTCCTAGGAATATTCCAAACTCTTTCATAGATTAACTAGAGTCTATATTATAATGGTGGTGCCTCATCTTAGCCTTCCTCATATACACATAGTCCTCACTTATTAATAATAAATACAGTATTGTACAAGGGAACTTTATTCTCCCCCTTTGTATTTATTGTAAATATAATTAATTATACATACTAACATGCTTGTTTTAACTCTTTTTATTCTCCCCCATATTGAAAAAAATGTAAAGGTCATGTAGGGGTTATACCTCACTTGCTTTATCCTTATTATTCTTAAGAAAATGGTTTTCCATAACAATTTATTCTCCCTATTTAAATCTGAATTATATTATATATCACTTGTAATAGAAGGATGAAACCATAAAAAATCATCCAAGAGCCTTTATTTGGTCCACTCTAAGCCTACATTGGAAAACCTGATGTAGAAAATAATGGAGACTTTACCAAGACATCAATAGTGTCTATTATCATTTCAGCATGTGATACCACTTGAAAATACCTTAGTGTAGGACTTGTATAATATATTTATCAAGAATTACATATCCTACACTCAAATAAATAAATTCATTAGAAATGATAAAGTGAAAGAAATATTACCCCCCCTAACTTCTCATGACGAACACATCTACGAACACTCCCCCTTTGTAAATACATTTTTCGTAATCAAAATAAGGATTTGAAGTGTAATTGGAATACCTTAACATTCAATTTTTTTAGTGTATCCAGATTTCAAAATTCAATACAAATTGATATTTTTATAGGTTCCCATTATTTTTTTCTACCCCTTAGGGATACACTCACCTATTATCCATCACGGTGGGTAGTATACTTCATGAGGAGATATTTAACATGTTGTTTAGCAGTGAAAGATTTTGTTCCTAAGATGGAATGGAAATAGAAAAAAGGTGGGGGGTTTTCCTTTAAAATTATCAGAGTAATAAATTTGAAAAGTGAAATTTTGAGGATAAAGGATTTAACAATTAAAGGACATAAAATGATAAAACTAATGTGTGAGAAGTGTATATAGAAATTAAAGAGATAACACAAAGAACTTTTATAATAGTTTGGATCACTAAGATCCTATATCTACTCTTCACTAACTCTCAAAATAATTGAGAGTAGTGGAAGGAATTAAAATATAGAGATCCATTTACACTTATTAATACACAACCTATCACACCACCTTTTACAAGTATAAGAAGGACCCAGTATTTTACACAAGACAAAATAGACCTACAAAAATGATTTTCTTAGAGTCTAATAACAATTATCAAATGAAGTGGAAGTGATTGAAACCCTTTTTTAGGATCCTCCATGCAATAAATATGAAACTATATATAATATAATAAATAAAGAACTATTTTAAATAATAATACTTTACATCGAATAGAATCTACAATATCTTCAAACTCCATCACATGGGTTTAATAAATATCACTGCGTAGAAAAGGCATCCCACCTCCATGGTGTATCCATGATCTGAACTAAATCTCTCATCATACAAGAGGTATCCATCCTTCCATTCATTATTTTCCAGCACCTCATATGCAAAGAAGGGATATAAAGAGATTAATGGGTCTTAAGGAGTTATTTCCAAGCATGAGGATCTGAATCCACACCCACATATGACATCATATGGTAGTATGGTTTACATAGAACCCAAGGATGCTTCTGGGTGGTGTATATATTAATTCGTGAATTTATAATGCATGTATTAATTCATCTACTAATTTATGCATCATATGCATGAATAAATTTAACTCCCATTTGATTCATCTTATAAAACATATCTTTTAATGATACCCAAGGTGGAGGATTGAATGGATTTCTACCCAATACAACTAATATAGGAAATATTATATATATATATATATATATCATTATGCTTGAAAATAAAAAATTTCATGTAGTCCATATAATATATTTATCATATATATAATTATATATTATAAGTCTTAAGGGCATACATATCTTTTAATCTCCCACTTGCACTAAATCCTATTAGACTTTGTGTAATTTCACCTTATATTGTATCATATACAATAACTTGTGAAGACATATACAAAATCATTTTGGATATATTCCAAAATTATTTTGTAAAACTATCATGAACTTCACCTCATATCATGTCATATGTAATACCTTATGAATACCCATCCAAAACAATTTTGGGTTAACTCTAAAATAATTTTAGATTAACTCTCGAAGTAAAACTCAATTCTAATTCAGTAATCCATAATGTGTCACCCCATGGGCCTTATAACATTGAAAAAAATATGAATCTATGGATCTATATATGAAAGTAAATAGTGGCCTCTAGAAAGGGGTCAATTCTACTCAAGATATAAATGGATCTGATATGATCTCCATCAAACATATGTATCTTTATACTGGTGTCAACTGGTCGGTATCATATAAAAATGTGAATTCTCATATTTTATATTTAACTAAAACATATTTTGACTATGGTACAAAGATCATGTTAATCCAATATAGTCAAATAATCTATTCTCTATTCTCATAGTGTAGATTGGTCTGATTGGTGAATATATAAAATGGAATTCGTCCTTATAGATAAGCACACCACATGTCCATTATTATCACGAACCAACCTAGGTTGACCCTAAACCAGTCACCCAGTCTGAGCCATAGCAAGGATCAAGAGGCATTCCTGGTCCTCTTGATCTAGAAAATAGTGTGGGACATTAAAGATAAAGAAATTTGTAATGATTCATCCCATGATACAGTAAACAACTAATCAAATATATACTGAACGATAAAAATAAACACAATTAGTGGAAAGAAATAAATTTCTACATATACCTCCATGTGACCTCATGGGTTAGCTCCAACCATAGGATCACACTCTCCCCATGATCAAACCCAAGCTCGGAGCAACACCAAAATCTAAAAACAAAGATAAAGCTATAGGAGTGAGTATTAAAACTCAGTAGTCATACCTGAATAAACTATTCCCTATCCCTTATCTTTAAAATAAAACCAATCCATGCCAGTTTGGAAATAAGGCAAATAAAATGAGGTTTTTCCATTATTTTCAAATACAAGTAACATGCTTCAGTTCTTAAGAAAACCCATTTTCCATTACAATTCCAAAACATGCATAGTCTTCTTAAAAAGAAGGATCCATATTAGGTTCTACAAAACATGGGTAAGTAAAACAATATTTCTATTAATTTTTACATGAATGAAAAACCAACCATTAAGAACTTGATAAACCAGTACCATAGAAAAAAAAGCGTAAATGATAACAATCTCCATGGGAAATCCCTAAGTATCTCAGGTTAGTGGGGTCTTAGGATCCTCTTACCTCATTGATATAGCTTAGAAAGCATAATCCACAACATCATCATGCACTAGCCACTAGAGATAAGTCTCATCGAAAGTTCTAGTGATCTCTAGTCATTATAAAATTTTTATTTAGTATTGTAGCATCAATCCTGGTTGGGGGAATGGGCCCCGACCCTACTGATCCAGCTAGCGTACAAGATCTAGTCTGCCCCTTATGTATCTAGGCTTCCCGTGTGATTAGTCTAATATCAATATTGAATGAAATTCCTTTCCACACAATCATTGTATCATCTCATGCATAAACACGTATCAGACAACCATACACAATATACAAATCACCATTTAAAATGAATAATTTCACTTTAGAAAACACAAGTGGTCAATGCTTTTGAGTTCCAAAACAATTGAATAATTAAGACACTGCACATTTAAAAACAATCTTGGAACTATGCTTAAGTCAAAGCAGCCTATTTTAAAAACTTTAAAGAAATATTAGAAACCAAGTGAGAAGACACATTCCAAGAACCACAACCAATTATATATAGCACATACAATTCATATAAAATGGAAAACACATTTTAAAAAAAACCAATATATAATAGATTTAACTTTTAAAGGATTAGACATAGGCAACCTACCTCAAATAGGAGCGAATAGAGTTGAAACACCATTGAACTCGACGCATTCATTGGAAACCACTCGAATTGGCCCTATCTTCTTACATGTATATGCACCTTCGTTATATATATAGACACCTAAACCCAATGTACATATTCACATAGACATGAATATATTCAAGGGGGTCCTTATATATATGCTTATACTTACATATACCCTTTTTTTCCTACACATGTATGCATTTCTCATATATATATATATATAAGCATACTTAGACCCAATATATATATTAATACCACCATGAGTGAATATATATATATATATATATATATGGGGAAAATATATATATGTATATTCCTACCTATTCATACACATGTAAGTCAACTTTGATGATGGAAACCTAAAACCACCGTAATGAGGTCCAACACACTATAGAAATACCAAAATATCAAAAATCACAAAACCCCAAATTTAAAATCAACCAAAGTTTTAAAAAAATGGAATAACCCTTACCCAGAACCAATAGCGTACTATCTACCTATAACCTCCAAGGTTATAACTAACCTAAATCAAGCCCCAAGAGCCCTATGAACCAAGAACCAACAAAAAGAAATCCCAAAATCGGGTTAGGGTCCATCTAGGTCACGCGCACCATCCAAGAGAGAAGGAAACCAAAAATAAAGGAGGAAAAAAGGAAGAGGAGGGGAATATAGACTCATTATAGATGACCATGCCCAAAAATGGGAGAAAAATCAGCCAAGAACGGGAGTTGTAAGAAGAGGAGGTCATGCACTGGGAGCCCTCTTAATCGTGGGTGTCACACGTAATAGGGAAGGGGAGGGGGAGGGCTTCAGGTGAATGGGGAAAAGGGGAGAGGGTTTACCCCCTATAGATTAGGATTTTAATAATAATATTAATAATATTAATCATTATAATCATAATAATAATAATAATAGTATTATTATTATTAAAATAACTTTTTTCCATTTGTTTTATTTTATATTCATTTTCCTTTTTTTAACACTGAGTAGACTGAACAGTTTGGCTGCATGGTCTTCTAGATCATGCGCCAATTGTGCGCACTCTACTGGAATAAAGGGACACCCACACAGACTGGCCGCATAGTTTGGGAAACCATGCAACGGCCATGAAACTTGGTTCTGTCAAAATGAAAAAACCTCCCACAAGCTTGTCACATGGTTTCTACTAACCGTGTGCAAGTCATGTGCCTTGTCCCTAACACCACAAAGAGGCCTCACTATTACTCATATGACTAGAATAGTTGGATCCAAACTATGGGTAGGTTGTACCATAAAAACCATGCAAGAAGAAATTGAGCTAGAAACACCCTCATCCTTAACCAGCCACATGGTTTCTCCCCAAACCATGCACACTAACCATGCATAGGGTAAAAAACACATAGAAACGTCCAAAACTCAAAAAATTCCCACTCAGAACTCAACTCAAACCTAAACCAAATAATTGAGCACCAAGAAATAAACTAAAATAAGTGAAAACCATGGTTAGGGTGTGATGATTCTCCCCACCATAAGAAATTTCTTCCCCCATAAAGGCACCTAGTTGAACTAGTAATAAAACAAGAACCTAAAACTATATTAGGATAAATGAAACCACAAACCTTTGTTGTGCCCTTTTAATTCCACAAGTCACACTTGAATAACTATAGAGAGAAAAAAAACAAGTAGAACCATGGGGGAAATAGGAGGGTTTCCCCACCACAAGAACCCAACTAGAACGACCACCATTAAAACTCCCAGCATGAGCCAACTCTAGAACCTCCAACATGAACCAAAGTGAGAACCCCCAACATAGACCACCCCAACCACAAGGAGGCCCAATGAAAGATACCCCAAACTGAGTGTTAAACCAAATCATGACTCATCATCTCCACAAGATGCAAGTATCTCTAAAATGAGATCAACCCATAACAAAAACCAATCCACAAAGATACCACCATTCAAGGGTTCACATCTATAAGGAACAATTACAACTACAAAGGTTTCAAATTATACAATTCCATAAATTCATTCAAAACCAAAGAGGAACATTCAAGAACTAAGAAAAATTCAACAGAGAAAATTTTAAAAAAAAACAAGCCTACGACAAGGAAATGAGGACTCTATGCATTTTACAACAAAAAAAGAACCTTCAAAAATGAATAAAGCTGAAATAGAGAGACTTAAACTATCCCCATTCCATTACTAGAGAAAAAATCTTGACTAAGGTCCCCCATAACCAATGATTCCTAACTGCTTGAAAAGATTTACTCTAGGGCATATGGCTAGAGCCTTAATATCTTGAAGATTTTGTTTCACTGAAATCAAGAGCTAATAACCTCCAACTGAGACTTTATCTTCTAGAAATGCTACTTGTAGAATTTCTCCAAGTGACACAAATAGCAACATCATTAGAAATCCTTTAGAGTACAATGGAAAAAAGTCTTCGAATGCCTGAACTGACCACACTAGAATCAGACCGGAAAATGGTCAAGTGGAAAAAAATAGAAACTAGTAAGGGTGACTCCTCAATAACTGGTCCCTATGGTGAAAACTCCCCACAAAATGGGTAACCCTCATGAGGACCAAGAGAAATAGGTTTTCAACTAGCTACAGACCACACTCATAGAACAAAATCAACTAGATACACCTCATCCACTAGATTCATGAACATGACTTACATAGATGAGAGAAATCACTCATTAATATCTGAAAAAAGGCCCCAAATGAAAAGAGGAGATTAAAATTGATCCTTTGATGCTATCTTCGGAGAAAAAGTGGCCAGATCCTAGAAGCGGTCAACATAGGAATTCATCATCTATTAACCCTACTTAACACCCATGAACTTCACCACTTTCCTTTACTTCACCTCCTCAAGAAAAAACCATCAAATAAAAGTGGTCTTAAATAATTCCCATGAAATCTCATCTTGAAATGCTGCTAGGACGATCACCTTCCACCGATCCAAACTCGGGCCCTCAATGAACCCATGAAATCTCTCAACCTCAAGGATTTGAGAGTTCCCTCAGACCTGAAAACACTTTTGAATTCCCCAAGCCACTCTATAGCCTTTAACATACCATGGTCACCATGGAAAACTGATTACCACTGAGAATAACTCGATTGTTTCACTCTAGTGGGTGTTTAAGAAGAGCTAAAAACTAGACGAGATTCACTAGAAACCTCTAGGATATTTCTGGGTGGTATACTATAAAACAAAAAAGAACACAAAACCCAAATCAATTCCAACTAAAAAGGGTAATTATAAGCCAAAATACTACACCAATAATCCAAATACCACAAATAAAACCAAAAACCTCTTTCAAAACCATCATTTTCATTTAAAAATAAAAACCATTTCATCCCAAAGACACTTTTCAAAATACCCAAGCTAATTTTTAAAATAAATTTAAACACAAAATCCCACTTGATAAACAAAACCATCTTCCCAAAAATAATCATCTTACTTTTGAAACCCTTTTTCAAGAATCTTTTTTTTTCTAAAACCATTTCTCTAAAAAAATTCATTTTAAAATACACTCCCACCAACTGAATTTAACCAAAGCAGAACTCACACCAAAACTTCTAGTATAGGGAACTAGTGGCCATACATAACCCGACCACATGGTTTATCGTATCATGCCCCATGAAATCACTAACCACTAAGAGTATCTTGAATTGTACACTCAGGATCCAAATGGGTCATTGTACCATGTAAGCCCACCATGTAGCATTGGTTCACCGCCATTGTCATTACCTAACCACAACCCAACAACCAGAACAAAAGACTCAAATCTCGGACTACCCCTAGTAACTCGGGGCTCTGGATGAGAAATAATTCATGAAACTCTTCTTGTACCTACCTCTCAAGTCTCGACAGTCCTATCTCCAAACTATCTAATGCCTCAAATAAAAATGGGCCAACTCTGATACCATTTTGTCACAAACCAACCTAGTTCAACCCTGATCTAGTCACCCAATGTTGCCCGCAATAAGACTCAAGAGGTGTTTCTAATCATCATGGGTTGGAAACTAGTAACGGGCATCAAAGATAAATCATTTGGGAATGATTTATCCCATGAGATATAAAATAACTAAGAAAATATAAACTGAACAATAAAAATAAACACCATCAGTGGAAATAAATAAACTGCTACATGTACCTCCATGTGACCTCATGGGTCACCACCAACCATAGGATCACAATCACTCCATGAGAGAACCAGAGCTGAGAGCATCACTAGAATCTAAAAACAAAGATAAAGCTATAAGTGTGATTATTAAAACTCAGTAGGCATGAACAAATAAACTATTCCATGTGTCTTAACTTTAAAAGAAAACCAATCATTCCATCTTGAAAATAAGATATATAAAAATAAGTTTTTTTCATTATTTTCAATTAAAAGAAACAAGATTATATTCTTAATAAAACCCATTTTCCATTACATTTCCAAAAATAGTTTCTAAAACATGCATAGAACTTTTAAAAAGAAAGCTCCATATAAGGCTCTATAAAAACATGGGTAAGTAAAAAATTATTTCTATTACTTTTGACATGAAATAAAAAATGGGTATTAATAACTTGATAAAGCATTAACATATATAAAAATGGTTAATGATAATAAGTAGCATGGGAAATCCCCAAGTAGTTGGAGTTAGTGGGGTCCTATGATTTTCATACCTCAGTGATATAGATTAGAAACTATAACCCATAGCATCCTCATACATGAGACACTAGATATGAGTCAAATCCAAAGTTCTATTGGCCTTATATCATCATCAAATGACTATTTAGTGTTGTATCATAAATCCTACTAGGGGAATTAGGACTCGGCCTAACCGATCCACCTAGCATACTAGACCTAGTCTTCCCTCCTAGGTACACAGGCTTACCATGTGCTTATTCCAATATCAATATTGAATGAAATCCAATTTATCACAATAAACACGTCATCACATGTATCAACACATATCAAAAAACCATTCCAAATATGAAAATCGTTGTTTAACACATATATTGTATTTCTAAATCAAGGTGAAGGCCTCAAGAGGGGTTTTCCACTTCCCCAAAACATTTTCAAGGTGACAACCAAGCCTCTTCCTTTTAAAATGAATAATTTAACTTTATAAAAAACTAGTTCCCAATAATTTTGAGTTCCAATACCATTAAAAATACCAATTTAACAATCAATAAACCAAAAATTTAAAAACAAACTTGAAATTATGCTTAAGTCAAAGTATCTTATTTTAAAAACATAAAAGAAAGATTAGAAACCAAGTAATAATCCACATTCCAAGAACCAAAACCAATTATATATAGAATATTAATTTAATATAAAATGGAAAACAAATTTTAAAAACACCAAGAAATCATAAATTTCACTTTTAAAGGATTAGGCAAAGGGATCCAGCCTCAAAAGGGAGTGAACCAAGATGAAGCACCTTGGTACTCAATGCCTTCATTGGAAACCACTCAAACCAGACTTATCCTCTTACACAAAGATGAACCTTCACTTATATATAACGATACCTAGTCCCAATGTACATATTCAAATGTCCATGAATATGTGCAAGGGGGTCATTATATATATGCTTATACTTGAATATACCCCTTTTCCATACACATGTATGCATTTCTCATATATATATATAAGAATACCCATCCCCAATATATATATTTATACCGCATTAGTGAATATATATATATATATATTATATATGGGGGGATTTATATATTTATATTCCTACCTATCCATACATATGTAAGTCACCTTTGACGATGACAACCCAAAACCACCGCAACGAGGTCCAACGCACGCTAGAAAAATATCACAAACTCAAAAATCATAAAAACCCTAATTAAAAATTTCACAAAGGTAAAAAAAATGGAAGAACCATTACTCATAAATAATATTCCAACCTCTTCCTAAACAATTGAGGTTAGAACTAGACTTAATTGAGCCCCACTATCCCTAGGAACCAAGATCCAACAAAAAGAAATCCCAAAATCGGGTTAGGGTCTAACTACGTCACACGCACCAGCTGGTAGAGAAGGAAAACAAAAATAAAGAATTAAGAATGGAAGATGAGGGGAAGATAGACTCACAAAAAATTAACACACCCAAAATGGGAGTAAAATCAGCCAAGAACAGGGGCCAGAAGAGGAGGAGGTCATACAACATGAGCCCTCCTAGTCATGGGTGTCCCGAAATACATGGAAAGGGAGGGGGGTTCAAATGAATGAAGAAAAGGGGAGATGGTTTTCCCCATTTATATTAGGTTTTTTTTCATGACCCCCTCCCTATAAAGATTCCTATCACAAGGAAAAAATGGAGATAATGACCCCAAAGTCCCACCTCCAGTAGCCCTCGTGGTGATGACTAGCACCAAGGGTATACAAATCTCACAAAATTGGTGAAATTTACCATTTATAGTAAACAAGATTGGGAGATAAGATCTATCAACCTCAAAACAACCCCAAGAGATATATATAAAATAAATCCAAAACCATCCAACATGAATGTCTAAAACAAAACTGCTACAAATACAAATAAACTCCAAAGTACCAAAAGTAAAGCTAAACAACAACACAACAACTGTCCCAAAGTCCAAGCTAGTAATGACCAAAATGATCCTCATACTCCTCCTAGAAACCTAAAATAAGTTTTATAATGTAGGGTGAGCATACATGTATACTCAGTAGGAAAACCAAAGTCTCTCATGCACAAGTGGGAGAAGCATACTAATGCTCCCGTGAGAAAACAACAGGACCAATAGCACCTAACAAGGAATATTAACCATCCCATACTCACCAAGGAACACTCACCAAGTAATGTAATTCAAGTAAAGTAATATAGTAATCAAATCTATGATAGGGTACCTTGAACCACTTTTCCACTAATTATTTGATCTCACACCCTAACAGAAAACATCATAGCGCTCTCACCTCTTCCAAAATTACCATGTCACTACCCACCTGCACACACTTGGGCCTCAAAACTGCATCTCTCTCATAGACACCTAGTACACATACCACATCACATCCCACCCACACACACCTGGGCCTCAAAACTACGTCTCACCCCTAGACACCTAGTCCACATACCACATCACATTCTGAAGACACTTTGGAACACAACACATATCATCCCAAAGACACCTGAGAAACACAACTCACCTTCACACACCTAGGCCTCGCAAATCACAACATTCCTAAAGAATATTGGTCTATCACCATCTAGAAGATGGATTAGTGAAGAGTGGGTGGTCATCCATCCACCCTCCCACCAAGATGTTTAGGAAAGACACCCTACCCTATGAAAATGGGGTTGTTCGACACATAGTGCTCAACTAGGGTAGGGTGAAATATAAATAAAAAATTAAATACATGTATATATAGAATATAAAACACTCAAGCCCCACCTATGGGTTTTCAACTGAAAACCAACTCACAGTACCACCTCTGCTACTACTTCTAAATGCACAACCACACAACAAGTCACAACTCAATACATAACCCTATCCAATTCATTTAACCAACTCTCATTCTTTACTAAACAATTAAATTATTCATTCCATAACAACTTGGGAAAGTAATAAACACAATCCACAATAGGAAACACAACCAAATAATAGAAGGAAAATAGACATATAAACTGAAGTAGCTTCGCATTCCTCTATATTTAACACCCATTCATATCATAACAAAAATTGATCCTCAGACACGGGGTGAAGCTTTATGCATGCTACTCATGGAGAAACTCTTAGTGAATTACCCATAACACCCACTACCATCACCATTCTACAAATTAATTCCTCCCAATTCATCATCTCAACCACAATCAACCCCCAAATCATAGTCACACTTAGCAACACATCTCACCATAACCATTCTCAAAATCCCTACTGCATAACCACACCACACCCATCGTATCTAGCAACATAAACATAGCACAACCTGATGTCATCCCCATTGCAAAACACTGCCCTTCAATTCCACAATCAATCAATCTCTCAACCTAAGATTCCATTATACCACTCGTACCACCTCACATCACATAGCCAAGCCCACAACCCTACTACAACACAATTCTGAACAAACCCACACATAGAACAACACCACAAAGACCAAGGAAAATTATATTCATATTTTACAAGGCATTCCTATTTCAATTTCCTCTTGTTAATTTAGGGGTTGTCACAGAAATAGTTTGATCTTTGGGCATCCATTTAATTAGCTGGGTGTATTTGGTTAACATGTTTTTCATAATAGCGTTTCAATAAGAAAAAAACACCATCTGACCCATAATCTATTTGGTGAAAAAATAAATACCCCCAATGATAATTATTTTCAATATAAATATAACCCATAAAATTCACAACATCGACAGATAACAAAGTAGAACATAATTCACTTTTCTCGGCCCCATATGATGATCTTAAGCCAATTTAATTGTCTTTATTTATTTTGAATTCTACTATCTTCATAAGGATACATTCATACACCCACCCTGCATGAAACAAAAATTAAAGATAGATGAAGGAATACCTACCTTAAAGAACAAATGATCAACACTTCTTTATTACGCCAAAATAGGGGGTGCACAGGAAACAGGAAGAACCTCTAGGGAAAATGAAATACAAAGGGTACAACACAACGCACAAATCCTCAATTAAGAAAGGTTCAGGAAAAAGTAAGATAAAAGGAAAATGCACAATGAACAAAATATCTTGGCTTTATAAAGTCCATATCCTATATCAATAGAAGAAATGGTTTTTAAAATCCATTAAAGGTGGATCTTGACCAATACCATGTGGTTTGGAAGTCAAGGGAAGATTTGGGTTTTTAGAAGATAAATATGATTCAAAACGGCTCAAAAACCACTAATATGGTATTAAACTCATTAAATTTCAAATTAAATGTTAAAGGGGTGAAACTGGAAAAACTGGTGAATTTTAGAATTTTGTAAAACTGTTGAAAATGATTATCCAGTGGATGAGTTACCGATGGGTGAGTCATAATTGGTTGACTCACCATTGGGTGAGTCACTATCAGATGACTCACCACTAGTGACCCACCATTGTGACCTACCGTCATGACATACTATCATGACCTACCATTAGCGACTCACCATTGCGAGTCATCAGTTTGAGTCATCATTCTGACTCACCAGACCAGACTCATTGGTCCTTACTCACTAGTCTTGACTCACCAGTCCTAACACACTTGTCTTGACACACCGTTATGACCTACTGTCACCACCTACTGGTCCTAAATTGCCATTGGAAAAATAGGATTTTTGACAAAATCATGAAATGAGTCATCGTGACCTCCCATAACACTCCAAACACTGGATTTTCATAAAGTAATGAACCGGAGAGGTCTGATACATTACATCAGATACCTCTCAAACTATGATCATCGTCGAGAATTCAAAACCAAACCCAGAAGAAAGATGGGTCTGAACAACCACACCATGATATGACTCTCAAGGATCTTTATATTCTTGAAACACCACTATCGACATCAAAGTTCAATGATAAACTAAACTGTGTTGTTCAAAAACTAGAGTGGAAACCTCCAAATTAAAGAACCCAAAAAACCAGAAGGAACACTATACAAGCATAACAACCATACTATCTGAACATGTGGATCAGGGAATTCCTTCTCCCCGTGTCAAGATACTATTTTCTCTAGGCATCACTGACTCACCCACATGAGTTTAATCGCATCGAAATTAATGTGTCTCAATTAGTAATCAAGTCCTCCCCTTTTCAAATGTTAGGACTTTATCCCATATCATGTAATAAAGAAATAAATCATCTCATAACAAACAAGGTTCAAACATTACATTTCAAAGCAAAAAAGAATAGGAAAAAACTCAAAATTACTCTAGGTACTAGGCCCACATTTGTTCTTCTCACTCCCAAGTACTCTCCGCCCGGACACCATGCCTCCACAACATAAAAACTAAAGAGATGGTCTGTCCATGTAGCACCTTCTCCTGAAAATCTTGTATCTCTACTAGATGCTCCACATACGTCGTGCCATCTTTGATATCCAACTCTCCCCATTTAATGACATGGGAGTCATTGTAAAGATGACGAATAAGTTGAGATATGTGAAAGATGTCATGGATCCTCTTCAACTGTAGTGGAAATGATAACTAGTATTCTACCTCACCAACTCACCCCAACACCTCTAAGGGTTTGATGAAACTAGGAGAAAGCTTGCTCCCTCTTCCAAACCTCAATTTCCCATGTCGAGGGGAAACCTTTATAAACATGAGTCCCCATCATGGAACTCCAAGGGCCTCCTCCTATGATTGTTCTATGACTTATTTCGGTCATGATCTACCTTCGTCCTCTCAAAAACAAGACAAACTTTCTCTATCATGATTTTCACTACCTTATGGCCAAGAACAACTGTATCCCCAACCTCTGTCCAGCGCAAAGGTAATTGACATGGTATTCTATATAAATCTTTAAACAGATCCATTCCAATGGGAGAGTAGTAGATATTATTATATGAAAACTCAAACAAGGGTAAGTTTCACATCCAAGATCCTATAAAGTCCAAAATGTATGATTGCAGCATATCCTCTAGTGTTTGGATAGTCTTTTATATCTACCCATCTGTCTGAGGGTGGAAGGAAGTACTGAGGCGTAACTGAGTGATAAAAGAATTCTATAATACCCTATAGACTCATGATTTTAATCATTTATCCCGATCCAAGACAACGGATATCAAAACTCCATCTAGCCACACCACCCCATCCACATACCTCTTTGCTAAGGCATCCACTGCACCTGACTCCTTAATTGATAAGAAGTGGGCCGATTTTGTCAATTGATCTAATACTAAACAGATGGCATCATAGTCACCCTAAAACCTAGGTAACCCTATGAATAAATCCATTGATATGTTATCCCACTTCCACTCTAGGACATCTAAGGTCTGCAACAAACCACTGGGAACACAGTGCTCAACCTTCACCTATTGGCATACTAATCACTTCACCACAGACTCCACTACTACCCGTTTCATCTCAAGCCACCAAAAATGCATCTTTAAGCCACGGTACATCTTGGAAACTTTTTGATATACTGCTAAAGGTTAGTTATAAAACTCATGAATAACTCCCTCTCACATAGCCACTAGATCAAACCACCTTCCATGGAACAACATCTCATTATGTCTATCTTATAACCATCCTTCCATGGCATCATCATGGCCAGCATGATTGTGCAACACCTCTACCTCTGAGTATCCCTACTGAGACTCCTCTACCTACTACATCATAGAATAATGCATCATCATTTGAAACAAATAGACTTTGCCTCCATCCATTCCTACATATAAGTGAAATGGTTCTAACTCCTCCATCTCTTTCCAAGAATTCGTAGATTCCCGAACTACCTCCTTATATGACTTCCTGCTCAAGGCATCGACCACAATATTCCCATTTCTTAAGGTATAGGATATCTCAAAATCATATTCCTAAAGAAAATTCATCCACCTATATTGTCTCAAGTTCAAATCCCGATAAGAGAAGATATACCTCAAGATCTTGTGATCCGTGAAGACCACAAAGTGCTCCCCAATGAGGTAATGCCACCACATATTCAGTGAAAAAACAACTAGTGCAAACTCAAGATCATGGGTGGAATAGTTATGTTCATGAGGAAATAACTTGCTAGACCCATAAGAGAACAATATCCACGGTTTCATTAACATACATCCTAATCCTAGATAAGAAGAATCATAAAACACCTCAGACATCACCCCTTCCTCTGGAAACCGAAGCACTAGATAACTAGCCAAAATTTCCTTCAGATAGTCGAACGCTACCTGCCACTACTCACTCCACACAAAAGCATGGTCTTTCCAGATCATAGCTATTATTAGATCTTCAAATCAAGAGAAATTGGGTAAAAACCTTCGGTAATTTCCCATAACACCAAGAAAACTATGAACCTCTTCCACATTCTTGGATGTTACCCATGAAAAAACTTCTTCAACCTTTGATGGGTCCACTACTACACCCTACTAGGACACCAAATGCCTAAGAAAATTCACCTCTCATGTACAAAACATGCACTTAGATAACTTTTCATAGATATGGTGGCGTCAAAGGACCTGTAATATGGTCCTTAGATGCTCGGTATGCTCCTCCTATGGAATTGAGTCGATCAATATTTCATTGATGAATACGATAATGAGTCGGTCCAGGAACTTACATAATAAGGAGTTCATAGACCTCATGAACATGTTTGGTGAGTTCATAACACCGAATGACATGACTACAAACTCGAAGTGCTCATACCTACATCTAAAATCAGTATTTAGGATATCTCCCTCCTTCATCCTCAATTGGTGATATTCATACCACTGGTAGATCTTTGAAAACAAACTCACCCTTCTCAGGTAATTGAAAAAATCATCTATCCCTGAAAGAGGGTAAGGGTTCTTGACCATTACCTGATTCAAACTCTGGTAATCTATACAAAAACTCAAACCACCATTTATATTCTTTTCATACAACATCGGATCACCCCATGGTGAAACACTATTCTAGATAAATCCCTTCTTCATCAGATCATCTATCTGAATCCTCAACTCCCACAACTCAAAAGGTGACATCCGATAAGGATCCATCGAGATCAGAGAAGAACTAAGTTGTTGGTCTATCCCAAACTCAACATCACATTGATGGTGTAGAGTCACAACCTCATCAGGAAAAAAATCAAGTAACTCTACAAAACCCTATTGACTTCAGTGTCCACTACTTCCACTTATAACTCAGCCAACAAGGAAAGAAGAGGGTCCATATGCCAACTACCCACCTGATAGCTCTGCTCACCGATAGAAGCCACACACTGACCATCCACATATGAAAAAATGACACTTCTCTAGATGCAGTTGATAGTGGAATTCATGCGATATAACCGAAGAATACTAAGAATAACATTGTATGGCATCATCGATAGAAATAAAAGATCACCATAGGACTAATGTGGTCACATCATTAGTCTACATCCCTAGAACACATAAAACAAACTAGTCTGACCTCTGACTATCGTACTCAACACCAGGAGAATAAGAAACCGCTCTACGTCTAGTCCTTTAGCATGAGATAGATTGGGTGTAATAAAGGAGTGTGAAACTCCTAAATCAAAAAAAAAGAATAAGCAAGGGTACTAAACAAGCTAATCATACCTCTAATGATCATTGATGCTACCAAAACTGCCACCTCCACTACATGAAACTGACCACACCCATCTTCTCTACCCCTCTGTTGATGACCACCTCCACAAACCACCTGGGTCAAGGTCGCTAAGGAACACCCTAAGGTCGGCCTCTACTTGCTCTATCTCCCCTCGGTGGAGCATGAGCATGTTGTCCCTACTACTAAAATAGCCTAGCTGAAAACTATTGATGAGGCTGGCACAAAACCTATCCACCTCCACTATACTAAGCTCTAATAGCCACTAGACACTGAATTTGAATATGGGCACGAACCCCAAAAAATAAACACATCGTCCCAAATCCCATAAAATGTACATGAGGACCAGAAGGTCAAAACAAAAACTCCTGAGGTCGACTCCCCACCAGTCGAAACCTTGAAGGCCCTGATGCCTAAGACCTATTTCTAGTAACCATGCCTCTCAAAGAACCCTACTGGATCCCCTCTTGCAGTATACCTATTCACGATTTAGTCCACTCAATCAGCTCCACCTTCTTCTGGACCTCCAAATACGTCATCAACCTAAAGGGATTAACCACGTACTAGATAGAAGGATGAAGTGCCTCCTCTAGGCACCTCGCACGAGACTCCTCATCTAGAAAAAGATCTGGAGAAAAAATAAGGAGATCCTTGAACTTGATTCCTAGATCCCATACTAACATACTCCTCTCATGGAGGGAGATTAACTCATACCTCTTATCAGCATTCATGGTCAATGAAAAGAATTCTTATTGGAACTCCTTCTCGAAATCAACCCACAGAACATCAGCCTCCTTCCTCTCCCCCAAGTACAATGTTCACCACTGACGCTCAGCTCCCCATATCTGGATCACTACCAAAGGAACCCAATGCTCCATCAGATCCCAGATCAAACTGAAGGTGATCTCAATATCCTCGATCCAGATCTTCACCTACATTTCTTAAAAAATTACCTCGTTGGAAGTCATGTAACATTATATGCCACTAGTCATCATCCTCCACTAGACCAACCCTCCACTGATCAACCAGATCATCTTGTTGAGCCTCAACTGGTCAAGCCACATACGAACGATGAACATGTTCCATAGCTAAAAGATAAATAGGTAATTCATAATCCCTGGTAGTATGGAATTTTATTTAAGATTAATTTTAACTTATTTTAACTCGTTTAATTATCCATTTCAAATTCCAAAAAACACCCAATTTAGGCAAGAACACAAGTAATTATGATGCATGTACCTTTCCTAGGGTCTCAACCTTGAAAATGGTGTAGCCTCACTTGGTTGTTTGGTAGGCTCAAATTACTTGCATCGGATCACAGGGGGGCCTAATATACCATGCCTTAGTTGTCCTTCCCTAGTCTATGACACATGCCAAGATAAACTAACATTGTTTCCCTATCAACCCATGAAATCCTCACTATACCTAACTTCAAACTCCATCCTATCTCTCAATTACCTACCTATGATACCATTATCTCATGACCCCCTGCCTCCAAAGATTCCCTTCCTGAATTGGTAATGAAGAAAGGGAGATAATGACCCCTGAGTCCTATCTCTAGTAGGCCCTAGGGTGGCGACCAGCACCAAGGGTATAAAAATCTCACAAAATGGGGGGTAGTACCCTTTTATAGTAAACAATATCAGGAGATAAGATGTATCATCCTCAAGAAAACTCCAAAACAAACACACACACACACACACATATATATATATAAGAAATCCAAAACCATCCCACATGCTTGTTTAAAACAAAACTGCTAAAACTAAAAATAAACTCCAAAGTAAGTACCAAAATTAAATCTAGGTAGTGACATAACAACTATCCCAAATTCCGGGCTAGTAACACCCAACATGGTCCCTATAGTCCTCCTGGAAACCTGAAATTAGTTTTATAACCAAGGGTGAGAATACAAGTATACATAGTAGGAAAACCAAAGTCTCTCGTGCACAAGTGGGAGAAGCATGCTAATGCTCCTATGAGACAACAATAGAACCAACAACACCTAAAAAGGTATAATAACCATCCCAACCTTTACAAGGAACACTCACCAAGTAACAAAAGTTAAGTAATGTAATAAAGTAAGCATGTCGATGATAGGGTACCCATCACCACTTTCCCACTAATTATCCACTCTCACACCCTAACAAAAACACATCATGGAACTCCCACCTCTTCTGAAATAACTACATCACAACCCGCCCACACACTCCTAGGCCTCAAAACTGTATCTCACCCATAGACACCCGGGCCACATACCACATCACATCTTACTCTCACACACCTAGGCCCCATAATTACGTCTCACCCATAGACACATGAGCCACATACCACATCACATCTCGAAGACACCTGAGAACACAACACAACTCATCCTGAAGACACCAGGGAAAAACAACTCACTCTCACACACCTAGGCCTCACGAATCATAATATTCCCAAAGAATCTTGGGCTATCACCATTTGGAAGAGGGATTGGGGAAGAGTGGGTGGCCATCCATCCATCCTCCCCCTAGGATGTTTTGGAAAGACATCCTCCCCCATGATAATGTGGGTGTTCGACACATTGTATTCAATTAGGGTGGTGTGCGTATAGTTATCACAAATTAAATACATGTATATATATAATACCAAACACTCAATCCCCACTTATGGGTTTTCAACACACAACCAACTCACAGTACCACCTCTACTGCTACTTCTAAATGCACAACCACATAACCAGTCACAACTCAAAACATACCCTCAGCCAATTCATTTAACCAATTCTCATTCTTTATTAAACAATTTAGTTATTAATTCCATCACTACTCGAGAAACTACTAAACAAAATCCACAACAAGAGACAAAACCAAAGTCATCTCAAAAAGAGAAAAGTAATATAAACTAAAGTAGCTTTACATTCCTATCTATTTAACACCCATTCATATCATAACATACATTGATCCTGAGACACTAGGTGAATCTTTCTACATGCTACTCATAGAGAAACTCTTGGTGAATTACCCATACCACATTATGCCATCATCATTATTCAAATTCATTCTTCCCTATCTATCATATCAATCACAACCAATCCCCAACTTAGAGCCTCACTTAGCAACACATCTCTCCACAACCATTCTCAGAAGCCCTGCTGCAAAACCACACCATACCCATCAAACCTAGCAACATAAACATAAAACAGTATGATGGAATCCCAACTTTACAAAATTTCTCATCCATTCCACAATCAATTAATCTCTCAACTTAAGATTCAGTTACACCACTCGTACCACCCCACATCACATATACAAGCCCACAACCCAACTATAGCACAAGTTGGAACAAACCCACACACAACACACCATCTCATAGACCAAGGAAAAGAATATTCAGATTTTACAAGGCATTCCTAATTCAATTTCCTCTTGTTAATTCAGGGATTATCAAAGAAACAGTTTCATCCTGGGGTATCCATCTAATTAGTCGAGTGTATGTGGTTAACAGGTTTTTCATAACAGCAGTTCAATAGGAAACAAACGACATATAACCCACAATCTATTTGGTGAACAAAAAAATACCCCTAATGTCCATGATTTTTAGGAGGAATATAGTCCATATAATTCACAACATCAACAGATAACAAAGCAGAACATAATTCACTTTTCTTAGCCCCACATGATGATCTTAAACCAATTCAATTGTATTTATTAATTTGGTATTGTTATATATTAATAATGTGAAATTCATAAAACCAAACCACATGATACACAAATAAAATGATATAAAGGAATCCCTACCTCGAAGAACAGATTATCAGCAAATCCTTATTGCACCAAAACAGGGGTTGCACAGGTAGTATGAAGAACCTCTAGGGAAAACACGATCCAAAGGGTAAAACAAAATGCATGACTCCTTGGGGAATAAAGGTTTGGGGTGCACCAATAGAAAAGGAAAACACATGAGGAAAAAAAGATCTTGGCTTTAGAAAGGTCGTATCTTATATCAATGGAAGAAATGGTTTTTACAATCCATTAAAGTTGGATCTTGATCAAGACCACACGGTTTGGAAGTCAAGGGAATATTTTGGTTTTTAGAAGATAAATAAGATTAAAAATGGATCAAAAAACATTAAATATGGTATTAAACTCATTTTACATCAAAGGAAACATTAAAGGGGAGAAACTGAAAAAACTGGAGAATTCTAGAATTTTGAAAAACTATTAAAAATGAGTCACTGGTGGATGAGTCACCAATGGATGAGTCATCAATGGATTATTCATCAGTGGATGAGTGACTGGTGGAAGATTCGCCATTTGGTGACCCACCAATAGATGATTCACTATTGGACAAGTCACCCTCGGACAACTCACTACTGGCGACCTACCGTCATGACCTACCATCACCAACTCACTATTGTGAGTCACTGGTGTGAGTCACCATCCTGACTCACCAGTCCTAACTCACCAGTCCTGAATCACCGGTCCTGACTCACCAGCCCTGACACACTAGTCCTGACACACTTTTTTGACCTACCATTGCCACCTACCAATCCTGACTCACCATTGTAAAAACTGTATTTGTGACAAACTCTTGAAATGAATCACAATGACCTCCCATAACACTCCAAACACTATATTTTCACAAAGTAATGTACTGAAGAGGTCCAGGACATTACATATTTAATAATAATAATAATAATAAAACATATTTTTTCCATTTCTTTTTTATTTAAGAAACATTTTTCTTTTTTTTAACTGGGAAAACTGCACAGATTGGCCACACAGTCTGCCAAACTTTTCACCAACTATGTATACCCTACTGGAAGGAAGGGACACTTGCACGGGCTAGATGCACAATTTGGGAAAACATTCACCGACCGTGAAACTTCGTTGTGTCAAAATGAAATAACCTCTCGTATTCTTATCGAATGGTTTCTACTAACCATACACAAGTCACGCTCCTTGTCCCAGACACCAAAAAGAGGTTGCATGGTTACTCCTGTAACTATCATGGTTTGAGAAAAACCATGCATAGGTCATGCTAGACAAAACATGGAAGAATAAATTGAACTGGAAACTCCCTCACCCTTAACCAGCTGCATGGTTTCTCCCCAAACCTTACACACTAACCATGCACAGGGTAAAAAACACATTGAAAATTTCAAAACAAAAAATAGAAATCCCACCATGAACTCACCCCAAACCTCAACCTATGGGCCAATCACCAAGAAATAAAAAATAATAATCTATATAAAAAATAAGAGTAAACCATGGTTGGGGTGTGACACTTATCCAGATAGATATACAATATCTAGGTGCGGCCTCACACTCCCAATATCTATCTTAATTGAGGACCCAAATGTCATAATCTACATATGAAAGGACAGATCCCATATTGGTTAATCTACAACCAACAAAATGATCAACAAAATACCTAACCACCCTCGTATTATCTAAGTCAATACATAAACTTGCGTAAGTAGGGTATAAAAGTATGAAGTTTCTCATTCTAGGTATCCCACCAACCTCAAGTATTGGGGGATTAAATATGATCCATGCACCCCTAGTTTACCAAATACACAGGTATAACACTATATGTGTTATATTTAGTAGTTCATATAGTGAACAAAAAGAATCATATTCTCTATTTTGTGATTCATGGGAATATTTTGTATCTCTATATGGGAATCCTACTCCTGTTAACCTTAACATTCCATCATAACATATAATACTCCATGATGAAAATTGGTTTAGGATAAACTCAAATTCATACTTTTAGGGTCAATTGTCATTTTAATTTCATGAAATGTATATCTATATAAAATTTTATGTATCCAATGTGAAATAATGATAAAATGGATTCATCCTTTAATATGATACATTTTAATATTCTAAAACTTTTTAAAAATATTTAACAAAACCAACATAAGAACTGGTTTATCATATCATATATGATAAACTACCAAATCAACCTTGTGTTTTAAACACTTTCTAGGTTTTCTTAACACATTGAATCATAAGTAATCCATTTTCTCATCTCTATGTGACCATCTAAAAAAAATTCCCACTAAAATCTATGGTAAGAAATATTAATAATGTAAGATAGTTTGAATAATGGTGAGACTTAGGAATCATATTCCTAATAATTCAACTTCTTGAACATATTCAAATATCATCACAACATCAAATGTTTTGATGTAAAATTCTATTTTTTACTTTTAATTATTTCTAAGTTCTTCATCATCATCCTTTTAACCCTATCCCACAAAACTTTTTCCTTGAAATAATATTTCTACTTACATTATTGTTTACTAATACATCCTAACTATCTTATAATATTAAGTAAAATTCAATTTAATCTTAGACTCATATAATCTCATATTTTTTAACTTTGAACTTCTATAAGTCTAAATATACTCCCTCTAGCCTCTTAGAAATTATATTAATTTCATAATATCTTGCTAATATACACAAACTATTTTGTGTTAATAAATAACATTTATTTACTTTATGTAGGAATATTAAACAAATAAACTATATCATATATGGTATTTTATGTTTTTGGAACATTTTTCTTTGAAAATAATACTTCATTAAAATATAAATTAAGTATCACATACCTTTAAAAATTAATTTCTATAACATTCATACCTGACATGTACATTCTATAGAGTTTCACAAACTCTTTCATGTATATCTTATAAAATCCAATTATATTTAATTGTTACTCTTATTTCTAATAACCATGGATTTTTAATAACCTTGATTTTCTTCTTAAATAACCATTGTTGTAATTTTAAACCAACTTTTATTCTTCCAGTTTGAACTTTTACCAACTTATATTGTCTATATAGTACTTTAGAACATAGACATTATATTCCTAGTTATTATTTATATTCCCAAAACATTAAGAATATTTAGTAAAAATTATTTTAATTAAATCATATTGTCAGAAAATTTCCAAACATGACAATTAGATAAATTTACAAACCAGAATAAGCCATTGTTTGCCTCCCCTTAAAGCATGTTATAGAATTAATCAAATCATAAACCATGTGTGTTAAAATCACCCATCACATATCATATAAACAATTATTGTTTAAATTTTCTTCTCAAGATCTAAATGAGATAAAATACACATCTTATGATATGTTTATCAAAGCTTGAATAATTCATGTTATCAATGTAGCAACTCCTTTACTCCATTACCTTAAAGAAAACATCAAGCTTGGATTCTTTTTATCTTATGACCTTCTGTATCTTTCAAACACATTTTAAATAATACAGTTGATATCATATATCTTTTATAATAACATAATTGATTTCTATAACCCTTAATTTTTTTAAGGAAACCTTTAATCTCATCAATATATTCAATCACATTGAATATTATTTTACATACCAATAATATTGAGTGGAAACTAACATTCCTTTGGTCATTTTAAATATAATTCCTTTAAAACACTAAGTGTATCATTATATATATCAGAAGTGTCTAGATTCAATTGTTAACCAACTTTAACACATGTTTGCTGAGGAAGGAACTATTTTGACATGTAGAATTTTCCTTAAGAAATTTTCTTTAATAAATAATCTTGCTTAAGAACTTTTCTTAAGTTACCAGTATTAGGAGTGACATACATTAATATTCTCCTTATCAATGATTAATTAAAAAGTTTTAGATTGAGGATTGTAATGATGATATTTTATATAACTGAATCTTTTTTAAGATGAGTTTCATGTTTTATTAACAATTTATTAAGTACTTTTATTAAATGGATTACTAGTAAAATGATGACCCCTTTAAATGTTCATCATATCCATTAGTGGTCCAGGATTCATATTTCACTAATATTAAAGTTAGTTTATCATTTATCCCATTATTTATTTATTTAGGTAGGGAATAATCCCAATAATATCATATATGAACCTTTGATGATCAGGTAGATAATGATTTTTCAAATCCATTATATTGATAAGATAAACTCTATTCATCCAATAACATAATCCTATTAGCGTCTCCCGACTAGTGTAACCCAAAACAGATTCCAAAAACAAGATAATAAGGGACAATCTAGGGGCACCCAGATTAGCATGGACTTTCCAACAAGACAATCCAGAGTCACTTGTTACTTTCTTTCCTTAGACAAGATAATATAGGGGCACCGGACTTTACCATGACCTACCTAGTTGGATGATCGAGTTCTTTAAAAGTTTCACTTTAGAAGGAATATCACACTTAGTATTTAAAGGGGATTTTAATATCACTATCATATATCATGTTATTCCCTTATATTTATTCATGATTCTAGTAATTTAGTTTGTAATCCTATTCCCTCCACCAACCCAATATGTCCAAACCATATTTATGTGTTACTCTTTACACAACCCACAAGTTTTTGTTACTTACCCAATAATAAAGGTTAAGTATATTCCAATATATTTGAATACATCATATTCATAAGGTACATGAACACTTCTTGTAAAGGTTTATAATTATATGATATTGATGATATCCTCATGAGTAAGCCAGGAGTGGCAGATAGTTAACTTCATTCACTTTCTTATACAAGGTATAGGCCTATAGGTAAGTGGATAGTCTAACCCCAAGTCCCTCTACCCATTAATGTTTTACTTAAGATACAATATAATTTTTCATAACTCAAACACCTAATATGTAAAAACTATATTCAAAAAATAAAATAAATTTCATAAATTTAATTAAAAAATAAGGTTAAGGTAGTTGAAAAACTAAATTCATTACAGAGTCAATCCTGGCATGTATTTCAAGGATCTATCCTAGAAGTAGTTTAAAATTTTAAACTAATGAATACACAATATTCATATTTCTTAAACAATTTAATAAACATAAATATAGTAGGTAATAAACCTTAAATAAATGAACAATTAAAATATTTAGACATGGGAAAAAAATTTATGAACATTTCATAAGTCAAATATAATTATAAACCCTTTTATAATTTTTAGCTTTATCATTATAGACATTCCATAATTTTTTAATATAAATATTTTATGTTCATTAAAATATGAATTCTTTCATATTCATCATTATATGGAATTTCCATTTTAAACATATGATACTATATGAATTATAATAATTTTATAATTCAAATTCTATTATGTAGGCATTTTACATGATCTAAATATCATATACTTAATTATTATTTAAACCTTGATCATATCAATCATAAAAAAAATTAATTTGGATTAAATAATATCCAAATAAGGCCCCTTTTATTTTGAATAATTCAAAATAAAAAATTATGAACAATTCATAATTTAAATATAATTATTTTATATTTTGGCGTTATTTCATAATTTACAACCCTTTATAAATTATTTCTTATGATTTATAAATAAACACTTTTATTTATATATCATAAGAAATAAATATAATTTCTTTAAAGGGTATTTAAAATATTAACATTTAATATTTGGGAAAAAATGTTTTATAAAAATTTATATATTTAATTATAAACAAATTATAATTAATTAATTTATAAACCTTTTATAAATTAAAATTTATTAAAATAACTTTTATAATGATTTATAAACATTTTATAAACCATTGAAACAATTTTATTTGTAAAAAAAATCACATTTTTTCTATTTACCCTTATGTAGGAACTCATTCTTACATAAGCATATCCTCCCTTTAACCTTACACAAACACTCTACATAATGGTAACCTAGTTTTGGAGCACTTGTATAAGGGAATATGTCCATGACCCTTATGTATAATACATTTCATAAAGGTATAGGTCTTAACTTTACGTGAAATCTTTATGTAATGGTAAATACAAATATACCTTTACATAAATCTTTTAAAACATTGCATTACCTATAGGTAACCACTCTATATAAGGGTAAGTCTCACACAACCCTTACATAGATTATGGGGAAAGATGGGATAACCCTTACACATGATGCATTGTGTAAGGGTAACTCTATGTGATATTTATACAAGTACTATCTGTGTAAATGTGGGTTAAAGATACCAATACATGTCTGGTTAAGTTCTGGTGACCCTTATGTAGACCGATCTATGTAAGGGTAAGGCAAGAAGACCCTTATATGAACACTTTCATGTAAAGGTAATGCCCTATTACCCTGATGCAATTGATCCGCATTTACATTTACACATCCCATTTATGTAAAGGTGACACCTTAGCTACCATTACGTATCCTAGTTACATAAGGGTAATCCATTTACAAAACTGAATTTCCTGAAAATGAAAATACAGATATGTTTTTTGGTTTTCTTCCTCATTTCATCACAAGTTTTATAAAACTTAAGCATGTATGTATATGATTCCATTGAAGGGTTTTTTTATATTATAATAACAATTATCATATGAAGTGAAAACAATTAAACACCTTTTATAAGGATCTACCATGAATGAAACATGAAACCGTGTATAAAACCAAAAATGAAGAACTGTTGTGAATAAGCATACCATACACCAAAGAGCATCTATAGTATCATCAAACTTCATTGCATGAGTTTTATAAAGATCACTAAGTAGAAAAAGCATCCCACGTCAACGGTTTATCCATGGACTAAACTAAATATCTTTTCATACAAGAGTAATCCATCATTCCATTCACGATGTGCTAGCATCTCATTTGAAAATAAGGAAGATGAGGAGGGAAAAATGTCTTCGGGATTTTTATCTAAGCATGAGGATGTCAATACACACCTACATATTCCATTATATGGTAGTAGGATTTATATAGAACTCAAGTATGCTCCTAGGTTATGTATTCATTAATTCATGTGTTTCTAAAGCATGTATTAATTCCTCAGTTAATTCATGCATCATATTCATGAATTCATTTAAATCTCATTCATTTCATCTTATGAAACGTATCTTTTAATGATATCCAAGGTGGAGGATTTATCTATTGTCCATCCAATACCACCAATTTAGGTATTACAATATATATATATATCATAATTCATGCACATCAAAGATTTCATGCAATCCATATAATATATATTATATATATATATAAGGATTTAGTGAATATATCTATTTCACTACAAAATACTAGTTTATCAATTTCACATAACCAGTGAACTCCTAATTTTTGTCTAAGTAAGGATAATCAATACTATTTTTTAATGTAGGCACAACTTTATGTGATTTGGGATATAAGTTGATGAAAATTTTAGAAAAAAAGAATAATATAGAACTAAGAAATAATAAAATGAATGAACTAGTCAAAGGTGGAAAGAAATTCCAGAGTAGAAGCAATCATCTTTGGACCTTCACAGTAGAATTATAATAATCAAATTCAAGAAACCAGCAGTGACTTGGTAATTTAGCAAAAATAGAATAGTATAGCACTCAAAAATTCAGTTCCTCGATAACTTGAAACACATGTGTATCACTACTCAAGTGCATTGGCCTATATTTGTAGAAAAACAAGAAATACATAGTTTTCTTAAAATAAAATCCATGATTATAATCTCATATGAGTTTCTTAAAAAAACTTTTCAACATACAACCATTAGAAATTGTGAAAATAAGGTAATTTTACCACTGCCTATGCATGAATATCATGCATATTTAGAGAAATAATCTCACATTATTCTTGTATAAAATAACTCAAAAATACTTCCAATATCATCGTTAATATATATAATTAATTTCCAAATTAATAAAACAAATAAAATACACCAAAAATAATTACATCAATTAAAAATATCAAAATTATGAGAAAAAATAGCATTTTCCTAGAAGATATAAAGAATAGTGCATAGTAAAACATTTCATCATTTTTTATGGTGATATGAAAAACTTCAACCCATTTTTATCTAGCCACAACATGTTGATAAATACTAGGTTTTAGTGAAAATATTCTACCAAATTTTTAGTCAAAATACTTCATGTGGTGAGGCAAAAATTTTTGGGGCATCAGAGGTTCGTGGTAAAAAAATCAAACACAAACAGAAGGAAAAAAAGAAGAAAATGTGAGGATTTAACATGGTTTGGCAGTGTGGCTACATCCATCGGATAAGGGGTCCAATTATTTTATTTTTCTTTAGATAAATCATTGGAGGATCACATAGAGTTACGACATGGATTTTTTATGATTACAATTTCATAGTATTTTGATCCCATTTTATAGGGGAATTCCATTTTTTCTCTAGTGGTTTGGGTAGTTTATATACCCTTGAAATCTTCCTCCATTGATTTCTTCAAAGTCTTCCTGGTTTTTTTCTGTCCAAGGAAGATGCTGCTACCGATAGAACACTCTTCCCTTGCTAATTTATCCCTAATTAAGAGTGGCCTCCACAAATCTCCCCCTCATGGACAATTTAGGGTAGAAGCTAAGATTTTCATCTCCTTGCAAGCATTCACATTATATTTAAGTATAACCTTCATCATAATGTCTACCCCCATTATCATTGGTATGAATTTTCTCAACATTCAACAATCTTTCATCCAACACATTTCAGATCCAGTGGTATCGCACGTTGATGTGTTTGGATCTGGAATGAAATGTAAGGATCTTGCTGAAATGAATAGTTATATGACTATCACAATAGAGAATATAATTCTCCTTACTCTATCTTATATCCTATAAAAAATTCTTCATCCATATCATCTCATTTCATCCCTCAGTGACTGGTATATTATTCTTTTGTGGTAGACAAGGAAACACACTTCTAAAGTTGTGATTTCCATGAGACTGCTCCACCTGAAAATGATATCAGGCACCTAGATATGGATTTCCTCGTGTATATATCTACATCCATATTTTCATATATGTATCCTTCTAAAATTGTTTGATCACTTCAAAAACATAAAAAATTAATGGATTTACCTTATAGATACCTCAGTATACATTTGACCATTGAACAATTCCCTTTTCCAAGATTTGATAAGAATCTACTGAAAATTCCAATAGCATGACAAATATCTAGTTTGGTGAACATCATTACATACATAATACTTCCAATTGATGATTGATAAGTAACTTTTCCATTTTTTTTCTCCTCCTCAATTGAATGACACAAACCAGTCTTGATCCCATAGTGACTTGCATGTGGAAAAATAACTAGTTTCACCTTGTTCTTGTTGAATCATTCAAGAACTTTATCAATGTACCTTTCTTGAGATAGAAAAATTTTATGATTCCTCCAGTCATGAGTAATCATCATACCAAGAATCTGAGAAGCATCTCTCAAGTCCTTCGTCTCAAAAGTCTAGTTCAACTACTTCTTCAACTGGTCAATCTTGGTGATATCTCATCCAACAATCATCATATCATCAACATAAAGAAACAAGATAATAAAATCATTATTAGAAAACTATTTGATGAAAACACAGGGATCAACATTCATTCTTCTATACTTATTTTTCTCCATGAATGAGTCTAATTTCATGTAAAATTTCCTTGATTCCCGTTTCAAACCATATAAACTTTTATTAAGCTTGGATACCAGGTTTTCTTTACCTTTCACCTAAAATACCTCTGGATGCTTCATGTATATCTCCTCATCAAGATCTCCATGTAAGAATTTTGTCTACAAATCCAATTATTGAACCTCTAGGTTCAGACTAGCCACCAATCCAAGAACAACTCTGATAGAAGATATTTTAACTATAGGATAAAAAAATCATCAAATTCTATACCTTTATTTTGACTAAATCCCTTGACAACCATTATGGATATATAGTATAGATTTTAGATTCCATTTTCTCCATTGATTCTATACACCCACATGTTTTTTATTTCATTCATTCTATGTGGTAACTCCACCAAATCAAATGTATAGTTCTTGTGAAAGGATTTGATCTCCTCTTGCATGGCCTTCTTCCATTCCATCTTCTTATAACCCTCGATCACATCATCATAACTTTCTTTTTCTCCCCCATCAGTGAGTATCTATGACTTGGTTTTCATTCTCTGATGGATCTCCTCAACTTCACTTTAGAAATATACTTTAGAATATCATATGATGGAGACATATCAGAAGATAGAGACATATTACATAGTAGTGATGTATCATCAGTGTCATGTATCTCTCTCAAACTAGTAGGTACTGATGGTGGTGAGACTGATTCTTAATTGACGAAAATTTCCTCAGACTGTAGATTCTCAGTGTTTTTTAGATTCTCAAAATCATCAATCGTTTGATCCTCATGAAACACCACATCTATACTTATGATAATCCTCCTACTAATAGGATCCCAAATTCCATATCCAAAATTCTCATGAACATATCCAAAAAAGATACATTGATTTCCTTTTCCATCCAACTTTGACCGCTCATCTTTCAAGATGTGAACAAATTCCCTATATCTAATTACTCTCAAGTGTTTTTATGAAACATATTTACCTATCCAAACCCTTTCAGGAATGCCATAGTTCAGTGGAACTGATGGAGAAAGGTTGATAAGATCAACTATTGTCCTTATTTCCTCCCCCCAAAAGGTGTTTAACATCTTTTCATTTGAGATCATACATCTGACCCTCTCTCAAATCATTTTATTCATCCTCTTAGAAACATTGTTATACTGAGGTATATTAGGTAATTATTTTTCATCTAGATGTTTAAACTTCTAAAGTACTCCTCAAATAGACCATGGTACTCTCCTCTCTTTTCTACTCACACAAACATTATCCATCTACCTATTTCTCTTTCCACATTCATAAGAAACTTCTTGAAAACATCATGCACTTGATCATTAGTTTTAAAAGTAAAATCCTGAACATTTGTAGAATGATCATCTATGAAGGTAACAAAATAAATAGAACCTCCCATAAACTCAATGCTCATCATGCAGACATTAGTGTGAACCAAATCTAAAACATTTTTTATGGATGATAAATAACCATGAAATGACACTATGTGTTGTTTCCCCATGATGCAATAAATACAAGTATCCAAATTTTTTTCTTTTATCCATGGTACTTGATCCCTTTTAGAGAGAATATTGATTCCTCTCTCACTCATGTGACAAAGCCCATTATGCCAAACTTCTGTAGGAATATATTTTCTGGATGCATTGACTTCTCCTCCACATGGTCTAGCATCTATGAGATAAAGATAAATATATTTCCTTCCTTTAGGAATTACCAAGTTACCTTTGGTAAGATTCCATTTCTCATAATTGGAGGAACTAACATATCCATCATTGTCAATCATTCTAGTGGATATCAATTTGAGGCTAACATCTAGAACATGCCTCACATCCTTCAACAGTAACATGTATACAATATTATTCTATAAAAAAATAGTACCAATACTAGTGATTTTGGATGCACCATTATTTAACATATTCACATGTATAAAACTCCATAAAGTGTAAGATGAGAAGAAATATCTTCTAGAAGTGACATGGTAGGAGGCACTATAATCAATCACCCATTTTGAGTAATGGATTACAAGACTGACCTGATTATTTTCTTGGACAATAACAATCTCTTCATTAACAACTATAGCATCTTTATTTTGAGTCTTACCTTCCTAATTCCTTTTCTCTACCTTAAACCTTATATTATCTCACATTAAGTGTTTGGACTTTCCATAGAGGTGGAACTTTATGTTATATCTAGATCAAGATTTTGATTTCTTCCTCCTTTGAAAACTTTGGTCGTGAGGTTCCCTTCCTCTAGGTCCTCTTCCTCTAGGTCCTCACTACCATTTATGCTTCCCTAACCTTTCGGTGAAAAGAGCTTCTGATTTAGGTGTGAATCCATCATATTTCCTTCAAGACTCTTCATTTACCATTCTGTCTTTCACCATCTCCATGGTGAGAGTTCCATCTAGAGTTGAATTGTTAACTGATGAAACCAGTGTGTCTTTTGTATTTGGTATAGAACTCAACATCAAAAGTACATAAAAATAATCATCAATAATCATTTTTGTGGAATTAAACTGATCAATAGTACCTTGAAACTCACTCATGTGCATTGATAAGTTGGTCATGTATTTGTACTTCAAGTTTACAAGACAACATATCAGGTTTTATTTATTTTGTGTAGTTTTTCTCACATATATCTTTTCCAATTTTCTCTAAATAATGGAAGCATCATGTTCATTGGAAAAAAAATTTGAAGCTACTTTTGTTGGTTCACTTTCTAATTTGGGTAGTTCACTTCCTGTTGAGAACAGCCAACTCTGCATCAATCGGTGGGGTACCGACTAACATATTTTCACTGTATTAACCTATTATTGATGATTCCTTCTCTTGTGCTGAAATGGGTTTAGTGGTATCCACTACTGTTCTGCACAAATCTTTAATATATAAAAGATCCACCATTTTGAGTTTCTAAATAGAATAATTAAAAGTTGTAAGCTTAATCAAATTATTGGTATTTTCTTACATCGATGAATTTAGAATTTTGAAAAACTAACCTCATGGATGTTTTTGGGATGGTCAAAATAGTTGGAATCAACTCTTTAATTTCTGAAAATGGACTTTGATTGACCAAGATATAGCCAAAACACTTTCAACAGTCTAGATCGCCTGATGAGGTGGTGCTGGCGTGGCTCACCAGAACAGTTTTCAAAAAACCCACTGAAAAGTTTCTACTATCTTGAATAGTGTCATCTTCTCCAGCAATGGGGTAATGTATCACTCAAAATTTGACCAAAACTTTTACATCCTCTATCGACTTCATTTTATATCCATTTTTTATGCCACTTTCATTGTTGTAATCGTCTCACCAATATCTTCATAGATGAGGACACAAAAAAATCTGACCAATATCAATTTTTTGGTCACAGGAAAAACCTTCTGCCATGTCACCATTTCAACCTTGATGGCACTGATACCACTTTTTTAGGGTATCAGAGGTTCATGGAGATGAAATCAAACAAAAATAGAAGAAAAAAATAATATCACATGAGGATTTAATGTGGTTTGGTAGTGTTCCTATGTCCATAGGAGAAGGGGGCCAATTCTTTTATTTATCTCCAGATAAATCTGCATAGGATCACATAGAGTTACAACAGATATTTATTATGATTAAAATTTCATGGGATTTTGATCCCATTTTATAGAGGAAAGAACACAAGTTTTTATCTGGGGGTTTGGGTAGTTTATCTACCACTGAAATCTTCCTCCAATGGGTGCTTCAAAGTCCGCTTGGTTTGGTTTCCATCTAAGAAAGATATCATTGCCCACATAACATTCTTCCTCTACTAATATATCTCTAATTGGGAGTGTCCCCCACACAAATTTATCTTAATGGATTGTGTAGAGCTAAATTGAGACCTCATACTTCAATTCTATTAGTTTACTTGTACTTAACATATTGCATACTCCATGTGAGGCTTTACGAGATGAAATTCACAAGTTGAGTTCAGTGTTTCTGCATGAGACACTTTAGAATAGTGATACTTATTAACGACATTGTACATACTGGACTGCATGCACAACTTCAGTGCATAATGCGTACAGTATGTATCTTCCTCTAATAATAGTCATAAAATCATTAATAGATGATACTCATCATATTTCTACATAAGGTTAATAGAAGAACATAGATTTATATTTTCTTCATAATCATTGTATGGCATAAATAAGAATTTAGTTTTGTTTAAACAAGAAATAAAGTGATTTTTCTCTTTATAAGAATAAGAAATGTAAGTGTAAATATGATATACCTCCTTCATAATAATTAATATCATAAGAGTGAGCATGAAACAATTCCTACCTAAGTATGAGACATGTCTAAAAGAAGATAAATTGTATCTATCTAGGAATCATTATAGTGCCAACACATAGAAATTTATTGTAATTTCAAACATAAAAATAGAAACTACAATATTCCATAATTACTCTAAAAAAATTATAACCAACAAATAATTATTACCCAAAAAGAAAAAAAATATGATTAATAAGTAGATGTAATGAGAATTCTTAATTGACCAAATAATGGGAAAAATAATTAAATGTGAGGAATTTTAACTACCAAAACGTTAAGCTAAATAAAATTAATAATCACAAACTCCTCAACACTAACAATATCCCCCTTTTTAAGATTATGAAGCTGAACATTTAATTCAAATTTTTATAAAAATCCCCCCCACATGAGATTTATCAAAAAGTTCAAATAAAAACTTTGAAAACAAAAAACATTAAAAAAACTTCCTATTTTTGAATCCTTTATTAAAAATAATAAAGATGAAGACAATTAACATCACAGATATAACAATTAATCTCCATTTAAAATATCCCCTTAAAGTAAATAAAACATAATATAACTTTTCAATACTAAAATGATTTTAAACAATATTAAAGAACATTATTAAATAGTAATAAATATACCATTAATACATTGGAAAAAAATCTTCAAATCAAACTAAAAAAAATCGAACACTATTATATAAAAATATATATTTTAGAGGATAATAAAAAAATACATGTTTTAAATATATTTACCAAACTAAAAACTGAACATTCATATAATTTAAAAGAAAATTTAAAACTCAAATATCAGTATGTTAGTTTGTTTAACAAACAAGGGATAACTTCCCCTAAATTAATGCTTTTCTAGAAGTAGATATACAAATATTAAAGTTACCCTTAATTGAAATGTAAATAAATAATTAGCATGATTATATAAAATTAAAAAATTAAAACTGAAATAACTATAACATTCTTGAGCATATTTTAAAAATATAAAAACACTAGGTTTAAAACTAACTACTCCCTCGGTATCAAAGTATCTTTTTTAAATGATATTCAAAGAATTAGAAAAGGTTTTTCAATGAATTTATAAAAATAAATTAAAATCCTATAAACTAGAAATTAAAATATTAATATCATGATTACATACAAAATTAAAAATATATATATTATATATATCATTCCAAAATACCCTAAATTTAAACTTGGATAGATATTTATTCTAGCCAAAATAAAACATTACTTGTCATGTAGATCATATTAGGTCCAATAGGATCAGAGTAACTTCCTTTGGGAACCCATGCTGTAGAAATATTAGTGTTTTAAATATTGAAAGTATATTTTTAAAGAAATATATTTTTAGGTACAAAATATTGAACATAATTTTGATAAAAATCATTTGCATAGTGACCAACTATACCACACCTAAAGTGGTTAATAGATGAAACACTAACAATTTTTCTATTAAAAAATTTATTTTTGGTACATTTTAGGAAATATCACATTAAATTCAATTTAATTCATATTTTTTCATCTTTTAAAAGATCAAAAATTCTTTTAAACGTTAACTTATAATAATAAATTTTGTTAAATCTTATTTTAACCTTACAACTTTTTCTTATAAATTTCCATTCTCTTTTTGAATAATCTGAAAATCATCAAAATAAATTATCGTTAGTAGATGAGGAATAATTTTTTAAATTTTCATTCTTTTTTTCTATATTTGAAATATTATTTTCCATAACTTTTAATTTATCCTTTTCACTTTTATACTCAAAAATATTATCCTTTAACTTATTATTTTCCTAAGCCAATTTTTATTTCCCTTTATAATTTTTGTATGATATTTCTCATATTCTTATAATTTCAATTATTTTTTCAATATCCGCATTATATTTATAAAATATTTCATTTAAATTATTAGTTATATTTTTATCATATTAAAAATCAGAAACAGAACTAGAATAACAATTTGTTTCATCTTCATACTTTGCAGTAAAACAAGCAGGTTTTAACAGTCATGTAAATGGTGATTAATTTTCCTCAGAACATGTATCCATTAAACATGCATTAAAATGTTTTATAGGTGAATAATTAGATTTATTAAATAGTTGAAAATATTGATTTATAATACTTTTTCATTAATGCATGACTACTTGTTTGCATCGCACTTTCAGACTCCTCACTACTCAGGTCTGATTCCTTACTACAACTCTAGTTTGCATGATATGCACATTTCAATTCCTTCTAGTATTTCTTATCTATCCATTAATAATTAATCATTGGAAAATTTTACTTAATATATCCCTTATTTCAGTAATCATATCAAGTTTTTTTTGAATTATAATTACCTTTCCTATTAATATTTTTCTTGAATTTATTCATCCCTCCTTCCTTGGAAATTTGTCTCTTCTCCACATTCCCATGTATGAATTTAGAAAGATAATTCAAATCATCACCTTTTTCAATTATATAATATCCTTCAATTTTAATTGAATATTTATAAGAAAAAAATTTATAAAATTTAAAAGTTACACACTTCTTATTTTCAAAATCTTTATTTTCATTATTCTTCAAATCTAATTCATATTAAAGTAGGAATCCAATGATTTAATCCATGGTATACTCAATAAAGTATTTTCCTTACAAGATTTACACTTTCTTGGAGTGACACTTTTTTGGTAGGTATTGAAGTATAAATTCAATAATAACTTCATTCTTCATGGTTTCTCTGAGTGAAACCGTGTTGTTTATAATTTTAGTAAATCTATTGTACATCTCACTAATTCTTTCATGATCATTAATTCTAATCTCTTTAAATTATTTCATGAGGATACTTAGTTTTGTTCTCTTCAACATATTAGTTTCTTGATGAGTGACTTTTGACATCCTCTATATCCCATGAGAAGATTCATAAGATCATATATGGATATAAACACTTATACTTCGTGAAAAATAGAGAAAATTAATAACTTTATAATTCAAAACATATTTTAGAGCATCATTAACAAATGGGTTATCTAAATCCACTTCATATAATTTGTAAGGTCTTCACATAATTTTTTAATATTCAAAACTAATATTCTTTAAAAATACATCCATGTGATCCTTCCAATATCCATAGTCATTTCCATTTAAGTGAGGTGGTATAAGAGGATTAATAATTTCAATTTCATGACTTGAATTTACTAAAAAACATCCTTTAGTGTTGTTGAGGAATATAATACATATAATCTCAAAAAAAATAAAAAAAATATGCTCAATATGAATAAAAACAATAGGACATGAATCTAAGAGGGATAGGATTTGATACCAATTTTTTTCCTGATATGGAATGGAAATAAACAAAATGGGCGGGGTTAATTTTCTCCCCCCCTTTCCGGCCATTTCTCTTAGCCCTAAGGTCCCTGACCTCCACGAAGGCTCTCCTCAGCTCGCGATTTCGCTCAAGGAATTCAACGCGGCGTCAGATCTGCACAGATCAACGCTAGTGGCTCGTTTCAGAGGTCGTCGTCCCTCGGTAGATGCCTTCGACCGCTTCGTCTTTGGTTCTTGGGGTTTACAAAATCGAGCGGTGGTGGGTTTGCTCGACCGGCGTCAATTGATGATTCGTTTTGAATCTGAGGAGGACTTGGTCGTCGCCTGGTCGAGCGCGCCGCGAGTGTTTGATGGGTGCGGCTTCTTCCTTCTACGATGGTCGTTCGACTTCAACTTGAACCGCGATCCGCCGTCGGCCGCGATTTGGGTTAGCTTTCCGGATTTGCCGCTTCCTTTCCAGAATCCCTCTATCATTTGTATGCTTGGGAACTTGATCGGCCGGTATCTCTGTTCTGATCATCGAACCTCGGTGGTATGTCACCCTATTATGCCCCGTGTTTGCGTTGAAGTTGATATTTCGAAACCCCCAACTAAGTGGCTTTGGATCTCGGTTGGAGAAGAACTGAGATGGAAGCAGCGGGTGGTATTTGATTCTTGGCCCGCGTTCTGTACCGATTGCAGCAAGATCGGCCATGATGTTTCAGGATGTCGCCGCGGGAGTTTTGACAGGTCCTCGAAGGTGTTGGTGGCTCTAGAGGCAGAGGACCAGTCATGCTCAAGAGTGGATCCGGGTGCGATTGGTGTGGCGCGCGGGGAGGATCTAGGGGCGACGGGGGTTCTCTTATGTCCTCTGAGGATTGAGAAACCTGGGCAACTCAAGGAGGTTGGCCCGAGGGTTGCAGATGTTTTTTCTAGATTGAGGCATGATCTGGGTGTTAGGGGCGATGGTGTGGAGAGGTCCGTTGTGGATGTGGGGCTTCATCCTGTATTACCTAGCCAAGCCGAGGAAGGTGAAGGCAGTGAGGCTCATGGGGCTGGAAGCTCTCCTGGGAGAGGTCGGGGTGACAACCATCATCTGCAATTCATGGGTCGGGGAAATGACCAACCCATGGGATCGGCCTTGGTTCCGGGGAAGTCGTTCTTGGCTGCTGTTACTTCTTCCAGAGAACAGGAGAAGTTGGCCAATGCCAATATCTTGAAGGCACTTGATCCTAACACCCTGGGGGATCATCCGAAGGATGGGATTGGGGGGAAAGATAAGGTCATGAAGAAGAAGGTAGATCTGGAGCATTCACTTTTCAAGCCGAGCCCTCTCTGCGAAGGCATGCAGTTATCGTTGGGGAACCACTTTGTTGGATTGGAAGTTCAGGATCCTATATTGTCTCCGGAGGATGATTTTTCAGGTGATGACAGTTATAGTACTCCTTTAATGGACAGCATGGATCGATGTAAAGGAAAAGGCCCTCACAGCCCTCGGCGGAAGAAGGGGAAAATAGTCGCTAGAGATTCTGGAAAATGTATTGTGGTCCAGGGGAAAAAGACTAAGAGTCGCAAGGATTATTCTCATCTTCCAAAACCAATGGAGACTAGGTCGGCCAAGAAGGGAAAGATCAAAGTAAGCACAACCCTTCAGGAGGGGGAAAAAGAAGGAACAAACAAGCCTATATGTGACAAAGAAGAAGAGAATGGAGAGTGCTTGAAACTCATCCTGCACTCCAAGGAAGATATGATTGAACAAGCCATTCGTCCTAATGTTTCAGAAGAGGAGCTCAATAGAATTTACGCACGAAGGCTGCAAGTTGATGCCACAGAGGAGCAAGAAGTGTGGTTAGATAAACAGGATAGAATTCTGGCCCGTGGGTTCAATAAGGGAAAAATCAACTCAGAGGAATTTATTCAGACGATGGAGAGGATGATTTCCAACTTTGAAGAGCTCATCAGTGAGGATCCTGACACCCAGGTTGGTATGCTACACTGGGAGCTCTTTAGAGCAGCAGAGTCAAGTAACTTAAGCCTTGTGTTTCACCACTTTGTAAGCTCTTTCAGCACGTAGTGCTCCTGTAGTGTACTCTGGTTTTTTCCATTTTCCTTAAAATGGCTTAATAAAAAAAATCTAATTTGGCATGTGTATACATAACCTATCACACTACCATTTACAGGTACAGGAATAACCCAATTTGTTACATAGTATAGGTCAGACCTACAACTACTTGTTGATGAAGTTATCATAACCAGTGAACTCGTTCTTCTTAGCCAGGTTATCATAACCAACACAAACTTTTAATAACGACACAATCATGTGTGATTATTATTTCAAAACAATGAAAATTTTATAAAGAATAACAAGACAACACAAAGAAATAATAAAATGAATGAAATAGTGGAATCTGTAAAGGAATGTTTGAGTAGAAACAATCATCTTTGAACCTTCACAGTTCAAGTTGAACAATTAGATTTGAGAAACTATTAGTGCCTCAGCAATTCATAAGAGATCGAAAGTGTAGATCTCGGTAATTTAGTGCCTTAGTAACATGAAACTCGTGTTTATCACTACTCAAGTGCATTGGACTCAATTTATTGAAAAACTAAAAATGAATAGTATTATTAGAATCAGCTCCATGATTATCATCTTATGTGTGTTTCCTAAAAAATCTATGCAATAAGAAATGGTTAGAAATAATTAGAACAGGAAAATTTTACTAATTTATATGCATGGATATTGTCTGTATTCAAAAAATTACTCTCATGTTGTTCTAATATAAAATAACTCAAAAAAAACATAAAATATGATAATTAATATATTTAAGTAATTTTAAAACTAATAAAATGGATAAAATACAAAAAAAATTATAGAAAATAAAAATATGATAACTGTGAGAAAATAGATCAGCATCACCAAAGATATAAATTTTGGAACTCAGTAAAACTCTATGACATTGTCTATGGTGTAATGGGAACTTCTCCCCATTTTTTCTAGCCATGGTGTGTAAATAAATATTACAGATAAATGAAAAGATTATTCCTAAACTAAAAAAGGTGAAATGATATTTTTATCAAAAGATCTGCATGGATTTTCCATATTTTTAAATGAAAATTATAAAACATATGTGGCACGAATTTAAATTCCCTCCAAATTATATTAATTTCATGTGAATTCACTACATATCACATTTCCATTATAGGTGTTGCGAACTAATGTAACATGATCCTACTGGTTGTTAATTGATATATATATATATATATAAGGAAGATAAGAAATACATTTTATAAGTGTGAGTTTTAATGGAAATATAAGGATCAAATATAACTTAAGTAAATAAGAAATCAGTTTTGTGTAAGTAAGAAATAAAGAATTTTTCCTCTGTGCATAAGACATGTAAGCATAAACATGAAACACCTCCAATGTAAGCATTAATCTAGTAATAATAAGCATAAAACAAGTCCTATGTATTCATGTTACATGTTTTTATAAATATAAAATATTGTATCTACATAGGCATCATTACAACCAAAACACATAGAAATTTATAGCAATCTCAAACTAAAAAATAAAAACTACAACATAATAAAATTACTCTAAATAGAATATAACTTCAAATACTAATGAACAAAAAAATAAAAAAAAAATATGATTAAAAAATAGATGCATTGAGAATTTATAATTTACTAGATAATGAAATAAACAATTAAATGTGATTAATTCTAGGTAACAAAACATTAAGATAAATAAAATTCATAATAATAAAATCCCCAAAATTAAAAAAACAGACTCATCTATCTCCCCTTATATTTGATTACTTCAATTTTATTCATGTTATTACACATAAAATGGAAGGGAATTAGGAGGTTTTATTTCTTAATTTTTAGAAAAAACCGAAAGGTTGAGAGTTGCCTCACAACCAAGGTTTCCTTTGTATTACAATTTTAGCTACAGATGAGATCTTCATGTCTCCTCTTATGAATTTATTATCATGACTATCCATAGCCAGCATGGTTTTCTCATGTTTCTCAAAAACATTATTTTTTGGATACTCCTTATTATGATCAATGGATGCACATTCATTATTAGATATTTGTCTTTTCTTTTTCATCATTTTGGGTGGAGCTGGTATCCCCAATGGACCATCTTCAAAACTCTATATAGCTTGCCCATTCTCCCCACACAGTGCCTCCTATTGTGATTTTTCTAGTCTGTATTTGGTAAAAAAAATCCTAGTGCTTTCTTCACTTTAATCTTTAGACAAGAACACCCTTAACTAGATTGTTCAGGTCTCTTACTTCATTGATTCTTTCCAACTTCAGTAGTATGTGGTGTCTTTCTTACTAAAATCTCTATAACATATTTCTGTATTCTGAGACTGTTTCTTCTTCTCATATAAGTACTTATTATAGGGATTCCCCTTTCTTGATACCAGTTCAAGGTAAGAGACATGTTTAACATGTAATTATAGTCTTTATGCTCAAATACTATGCAGCACCCATGATATCCTTTGAAGTTTGATCTTTCAGTATATTGAGATGTATATTTACAAAAAATATACTTGTTTTTTAGGAATCTTCCATTTTTTCCATTCTTAAGGATGTTTTCCTTTCTTATTTCATCTAGACACTACCATAGATTGAGCCTTTCCTAGTACCAGATTTTATTAGTGTTAATCATAAAGCACTAATAAAAGGGTAACCTTTATGAGCGCAAGTTAAAATCACTGATAATAACTTTTACCAATGCTAAAAAAAGTGATTATAAAGGTGTAAACTTTAATAATTTTTTTCAGCATTGATAAAGGTGGAACTTTAGCAACGTTATTCTTAGCACAGATTAAAAAATTAATAAAACAATATTATTAATATATATATAATTATTATATTTATATTCAAAAAATGTTTATATATATAAATTAATTAAAAATGCATGTATATAATTAATATAAATATGATATATTAATATTTTTTTAATAATTTTAATATATATAATGTTTTTAAAAAAGTGTGTATAAAATTATAAATAAATATATATATATGTGTTTTAAAAGTTATAAAATTGTAAAAAATATATTTATTATATTTATAATTATATATATTAATATATATATATATATAATTAAATATATATATATATATATAATTATATAAATATATTTATAAATATATACAAATATTTATAAATATATTTATTTAAAATTATAATTATAAATAAATAAATTATATATTTAAATAATTATTAAATGTTAATAAATATATTTAAATAATAAATATATTTATTATATTTATAACTATATATATTGATATATTAACAAATATATATATATAATTATATAAATACCCAAATCACGTGGCTTATGGATTATAACCCACAGTCCTAGAATTTATCGAAAAAAAGTTAGAACAAGGTACAAGAGTATAATAATGACCACTCTACAGAAATGCCCTTTAACACCATGAAAAGAGGCCTTTAACAACGCTAAATTTTTTTTCCCTCAGTACCGTTAAAGGGGGGTCCCCTATATCAGTGCTAAATAATCGCTGATAAATGGGTACCTTTATCAGTGCTAAACAAAAATGCTGATAAAGGCTACACTTTATTCGCGCTAGAAATAGTGTTGATAAAGGCCCAACCTGCTGTAGAGTGTTGTTTGTATAACAATACACTGTAGAAAATACCAATAACCTGGATGCACAATAAATAATTTAATTTAAATAAATTTTACATCTGGAGTACAAAAAAACTATTATATACATTTAAAACAATGTTTTTTATAATTACATTTACAATTACTATCCAAAAAATTTTAAAAACATTAATGTTTCATCATCTTTTGCACCTTTGATCCCCTCTCAAAAAAGTCCTCCCATGGTATAAGTTGTCAAAAAAACCACCTCATCATGAGAAAAAGAATCTATCTATATAAGAAAAAAAAATCATAAGTTAGTAATATTATAAAGAAATACATTAACAAAATGTCAATTTTAAATAAAAAAGACACACATGGAGTTATATCAGTCACATCATACATCATATTGAGGTATGTATGATTCCTACATGTCGCAAATGAGTTATGGATATTTTTTCTAAAGCATAAAAAAAATGTGTTTGATCAGTTTTGAGTGTGTCACTTTTTCTTTTTACTAAAATTAATTACAATTTTAAATAAATTCACACTTGGAGTTATACTGGTCACACCATGCATCAGATTAAGGTGTGGATAATTCATTCATGTCAAAAATTACTTATCGATCATTTTCTTAAAGTATAAAAATAATATGAATGTGTTTTCTTGGTTGTTAGTGTGTCACTTGTGTTTTTTACTAAAATGTCATTTCAAATTGGAAACACGTATTTTGAGTGATACTGATCACATCATGTGTATTTTTAAAATGAGACTACTTTTTACACATCAAAAATTAATTATGAATCATTATCCTAAATTATTAAGATAAACAGAGCATGTTTTCTTGGTTTTTAGTGAGTGACACGCATTTTGAACTAAAATGACAATTTTAAACTGATAATGGACACTTTGACTCATATTAATCACACTGTGCATTGGATTTAGGTGTGTTTGATTCCTACATATCAAAAATTACTCATGGTTTGTTTTCATAATGTATCAAAAAAATCATAAAGCGTTTTCTCGGTTTTCAATATGTCACTTGTTGTTTTTACTAAAATTAATGTCAATTTTAAATAAAAAGAAACACTTGGAGTCATATCAGTCACACTATGCATATTATTGAGGTTTAATTGATTACTATATGTCAAAAATGGATTATGTATCATTTTCATAAATTATAAAAATAATCAGAACATGTTTTCTTGGTTTTCAGTATGTCACTTTTTCTTTTTACTAAAATTAATGTCAATTTTAAATAAAAATACACACATGGAGTTATACTGGTCACACTATGTATCATACTGATAGGTTGTTGATTACTATATGTAAAAATTGAATTATGTATCATTTTCGTAAATTATCAAACAATATTAATGAGTTTTTTCATTTTTCAGTATGTCACTTGTTCTTTTTACTAAAATTAATAGCAAATTTAAATAAATAGACATACATGGAATTATACCGGTCACACCATGCATCAAAATGAGGTGTGGATGATTACTACACATAAAAAATGTATTATGTATATTTTTTCTAAATTATAAAAACAATATGAATGTTTTTTCTTAGTTTTGATTATATCACTTGTGTTTTTTTATTAAAATTTCATTTGAAAATAGAAACACGCACTTTGAGTCATATCAATTGCATTGTGTATCGGTTTTATGTGATATGACTTCCTATATGTCATAATCAACTTATTAATAATTTTAAAAAGTATCAATACAATCAAAGTTCATTTTCTTGGGTTTTAGTGAGTGACATGTTTTGAACTAAAATGTAAATTTTAAGCTGATAATAGACATTTTGAGTCATACTAGTCACACTGTGCATCGGATTAAGGTGTGGTTGATTCCAAAATATCAAAAATGACTTATGGATCATTTTCCTAAAGTATCAAAATAATAGAAATTTGTTTTTATAGTTTTCAGTATGTCACTTGTTCTTTATACTAAAATTAATGTCAATTTTAAATAAATAGACATAATTGGAATTATAGTGGTCACATCGTGCATATGATTGAGGTGCAGCTAATTCTTACACATCAAAAATGACTTATGGATCATTTTAATAAAGTATCAAAATAATAAGAATGCGTTTACTTGGTTTTTATTATGTCACTTGTGTTTTTTAATAAAATGTCATTTTAAACTGGAAACATGCACTTTGAGTCATATCAGTCGCATCATATGTCGGTTTGATGTGAGACTACTTCCTATACATCACAACTGACTTATGAATCATTTTCCTAAATTATTAATACAATTGGATAATGATTTATTTATTTTTAGTGAGTCAAACATTTTCAACTAAAATAATAATTTTAAATTAATAATGGACACTTTATGTCATACCGGTCACACTATGCATCGAATTGAGGTTTGGTTGATTCCTATACATCAAAAATTACTTATAGATCATTGTACCAAAGTATAAAAAAATTTATCTTGGTTTTCAATATGTCACTTGTTCTTTTTACTAAAATTAATGTTAATTTTAAATAAAAAGACGCAGTTTGAGGCATACTAGTCACACCGTGCATATAATTGAGGCGATTTTGACTTCTATATGTTAGAAATGAATTATGAATCATTTTACTAAAGTATCAAAACAATACAAAAGTGTTTTCTCAGTTTTCAGTATGCCGCTTGTTCTTTTTACTAAAATTAATGTTAATTTTAAATAAATAGACTCACTTTGAATTATACTGGTCACACCATATGTCGGATTGAGTTTCTTCTAATTAATACACATCAAAAATCTATTATGGAACATTTTTCTAAAGTATCAAAATAATCCAATTGTGTTTTCTTAGTTTTTAGTATGTCTGTTGTCCTTTTTATTAAAATTAATGTCAATTTTAAATAAAAAGATGCACTTGGAGTCATACTGATCACACCATGCATCGAATTGAGGTAAGTCTAATTCTTACACATTAAAAATTCCTTATAAATCATTTTCATAAAGTATCAAAATAATCTGAATGTGTTTTCTTAGTTTTGAGTATCTCAATTGTCTTTTTTACTAAAATTAATGTTAATTTTAAATAAAAAGACACACCTGGATTCCTACCTGTCACACCATCCAATTTCCTTTCATTGTTGAATGTAAAACATTGTATATTGAGTTGATGTTCATATATGAAAAAACATCCTCTACTCTTCTAGTTTTCAACAATGAGAAAAGATTTTCGACTAAGAACATTGACTCGATATGTAGTCTTGGAAGTTCAAAAATTAATTGAAATGGAATGCATGGAAACATTAGCAGAAATGAATATGTTATCTATTTTTTGGATTTTTTAAAATAGTTGAAAGAAAAATATGACTTCCCAAAAGATTTGTGAAAAAAACTAAATAAGTATTACATAAAAATGATAAGGAAAGTAACTTACAAATATTATATAAAATGATGGAAAAATTAATTAAATAAGTAGTGGGAATTCACCTTTTCATGATGGTTGTATAAATTCTTGACTAATTTCCTTATTTTAATTATCTCATTTGTATCCTCAAAGTCCAGTCTTTCATGATCGTGGGCGGCTTTGAACAAACCAACCCAACTCGAACCAAAGAATCCACCTCTATAAGAAAAAAATTCATATGTGAGTAACACTAAAAATAAATAAATTAAACATAAATATGAAACAATCCATTACTTCTATGGATAATGATTTTACCATCCAAACATCAAGATTACATTTGTGATTGAGGAGAGGTAGCATCATTGCTCTTCCTACAAAGGTAGTGGAGGGAACTTGAAGGAAAGTGGTAAATGCCATCACTGAAGTGGTGAAAATGTTTTGAGGGAGAAAAAATATATGTAATTTTTTGTATAGAAAGGCATGAAATATGGAAAAAATATTCTAAAATAAACAAACTCTATGAGTAATAATGAAAATTAACATTTTATAATTTTTTGGTAAAATAGAGAAATTATATCATAACATTACCTTTATATCTTTCCAAATGGTTTCCTTTATTATAGTTTGTTCTTTTGTGGGATTGGTAACATCATCATGTGCAGAAGTTATTTTCTACATGAGTAGTCAAACATTTGATTTATATTATGTTAATGCAGGATAGAACATATAATATTATGAGGGAAAACATAGTATATTGAAAAACACTTTAACCTTATCATTGAACTCTATTTTTTTAAAGGTAGTAAGAATTCACCTTTTCATGATAATTTTATACTTTCCTAACCTGTTTCCTTATTGTCATTATTTCAGTTTTAGACTCGATGTCCAATCTTGCATGAGTTCATTTCTTTATGATCTCTGGAAAAATTAAAAAAAAATAAGTATCAGATATAAATGCTGAAGAAATTAACTAAAAATAGATAAAATGATGAGAAAATCAACTAAACAATAAGTAAGAAGTTGCTTATTCATGATATATGTGTATATTCTGCCATCAGGTATTCTTCCCATTCATTTATGAACAAATCTATGTCGTCTAGTGAATACAATAATTTTCGACAGTCATAGTAGTAGTGGAAAAATATAAATACACAAAGGATTAAAAAATTAAATTAAATAATATTTATCATAAAAAATACTTCTTTACGGATACTAGTTTGTTGATAGAATATGATCTCTCTCATAAATTTACTAACATAATAACAATAATCTTTTCTATTTTTTATTTTAGACACTGCAAAAAAATTGAGAAAAATAAGTAATTTGTTTTGATAAATGTGTGGATAGTGAAATATTATTATAGATACACTAATACTTGTCCACTTGTAGAACTCTTCATGCTCATTGTGTGCACAGGCTATCCTCATGTCATGATTTCCACGATATTTATACACCACCCTATCATAACAAAACTCTCATTAAAACATAATATAAAATATATAACTTGATGTTTAGTTCCAAAATATTAAATTTATTGCATTAAAAATTAACAAATGTCATCATGTGTGGTCGGTTTGTTGGGTATCCATTCAATGAATCCAAGAAATGAATATTTGGACTATCCAAATTGACTACAATGAGAATCCAATGTTTCCTAAAGACACCAAAAGGAATAAGTAATAAAAGAAATGAAAATATATTTGATATGATTAAATTGTAGAGTTTTACCCCGACATCATGGTATTAAGAAGAATTTGTCATCTATAAGTTTACTTTCAAATGATTTGACCTGTTTTTTCACTATTTCATCCATTTTTTATTATAATTTCCATTTTTTCTGTAGATGTGATGTAAGGGCTAATGAGTCCAAATTTATGTTCATGAGGTAATACCTTTAATTGGTATTGATATATACACCTACAAAAAATATGAAATGTGTTTAGTTATAATTAACATAGTATATCATCTTATGGAAAAAAAATCATGAAAACAAACACTACAAAAAAACATACTGTTTCTCAGTAGTTTAAACCACTACTAAATGATGTGTGACACTTTCTAAAAGTACAACGTATTTGCGTGTCGGGAATCATTTGGCGGCGCTTTTTTATGTGTTGGTTTTTTATTTCACGGTGTTTTGTTTAGTGGTGGTTTTTTGTTTTTGTTTTTTTTTTACATAATTATTTTATTATTTATTATTTATTATTTATTATTTATTATTTATTATTTATTATTTATTATTTATTATTTATTACTAGTTATTATTTATTTATTATTATTACTTATTATTTATCCAACCATGCATGCATATTCCATACATGTCATGCATGCCATGCATAAATCTGGAAAATATATGTGTTGGGAGAGATTTGAACCCCTAACCTCTTGGATATACTACAAATACTTTACCACTCCAGCAATTTCCTTATTTGGTGAGTAAATAGTATGTAATATACTTATACATATACAAATAAAAAAATGATATTAAATAATAATAAGTAAGGAATATATATAATGAATATATAATAAAGAGTTAATAAAAAATAATAAATTAATAGATAATAGATAATAAATAAATAATAAATAGATAATAAATAATTATTAAATAAATAATAAATACCGAATTAATAAATAATAAAAAAATATTAACTAAATAAAAAAATATTAAATAAATATTAAATAAATAAATATTAAATAATAATAAATTATAGTAAATTATAAATGAAAATAAATAATAAATAAAAAATAAAAAATAACGAATAAAAAATAATAAATAAATAATACTTAAATAATAAATATTAAATACTAAATATTAAATATTAAATAAATATTAAATGAATAATAAATAAGAAATAAATATTAAATGAATTATAAATAACAAATAAATAATATTAAATAAATAAATAGTCAATAAATAGTCAATAAATAATAAAAATAAACAAAAAATAAATGAAAATAAATAATAATAAATGATTAGTAAAAAATAAATAAATAAATAAATTATATATAATAAATGATAAATGACAAATAATGAATAAATAATAAATAATAAATAATAAATAAATATTAAATAGTCCTTTAACAGTAAATTAACAATAAAAATTCAATAAATAATAAATCAATAATAAATAAATATTAAAATAATAAATAATTAAATAATTAAATAATAAATGGATATAAATATCTATAGATATATATAAACACACATTTATGTTTCATAAATATATATAAACACACTTAGATATATAATTGTATATTAATATAAATATATATAAGCACAAGTAAATGTAATTAAATATATATATATATATATATATATATATATATCTACACACATATGTTATAAAGATATATAAACATAAATATGTATAAATATTTACAAATGTGTAAAAATATGCACAAATACTTACATATATATGTATTTATTTACATATATTAGAATATTCACATAAATATAATTTTTTTTATTGACACACACATGTTTGAATATAAGCATTACTTGTACAGGTATATATATACAAATTTATGCATTTTTATAAGTTAAATAAAATTGATAATTATTTATTTTAAATTAAATGAATAAAAAATATTTATTTCCATTCGGTTTATATGTTTAAAAATACATTTCTATGTAAATATGCATTTATAAAAGTTATTTATTATAAGTAAATATAAGAAAATATGTATATATTTATTTATAAATAAAACTAATTTATGAAAAACAATAAAATTTTAAAACCATTATATCAATGTGAATGTAATCCCTGGGAATAAATTCAGTCTCTATCAAAAAGGCAATAAGACCCCCTTAAATGAGGCTCAAAATCCATCTAATGTTAAACAATTGGGGCCCAACTAAAAACTCAGTTTTGGAAGCCTTTGGGGCCAGTTTTGGCCTCGAAAAAAATTGATTGGGGTCTCGTAGTAAGAATGGTGTAGAAATCATCACAGGCTTCTATTTGATATGTTATAGAGCTCAAATAGATACCAAGATTAAAAGTTATGGTCGTTTGATGTTCAAGTTTGACTTCCAACTTTTGTTTAAACTATAATAAATTTTAATCTTTTAATTATTACAAAATTAAAATCTAATATGGTTTTATTTCATTTTATAAGCTTCGATTTGACTAGTTATGGAGCTAAAATAGACCCCTAGATCAAAAGTTATGGTCAATTTATTCCGAAATCTAATTTTTTATTTATGGAATATTTGTTTTAACTTTCAAATTATTATTAACTAATAATTATAAATGTTTATTATTTAACATATTGTAATTAATTATAATTATAAATAATAAATCATAGTTAAATATATTTTTTTTCTTTTATTTAGGGGTGGTTTTTTAAAACTGTCACTATTTCTCAGTGTTTTTTTAAAAACCCCCACTAAAAAAATTAATTTTTTTGAAAAAAAAATTAAATAATTTAAATATATATATATATATATATATATATATATTTAAAAACATTTAGAGATGGTTTTAACAATCACCACTAAAAACCCATTGTTAAATTTTTTTCAGTAAAACATGTTGTAGTAATTTTTGAAACCGGTGCAAAAAAACCATTGTTAAATGCCCATTTTGGCATAGTGACACCTCATATATACATTTACAACTGAGCCTCTTAGCCATTCTCTGGACTTTGTTTGGGGTTTTAGGTGGGGCACTGGACACCCTTAAGCCGACTTTTATAAAATGAAAAAAATGATTTGCAGCAGTATCTGTATAAACCTTCAATGTTAGTATATGTGGAAATTGAACAAGTGGGGTAAATGTGATTTCAAAATATATTTTCGATCATTTGGTTGATCATTTAGATGGTTTTTATTTGGCCTTTAGTTTCACCCCTTCCCTTTGTCTGTCTATGATAACATTTATCGGTTCAGACCCTTTTTCATTAATTATTAAAGGTTTATCATCGATATGTTTTTTACAAGATTTAATGTTTACGTTATGAATGTTCCAACAACTTGGTCAACTGTATGAATATATGTGTCGTCATTTGGAACATGTAGCTCAGTGCTTAGTTCATGAGCTATGGTAATCGCCACTCTCACATGACCTGTTGGAAGTGGTCTGTTATATAGACTATCTTCTTGGATATTATACACGGTATCCCTCACTATATAGATATGGATGGGTGTTTATTGATATAAATCATAGTCATTTTCACCAAATAGAATATCAATACAGGAAAGGTATTAGTGTCTTCTCAATTCACATTTCACATAAACTATTATGAGAATATTGTTTACCTCATATAAGAAAACTCTTTGAGGGAAATGGATCACCTTAAAGATGGTGGGGGTGGGGTGGGATCTTCATGCAGTGATTTTTCTTGAGTTGTTTCTTCTCTTTGCTTTCCCTATAACATTTTCTAGAAACTCAGTGTGCCAATGAAATTTTTCTTCAAGGGAAGCTAATATGGATTTCATCTGTTTCATTTCTTTATATTTATCAAAATATTATTTTATTTTCTCAAAATATATTTCAGGTGTCACCCCAAAACCCACACCTCTGACACAACCATACTGTTTTGGACACTTTTTAGACCATAGATAGTAGGTTCTCAATTGGTACAAGTTTTTATAATTCTTGTGAATAGTTTGAATAAAAAATATAGTAAAATAAGTAATCATTGTTATGTAATAGTTATTTAAAGAAAAAATAATTTTGATGTCATACTTACACATGCTTCCCGCACATTTTGTGTGTTTTCATCTATTATTATCTCATCTTTATTTTCACATTCCTCTTTCCATGGCATAAGATTTGGGATAGAAGTGGCTTTGGATTTGGATTCATCAATATAAATATAAATAGAGGAACATAATTATGGCATTGTTTCATGTCACATTAAAGTATTACAGTAAACTTAAATTATTTACAAATTTGTTTTCATGTGAAGCGTACCTCATCCTTACTTTACAGTAGGGGTACATAAGTTTTTCTACTCATTCCTTATTTTCATCACTTATTTATTGTTTTGTAAATAAAAAATTCTCAGTCGAACTGATGAATACACATATTTTAAAACTATGTATTACCAAACACAATGAAACTGAAAATATATCTCCCCACGAAGGCCAGTAAATGTATCCCATGATTCTTGTCATATAAGGTGTGCATACATAAGTAGTGGGTGCGGGTTTATTCTTCCTTCAGCATATTTAAGATGAAATATTGTTAGAATTGTGCAAAATCCTATATGAATCCTTCCAGAATATTTAATACAAATTTCTTATGGGATTTATCTACTACAAATGCACTCTGCAATGGATGATGAAGAGTAATTAAATGTTTCATTATTTTATTTTTTAGTAAAATAAAGAAAGGATGTCATAATGTTATCATAATATCTTCCCAAATCAATGTCTTAAGCATGGGCACAACCTGGTTCCATGAATCTACATTAATCGGCATGCGCTGCTGAGTGATGAGCCCAATGTAAATACTGAACATGGCCTTGTTGGGGTTAACTGGATGGCAGCATGCATTCCATCCGACCTTGAATTTGATGCCTTTGCTTTTCATATTAATAATTTTTTTTAACATTTTAATGCTACAACAATCCTATTTTTTCTATAACATCGATTGTTCACCATATACCATTTTCTCAAGTTCAACATCATCAATATATTGTTCCTATTGATTAGTAGAATTAGTATGTGTGGAAGGTTGTTTTTCCTTTACACAAGGAGTAGTAATAGGTTGAGAAACTTGTTGTTCCTTAGTATTGGGAGCATCGGCATGTGCAGAAGTCATTATTTGTGGAAGTGGTTTAACATTTAATTTATATTACATAAAAAGAGCAGTGAAAAAATAATAACATGAGGTAATGCAATGTATATTAAAAAAATATAACCTGATTATTTAAATCTCTTTTTTTAAATGTTGAAGGTATTTGAATCCTCTATCGAGTATCCAAATATATTCATTATGGTCTCCTGACTTATATATAAGAAGCTAAACCTTGGAATAATTGGAAAGTACTATAAAAATTTCATAATACCCAATTTGTTTATCTTATATTGAGAATCACCAAACTTTGGGAATTCTTTAAGTGATTTTTGGTCCTTGTGAAATAGTATACAATCATTTGGATATGCATATATTATTTCAAATATCATACCCATTGAACATATCATTCATTTAGCATCATATGTTTGAATAGGGATCTCATTATCTTCAGGGAGCATATCATTCAAGAAATCAAGTAGTTTAGTAAAACTAGCATCACTTCATCCATTTACATATTTTAAATTATATAGCTTCAGTAAAGTTGAAAATTCTATATATTTAGTCCAACCAGTATACAATAGTGTCTTCGTGAAACTCCTTAACTTCTCAAACAATTTTGGATAATCATGAAGTTTATCTTCAATATTCATGATCATTTCCTCAGTTCAATCTTCATCATCATTCACACATGTAATCACATCCTCAGTATAGTCTTCTTCATTATACACACTTGTAATCATATCAGATGATCTATAAAATGTAGTGTCATCCCATTCACTAGAGATATTATCTTTTTCCCTATGTTTATTCCAATATTTATAACTTTGATCTATTACATGACAGATCAAGTTTTCTTATAAATCCTCTAGACAAATTAGTCTTGAATAAAAATAGTTTAAACATGAAAAATGTATTTAAGAAGGGTCATATGCATGATCTTTTAAAAACTTTATGAACTCTTTCACCCCATATTTATACTATTTTAACATACGATTGGAATACATCCATTCTCTATTCATATCCATCCTATTTGATTTGGTAATATTAATATTTAAAAAAATACACAAAAGGGGCCTTTCAAAAAAGGGGATCCCAAAATTTTAATGTTTCAAATAATTTCATCATGCTTTGAAGGAAATGGGTTATTTAATTTAAGAAAATAATTACTCCACTGGTGGTATGTTTTATCCTATGAATTCATTCATAAGATATGGGGGTGAGTCTTAGACAAAAAAATGAAATAATTATTATTTTTAAGATGAATTTGATGAGGATGATAGTTTTTATTGAATTTTTTTGCATGAGACCCATCCTCTTAGAGGCTAACACAAAATCCGAGAGAAGATATAGTTTTGGATGGCTCCCCTAATTTAAATTATACAGTTGATGTTGGATGAAAAATTGGTTTAAGAGTTTCAATGGGGTTAAACATTAATTCCCCTTTTGCAGGAGTGAGTTCATGATGGATGTCCTATGGGTTGGATAGATTTATTGAAATTCACTTACCATGGTGTTATTATCAATTTATATTGTTTAGAATGTTAAGATAGTGCTAAGTGAAGGCTAAGGTTTCTAGTTTTGGGTTATGGTTACCTGAGTTGGATCATTTCAATAAGGTATTTGTGTGAGTCTGATGAATTACGAGGAATGAAAAAATATTTCTAGTGTTTTTTGAATGTTTTATGAGTTCAGAGAAGATGGATAATCAAGTAAACCTGTCTTTGTTCCAAAAATCAAGAACATTTCTTCGAATTTGAATGATTTATATTGAATGATGATGTACAAAATTTGACTATAGGTTGAAACCAAAAAGAGTCGAAGGAAGAAAAAAGATGGACGCATGGATTTTAGAATTCTAGAATTTATATACTTTAAAAAAATCTACTAAAATATAAAATAGTGTCTAGTTGGAAGCAGTTGGGAATCCACTTAAAGTTTTAATTAAAACTACATATGTGTTCATGTTATTTTTACTTCGATCTCATGCTAGTTCACATGGTAGTAGTGGACTTTCTAGAATTCAATTCAATTTGAGGTAGTGGATATGATTTGGTTGAGGCTTCTTTAAAATAAGGAATTGACTGACTAACACCAACTCATTCCTCACCTTCCCTTAGGTTTGAACATGCTCTATCACTATAATAGTGTGTTGTGGGTCTATAAATAAATAATTTGTTAGTCCAATTTCCTATTAGTCATTCAAAATTTAAATGTTTAAGATGTAAATTATAATGATAATCGAATAAAATTTTGAATGTTCCGCTAAACTTGAAATAGGGTGGTTACCTTGGAATAGAAATTTGGAATAATATTTGGCTCAAGAACAATTTATGAGCATGGTTTTCAAACCTTTTATGGTCAAATAATTTGTAATGTAACTTTACAGAATCCAAACCATGATTAGTTATCCATGTGTGTTAACTATATGAGCCTATTTTTATTCAATACCAAAAAAACAATAATGATATGTTTTTGTTATCTATTATCAATTTTAAACCCCCCTCTCATCCTTAAACAGCCATTTAATACCCTAAAACATATTTTATTGTGTCTACATTGTTAATAGGGAAATTTTAAGGGTTTTCCATCATTATTCAATGATTTTATCTCATTTCATTGACCTCTCTCCTTTTTTTATAAAACTATATAGAAGTAAATATATGTTATAAAATTATACCTAAATTATAGAAGTATATATTTTTACAAATTTATAAAGGTATAAAATTATAATATATGCAAGTAAAATTTATGAAAGTGTAGAAGTATAATAATTCATAAGGAAAAAAAATACAATTGTAAATTAATTTATAAATCTAGAAAAGTATAAATAATTAATTAATAAAATTTTATATTTAAACTATATATGTAAATATGATATACTATAAATTTTTTAAAATTGTATAATTTTATAAATGAATATTACTATAAAATTATAAATATTTTTAAAAAATATTATTAAATTATATTAGTATAATATGATATACTATAAAATTTATAAAATTATATAAATTTAAAATCATATAAAAATATAAAATTATGAACTTGAAACACTTTAAATATGTCAAAATACATTAGAATACAATTTATTTTTATTGATTCCTATGATTTTAAAAAAAAATCTGATAGAGGATCCATAGACTAATTATTAATGTTTTCCCTTATTAAATTCATATAAAATAATTTAATAGAAAATTATTTCTTTTGAAAATTTACTTTTTTTAATATAAAATGAGTTTTATATGAATTATTGATAACAAAAATATACTCATTGTTATTCCAAACAATATCATTAATAGGAAATTATAAAATAACAGTATTATATATATTGAATTTCCATCCTTAAAAATATCTATGAAATGCTCTTCTATGGAGAGAATTATATTTGTAATGAAGTATATAAAATACACTGGTGCATTGTAAATTAAAATATAAATTATATTTTTAATGATTTTCATTATTAAAATTTCATTTTTAGTTTTATTGGGACATCCCAAGCCATTTAAGAATAATTAACAAGTTATTCCATCACTACACATGCATCTATAAAAACAAAAACCTTTTCATCTCATCAACCACATAACACGACGTCACATCACCACACCATATCATGAATATAGACCAATAATATCATTGTATCCCCAAAACACAAACTCATACCAACCATATCATCGCATACCCAAAACATGTCCACTAAACAACCAAGCAGCGTCACCCCCACAACATGGACACATACCAACCATATGAGTCCCCACATCACAAATTCACATTATCTCCCCACAACATGACCTTAGATAACTCATCAACCCACAATGCACCAAATTATCATCAAAATGTACAGAAAATCAAACCATAAACAAAAAAATGCACCAACGTACAAGATCCTTGGGAGAAAATGGATGAAAAACACAAAGTAGAATAGAATCCTTACCACCAATCATCAAAGAGAAACCATCAGAACCAACAGATCAAAGCAGGGTGAAGACGGATGAAATCTATCCCAAAAATTCCTAGGGGTTTTCCAAAAATGAGATCATGGAAGGGAATATGAATGAATTAATATTGACCGAACAAATTATTTCCACCAGATCCAAAGCTAGGGTGCCAATAAAGTGAAGAAAAGAGAAGTATGAGGAAGACGTGCACAGATGCAACGAGGATGGGATCTATTTTTTTGGTTCATTTAGAAGAAATGAAGATGCACACAGGGAAGGTGCGACTAAAAAAATAGTGTTTTCGGAGGAACAAAAAAGATAAATCCATACATACCTTAGATTTGGAGAAATTGATTCGTTAAAAATGTGGACCAGCGATAGCAGTAGGGTCCGACGATAGTGGAAGAAGCGATGAAAAAGCTCTGGTTCCATGAAATCTTGAGGCGCGGGTAGTGGTATGGTTCTATTAGGGTTTAATTTATAAGAACTTGAAAGGATTTTATCAGCACCTTCCAAAAATTACTGATAAAGACATGTTTTATCATCGTTTTTTTATCACTGATAAACGGTTATCTTTATCAGTTCTAAAAAAATGATGCTAAAGGTAAAATATTAATAATTTATTTATATTATTATATAAATAAAATTAAATATATAATAAATATATATTTATTTATTTATAATTATAAATATAGATAAATATTTATTTATTTATAATTATATATATATATATATATTTATAATTATATATATAATTAATATATTTATAAATATTTCAATATATTTATAAAATTATATATATTTATAAAATTATAAATATAATAAATATATTTATTATGGGAGGACAAAGACAAGGTCGGTGGGATGCAGGGTCACCGACAGGTAGGATGACAAGGTGTTGGGGGTGCGATGCTTACTGGAAGATGATAGTTGAGTGCTTGCACTGGTGGGTGGAAGATGGTGGGAGAGACCCCTAGCCTGCTACAAGGGTCATCGGGTGCTTGCGCTGGTGGGAGAGGCCCCAGATGGGGGTTGTCTGGTCTTGCGATGCGGACATGCATGGATGATGGGATGTGGTCCTGTGGGGCTATGGGGATAGGCACATGCCATGGAATACGAACCAACCATTGCAGTGGTGGATGGTGGTGATGTGGGTGATGAATACAATAGGCATACTGGGGTTAATAGCCTATGGGTTGGGCCTACGGGTTATGTAGGCTTATGAGTCATGCTCAAAACAAATAGGGCTTGATGGGTGGGCTATGGTCTGTCTTTCCGACCCATGTGTGTCATGTGTGTGTTTGAATGTAATTGTACCCCCAAGTGCCTAATATATATATATATATATATATATACACTTATAATTGTAATTATAAATAAATAAATATAATTATTTATTTATAATTGTTATTATAAATAAATATTTATATATATATATAATAAAAATATTTATAAATATTTCTATATATTTATAAGTATTCTTTATATTTATAAATATTTCTATATATTTATAAATATTTCTATATATTTATAAATATATTTATATAATTATATATATTTATAAAATTATAAATATAATAAATATATTTATTATAATTTTATAATTATTTAAATATATATTTACTTATAATTATAATTGTAAATAAATATTTATTTATTTATTTATATTTATAATTATAAATAAATATAATTATAAATATTTGTATATAATTATAAATATATATATGTATGTATTTATGTATGTATATATTAGGTGTTTGGGGGTATAATTACATTAAACACATACACCACACACAGAGTCCAGAAAGACAGGTCATAACCCTTCAAGGGATAGCCTACCCATCAAGCCTTATTTATTCAATACATGGCCCAAATGCTTAGTGGGTATGAAACTCATTACATGGCCCACAAATTGTCTTGAAGGCCCGGTGCAGTGTCATGCCCTTATCATACATGTGTCACCATTTTTACAGTGTCACCGTCTGCCTACGTCATGCCTTGCATCACCACTTGCCAGCAAATTTTTTCCCTCACATGGATTTGAACCCAGGTTTGATGCAGGATTGGGAGGAGTCTTTACCACTTGGGTAAACCCCCAATTTCTATATATATATATATAAGAAATTATCATAAGTTTATTTATTATATTTTTATAATTATTAAAATATATATATGTTTATTTATAATTATATATATATATATTAGGTGCTTAGGGGTACAATTACATTCAAACACACACACATCAAACACAAAGGTCAGAAGACAAGCAATAGCCCCCCCCCCCAATGGATAGTCCATCCATCAAGCCTTGTTTATTTAGTACATGACTCATAATCCCATTGGTCATGAAGCCCATAACATGGCCCGAAAGCCTAGTGAAGCATCATGCTTGCCTCATCCTACCTGCGTCACCAAGCCTGCATCATGCCTGCATCACTGCCTACATGTGTCATGCCTGCGTCACTCCTTTTGGAATATTTATATAATTATTTAAATATATTTAAAATTTATTTATATGCAATTAAAATTTTATAATTAGAAATATTATAAATGTATTTATTATTTAAATAGATTTATTGTGATTTTAAAATTATTTATGAGAACAAAATAAGTTCATTTGTATAACATGAATGAATCTTACATAGAAAAGTATTGATTATATAAAATAAGTCACCATATATATAGAAGAATTAATAATAAGGGTGTCAATGTATAAATGAATACCCATTAGTCATGAATAGATAACATATACATCAGTCATCATAATAAAGCTAATCTTAACATTTGGAACATAGCAACCCATCATGTCCACAAATAAACTAAAGATCATATAGTGTCAATTATACTCACACATCAATATATGAATATAAATAACAACAATCATGTCCATGAATATCATCATTTTCTCATGAGATATATTTATATTTATTTATTTATTTATTTATTTATTTATTGTCCCAATTCATTAGAGGAATATATTTATTTAAATATATATTTATTGAAATATATATATACTTATTTATAATTATAATTATAAATAAATAAATTTAAAAAAATATTTATATATAATTATAAATATATAATTATAAATATAATAAATATAATTATTATTTAAAAATATTTATTATAATTTTATACTTATTTATATATTTAATTATTATAATTTTATAATTATTTATATATATTTTTATTTATTTATAATCTTATAAATAATTTTTTTAAACATTGTATAAATATACATATTTTAATTATTAAAATATATATAGTAATATATCATATTCATATTAATTATAAACATGCATTTTTTAATTAATATATATAAATAAACATTATTTTTTAGTATAAATATAATAATTTTATTTTAATTAATAATATTTATTATTATAAACTTTTATCAGTACTAAGAATAGGGCTGATAAAGATCAACCTTTATCAGCGCTAAAACAAGAACTAATAAAAAATACAACTTTATCAGCACTTTTTTAGCACTAATAAAAGTCACCTTTATCAGCATTTTTAGCTAGCGTTGATAAAGGTGGGGCTTTTCAGTGATTTCGGTTTAACATTAATAAAAGAAGGTGCTTCCCTTATGGTGATTTGTGGTAGTGTCGGTATACCTGCCAAGCCTGAATGCCATTAATTTTTTATTTATTTTCCCCCTTTTTAATTGGTTTGAGGGGTAATTGTTACATGGCTCATAAGGCTAGAGGCACTTAGGCCTAACACATGACCAATGAAGGCCCACATTATATGACCTAAAAGGCCCCAAAGACCCTAACAACACAGAAACCGGCCCACCCTAGCATTTTGATCAATGATTATAAGCTTTCCCTACATTTCATTAAAGGTGTCTAGTGAGAAATGCCCCATGAAAAGCTACACGAGGCATGGTACCGATTGTTGGACTCACCTGTTTTGATAATCCCCAATCATGTTTCCATTCCTTGATAATAATATGTAAATTATATGATAATGTTTTTATAGTTTTTATCATGTACAAAGTATGTATATTCAAGCTCAAGACTTTACTAGAATCAATTTATAGTATATAATTTTCTAAGTAAAAGTTCATTGTTGATGGTTAATGTTAAGAGCCTTTTGTTGAAAGGTCACTGGTATAGGTTACTACCAAGGTTACCATTAAGGAACTTACTGATAGAGGTCACTTATGAGAACTTCATCGTTGAAGAACCTACTGTTGAAGGTTACTGCAAGTTCACTACTGCAAGATTATTGCTCAAGAGCTTATGTTATAGAGTTACTGTTCATGGTTATCGGTACAAGGTTACTATTATGAAGCCTACCGTTGGAATACTTATCGAAGTACAGAGATAAAGAGTTACTATCATAAGGTCACTGTTGTCAACCTTCTTCAACAAGGTTGGTGTTATAAAGAGTTTCTGTTGGAAGTCTTCTGATGAAAGACTTATCGTTGAGTGTCTACTACTGAAAGAATTACTACTGGAAGCCTGCTGGTGTAGAGATACCACTAGCTACTTACTGGTACAGGGTCACTGATGGAAGTCTATAGCTGATAAGTTCACCGTTGGAGAAGCCTACTGTTGACAAGTCTACTATTGAGAAGGATACTGTTATGGGACTACCATTATAGTCTACTGATATCATATTCTCAACTTTATCCATTGTCTTAAGAATATTATAACGGTCACATTTGGATAATTTAATGTGTCTGACATTAATTAATATTATTTAAAGACATGTCGGAAACTATACGAGGTATGAGGAAGATCGCATGTGGTGTGATCATTCCTCTTGAGGGCTCGGTGGTATTAAATAAGATATACTGAGCAAAAAACAATGTGACAAGGTGCGAAGTAGAGTGTGCTATAATACACTATATGAAAAAAAGGAATCAAGAAGAACTCTCCAATGCTTACTCTGATAATCCAAGATATTCACAAAGATCATATTGAAGGACATACTCAAGGTTGTCCTATTGTGTTTCATCAACTCCTTAAACCAAGAAGTTTAAGATATCAGTATCTGGACCTGGAGTTGCGACACTCTATTTTGAAGGAAACTTGTAGAGAAGGACTAAAACTTTTCTTTTCTCATCCCAAGAAGTCCATAGCTGATCTGCAAACACATAGATCATTCTAAACTCGACCTTAATATATTTAGCTCTATTGTGTTTTCTTTTTACATTTTCTAAGTATAGTGTTCTTGTTACCCACACGCGGTTTCCTATACTTAATCTCGGGGGATATTGAAAATCCTCACTCCAAACTCTCTTTACCTATTATTTCCCATGCATAATTGTGGAAGAAGCCTAGTGTGTATTGGTTAGTTTTTTTCCCATGAAGAACTGTGGTAGAGGTTGGAAAACCTAGACAGTTTGTTAAAACTATTGTAAAGCCCGATACAGGTTGTGTATCAAGTTATAATATAAACTTCTTGTTGGCAGGTGACAACCTAGTGGAGAGGATTAAGTCTTAGCTTGAGATTGAACCACTTGTTTAAATTGTTGTGTGCTTTACATTCAAGTGCTCTATTTTTAAATTATCTGTTGCTTATCTTTTCAAAGACAAAAAACTGTTTTTTTATTCACCCTAATAGTTAGTTTTGGTTTGTGTATATATATACTTAATTTAGTAAATCTGTTTCAAAAGCTAAATAAGTGTCCTCACTGATTCATCTGAGGACTAATCAGCCTTTGAGAAAATTTTTGAGCAATTAAAAATTTACATCTCTACTTCCTTAATTAACCAGGCTATTTTTATTTAGGGTTTTTAATCATAAAGTTTTTAACATAAATTTTTAATTGGAACTCAATTCATCCCCCTCTTGAGTATCAACTTTAAACAACATTTTGTATCAGAAGAGTTTTATTTTCTATTTTTCAAATTCTTTTCAACTGTGATTTTAGTTTTATCCTAAATACCTTAAAATTTCTGTCATATCTAAATTTTGAGTTCTTTAAATTCTAAGTAACTATCGACAACAGAGTTGAGGGTGCTGCTACTAACAGGCCACCTTTCTTTAATGGTAATAATTATGGTCAGAGGAAATTAAAAATGAAAATGTATCTAGAGAGCATAGGTCCTGAAATCTGGGACACAATTGAAGAACAACATGTGTTTCCCACTAATACTAGAGACACATGGTCTCTATAGACTAATGATACATATAATAATAATTATAAAGCAATGAATGCATTGTACTATTCTCTAGGTGATTATGAATTTAATATAATATCTACTTGTAAAACTGCATATAAAATTTGGGATACATTGGTTGTCTCTCATGAGGGAACAACTAATGGTAAAGAAATGAGATTAAATACATATACTATTAAATATGATAATTTTAAAATGAAGCATGATGAACCTATCTCTAAAATTTATCTCAGGTTCAATGAAATAGTGAATACCATGAGTCTACTTGGGAAACTAGTGGACAACAAAGATCAGATTATGAGACTGCTTCGATGCTTACCTAACAAATGGAGAGGAACCTCTGTTTCTATTCTAGAATCTTATGAAATAATCAAACTACCAATAAAGGAACTAATTGGAAATATTATGATGTATGAATAATAACTTTAGGTGAATCAAGAAGTAGATGAAGAACCAAGGAAAAAATCTATAGCATTCAAGACTGCTACCTCTATGAACAGAGAAAAAGAAAAAGTTCAAGCTCTTGTAGACACTTCCACAAGTGAAGACTCAAACTCTGATAGTGATGATGATATGTCTCATCTTGCAAGAATATTCAAGAAGTTATACCGAAAGAAAAATTTATTTATAAAATCAAACTAAAAAGGAAGGTATGATAATAAAGGATAGTGGAAAAAGGACAGAAAATGGAATGATAACACAACTGATATAGTCTGTTATGAGTGTAAATGAAAATTCCATGTGAAGGCTGATTACCCTAAGCTTAAATTTAATAAGAAGTATAAATATAAGGTAAAGGGTTATAAAAATGCTATGAAAGCCACCTGGAGTGCCTCAGAATATAGCTCAAGTGGATCTGACACTTCTGATGCTGACAAGACCAAACATGAAAATATGTGTTTCATGACAGAAACATCCAAGGTAACACCCAATTCCCATATACCGAATGCTTATTATTCTGGGAGTGAAATTGAATCAAACAATGATTAAAATATACTAGGGATATACTATTTGAATACTGTGGAATTCTTGAGGATACCTTTAATGAACTCAAGGATAAATATAAACTATTGAAAAGACAACATGCTTTAAATGATAATTATAAATATAATCTGGATATTGAGAAAGAAAAATGTGCTCATATATTAAAATAAAATACTTAACTCAAATTATCAAATGAGATATTAAAAAGGGATTTGGAAAAGTTTGATACTGGTAGAGATACCTTGACTCAGTTTCTAGGAAAAAAATTGCTCTGAAATACACAACTGCTCTAGGATATCAACCAGTACAGAGAAGAATTATTAAAACTAAATTTATTTCAAAATCTAGATAATTCACTACTAGTTCCAGTTATGGACCATCTTTTGAAAGACAATTTTCAAAAGGAACTAAAAAAGTCCTTATGTCCCAAAATATATCTGTTGATTATAGGAAATCTATAAAACAAATATGGGTTCCCAAAGTTCTACTTTCTAACCTTTCTGGACCCAAGAAAATCTGGGTACCAAAGTTACCTCATTCTTAATCTGTTTTGCAGGAAAATTGCTTAAATAGTTCCTATAAAACCTTATGGTACTTAGACAGTGGATGTTCAAGAAATATGACAGGAGACTATTCTTGATTTAATAGATTAATCAAAGTTGATGGTGGACATGTCACCTTTGGTGACAACGCTAATGGAAAAATTGTCGGCTTAGGCCAGATTGGTAACCCTAATACAATATTAATTTCCAAAGTACTTTTTATTGATGGATTAAAGTACATTTTACTTATTATCTCTCAATTGTGTGATAATGGTTTTAATGTTAAGTTTTAAAAAGATACATGCAATGTTTTTTATTCCAAAAATGATTTAGTTTTCACTACTTGTAGAAATGAAAATGTTTATATTGTTGATTTAAATTCCTTAGCCAAGAAAAATGGTTCTTAATTAAATGTTTTTCATAAGGAATCTTAGTTATGGAACAGAAGATTAGGACATTGCAATGTGCACTCTCTTAGTAAACTATATAAGAAAGGTTTAGTTAGAGACTTACCTAAATTATAATTCCCACTTGAAAAAGTGTGTATTCCCTGTCAAAAGGGAAAACAACACAAAGTTTCCTTCAAACCAAAGAAAGAAGTCTCTACTTCTCAACTACTTGCATTGGTTCACATGGATTTGTTTAGACCATCAAGAGTTTCAAGTTTAAATGGGAAGCACTATGTTTATGTTCCTGTAGATGATTTTTCTAGATACACTTGGGTATACTTTATATCACAAAAGTGAATCTTGTTCTTATTTTATCAAATACTCCAAGTCTGTAGAAAATCTCAGTGGACTTAGAATTAAGACCTTGAGAAGTGATCATGGCCGTGAGTTTGAAAATCAAGAGTTTGAATCTTATGGCTCACACAATGGCTATAGTCACAATTTCTCTTCTCCTAGAACACCTCAACAGAATGGAGTCTTGTAAAGAAGAAATAGGACCCTTCAAGAGATTCCTAGGAAAATTCTCAATGAATATGATTTACCAATTTATTTTTGGGATGAGGCTGTAAATAAACCTTGATATATCATCAATAGAGTTTTAATTAGACATATTATTATGAAAACCCCTTACAATATATGGAACAATAGGAAGCCTAAGGTTAATTACCTTATAATCCTTGGTTGCAAAGTCTTTATTCTTAACACTAAATATAATCTTGACAAGTTTTCTCCCAAAAGTGATGAGGGAATTTTCCTAGGTTACTCAATATCGAGTAAAGCCTATAGAGTATTCAATAAGAAATCCAAATGTGTGGAAGAATCAGTTCATGTCAAATTTAATAAGACTGATCCACATGAACCTAAAACCTCTCTTGAATATCTTGAGGAAGATATGTTAGTTCTGGACCTTAATGATAAAGATAGTGAACCCCATGTAAAAGTAACCAGTTCTGGGAATCTTCCAGAATCTGCACCTGTTGAGTCTGAACCAATAGAAAACCTTGAGTAATCTAGTTCGACCCTTTCTAGAGGCATTATAACTCTTAAGAATCATACTTTAGATGTTGTTGTAGGTGTTCTAAATAGGGGAACACAAACGAGAGCTTCTTTGAGAAACCAGGTTGAACATCAAGCTTTTCTTTCACAGCTTGAACCCAAAAATATTAATGATGCTATCAATGATGAATTTTGGATGATGGATATGTAAGAAGAATTAAATCAGTTTGAAAGAAACAAAGTCTAGGAATTAGTGGAAAGACCTAAGGACACTTTGACAATAGGCGTTAAATGGGTATTTAGGAACAAAGTTGATGAGTCTGGAAATATATTTATAAACAAAGATAGGTGATTAGCCACTAAATTAGGCTAATATTCATTGTTAATAAATATAATATTCATGTTATTTATTATTCATAAACACCATTTTAGTGCATTTTACACTTTGAACATCATTTCACATTATGATTGTAATTCCTTCTTAAAATGCACTATTATGTGGTACATTTTTTAACATCATTTAAAGTACCCAATGATTCATCTGATTTTAAGCAATGTAATTATCCATATTTTAATTTTATATTTTGGGAAATTGATCTATACTTTAATATGAACATGTTTCATTCAGATATAAATGGAGGATTCACAAAGGATGATGAAGATACTTAGAGATGAATGGAATCAATTCTAGAGGAGGCAGATTGGACACCAGACCACTGATGAGAATGTGGGACCCACATTACAAACCCAATGAATCCCAAATTTCGTGGGATTATATAATAAATTTATAGTAACAAACCACTCTTCATGATCCAGTGCTAATTCGGCCTCCATGTTGATCATTAAGGCGGTCCAATTTAGAGATAAAATTATGGGCCAGATTATGCGGCCGAGAAAAAATCCTACCAATATGATCGTATCTCAGAATATAAAACTCTCAATGGGTCCAAATTTTACAGGATGTTAGGATACATCCGGGGATCCATTTTCGTCTTCTATGTCCCACTCTGATTTGGCCATCTAGAAGGTATTCCAAGCACCTCTATTCGGTGGATGAAAGCTGGCTGCCACCTCGGGTCAAGTGTGGGAAAGTCCAAATTCTACAAGCTTTCCACCACCCTAGGCCTACCATAATCAAGTGGGATGATTTGTACTATTGGAGGATTGACCCAAGGATCCAAAAATTTCTATTTAAGGTAGTGTTGGTGGAGGATTTTTTCATCTTTGAGCTTTGTTTTCATCTTAATGTTATGCTGCCAATTTGTCTTTGTAACGTTCTTCATTCACATGTAAGTTGTTTTAATTCATTCTAGTTTCTTAATAAAAGTTCTTCTTCTCCTCTTATTCTATTTTTCTCCATCTCACTTTGATACCGTTTCCTCAAGGTGTGAATTTATTCACACCAAATCTTGTGAAATTATTCACACAACGGTGGAGTGATCATTTTATTTTTATTTTTTTCTTTACTTCTCTATTTCCTCCCTCATGAGTCTATTTTCCACTTCCATTGAAACCATAGAATCAATGGAGGGATAACCCACTTATGGGTTGATCCAAGGTATTATCAAAGGGCTGGATTGGATTTTATTTATCACCCCATTAATTTCTAATCACTTCTTTTAATTGAGATTTTTATTTGATGATTTTTAAACTCCATCGTCCTTGTTGAATTTAAGGTCACACACTTCAAGTGATAATACGAGCCTTTACCTTGAAGTGATCAAAACTTTGATCCTTAAAGTGTATAGGTAATTAGTATTAAAGTGTGTAGGTATTAAACAAGTAAGTGAGAATGTTGTTTGATCTTCTTAAATGAACCCATCTCAAATATTAGAAATTGAAATAGTTGAAAAAGAATTTCATCCAATCCACCCCAAGCAATAACCTAGGATAAACTCATTATTTATATTGAATTCACTTAAATCTGTTAGTTATGATTTAAACCCATATAAAATCAACCCAATTTGGCCACTTCATAGCCAAAAACAGTCCATCGAACGTACGTGTCTATAGTTTTCTTCTTAGGTCTCTGAGGATTTGATAACCCAAGCTAAACTACAAGGTCTGTTCTACCTTCATCTCTTGGTTGTCGTTGCAGGGGACCCAAGTAATTCATCTAAACACCCATTAGATTCTCCCACGTTTCTTCTTTTCTTATCCAAATTCTCTTATCTTGTCCCTTTCTCATTTTTTTTCTTTTGGCGCATGTCCGCCTACACCCGCGATCAATCAAACCGTCTAGTTAGGGTGGATAGTCCTGGGGTTCGGAATTCAAGTACACCAAGGTAACTCTTTCCATTAGATCATAATCTTCCTAATACTCCAGAGTCAAAAATTGAGCCCATTTTAATGGAAGGTATTCAAAGAAACCAACTCATAAACCCAGGTGGAAACCAAAATGGAAACCCAAATGAGGCAGTCCCAAACTTGGCGAATGCAGTTGATCAAACCATGAATGACTATCTCACACCTTCCTGGACCAATGCCCCCACATGCATTAGACACAAATCCCTAGGAGATTCCAACTACATCTTTAAACCCCATGTCCTAAACCATCTTCCCACATTCCATGGAATGGAGTCTGAGATGTCCTACCTTCACATTAATGAGTTCAATGATATTGTAGAAACCATGTGTCCCCCACATCAACTAAAATCAGCTAAGATGAGGCTATTTCCTTTTTCTTTAAAGGATCGAGAAAAAAATTGGCTAAACAATTTGAGACCATCATCCATCAACTCTTGGGACCAACTACAAATAGAATTCTAAAAAATTACTTTCCCCGCCACAAAACAATTGCACTTAAAAAGAGTATCCAAAACTATTTTGAAAAAGAGGGAGATCCATTCTATGAAACATGTGAGAGGTTCAAAGACATTATAAACATGGTTCCACACCATGGTTTTCTATTCATTAACAAGTGAGAATTTTATATGAATGGTTGGTTCCAGGGAACAAACAATTCATTGACATGATGTATAATGGAACCTTTAAAAACAAAGCCCCAAATGATGCTTACAAGTATCTAGAAAGCCTTTCTAAACAAAACCAAACATGGGGAACTTCACCTTATTCTGAAAAGCCAAAAAGAACTACCGGTATTCATACACTTGGAGAAGAGGAAATCCTTAGGGATAAACTCACAGCACTCTCTAGGAAGGTTGAAGAGATAGACCTTAGGAAAGTCCATGAAATCCAAACTGTAGACCCTGTTTGCACAATTTGTGACAAACATGACCATAAGACAGACATATTCCCAACCATTCCATCCATCAAGGATGTTCTTTTAGGAGGAACCCCAGAAGAAGTAAATTCTTTGAACTTTCAAAAGCCTCAATACCAAAATAACTTGAACCCAAGATATAATGACCACCCAGGAATCCGCTAGAAAGATAACCATCAACCTAGCCAACCACAGGGAAAAAATCATAACCCCCATCAGAACTACCAAACCCATAACTAGTTCCAAACCCAACCTATCCAATACCGACAACCACCAGTCCATTTTTAAAAAACCATCCCACCTCTAAAATATCCCCCTGGGATAAACCAATCTTCTCAATCACCAACCCAAACTATTCCAAAAAGCCTACTAGAACAACTGTGCAAACAAATGGAGAAGGTGAACTCATAAGTATCTTCCCTAAAACAAGAACTTCAAACCATCAAAACTGGAAAGGCACCCATGCCTACTCAGGCGGTACCATCCTCAACTTCAAGGGGAGATTCAAGCTGTACTCAAACAACTCATGAACAACTAAAGGCTATGATTATTTTAAGAAGTGGGAAATCAATTGATAAACCTGAACAACTAATTCAAAACCCATCCGAAGATTCAAACTTGGATAAAAATTCAAATGAACCACAAGATCAAACTGAGGAAACTGATAACAATGTGAAAGAAACAACTCTTCAACAAACAACCCCACAACCTGCATGATTTCCTCAATGCATGAGGGGAAAACCAAGCCTGAATTAAGTGAAACATTAAGAGAAATCTTCTCACAAGTCAAGTTGAACATTCCCCTTCTCGATGCCATCCAAACCATACCTGTCTACTCAAAGTACCTTAAAGAATTTTGCACTTTTAAAATAAAATTTTCACATAAAAACCAAGTCCTTTTGGCTGCTAATGTGAGTACCACCATTCAAGGGACCATTCCTCCTAAGTTGAAAGTCTCAGGTTTCCCTTACATCAATGTTGAACTAGGAGAGAGAAAAGTTGTCAAGTCCTTGTGTGACCTAGGTGCTAGTGTCAATATCATCCCTTATGTTGTGTACGGCCAGTTAGTCCTAGAAGAGCTCCAACCCGCATATGTCACACTTCAACTTACTGATCATAGCATTAGAGTTCCAAAGGGTATTTTAAAGGATGTTCTGGTAAAGGTTGAAAACTTCATCTACCCTGCTGACTTCATTATCCTTGAAAACCATCCAAACTTAGGAAATAAGGAACAAACCCCAATCATCCTTGGTTGTCCCTTCCTTGCAACAATCAACTCTATTATCTGAGTCCGAAATGGGAACATGACCATCACCTTTGGGAACTGTAGAGACCTGAATCTTGACGTACATGAAAATTACATTACTTTTTCGGAATACTTAGTACATAACAAAAACACACACACAAGGATCGTAATAGTTTAGTGTCTTTGGAAACTCATAATATAATCTTCTAATCGTGGTGAAAGATCTTCAACATCTCCTATAAAGATCTTCCTTTTTTTTACCTAAAACCTATCTTTATATCCTGGGGAAAAGAAAACATAAAAGGGTGAGCTCAAATTCTCTGTAAGGGTAAACAAAAGAAATATCAATCACGTCATATTCATAAGAACATATCTTTTGGAAATCTTAACCTGCAAAAGAGATCATAATTTCATAACATGGGATAAATCATAGTAGTGAAATGTAATCCCAATAATCATAACTTAAAACATGAAACTTTGTGGCATACAAACATAATCATAGAGAATCATTTCTTATTTGTCAAGACTCATTTCCAAGACTATCTTAGTGGACAAAGTCCCTTTCTGAACTGAGTCACCCTCGTTTCAGTCCTGTTTCACTGAACCGGTATAACCTACCATTCCATCCATGTCTATATCATGAGATATAAAATCTTTACCCAATGCATTGGAGGGAGATATAGGTCCCACCCATCTCATAATGATACCATTCTTATGTGTGCCACAAAATCATAAATCATACATCATTTCATAACCCATGTAATAAAAATGGGAATCTTAAACATCATGACATCATAAAACAATTCATATAAGATAAAGGAATTCATAAAAATAATTCCATCACAAAATAATCAAATCAATGTAAAATAGGGATAGAAACAGAACCCTTTATTATCTTAGATGGAAAATAATTTTGATAAAACACTTGAACTCCATTCTTGAGGAAAATATCCTTTCTACTTCAAAAACATTTTTCCTTTCTTAACATGTCAAAAAAATTTAAAATAAAAGAAGTTTATTAAAAATAAACTTGAAAACTTGTAAGGGAAGCTTCTTGGAAATAATGTTTTAAAAATCCATTCATGCCGTATAAGTTAAAAAAACATTCTTCTCGTACTTTTGTCGGAAAAGTCAAAAAGTACCTCGTACGAAAAACGACAAAATATTCCTTTCATATCTTTTACTAAAAACTCACCGAAGGGTAAAATTGGATATAAACTATTGTAGAAGGATATAAATATTACATATTTAGGAAACATGGATGTGGATGATAAAATACACCCCAGTAAATACCAAAGTATAAACAATCTCGGATAAAAATGAGATTGTGATATTTCTCTTACCTTTGGTCCGATATGCTTTGTACGTGTCCGAACCTCCTGTATAATGATTTAAATAATGTTATTGACTTATTAAAGAATTATAATTATTTTTATGATATCATATATGGTCATATTCTTAGCTTATTATTAGTAATATTTCATTACTACTTGTTATTCGGGTGTTTATTACTTTTTGTTCTTATGCGTGTTTGTCGAATAGATTCTTATTCTTCTCTTTAGGTTATAGATACCTCATTTCCAGAATGGTATTAGTGTAATATATATCATATTAATTCATTCAATTCATTTATATAATCATTATGAAATGAAGATCATGTAGAACGAGTCGCATCACATCGTGGAGACGGTATTCCGTACGTACGCACGAGTGATGATATCGTTCCTATGATCGTGGAATTGTATTGAAGTGTATGTATACTATTTCAGAATCAGTATAAATTTATAATAGTCATATATAGTCATTATTTACACCATTATACCCATCCAAGTAAGGTGGTGGTGGAAAATAGATTACACCACGGCGTGGAGACGGTATTCCGTACGTACGCACGCGCGGTGATTTCTTTTTGCGTAGGATGGATAGATGGTGAAATAGGGTTGTTTCATAATTATAATAACATATCAGTATATGATTGATACTTATGTTATTACTTCATAATGAAACAAGTAAATAAGAATAAGTGTAAGAAGAAATAAAGATGAAAGAATTAGTAACGGACATTACCTCTTCTTTGAAGTGCTTCTTTGAGATCACCTTTTAGGGCACTAAAATTGGTCTTTGAGGAATACCAGAACCTCTAGGATGTTTCTAGTGAAGTGTAGAAGAGAATTTAGCAGGGTTTGGACGAGATTGAAGGCTCAAAGTGGTGTGAGGAAGAGAGGGAGGGGGTGCCCTTTTATAAGGGAGGAGAGGGGCTCCTTTGGAAAAACTAAAAATATTATTTTATTATAAAGTCAAGTTCGGTTTTAAATAGCTCCAAATTGATTTATTAAGAATCTAAGGTGGGGATGGGTCGAAATCCTCTCATCCAATAGAATTTAGACAAGTTTAGGTTCCTATATTAACCTTATCATTTAGTTTTAACTTTAAGTTAGATAATTTTACTTTTACCGTGTCTTTTTGTGTTCTTATACTATAAGGTTAATAAACATACAATAAGAAGCCAAAAGAACCCCAAGTTGTTTATTATTAATATATATAACCTTATCTAAGTCATTTTTCCGAACCTTAGATTTTTAGGAATAAAACAACAATTAATAATATAATATTTGTTTTAAAAACTATTTTATGTCAATTTTGACACTATTTAGTAATTTATTTTTTTGAAAATCATAACAGAATGATTAGTTAGAAAAAAGTTAATTAAATAAATAATAACATGTCATATTAATCTATAAAATTAGTGTAATTCATAAAAAGTCTCAAATTATATTTATTTGGGTATTTATAACATCAATTATGTCAATATTTCATTAATAAGATAATTAATTCATCATCGTTGTGTCATAAATAAATTAAATTATTTAATGTCGAAAAATTACAAATAAAATACCATTATGTAGGAAATCTTTTTAGATTTCTAATGAATATTTAAAATAGAATTTATCTTATGTATAACATTATATTTAAAATTTTTTAGTAAATAAACTTTGATTTTGACTCTTTTAACTCTTCTTTGAATTAAATAATAATAAATGTCCTAATCTAATCCAAGTGGGCCTAAATGGTCATATTTTATTCCTAAGGTTGTTTTTGGTCGAATTACACTTGTCCAATAGAATTAGGACATGTGTTAGGGTAATAATAATATCATTTTTACCCTTAATTACCCTATTTACTTTTAACCGTGGTAAAAAAAAGTAAAAAGTTACTATTCGCCAAAAATTATTTTCATCTCATTGAACCACATTTTACTTACTGACATCAACCGTGTCTCTCGGATTTTTGAAATTCCACTCACAGAAGCGGTAAAATTAAGTTTTATGAAAAATTCAGTTTTTTTTAACTACCACTTAGTGGTTTCACTATTCATCAAAAATTGAAAGTTTTCAGAAAAATACCAAAAATTAGGCCTAAGCTATATTTGATATTATGAAATCAAAAATGATGTCTATTTTAGCAAATTCAAAACCTATCAATTGCATTAATTAATTTAAAAATTAATTCCCGTCGTCAAAACAAATAGCGTGTTCTTAAGAGAAAATAACTATCAAAAGATTGACACTTGTTTATGACTGGTTTAAATGTGAAATTACATACAATGACCAACATTGTATTAAATTGTAAAAATATATACTAAATATACTTTAAAACCAATCAAATTAATAATTTATCACTATTAATTATTTCTATTCAAAAGGTTGTTTTTAATTAAAATTTAGTAATTTTCACTATTCATCAGAAAATGAAAGTTATCCGAAAAGTACCAAAATTTCACCCTAAGCTAATTTCGATATTCCGAATCCAGAAATGAAGTCCATTTTGAAAAATAAAATTTACAAAATTTCAGAAAGTGGTTATTACTATTCATAACGGCTAGTTTTAATAATATTTTAATAGCATATCGTTGTTTAGTGAAACTCGGTATTGCGTACTACACACGCTATCGAGGAAGGTCGCGATTGCATGTAATGCAAGGCAATTCCAGGATGCGTGTTGTGCAAGCTCCTTTTGGTGTAGCGTACAACACAAGACATTAATTAAAGAGAATATTTTTCATAAAATCTCGGGGTGTTACATTCTACCCCCCTTAAAATGAATTTCGCCCTCGAAATCCGTCGGGTCGAAAGTTTCTTTAATAGAAACCCACATCGTAAAAAGGAATACCAAAACTTGGCTTTAAAAACTAAAGTATGAAATGTAACGATTACCCAAATAAACTAATCACTGGGTGTCCACATAGGTGAAAATATGGATATGGAAGAGAAATCTAACCATCATGTTCTAATGGAGAGTGGTAGAGAACATGGCTATAGAAAAGCCAGCAATCACAAAGCCATAAATTTGTGATGATCTAAGGTACCATCTGATTCATCAGATATAAGAGCACTAGGACAGCATTTTTGGTTTTCAATATCGTTTCCCTAAAGTTGATGAAATTGAAATTAGAAGAAATACTTTCGTGATTTCGGTATAGTCTCATCGTTGGTTGTTCTTTGGACAATTTCCACTTCATCTCTTAAAGAAATAAAGTTGAATTTGTCATTCGTGATGTGTTAGCAGATTATGTGATAGAATGATGGGTCATTCCATCTGCCTCAAACAAAATGTTAAAAAGTTATCAAAAAAATACATAAGTCCATCTATAGTGAGATTAATCATATATGGTTCCTAAAATGGACTTATACTTCATATATCATACTACTTAATATAATAAAACTAGTTTCTACTAAATAGGGACTTCCTGTAGGCCAGTGGTAGGCGATAAAGGCCAGTCGCACTTCGGTTGTGGGTTCGATTCCCACATCCTTGTCCGACGCGATGGGTTTTTGCTCGTCCTGCAGGTTTTCCTTTTTATAAAGCTATATTACTATAACATCCCATCAACAATATCAAAAAAGTTGTATCCTTAAACAATACAAACTTATGTCCAACATAATCGATTCCAATCTTTAGTCTTATCTAAAATACTTTGGTCCAAGCTCATAGTATAAAGAAAATGATCACGTGAATGCCATCATTTATCCCCCATATATCATAAGATATATCTTATTGGTCAAATTACAAATATGTGAATACCTAAATCATGTATTCTCTTGAAGAATGAATATCCATTGAACCTTAGTGAAAACATGAATGCAGTCAAAAGTTAACACTTTCCACATACCAAAATCCTCAAAATTCTATATACTCAAACCATGATATCACTTAGTCCTTATATCAATCATGAGCTCATGAATACTGTCAAATATTTCATTTTCTCGTTTTCCCTTCATTATACGCATATCATCTTGTTTTCTAAAAATATCTCAATCACTTTCCATGGTTACCGGTACCATAAAATTATTGAAAACCACAATAGACCAATACATAAATATTCCAATATTCCACGATACTATATACAACATTATTCTAGAATCCCATTACATAAACACTTAATCATTCTACCACATCGTTTTCATATTCAACATCACCAATGGTGATCGCATGTGACTTCCCTTTGTCCTTTTCCTTAAGTGGTTGCTCACGTCGATCATCACTAACCCTTGGATTAGGAAATTTATTAGCATAATGCCCCATTTCCTTGCACTTGAAGAATTGAAGTGTTGTTGGTGCGTTCTCTACAGTCTTTTCTTTATTCACATCATTAGAAACCCTTTTTCCATTACTTCGACACTCAGCTGCTCGATGACCTTCTTTTCCACACTTAAAACATTTTCTAGTCCCTTTAAGACAATCTCCACCATGCTTCTTTCCACACTTTGAGTATAAGGAAAAATTCATCTTCTTTTCACCATTATTCTGAGATTTCTCCTTGAACTCCATCTTTCGTTTCTTGTCAAAACTATGAGATGTATAAGTAACACCAACTTCCATTTCTACCTTGATAGCACAACACACAATTTCTTCATAGCTACTGAAGTCTCTTATAGCTAATTCCCTTCAAAGACTTGGTTTTAAGCCACTGAAGAATCGATCAAATTTACTTTCAGGTTGGATGATAAATCCAGATGCATACCTTGCAAGCCTTGTAAAATTCGCTTCGTATATACCAACAGATTCATCATCCTTTTGCTTTAGTTCAAGAAACTCCTTCTCCATCTTTGTTCGAAGAATACGAGGGAAGTACTTATTGAAAAATAATTTCTTGAACTCGTCTCATTCCATGGACTCAATTTCATCTCTTGGTCTTGTATTCTTGATAAGATTCCACCATTGATCAGCTTCACCTTCCAAACGATATACTGCTAAGATGACTTTATCATGTTCAGAACATTGAAGAACTGAAAATATCTTTTCAGTAGTACTGATCCATTGTTCAGTAACAAGTGGATTAGAAGACCCACTGAAAGAAGGTGGACGTTGCCTCATGAAGGACTCAATAGAATATTGTTCCCTTCTCTGCTCATTTGGAAGTCCAGAATGATTCATAGCTTGTGTAAGTATAGCAATAAGATTTTGCACTCCATCTCCCATAACATTTGTTTGTTCAGGAGGACAATCCTTGCATTGTCCATTGCATTGATCAACACGGTTCCTTCGGGTTCCAGCCATCGTCTAAAACCCAAAAAGAATAGTGTGAGAGGCAAAAATCATGCTAGTGAAAACAACATAATAAAGGGGGAGTATCCTCAATATCTAACATCTTAGGTTAAATTCTATGATCGTTACCGTAGTTCTAGAACTGTATCCTATACGTATACTTATCCTTAGGGACATCCCTAGACATACCTTAGAAATATCTCTAGGGATCTCACTAACATTTTCGCATCCTAGTTTCCAAAGGTTGACTAAACCTCCCTCTGATACCAACTGTAGAGACCCGAAGCTTGATGTACATGAAAATTACATTACTTTTTTGGAATACTTAGTACATAACAAAAACACACACACAAGGATCGTAATAGTTTAGTGTCTTTGGAAACTCGGAATATAATCTTCTAATCGTGGTGAAAGATCTTCAACATCTCCCATGAAGATCTTCCTTTTTTTACCTAAAACCTTTCTTTATATCCTGGGGAAAAGAAAACATAAAATGGTGAGCTCAAATGCTCAGTAAGGGTAAACAAAAGAAATATCAATCACGTCATATTCATAAGAACATATCTTTTCGAAATCTTAACCTTCAAAAGAGATAATAATTTCATAACATGGGATAAATCATAGTAGTGAAATGTAATCCCAATAATCATAACTTAAAACATGAAACTTTGTGGCATACACACATAATCATAGAGAATCATTTCTTATTAGTCAAGACTCATTGCCAAGACTATCTTAGTAGACAAAGTCCCTTTCTGAACCGAGTCACCCTCGTTTCAGTCCTGTTTCACTGAACCGGTATAACCTATAATTCCAGCCATGTCTATCTCATGAGATATAAAATCTTTACCCAATGCATTGGAGGGAGATATAGGTCCCACCCATCTCATAATGATACCATTCTTATGTGTGACACAAAATCAAAAATCATACATCATTGCATAACCCATGTAATAAAAAAGGGAATCTTAAACATCATGACATCATAAAACAATTCATATAATATGATGGAATTCATAAAAATAATTCCATCACAACATAATCAAATCAATGTAAAAATAGGGATAGAAACAGAACCCTTTATTATCTTAGATGGAAAATAATTTTGATAAAACACTTGAACTCCATTCTTGAGGAAAATATCATTTCTACTTCAAAAACATTTTTCCTTTCTTAACATGTCAAACAATTTTAAAATAAAAGAAGTTGATTAAAAATAAACTTGAAAACTTGTAAGGTAATCTTCTTGGAAATAATGTTTTAAAAATCCATTCATGCCGTATAAGTTAAAAAAAATATTCTTCTCGTACTTTTGTCGGAAAAGTCAAAAAGTACCTCGTACGAAAAATGACAAAATATTCCTTTAATATATTTTACTAAAAACTCACCGAAGGGTAAAATTGTATATAAACTATTTTAGAAGGATATAAATAATACATATTGAGGAAACATGGATGTGGATGATAAAATACACCCCAGTAAATACCAAAGTATAAACAATCTCAGATAAAAATGAGATTGTGATATTTCCCTTACCTTTGGTCTGATATGCTTTGTATGTGTCCGAACCTCCTGTATAATGATTTAAATAATGTTATTGACTTATTATATAATTATAATAATTTTTATGATATCATATATGGTCATATTCTTAGCTTATTATTAGTAATATTTCATTACTACTTGTTATTCGGGTGTTTATTACTTTTTGTTCTTATGCGTGTTTGTCGAATAGATTCTTATTCTTCTCTTTAGGTTATAGATACCTCATTTACAGAATGGTATTAGTGTAATTTATATCATATTCATTCATTCAATTCATTTATATAATCATTATGAAATGAAGATCATGTAGAACGAGTCGCATCACATCGTGGAGACGGTATTCCGTACGTACGCACGAGTGATGATATCGTTCCTATGATCGTGGAATTGTATTGGAGTGTATGTATACTATTTAAGAATCGGTATCACATTATAATAGTCATATATAGTCATTATTTACACCATTATACCCATCCAAGTAAGGTGGTGGTGGAAAATAGATTACACCACGGCGTGGAGACGGTATTCCGTACGTACGCACGCGCGGTGATTTCTTTTTCCGTAGGATGAATAGATGGTGAAATAGGGTTGTTTCATACTTATAATAACATATCAGTATATTAGTGATACTTATGTTATTACTTAATAATGAAACAACTAAAGAAGAAGAAGTGGAAGAAGAAATAAATATGAAATAATTGGTAACAGACATTACCTCTTCTTTGAAGTGCTTCTTTGAGATCACCTTTTAGGGCACTAAAATTGGTCTTTTAGGAAGACCAGAACCTCTAGGATGTTGATTGGGAAGTTGAGAAGATAATTTGGCAGGGTTTGGCCGATATTGAAGGCTCAAAGTGGTGTGAGGAAGAGAGGGAGGGGTGTCCTTTTATAAGGGAGGAGAGGGGCTCCTTTGGAAAAACTAAAAATATTATTTTATTATAAATTTAAGTTCGGTTTTAAATAGCTCCAAATTGATTTATTTCGAATCTAAGGTGTGGATGGGTCTAAATACTCTCATCCAATATAATTTAGACAAGTTTAGGTTCCTATTTTAACCTTATCATTTAGTTTTAACTTTAAGTTAGATAATTTTACTTTTACCGTGTCTTTTTGTGTTCTTAAACTATAAGGTTAATAAACTTAATATAAGAATTCAAACGAAACCCAAGTTGTTTATTATTAATATATATAACCTTATCTAAGTCATTTGGTCGAACCTTAGATTCTTAGGAATAAAACAAAAATTAATAATATAATATTTGTTTTAAAAACTATTTTATGTCAATTTTGACACTATTTAGTAATTGATTTTTTTGAAAATCATAACAGAATTATTAGTTCGAAAAAAGTTAATTAAATCAATAATAACATGTCATATTAATCTATAAAATTAGTGGAATTCATAAAAAGTCTCAAATTATATTTATTTGGGTATTTATAACATCAATTATGTCAATATTTCATTAATAAGATAATTACTGCATCATCATTGTGTCATAAATAAATTAAATTATTTAATGTCTAAAAATTAAAAATAAAATACCATTATGTAGGAAATAGTTTTATCTTTCTAATGAATATTTACAATAGAATTTATCTTATGCATAACCTTATATTAAAATTTTTTTAGTAAATAAACTTTGATTTTAACTCTTTTAACTCTTCTTTGAATTAAATAATAATAAATGTCCTAATCTAATCCAAGTGGGCCTAAATGGTCATATTTTATTCATAAGGTTGTTTTTGGTCGAATTACACTTGTCCAATAGAATTAGGACATGTTTTAGGGTAATAATAATATCATTTTTACCCTTAATTAGCCTATTTATTTTTAACCGTGGTAAAAAAAAAAGTAAAAAGTTACTATTCACCAAAAATTATTTTCATCTCATTGAACCACATTTTACTTACTGATATCAACCGTGTCTCTCGGATTTTTGAAATTCCACTCATAGAAGCGGTAAAATTAAGTTTTATGAAAAATTCAGTTTTTTTTAACTACCACTTAGTGGTTTCACTATTCATCAAAAATTGAAAGTTTTCAGAAAAATACCAAAAATTAGGCCTAGGATATATTTGATATTATGAACTCAAAAATGATTTCTATTTTACCAAATTCAAAACATATCAATTGCATTAATTAATTTAAAAATTAATTCTCATTGTCAAAACAAATAGCGTGTTCTTAAGAGATAATAATTATCAAAAGATTGACACTTGTTTATGACTGGTTTAAATGTGAAATTACATCCAATGACCAACATTGTATTAAATTGTAAAAATATATTCTAAATATACTTTAAAAAAATCAAATTAATAGTTTATCACTATTAATTATTTCTATTAAAAAGGTTGTTTTTAATTAAAATTTATTAATTTTCACTATTCATCAGAAAATGAAAGGTATCCAAAAAGTACCAAAATTTCACCCTAAGCTAATTTCGATATTCCGAATCCATAAATGAAGTCCATTTTGAAAAATAAAATTTAAAAAATTTCAAAAAAGTGGTTATTACTATTCATAACGGCTAGTTTTAATAATATTTTAATAGCATATCGTTGTTTAGTGAAACTCGGTATTGCGTACTACACATGCTATCGAGGAAGGTCGTGATTGCATGTAATGCAAGGCAATTCAGGGATGCGTATTGTGCAAGCTCTTTTTGGTGTAGCGTACAACACAAGACATTAATTAAAGAGAATATTTTTCATAAAATCTCGGGGTGTTACAGGAACATGAGTCTAGACTTGAACATCTATAATGAAAGCTCACAAATAAGTGATTATGAGGACATTCATGAAGTAAACATGATAGGAAGTGTTGATAATGAATCCATAGAACATCAAGGAATATTTGATGGATGTTTAATTCAGGATGAGATTGATTTCCTTTGTTCACATGAAGTAATTTTATCTCTTTGGCTTGAATCATTTTCAAATTGATCTTATGATGAAGTCTTAGGTCCAACAATTAGTGAAACCTTTCAGGAAACCAATTTCATAGAGACCACTTCAACTTCCTTCCCTAAATCTGATCAATCCAATATAGTAGCTAAAACTTCTACTTGTGGGGAATCAATCCTATCTAAAATTTTAGGAAATAAAATTGATCTTGATCCAATGTCCCAATCTTATGCTAAAATTCTAAACCAACCTGATCTTGAATTGAAGGAACTTCCTACTGCACTCAAGTATGCCTTCTTAGGGGAAAATCAAACACATCTTATTGTCATTTATTCTTCTCTTGAATCTAATCATGTGAGGATGCTTCTAGATTTCTTTAGGAAACATAAGAAAGCCATTGGTTGGACCCTGTCTGATATTCCAGGGATTATCCCACTTATCGGGACTCATAGGATTGTTCTGGAATCTGATTCAAAGCCATGTCATCAACCTCAACAACAACTCAATCCTAATATCATAGAGGTAGTAAGAAAATAACTTCTAAAATTGTTAAAATTTGGTATCATATATCCCATATCTGAGAGTGAATGGGTGATCCCAATCCAAGTGGTTCCAAAAAAGGCTAGAATCATAGTGATAACCAATGAGGATGGAGAGATTCTTCCAACAAGGGTGATTAGCGGCTGGAGAGTCTACATTGAATATAGGAAGCTAAACTCATTTACCAAGAAGGACCATTTTCCCTTACCATTCATTGACCAAGTCCTTGAGAGAGTGGCAGGTCATGCCTTCTACTATTTATTAGATGGCTACTCAGGGTATAATCAAATTGAGGTCTCCATAGAGGATCAAGGGAAGACAACATTCACATGTCCATTCGGCACATTTTCTTTCAAACGCATGCCCTTCGGGTTATGCAATGCCCCTAGAACCTTCCAGCAGTGCATGATGGGAATATTCTCAGACATGGTAGGGGATTTTCTTGAGGTCTTCATGGATGAATAATCTGTGTTTGGAGATACATTTGAGGGATGTCTGCAGAATGTGGAGAGAGTCTTTTCAAGATGTGAAGAAAAAAATCTGGTCCTAAACTAGGAAAAATGCCATTTCATGGTTAAAGAGGGACTAGTTCTAGGCCATCTGGTCTCAGTTAGAGGGATTGAAGTTGATAAAGCCAAGGTTGACATCATTATTCACCTTCCATCACCCAAAACTGTCAAGGAAGTGAGGTCTTTCTTAGGACATGCTGGTTTCTATAGAATATTCATCAAGAACTTTAGTTCAATATCATGTCCCCTTTGTGCTCTCCTAGTAAAGGATGTTCCATTTGTTTAGACAGAAAGCTGTGAGGGTTCATTCTCAACCCTCAATTCCTCTCTCACCTCTCCTCCCATTATGAAATCTCCAAATTGGAACCTTCCTTTTGAACTTATGTGTGATGCCAGTGACTTTGTTGTAGGAGCTGTGTTAGGACAATGTTGTGAGAAAACTCCTTATGTCATTTCTTATGCAATCATATCCTTAAATGATGCCCAAATAAACTACACCGCCACTGAAAAGGAGTTACTTGCTATTGTGTTTGCCATACATAATTTTCGGTCCTACCTCTTAGGATCCCCCATCACTGTGTTCACTGGCCATTATTCACTAAAATACCTCTTCCAAAAACAAGATTCCAAGGCTATACTGATTAGGTGGGTCCTTCTCTAACAAGAATTTGACCTCACAATCAAAGATAAAAAGGGTGTTGAAAATGTTGTAGCTGATCATCTCTCCAGGATGTAATTAAAAGACAACTCAAATCAACTTTCTATTTCTTATTCATTCCCAGATGAACACCTATACTCTGTGAGTGATTTCCCTTGGTATGCCGACATAGCCAACTTCTTAGTTACAGGAGTCATCCCAAAAATTTTAGGGACTCAAGCTCGAAGGAAATTCCTTTTTGATGTTAGGAACTAGGTGTTTCATTATCCATACCTCTATAAGTTCTACCCTGACCAAGTCATTAGGAGGTGTGTCCCAGAATCTGAACAAGAGTCCATCCTTAAATTCTATCATAGTGAGGCATATGGAGGTCACTTTTCCTCTAAGAAAGCATCTTCTAAGATTCTTCAGTGTGGTCTCTTCTGGCCCACCCTCTCAAGGGATTCCTACACATTTTGTCAAAGTTTTCCTAGGTGTCAAAAAGCAGGGTCCATCACAAAAAGTAATCAAATGCCACTCACTCCCATCTTAGTGGTTGAAATCTTTGACTATTGAGGAATTGATTTCATGGGTCCCTTCCCAAACTCTATGGGATATCTTTACATTATCTTAGCTATTGATTACGTCTCAAAATGGGTTGAGGTAATTCCCACAAAATACAATGATCATCAAACTGTGATTAGATTCTTAAAAGAAAATATCTTCTCTAGATTTGGAATTCCTAGGGCTATCATTAGTGATTGTGGAACTCATTTTTGCAATCGTCCATTCTCATCACTCACGGAAAAGTATGGAATTTCTCACAAAGTGTCCACTGCATACCATCCATAGACCAATGGTCAAGATGAGTTAGCCAATAGAGAAATTAAACAAATTCTTGAGAAAACTGTTAAACCATCTAGGAAATATTGGTCAAGTAAACTCTTAGATGCTCTTTGTTCCTATCAAACCGCATATTAAACCATTTTAGGAATGTCCCCATATAGGTTGGTTTATGGTAAAGCATGCCATTTTCCATTGGAGATTGAACATAAGGCTTTTTGGTAAATTAAGAAAATGAATTATGACCTCTCATTGGAAAAAATAAAAAAGGAAATTATATCTCAATAAACTTGAGGAAATTAGGATGGAGGCTTATGAAAATTCAAGGATCAATAAAGCTAAGGTACAAGCCTACCAATCTCGAAATATTAAAACCAAACACATTGAACTGGGTAAACCTATTCTTTTTTATAGTTCTAAACTTCATTTACACCTGGGAAAGTTGAGGTCTAGATGGTCAATTCCATACATAGTGCATAAGGTGTACCCCCATGGGGCTGTTGAAATTCAAGATCTCACCAATGGTAAAACATTTAAAGTTAATGGTCATAGAGTCAAACCACTCATAGAACCATTCCAAAAACATAAATTTAATGAAGAATTGTGTGAACCTACCTTAGATGATGAAAATAATTAATCAATTAGGGGTCCATGTCGGGATAACGACGTTAAACAAAGCGCTGCACAGAAGGCAACCCGTAGGTTTCATGTTTCCAATATTTTTTGAATCATATTTATTTTTCAAATAGAATTAATTAATCATTTTTATATTTAAAAAAATAGATTGTTGACCTTTTCTTCTATTATTAGTATGGATGGGTATGAAAGGGGAGCAACCATATTCATCTGTGTCACGTGGTGTGATCCTTGAGTAATACCTTACCCAGAAATTTAAAAATAAGACAATGTATCATCAGTTCATTTTTTTATGTGTTTCTAGGTTAAAATAAAAATAGAAAAAAATAATATAATAATATAATAATAATAAAAAAAGGCCACATCGTAGGTCGTGGGGCAAACCCCGTCACAACCGGAGAAGCCAAGAGGAATCGAACTCGGGACTGAAGGGAGACAGGGGCGCGTGCTTACCACTGACCTACGGCTTTTTGTGCTTCATTATTCTATAATTTTTATATATATAATTATATTTAACTTTATTTATTATATATATATAGTTTTTTGTTTTTTTTTGTGTGTTTTTTTCTCCACTAGGGAATTCTTAGAGTGACATCGAGATCAAGGGATTAAAAGGGAGTAGCAAGAATTTAAACTTCAACCACTAGGTGAATTCATTCCATGATCCTCATATTTCAATTTCCTTTTTAAACTTCCCTTATTTTTCTCTACTCCTTATAAATTTTCATTTCTTTAAAAACTGGGGACAGTGTTGTTTTAAGTTGGGGGGAGATGAAATAAAAAAAAATACTTTTGTGAAAAAAAATATTTGAAAAAAAAAGTGTGTAAATAGAAGGAAAAAATCATTTAACTTTGAACATTGTAATACACATTGCACACTTTGAAATTGAATATCAAATAATTTAGCATGCCCCGATTCTGATTTTAATCCTTGTATAATTTCATGAGCATAGATTTTGGAAAGTGTGGTTGTCCAATGTTATATTTCATTGTTTATATTTCCATCCAAATAAAAAAAGAATCACAATGCACATCCTTTGGATAGTGGGGTATTAGTTTGAGTTCATGGGGTCCCCTAAATAAATATCATAGGTTTCGTGATCATTTTAGTTTAATATGAGTATTCAATAAAAAAAATTAAAAAAATAACAAATTTGTGCGTAAAGCAATGAAATGACCTAATGCGTGGCTTTCGACACTTGGGGATCGTGACTCCATAGTTTTCTGGCCCAGAGTTAGTAATTTTATCTCTATTTTTGGTAATTTGAATTTGTTTTTGACTGAGTTAACTCAATATGATGCTCGAGTATGTGGGATTCACTTGGTTCCCTAAGGTCTTTGAGCCTGGGAGTCATCGGGAAAGTCTCGCTACAGGGGTTGACTCTTTTAAGTGCAATTTCAATTACCATGGAAAAATTACAACAACAAAAAAACAAAACAAAACAAAACAAAAAAAAATAATACAAAAAAAAATTGAATACTCATCTTAATATTGAAATGTGACTCCACCTAGGTCTTTCTTCATTTACCCCCTTAAATAAATATGAACTCCCATGTCTATTGTGATACGAAACACATCCTCATACTTAATTGATATTGGATGAAATATGGAAATGAATTTGAACAAAGGAATGGGATTGGGATTGGGATATGCTTATGAAACTATCATGTATTAAAATATTTTGATGGGTTTCATGATTTTTTGGTATAAGGGTTTTTTGTGATCATCGTGTATTAAAATGTTTTTGGAAAAGGGAATTCGAATTTCATATTGATGAGATATATTTTTACTCGGGAGTAGAAAAACTCAAGTTGGGGGGTGTGATTAGCCAATAAATGAGGCTAATATTCATTGTTAATATATATAATATTCATGTGATTTATTATTCATAAACACCATTTTAGTTCATTTTACACTTTGAACATCATTTCACATTATGATTGTAATTCCTTCTTAAAATGCACTATTATGTGGTACATTCTTTGAACATCATTTAAAGTACCCAATGATTCATCTAATTTTAAGGAATGTAATTATCCATATTTTAATTTGATATTTTTTTAAATTTATCTACACTTCAATATGAACATGTTTCATTCAGGGATCAATGGAGGATTCATAAATGATGATGGAGATATTTGGAGATGAATGGAAGCAATTCTAGATAAGGAAGATTGGACACCATCCCACTGATGAGAATGTGGGACCCACATTACAAACCCAATGAATCCCAAATTTCATAGTATTATAGAATACATGTGTAGGAACAAATCACTCTTCAGGATCCAGTACTAATTCAGCCTCCATGGTGATCATTAAGGAGGCAAAATTGGGAGATAAAATTCTAGGCCAGATTCTGAGGCCCAGAAAAAATCCTACCAATATGATCATATCTCGGAATATACAATTTCAAATGAGCCCAAATTTTACTGGAGGTTAGAATACATCCTGGGATCCATTGTCTTATTATATTTCCCACTCTGATTCGGCCATCTAGAAGGTCTTACAAGCGCGTCTGTTCGGTGGATTAAAGTTGGCTGCCACATCGGGTCAAGTGTAGGAAAGTCCAAATTCCACAAGCTTTCCACCACCCTAAGCCTACCATAATCAAGTGGGATGATTTGTACTATTTTAGGATCAACCCAAGGATCCCAAAATTTCTATTTAATAAAGTGTTGGTGGAATATTTTTTCATCTTTGAGCTTTGTTTTCATCTTAATGTTATGCTGCCAATTTGTCTTTGTAACGTTCTTCATTCACATGTAAGTTGTTTTAATTCATCCTAGTTTCTTAATAAAAGTTATTCTTATCCTCTTATTATGTTGTTATTCATATCACTTTGATACCTTTTCCTCAAGGTGTGAATTTATTCACACCAAATCTTGTGAAATTATTCACACAATAGTGGAGTGATCATTTTATTTTTATTGTTTCTTTACTTCTCCATTTCCTCCCTCATGAGTCTACTTTCCACTTCAATTGAAACCATAGAATAAATGGAGGTCTAACCAACTTATGGGTTGATCCAAGGTAGTATCAAGGGGATGTATTGGATGTTATTTATCACCCCATTAATGTCTAATCACTTCTTTTAATTGAGATTTTTATTTGATGATTTTTAAACTCCATCGTCCTTGTTGAATTTAAGGCCACAAACTTCAAGTGCTAGTACGAACCTTTACCTTAAAGTGATCAAAACATTGATCCTTAAAGTGTATAGGTGATTAGTATTAAAGTGTGTAGGTATTAAACCAGTAAGTGAGGATGTCGTTTGATCTTCATAAATGAACCCATCTCAAATATTAGAAATTGAAATAGTTGAAAAAGTATTTCATCTAATCCACCCCAAGCGATAACCTAGGATCAACTTATTATTTTAAATTGAATTCACTTAAATCTGTTAGTTATACTTTAAACCAATATAAAATCAACCCAAGTTGGACACTTAATATCCAAAAATAGTCCATAGAATGTACATGTATATAGGTTTCTTTTTAGGTCTCTGAGGATTCGATAACCCAAGCTAAACTATAAGGTCTGTTCTACCTTCATCTCTTGGGTAAATTTGAGCGTGAATCAATAGGTTATTTGTAAAAGGGTATAGTCAATAGGAAGGAATATACTATGAGGAGACCTTTTCACCTATTTCTAGGTTAGGGTCCATTAGGATACTACTTGCTCATGTAGCTCATCTGAATTTTAAACTTCATCAAATGGATGTTAAAAGTGATTTTCTAAACGGGTATATAGTTGAGGATGTGTTTGTTGAAAAACCCCCTGGCTTTACAAATCCCAATTTTTCAAATGAAGTTTTTAAACTTTATAAAGCTTTATATGGGTTAAAACAAGCTCCAAGATCTTGGTATGATAGGCTCATCTCTTTTCTTATTTCAAAAGATTTTACAAAAGGGATAGTTGATCCTGCTCTTTTTATTAAAATAATTTCCAAAGATGTTTTAATAGTACAAATTTATGTAGATGACATTATTTTTGGATCCTCTAAAAATTATTTCTGTACTGATTTTTCAAAGATAATTCAAAATGAATTTGAAATGAGTTTAATGGGGGAACTAAAATTTTTCCTTGGATTTCAGATTTTTCAAAATAAAAATGGAATTGTTTTGAATCAAAGTAAATAAATTAAGGATCTTATAAAAAATTGTTTGGATAGTAGTAAAGGTATTGATACACCTATGAGTACCACTTTTAAGTTGGATGCTGATGAAACTGGTGAACCAGTGGATCAAACCAGCTACAGAGGTTTGATAGGGAGTCTGCTCTACCTTACATCTAGCAGACCTGATATTATGTTCAGTATATGCATGTGTACTCTTTTTTAATCTAATACCAAAGAATATAATTTAACTTATATTAAAAATATTTTTAAATATATTAACTATACTCCCAAATTAGGACTATTTTATCCAAAAGAACAATCATTTGATTTGATAAGTTATTCTGATGCTGACTTTACTGGTTGCAAGCTAGATAGAAAAAGAACCTCTGGAACATGTCACATTTTAGGAAAGTCACTAGTATCATGGTGTAGTAAGAAACATGATTTTGTTTCTTTATCCACTGCGAAATCTGAATATATAGCTTCTGGTAGTTGTTGTGCTCAAATTCTCGGGATGAAACACACTTTGCTAGATTATAGATGTCAATTCAAACATGTCTCTATAAAGTGTGACAATACAAGTGCTATTAACATCTCTAAAAATCCAGTATCTCATGCTAGGACAAAGCACATTGATGTGAGACATCACTTTTTGAGAGATCATTATCAAAATGGTGATATCACTCTTGAATTTATTAGCACTGAACATCAATTAGATGATATATTCACAAAGCCTTTGAATTCTAAGAGGTTAAATTTCATCAAAAATGAGTTAGGTATGATTAATTTCCATTTAGAATACCTAAATATTAGACCTCACTGTTAGAACACCTCACTGTTAGACCTCACGATTAGAACACCTCACTATTAGACCTCACTATTAGAACACATCATTGTTAGATCTCACTGTTAGAACACCTCACTATTAGACCTCACTGTTAGAACACCTCACTATTAGACCTCATAGTTAGAACACCTTACTATTAGACCTCGCTGTTATAACACCTCACTATTAGACCTCACTGTTAGAACACCTCACTGTTAGACCTCATTGTTGGACACCGCACTTTTGGACGTTACCATTAGTTTACTTCATTTTTTCCATGGAATCTGGACTGTTTTGTTTTATTCTTTTTTTATCGACTTGTTTTCATTTCTATCTATAAATGATAAAATCATAATACAAGCACATTTAAATCCACTCCCTTCATCACTCTCAAACCTTTTCACTCAAAATCCTTAATCCCGAACTCTTTGTTAAACCATTGAACCACATCATCTCGCAAATGGAAAGAGTAAAACGTCAGATGGTTGGTGAGGGATATGTGCCAAACCCCAAGAGACCTTGAGTCGAGTCTAGTTGTGGAAGCAGTACTGTAAAGAATTTGGTTAATCTACATCTGTCAAAGAGGGAGATCATTCCAGAAAAGGAATTGAGCGAGGACTGGTTGATTTCGATCAAATATTTGGTGTTGGAAGAGCTAGAAACTTAGGGATGGGTGGAGTGTTTTAAAAACAACAATGGGACTTATTATCCGAAGATATTCAATGAATTTTATGAGTTTCTGAGATTTGAGAAGTCTGATGAAGAGAACCGAATGTTTTCTAGATTAAATGGGATTGAAGTAATACTCTCATCTGTAGAAATGGATGAATGTCTGAGAGTCCCACATGAGGGAATCTTTGATTACTGCTTTGGATTACCTCCTCCAAATAGTGACTTCTTTTTCTATAAAGAATCTTTGACTGAACTAACAGGTAATGGAGTCCCTAAGTAGGTGATTGTTTCTAAAATGAATGGGGAGGATAGATTGATATTTAAGTTTATCCAGCAGGTTGTGAGTCCTAGTAAAGGGGACTTTTCTATAATGAAGTATCATGATGTGTTTCTAATGAATCTAATGAAACATGGGCATAGGATCAATATGTGCAGACTGTTGATGGTTCAGTTAGAAGATATGACCAGGAAAAGTTCTAAGTCAAGTGTTCTATTCCATGAAAATATAATTTCTATGATGCTAAAATTAAATGGTATTACTAGATATAAATAGGAAACCATAGTGGCTAGGAATAGCTTATGTATCTAAAATCTAATTTGTAATTACATGAAGATAAATTGGAATCCCTGGAAAATAGAATGGGTGAATGAGGAGGGAAAACTTTATGAGGATTTAAACCATGTTACCCATAATTCTAGGACAAAGGATAAGAGGGATCCAGGTCTAAAACTTGATGAGGAAAAGCTTGAGTATTCTTATGAAGAAATAGAGGAGGTTGTGGTGCATGAGAGAGAGGATACCCCTATAGATGATAGGAGTGATCCTGATCTACCAGTTAGTCCACTAGTTGGATTTGTGGATTATGATGAGCCTAGTCCTCCAAGAGAGTTTCCCAGAATAGAATATGTCCTAAGTGGTGTTGAGGATGAAGAAACTAGTGAATAAGAGTATGATGAGGCTCATATCACTGTTAGAGATTCCTTAGAAGAGGAGGAAGTTTTTTAGTCTGGTCATTCTGACCATGAGGAATATGAGACTACTGTTGATGAGGACAATGAAGGATAGGAACTTAGTTTGAGTCCTCTCATAGGATTCACTGAAAGGGAAGTAAGTAAACAGGAAGAAGAATTTGTATCTACTTCCCTTGCTATATAAATTGTGGATGACTCAGTAGAAGTCGTGTCTCACTCTACTGATGAGTCAGTTGATCAAGAAGAAATAGTTGTTGATGTTGCAAAGCTATAAGAGGCTGATATAGTTATCTGGGAGGTAGATCCAAGTTAGGGGAGCATCCTATTGTAAAATGATCAGTATCTGTTGTGTATGAAATTGAAGGTTGGACTGAGGACCCTTGGTTTCTGGTGTTGGGTCTAGATTATGATGACTCAGAAGATGAAATTCCAAATAGAAGACCTTCAGTGCCTTCTATTTCAGACTTCATTTTTGTACCTCTAGTAATCTCTTTCCCTCAATACTATGTCAGTAAGGCGGACCTTGAATCCTTGAAATCAAACTTGCAGAGAATGTCTGAGGATAGGTCCTCTAAGATGGAAAAGGTTGTTGCTCTAGTTTAGGAGAATTCAACATCTGAGTTGGCTAAAATTCAATCCAGTATTGAATCAAGTCTGCTCCAGGAAGTAAAGCAGTGTCAGAGTCAAATGAGTGAGCTAACAGAGTCTGTGGAGCTTCTGAAACAATATGTTGTCAGCTTTAATTCTCTCGTGGCCTTGAGAGCTCAGGTGGACAAGGATGTTCAGTTTATTAGAGGTTTAGTGAAACAGATGGTTACAGTCTTTGAGGACTTTAATAAGTCTATGGAAGCCCATGTGTAGAGACAAGATGATGATGTGAAGAGATTGATTAGTGGACTGACCAAGTCTTTCAAGAAAACAGTAGCTTTCACCGTATCACCTATAAGTGCTTCTTCATCATCTTTAGCCTCACCTCCAATTGACCTATCAGCTTTCAGTTCTGTGGTTAGTGAAGAAGTGGCCAATGTTTCTGGTGCAAGTGCACCTGATCCTCAATCCCTGACCCAGATTGTTATCATCACTAGAGACATTCAGAATGTTGTAAGTAATTTTATGAAGGAGGCTTCCCAAGACAAGAAGACCATCAAATAGAAAATTGATTATTATTAAAAATGGGTTTATACCAAGCATTATATGGATGGGCACTTCAAGTTTCTCTTGGAAAACCTAAGGATACCTCCTGTCACCAGATCTTTTAAGGATAAGGTCAGCAGACTGGGATATTTGACTCCTTCCTTGGAGAAATTTATTGAGAATAAGGATGACTTTATCATAGCCATAGAGAGAGGTGGAAGCATCATCATGTACTTCAAGAACCTTATCCCACCTTTCCTTCATGTGGATTGCACCCCCGTCATTATTTCTCCAGCATTACCTTCTACCTCCACTTCCTCAGCCTCAGCTAGGGTTGCTCCTATGATGTCTCCTGCTCAAGCCATCAGAAGCTTGACTCTAAAGATTCCTCAGAGAGTCACTCCCTACAGAGACACTGAAGATTCTATTGAAGCTCCTCATACCATCCTTGCTACTATTCCTCGGCCTACACCTCCGCCTGCAGACCCTACCCCTTCATCTTCCAAGGGTGCAGACTCTTTGAATGTTTCTGATGTGGATTGAGTTTGGATGTATCTTTTGATAGGGATTTTGAATTTCTTTTTTTATCTTGTCCTCTTGTTTCATTAATACAAAAAAAATCTCTTTTGTCTCTTATTTTATTTCTTTTTTCTAATCACAAAGGGGGAGAAAATCCACCAAAATTATTTCAATGTTCATGTTATGTGATACTATGTGCTTATCTCTCCTATAATATTTCTTTTCTTAAATTATCTTTGAGATCCATTATCTCTAATAAATTTGTACTTGTTCCTACTTTTAGTGGCATAATTTGTGATTATAAAAAAGGGGGATATTGTTGGACTCACCTATTGTGATAATCCCAAATCATTTTTCCATTCCTTGATAATAATATGTAAATTATATAATAATGTTTTTATAGTTTTTATCATGTACAAAGTATGTATATTCAAGCTCGTGACTTTACTGGAATCAGTTTACAGTATAAAATTTTCTAAGTAAAAGGTCACTATTGAAGGTTAATGTTAAGAGCCTTCTTTAAAAAGGTCATTGGTATAGGTTACTGTCAAGGTTTCAATTAAGGAACTTAATGATAGTGGTCACTGTTGAGAACATCATCGTTGAAGACCCTACTGTTGAAGGTTACTACAAGTTCGCTACTGCAAGCTTATCGCTCAAGAGCTTCTATTACAGAGTTTCTGTTGAAGGTTATCAGTACAAGGTTACTATTATGAAGCCTACCGTTGGAATACTTATTGAAGTACACAGATGCAGAGCTACTATCAGAAGGTCATTATTGTCATCATGTTGTAACAAGGTTGTTGTTATAAAGAGTTTCTATTGGAATTCTTCTGATGAAAGACTTACCATTGAGTGTCTACCGCTGAAAGAATTACCGTTGGAAGCCTGATAGTGTAGAGCTACCACTAGTTGCTTACTGGTATAGGGTCACTGATAAAAGTCTATAGCTGATAAGTTCACTATTGGAGAATCCTACTGTTGACAAGTCTACCATTGAGAAGGCTACTGCTACGTGTCTACCATTACAGTCTACTGATATCATACTCTCAAATTTGTGAATTGTATTAAGAATATTATAACGGGAACATTAGGATAATTTAATGTGTCTGACATTAATTAATATTATTTTCAGACATGTCGGAAACTGTACGAGGTACGAGGAAGATTGCATGTGGTGTGATCATTCCTTTTGAGGGATTGGTGGTATTAAGAAAGATATACTGAGCAAAAAAAGTGTTCCAGGGTGCGAAGTAAAGTGTGCTATGATACACTATATGCAAAAAGTAAGAAAGAATAACTCTCCAACGCTTACTCTGATGATCTAAGAGCTTTACAAAGATCATATTGAATAAAATACTCAATTTTGTCCTGTTGTGTTTCATCAACTCCCCAAACCAAGAAGTTGAACATCTCAGTACCTGGACTAGTAGTTGCAACACTCTGTTTTGAAGGCAACTTGAAGATAAGGACTAAAACTTCTCTTTCCACATCCCAATAAGTTCAGAGATTATTTGAAAACACATAGAGAATTCTAAACTCGACCTCAATATATTTATCTCTATTGTGTTATCTTTTTACATTTTCTGAGTAGAGTGTGCTTGTTACACACACACACTATCTTCTGTACTTAATCTGGGGGATACTGAAAAACCTCACTCCAAACCCTCTTTACCTAGTGTTTCCCATGAATAACTATGGAAGAATCCTGGTGTGGCTTTGTTAGTTGTTTTCCCATGAAGAACTGTGGAAGAGGTTGGAAAACCTAGACAGATTGTTAAAATTGTTGTAAAGCCTGATACAGGCTGTGTATCAAGTTATAATATAAATTTCTTAGTGAAATATGTTCACCAAGTGGAGAGGATTAAGTCTCGACTTGAGACTTAACCTCTGGTTTAAATTGTTGTGTGCTTTAATTTCAATTTCTCTATTTTTCAATTATCTACTGCTTATCTTTTCAAAGATAGAAAACCGTTTTTTTCATTCACTATGATAGTTAGTTTTGGTTTGTGTATGTATATGATTAATTTAGTAAATCTATTTAAAAAGATGAATATGTGTTCACCCTGATTCAACTGAGGACTAATCAACCTTTGAGAAACTTCTTGAGCAATTAAACATTTATATCTCTACTTCCATAATTAACTGGGATTTTTTTATTTAGGTTTTTTAATCAAATAGTTTTTAACAGAAATTTTTAATTGGAACTCAACTCACCCCTCCCCCCCCCCTCTTGAGTATCCACTCCAACCAACACTGATGGATAAAGTCATACCCTCTCATACATTCCAATCTGGATGCCTTGCAATAGAGGTTGCTACTACTCTGAAACTTTATTTGTGTTGTCCTGGAAATTCACTGATTTTTGAGGCCTAAGTCTTATTAATTTTCACATGAAATTATTGTCAGCCACTCATGATCCATACTGAAAGCTTCCCACCATGCATGTCGATATCCATACTTCCACCTATGCTACCCCATCACTACTGAGTTGACCTCCGACACCGTCACATGCATAGCTGCCCTATCGCCTTCTGCTAGAACTAACCCTTCATCCCTTTCATGCCCAGTCGTGTACGCCAACATCTGTCATTTTCCACCACTCGCCCTGGAGATAGCCAATGAACGCCGCCAATGCCACCCCATCACCTTCTACTAGAGTTTTCATCCATCACAAACCCATTCGTCCCACCACATGGGCCTCTTCTAGAAGAGCTAACAGAACACCACCCTAGCTAGTGGTGAGGGCCTATACATACATCTCCCCAATTCGATAAGGGGGCCAAATATAGACATGGCTAGGATTTGAACCCTATCCGCCTAGATGCCACCAAGGGGATAATACCACTTGGGTACACCCCCAAGGACTAGTAGTGTCAAAATACAACTACCACAAAACTCAAAGCAGACATATGCTTCAGAAGAAAAGAAAAAATCATCTATGGGATCGGCCACCACCCCTACCTCTTGAATGAAGACCTCTCCTCCAGGTTCAGGCTATTGCCAAGCCTCATTATCCTCATGGGGAGAAGCACTGTTGTTCAAGTTGGTTCTAGGACTTATACTTTTATTACATGAATATTTGATATATTGAATATTAATAAAACTTCTTATTACATTTTTTTTGTTTTTCATGACTCTAATGTTATAATTTCCTTGATTATATATCGCATTGATAAGGTCATAGCAGTTCCCCACAATGATGAGAACCTTTATGTGTTATGAAGATATTCTCAAATAATGTTTTGTGGTTAGATAATGTACTATTTTGGGACACATAGTACATAGATTGTCAATTGTGAGTACTCGTTAGTAAGTGAGGGTTCTCATGAAGTTCAAACTTAGTAATCTCTAATATGGGTGATTATGAGAACATACTCACTAGTAGTAATTATGTATCTGTTGGTGTCATCAGATATTCCTATCTACAAGTGTGTGTGATGGTCCTTAAACTTTAAGATTATTATTAATACATGTCACAACTCACATATTTATATGTATTTTTTAAACCATGATGATAACAGTTCATGGTGAAGTTGGATATGTTGGGTGCATCATAATCTACACGTCATTAATGAATAAGTTGATGAAGGATTTGTCCCGTCCATATTTATAAAATATAATATCGTGTCCCTTTGATTTGAATACAACTGTCACATTAAATTCAATGGTTGTCATGTAACAACGTGTTTATTTCAGATAGTCAAAGAAAGACATATCAAGCAAATAGGTTGGTAACATGGATGTGAAAAATGCTTGATGAGATATTATTATAAAGGGATTATATTACATAGTGAGCATTCGTATGTGGTTGTCAATGTTTCCACATTAAGTTCTTTCTATTGGGTGCGTTGACCCATTTCTAGACAGTAATCTTAGACTTTAAGTAAGCCAACACAATTCCAACAAGAAATAATCCTAGAGGGTCACACACTAAGTGTTTCTGTTGATCTCGATTAAATTCTACTTGAGATTAATTAATGGAATAAATATTATTCTCAAGTTTGAGGAATAATTTTATTCAAATTATATTAATCATATAAATTAAATAAATATTTATTCATCTTCTTGTGAATAAAATATTTATTTTATTTATTGAATATTTTAATAAATATTTATTTACTATATTATGAATAAAATAATTATTTGTGAATAAAATATTAATTCAGTTATTCCATAAATTCTAGAGGATTTTCAACTGACCAAGACCGATTTCGGTGACAAATATTAATTAACAAGACCATTACATAATATTTTTTATTTTGCAAGTTGGATCGCACCACAAAATAATAGTTATATAATTATTATTATTTGGCATGAGATTTAATAAAGGTAATAAATGTTATTTAATGGCCGATATGAAATTAATTAATATTTTTACTAAAATCCTAACTCTATAAATAGACGGGTATGTCTATTGTGTAGATAATCAAAAATTAAGAATAGAGAATTGTTGTGCATAATGAATTCTCTATCAAATCTTCGTCTCTCCCTCTTAAGAATGAGAAGTACAGGAGAGATTTATTCAAGATCGAATAATGAGTGATTAAGAATGAACAATGTAAGATATTTGACTCTATGTACTAGCACTCGGTGATCGAGTGGTGTCGCTCGGGGATCATAGGACCACTTGTGGATCACTACTAGAGAGATTAAATCCTTGGATCCTTACAGTGAAAATAAATTAATTCTAAAGGGTCTTTTTAGATGATCAACATTCACTAATAAAGAAGTTTCTTAAGGCTAAGTATTTATTTATTCAAATATTAAATTAAATAATTATAAATTTTATGTGAAAGATCCTTGCTCTTAGTTTAAGGCAATGATTATTAAAATAAATTTTAATATATCTCCTACTTACACATGCTTCCAATATTCCCAGAACCATCAAGTGGTATCAGAGCATTCACATTTAAACTTATAATTATTTATTTTATTGTTGATCTATGCGTAACTGTGGTTAGATTTTTATTTCATGTTATTTTTTATTTAATCCAATTTTATTTAACATGTTATCGACATGTTAATAATGTTATCCTAGTGTTTCATTTTATTAAAGGTTTAAGAACAAATGAATAATGACTAGATATTCTATCAGGAAGTGCCAAATCATTGGCTGGTAAAACTGGGTTACACGATGTGCAGTCGGAGCACACGTTGTATACCCATGCATATTGTATCTAGATATGTCGAGAAATTAATTAAATGTGGTAATTTTATTACACACCGCATGTTGACCGAGAAAACCTGACACACGGAAAGTAGACACAGGGTGTGTAATTGGCATGTACACACAGTGTAGTCTAGCCAAGTCAAAATGTCGAAGCCCCAGGCCAGTGGCTTGAATATACAGGAAGTGAGGTACATGGAGTGTAATTGTATGTACACATCGTGCAGTCTCCCATTAATGGAAAAAAATTAAAATCACATTAAATTTTAAATTTAAGAATTAAAACCTTATTTTATTGATTGTCACACCATTGTATGTTTGACAATTTAATAATGGTCTTAAAGAAGTTTAAATGCTCGATTAATTTATTATAATTAATATGTCATTATCGGTTCATCTATTTATTTTCCATGAATGCTATTAATTGTGAGTATCTCTAAATAAGATCAGATTATCATGAAGATGAAATATAATTAATTAATTATTACAAGGGTGTTTATCTTAAATAATAAAAGAACAAAAAAAATTAATGCTAGTCATTTACTTTTTCATATTCATTGCATTTATGACCATTAATGAGATTTACCAAGACCTATGTATGTTTTTGATGTTTTAATTTAATTTATTGAAAGATTTTTCAAGTATTTTATATTAAATTAATTGATTACATGTGAATCATCCCTCTCTATATTATTGCATAGGACCTGCGTGTCCAAAAATATTTATGTAATCCCCTTTAACAAATAATTTAGTTCCCCTGACCTATGTGTGAGTAATAAATATTTGTAATTAATGGAGTATCCCAAGGTGTGTGGAGGTAATTAAAGATAGAACCAAAATGATTCCAACCCAAGTGATATATAGGTAGAATATTGTAACTCATTCTAAGACCAAAAATAAGAGTTATTTCCCCTTAGATCAGAGGTTGATTTAATGTTCACTCATTAAATCCACCATTAGATAAAGCTCATGAATGGGTCATTTAATTAATTATTTTTTCAATGAAATTATTTACTTTATTGATGCAAGGTCATGATCACATAAATAAATGAATTAATGTGAAAAGACAGAAATTAAATAAATTATTTATGTGTAAATGTTTTATCCAACATGGTTAATTAATTAGGAAACATCCACATAATATTAACAAGACGTGTAAAGGATAAAACAAAATAAAATTTATGCATAATAAATTAAAATCCCTCAATTAAATATTAAGTCAGACTAAGCCTTCCATTACTTGATTGGGAATGAAACCATAGAACTAAGTGTAGTGCATGACCAAAGTCTGGACACTTACTTTTATTGGGGAGTTATCATGAGAGTTTTGGGTTGACATAACCGAAATTGTATTGAGTTTAACTTTCAAAGTTTATTAAATACAAATTTGGATACAAATGTTGAGTAAATCCAAGTCATAATTTCAGAATAGGGAAGTCCACTCAATGGATCAAGGAGCTGCAAGTCTATAGTTGTCAATACTACCTACCTAATTACTTTATTATGGGTTTCATGGCCAAATTCTAGATAATTAATAAAATTGATGGGGATCCTTGCCACTATAATGTTAAAGTAACTAGATATTTTGAGTACAATGGCAAGGGATATTGAGACATGATAAAATAGTAAGAGATTTAATAAATAAATTAATTAAAACATTTAATTTATTATGTCTCAATTATTTTGTAATCAATAAAAGTACTAATATACTTCTCTTTCTAATTGTAGAATAAAATGAAGAGTTCATTATCCACACTATCCCTATAATCAATATTGGATAAAGATAACCTCCTAACTATCAGTAACTTTCAGGAGTGGTTTAGACACCTTCAGGTTATGCTACTCCTTGAATAGAGATCTTATGTGCTAGAATCCTCAATGCTTGATCCACCTACTAAAGAGGTGAGTGATAAAGATTTATTTGTCTTTGAAAAACATTTGAGAGACATGGTTGACATTCAATGTTTGATTCTTTCATCGATGTCTAGTGAACTAATGAAGTCTCATGAAAACATGGATATGTATTGAATGCTTGATAACCACCATGGTCTTTACCAGGAGATAGATATATTGGAATAGTTTGAGATTTCCAAGGTGCTCTTTTATAGAAAGCTTAGATAGGGTGCCCCAATTGGGCCTCATGTAGTCGAGATCATTGGCTGCATTGAGTGCTTAGAGGTTTTACGGTTTAAACTCCTTAAAGAACTGGGCACTGACCTCATTTTGGAATCACTCCCTAAGAGATTCTCTTTTTTTGTTGTGAATTTTAATATAAAAAACTTTGAGAAGTATCTACCATATCTTCTTACTCTTCTTCTCCTAGTAGATAAAGATATAAATTGTGAAAAACCTCTCATCTTTATGGTGAAAAAATGGAAAGGGAAAGAAATGATCTTTAATCCCAAAGATTATTTAGAACCTTTTAAGAAGAGGAAGATCAAGGGGAAATCAAGGGAATAAGATGTTTTCCATTTCGCATGTGGAAAGAAGGGTTAATAAAAGAAAAAGTGCACCCAAACAAAGAATCAAGAATAAACTTTAGGTGAATTTGTTATCAAGTGAAATTAATCTTTTTCTACAAATTGGGTATTAGATATAGCGTGTGGTGCTCACATATGTATTAAAATATAGGAACCAAGTAGATTCAAAAATATTGACTGAGGAGAGGTAGATCTTTGAGCAGCCAACGAAGTTAAACTTGTTGTTGTAGTTATTCATAACTAACACCACACATTGCCAACTAGAATGATCTTGGTTTTAAAGGGTTTTTATTATGTTCCTTCTGTAACCAAAAACATTATTTCAATATCCAAACTTGATACTAATGGATTTATTTTAAAATTTGGGAATAAATGTCTCTTATTTTATAAAGATATCATTTTTTATTATAAGTCACATTTAAATAATGGTATTTATGTGTTGGATTACATGAACCAAATAATAGAAATCGATAATGGAGTTACTTCATGTGACTCATACCACAACCAACTTTGGTATCAATGACTAGGTCATATAAATGAAAATAATTTGTCTAAATTACATCAAGATAGATATTTATATTCTTTTGAACTACAATCACTTAGTGTATGTCACATATGTTTATAAGGATAATGAAAAAATCCCCATTTAGTGGGAAATCTGAAAGGGCTAAAGAGATTCTTGAATTAATTTATATCAATGTGTGTAGATCATTTCTTGTTGAAATAAGGGGTGGGTAATCATACTTCATAACTTTTACTGGTGATTTTAATAGATATGGATATGTCTACTTAATGAGTATAAGTTGGATTATTTTGAAAAATTCAGGGAATTCAAGAATCAATTTTAGAAACATCTTGGTAAGAATATTAAGAAACTTTTCTCAAACCATGGTGGAGAATATCTTAATCAAGTATTAATTGATTATATATAAGAGTTTGGGATTTTATCTCAACTCAATCCTACTTATATGCCTCAGTGGAATAGTTTAAGTGAAATAAGGAATTGTACCTTGTTGGACATTGTGAGATAATGATCAGTCATGTGAGTCTTCCATTATCCTTTTGTGGGTACGTGTTACAAACAACAACATACATAATAAACTGAGTGACAACTAAATTAATAGAGAGTATACCTTTCAATTATGTAATATAAAGAAGCTTGTGTTGTTTTACTTACATGTTGGGGTTGCGAAGAATTTTTTTAAGTCATCTTTAGGTAATAGGCTTACACCCAAGGCACAAAGTGTATCTTTATAGGATATCCCAAAGAAACAAAGGGATTCTACCTATAAAATCCTTCAAAAAAATGGTTGTGGTTGATAGACGTTCCACATTTCTTGAAGAGGATCTTATCTCTAAAATAGATAGTGGGAGAGAGATAGACTTTGATGAAGTCTAGTCTCAATATACACAAGATTTGGTATAAGAAAAAATTCTACAAAGCCCTGTGTAAGAAGAAATTATTCCAGAGAAAAAATTACTACATAAAAGTACTTGAGAGGTTATAGAACTAAGATAGTATGGTTTTCTAGTCACTGAGGATAGTGACTCATTGTTAGTTGATAATAATGATCCTCTAACTGATAAGGAAGTAGTATGTGGAAAAAATGTTTCCAAGTTTCAAGAAGCGATTAATTATAAAATGGATTCCATGTACCAAAACCAAGTTTGTATTTTGGTAGACCCTCCAGTAGATGTAAATATAATTGGTTACAAATGGTTATTCAAGAAGAAACTAGAAATGTAAGGACAATTCCATACCAATAAGGCGCAACTGGTTATAGAATGGTTTTAACAGTGTCAAGGCATTGAATACGATGAAACCTTTTCACTAGTTGAAATGATAAAATCCATTAGAATTATACTTTCCACTACACCTTTCCATTATTATGAGATTTGGAAAATGGATGTCAAAATATTCTTCCTCAATGGGAACCATCAGGAAGATGTCTATATGACATCTCCTTAAGGGTTTGTGACTCCATAGGATGCCAACAACGTATAAAAGTTAAAATGATCCATTTGTGGATTAAAACAAGCATCCAGGTCAATGAACATTCATTTTGATGAGTCCATAACGAAATTTGGATTCATAAAGAACGAATGTGAGTTGTGTGTCTATAAAAAGTTTAGTGGAAGTGCATTTGTTTCTTTAATAGTATATATTGATAACATATTACTCATTGGAAACAAAATATTAGTTTTATAGTCTCTTAAGTCACAGTTGAATAAATTATTCTCTATAAAGGACTTGGGTGAGGAAACATATATTATTGGGATCAAGATCCATTATGATAGATCCAAGAGTTTTCTCATCCTAAATCAAAGTACATAAATTGACAAGATACTAAAGAGATGTAGTGTGGAACAATCCAAGAGGGGATTGTTTCCAGCATCACATGGAATTCATCTTTCTAGGAAAATGTGTCCCTAGACACATGAGGAAAGAAAAAAAATGATAAGGATTTTATATGCATTATTGATTGGGTCAGTCAAGTATGTTATGCTCTGTACTAGGTTAGATTTCTCTTGTACATTAATCATGGTCAGAATATGTCAAGATAATCCAAGTGACCTTCATTGGATGGTATTCAAGACTATCATTAAGTATCTAAGGTGTAATAAGAATATGTTCATGTTTTATAGAGGATATAAGTAACTAGTCATCAAAGGATATTCATATGCTAGTTAACAAACTGATCATGATGAAATAAAGTCACAGATGGGATACATATTCACTTTGAATAGAGGTGATGTGAGCTGAAAGAGCTCAATGTAGTCCATGGTTGAAAATTCTATAGTAGATTCCAAGTATATTGTGGCTTCTTAGGTAGGTAAAGAAGTAGTATATATGTGCAACTTCATTCAAGAGATTTATGTGGTGACTATAATTAAAGATCATATCATACCCTATTGTGATAATACTACAGTGGTGGATCTTGAAAAAGAGTCAAGGCCACATCCATGGATGAAGCACATAATTTGGACATATCATCTCTTTAGGGATTTTTCTCGGAGAGGTGAAGTTGTAGTGAGAAGTATTTCCACAGAAGAAAAAATGATGTACCCATTGACTAAAGATTTGACTGATCATAAACATGACTATAATGTGAGGTCTAACAGACTGAAGGTCATAGGTCGTTGTCTCTAGTCCAAGTAGAAGTTTGATGGAGTTGGTTTCCTAGGACCAACTATTTATACTTTCATTACATAAATATTTTAGGTATTTTATATTAATAAAACATCTTATTACATATTGTTCATTGTTTTTCATGAATCTAATGTAATAATGTCCTTGAGTATATATGACATTGATAAGTTCATAGTAGTTCCTCGTTATCATAGTAACCTTGATGTGCTATGATGATATTCTGAAATAATGTAATGTAGTTGGATGACATACTATGATGGGACACATAGTACATAGACGGTTAGGTGTGAGTACTCATAATTAGATGAGTCTTCTTTTAATGAAGTCCACATTTGGTAATATCCATGATGGGAGATTATGAGAACAGGCCCTCTAGTAAGAATTCCACATGTTTTGGTGTCATGAGATATTCCTATCTATAAGTGTGTGTGGCGGTCCTTAGACTTTAATATTATTATTAATGCATGTTATAACTCGCATAATTATATTTATTTAATAAACCATGATGATAACAATTCATGGTGAAGTTGGATACATTGGGTGCGTCACAAGTGACATGTCATTAATGAATAAATCAAGGAAGGATTTTTCCCCTCCATATTTATGGAAGCTCGTATTTCATACCTTTTATTGGAATAGAACTATCACATTAAATTCCATGGACGTTGTGTAACAATGTGTTTATTTCGGATAGTCAAAGAAAGACATATCAAAAATATAGTTTGGTGACACATATGTGAAACATGATTGATGAGATATTATGAAAAATGGATTATATTACACAGTGGGCATTCATATGTGGTTGTTGTCTTGTGACATTAAGTTCTTTATCTTGGGTGCCTTGACCCATTTCTATACAGTAATCTTAGACTTTAAGCCAGCCTGTCTAATTACAATGAGAAACAATCCTAGAGGGTCACACACTAAGTGTTTCTGTTAAACCTGATTAAATTATATTTGAGTTAAATTAATGGAATAAATATTATTCAAAAGTTTGAGGAATTATTGTATTCAATTTATATTGATCACATAAATTAAATAAATATTTATTCACCGGATTGTGAATAAAATATTTATTTTATTTATTGAATGTTTTATTAAATATTTATTGGTCAGATTGTGAATAAAATATTTATTTATAAATAAAATATATATTCGTTTATTCAATAAATTATAGAGGAGTTTGAATGGACCATGATCGAATCTGATGAAAAATATTAATCAATAAAACTGTAACATATTATTTTTTATTGTGAAAATTGGCACACACCAAAAAATAATAATTATATAATTATTATTATGTGTCATGTGATTTATTAAAGGTAATAAGTGTTCTTTAATATCCAGTATGAAATTAAATAATATTTTAACTCAAATCCTAAATCTATAAATATATAAAAATGTGTACTTTGTAGACCATCTAAAATTGAGAATAGAGAATTGTTGTGCACAATTAATTCTCTCTAAAATCCTCCTCTCTCCCTCTCAAGAACAATAAGTGAAAGAGAGATTTTTTTAAGACTAAAGAATGAGAAATCAAAAATGAATAACACAAGGCATTCGGCTCACTGTGCTAGCACCTGGAGATCGAGTGGTGTTGCTCAGAGATCATAGGAGCATGTGTGGATCATCACTAGAGGGATTCTATCCATGGATCCTTACAGTGCAACAAAGGTATTTTGAAAGGGTATTTTCAGATGATCAACATTCACCAATGAAGAAAGTTCCTAAGCCTGGGTATTTATTTCTTAAAATATTAAATAAATTAATTTTATGTGCAAGATCCCCACTCTTGGTTTCAATAAATGATTATTAAAAGAAATTTTAATATATATCCCACCTCTGCATTCTTTCATTGTGCCTAGAACCATCGGTTTGATGGTATGGGATTCTTCATGAGCCTGAGAACCTGTTCACCAAATAGATACGAGCCCTCTGAAAAAACCTTAAAATCAGAATTATATCTTTCCTTTACACACATAGTGCTCGAGACTTGGTCATCAGCTTAAAAACCTCCATGAGTACTGTAAAATTCCCCAAGGAAGAACTCCTTTCTTTATGATTTGTTTAAGATGTCAAGAAAAATAAGACATTATTTAAAATAATCTAGAAGATTCAAAGAACTACCATGGTATGCATTTGTATCCCCTTTCATCCTCTCTAGTTAAGGAAAGGAAGCGATATGTTTAACAACTTATTTGGAAGTTGGAGAAGGGGCTGTGAATGTTGTCAGATCAGCACATTGGATCTGAGACTTTATTTACCTCTTTATCTAAAGAGTAGGAGATTCATCCATTTTCTATTTTTCCTTATTCAAATTAGAGGCAATCAAGTTCTTCTCTTGGATTAGATGGAAATAAACATAATCTTGAATATTCTTCTCAAAATCTGGATGGTTGAGGGTATCCTCTATGCACCCCTCTGAACAAGCAGCAATATCATTCTCCCATGTTTTAGGCTGCCTATGAGTGAGAGGAGAACTACCCTACATCTGACCTTGATAGAATCTATCCTAAGAATACATAAAAAGGTCCTTTATAGAGGGTTCCTAGCTCCTAGGTTCTACACCTGTCTAAAGACCAGGACAACTACCATTAACAGGGCTCAAGACCAGTCCATGATTCAAGTCCATAGAATATGAACCAATGCCATCAATTCTATTCTTCAGCATCACTGGGGATTAATTCTCAAGGAGATAATCCCTTCCAAAATGCTACATAGGCTCCTTGGATGCACCTCCCCTCCTCCTGTAGTCCATTTAAAGATTCCCCCATAGGCCACATTTCATGAAAATAAACAGTCTACAACCTGTGTCTTTCAAGCATCCCACTGAATTACATTCCTCAGAAAGATGATGAAATTTTCCATATTAGACTCTAATTTTAATATCATCATCATACATTGAGAGAAATACCAGGTCAATGTGGGTTGCACTGAGGTCAATCTCCACCAGAATCCTTGCATAATGCTCAAATCACATTATATATGTCTCTTTATCAAGGAGAATAGAGACACTAATAGATGTGGAAATATAATGAAGAATTTTTGGGTTCCAATGAATTGAATTGAGTCTATATAGACAAATCCAAACTTGTGAAAATTTATTCTGGAAATTGGCCAGGTTAAAGGCCAGCAACCACTCATAAACCTAGAACAACCTTGGCTTCAAATATAGGGATCCAAAGCTCCAGGCCTTTTGTTTGAAAATATTAGAAGATAAGAGGCAATGTCAGAAACCATGACCTAATGAGACACAATACAAATTGAAAAAAACCCCAAATAGTAGAAATTCTACTTACTAGGTCTTCCTTTCACCGCATCTTTTCACCTTTAGAAAGAACGAGTCTCCTAACTATTGAATTCTTGCACATTTCTAGTCTTTCAAAGACTGCATTGATGTTCACTTCTAGCTAGATTGTCGATCCCTTCCTGATGATCCACCCTATGATTACATCTCAATAGGATATGAAAGTTTGAGCACCCATAGATGCTTCTTCCTAGTTCGCATCAGAATCTCCTTCCTCAAGAGCATCGTTCTTGCATGATGGATTAATCCAACTTCCTCCTATGAGAAATTTCTCAATATCAAGAAGAGAGTCATGCATAAAATCCATTGAGCAGAATAGGGTTTAGTCACCATCAAGATCACCACTGGGAGCTCCCATCAAAACCCATCCTCCCTAATTATATAAATATATATAATTATATAATTATATATAATTATAAATATATATATAATTATATAAATATATTTATAATTATATACAAATATTTATATATATATTTATTTATAATTATAATTATAAATATATATAAAATTATAATAAACATATTTAATTAATAGATATATTTATTATATTTATAATTATATATACTTATATATTAATATATATATATATATATAATTATATATACTTATATATTAATAAATATATATAAATATATATGTGTAATTATATAAATATATATAATTATATAAATAAATTTATAATTATATACAAATATTTAAAAATATATTTATTTATAATTATAATTATAAATATATATTTATTTATTTAAATAATTATAAAATTATAATAAATATATTTAAAAAATGGATATATTTATTATATTTATAATTATATATACTTATATATTAATAAATATATATATAATTATATATAAATCATGGAACGGTGCGAGCCAAGGGTTAAAACCCTTGGGTCTAGAAAATTTATTAATAAAAGTAGAGTAAGCATACAACATAGATAGGAAGTTGCATGTTTAAAGAATGACATGATGCCACTAAATAAATAATGACCTCCAATGATCACCATGTTTTTTGTTTGCTACCCCATCCTCTGGGGACAACCCAGATTTTAGGGTGTCTTCCCCTCTTCCATTGCTTTAGAGTCAGCCAAATACCATCCTAGTCATCCATATCTGATGAATCATTTTTATCATCATGAGTCTCAGTGTTGAAAATCTTAATATTTGAGGTATTCCCTTAAACAGATATATATCCATAGGCATTGCCAAAATCCTCATGGAACACATCTCTACTCTTGGATCTATATATAATATCAAGCGATTTAAGTTTATCATTATTAGTACCTGAGTCTAGAGAAACAGTGGCATCATCTACACTTGCCTCCTCCATTTTCAACGTTTCATCTTCCCCAATATTTGTATCTAGGATTTAACCTTGAGGGGGTTCCACGTATTCCATTTTAGACATCTCTACCTGACCATATTTGGGGTAGCGTTGAGTGCCTACTCCTGTTCATACACCTCACGTAGCATTCTTGAGTCTTAACCATGAACATGTGAAGGAGTATTGATTTTTCCATGAAAGACCAATTGAAATCCCTCATTATACACCACCATATCCTTCCCCTTCCTATTAGAAAAAATTACTAAATATTTTTGGAGTTCATGATCAACATCCTCTTGGATAGCAGCCTCATGGTCATATTATAACTCTACTTCCCCATCTGATACAATGTATACCCATAAGGCCTTTGGCTCTAATGATGTGACACGAACTACCCTCTTTTCTACCTGAGTCTATCCCATACTGATCCCCAATTCAATAGATCTGGAAGGGAAAACAGACCCTCCAGGAGTGGTCTGTTTGAGTGCAGCAATATAGGAGATATCACCATCAGTTCTTGTAGTGGATAGATGAGACCCATTATCATTCCCATCCTAATCAGCACCATATTCAAGAGTAGATAATGATCTAGTAGTAGACATGGAAGTCCCAACTGACTTCTTATTATCCATCAGTGGTTTAGCCTTGTAGGAAGAAGCCCCTTAGGTCTGAGAAGGCTTGTCCAGATGTTCTACTGACTGAAACCTAGGCTGTATGTGTAAGATTTTCCTATGCATCCAATATGAATTCATTTTACCATTAGCATCACAGTCCTTGTATGGATTACCCTTATAAAAAAAAGATCAAAAACCTTCCTATGGTATTTCTCATCCAAATGGCCAATAGATTTTAAATCTTGATAGAAATCAGGACATTTCTCATACTCAAAACTGATTTATATATCATCAGTGGGAGTAGTAAGAGTCACATTATCAATGAGAGTCGAACTCAAATAACTTACAACCAGGATTCACACAAAATTTCCATACCTGATGTGCTTTGTCTCCTTATCCAGACGAATCAGGACGCCAATGGTAGCAGTAATGTCATACAAGATTTTTGGATGCCATAAAATCCAGATGAGGTCGTGCAGCCTGATCCATACCTATGAAAAAGAATTATTAACCCTTAACACATTAATATTTTATTTAAACAATTATATAATATATAAATGAATATATTTATTTAGATATATATTTATATTTATATTAAATAATTTAAAATATATGTACATCTATAACTACATGTATGTATGTGTATATGTGTATATACATGTGTGTGTGTGTATATGTGTATGTGTGTGTAGATGTGTATGTGTACATATGCAAGTCTGTAATTCACGTAAATGTTAGTAATTCACTTTTTATTTTTTAATTTATTTAATTCTATTTATTCATTTATTCCTATATATTCATTAATAATGTTAGAAATATATTTAATCATTTTCTAATATTTATTTATACAGGTATTTATTTACTATACATGTAATATTTTCAATATGTTTGTAATTTATATGAATAATATTTATTTTTTTTATTTATTAATTTTTTTACATTTAAAATATGTTGAGAATTTATATAATTATTCTATTTAAATGATTTTTTAATAATTTGGAACTTTAAATATTTAATTATAAAATTATAAATATATATAATTTCTAAAAAAAATATTTAAGAAATTATAAATAAATAAACGTATATTTAAATAATTATAAAATAATAATAAATATATTTAGTATATTTATAATTATATATTAATAAATATATATATTTATATAAATATATTTATAATTATATATATATATACTTTTTGAATATATTTAGTTATAATTATAATTATAAATAAACAAATATATAATTAAATAATTATAAAATTATAAAAAATATATTTAAATAAAAAATAGTCATTATATTTATAATTATATATATTTATATATTGATATAAATATATATAATTATATAAATATATTTATAATTATATCAAATTTTTTTAAAATATATTTATTTATAATTATAAATATAAATATACATTTAATTATTTGAATAATTATAAAATTACTATAAATATTTTTAAATAAAAAATATATTTATTATATTTATATAAATATATATTTATATAGTTATAATTATAATTATGAATATATATATATATAAATAATTATTAAATTATAGTTAATATATTTATTATATTTATAATTTTATAAATATATATAATGATATAAATACATATAATTATATAATTATATTTAAAAATATATAAAAATAATTATAAATATATAGAAATATTTATTTATAATTATAAATATATATATATATATATTTAAAATTGGATCATTATCAATGTTTTTCTAGCACTAATAAATTGAAGTATCATGAGTTCTTACTATTTTAGCACTGATAAATCTACTCTTTATTGGTGCTTTTTTGAAAGCATTGGTAAAAGCCTTACTCGATATTATAAAAAGGACCCTAATAGAGTCACCTCTCTCATGCCTTCTGTAACGCCCTGACCCCAGTTACCCAGAGTCGGTGCATTATTACATAACATTGGCATGATCACAAAAGATCAAGTCTCGAAATATCGATTAGTTTAGTAGCCTTGGAAACACTATATACATTCATAAGTCTTGCATTACATAATAAAGTGGAAAACTGCAATAAAATCTTGTCTTCATATTCCCTCATACTATCCCTACAGGTCATTCATAAAATACTTATTCACATCCTGGGAAAAATAAAACATTGAAAGGGGTGAGCTCAAATGCTCATTAAGGAAAACAATATAGCGGAAACTTTCTTAAATAAATAGAAACATTTAAGGAAATGCATAACTAAAACAAAATCCTTTTAAACTTGAACTTCAGCATAACATGGAAAAAATAAATTGAAATAATGCCATTTACTTATTCACATGGATATTCTACTAGTCAAATAATCACATGCAATATCAATAACCACTTTCATAATGATGGAATGCATAATGCCAGACTATCATAACCACATAGTCAAGGCCTCGTGCCAAGACTACAAATAAGATTTTGTCAAGGCCTTGTTCCAAGACACTAGTTTGTCTCATGAGATCTATTGATGCATCGAGGAGCTATAGCGGGCTCCACCCGTTACTTATTAAGTCCAATGCATTCCTCATATGAAAAGGTTTAAACCTAACATAAACATTCATATTAAAACTAGCATATGAAATGTCAATACTTTCTCCATAAACCATGAATGGTATAAAAATAACACATCCACAGTCAAACATATCATAAAAACTTCAATACAATATGGAAGTTTTGTATCATAATAAATCAACTTTAAATAAGCTTAAAATCTATCAAAGGATGTTGACATAAATGAAATCAAAACTATTTTAGAGAAATATATATTTTTTTGAAATCATTTAAAAGTCACACATTTATAAAGGAAGTAATTTAAAAGAGATTTTTGAATCAAAGTTTCTCATACCACTTTGAAACTTTTGAAAATAAATATCATTTCAAAACATTCATGTCCATATAAATAAATCCTTAAAATCATTTTGAAAACATGGACATTAATTAAAAATATTTAGAAAGATAAATATTTAAAACATTTAAAATTCTGATCTTGACAAAGAGTACCTTTCACAAATTCTTAAAATATTCATTTTGAAATCATTTAAATGTCACATAATTATAAAATAAAACATTTACTTTCAAAATATTCTTATAAGCATGTAAGGTAATCTTCGACAATTTTATAACAGCGGAAAATAGCCGCTCCCACCGTATAAGTTAAAAAAACATTCTTACCTTAATTCTGTCGAAAAGGTTAAAAAGAACCTTGTTTGGAAAACGACGGAAAGATTCCTTTATAAACTTCTTATAAAAAGTCAAACAAGGGTATAAATGACTTTAACACATATTCTATAAAATAGTAAGAATGTTTTGAAAAACATTTTTAAGAATCATGGATGTGGATGATAAAGAGGTCCCAGTAGATAGTTACGTATAAACAACCTCGGATAATGAAGAGATTGTGAAATAAACCCTTACCTTGTAATTTTCCTTGATTTAGGGTAGTTTAACCTCCTATATAATGGTGAAATAATAGTTATTAAATTATAAAAGAATCATATACATTAATATGATATCATATATGATCTTTTAACATTACTTTGTTTATAATGTCTTAGAATTATCGTTGTTTCGGGTGTTAACTTACTCATTTTATTTTATTTTATTTTATTTACATAAGTTGTGTTTGTTATGGATAGGTGGTATCTTATTAATATACAGAATTATATCAAATCCTTAAACATTATTTTTAATCATCAAATGAGAATTAGACTTGCATGGATACGATGGGGAATGAATCTCATCGCGTTCGTGGAGACGGTAGTCCTTACATACGCACGAGCGACAATATCATTATTTTGATGTTAAAATAATATATAATTGGATTTTATATCATATATACAGAATCATTATCATGTTATATTTATTATTTACATCAATTACACGTCATTATCATACCCATCCAAATAATAATGTTTTGAATAACAATTACACTACGACGTGGAGACGGTAAGTCGTACATACGCACGTATGGTGACATGTCATTCAAAGGATGGATAGAATACTGAATATGGTTGTACCATATTTATAATAAAATCACATTATATATAAGATACTGGAGTTATTATTTTAGAATTTAAATAATAAAGAAATAAGAATTTGAAGAAGAATGGAACTTGAAAGAGGGTGGTGAAAACGTTACCTCTTCTTCAGGTTCTTCCTTTTGATTTGATCAAAATGGCTCCATAGGTTGGCTTTATGATTAAATTAAGGACTATAGGAATAATTTAGGATATTTGAGAGGCTATTTTGGAAGATTTTGGCCGAACCAAAAGGCTTTTAAGGTATGAATAATTGGTTACAAGTGGTGTCCTTTTATAAGGGGGAGGAGGGGCTCTTTAGGAAAAACTTAAAGTATTAATTTATAATAAATTTATATTTGGTTTCTAATGGATCCGAAGTGGATTATTCAAATTATAATGTGTGGATGGGTCTAAATCCTTTCAAAAAATAGATTTTAGATAGGTTTGGGTCATTATATTAACCTTATCTTTTAGTTTTAACTATTAGTTAATTAGTTTGACAATTACCATGTCACTTTGAATTTTTATATTATATAGTTAATAAACTTACTATATACATCCAAGAGACCCCCAAGTGGTCCATTAATGATACACCTATAATGATATAAGTCCTTTGGCTGAACATTATATTTTTATGAATACAATATCAATTAATAATATAATATTTGTTTTAAAAACTCATTTATGTCAATTTTGACACTATTCAATAATTGATTTTTGTTAAAGTCGTAAAAACTTTATTAATTCGAAAAAAAAATCCATTTAATAAATACTAACATGTCATATTAACCAATAAAATTCGTGTATGTCATCAAAACTTCGAAATTATATTTATTTTAACATTTATAATACCAATTGTTTGATTCTGTCATTAATAAGGAAAATACTGCATCATTATTGTATCATAAATAAATTTAATTATTCAATATCTAAAAATTATAAATAAAATACCATTATGTAGGAAATATTTTTTTCTTTCTAATGAATATTTATATTCGAAAATATAACATATATAACCCTATGTAAAAAAAATTCTAAAAGATATATGCTTATGTCATTTTTGTATTTACTTTAACTTAATTAATATAAAGTGTCCTTATCACCAACAAGTGGCACCATGGGGTCCCAAAATCGACCCAAATATGCTCATGGTTGGACATGTATCAACCAATAAGGTTAGGACACGTTTTAGGGTAAATTAATATTATTATAATATTATTTTTTTACCCTTATTTACCGGATTTACCCTTTAACCATGGTAAATAAAATATTTACTGAAGTAATTATTCATAATGTCTAAAAATAAAAGTTACCTATTTACACAATTTGAACCTCCTAATTACAAATATGGAATCCATTTTTCTAAATTTAAAACATAGAAGTGGCATAAATTAATTTAAAATTAATTCCCGTTGTTAAAACAAAAAGCGTGTTTTTAAGAGAGAATAACTATCAAAAGATTGACATTTGTTTATGTCCGGTTTAAATGTGAAATTATGTGAAATGACCAAATTGTATTAAATGGTAAAAATATATTCTAAATATACTTTAAAACCACTCAAATTCATAATTTATCACTATTAATTATTTTGATTAAAAAATTTGTTTTTAATTAAAATTTAGTAATTTTCACTATTCATCAAAATATAAAAGTTATCCGAAAAGTACCAAAATTTTACCCTAGGCTAATTTCGATATTCTGGATCCAAAAATCAAGTCCATTTTGAGAGTAAAAATTTATAAAATTTCAAAAAGTGGGTATTACTATTCATAACGGCTACTTTGATTGGTCGCGGTGCGTTAGAATCTCGAAGTTGCGTACAATGCAAGCTATTTCATTATTCAAAGGGAAACATACCACGAAAGCTTAGGGTGTTACTAATCGTACCACGATTCACTGTTTTATTCCACCCTTACACCGCAGTTTTAAACTAGTTATGTAATGAATATTCCAAATATAATAATAAATTTAACTTCATGTTTGAATAAATAAATTAATTTTAATCAATATTATAAAGGGAAATGTTACTTGTTTTTATTGTTTCAATGTAGGTGGAGGTGATTTGGAGGGCCTTTAATGAAGTGGAAGAAAAATGGGCCAAAATTGCATGGATCCATAGACATCTGTCCACTGTTTTGCATAGTACACGATATCTGTGCATCCAAATGGGGTGACATTTTGTAGGACTATCCAAAACGTAATAGGATACATTTCATATTAAGGAACCCAATGCTGATTCGGCTTCTATGGGGATCATTCTAACTGATCTGTCCAAGCCACCGAATTTGGACCAAGTCAAATGCGGTGTTCTGTATTTTATCAATATCTTGAGCTATAGTTGTCCAAAGGGTGCCAAACTTTCTGTGGAGATATTCAATATGTAGGGATACAACTTTTATATTTTCTACAAAGAGAAATAAGACTGTATGAAGGCCGAAACACGTGATACAGTTGGATTGAATAAATCTGTGTGCCTAAAACCACCTTCCAATTTTCCTATAAAATGGCACCTTGGGCTCCCCATTTGCAAGTTCGGCCAAGAGGCAAGGTGCTTCCATTTTGGAGTCCCCAAGGAGTCTTATCAACATCCCTAGAGGTTATGGAGGCTATGGGAGGTGCTACTTCAACATCTTCTTCTTCTTCCCCTCCCATGGGTTTCTAAACCCCTTGTGATCACCCGGGGAGGAATGTGATGTAATCTCGAGCTTCAAAGTTGTATTAATTTGAATGATCTTTTTAATTCCAGGTTGTATTTTGTTTTTCCTCATCCTCTATTCTTATTTTATTGAGTTATGTACTGGTATGTCATTCTCAACTCATATGATCATGTTTGGGGGTACCCATTCATGTGATGTTTCACACACCGTTCACCACTTTCTTTTCCCCCTTTCAATTGTGGTTCTTGTGTGATTCATATTGGTCAATAGAACTCACACAAGCTCTGTCAAGGGCATGTACATTTATGTCATGGTATCACAATGAAATAACATGCAAACCTGGAGAGCACATCGAATTCTTCATGTGTTTCCTTGGTGAGTTTCGGTTATGATGTCGAACACAAATCACCCAATCATCGGCGGTGTCCGGTGAATCGTTATGTGTTTTCGACTGAACCCTAGGAGGTATCCTAGTATAAACTTAGTAACATTCTGGTTCTAGGTGTTACAAACCAGGGATTAAAAGATCATAACCTCATCCCTTGAAGCGATGAAGGATGAGCATCACAAGACTTCCCTGGGTTGATCACGCTTAATCAATCTTGTTCATTTCTACTTTGTTTTATCGCTTTCATTTTCTATTTTCATCATTAATCATAAAACCCCCAAGTTTCAAAAAACCTAATTCACCTTCTACTTTCATAATCAGAACCCTCTTTTTAAATTAATGATCTAAGGCTCCTTCGAGAGATGACCTAGGGTTGCTGTTATACTGCAGAAATTATAGTCAAAATTAAACAACTAATTTGATGCGCTCGACAACGCGGTCAAATTTTAGTGTCGTTGTCGGGGAGCCAAGATCATTTTTTTTCTTTATTTACTTTTATTAGGTTATTTTACTTCTTGATTATTACTCCTCTAAATACCCCACCCCCATTTGATTGTTTTTGTTTTGGGTTTTGTCTTTATTTTTTGTTGTTTTTGGTGTGTTATTTCTCTCTCTCTCTCTCTCTTCTTCTCCGTCTCCCTCTCTAATTATATAGTATAACATTCTATTCTTCTTTCACCCTTCTTAAGTTTTTTTTTATCCATCTCAAATCAAAAAAAAACACAACAAAAAAATCAATAAATCAAACTAGACATCATTGTTGCATGACAAGATCTGGTAAAGAAACACTACTTCCCTGAAATTGAAAAGTCACTTCACACACAAATCAAGGCATTTAGAGAAGTTCAATCAAGTAACATTGAGTAACCCCTTGTGAAACCTCAAGTGTTTCTAAACCAACCCAAAATTTAACCCAATCAAACCCAAGAAAACATGGCTGCAAATAATCGAACTTTAAAAGAATTTCTTACCCCTGATGTGGAGTACCAACCTGTGTACATCCAATATCCCGAGGAAGCAGCCAACTTTGAGCTTAGATCAGGTCTCATCCACCTTCTTCCAAAATTCCATGTTCTTCCCGGTGAGGACCCTCACAAACATCTAAAGGAGTTTCACATAGTGTGTTCCACCATGAAACCCCAAAATGTGTCTGAGGACCTCATTAAGTTTAGGGCCTTCCCTTTCTCCCTTGATGGTGTAGCCAAAGATTGGCTATACTATTTTCCTTCCACAATTGGGGGATGGAATGACCTAAAAAGACTTTTTCTAAAGAAGTTATTCCATGCCTCCCAAACTGCATCAATTAGGAAAGAAATCTGTGGAATTAGGCAATCGCAAGGAGAGACCCTTCATGAATACTGGGAGAGATTCAAAAGACTTTGCTCAAGCTGACCCCACCACCAGATTAGTGAACAACTTTTAATTCAATACTTCTATGAGGGACTTATCCCCATGGATCATGGAATGATTTATGTTGCGGCTGGTGGTGCCCTAGTTAACAAAACTCCTTCTGTCGCTCGTGACTTAATAGCCAACATGGCTCAAAATGCACAACAATTTGGTACATGAGCTATTGCACCAACCCGAGGAGTTCATGAGGTAAGACATTCAGCCCTAGAACAAAAGGTAGATACTAAACTTGATGAGATGAATACCCTTCTAAGGAAATTATCTCAAGCACAAGGTAACTCACTCTCTACTTCTATTCCATTACATTGTGGGATTTGTTCTGATAACACTCATTTTTCTGACCAGTTCCCACAACTTCAAGATTCATCTGAGTCCTGTGCAGCTGTGTTCCCAGGGCGTCCATTCCAACAAGCGCCTCCCTTCAAGCAAGAACAATTCAGGCCCAATCCAAATCTAGTGTGGCAAGCACAACCACAATACCGACAAGGAGGAAACTCAAGCTACCCCAAGCAGAATTGGTATCAACAAGGCCAAGGTATGAAACCTTATTATCCTTCAACTTCTCAAAACAATCATCCTCCTCCTCCCAAATCTGAACCAAGCCTTGATGACATGGTGAAACAAATGGAAACCCAAAACCTCCAGTTCCAACAAACCACACAATCAGCTATTCAAGACCTACGAACCCAAGTGGGGAAATTGGCAAACACCATCGGTGAGCTTAAGATGCAAGGTTCCGACACATTCACCATACCTTGTACCATAGGGGAGACCTTCTTTTCTGATGCTATGCTAGATTTAGGTGCTTCCATTAATGTAATTCCTCACTCCGTGTATACTTCTCTACAGGTTGGAGAGCTTCAACCAACAGGAATTGTTGTGCAACTTTCCAACCGGAGTACAACACATCCAAAAGGAGTGATTGAGGATGTCCTTGTTAGAGTAAAGAATCTCATCTTCCCCGCTGATTTCTATATTCTTGAAATGGAAGATACCTGAACCCAAGGATATGCCCCTCTCATACTTGGGAGGCCATTCCTAAAAACAGCAAAGACGATCATCAATGTTCACAATGGTACGATGTCCATGGAATTCGGAGGAGAAAAGGTAAGTTTTAACATCCTTGAGGCTATGAAACACCCCGTTGAAGAGCACTTCACTCTTCCTATCTATTCGATGGAAGTGCTCTCAAACGATGCACACACACACAATTCTCTCCTCAACCCAAACTCTGATTCTTTTTTGTTTTCTTCACCCTTGGATGATTTGAGTTTTGGTTCTTCTTTTGAATGTTGTGTGGGTTCAGAAAAATGTAAATTTTGTGCTTTAATTGATGAGTGTCTTTATTCTGAGGTACCCATGACTATCGATGATTCTGCAAATCTCATTTCAATAGATTCTCTTTCCTTTGAGAATAAACATGAGAAGATAGATAGTTTCATGGACTTCACTCTCCCTAAATCCCCTCCCTCAATCCAGAAACAACCAGTGTTTGAACTTAAACAACTTCCTTATAATTTAAAATATGCATATCTTGAGGGTATTGACCAATTGCCCGTCATTATTGCCAATAACCTCTCTCCACAACAGGAATTGAAACTGCTCAAACTTCTGAGAGAGTGTAAAAAGGCAATAGGATGGACATTGGCTGATATTCCCAGGATTATCCCATCTATTTGTATGCACCATATACTTTTGGATGATGAGTCTAATCCCGTAAGACAATCTCAATGCCGGTTGAATCCCACTCTCCTTGAAGTGGTAAAATTGGATGTCAGTAAATTACTTGCTGCAGGGATCATTTATCCTATATCTGACAGTAAATGGGTTAGCCCAGTGCAAAGTGTGCCTAAAAAAAAGGAATAACAGTTGTGTCAAATGAAAGGAATGAATTGGTTCCAACACGGGTGCAAAACAGTTGGCGAGTCTGTATTGAATACCGTCGACTAAATCAAGCCACGCGGAAGGACCACTTTCCTTTACCTTTCATTGACCAAATGTTAGAACGATTGGCTGGTAAGTCCCAATATTGTTTCCTTGATGGCTATTCGGGTTATTTCCAAATCCATATAGCCCCAAAGGATTAAGAAAAGACAACATTTACCTGTCCATTTGGCACATTTGCATACAGAAGGATGCCATTCGGTCTATGTAATGCTCCTGGTACTTTTTAGTGATGTATGTTGAGTATTTTTTCTGAGTACCTTGAGAGTTGTATGGAAGTCTTTGTGGATGATTTCACGGTTTATGGTTCTTCTTTTGATGATTGTTTGGAAAACCTACGTTCTGTCCTCCGTCGCTGCATTGAAAAAGATCTTGTTTTAAATTATGAAAAATGTCATTTCATGGTTGAGAGGGGGATAGTTCTTGGGCATATCATTTCAAATAAGGGAATTTTGGTTGATAAATCTAAAATTGAATTAATTTCATCCCTTCCATTTCCAAAATGTGTTCGTGAGGTGCGGTCTTTCTTGGGTCATGCTGGTTTTTACCGCCGATTCATTAAAGACTTTAGTAAGATCGCACTTCCCTTATCTCGGTTATTACAAAAGGATTCTGAGTTTGTGTTTGATAAAAATTGTGAGGATACGTTCAATTCACTAAAAAGGAGTCTCACATCACCTCCCATAATCCAACCACCTAGGTGGGATCTCCCTTTCGAGCTTATGTGTGATGCCTCTAACTTTGCAGTTGGGGCAGTTTTATCACAAAGGGTTGAAAAGGCTCCTCATGTCATTGCATATGCCTCGCATACCCTTGATCCTACCCAGGTAAACTACACAACCACATAAAAATAACTCCTTTCTATTGTGTTTGCCTTGGAAAAATTCCGTTCATATCTTCTTGGGTCAAAATTGATTGTGTTTTCTGACCATGCTACCCTTCGTTTCCTCCTAAAGAAACCTGAAGCCAAGCCCCGCCTCATTCGGTGGATGCTCCTCCTCCAAGAGTTTGACCTTGAGATTAGAGATAAGAGAGGAGTGGAGAATGTTGTAGCTGACCACATTAGTAGGATTTCCCCACCATTGGACCATCATGTTGACTCACCCCTACCCATTGGAGAATTCTTCCCTCATGAGAACCTTTGTGATGTTGTGGACCTTACCCCCTGGTATGCGGACATTGTGAATTTTCTAGAAACATCTAGGGTCCCCCCTGATTTTAGCACTTCACAATCCCAAAGAATTAAGCATGATTCTCGTTGGTACATTTGGGATGACCCATACTTGTGGAGAATTTGTAGTGACCAAGTAGTTTTTCGGTGTGTCCCTGACCATGAGTTCACCTCTGTTTTGACCTTCTGCCACACTTTGGCCTGTGGGGGACACTTCGGCTCTCAACGTACAGCTCGAAAGGTCCTTGACTCAGGACTTTATTGGACAACATTGTATAGGGATGCCCATAGATTTTTAAAGTCATGTAGACGTTGTCAATTCACAGGGAATATCTCTAAGAGGAATGAAATTCCCCAACAACCCATGTTATTTTGTGAGATCTTCGATGCATGGGGCATTGACTTCATGGGGCCTTTTCCAAATTCATTTGTCTTTGTGTACATCTTATTGGATGTTGACTATGTATCTAAATGGGTGGAAGCAAAGGCCACCCGGACCGATGACTCTCGAGTGGTTGTTGATTTTGTGAGGTCCCAGATTTTCAGTAGGTTTGGTCTACCAAGATTCATCATTAGTGATCAGGGTTCACATTTTTGAAATCGTAACATGAAAAAATTGCTTCGCAAGTATGGGGTTGTTCATAAAGTCTCCACTTCATATCATCCCCAAACTAACGGACAAGCAGAAATGTCAAATTGGGAAGTTAAGTGAATCTTGGAGAAAACGGTACAACCCAATAGGAAAGATTGTATTTTGCGCTTGGATGATGCACTTTGGGCGTACCGTACTGCTTTTAAAACACCGATCGGAATGTCACCATACACGGTTGTGTTTGGAAAAGCTTGTCACCTCCCGGTGGAGGTAGAACACCGTGCATATTGGGCTGTTAAAAAATGTAATATGAACCTTTCAGATGCAGGTGAGGAAAGAAAGCTGCAGATTCAAGAGTTGGAAGAAATTTGACGTGATTCATATGACAACTCTCGAATCTATAAAGAGAAGACAAAGGCTATTCGTGATATCATGATTCACCAACGGATGTTCCATATTGGTGAGAAGGTCCTTATGTACAATTACAGGCTTAAGCTTCACCCAGGTAAGCTTTATTCCCAATGGCTCAGTCCTTATACTGTTACTAATTTTTACCCTTTTGGTGCAATACAGGTTTTGCATGAGCAGAGTGGACGAAGTCTTACCGTCAATGGGAAGCGACTTAAACACTTCTATGAGGATTTTCCAAAGAATCCGGTGGAGTAAATCCACCTTCTCGACGCATCATACCAATAAAACAAACCAGGTTTTATCCTTCCTTCTCACATTTTCAATTATTTCAGTGAGGACACTGCACATTCTAGGTGTGGGGGGTGGATACATTCCTGGGTTAGTTAAGATTTTTCATCGTTTTCTCCTTTTGTTTTCTCTTTTTGGCCTTCTTTATGGTATTTTTATTTTTCCCCATCAACAATTTCGAAATTCCATGATGTGAAGACCATAAAGTGGGGAAAGTAAAAATACCATAACGAAGGCTAAAAAGAATTTGTGTATGAGTTTACCATCAAGGAGTGATTTTTAGTGAATTGGTTTTCTGTCAATGATATAAATGGTTGTATCTATGTGAAACCTTTGAGATGATTGATTCCCTTTGTGTGAGTAGTTTTTTTTGGGAAAACTGTGTCACTAATATCTCCACAAATTTTTGCACCAAACCACAAAGTGTGATTATTTCTTACTTAATATAAGGTAAATATATGTTGGGTTAATATTTTTCAGCTTTAAAATATATTTCCATACGTTCGTTCCTTATCCGATCTGTTTCATTACTATACCAGATTGACCTATGCGTGTGTACCTAATGTCCGACTATTGTACGCCCTCAAAAAAAAATTGTTGTGTCTTGGGCAGGTCAAAAACCACTCTTCTTCAACCTTTCATCTTGTTATAACTATTTCAATTAGTGTCGTGAGGAGATCAAACAAGGGTTGAGAGATGAGTGTGAGATTTGTTCCAATTGAAACTTCAAAAAAATATAATAAATGAGGGGAGTGATGAAATGTGCAACATATGGGGATATCTAGGTCGGGAGCTTATGGTTTGACTTTTGGGAATGCTTAAATGAGTGGGTATTGAAATATGATTGCAAAGGATGTAGGACAGGTTCGGTGACAAAATCATTTAAGCTGAAAAATGTTAAAATAACATATATTTATTAGATAGCAAGTGGAAAGAATAGCATGGAATGGTTTTCTCACACACACATGGAGATTTAGTGTCATGGTTTACTTCTGAATTCCTTTCTCAATTGGGTATCATGAATCTTTTTGAATTTCTCTATGATATGATTTATGAGACATATTTTTATATTTTCTCCTTGGTGTGGTTCGTGCATTGTTCACTTTACTTTAAATAAAATTTCCTCAAATGATAAATCTTCAGGATTTTGGAAATATATATATATGAATCATTTTATTTGGATATGTGACTTTTCCCAGGAGTGAAAATGTTTAGGTGTGGGGGTGTGATCGTACCACGATTCACTGTTTTATTCCACCCTTATACCGTAGTTTTAAACTAGTTTTGTAATGAATATTCCAAATATAATAATAAATTTCACTTCATGTTTGCATAAATAAATTAATTTTAATCAATATTATAATGGAAAATGTTACTTGTTTTTATTGTTTCAATGTAGGTGGAGGTGATTTGGAGGGCCTTTGATGAAGTGGAAGAAAAATGGGCCAAAATTGCATGGATCCATGGACATATGTCCACTGTTTTGCATAGTACACGAAATACGTGCCTCCAAATGGGCTGATATTTTGTGTGCCTTTCCAAAACTTAATAGGATATATTTCATATTAAGGAACCCAATGCTGATTAGGATTCTATGGGGCCCATCCGAACTGATCTGTCCAAGACACCGAATTTGGACCAAGTCAAATGCGGTGTTCTGTATTTTATCAATATCTTGAGCTGTAGTTGTCAAAAGGGTTCCAAACATTCTGTGGAGATATTCAAGAGGTAGGGATACAACTTTTATATTTTCTCCAAAGAGAGATAAGACTTTCTGAAGGCCTAAACGCATGGTACAAGTGGATTGAAGAAATCTGTGTGCCTAAAACCACCTTCCAATTTTCCTATAAAATGGCACCTTGGGCTCCCCATTTTCAAGTTCGGCCAAGAGGCAAGGTGCTGCAATTTTGGAGTCCCCAAGGAGTCTTCTCAATATCCCTAGAGGTTCTGGAGGCTATGGGAGGTGCTACTTCAACATCTTCTTCTTCTTCCCCTCCCATGGGTTTCTAAACCCCTTGTGATCACCCGGGGAGGAATGTGATGTAATCCCGAGCTTCAAAGTTGTATTAATTTGAATGATCTTTTTAATTCCAGGTTGTATGTTGTTTTTAGTCATACTATATTCTTATTTTATTGAGTTATGTACTGGTATGTCATGCTCAACTCATATGATCATGTTTGGGGGTATCCATTCATGTGATGTTTCACACACCGTTCACCACTTTCTTTTCCCCCTTTCAATTGTGGTGCTTGTGTGATTAATATTGGTCAATAGAACTCACACAAGCTCTGTCAAGGCCATGTAAATTTATTTCATGTTATCACAATGAAATAACATGCAAACTTGGAGAGAACATCGAATTCTTCATGTGTTTCCTTGGTGAGTTTCGGTTATGATGTCGAACACAAATCACCCAATCATCGGCGGTGTCTGGTGAATCGTTATGTGTTTTCGAATGAACCCTAGGAGGTATCCTAGTATAAACTTAGTAACATTATAGTTCTAGGTTTTAAAAACCATGGATTAAAAGATCATAACCCCATCCCTTGAAGCGATGAAGGATGAGCATCACGAGACTTCCCCGGGTTGATCACACTTAATCTATCTTTTTCATTTCTACTTTGTTTTATCGCTTTCATTTTCTATTTTCATCATTAATCCTAAAACCCCCAAGTTTCACAAAACCTAATTCACCTTCTACTTTCATAATCAGAACCCTCTTTTTAAATTAATGATCTAAGGCTCCATCGAGAGACAACCTAGGGTTGATGCTATACTGCCGAAATTCTAGTCAAAATTAAACAACTAATTTGATGCGCTCGACAACGCGGTCAGTTACATTATACCCTCCTTAAATAAATTTCATCCTCTCAATTTGAAATTTTTCTTCAAAAATAAAAGGTTGAAAATATAAAATATCTTTGTGGGAAAACCCACATCAGAAATTGGGTTAATAAAATTTAGTCTTAATAAGAGTAAAAGATAAATGAAAGGGTCACCACCAAATTATGATCTTTATTTGGAGAACATTTTTGGTAATTATAGACACGTAATTGGAGGAAAAACGTAAATATTTATAGGGAGTGATTGATGTCCTCAGTCACAAACAATTGTAGAATTGGGGGCCTCAAAGCCATCAATCTATGATAATTTAAAATATCATTGGTTCAACAAAACATAAGGTATTAGGATAACACATTTTTGGTTTTAAGATCCCTTATCTAATGTTTATGAATTAGTTTCTTCATAGAATAAGAGAAATATATATACATATATATATATATATATATATATATATACTTGACAAGTATAGTTTCATCCTTCAACTAATTTCTACCACAAACTCATCTTTCACTCCAAAAGATAATAGAACTCAAAAATATTATATTTATCCTAATCGTATAAGGATCTAAACATTAACGTATACCATTAAAATGAAGAAAAATACTTTGTAATGACCAGGGACTTCCTGCAGGCTAGTGGTAGGTAATAAAGGCCTGTCGCACTATGGTTGTAGGTTCGATTCCTGCAGCTTTGTCCGACGCGACGGGTTATCGCCCGACCTGCAGGTTGTCCTTTTCCTAAAACTATAGTATTATAATATTCCAAAAATTGATCATAATAATATTTTTAACCTTAAACAATACTGTCCAAAGTTCAACTTAATCCACTCCAAACATTATAGTTATCAAAAGTACCTCTGTCCAGACTCTTTGTAAAAGGTATCTAAATTCCAAAATCAATTGTCACATCAGATTCCCCAGACAAAGTAAATTTTATCTTATTGTCACATACTAAAAATATGATTACCTTATTCATATTAAAACCTTAATGAAAACAACAAGTATTGTAGTACAATCCTTATATATATCACATTATTCTTATAACCAGAATATAATCCTTGATTCCAAAAACACAAATACATTAATTATTCCAATTAAACTGTAGTAACAGCATAAGATTGGCCTTGATCCCTTGTCCTTTTCTGAGGTAAGTTTCCTTGATGCTTAGGGCATTCATTCGCATAATGACCCATTTCTCTACAATTGTAGCATTCAACATTGATAGCATCTTTATTTCCCTTGAAATCACAAGCCTGGTGACCTTTTTCTCCACATTTGTAACAAATTCACATTCCTTTTAGGAAAGTACCGGGGTGTTTCTTCCCACAATTATCACATAATGTAAAATACTTATTTCCCTTTTTCCCTTTATCTGTCTCTTGTTCCACTATTATCTTCTTCTCTTGCTTTACTTTATTGTCATAAGATTTAGAGAATTCATTTTCCATCTTTATAGCACATGAGACAATGTCATCGTATGACGATAAGTATTGTGAGACTAATTCTTGATGGAGAAATGGTTTTAACCCATCAAAGAAACGATCAATATTACTCCTCGGGTTATGTATATAATATGTTTCATGCCTCGCTAACCTTGTAAAGTTAGCTTCATACTTTGCAACATTCTCATCCTCTTTTTGCCTCAGATTGAGAAATTTCCTTTCCATATATGCTCAATGGTCATGAGGAAAGTATTTTTCTAATAAAATCTATTTAAAATCCCTCCATTCCATACTTGATACTTATTCATCGTCCTTTTTGTTTTTAATTAATGACCACCATTGATCAGCATCTCCAGTGAGGTAGTAAACTGCCATGATAACCTTTTTCCCTTTCACTACTCTCCAAAGCCTGAAATATTTTCTCTAGAGAACTTATTCATTGCTCAGTTACTAGTGGATTTTTACCCCCAATTAATGTTGGTGGTTGTTTACTCATGAAGAGATCTAACATTGATCCTCCACGCTGCAGATTGGGGTGCTCCATACAGGTAAGGTTATTATTCATAACCTGAGTGAGTTGTCCAAATATGGTGATTAGCTGATCAGCACCAGTTGCATCACTAGCACCACTATAATTATCTTGAGTAGGAGGTAAATCCCTACATGGATTGCGTGCATTGATATGGTTTCCATTTCTTCCACTAGGTTCCATTTCTAAACAATGGCATACACTAGATTAGTTTATGAATCGTAATACATAAATCCAAACTTGTAAAACACTTATCATAAATTGAACAATTTATGGATATAATCCATAATCATAAAAATGTCTTCTTTGAGGAAGTATATAATCATAAACCCTTCATAATGGTTTGTAAAGAAAATGATAATTATCCTAAGCATATCCCCCAGGATTGTCGTAACCAAGAGTGCAGCAAGGCCCGTTGTCATGCACCAGTTCCCATTCGAGTCTTTCTCAAAGTGGTGTTTTCGAGTTTTACCCCTAGGTACATCTGTGCCAGAGCCGCCTCTACCTGCTCGTATCCAGACAGGGATGTATTGCTCAGAAAACTCACAAAATCTCTACAATACCAAAATTCTATGAATTTATTCTACACTAATCCTCAAAGTCCATCTTAGGTCTATGTTCTCTAATCAGAGTTTATCTAAATCTAGCTTCCAAGGTTTGTACTAAACTTCCTCTGATACCAACTGTAATGCCCCAACCCCAGTTACCCAGATTCGGTGCATTATTATATAACATTGGCATGATCACAAAATATCAAGTCTCAAAAGACCGATTAGTTTAGTAGCCTTGGAAACACTAGATACATTCATAAGTCTTACATTACATAATAAAGCGAAAAACTACAACAAAATTTTGTCTTCATATTCCCTCATACTATCCCTGTAGGTCATTCATAAAATACCTCTTCACATCCTGGGAAAAATTAAACATTGAAAGGGGTGAGCTCATATGCTCAATAAGGATAACAATATAGCGGAAACTTTCTTAAATAAACATAAACATTTAAGGCAATGCATAACTAAAACAAAAGCCTTTTAAACTTGAACTTCAGCATAACATGAAAAAAATAAATTGAAATAATTTCATTTACTTATTCACATGGATATTCTACTAGTTGAATAATCACATGAAATATCAATAACCACTTTCATAATGATGGAATGCATAATTCCAGACTATCATAACCACATAGTCAAGGCCTCATGCCAAGGCTACAAATAAGATTTTGTCAAGGCCTTGTTCCAAGACACTAGTTTGTCTCATGAGACCTACCAATTCATAGAGGAGCTATAGAGGGCTCCACCCGTCACTTATTAAGTCCAATTTATTCCTCATATGAAAAGGTTTAAACATAACATAAACATTCGTATTAAAACTAGCATATGAAATGTCAATACTTTCTTCATAAACCATGAATGGTATAGAAATAACACATCCACAGTCAAACATATCAAAAAACCTTCAATACAATATGGAAGTTTTGTATCATAATAAATAAACTTCAAATAATCTTAAAATCCATCAAATTATGTTGACATATATGAAATCAAAACTATTTGAGAGAAATATCTCTTTTTTTTAAATCATTTAAAAGTCACATATTTATAAAGGAAGTAATTTAAAAGATATTTTTGAATCAAAGTGTCCCATACCACTTTGAAACTTTTGAAAAGAAATATCATTTAAAAAAATTCATGTACATATAAATAAATACTTAAAATCATTTTGAAAACATGGACATTAATTAAAAATATTTAGAAAGATAAATCTTTAAAACATTTAAAATTCTGATCTTGATAAAGAGTACCTTTCACAAATTCTTAAAATATTCATTTTGAAATCATTTAAAGGTCGCATAATTATAAAATAAAACATTTAATTTAAAAATATTCTTATAAGCTTGTACGGTAATCTTAGACAATTTTATAATGGTGGAAAATAGCTGCACCTGCCGTATAAGTTAAAAAAACATTCTTACCATAATTCTGTCGAAAAGGTTAAAAAGGACCTTGTTTGGAAAAAGATGGAAATATTCCTTTATAAAATTATTATAAAAAGTCAAACAAGGATATAAATGACTTTAACCCATATTCTGTAAAATAGTAATAATGTTTTTAAAAACATTTTTAAGAAACATGGATGTGGATGATAAAGAGGTCCCAGTAGATAGTTACGTATAAACAACCTCAAATAATGAAGAGATTGTGAAATAAACTCTTACCTTGTACTTTTCCTTGGTTGAGGGTAGGTTAACCTCCTGTATAATGGTGAAATAATTTTTATTAAATTATACAAGAATCATATACATTAATATGATATCATATATGATCTTTTAACATTGCTTTGTTAATAATGTCTTAGTATTATCGTCGTTTCGGGTGTTAACTTACTCATTTTATTTTATATGTTTTTTTACATAAGTCATGTTTGTTATGGATAGGTTGTATCTTATTAATATAAAGAATGATATAAAGTCCTTAAACTTTATTTTTAATCATCAAATGATAATTATACTTGCATGGTTTCGATGGGGAATGAATCTCATCACGTTCGTGGAGACGGTAGTCCGTACGTACGCACGAGCGACAATATCATTCTTTTGATGTTAAAATAATAAATAATTTGATGTTATATCATATATACAGAATCATTACCATGTTATATTTATTATTTACATCAATTACACATCATTATCATACCCATCCAAATAATAATGTTTTGAATAACAATTACACCGCGACGTGGAGACGGTATGTCGTACGTACACACGTATGGTGACATGTCATTCAAAGGATGGATAGAATAATGAATATGGTTATACCATTTTTATAATAACATCACAGTATATAGAAGATACTGGATTTATTATTTTATAATGGAAATAACAAAAAAAGAATAATTTTAAGAAGAATGGAACTTGAAAGAGGGTGGTGAAAACGTTACCTCTTCTTCGGGTTCTTCCTTTTCATTTGATCAAAAGGTCTCCTTAGGTTGTCTTTATGATTAAAGTAAGGCCTCTAGGATTAAGGTAAGATATTTTATAGGTTATTTGGGTAGATTTTGGATGAACCAAAAGTCTTTGAAGGTATGAATAATTGGTTACAAGTGATGTCCTTTTATAAGGGGGAGGAGGGGCTCTTTAGGAAAAACTTAAAGTATTAATTTATAATAAATTCATATTCAGTTTCTAATAGCTCCAAAGTGTATTATTAAAATTATAAGGTGGGGATGGGTCGAAATACTTTCAAACAATAGATTTTAGACAAGTTTGGGTAATTATATTAACCTTATCTTTTAGTTTTAACTCTTAGTTAATTAGTTTGACATTTACCATGTCACTTTGTATTTTTATATTGTATAGTCAATAAACTTACTATATAAATCTAAGAGACCCCAAAGTGGTCCATTAATGATAAAACTATCATTATATAAGTCCTTTTTCTGAACCTTATATTTTTAGGAATAGAATATCAATTAATAATATTATATTTGTTTTATAAACTCATTTATGTCAATATTGACACTATTCAATAATTGATTTTTTTAAGTCATAATAACTTTATTAATTCGAACCAAATTCATTTAATCAATAATAACATGTAATATTAACCAATAAAATTCTTGTATGTCAACAAAACTTTGAAATTATATTTATTTTAACATTTATAATATCAATCGTTTGATTCTTTCATTAATAAGGAAAATACTGCATCATTATTGTGTCATAAATAAATTTAATTATTCAATGTATAAAAATTATAAATAAAATACCATTATGTAGGAAATATTTTTGGATTTATAATGAATGTTTATATTCGAAAAGATAACATATATAACCCTATGTAAAAAAAAATTCTAAAATATATATGCTTATGTCATTTTTGTATTTACTTTAACTTAATTAATATAAAGTGTCCTTATCACCTACAAGTGGCACCATGGGGTCCCAAAATCGACCCAAAGATGTCCATTTTCGGAAATGTATCAACCAATAGGGTTAGGATCCATTTTAGGGTAAATTAATATTATTATAATATTATTTTTTTACCCTTATTTATCGGATTTACCCTTTAACCATGGTAAATAAAATATTTACCGAAGTAATTATTCAAAATGTCTAAAAATAAAAGTTACCTATTTACACAATTTGGACCTCCTGATTCCAAATATGGAATCCATTTTTATAAATTAAAAACACATAAGTGGGATAAATTAATTTAAAATTAATTCCCGTTGTTAAAACAAAAAACGTATTTTTAAGAGATAATAACTATCAAAAGATTGACACTTGTTTATGTCTGGTTTAAATGTGAAATTATGTCCAATAACCAAAATTGTATTAAATGGTAAAAAAAATATTCTAAATATACTTTAAAACCACTTAAATTCATAATTTATCACTATTAATTATTTTGATTAAAAAAGTTTTTTTTAATTAAAATTTAGCAATTTTCACTATTCATCAAAATATAAAAGTTGTCCGAAAAGTACCAAAATTTTACCCTAGGCTAATTTGATATTCCGAATCCAAAAATGAAGTCCATTTTTAGAGATAAAATTTATAAAATTTAAAAAAGTGGGTATTATTATTCATAACGGCTACTTTGATTGGTCGCGGTGTGTTAGAATCTCGAAGTTGCGTACAATGAAAGTTATTGCATTATTCAAAGGGAGACGTACCGTGGAAGTTTGGGGTGTTAAAACTTCAAGCTCTCACGAAACCATACTATTGTCGTTGCTGCTCTCGCTAAACCCTACTGTCGTTGCTTCTTCCATTCTCATTCAAACCCCTTCTTGATGAATCGATCCTCTCCAAATCCAAGGTATGTGCTGATCGATTTAGTTTATTAGAACCTCCGGATTTGTTCCATGATCACACAATGGAGTTTACTTGTGTTTTTATGTACCATGTAGCCACCTACAGCACCCTTGAACCACATTGCACCACCCATCACGGTTTCAAAATGGATTACATGTCATTTCAAAATCTCCATGAAGTCTACAGCCTACCACCCTTAATTTAAAACCCCTACCCTCCAAGTATATTCACCACCCACCATCGTTGGAGTATTCTATAACAATCACTAACCCCCTTCCCCCTCTTATCCCTTGTATTTGGTGGTCTTAACACTCTTTGTGAACTCATCCCAATTATCGACAATGGTTCCCTGATTCATATCATCTCTCAACCCATATAATTTTTACAAATATATATTACTTCTTTGATATTATTTAATTATATGAAATTAAGTATTATAGTTAAATTTTAGTATTGACGGAATAAATTGAATTTACTATGGAATATTTTTTTAAAGAAACACCAAAAGAATTTTATTTAATTTAAATTCAATTTGATCCTACAAAATATGTTTGATATAAAACATTGAAGTGAGAAAAATAATGAATATATCAAAATATATATATTTTTTCTACATGTATATTTATTTTTAACCAGGAATTTAATAAGTTGTGTTTAAATTTTCAATTATATATTATTGACATATATTTTTTTAAAATATTTCTAAAATTATAAAATAAATGTTATTTTAGGATCCTTATATTAATGAATTAAACTAATTTTCATTATATTAGATATATGAATAAAACACGATAAAGTTTAAATAAAATAAAATAAAAATAAGTGTTATATATTTTGTATTTTAATGTAACTATTAAATAAATTTTAAAATATTTTATAATATTATATGTTTTATTCAAATGTATATTTTGATTTATCATTAAATCTAGTTATATATTTCTAAACTCTATATAATGAATGTTGTAATGACCTGGTTTTTCACAAAGGTATGACTAATTTTATTTTTGGTTTAAATTATTTGTTTTATCTTGGTAAATGTTTCTTATAGACTAAGGAATGTTTGGGAGCGTTCGGGGCTTGTTTAGAGGCCAAAGCTCTAGAAAATGGAGAAGCAAAGTGGGATTCATGGTTAGCACACGGTTAATGCTAACTGTGTGACTCAACCATGTGAGGTAACCAGTGCATAGAAGAGGCTGCATGGTTTGTCTGCAATCATGTGATCTAGGCGGCACACCCATGCAGGAGTACAAACATTTTTTATAGTGGGTTTTCGCATGACTTGCACATGGTTAGGTAAACTAAGTGCCTAGACTGTGTGAGTGGGGTTCATATGTAGTGGGTGGTGCATGGTTTGTACAGTCGTGAAACCCAATTTTTTAGGATGATTTTACTAAATTTACCCTCGAATATTTTAACCTATTTTCTATATTCCTCCCTTCATTTCCATTGGACAAAACCCCTTACCTCTCCTAAAGTACCACCTTTCTCCTCACCTAGGTATTTTGATAAATCCTCAATCTGAACTCTGATTCAAATTTTCTTTGTCATGTTAGATTCCTCCAGGTAAGATCTTCAATCCTTAGTCTCATCTCATTGTTCCTTTAATCTATCGATTATTCTATTTAGGTGCAAGATCATATGCCCTATTTTTAGGGCACTGGTCTGTTCTTCTATTTTCTTCCATTCTTATTTGAATTAAAGGATGGTGGTGGATGAGTGGTCATCCACAGACCTAAGCTAGGTATTCTAGACATATTTTTCAAAATTTTAAGTGTTTTCATAGAACTTACTGATTTTATATATGCTGGAAATTTCCATGAAATTCCATAAAATTTTTTACACTTATTAAATTAATTATTCCATTTCTAATTTCTCCCATACATTATATTAAGTAATTATAGGATGTCAACCTCATTGATTTCCACCCCTTTGGGCATGCTGAATTGAATAACCTCCTTTGAGTAAATTTTTAATTGACCCTAGCACCATCTAATCTTTCTTATCTTGACTCAAAAATGTATTTTCTTGAATTCATAAATTAAATGTATGAGAGTGGGTGGAAAGGACACACCTTGTGATATATATTTATTTTTATGGATTATATGAATTATGCACCTTTAGTTAAATTGTGTTAAATGATTAAAAATGAAATAGAGGTAATCCCTTATGTTATTTTTATTATTAGTAGTAGTAGTATTCCATTACTAGTGGTTGTTGAACAATGGTTAAGGGTTATGTTGATAATGACGTTTCACGCTCCCTTACATTGGGGGTTGGGCATGATGTCTCACACTATTATACTTTTTCCTAAATGATGTGCATGATGCTCCATGTTCCTGTGTTAAGGGTGTTGTGCATGAAAACTCACCCCACCATCTCAAGTGATGTGCATGATGTCTCGTATTTATATGAGATTTTGGGCTTGTTTTCTCACTGGTGTTGTTGGCCCATAAACTAGTTATAGACACCTAAGTTATGCCCTGAGCCCAGGTAGCACCTAGTATCCATGTATATGCCTCAAAAGGTCCTCGTGTATAGTATGCATATACATGTATAAATATTATTATATATGTATATATATATATATATGACTACTATATATATATATATATGGTTACTGATCAGACTTATTCTGGCCTATGCTGAAGAAGTTAAATCTAGCCTGATGTCCTATAAGAACCTAAGCCAGCTAGTATTTATTCTTTAGCATTTTTTATATATTTTTTACCTATACACTAATGGTGTTATGTACACGGTCTGAATTATTCTACACACCATTGGTGGTGGGATACTGAGTTTATCTCACACCCTACTCAGACTGCATTTGGTACCAGAGTAGATTTCATGACCACAGGTATAGATAATGTCAAGCACCCTACTAAATATGCTTGATTTGTTTTACATGTAGCATGGGGAATGGGAGAAGAGGACTAAGTATATGATCATGATGCTAGTGGAGTTGCCTTTTTGACTTTTTTTATTTTTGTATAGAATGGTGTATATGTTTGTCCCATGTATCCCTGATTTCCCTTTTTGTATATCAACATGACATTACATGAAATCATTGTATATGACTTAGCCTATGGATTTTGGTATTTATTTATATTTCCTTTTTATTATGCTTCCACTATTTATTATTGTATTTGTCTCTGCTGTGTCATATGTTATATCATGATTTTAGTATTTCTGATTATTTATTATATCTATTTTTTCACTCTGATATAAGGGTATAGTCTACCCATCCAAGAATCATAGAAACCTACTCTTAATATGAAGCCTCTGGTATACGGGGAGGTACACTTGAGGCCATGTGACGCACCGACTTGGGGCACTGGTTAAGTGGATCCCAAGTCAGGATGTTACAAAGTGGTATCAGATCTCATTTTCTATTTTTCTTACTATTTGGGTTCTAGATAGAAGACTAGGATGTAATGTAATTTGTTAATGAGCCTATTCTTGGGAGTAGCTAACCCACATATAGTGGAAAGCCAAATTACCTAGGATGGGTTATTACTATTCTGATTTTTCACCTATTACAGTTGATTCGATTTCACCATTGGGTGACACACATGTTCTATAATGTAATTAATATTGATATTATTATAATCATAGAATTTTTTCCCTTGGTATAGTACAGTAAGGATTTAGCATCTCATGATTCATTATAGTCACAATAGGACTAATATATCATGCATTTTTTATGCCATGTATACTTTCTATGTGAATTTATATATTGCATATAGTTAGTGTCTTGATTCTTATATATTGAAATGTACTAACTTTTATTTCATATAAAATAAAATTGGGTTAATTAAAGTTACTACATCAATATAAATGGTTTTTCTCTGAATATATTGGTGATAACACCTTAATTGACTGATTATACCATGTTGTGGGTTCTGGACCTACTAGTTCCATGGACTAAGACAATGTCAGTTGATTGGGTTACTGAATGCCAAAGGTGATTTAAGGAGAAATTTCTTCTATAAATCTTGAATGGTAATCCAGGTAACCAAATAATTTCTTATGACCTATTACATCCCGATACCAAATGTAAAGGTCAGGTTATAGTTAAATGACATGCCAATTAAAATTTATAAGAAGTATGGATTTTATAAATTTGAAATGGTGATGAATTTAACTGGAGAATGTGTATATACATATATATATAATATATAAAATAATATAGACTCAGATGAATTTACATATTTAAAAGTGAAAAGGTTATCTCTAAATGGGATGTCAATTACAAAGTAAAGGGTGTTTTCTTCTATACCTTACAATTGAAAATATATATACTAAAACCCCTATCATTTGATATGAAACCTAGACCCAAACTAGGATTTAGTAATGGGTATTTAGGAGTGTATTTTATAGTTATTATGGAATGTTATGATTTTTCCTTCCTCGCATACACCTAAATTTTGGGGAAGAGAGAGAGGTGTGACTTTTTTATAGGAAGGATATGTGCCTATCATTTTATCTATATATAATTCTTTCAACTACTAAATTCTATTTTGAGGCATGTTTTTGGAATTATAGAATAATTCCACCATGACAACCTTGAGTGGTACGCCAAGAAGGCAGTGACGACCATGCACCAGAGGTCGTGGGCCCTATGCTGCTAGTGATACCTCCAGTAGTACCACAAATGGAACCACATTTTATTCAAGATATGGGAACCAATGCCTAATTTTGAGAGGGTATATTCTACATGATGCAGTATATGAAAGGTTTTTCTCATCATGCTGTCACAAATAATCCCGAGTACCCTAGTAACTCGATAACTGAGCTGGCCCTGACATAACCTGAAAGGTGCTCCCGATCCCCAGGGGTCAGTGACTAGCACTTAGAATCATACAAACTGGAACTAGGAATGATTTTTCCACTAACAATATGGAAGAAAAAGAAGAAATATAGTATGCATAACAAAAGAAACTCCACTGGGAGTGGTGTACCAGAATACAACAAGGCATAAAAAATCCCAAAGTACTATGACCCAAGTACCAAAACAGGAGAAAAAAATCCCAAGTCCCTAAGGACACAACTGTTACATTGTATGATGCTTACAGAAATTAATATTTCACTATGAGAACCATATTGTATGGGATGATAAATGAGTTTCCTGCTTATGGAAATTTTTCAAGATATAGAATTAAATTAACTCAAGGTTGTCCCTTTTTTTAACAAGGTACATAATCAATTATCTTGAAACATTCATTAAATACTATGTTTCTAGGACATCGAAGATTTCTACCCCAGTGACATAAGTACCAATATTGAATGAAATCATTTGATGGGAGATCATAAGAACGTTCAATACCATATCCACTAATAGGTGATAAAATATTTTAGGAAGTAAAATATATGGACACTTCTTTTAGTAAACCTTTTTTGAAAAACCTTATAAAAACTATTTGAAAAAAGAGATTGGTTTTTTTTAATTTTCTTATTGGAATTGTTTGTATGTCAAGAATTTTCTTGATTTTATGCATGTTGAAAAAAAAATGTTATAGTGTCATTAGAACATTACTAAATGCACCTAAAAAATAAATTATGTAATTAAGGCTAGGTTGGATATGGTTAATATAGGAATAAGAGAATATTTGGTGCTAGTGAAGGGTGAAAAACGTATTATTATTCCTCTAACTACTCACACTCTATAGGAAAATAGATATCAATTTTATAGCTTCTTGAATGATGTAAATGTTCCAAAGGGGTGTTCACTTAATATCAATAATATCATTTCAATGAATAATTTAAATTTTAAGGTTCTAAAATCACATGATTGTCATGTTCTAATGCAAGATCTAATGTGCATGGATTTACATTTCATTTTTCCCAAGAATTTCTATCATACATAAACCAAAATCTATTTCCTTTTCAAAGATATATACAATAAAGTTATAGACCTGGTGAAATTAAAAACTATGTAAAAGAAAATTTCCTTGTAAATTTTCATCTCATTATCATTATTTGATATGATGGTACACTTGGTAAAAGATATTCGACTATTTGGTATTATACATTATATATGGATGTACTCCATTGAAAGGTATATGAATATTTTGAAAGGGTTTGTCAAAAATAGATTTTGGCCAGAAGGTTGTATTGTAGAGCAATATATTGTTGAGGAATTAATTGAATTATGTAACGACTACTTGTCCAGTGTGGAAAGAATTAGTCTACCTATATCTCAAACCATTGGGTGGCTTGTGGGTAAAGTAATTTCTATAATAAATATTTTCAAAATAGCTATTACAGATTAGTATTATGCCCACATTTAATTTTTTTATAATAGTTTATAGGTTTCCCCATATATTGAAACCCACAACGAAATTCTTAGGCATTTGAATCCATCAAGGTCTTAAATATGGATATCAAATACACATAATAAATAGTTTATAGGATGGTTTCAAGACCATATTTTTAAGGATTCAAATGAAAATCCATATTCAATTTCATAATTACTTTAATAGATGGACAAAGGACTAGGTGTGCATGTATTTTCTTAGAATGGTTGTGTAATTAATGATTATATTTTCTATACAAATTAAAATGATTAATGAAGTACCATAAAAAATAGTGGAGTTAAACTTATCGATGAAGGGATTCATGTATCTGGTAGCATGGATAGAACTCCAATTTATGTGAATATGTCATACTTTAGCCTCCTCAAACCAACAAGGGAGTTTAATTATACAATATTCCATGTACCGATTTTTCAATGAATGTGGGTTGATAATAGTAGTGTTGTTAAAATAGATGAATTGGGATTCATGAAAGTGGACTTAAATAAAGAAGGGTAAAAATGATTAACCTTTTATAATGGTATCACTAGTAGAACAAGTATTTTATATTATAGATCCCAAAAACCAAAAGTGGTAAATTGTTCTGTTATCAACCAAAACCACTAAGGGTACAGATGAAAATTCAATTTATGATTACCCTTTCATTGGGATTTTGTGATCATTTCATAGTGTTCCCAATGTATATGGGGTCTTTTATGTCATAGGAGACAACAATTAAGGGATTTTGATATATTCTAGAGGGGATAAATCCCTTAAACCTTTAAAAATAGAGTTTAATAATCATGTTTTTTTTGTAATATAAAATGTGTTACCTCATATTATTATAAATTCACTGCTATATTTACGTAATCTAAATTAAATGTTTATCCACTTATATAGATAATGACTTTTCAAATACTGATGATCCCAATCCTAAGTAATAATGGGTTTCTTAACCTACCGGTTCTTTTAATTAAGAGGAAAAACAATCTTTTATAAATTTTGATGCTACCAATACATAGGAACAATATATTGATGATGTTGAACTTGGGGAAGTGGTAGACAGTGAAAACCCAATGTCCCAAAAAAAATAGGATCATTTTAGCAAGATGACATTAGATAAAATTATTAATGTGAGAAACTAAGGAATAAAATTCAAGATTGGATGGAATTCATGTGGCTAGGATGTTAACCTCAACAAGGTCATGTTCAGTAGTTTCATTGGGCTTACCACTCAGTAGAGAATTCCAATTGTTATAGATTCATGGAAAAATGTTATGTCCATGATTAGGACACTGATTTGGGAAGATATTAGGGTAAAATTATGATATCTTTTTTTTATTTTACTAATAAAAATGATCAAATATTAAATTACACTTTATTATCCTTTTGAGAGTTCATTTATGGTAGATGAATTCCAAAGTAAATTTGTATTGATGCTTGCTATAAAGGATCATAGAGGCTTTCACATAATTCTTATAAAGTTTTATATCAAATATGTTGAAGGGAAAATAAACCCACACTCACTGTTGATGTATGCACACCTGATATTCCAATAAGTGTGGGATTCATTTAATGGTAATTTTTAAGATACATATTTTCAGGGACATTGTGGATGGTAATACATTGTATTATAATACATGTATTAATCACTATTATTATGAAATGTTAATTTATGAAATAGTAACTAAGTGCTAAAAATAAAAAATGGGTAGAAAACCCAACGTACCCCTACCATAAATCAAGGATGGGGTACACTTCACTTAGAAAAAAATTGGTATGTATATTAAATATATCATAATACTTTTTTGTAACATGAAACAAAATTATTATATTCATATATTTATATGTATATTTATAAATCCAAATCCAAATCCACATCCATATCATGTCATGTTCTATGGAAGGAGGAACGTTTAAATAAATATGGGATACTAATAGATGAAAACACACAAAAATTGTGGGAAATATGTGTAAGTATGACATAATAAAAAAAATATTTAAATTGGTATTACATAATAAGGATTATTTATTTTCATATATTTTTCATCCAACTTAGACATAGGAATCATCATCAGCTATAACGGATGAACAACTAAAATCAATGGCCTTGAAGCAGCCTGAATTGGATGGCCACATCAGCAGTATCGGTTTTGGGGTGACACCCTAAACATATTTTTATAAAAGAAATGAACAGGGGAATAAAGATGAAAAAACAGAAGAGTTGTGGGATGATTAGATACTCTTGATTAAAAATTCAATTAGTAGTCATAGTTTCTAGAAAATGTTATGGGAAGGAAGAAAATAGAAGAAACAACTCAAGAACAACCACTTCTTGAAGATCCCCCCATCCCCCACCTGCTTTTAGGTGAGCCATTCCCCTCTAAGAGCTAACTTAGATAAGGTAATAAATATTATCATAATGTATTATATAAAAAGTAAATGAAGAATAGATTTATACCTTTACTATACTGATAATCTATAGGATGAAAATGATTTTTATTTAATCTATAAATACCAACCCATTATCTAATTGTTAGGGCTACCATGTTCAATATCCAAGAAGATACTCTACACAACAGACAACTTATAATGGGTCATGTGAGAGTGGGGATTAACGTAGCTCATGGTCTGAGAACCAAGATACCTATTCCACTTGATGATGTAGATATTTATATAGTCAAGAAATCTATTGGAACATTTTTAGTATGTTCATCAAATCATGTAAAAAACATATCAACGAGAATCTATTCATTTCCACTTTTTTTATAAAAAACCTGTAACAATTAATGAAAAAAGTTTTAAACTAATGAATGTTATTAAAGATGGACAAAGGGAAGTGATTCAAATGAAAGTTTTAATGAAAACAATCTAAAGAATCAACCAACCTATCAAAAGTATCTTCACAAAGCACATTTACCACATACATTCAGTATTTTCATTTACTAACATTAAAGGTTCATACAAATACATGGTTACAAAGTGGTAGTAATGTCATATTTTATTTTTAAGAACAAATTTATATAGAGGATCTTACAGAATATATTTATCTTGAAAATGTAAATTAAATCACCAAGTTTGACTAGCTATGAGTATCAGTTGTAAATATATACATGAGGTGTGTTTTCATGATTTATCTTTACAATAGCTTATTTACTATGTTAATTATGACTAAATACAATTCATATTTTTTGAAATAGTTTATATTAATAATATTTTAAGGGAAACCCCTATAAACATAAATATGGACTCATTAGTTCTCACATCACTTCTACATAACTAAACTTATTCGATTCAGATCAAATTGATGTAATGGTGGAAAAATTAGCCATGGTGTTTGAAAGAAAACTTATGGATGAAATAATCTACTTATTAAAAATGATGAAGGGGTAAAAAATATATAATTTAATCATACAAAATATATTTTCATTCATTTTATTACTTATTACTTTTTTAGGAAACATTGGTTACTCATTACAGTCAATTTTGATACTCCAAAGATTTATTTTCTTGATTCACTGAATGGATACCCAAAAAACTAACCACACATTATGACCTTTATTAATTTTTAATACAATTCATCCAAAGTTTTAGAACTAAAATTCAAGTTCTATATTTTATATTATGTTTTAATAATAATTCTGTTATTATAAGTCAGTGTTTAAATATCATCAAAATCATGGAATGAGAAAATTCCTTGCATACAAGGAGCCTATCAAATTATAAAAGTGGATAAGTATTAGGGTATATATAATAAGATTTCATTATCAAAACATATATCAAAACAAATTAATTATTTTTTTAATGTTTCTACAATGTTTTAAATAAAAAAATGGAAAATATTGTGGTTATTATGTTTGCAAATTTATGAGAGATATCATATACCATCAACAAAAAAGAATCCCTGAAAATGTATTTTTGAAGATAATTACTATTTAATTTAAAATATTTATTAATCCTTTTTATATTTATATTTTTTATGTACTACCACGACTGTCGAAATTCCTCATATTCATAAGACAGAATAGAATTGTTTAGAAAAACTGGGTAGCATACCTGATGTCAAAATACACAAATATATCCTAAATATATGACTTCGTACTACTTATTTAGTTGATTTTCTAATAATTTTATCTATTTTTTTAATTTATTTACTTATCATTTTTATTTGATACTTATTTTGTTAATTTTAACAAAGATCATGAAGAAATGACTTCATCAATAAGGATGATTCATTCGTGAGTCATTTGTGGAAAGTAGGAGTCAACAACACCTCAATATGACACACTATGTGACCAGTATGACTCCAAGTGTGTATTTTTATTTAAAATTGAAATTTTAGTAAAAAAGATAATTGAAACATTCAAAATAGAGAAAACACATTAGGATCATTTTTGTGTTTTAGAAAAATTATTCATAAGTCTTTTTTTTCTAGGTAACAATCAGCTTCACCTTAATCTAATACATGGTGTGCCTAGTATCACTTAAAGTGGTCATTATCAGTGTAAAATTGAAATTTTAGTTCAAAATGTGTGTCACTCATTGAAAACCAATAAAATTCACTTGGATTGTCTTGATAATTTAGTAAAAATATTCATAAATAATTTTTGAAATGCAGGAATCACTCTCACATAAAACTGACACAAAAAGTGACCAGTGTGACTCAAAATGTGTATTTATAGTTTAAAATTAAATTTTAGTAAAAAACACAATTGACATACTCAAAAATTAGAAAAAAATTTATTTATTTTATAATTTAGTAAAATAATCCATAAATCATTTGTGATGTGTTGGAATCACATGCACCTCAATCTGATGAATAGTGCGACTGGTATGCCTCCAAGTGTATATTTTTATTTAAAACTAATATTATTTATTTTTTAAGAGAGAAGTGACATATTCAAAACTGATAAAACACATTATTATTGTTTTTATAAATTATTAAAATGATCCATAAATCATTTTTTATGTGTAGGAATTATCCACATCTCAATCTGATACATTGTGCACCTAGTATGACTCAAAGTGTCCATTATCAGTTTAAAATTTATATTTTAATTCAAAACATGTGTTGCTCATTGAAAATAAATAAAAATGATTTTATTATCTTAAAAATTTAGTAAAACAATTAATAAGTTGTTTTTTATATATAATAATAAATCTCATAACAAACTGACACACAATGTGACTGGTATGACTTAAATTGTGTATTTCCAGTTTAAAATGACATTTTAGTAAAAAATAGAAGTGGCATACTAAAAACCATGAAAAAACATTTTTATAATTTTTATACTTTAGGAAAATGATCCATAAGTCATTTTTTGATGTGTATGAATTATCCTCGCCTCAATTAGATGTATGTTGTGACTAGTATGACTCCAAGTCTTTCTTTTTATTCAAAATTGACATTAATTTTAGTAAAAAGTAAAAGTGACATAGTCAAAATCATGAAAAAAATTGGTATTATTTTTATACATTAAGAAAAAGATACATAAATCATTTGTGACATGTAGTAATCATCTGCACCTCAATCTATCACACATTGTTCCCATTATGGATCCAAGTGTGTCTTTTTATTTAAAGTTGACATTAATTTTAGTAAAAAAGACAAGTTACAACCTCAAAACCAATAAAATACCTTAGTATTATTTTTACACTTTAGGAAGATGATCCATAAGTAATTTTTGATATTTAGAAATTAGAATCACCTCAATATGATACACAGATTTCCTCGTATGACTCAAAGAGGTCATTATAAGTTTAAAATTGACATTTTAGTTCAAAACCTCTATCACTCACTGAAACCCAAGAAAATTTGATATTATTATCTTGATAATTTAGGAAAACAATTAATATGTAATTTTTGATGGGTAAGAATTAGTCTCATGTAAAACCTATACATAATGTGGCCATTATGAATCAATGTCTGTGTTTCTAGTTTAAAATGAAATTTTAGTAAAAAACACAAGTGACATACTCAAAACTGATAAAATGCATTAATATTGTTTTGATAATTTATTAAGATGATTCATAAATCATTTGTGACATGTAGGAATCATCCTCACATCAATATGAAACACGGTGTGACCTATATGACCCTAATTGTGTCTTTTTATATAAAATTGACATTATTTTAGTAAAAAGGACAAGTGACATACTCAAAACTAATAAAAAACATTTAGACTATTTTTATACTTTAGTAAATTGATATATAAATCATTTTTTATGTGTTTTAACTAGCCTCACCTTAATATGATACAATGTGTTCCCAGTATGGCTCAAAGTGTCTGTTATCCGTTTTAAATTGACATTTTAGTTCAAAACGTGTGTCTCTCACTAAAAACCAAGAAAAAACCCTTTAATTGTATTGATAATTTAGGAAAATGATTCATAAGTCATTTTTTATAGGTATGAATGAACCACATGTCAAACTGAAACACAATGTGACCATTATGACACAAAGTGCATGGTTTCAATTTAAAATGAAATTTTAGTAAAGTCACAAGGGACATACTCAAAATCAAGAAAATGCATTTGTATTACTTTGATACTTTAAAAAATGATCCATAAGTCATTTGGGACATATAGGAATCAACCACACCTTAAAACAATGTACGGTGTGACCGGTATGACTCAAAGTCTATCTTTTTATTTAAAATTGACATTTTAGTAAAAAACCCAAGTGACATACTCAAAACTAAGAAAAAATATTTGTATTGTTTTTATATCTTATGAAAACAATCCATAATTCATTTGTGATGTGTAGGAATCATCCACACCTCAATCTGATACATGGTGCACTCGATATGACTCAAAGTGTCCATTATCTGTCTAAAATTGAAATTTTAGTTTAAAACGTGTGTCGCTCACTAAAAAATGTGTAAATGATCTCATATTTTCTTTATAATTTAGAAAAATTGATTCATTAGTCATTTTTTAAATTTAAGAATCAACCTCACGTCAAACTAACACACAATGTGACCGATATGACTTAAAGTGCATGTTTTAAATTTAAAATAACATTTTAGTAAAAAATACAAGTGACATACTCAAAACTAAGAAAACTTATTGGGATTATTTCATTACTTTAGTATATAAATACATAATTCTTTTTTGATATGTAGGAATTATCCCCACCTCAATTTGATGCTTGGTGTGATCGGTATAACTCTAAGTGTGTCCTTTTATTTAAAGTTGATATTTTATTAATGTATTCTTTCATATTTATGTTTAATTTATTTATTTATATTATTACTAACATAAGAATTTATTTCTTATATGTGTGTATTCTTTTGCTTAGGATTGGGCGGTTTGTTCTAAAACTGAAACCATGATCTGGATTTTTGAGAGGGGGTTATGGGTTCTAAAGATAATGAAACATTGATGTTTCTAAATGTTTGTGATAGTAAATGAAAATGTAATTATACAAAATACTATTTGAATTTTATATAATATAGTGTTTTTTTGGTATCTGTGATATAAATTTTATTTTAATTAAATTATGAATTTTCATATGGGTGTATTTTCATACAGGTGTATTTACTGTAGTGTGTTATAATTTCAATAGCACATTACAGCAATAGGGACTTTGTCAGTGTTTTTTAACACTCATAAAGGGGTAACCCCTATAATGGATCTTAGGGGGGAAAAGTAGTGTTGTTAAAGCCCATTTTTTCACTATTAAAGGGCCTTTTGTGGCAGTGTATTTACCTCTTCATATTATAGGAGGAAATTTCTCAAAACTTTCTTTAGACTAAACATCTCCAGATTGGGTTTTAGAATTTTTATGACTAAAAAAACTTATATAGTATCACATGAACATTTAAAAAAATTAAACATTTTTCTTAGGGATGGTATTCTCAACATCCATGTATAATTTAACCTAAATCTCTAATTATTTATCATAGTCTTATCTCATGGTCTTCAATGTGTTTTAATCTTTAAGACACCTATATTATACCTCATGAATTTATTCTTAGTAGGTGGTTAGTTTTGTATTAAGATATTCTAGAATATTATCTTTTTTAGAAATTTTCACCTTGAAATTTTTAATCTCCTCTATGAGGTTATTTTTCTTCATATCCTCACTTATTATATAGTTTTTAATAGTTTAATTTTCTTCTTAATCTTGGGATTTTTTTCAAGGAAGGAAATCAATTCAACTCTTAACATATGTTTAGTATAGCCTTCTTCTTCCTTCCCATCACTACTTGATGATTATCTATGATTTATAACATTATCAAAGAAGTTTATGTGATTCTAAGGGATTAATTCATCATCTAACTCACTACATGTTGATAATTCCTCATATTCTTCTCTGTTTATCAAATTTATTCTATATTATCTAGAGAAGTTATTTTTCTTTTCATAGCTTTTTTTATTTCACTATATCTTATTTTAGAAAAATCCACTACATCACTTCCAAATTCATCAAATTTATTCTTCTCTAGATAATAAATTACAAATTCCCAACACCACCATAGTCAAATAATTTATGAGAAATCATAACTTTGTGTTTTCCTCAAATTTATTCTTCTTGGGCTCAGGATTTTTCTCAAGGAAGGAAATCAATTCAGCTATTAACATATGTTCAGTCTAGCCTTCTTCTTCCTTCTCATCACTAATTTATGATTATCTATGATTTCTAACATTACCAAAGAATTTTATGTTATTCTAAGGGATACACTCATCATCTAACTCACTACATGTTTCTTTCTGGTTCAATAAAGAGGGCTTGCCCCTCAACCTATTCTTAAAAAAAATCTAACTCACTACATGTTGATAATTACTCATATTCTTCTCTGTTTATCAAGTTTATTCTATACTATATGGAGAATTTATTCTTCTTTACATATATTTTTGGATTTCTCTATATATTCTTTTAGAAAAATCCTCTACATCACTTCCAAATTCATCAAATTTATTCTTCTCTAGATAATCAATTACAAATTCCCAACACCACCACAGTCTAATAATTTATTATAAATCATAACTTTGTGTTTTCCTTTACCTATTCTAATTTTCTTGAAGATATAATACATGTCCATATTATGATCATTAACTATTTCTTCATCACATTATTCATCGTCATCAGAATTTGAAAATGGTTTATCTATATTATCCTTTACTTTAGGTTCTTTTCATGGATTTTAATTCCATTTATTAATTTTATTTATTTTTAAATAAGGTATTTCCTCATAAACTAATTCAGGTCTGTTTTATATAACTCTTCAAGTGACAATTAACCAATTTCTTCTAGGGTAGATATTGTTGAATCAAATATATATGGAAATTTTTTATTAATATTTTTAAAATAGTTGAATCTTCCAAATCATCACAAAATCCTTTTATGTGACTTATAATTTTATTTACCCATATAAAATAGTCATCAATAATCTCATCATTAGTAATTTATATGTCCTAAAACTCTAATCACTAAATCTATAGTTTGGATTCCTTAATCTTTACTTTACCTTCATAAATATTCTATACTTTTCCCATAACTCCATAGAAGTTCAAGTCCCATTATCTTGAGGTATACTTGGTCATATAAGTATTAATGGATAGAATTTATATCTTTTATATATACTTAAAGATTTATCATGTCAGTATAATTCATGAGAGAAACTCTTCCAAGGTTAGTAAATTCCACCGTTAGAAAATCACTAACCTCAAGACCTTGTGACATGTGATATGGAAGTATCCAGTTCTTTTATCTATGAAATTTTTTCTATAAAAACTAGGCACTCCTTAGTTGTTGATAGGATTGAGATCCTCTATGCTTCTATCTCAGTTGGATCTTTCATAGGGTGACTTTTTTATGATACCACTTATAGTGCCAAGGACCATTGATATCATTAATATGGGGAGGGGTGAATTAATGATCTAATTTCTTTTTATGAATATACCTTATTAATTCAATATCTATATCCATTTAAATATTAAATCCACTTGTCTTATTACTTCTTATAATTACATTAATTCATAGAATATAAATCAAATAATAATCATGTATTTACAAGGTTTATCCTTGAAAACCTACTCATTTCTAGGTTCAGGTTGTTTTGTGAGACCCAATTTTTCCATTATGAATCACCTGAGTAAAATCACAAGCTATCAATTGAAAATATTGATGGATAATATCCCAAAATATCCAATATAAGATCTCCCTAAAGTTATGGTATTTAAGTGAACATAGCGACCACCACCTGATGGGTTCTTTATACTAGAATCCATCCAATTGAATCCATCTCATGAAAATATTATGCTAACCACTTGATGGTATCTTTATACTTCATCCTAATATTTCTCCAAGGATCCTCTTAAAATCCTCCTTTGAATATTTCTTTGAATTATTATACTTCAATGGTATAAAATTCACACTATTCTCCTTCAATTTAGCAAATCCCCTCTGCTTGAGGATTGTTTTCTGATGATGCAATGTCACATGTAGCAATAAAGGGTTACTTATTTTCACTTTCTTCTTAGATTCAACACAGTGTCATTCATGTTAAATTTTTTCTCCTTCTTCTTTGATGCATAGAGAATTATTTAATTCAAGAAGGTTCTTTTTCTTTATACTTCTTCAATGCATGAGTTTTTCTTGAATGCATCAACCTTGTTCTTCACCTTCGATACGAAGAGAATATGTTGGAGCATTAGTATTAGGTTCTATATTTTTTATTCATTCTATTCACCTATAAATATATATTCATATAGTTATTTATAAATATTCAATGAATATTATATTCATAATATTTTAACTTTGATTCTTCTAAAATCTCATAAGGTAATTATCATCTTTAAACTTAGTCAAAAGTCTCATTAAAATCAATTAAAAGACATAAAATCTTTCTTAAGATGCGACTTCAAAGATCCAACACAATATTTGAATATTGTGATCTTCTACTTTATAAGGAATCTATGCTTTTAATTATTTTTAAAATATCCATGTGTGCATGAGATCAACTGTCACTATCACATTTCTTTTGTTCTTATAGAATGGAACTCATTATAATTCATAAAATCACCTATGAATTAATTCTAATATATCATATTCAATCACACTCTGTGATGTTTGATCAATAGAGAACATCACATAAAGCATCACCTGATTTGATTCCCCTTTTCTTTAGAATTCAAATTTCTAGAGAATCAATATTTTTATGTTTATTATATGACTTTGAAATTCATAAAATATTGTGAAGTCATACACTCCACATATGGGTGAATATTCTTTATATGACATTAAAGTCATACAGAATCCTGAATTCATACACTTAGCTTCATATATCCTGATGATGAAGTATTATGATGAAGACTTATGACACATAAGTAATATAGTGAAGTCATATGGTGAAAAGTCATAATATGTTCACATAAGTCATACAATTCTCTAAATTCTGACATTCCAATGTGAAATACATATACTCAATTCATTTTCTATTATCCTACATTATCTCAAATTCATATAATGTACATTGTAACTCAAATTCTGATGCTACTAAAAGCCATGTGATGAAGTCAGATACTACAATGAAGTCGCATTATTAGATCAAAGTCATGAATTAAAGTCTTATAATATTTTTAAATTAATATTATGGACTCTAATTATTTATCCAAAGTCATATGATTACCATATAATTCATATAGTGAAAATTCATTCATTCTGAGACTTTTTTATTATTTAGCGAATTAAAAAATTCCAAATTAATTCCAATGACTTGCAGTTTCTCTAGGGATTATCTAGACTTCTAAAAACCTCATATAAGAAATATCAATAACTATTTTAGCAATATAAATTCAAATTACTCTAGGGATAGTTCGTCTAACTTTATCTATCTCTTCCAAACACTTTAAAATTTTGTAACCCTTTTTATAACATCTCTACAATATACCTATTGTAGATTTAGCAGCCATCTCTTTCACCTTAAATTAATGTAGGAAATTATTACCCAAGATTCAGAACTTTCCATAACCATACAAACCAACTCTTTAAATAGTCACATATAAGGTACTACTACTTTAATTTTTCCAACATTTTTCTCCAATTAGTAGTCAAATTTTCTTTTCCATTTATAATAGAAGTACCTCATCTCAGCCTTCCTCTTAGGCACCACACACATATTTGTAGTTTCATCCTTAAAGAAACAACCTCAATTATTAATAAGAAATATAATATTATGCATGTACACATTAGATTAAAAAATACATAAAGTGTGGGAATCAAGTGTAATTATGAAATAATATAAATTTTTTCTACATTAAAATAGTATTTATAACAATGAATACTTATTGTCCTATATTTTTTATCTAGTTTAGACACAACAATAATCATCTATTACACCCAATTACCAACTACTTTTAGTATCTTTTAAGCATAAATAACAACATGTTCGGGTTAGAGATGCAGGATTTAAAGTGTCGCCTCAATCATATTTTGAGAAAGCAAAGACACAAGGGAATACAAATGATAAAATTAAAGACATGTAGGAAAACATATTTGCTTTAAATTTTAGTTGTAAATTTGTTTTGATATACAGGTTTATTCAAAGGGATCAATGAGAAGAAAACCCACATAAAAACAATACATTGAGAGACACCCTCATAGCTTTAATTTTATCCACTCCCCTCAAAGGTCTACCATATTTGAGCTCACCAATTTTGATTTAAATTTTTTATCTAAATGTGAATCAAATAATAATTTATACCTTTCTTGTATAAAAATTCTATATGGTGAAATTTATTATGATTTAGTACACACCCATCATAGTGTTTCAAGGATTATATTGTACAATGTCCAAGGATATATTATATATAATTAACAACATAAAAAAGATCATGTGAGATTAGGGATTCACATAGCTCATGGTCCAAGTGTCAAGATACCTATTCTATTTGATGATATGAATGTACACATGGTCAAAATTGATATTGAAACTTTTATAACATAGTTTTTAATATTATAAAGATATATGATGATAATTAGGTATTACCTTTCTAATTTTATAAATATAAAAACCCTTAAAATTTAATTAAAAATGTATTGAACTAAGGTACATTATTACAGAAATATAAATAAAAGGGAAAACAAAATGTTGAGTTAAGACAATCTATAGGATCAACCATTAAATAAAAATGACATTTTGACAGTACCTTTACCCCACAAATTCAACTATCACATTTATTAACATTGCAAGTTCATGAAGATACAATTTTTACAGATTAAAATATGTCCAATATTGAATTTGAAAAATAAATTGATAGATATTCCATTATAAACATGATTTTTCTTGAGAATGTAAATGAAATTATCAAGCATGAATGGTTGGGAACCTCAGATATGAATGTATACATGAGGTACATTTTTATAATATACTTTTTGAATAATTTGACTACTCTGTCAATCATGATTAAAATTTTATTTATATATTCTACAGGCGTATATATCACTACTATGTAAAAGGAAACCCCTATGAAGAAACATTTGGACTCGTTAGTCCTCATGAAACTTCTATAAAATAATTTTCAATGGAATAAGAATACATTTAAAATCAAATCACAGCTAATAGTAATACCATTTATAAAGAAAATAATATATCATAGGCTATTATTAATACATACAGTAAAAGGGTAAATCTATATAATTTAATCATATCAAATATATTTTCATTTTTTACTACTTATTCCTTTTTATTTTTTCAATAATCACTGGATGACCATTCTTATCAATTTTGATAATATAAAGATTGTTTTTTTTTAAAAACATAGATATCCAATAAATCGACCAAACATGATGTCCCTTATGAATTTTTAATACAATACATTCAATATTTTATGAATAAAATTAAAATTATACATTTTATATTATTTTTTAATGAGAATTTTTTATGATAGGTTAGTTTTTCTCTTTCATTAAAATCATGGTATGAGGATGGCCAATATGAACAAGAAGCCTATATATTTCTAATAGTAGATAAATTTTATGGTATATATAATAATATTTCTTTAAAAAAATATTACTTATTTTTTTCAATGTTTGTGAAGTGTATAGAGAAAATTAATGATAATTATTATGGTTATTACATTTGTAAATTTATGAAATATATCATATTCCATCAACGAACTAGCATCCCTAAAGGGGTATTTCCAAAGGTAATTACAATTTCATTTAAAATACTTATTAATCATTTTTATATCTATACTTTTTCAATACTAACAAGAATAATTCTAACTCATGTATTCAATAGAGTATTTAGATTTTGTTTTTGAAATTATTGGGTAGTTTATATGGTGTTAGAATGTTTATAGACATCATAAATAGATGATTTCCAATCACATTTTTAATTTTTTAATTTTATAGAAATCATGAAGATTTGGCTTATATACTGCTTATTTAGTTAGTTTAATTGTCATTTTAAATTAGATAATTTTATAGAGCCTTTAAAATCAATTTTTTTGTCTAAGTAGAAGTAATACATAATATATATATCTTTGTTAGCAAAGGGTTGTACAGTTATGTTATGGATGTGAGATTGGGAGCCCATGTTATTTAAAATGATGTTCATTTTTTATATTTAGGTTTATTTATACTTTAAAAAATATCTATAATTAATTTTTTATGTGTAGGAATTAATATCACATCAATATGATACATAGTGTGGATGGATTTATTGAAAATTCATGTTTTCAATTTAAAAGTAACATTTTAGTTCAAAACTTTTATCACATACTCAGAACCAAGAAAAAAGAACTCATATTGTCTTTATACTTTAGGAAACTGATCTATGATTTATTTTTTATGTGTAGAAATTAACCTCACATCAATTCGATACATGGTGCTACTAAATTGACTAAAAGTGTGTGTTTTTAGTATAAAAGTGTTATTTTATTCAAGAACATTCATTACATGCTCCAAAATGAGAAAAAATGATCAAATTGTATTGATACTTTATGAAAATTATTCATGATACATTTTCAATGTTCACGAATTCACCTCATGTCAATATGACACATGGTGTCACTAGATTGACAGAAAGTGAATGTTTTCAGTTTAAAAGTGATATTCTAAGAAAAAACTCACATCACAAACTCCAAATTGAGAAAATGTTCTAGGAATATATTAATATTTTAGGTAAAAGATCAATAATTAATTTTTTTACATGTTAAAATTAACCCTAATTCAATCTGACACATAGTGCGGCTAGTATCACTAAAAGTAATTTTTTTCATTTAAAAGTGACATTTTAGTTAAAAGTGAACATTACATACTCAAAACCTAGAAACTTTGATCATATTTTTTGATACTTTAGAAAAATTATTTTTGATTCATTTTTATGCTTAGAAATTAATCACACATCAATGTGACATAAATTTTCTTCATGTTGATTGAAACTACATGTTTTCAGTTTAAAAGTGATATTTTCATCCAAAAGATATGTCACATACTCAAAACTAAGAAAATGTTCTTGGATTTTCTTGATACTTTAGTAAAATTATCCATGATTAAATTTCAATATTTATAATTAACCGCATATAAATCTGGTACATAGTTTTTTTAGATTGACTGAAATTGTAGTTTTTTCAGTTTAAAAGTGATATTTTAGTCCAAAACACACGTCGCATACTCAAAATTAATCAAAATCACTCAAATTATCTTGATATTTTATAAAAACAATCCATAATTTATTTTTTATGTTTAGGAATTAAAATCATGTCAATAGGAGACACGGTGTTGCCGATATGACTGAAAGTGAGTGTTTTCAGTTTAAAAGTGACAATTTATGCCAAAACATGTATCAGTTAATCAAAATTGAGAAAATGTGATATGATTGTCTCAATACTTTAGGACCAGAATCCATGATTTATTTTTTATGTGTAGTAATTAACCTCATGTAAATATGACACATGATGTGGTTGGATTTAATTAATGTTTATGTTTTCTGTTTAATAATGACATTTTAGTCTAAAACACACATCACATACTCAATACCAAACAAATACACATGAATTGTTTTGATACTTTACTAAAATAATTTTTGATTTATATATAACATGTAGGAATTAACCACATGTTAATATGAAACATGGTGTGGTTGGTATGACTAAAAGTAAGTGTTTTATGTAAAAGTGACATTTTAGTTCAAAACATGGGTTGCATACTCAAAACTGAGAAACAAAACTCCAGTTATCTTTATAATTTAGGAAAAATATAAATAAATTTCTTTTTATGTGTATAAATCAATCACAAGTCAATCTAACACACGATGTGGTCGGTATGATTGAAAGTTCTTTTTTTATTTAAAAGTAACATTTTGTCAAAAAAATAGGTAACATACTAAAAAATAAGAAAAAACTATTAGATTATCTTAATACTTTATGAAAATTATCTATGATTTATTTTTGACATGAATAAATTAACCACACATTTATCTAACAAATGGTGTGGCTAGATTGACTAATAGTGTGTGATTTTAGTTTAAAAGTGACATTTTAATCCAAAATACACTTCATATACTTAAAACCATGAAAAAAATCTCAGATTGTCTTGATACATTATGACACCAATCTATTATTTTTTTATGATGTATATGAATTAACCACAAATCAATATGACTCATGGTGTGGCTGGTATGACTCAAAGTGTGTGTTTTCAATATAAAAGTAAAATTTTAGCTCAAAATGTGTGTCACATAATAAAAAACAATACAATAATGTAAATAATAGATAAACTACCCATCATATAAATGTAATGTCAATAAATTGGAAAAAACTGAAAAGTACCAAGAATAAACCTAGGTAGTGACCATGAACTCCAATAGCTCTTGAATAGCTCCATGAGCTAGTAATGCCCAGCTCAGCCACCAACTAGCTCTAGCTCTTGTGGACCTAAAAATATTATATATATATATATATTGGTTGAACAAACAATTATACTCAGTAGGATCCTCCTTAAAACAACTTGTGCAAATCTAAATGAATCATACTAAATCCTAGTGAATAAACAGAGGAAATAATCTTGTTATCTAAGAAGGTAAAACTATATCTCATCCTCAATAAGTCTCTATCACTAAGTAAAACATAGATATAAGTCATTCTATATAAAAAAATATACACAAGAAAGGTACCTCGTATATACTTACTTACTTTTTAGTCACTCTCACGCCTAAATGTCAAATGTTTTATGCTACAATCCCTTTTATAAGTTATCATAAACCATGTGCATATATATCTCATCCTTATATCATTATATCCAAAACCATGTAACTAGTATGAAAGATACTATAACTTTTGTATCATTAATTATAAATCAATCCATTACAACCCATGAAAGTAGACATATATCAATTATTGTCACTATAGCCAGAATACATGTATATGTTATAACTTTAAACTGATACAGTTACCACATACATGGATGATAAAATTGAGAGCCATCATAACTCATTTATACTCATACCCTATACTTTAATCCATATCATCCCAAATACTCTTATACATCATTCTATATATGAAGAGAGAGTGAGGAAGAAATATTAATTAGCCACCCATTCCCTTATCAACTTAGATGTTAAGGAAAACTCTTGAAACCCAAAAACATTTAACCAATGGTTGTCCACCTGACTTAGTTGGTGGAGCGTATGAAATCAGAAAATATATTGAGCAGTATATTGCACAACCAAACTAAAGGAAACCAGCTATCCTTAGACTCAATTATAGATATCATCCCATATGAAACTTGACTTCCACCACTAAGGTCTTGGAAACTAGACTTCATATACACACATGCATCAAGATTTTGTATCATTAATCATTATCATTTAGAAACTTATAAAATTACTAATCATTCATTAACCCCATTACAAATATGTATTTAATCATTTTTTCCATCAAAAGTTATTATTTTCATAATTCATATTTAAACTTCCATATTTTCATGCAATGCTATTAAATTATTTATCTAACAATTCTATAGTTCTAATTTAATATTTAATCACTACCATCATTAACCCCAATACCATGTTTTCATTTATAATTAATTTATTATCCAATAATCTAGGTATTATAGGACTCATCCTAAAAATACCAAAAGGAAGATTCACTCACAGTGCATAGGCCAACTATCATATGTAGTTAGAAATCACAATAGTTAACCATGGAAAAAAATTTCCACCAAGAAGTAAACACCATGAAAAATTGGTAATACTAACTCTCAACCTATAATAAAGAAACAAAAAATATCCTAACATAACAATTTAGTAATAGGTAACCCCATATCTCAACCTACACCATCCATCTTAACATCAACCCTATCCCAAAAAAATAGGAAACAAGAAATACCATCTCTTAACTTGTGTTATTCATCCATTTCCTAATATACCAACCATATAAATTCCAACAAAATCCATATAAAGTTATAAAATAAGCTAAATTTTATACATAGTAAAAATAATATTTTTAGCTTAGCAAACTCAAGGGAAACCCAAGGCCATAACACCAAGTCATGAAACCGTGTAACAAAAAAGGATGGGTTTATAACCACCCCAATAATTTAATTCAAAAAAATAAAGTTTTTTCTTTACCATTTTAGATTAATTGATTCATTATGATAATTTTTTATCAACAAAAGTCACAAATTCAGTAGCTAATAATGTTAATAAATAAATCATAGACATGCTTCAAACATCACTTTCATATTTAGATATTTTCAAGGAAGAGCGATAATTAATTTCATGTAACTCATTCATTATTTACTTTATCTTACCATCATTACATTATTTAACCAATTTAAATATTGTAATCCATGCCATGGAATAATAAGAACCACATCAAGAAATTTCACACTATCTAGAAAATATCAAGAGGAATCCATTATAGCATAAATAATAAGATATCACTGCATCACATTCCATATTTAATTATTCCTTAATTTCTAAATTATTATATTTATTAGGTTGATCCAACCATTACCTAAAGAAGATAAAGCATTGAAATCCCACTCATGAACATAAAATAAGGAGAATTAATGAATACATTACCACAATATGAATCTTTCAACATTATATGAGCATGAATGAAAGAGTAAGCACAACTCACCAATCACCTATCCCATGTGGACCTACGATCCATAAGGATATCATCCCACCATTAATATTCCATAAATAATTAATAAAAAGAGACAATAACCAATTAAAAAGGGTTTCCATAGAATAGAAATATGGAATGGAAGAAATCAAGAACCAATGAGGAGAAGGAAACTCACCTCGGATAACCCATGAATCAATCTATAGAAGTCAAGGGGCTATAACCCTAAAAAGGGAGATCAAAGTCTCTAAAATATAACCTTGAGTTACCTAGGTTTTGAAGGAAAAAGGGAAAAATATTATGAAATCGAATGGACTACTGAATTTATACATGCTAGAAAAAACATAAGACCAATGTGAAATCACCTTAACCATGTTAAAATTGTTAGGTCTTTCAGAAAATCAACAGTATAGTAAGGGCCACACTACAATGTTCATAGTCAAAGCTACCCTTTGACATCCCAACCACCCACCCACCCCCTGTATCTCCCACTTTATAAAACATAATCAAACCTTGATCCTAGAAACTTGGGGAAGCACTACCGCATAGATGAGATGTTATACCACATGGGTTAACAAATCGACAGAGCCAAAAGGATCATCCATAGGAAACCATGATGCAAATCATATACCATTACATATAGAACCTTAAGTATGAATAACTAAGTAATTATACCCTCTAGGATTCCATGGTGAAACCTACCTATCACACTCTAAAAACCCCTTAGAAAATAAGGACCTAGAACTCGACCCCATGATCAATGGTGTAACTAAGGCTCCATGATACAGGGATTTCCAAAATGGTAGAACAAAAAAATCCTTCAACCCAAGACTCCATGTCATATTAAACATGGTTAAGGCATAGAAATCCACTTCCAAAACCACACCATGATTTTACCTAGGATACCATGTCTCAACACTCCTCAAATAGCTACAATTGTATCCCAAATAACACTTCTACTATTTCATCCTATCTTGAACCCCTCTAACCACACAAAAACAAAAAGGAAGGTCCTGAGAAGAACCAATACCTTACATTAAATACCTATTAACCAATTATAATCCTAGATAATTAAATAAAACCCCAAGAAAGAAAAGGGAGGGAAAACTAGAGAAACCACCCTGTGAGATACCTCTCATAAATGTCACTATAACACAAGAACACGTAACTTATTAGAGGAACAAATAAGATAAACATGTGATTTCAAAAATCATCTCATAAATTAATAAGTTCATACATATAATATCAAAAAAAAATCAAACATTGAAAAAATCAAGATATTAAGTGCACATTTATGGATCCCACTCCCAAGTACTCTCCTTCACTCCACCATATCACTGAACTAAGGGAATATCATGCTCATAAAACACCCTCTTCTGACAATCCTAGATCTCAACGGGTTATTCCTAGAATGTCACATCAACTTAAAAATCCAAATCTCCTTGATCAATGACATGATAATCATCTTGAAGATACCATTGAATTTTTGACACATAAAAGACTTCATAGATCTGATTCATTTGTAGGGGGAGTGTTAACTATTACAAAATAGCTCCAACTTATGCCCACACCGTGAAAGGTATAAAAAATAAGGGATAGAGCTTACTCCCATGATCAAACCTTAATTTCCTATGATTAGGAGATACCTTCGATTAAGACCAAGAGCTTTTGAGTTGGTTTTTTATTAGTAAAGAAGATGATGAAAAATAAATGGGAATACTTATAGTGTTGTCTTTTTTCCAGTACATAAATTAGTTTGTTTTATAGGAATAGTTCTAAATATAATGATACAAAGTGAACTATTATCCTATAGTTCAAATATCATGATAATGGTTTTCATGATTCTTATAACAAGTTTTTGGATGAAATTTAAACAAAGGAAGAAGGTTTCATGGGAGAGAAGACAAATTTTGGAAACTTTTTGAAGAAGTACAAAACCACATATGTGAGTTTTCATACATTATCTAGATAATGAAATATCTATGTATGGGGTTTCCTATATAGAATAATCTAAATAGTCAAATTCACTATTGCATATTTGAAAATTAATGAAATCAGATCTCCACATATATAAATTTGGATATGTTATTGGTTATGTAGGTGAATCTATAGACCTAAATGTTCAACTATGTATGTGAATTGATCATTTTGGAAAATTAGTCACATAGGAAAATTAGTTTTTTATGTGAACGGATCAATGTATGAGAATAATTCATGTGTATGAATTTGTTATAAATAAGAATTGTTCATATTAGGTAATGTAAATGTGAAGTAAGATGTATGTTAATTGGCCTTTTATGGTAGTTTCATCATGTATGTGAATGATTCATGAGTGGTAATTGGCTAAATTAGAGAGTAAATCTCGATGTATAAAATTTTAGCTTGGTGTATGCATTTAAAATACAATATTTACACCAAAAATAATGGGAGATTCCATAGTAACCCCTGTATATTAAACATGAAGATGTGGATTCATGGACATTTAAGAAATGAGATTTTTTAAGTTATTAGAGTGAATATTTTATGGAATGATTTAAATATAAGTATGTGTGATATTTCTACATATCATGAAAGAAGAGAAAGGAAGGTGTGTGAGTCTTAAAGAGATATTAATGAGTAGAAAATTATGATCATAGAAGTTTTGAAGAAAGACATATCTATTGTTTTAAAAGGAGAGTCCATAGGAGAATTTTTTGGGATATTTAAATTACCTAAAATATTGGTAATTCAAAAATTATTGGTTCATTTGGTACTGTAAATATTAAATATAGGGAAGAATAGTGAGAAAAAAATATTTTATATATACATATAGTTTTTATAGATCAAAATTAAGACTTGTGAAAAAGAGAGAGTTCTAAAAGGGAGGGAAAAAGTATGAAGTAGATGGAATAATGGGTTTTTAATCCCTATTGTGTAAGAAATCTAATAAGAAAAATATCTGACATGAAAAAGTGAAAGTGTGAAGAATCTAAGTAGTATAGTGATGATGTGTTGAATCATGTTAATGAAGGTTTATTCTATTATTGAAAAATATTTATCATCATATCAACTATGTGATATGCACATACACTGTAAAAGGATTATAGTGTAGTGAAAGTGATGGATATAACCTAATTATTATAAACCAAAATGATTTTTTTCTAGTGAACTATGTGGTCTTATATCCTTTATAGATCATACCAAGGACTGTCTAATCTTATTTATTATTAAACCTTTTAAATTATGGTGTTCCTGTTTATTGTGTTTCAGTATATTCATTTCTATCACACCGAAGGTAAAGGTTGTTTTAAAAGAAGAAAACATAAAAGGAGATAACTATTAATTCACCCCCACCCCCCACACACACACACTTAGTGGTCACAAATATCATGAATGGACCTTAAAACTGGCATTATATCTAAGGTTACTTCATTGAATCTAGTTTTATTAATGTTTAAAGAAGAAGAAGACTACCATGGATATTAAAAACTCAGTTAATAGTAAGGGGATTCCTATCTTTTATGGGAATAACTATAATATATTTAAGGATAGAATGTTACCCTATATATTATCATTGAGAGATAAAGATCTAGAGGTTTTTATAGATGGTTTTATTACACATGTTAAAGGTTCTCAATTAACAATTATAGTTAAGAGGAATCTAGAGAATGTTGGATGAGCTAGAAATGCTATAATTTCTTCTATCTTAAAAAGTGAATTCCTAAGGGTAAATGAATTAGAATTGTTAAATCCATCTAGGATAAGTTAAATAATATTTATAAGGGTAACATGAAAGTTAATAAATCTAAGTTACAAATTTATAGATTTAAATATGAAGATGTGATAATTGGAGTTGATAAATTTTCTGGTGAGTTATTTATAAGGGTTAATGATATTGTAAGCACTATAAGAATATTTTGGGAAAAGTTATAAGACTCTGAAGTTGTAGAGAATATCATTAGAATTATTCTTAATATATTTGATACCAAATAATCATCATTATAATATAAAGAGTTTAAAATGATCTCTTTGGATGATTTTCATAGTGTTCTAATTATATATGAGATGAGAAGATATAATTCTATAAAAAGTAATGGAAAGGATAATAATAGAATCCTCTTCAAATATATTAAGGAAAAATGGTCAAATAAATTCATTACTAAGAAAAAATAGAGTGATAATTTTCTAGAAGTTAAACTGATTAATAAGTTTAATAAATTCATGTCTTTATTTTCTATAAAAGTAAAAAAACTCATAGGGAGGTATCAATGAATGTTTCCATTAAAGTAATTTAACTATAGAGCCACCAAAACTTTCACAATAAACTTTACAAGAATAAAGAAAGATAAATATAGTTATGAAGAAGATAAAATTCTAAGAATATATTTGAATAATAACATATAAAAAATAAATTCATGTATGAATAGTTAGTTTTATAAAAATAATGAGTTTTTCTAAAATGTGATATAAGTGATGATAGTGAAGAAGAAGTAGAGGCTGAAAATTCTATTTATGAAGGTGTTAAAAAGTTTCTTATTAAAAATTTTAATGAAGATAGTTTTACTAGTTAAAAAGTAGTAACTCTAAAGAGGATGTGGAGGAAACTCAGTTGGAGTTCATGCTTAAAATAAAATTGAAGGAATGTCTTTTGAAAATTTTAAAGATTGATAAAGAGAATAATAAGTTTAAGAAAGAATATCAATATGAAAATAATTAGGAATTATTTTTTTAATAAAAACAAAAGTTGTTAAAAGATATTAATAATCTGAAGAAACTCCTTCATGAATAAAAAATTCTTAACAAAAGGATGGAAGAGAAAATGAATTTGAAGGAGGAAAAACTTGATATTGTTCAAGAAAAAATGGTTGATATTGAAGGAGAAAAATATATCTTACAAAATTCAAATTAGAAAGTTGGATAATTCTATAATATATATGAAAATTTAGAGGATTATAAAAAATCAACTAAAATATGATAATCCTAATAGGAAAAATCAAATCAAATGAACTGTGTTTGTAGTTAAATCAATAAAATTTCAGAATTCTGAATTTTATGAGAAATCAAAATTTGAAGAAAAAACTATTATAATCATAGATTATATTAAGGATTATAAAAAACCCAATATTAATAAAAATATATTAATATTCCATTAGATTTTGTTTCAAAAAAGAATCATGATTGGTGGTCAAAGATCAGTTAACTATTTTAGACAACATCATATTTTCAAAAGTATATATTATTTTAAGGATATCACAAGAACTATGGAGGATTTGGGAATTTATAAAATATTTTTTCGTTCAATATTAAAAACTAATAATTAATATAAAAGGAATTTTAAGTAGTGTATTATAGGGAATAAACCCAATCAAATAAGACTAACTCAAAGAAAACTTGAAAAATATAATTTTAATTGAAAATTGATTTCAACCACGTGAAATAATTTGTGAAATATGTGATCATACTAATCATCTTGGTAAATGGTATCTTATGATTCTACCACCTCAAAAAGACTTTAATAAAAAATCTAAAAATAATAAAGATAAGGAGGAAAGGAGAAAAAGGCCCCTTTTTATTGAAACTCCCCCCAAGACCATAAGAGGAGAATGCCCTTGGATATTGGATATTTGATGCCCTTCACACATTATTAGAGATTTTAATCTATTTAAAAATTTTAAATACTACCAAGAATGTCTGTTGACTTTTGGAAATAATTTTTCTCAAAAAATAAAATTCATTAGATCTACTTTCATTGGAAAAGAAAAGTTGAAATCCAAAAGTGCCTTATTATTTTTATGGACTAAAACACAATTTGTTGAGTGTTTCATAAATTTGTAATGAAGAAATGAACTTATCATTATAATTGATGGATTTATTGTTAAAATTATTGAATATGGGGAAGTTTCAACAAGAGGATAGTGAACTAAGGGTACCCTTTTCTAAGTTGGATATGTATATAATTCTTGTTATCTAAGTATTATGGAAGAAAATAAATTGTGGCATTGATTGGTTGGACATATGATCCAAATAAATATGAATAATTTAACACATATGAGGATTGTTTGTGAAGCCCATAATATGATAAGAAGTATATATTGATGTAGTTACATATGCTGAAAAGGGAAATTTTTAATTTTTACACATAAGAATGTTGAGATACATATATCTCATCCCTTGGAGATTATTCATTCTGACATATGTTTTCCCATGAGAAATAAATTAACAAATGGAGAAAATTATTTTCTTTCCTTTATTAATTATTTAACTTTTATTACATAAATTATTGTTTTTAAACAAAAATCATAGGCTCTAAAAATGTTTGAAAGTTTTCGAAGAAGTATGGAAAATGAGTGTGTCGACTCTATAAAGAAGGTTTGAACTAATAATGGTGTTGAATAGACAAATAGAAAGTTAAAGATTGTATTTAGAATCATGTTATTAATCATGATCATAGTTTACCATACACACTAATACAAAATTATGTATCTAAAATAATGAATAAAATCTTTGTTGAGATGGCTCAAACCATGTTAATTGAACATGACACATCTCGGTTCTTTTAAAGAAAATTTATTGGTGAATAAATCCACATTAAAAGTCATTTCTTATACATAAAAAATTAAGATATTTATTTTTATGAGATTTATTATAAGAAGACCCCAAGTTTTAAGTACTTAAGAGTTTTTGGAAGCCCCTGCATTATCAAATTCAAAGACAAAAATCTTGGGAAGTTTGATCAAATATTTGATGATGGCATCTTCTTTGGATACCCTCCAAATGGTAATTTATATAGATTACAAAAAACTAATTCTATAAGAATCATTTATTTATATGATTTGAGAGTGTTGGAAAATTAAAAATTGGTAATTTCAAGAAAAAATACATATTTAAAGGAAGGAGAAGGTGAATCTATTCTAATTAAGCAATATGATGTCTTCATTGGAAAATAAGAAAGTGATGATGTTGTGTAAGGAGGAGAGGTAGAATTAGTTGTTTCAAGTGATAAATAAAAACCTTGTTTATCAAATATAAGGTTGAGAAAGAAGGTAGAGATATAGAACATCATTGTAGATCAAGAATAATACATTCAAAACAGAATAACATTAATAGTAATTTCACATACATTATTTTTCTTAGAGGTTGATCCAAGAAATGTTGAAGAAGAATTAGATAATCAAGCTTTTATTGATGTTGTGAATGAATAATTGGATCAGATTAAGAAAAATAAGACATGGGAGTTAGTACCCAAGCCTGAAGATAAAAATGAAATCATAAAAAAGTTGGTTTTTTAGAAAAATATAAATGAAAAGGTTGAAGTGGTATGAAACAAGTCAAGACTAGTTTATAAAGTTTATTCATATTTGAAGGTATTGATTTAAATGATAATTTTTCACTAGTTACAAGACTTGAAACCATCAAAATATTTCTTGATTTTATTTCAAAAAGGAAATATAATTTTTTTCAAATAGATTCCAAATCTTTCTTTCTTAATGTAGAATTGGTAGAATGAGTATTTATTAATCATCCAAGTGGTTTATTTCTTGGAAAATAAAACTATATGTATAATTTAATGACAGATCTATATGGGTTAAATAAAGACCAAATATCTTGGTATTCAAAGCTGGATTCCTAATTAAAAAATATTGACTTCAAGAAAGTAAGAGTGGAAAACAACCTCTATATAAAATAAAATCAAGCGGTTTCTCTCATTTTGATTTTTTATGTTGATGATATCATATTTTTTGGCAATAATAAAGAATACTATAAATATTTTCCTAAAGAGATCAAGATGTTGTTTGAAATGTCCGTGTTGGGAGAAATGAGGAACTTTCGTAGCTTATAAATCTATCAAGATAAGGATCACATTCTCCTATTATAATAAAAATATTCTAGGGAACTATTAAAAATATTTTTCATAGAAGATTAAAAACTAGTTTCCATGCCTATATTAGTGAGAGAAAAACTATTTTATGATAAATTTAGAGAGTATGTTGATCCTAAATAATTTAGGAAGTTAATTGTAAGCCTTGTGTATTTAATAGACTCTATTATAAGCCTGGTTTATGTAGTTTCCCTTAATTCAAAATTTCAAACTGCACCAAAAATGTCACATTTTTTACTTGAAAAATAATTATCATATAAATTAAAGGCACTACATATTTTGAGATAAATTATGATAGCATAGGAAAGTTGAATTTGTTTATCTATATAGATATAGACTAGGTAGTTTTTTTTGATGATAGAGGATCCATATCAGGTGGAGTCTTCTTTATAGGAGAAATATGTGTGACTTAGTATAAAAGAAGTAAAGTTCAACAAATATCAGCACTATAAAAGATGAGTATGTAGCTACCAATCATGCTATAAAGAAATTGATGTGGATTAAGACATGGTTGGAAGATTTGTTTTGGTTTATTTAAATCCTACACTTCTATTGGGTTGTGATAATCAAATTTTTATCAACTCATAAATAATCTAGTGAAATAATCAAGGTAAAAGAACCTAGATATTAAATATCATTTCATCAATGAGATTATGGAAAGAAATGAAATAAATCTAGAGTTTTTTCTTATAATGGAGTAGTTGGGTGATTTATTCACTAAAAACTATCTAAAGATATATTTTAGAAGATAATGTTGATTATGGGTGTTCAACCTCACCCCCTGTATGGATAAGGTATACAATTTTTGTCCCTTCTCTCTTCTTCTCTTTGAATTGTTATCAATGTGAGAGAAAAATGACAACATAATTATCTTAATAATTTATTCCTAATGTAATTATAAAAGGAAAGAAATGTATTTAAAGATATATCCATAGATATGTACTTAAACTATTTAGGGAGAGTGTATATTTAGAGGAGTTTTTAAAAGGGTTAAGTTGTGATGTTAGTATGTATTGTGTGATATATGTAAACTATTTTAATAGTTTATTGATGTGGGTGTAGGAACTATTTCATACATGTTTTAGTCTATTTTAGTTGTGAATACATGACGGTGATGTTTTGAGTAAATAAATATGTTAGGAACCTCATGGAGTGTATATGTGATTTGAGATGATATTGCAGGATACTTTGATCTGAGGGAGGTGTTTCTTTGTAATTTGAAGAAAAAGGAGGAAGCAATCGCATTGAATTGGTATGGGATCCCCATTCTAAAAGATACCCTTTAAAGGGAGGATGTTCCAATCACTACATTTGGGAAAGTGGAAAAAATATGATTATTTTTTGATGTCAAGAGATCTTCCAGCAAAATCACTAAAACCATCCCTCTTGATTTTATTGAGGTTGATAATTAAATGATACAAGACTGGATTAGGGATTTCCATCATTCGATCATTCCTAAAGTTACTCCCTTTTTACCTGAAAGGCTGTGGAGGAATGAGCGACTCCATGACCACCTCTCACAAATTTGGGGCTTCCGTGATTAGAGACTGACTTCAATAGGTAAGGTTTTCTTCTATATTGTTTTCCCATTATCCATCTTAAAATCTAAGGCATGGGGGTTCAAAATGGTGTATCTCATGGCTGACATTCTTAGGTTATAGGACTTGGACCCTATCTTTAACCACTCAAAAATCAATAACTATATTGCATAAGTCTAGTTCTTAATCAAGGGCTTAAGCAGGTTCCTTTGGCACATGATGATTTTTTGGGACATTGCCTCAATAGTGGGTGTACCCATCAAGATTGAAAAATAAACTGAGAAAGAAATATTTGGTCACTTTTATAGGGTCATCATTGATGATTATTTTCTTTCTCCCATCACTAAACATGTTATTTTAGTTGTTGATGAGTACAGATTTGAGATTTCAATCTCTCTAGAGAAGCTACCTGCCTTCTGTACTAGGTGTGAAACCATTGGTCATATGGATAGTATTTTACAAAGGAATATGAAATTTTTTAATTTCAATAATATGGGTCATTTTATTGAACATTTAAAGTTTAATAAACCAATATATGTAGTGTAAATAAAGTTACAGGTTGGGAACAATTCTGGTGTGTCTGTTGGTGATGGTAAGGGAAATAGATCTTGGGTTAGAACTCACTCCTTTACTAAAATTATGGCCAGTGAAACAATTTATATGGCTATTGTGCAAGGTAAATGCTCTAATGTGTAAAAGTTCAGTTATGATGTCTATGAGGTGCACCCTTCTCTTAAAGTCTATGGTGAAGTTTTGGAGCTTGCTGCACATTCTAGCATGTGTGCTTCTTTGTAGAAAAAGTTTTCTAGATCATGGGTAATGAGGCTCTATAGGTGGATAAATGCATGTTGCAGGATCAAGGAGATCTCTTGAACAAGGGGAATCCCTCTAATGGAGCATCCAACTTTTGCAATGATGATTTTGATGTTGTTCCCTTGTACCAGGACTTACAGGAGGATGAACAAGAGGGTTCCTATGTGGATCATTCACCTGAAAGGTAGTCCCTATCTAAGTATAAGGATGTAGCTGACCTGATTGAGGATGCTTATTATTAATGTGGATGATCATAATCAACTAAAATAAAATTATCCATAAAATTTTTCTGATCTTATGAAGAATTATTATGGATGCTTTGGAAAGGCCTCAGATAAGGAATATACCAACGCACAAGAAAACAATCTGAATATCATTTCCCCAGAATACTATAAAGGTGAACAAACCATTGAAGGAATTAATAAGAAAGTGGTATATTTGTTCTTCTCATATATGGAGGTTATTTTTTCCATTATTTAGCTAGATATGTTTGGATTTAGTGATTAATTAGTAGTCCAGAAGCAACTTTCAATTAATTTTCAAGATAGATTTTGTTTGAACTAAAAGATGAACTTCCAAGACTTATCTTGGAAATTTAGAGTCTTGGAAGAATCCTATGAGTCAGCATATGATAAGGATTTTGACCCACCATAAACCAAGACATGGAAGAGGGTCTGAAATCCAAGGGGAAGGGGTAGATTCCCTAGGAACTTGGGATCTAAGGGAATCCACTGGAAGTGATATTTTATTTCATTGTGGGAATTTTATGTCATGTATGGATCATTCCCTCCATTGTACTTTTATATTTTATTAATAAATTTAAATTTTTGATTTTGGTATCCAAACCCATGATTTATCCTTTTGAGTAAATATGTTTGGAATCATTTTTTTATCATTTCATTATGGACAACGTGGTATTATTGTTATATGATTATTTTTTCCTATATTGATCTTGTTTACATAGGATTAAAATTTTTGGATGGTGATCTATAGCTTAATTTTCGGAGATTCATTGATTTATGTTCCTTGGTTGAAAAAAAATATAAAGGGGGGGATTGTCAAGACTAAGAGGTTTCATGTTTTTGTTTTTAGATTAGTGAATAAGTATATGAAATAATGGGAATGCTTATATTGTTGTCTTTTATTTTCAACACATAAATTAGTTTATTTTAAAGGAGGAGTTATAAATATGATGATGCAAATTGAAGTGTTTTCCTAAGGTTAAAATATCATTATAATGGTTATCATTATTCTTGAAATAATTTTTTCAATAAAGTTTAAAGTAAGTAATAAGGTTGTATAGGGGATAAGATAGATTTTGGAAATTGGTTATAGAAGTGCACAACCATGTATGTAAATTTTCCTAGATTATCCACATAATGGAATATCCATGTATGGGTTTTCCTTTATAGGTGAATCTATATAGTAGAATTCACTTTTACATATCTAAATATCCACAGAATCATATCACTATACACACATATTTGGATACATGATTGGTTATGAAATCAAATATATGGACCAAAATGTTCTGCTATATATATGAATTGGTCATGTAAGAAAATTGGTCATGTATAAAAATTGGTTTCATACATGAATGGATCAATATAAATGAATGGTTCCTATTTATTATTTTTTGTGGATAAGAATTTACCATTTTAAGTAATGTTCATGTGTAGCACAATGTATGTAAATTAGACACATATGAGAGTTGCATCATGTATACGAATGACTCGCGAATGGGAATTGGATAAATTGAAGATAAAAGATCAATATATGCAATTGGATCTTGGAATATCCATTTTAACTATGATCTATGAACCAAAAATAAAGGGATACATAACTATAACCCCTGCATATTAAATATGAAGATGAGGATATGTGTAAATTTGTGGAGCTATTATGGTGTATATTTTTTGAAATGATTTAAATGGAAGGGTGAAACACATTTCCACATATCATGAATGAAGAGAAAGAAAGGTGTTAAAGTCTTCAGAAAATATTAAATAGTAGAAACCAATGATCATGGAAGTTTTGAAGAAAGACATATCTATAGTTTTAAATGCATATTCTATAGGAAAAGTTTTTATGATCTTTTAATTACCAAAAATCATGGAAATTCAAAAACAATTGCTTCACAGAGTATTATAAATATTAAAGAGAGATATGAAGAGGAAGAAACCCAAAGTTGTATGTTTATATATATACACACACGTATTTGTTTCATATATTAAGTAATGGTAGTGGTAAAAATGAGAGAGGTCTAAAATAGAGGGAAAATAAGAAGGAATATGAGGTTCTTGCTCAATTTTGTGAAAGAAATAGAAGAAGAAGAAGAAGAAGAAGAAGGACTAACTTATAGAAGTGCAAGTATAAAGAATCCAAGTAGTACAATGATGATGTGTTGAATCATGTTGGTGATGTTCAATTACATTATTGAAAAATATTTATTATAATATCAACTATATGAGAATCACATAAACTATCAAAGGACTATAGTGAAATAAAATTGATAGATTTACCCTTATTTTTGTAAACCATAAGGATTTTTTCTATTGGAATATGTGGTCTTAGGTTGTTTCTAGATCATGCCAAGGACTAGTAATTGAGTAGTGAAACTTATAGATTATTGTATTCCTGTGGGTGTTCTTGTTTTTTTGTGTTTCAACAAATTCATTTCTATCTTACCAGAGGTTAAGGTTGTTTTAATATAATAAATCATAAAAATAATTGACCATTAACTAACCTCCCTCCCACCCTCAGTCATCACACAAATCCTAACTATACCTTATATCTTTAAGAATATGTGATCTATAGTATCAAACTCCAAATGCCTCATATTATGATAAGCATATGACTTTTATATATCTTTATCTCCCTTCATGTTATCATAAATCACTATCACCATCTCTGCCATTCTTTGCACCAATTTTTATATGAGAATAGCTAACTCTACAACCTCAGTACAACATAACATAAATTAAAAAGGTTTATCATACATTACTATAAATAGATCCACACTAATATTAGAGTGATAACTATTATTATAAGTAAACTTCACCAAGGATAGGTTCCTCGTCCATGAAACTAAAAAATTCAGAACACGTGCATGGAACATGTCTTCTAAAGTCTAGTATTCCAATCCATAGGACCTTCCATTTTCAAATGAAAAGAGATGTTAATGAATACATAAGAACCAAAATCATGTTGGATATATCTCCAAAATCTGGAGGTAAAATGAATATCATGATCAGAGATGATCATATTTGAAAGCCCATGAATCCTTATCACCTCCTCTAGATACTGCCTCAAGAAATCATCCATTAATCTCAACTTATTAATCACTAATAAGTGATATAAATTCATCAAGAAGTCAAAAATCATCCATATAGAATCATATATACCCTATTATAGAGGAAAACTGACGGTGATACCCATCAATATGTCCTCTTACTTACACTGGGGAACATCAAGTGGCTGAAGAAAACCACTGAAACATGGTGGTTAGCCTTCACCCTCTAGAAAACCAAACATCTAGATATAAAATCTAAAAGTGATCACTTCATACAAGGACACTAAAACTGAACTCTTAGATCATGGTACATTTTAGACACACCAAGATATACCACTAAATAAGAACAGTGGAACTCACAGAGAATCATGTCACACATCATTAAAGGAATGAAGACACTTACCTAAAACAACACCATATGTTGATCATTATATAATCATCCCTAAGGGAAATCACTGTAAACAACTTGATCGTGTCAAACCTCTACCTTAAAATCCCATGATTGGGACTCCTCTACATGTTGCATCAAATACAGCCACACTTTAATCTAATAAATATACCCTCTACAATCGATTTCTCCCATATCAAGGTGCATCAGGGAAAGATTCTATATCACCCTCCAAGAATCACTAGGCTCCTTCATGGTATATCTATGTAAATTATTACGTAAATAATAATCCAGAACATTCTATTTCTTAGGTATATAGGAAATCTTGAAATCATAATCTAGTATTAATTCCATCCACCATCAATGCATTAAATTTAAATCACATTGGGAGAATATATACCTCAAAATATTGTGATCTATTAAGACCAAAAAGTGTTCATTGATGAGGTAGTGCTTCCAGAAATTTAGATAAAACACAACCATAGAAAGCTCAAGACCATGGGTAGCATAGTTACCTTGATGAGGATATACTACTAGGACCCATAATAGATACCTTATCTCTATTACATCAATACACTACCCAATTCAAGATGTGAATTTTCATAAAAAACATCAAACACAACACCTTCCTTAAAAAATAAAAAACAAGATCACTGAATAGATTCTCCTTTAAATACTCAAAATTAGCCTACCATTGTACTTTACACATAAAATCATGATCCATTTTGGTCAAATCTATCATTAGAGTTTCAATTTGAGAGAATTCAGGCATGAACCTCTTATAATAGAATACAATACCAATGAAAGTCAACACCTCCAAAATATTATTAGGGGATCCCCAAGAAACAATTACCTCAACCTTTGAAATATCCATGGATACTCTTCACTAATATATGAAATGTCCTAGTAAATTAGCCTCACTAACCTAGAAAATATACTTAGGTATCCTTACAAACAATTGATGATAATGAAGAACTTCCAAAACGTCCCATAGATGCCATGTGTACTCCTCATCTGACTCAAAATACACAAATATTTCATCAATAAAAACCTCCACAAATCAATCTAGAAACTCATGAAACACTGAATTCCCCATTCCTGTGAACATGGATAGAGTATTTTTAACACTGAATGGAATTATAAGATAACTCATAATGCCGAAAAATACATATTGAAGTAGTCTTAAAAATAACCTCATCCTTCACTAGAATATGATGATATCATAAACACAAATCAATCTTTGAGAATTATCTATATCCCTTTAGTAGACAGAATAAATCATCAATCCAAAATAGGGGATAGTTATTCTTCACTTTCACCTAATTCAAGTGACATTAATTGACACATAAACATAGAATACCATCATCCTTCTTTGCAAATAGAACTAGATCACCCTAAGGTGACACACCACAATGAATAAAACCTTGCTACATAATATTTTATATTTTAATATGAAACTCTTACAACTCATAAGGTCACATACTATATGGGGACATTGATATCGGAGCAACACAAAAATATAACTTTATCTTAAATACAATCTCATGTTAAGGGAATAGGGTTTTGACCACTTCTATAAATACATTATAGTATTCTTACACAACCAAAGTGAAAACCACTAGATAGTTCTCCATTGAACTCAACACTAGCTCATCCATCAAGTAAGACAAGGTCTCCACAGGCCTCTAACCCATATAAGGGTCTCACTTACTATATAATTTGACATTCTCTCCATCAGCATCATAGAATATAATGTTAATAATGTATCAATCCATAATAACCTTTATTTAATATATAAAATCCATGTTGAGGATGATATTGTATGATTATATATGTAAACATAGGAAACCTCTCCAAGAGTGATGTTTCCCTAGCATTAGCTCATAATCTCTACACACAAAATACATGCTAGCTCAACCTCAAACCATCAAAGTCAATTACAATAGAACTAGAAGTATCTCCACCTCAAGTACTAAAACACGGACTAGGTTGGGTGAAATGAAGTAGTTCGTAACTCCCAAATCAAACAAATCATATACCTAATTATAATATAAGAAAATAATATCATGTATTATTTTGGGATTATCTGGAATTAAAAACTCTAAGGCGTGAATCTGACCATGTGAAACCCCATGAACTTTTTATCCTCAATAGAGACCACCTCCATGGTTTCAATCTATTAGATGACCTTGGGGATGAGGGGCATCATGGGGCTATCCTCTTCTTCCCTCATCTCATCTCTACTGATCAAGACATAGAGAACCCTACAACCATTTCCTCATAGGAACCTATTACAATAATTGGGCCATAAGAGGGCCTCCATATCTACACTAACTTTAAATAAAGGTATAGAACTCAATATTCTAATAAAAATACACTATGTATGTGAAGAAAACCATGATTAATCCATTAAAAATGGTTTCAAAACTACTAGCTTTGGTTAAATGGGATGAAGAAGGATGGAACTAAATCTCTATTGTATAAGACTTCATCTGACCAGGTAACTGCAAACATTTAGGCATAGATTTACTTCATGAAGAGTTCAGATGACTCCCCTCCCATGGAGACCTATTTACAGCCAGGATCCTTTTGATAACTTTTTCCTTAATCAACACCTCAAGATACACTGGAAATGTGAATGAGGTGACCTGGTGTTGGATCTATGGATGAAAATCCTTCTCAAATGCCTTTCTTTAGCCACATAATCTAGCATAATCTCTAAAGAATAATGTAATAGGTTATTATATAATATAATGAACTCTAGGACTCTATAAATCCCATATATAAGAGTAATAATATCCCTCTAACAATCCTCCTTAATGGATGATGAAATAAACTCATCTTGAAACTGATCATGAAACTTCTCCTATGAAACAGCTGACTCATCATGATCACCCAAAAATAGAAACCATAACTTCTCAGATTCCCCACGAATAATACTAACTACCAATGGAATATAGTACTCTATCAGATAATATATCATGGTAAAATAAATCTACAACTCTTTCAACCAATATTTGGTCTCTTGATTGGAAATAAAGACCATATACTTATATAGGATCAAGCATTGAAACTCTCAAATCATATTCCTTCAAGAAAATTCATCTTTGTTTTTAAAAATGTGGTTATCTACTAGTATATAATACAAGATATCATTAGAATAGAGAAAATGGGTATTTATACCTAGATACATACCGATAAAAGAGTAAATCATTAGTTTAACACCCCAATTTTTTTATGGCCCTTTTTTCAAATAAATTAAATTTTCATTTATTTATTACAATACACTAAGTCAAACATTCCTTTCACATGGAACTGACTTGGAGTAGGTTACATGGAATCAACTCATCATATGTTACATGGAACATCGATTCGGTGTATGTTACACAAAACACCAACTTGGCATACTTTACACACAATAACAATGTTTCTATGAAACATCATTTTATAGTTATAATTATTTAAACAAGATAATCATAACCTAGCCATTAAAATTAGTAATATGAATAGTAATAACTACTTTTAAAATATTTTTTATAATTTTTTTATATAAATAAAATATATTTATATGAAAAGATATGATTTTTGGTAAAGTCCTTTTATGTTTAAAAATACAATTTTCTTGAATGAACTGCTTTTAATATCCTTCTATGAAAAATAATAAAAAATAAATTTAGACGCATTAAGAAATTTAATTTGAGAAAATAAACCTGATTTTTTAATTTCAAATTTCAAAATTATCTTAGGGTGAATTTTTTGGATTTTTCTGTGAAACTTCATTTTTTGATGAATAGTGAAAAATACTGCTTTTAGGTTAAAAACTGCCTTTTCATTTAAATAATTATTAATGTTAAATTATACTTAAAATTTATTTTAAGGCCATATTATATCAATTATACATCTATTAATACAATTTATTTCATTAAAATAATTTTCAATTTGAAATTGAATATAAAAACATAACAAACTGTTGATCATTTTTCTACTTTAAAGACCTGTAATTCGTCCCATCTGTGGGATTAGCATTAATCTTAATTTTTTCAATTTTTTGAATTGAATTTATAAAAACTAAAATACACCATTGTAATTGGTATAATATTTAGAGTCTAATTTTATCATGTTTTTTTGACCAAAATTATTAGTCAAAGTGATTAAAATTAATCACAGTGATTAAGGTCAAATTAAGCTTAATTAAGGACTAAACCTTAATCTTAGGGGTCCAAATGACCTATCCACTAATCCAAAACCCATTATATGTAAATTATTCGGCCATAAAACTTACATTATTGATTTATGTTTGTTTTCATGACTTTTTTAGGTAAGAACATGTGTACACCTAACTTGTTTTCAAAAAATCCAAGTGAGTCCATTTCCTTCCCTATAAAAGGACACCACCTCTCCCACTTCCTCGAACCTCTCAAACATATTAAGTTTGGTAAATATATTCCCAATACACTTCACATAAATCATTCTTTCCTCCTATAATCCTTCCCTTGGGAATAAGGTAATCTAAAAAATCCTTTTGGCACAAACCAAAAGGAGTTACCCAATTAAGAGGTAACATCTTCTCTCAATTCCTTTATTTTATTTTCCTTCTCCATTAAATCCAATATATTTATTCCATTATTGTATAAAAACACTAGTATCTTCAATATACTATGATGTTTTAATTAAAATGTTTCAACCTACACTTACACACACCTCTATCAAATGGATAATGAACATAATATTTATGTGTACGATGAACTACCACCTCACTAAACAATGATTGTTCAATTTTCCTTACCGCCTCTCATGGTGTAAATTATGATGGACACTTTATATATATATATATATTATATTTATTATTTATTTATTCTTATGTATTCTTTTTACAAATCATAAATTTTTATTTTCCATTTAGTGTTAATGCGGAAATTTCATTTGAGGAAGTGTGGACTACCAGCCCCTCAAAGTGATATGATTCATTCATACACTACATGGATTGTATTAAGGATGGTTTTATTAAATATATAATACATATATGATATCATAAATATAATTTAATAATTATATACATATATTTATTTTACTTTATTTCTTTCAACACGACAATTAAATAGAAATAGCATTCATGCGTACGTACGGCCTACCATCTCCATGAAAGGTGTATTATGTTTCATACTTACATATTCTATATATTATTATAATAAAAATATAATGTATATAAATGATATTTATATCATGTTTTACATTCTTTAAATAATTATATAAAGTTTAAATACCAAAGATATAACAAATTAAGACACATATGAAGAATAAAGTGAATATTACCCAAAGTGAAACCTTAACATAGGACTATTAACATCTAGGTAATATAAGGTTATAATAAAACCATATATATATAAGAATAAGGTTTTTTAAAAGATTTATAAAAAAATTATATTTATTATTTAGGTGTTTTGAATGAGTACGATGAGAGTCAGGACATAAGGTAAGGGGATTTCATCTCACTTTCTATTTTCGTGAGATACATGCTATTTCGCTACTCTTTCATTTTGCATGGTGTATGTACTACACATGATTGAATTATATGTATATTATACTTAAATTTATTAATATTCACATATCAATTATATTATCTTTCTTTCATGGGTTCTAAGTTTCAAAAGTTACCAAATCAGTAAAATAGTTTTGTCTCAATTTGCCTTCTTTGAGACTCATGTTTTACTATGCACCTAAACTCTTTTTAGAGGTGTATATACTTCAATTTTACATGATATATCATGAATTTCATTTATTTAATTATATTTTAAGCTTCATGTAATCTTCTTTTCTTACATGGAGATTATGATTCCAAGTTACCAAGTTATAAGAGTTTATTGATACAATCTCATTTCTTTTTGAGATTGTTTATGTTTATGCTTCCTATAATGAAATATTATGATTCATATCTAAATAAAACTCATGATTTTACTTCTCCTATATTTATTCAAGATATATCCTTATATTAGTATCATTTTTATACTCTTTGGTACTTAAGATAATGTTTTTAAGTAAAACTTTACTGTCTCTCTCTCTGGTCAGAAATCTATTATATTCAAAAACCCTATTTTTTTTAAAAAATTAAAAAATGTTTTAAAAATATATTTGAAGAATATTTTAAAGTTAAAATAATTTTAAAAACGTTTTATATTTTTCAATGCTTCCTTTATAATTTTTCAAATCTATTTTCAAATAAAAATGTTTTCAAAAATGTTTTATGTTTTAAAAAGTGTTCTCAATACAGAAAGGATATTTTCCTCAAGAAATATTTTTAAAGGATATTTAATACTTTTTTACCATATAAGATAACATCCATTAGTATTAATCATGTATTTATGAGGAAATTATTCAATTTTTCCATTCATATTATTTATTTTAATGGATTGTGTTTTGATGTCATGATATTTATGAAACTCATTTCTCTTTCACGGGTTATATGATTTTGAAACCTGTCTCTTTCACGGTTTATATACTTTTGAAACCTATTTCTATTTCATGGGTCATATTATTTTGAAACCCCATTATTTTAATGGGTTATGTTCATGATGAAATAATTATAAAACCTATCTCTTTCCATAGGTTATGATATGATTACATGTTTATAATACCCATTTCATATCATGGGTTATGATATTATTATTTATGATCTTGTGTAAAATGTTTGTATAATTTAATTATTAAATGGGTGGGACTTGTATCTCCATAAAATTCATTGGGTAAAGATTTATATCTCATGAGATATATATGGCTAGAATGAGAAATGAAATCGTTTTAGTATTATAAGTCTGGAATAGGAAATGAACTCAGTTTAGTATCACAGGGTTGGAATAAGGGGTGAACTCAGTTTAGTAATACAGGGCTGGAATGGGGTGTGAACCCGATTCAGTAAAGGACTTTGTCCACTAAGATGGTTGCATTATCAATTACTTTACTACTATGGAAATCATTATATATGCTTACGTTTCTTCCACAATTATATGTTTTATTCCTATGTTATACTTTTATATCTTATGTTATTTATTTCCTTATGATTCATGTCTTGTGAAATGTCAAGATTTATTCCATGATTGGTGTATATGATCTTTGATATGTAGGGTATGATCTTTTATTTTTAGGATCATGTTCCCATACCCTTATTCTCATGATTATGCTTATATATATCCCTTGTTTACCCTTACTGAGCATTTTAGTTCATCCATTTTTATGTTTCCTTCCCTGTTTTATGAAGATATATTATATGTTGGATGTGTCTAAGAAGGGTGCTAGTCAAGAAGAACCTAGTGGGAGATAATTTATCTCACTTACGTATCAGTGTTTTTATTTCCATGTTTCCAAATGCACTATACCAGTACAGTCTTTGGGCATTTTTTTGTGTAATGTTTTAAGTATTCCTCAAAAGTTATGTAATGTTAATGTATGAAAAAATAGGGTTGCTATATTTGGTATCATAGAAAAGGTTTAGTTAACATTTGGAATCTAGGATAAGAAAACCTTAGTTATAACCCTAAGAACATGTCTAAGGATAAGTTTAAGAGTAAGAAAAAATTATACGAAAATGTCCTGAAATTTTGGTGAAGGATAGAGTGAGTGTTTTCCTATAAATAAATGCCTATCTAGATGCTAAAAGTGGATGTGGATCTGGAATAGATTTAATTAGGGGTAACAACTCTGACAAGATGTTCTGGGATTCACTTGGGGTAATCCGGTACATGAAAATGGGCCTTGATGCACACATGGTTTAAAACTCCCAAGGGATATGCTTTAGAAATTCACAAACTCTTCACAAACCATAATGAAGGATTTAAATATAAGTTGGATATGAATAACCTTGGATAAACCTAAGGAGTCATAGATTAGATAAGGTTTCATAATTTATACATTCTATAAGTGACTTTTCATGATAATGTGGTTTCACACTATGATAATTGTTTCTTACTCTATACTTTTTGGTTTTAATCAATGAATGGAACCCATAGGAACCATATTAATGGTGATTGAGATGGTAAATGAAATTATTTTCCTCCTAACCAATCAAATTCTATGGGAGATGGAATGAAAAAATTCATTGTTATGATCACATAGCTTTATCAAGCTATGAATCGTGGTGGAATTCCAAATGAGAAAAGGTGGGAACAACATTCTGTTGAGTCTTTCATGAGGCAACGTCCACCTTCCTTCAGAGGGTCTTCTAATCCACTTGTTATTTAATAATGGATTAGTTCTACTAAAAATATATTCTTCATTATCCAGTGTTCGAAGCATGAGAAATTCATTCTGGATGTCTATCAATTTGAAGTCGAAGCAGACCAGTGCTGGACTCTAATCAAGAATATGAGGCGACAAGATGATATTGAATCCATGAATTGGGATGAGTTCAAGAACTTGTTTTTCAATAAGTAATTTCCTTTTATTCTTCGTACCAATATGGAGAAAGAGTTCCTTGAGTTGAAGAAAATGGATGATGAATCTATTGGTACCTATGAGGCTAATTTAATGAGACTTTCAAGGTACAATTCAGGAATTATCATCCAACATGAAAGTAAATTTGATGGGTTCTTTAGTTTCTTAAAGCCAATTCACATAATGGAATTTTCCATAAGAGACTTTAGTATCTGTGAAGATATTTTGCATTGTGAAATTGAGGTTGAAATGGATATTGGAGTCATATATCAATCTCATGGTTTTGATAAGAATAGAAAAATGGAGTTCAATGGAAACTCTAAAAACCATGGAAAAAAGAAGATGATTTTTCCATTATGATCTAAATATGGGAATAATCATAGAGAAATTTGTCTTAATGGCTCTATTAAATGTTTTAAGTGTGTAAAGTAAGGTCATCAGGTAATTGATTTTAAAAATTATAGGAAGAAGTTTGCACAAAATTACAATGGAGAAAAATCCTTACATAATGAACCTCCCATGATTCAGTGCTACAAGTGTAAGGAGAATGGGAATTATAATAACCACTGCCCAAACCCAAGGTTTGGTGATGATAATTGATGTCAATAACCTCTTAAGACGAGGTACAAGGGGAAGTATCATGAAATCTCTATTTCTGATGAGGGGTGTGATAATGATGTGATGAAAGGTACACTTAATATCCACTCTAGAACTGCTAATGTCATATTTTATTCTAGATCTACTCACTCTTTCATATCTAAAGAATTCACTAAGGGTGTTAATATTCCACCAAAATAATTAGATGAGGAATTAGAAGTGCAAACCCCTAATAGTACAATGATTTCATCTCAAGTCTGTGATTCCTCTCTGATTGAAATTTGTGGGAATGTGTTTCCTGAAAATTTTATCATTCTTCCTTTAGTTGAATTTGATGTCATATTAGGCATGGATTTTCTTTCTCTACATAAATATCACATAAATTATCAAGTAAGGGAAGTTATATGTGATATTTCAAACCCTCCTATGATCATCCATTAATGTGACAATAGGTATGAAATTCCTATAGATATTACATCCATTGTATGGATATTAATTCCCATTCACAAGGGTTGCTTATCTCAAATGGCGGGGGAGAAAATTGACATCAATTATATGCCTATTGTTTGGGATTTTGTGGATGTATTTCCGGAATAGTTACCTATTCTTCCACCAAAATGTATAGTTGAGTTATCAATAGAACTTATACCTAGTTCCACACCAATATCAAAGACTCCTTATATAATGGCCCCAATTGAATTATAAGAATTGAAGAAGAAAATCTAAGAAAACCTTAATAAGGGATTAATTCGGCCATGTGTGTCACCTTGGGTTGAACCTGTTATTTTTTTGAAAAAGAAATATGGATCAATGATACTCTTTATTGATTATTAGGAGTTAAACAAGATCACAATCAAGAACAATTATCATATTCCTCTTATAGATGACTTGTTTGATCAACTGCGTGGAGGTCAATACTTTTCCAAGATTGACCTTGGTTCTAAATATCATCAATTGAGGGTCAAGAAAGAGGATATACCCAAGATGGAATTCCATACAAGGTATGGACACTTTGAATATATAGTGATGTCTTTTGTTATTACTAATTCCCCTACTATCTTCATGGATTTAATGAATAGAGTCTTTAGAGATTACCTTTATCAGTTTGTGGTATTCTTTATAGATGATATTCTTATTTATTAAAATAGAAAGGAAGAGAATTAAGATCACTTGATAATTATTCTTAAGACCCTAATGAAGGAGAATCTATATGAAAATTTTACAAAGTGTGGATTTTGGCTGCAAAAGGTTTCATTTTTGGGTCACATAATCTCAAGAAATGGTATAAAAGCAGATCCATCAAATACAGAGGCCATTGAATGCTGGCCTAGACCACCCATAGTGAATGAGATGCATAGTTTTTGTAGTTTAGCTGGATATTATCAATAATTTTTTAAGAATTTCTCATGACTATCTAGTCCACTGAGTAAGTTAACTTGGAAGGGTGTCAAGTTACTCTGGAAAAAATGAATGTGAGAAAAAATTTAGGGGACTGAAGAGAAGGTTAGTATGTGCACCTATGATTACATTACCTTGTAGTGGAGAATGGTTTGTAATCTATAATGATTAATCCAAGAAGGTATTGGGACGTTTTCATATGCATAATAACATGGTTATCACTTATTCCTCATGACAGTTGAAGATTCATGAGAAAATTTACCCAAATAATTATTTGGAGTTAGCATTGGTAATTTTTTTCATTAAAGATATAGAGGCATTATCTTTATGGAGAAAAGTGTGATATATATACTGATCATAAAAGTCTGAAAAATATATTCACATAGAAGTAATTGAACATTCTCTAGAAAAAATGGTTAGCGTTGATAAAGGATTATGACTGCTTAGTACATTACCACCCTGAGAAAGTGAACAAGGTGGCTAATGCTTTGAGTCATAAGGATCGTGCTAGCTTATCTATGATGAGGATCACAAAAGATCTAATGTTTTTTGGATTTGTAAAGTATGGATCTAGAAATATTGAAGAAAAGGGGGAAATATTATCTTTCTCAAATGAATATTAATCCCTCTATCCTAGTTAAGATTAAGGAGGTGTAGAAGGAATATGTAGAGTTGAAAAAGAAGGTCAAAAATGTTCCAGATTTTAACCTTGATCGAGATGGAATGATGAGGTTCACGAACCATGTATTTCTTCCTTCCATACCATATTTGAAGAAGGATCTGTTAGAGTAATCTCATAGCTCTTCATTCTCTATTCATCTTGGAGGTAAAAAAGATGTGTAGGGACTTCAAAGAATACTTCTAGTGGGATGGAATGAAGAGAGATATCACAGAGTTTGTATCTCGGTGGTTAGTATGCCAAAAAGTTAAGACTGAAAGACAAAATTCAAAGGGGATGTTGCATCCATTACCCATATGAGAATGTAAATGGGAGAACCTCACTATGGATTTTTTTCATGGGACTACGCAAAACCTCTAAAGGGTTTAATTATATATGGGTGTTAGTCAATCGGCTTATTAAGTTAGAACACTTCATCGCTATCAGAGAAAAAATCTCTCTGAACCAGCTTTCCAAGATATACATTAAGAAAGTGTTAAGGATACATGGAGTACCACATTCCATTGTATCAGATCGGGATATAAGGTTCACCTCAAATTTTTGGTGAAGTATTTAACAATAACATGATACAGAATTGAGTTTCAACACTAGTTATCATCCTCATACAGATGGTTAGTCTGAAAGAACAATTCAAACCCTAGAGGATATATTGAGATATTTTTCTTTGTATTTCAAGGGTTTTGGGGATCAATACCTTCCTCTAGTTGAGTTTTCTTACAACAATAGATTTCACTCAATCATTCATATGGCACCATAGAAAGACCTCTATGGGAAGAAATGTAGAGCTCCAATGTGCTGGGATAAGGTTGGAGAAAGAAATCTATTAAGACCTGATATTATTGAAGAAATGTTTGAGAATATTATAACCATTCAGAAGTATATCCAAGCATCTCAAAGTTGGCAAAAAAATTACACTAATATCCATCGATGTGATATAGAATTTGAAGTTGGTGAAAAAGTGTTTCTTCAAATCTCACCCTGGAATAAAGTTATGAGATTTAGGAAGAAAGGTAAACTAATTCCTAGTTATATCGATCCCTTTAAGATTCTTGATCCTATCAGAATGGTATCCCATCACTTGGAACTTCCTAAAAATCTCTCTCAAGTCCATGATGTGTTTAATATATCTCTCCTGAGGAAATACATACCTGACCCTTCGCATGTACTAAACTCATAGGACATACCACTGGAGCAGGATCTTTCTTACAAGTAGAAAGATATTGAAATTCTGGATCATATAGAGAAAGTTCTACAAAACAACACCACTCACCTAGTCAAAGTTTTGTGGAGAAATCACCAGTTAGAGGAAGTTATGTGGGAACTTAAGGATATTATGAAGTAGAAGTATCCTCATTTATTTTTACATGAGTGACAAATTTTGAGGGAAAATTTCATTTTAATAGGGGTAGAATATAACACCCCGAGTTTTTTATGAACCATTTTTTTGAATAAATTAATTTTTCATTTATTTGTTAAAATGTACTAAGTCCGGCATTCCTTTCACATGATACAAACATTGAATACATTACACATAACCAGATCTTCATATGTTACATGTAATGTTTAATCGGCATATATTCTATGAAACATTGTCTTGGCATATGTTACATGCAACAATGATGTTTCTAAGAAACATCATTTTATAGTTATAATTATTTAAACAAGATAATTATAACCTAGACATTAAAATTAGTAAAATAAAAATTAATAACTACTTTTAAAATATTTATTATAATTGTTTTATATAAATAAAACAAATTTATAATGAAATATATGATTTTTGGTAAAGTCTTTTTATGTTTAAAAAAACTATTTTCTCGAATAAACTGCTTTTAATGTCCTTCTATGAAAAATAATAAAAATTAATTAAAGACACATTTATAAATTTAATTTGATAAAATAAACCTCATTTTATAATTTATAATGTCTAAATTATCTTAGGGTTAATTTTTGGGATTTTTCTGAGAAACTTCATTTTTTGATGAATAGTGAAAAATACTGCTTTTGGGTTAAAAATTACCTTTTCATTTAAATAATAATTAATGTTATAAAGTATAATTTAAATTTATTTTAAGGTAAATTATATTAATTATGCATATATTAATACAATTTAGTTTATTATAATCAATTTCACTTTGAAATTGAATATAAAAACTTGACAAACTTTTGAAAATTTTTCTACTTTAAAGACCTGAATTTTCGTCCCGTCTACAGGGTTAGCATTAATCTTAATTTTTCCACTTCTATGAAGTGAATTTTGAAAAACATAAATACAACATTTTAATCAGTATAATATTTCTATTCTAATTGTATCATGTTGATTTTTTACCAAAATTATTAGTAAAAGTGATTAAAATTAATCACAACGATTAAGATCAAATTAAGCTTAATTAGGGACTAAACCTTAATATTAGGGGGCCAAATGGCCTAGACACTTTAACAAAACCCATTGTATGGACATTATTAGTCCATAAACCTTCCATTATTGATTTATTTTGGTTTTTTATGACTTTATTTAGGTAAGAACATGTGTACACCTCTTTTGTTTTCCAAAATTCCAAGTGAGTCATTTTCTTTCCCTATAAAAGGCCACCACCTCTCCCAGTTCCTAACACCTCTAAAACCTCTTAAGTTCGTCCAATATATTCAAAATAAACTTCCCATAAATCATCCCTTCCTCCTAGAATCCTTACATTGGTCAGAAGGCAATCAAAGGATGCCTTTTGGCACAAACCAAAAGGAGTTTCCTGATTAAGAGGTATCATCTTCGCTCAAGTCATTTCTGTTATTTTCCTTCTCCACCCCCTCCACTCTCTTTATTCCATTATTGTATAAAAAAACAGTATCTGAAATATACTAGGATTTTTTTTATTCAATTTTTCAAAACCTAAACTTACACACACATCCATCTAAGGGATAAGTAACATATTGTTTATGTGTACGAAAAACTACCCCCTCACTAAATGATGATTGCTCAATTTTCCTTACCACCTATCATGGTGGAAATTATGATGGAAAATATGTTTATATATGTTTATATATGTTATATATGTTATATATTATATTTATTATTTCTTTAAGGTTATTTATTCCTTTTACAACATATATATTTTCACTTTCCATTTGATGTTAATATGATAATTTCGTTTGAAGAAGTGTGAACTACCTCCCCCTCAAAGCGATATGATTCGTTCATAAACTACATGGATTGTATTAAGGATGGTTTTAGTGAATAAATAAGAAATATATTATATCATAAATCTACATTAATAATGATATGCATATATATATACACACAAATATATATGTGTGTGTGTGTGTCTTTTACTTTCTTTCCTTCAATATGACAATTAAACAGAAATAGCGTTCATGCATACGTACGACCTACCGTCTCCATGAATGATGTATTCCATTTCATAATTATATATTATATAGATTATTATAATACACATATACTATATATAAATGATATTTATATCATGGTTTACATTCTGTAAATCATGAAATAAAGTATAAATACCAAAGATATAACAAATTAAGACACATGCGAAGAATAGAGCGAATATTACCTAAAGTGAAACCTTAACATAGGATTGTTAACAATCAGGTAATATAAGGTAGTAGTAAAACCATATATATAATAATAAGGTTCTTTAAATAATTTATAATAAATTTTTATTTATTATACAGGTGGTTTGAATGAGTACAATGAGAGTCAAGACATAAGGTAAGGGGATTTCATCTCACTTTCTATTTCCATGAAATACATCCTATGATCACTAATATTTAATTTTTATGGTTTATATAATACCCATGATCGTATTATATGTATATTATACATAAATTTATGGTTATTCACATATCCATTTTATTATCTTTCTTTCATGGGGTCTAAGTTTTAAAATTTACCAAATCGGTAGAATAGTTTTGTCTTAATTTGCCTTCTTCGAGACTCGTGTTTTTTTATGAACCTAAAATATTTTTAAAGGTGTATAAACTTAAATTTTACATTTTATATCATGAATTTACTTTCTTTCATAATATTTTGAGCTTCATGTAATTTTTGTTTCTTACATGGAGAGTATGATCCCAAGTTACCAAGTTATTAGATTTTATTGAGACAATCTCATCGTTTTTATAGATTGTTTATATTTATGATTCCTATGATGAAATATTATGATCCATATATCAAGAACACTCATGAGTTTTCTTATCCTCTATTTATTCAAGATATATCCATGTATTGGTACCATTTTACCACTCTTTGCTACTTAAGATATCGTTTTAAAGTAAAATCATGTCATCTCTCTCTGGTCAGAAATCTATTATATTTAAAAACCATGTTTTCAAATATGTTTTCAAAAATGTTTTCAAAAATGTTTTCAAAAAAAAATTCAAAAGATATTTGAAGCCCATTTTCAAGATAAAGGATTTTAAAAACGTTTTATAGTTTTAAATGCTTCCTTTATAAGTTTTCAAATCCATTTTCAAAGAAAAATGTTTTCAAGAAGGTTTTATGTTTTAAAAAGTGTTTTCAGTGTAGAAAGGATATTTTCCTCAAGAAATTTTTTGAAAGGGTATTTCAAAATTATTTTCCATCTAAGATAACATCTATTGATGTTACTCATGATTTTATAAGGAAATTATTCAATGTTTTCATTCAAATTCTTCCTCTGAATGGATTATGTTTTGATGTCATGATGTTTATGAAACCCATTTCTCTTTAACGTATTATATGATTTTGAAACCCATTTCTCTTTCATAGGTTATATGATTTTGAAAATAGTTTCTCTTTCATAGGTTATATGATTTTGAAACCCACTTCTGTTCATGAGTTATGTTCATGATGAAATGATTATGAAACCTGTATCTTTACACAAGTTATTATACGATTACATGTTTATAATAACCATTTAATTTCATGGGTTATGATATGATTATTTATGATCTTGTGGAACATGTATGTATGATTTCATTATGAGATGGGTGGGACCTATATCTCCCTCCAATGTATTGGGTAAATTTTTATATTTCATGAGATAGACATGAAAGGAATGATAAATGAAATCAGTTCAGTATTATAGGGATGGAATGGGAAATGAACTCGGATTAATAATACAGGACTGGAATGAGGGGTGAACTCGGTTCGGTAATACAGTGTAACACCCCAATCTTCCACGGTACTTTTCCCTTTGAATAATGCAATGGCGTACATTATACGCAACTTCGAGATTCTAACACACCACAACCAATCAAACAAGCCGTTATGAATAGTAATACCTAATTTTTGAAATTTTATAAATTCTATCTTTCTAAATGGACTTCATTTTTGGATTCGGAATATCAAAATTAGCTTAGGGTGAAATTTTGGTACTTTTCAGATAACTTTCATATTTTGATGAATAGTGAAAATTACTAAATTTTAATTAAAAACAACTTTTTTAATCAAAATAATTAATAGTGATAAATTATTAATTTGAGTGGTTTTAAAGTATATTTAGAATATATTTTTACCATTTAATACAATGTTGGTAATTGGATGTAATTTCACATTTAAACCAGACATAAACAAGTGTCAATCTTTTGATAGTTATTATCTCTTAAAAACACGCTATTTGTTTTGACGACAGGAATTAATTTTTAAATTAATTAATGCAACTGATATGTTTTGAATTTGCTAAAATAGACATCATTTTTGAATTCATAATATCAAATATATCTTAGGCCTAATTTTTGGTATTTTTCTGGAAACTTTCATTTTTTTGATGAATAGTGAAACCACTAAGTGGTAGTTAAAAAACTGAATTTTTCATAAAACTTAATTTTACCGCTTCTGTGAGTGCAATTTCAAAAATCCGAGAGACATGGTTAATATCAAGGAGTAAAATTTGGTTCAATGAGATGAAAATAATTTTTGGTGAATAGTAACATTTTACTTTTATTTACCACGGTTAAAAGTAAATAGAGTAATTAAGGGTAAAAATGATATTAATATTACCCTAACACATGTCCTAATTCTATTGGACAAATTTATCTCGACCAAAAACAACCTTATGAGTAAAATATTATCATTTAGGTCCACTTGTATTAGATTAGGACATTTATTATTATTTAATTCAAAGAAGAGTTAAAAGAGTTAAAATCAAAGTTTATTTACTAAAACATTTTTAATATAGGGTTATACATAAGATAAATTCGATTGTAAATATTCATTAGAAATATAAAAATATTTCATACATAATGGTATTTTATTTATAATTTTTATACATTAAATAATACAATTTATTTATGACACAATGGTGATGCAGTAATTACCTAATTAATGAAATATTAAAATAATTGATATTATAAATATCAAAATAAATGTAATTTGAGACTTTTTATGAATTACACTAATTTTATAGGTTAATATGACATATTAGGATTGATTATATAAATTGTGTTCGAAGTAATAATGCTTTTATGAATTTATCAAAAATAAAATACCCAATAGTGTCAAAAATGACATAAAAGAGTTTTTAAAAAAATATTATATTATTAATTTATATTCAATTCCTAAAAAATCTAAGGTTCGTCCAAGAGACTTATATAATGATAGTTGTATCATTAATGGACCACTTGGGGGTCTCTTGGATGTATATAGTAAGTTTATTAACCATATAATATAAAAATACAAAGAGACATTGTAAAAGTGAAACTAATTAACTAAGAGTTAATACTTAAAGATAAGGTTAATATAATGACCCAAACCTGTCAAAATTATATTGGTTGAGTGGTTTTCGACCCATCCCCACCTTAACCTTTAAATAGTCTACTTTGGAGCCATTAGAAACCGAATATTAATTTATTATAAAATAATATTTTTAGCTTTTCCAAAGGTGCCACTCACCCCTCTTATAAAAGGGCACTCCCCCTTCTCACTAATTCACACATTAAAAGCCTTTTGGATCGGCCAAACCCTACCCAAATACTCTCTAAACTTTCCTCACTACAACCTAGAGGCCTTAGTTTGATCAGAAATCCAACCTAAGGAGCCCTTTTGATCAAATCAAAAGGAAGAACTCGAAGAAGAGGTAATGTTTTCACCACCCTCTTTCAAGTTGCTTTCTTCTTCAACTTCTTCTTTCATTGTTATTTATATTCTAAAATAATAACTCCAGTATCTTTTATATACTTTGATGTTATTATAAATATGGTACAACCATATTCAGTATTCTATCCATCCTTTGAATGGCATGTCACCATACGTGCGTACGTACGGCTTACCGTCTCCACGTCGTGGTGCAATTGTCATTAAATAATTTATTATTTGGATGGGTATAATAATGATGTGTAATTCATGTAAATAATAAATATAACAGGATAATTATTCTGTCTATATGATATACGATCCAATTATATATTATTTTAACATCAAAAGAATGATATTGTCGCTCGTGCGTACGTACAGACTACCGTCTCCACGAATGTGATGAGATTCATTCTCCATTGTATCCATTCAAGTATAATTCTCATTTGATGATTACAAATAATGTTTAAGGACTTGATATAATTCTGGATATTAATAAGATACAACCTATCCATAACAAACATGGCTTACGTAACAAAGAATATAATGGAAAACGAGTAAGTTAACACCCGAAATGAAGATAATACTAAGATATTATTAACAAATCAATGTTAAAAGATCATATATGATATCATATTAATGTAAATGATTCTTGTATAATTCAATAACAATTATTTCACCATTATACAGGAGGTTAACCTACCGTCTACCAAGGAAAAAGTACAAAGTAAGGGGTTTCTTATCTCACTCTTAATTTCGTGAGAATTCTATTGTTCACCACTTATTTATTGCATGTGGTGTATGTGTATTGCCCATGATTTTATTCATTGTGTAAAATATTTTAATTTATGGGTATTTAAATCATCATTGTATGATCCTTCTTTCATGGTTGTATGTTTCTTAAGTTACCTAATCGATAAGGGAATTTGAAATTTCAATTTGCACTCATTCGGCTTTGGGCATACTTCATTGATTATTTTACTCCAAGATTATGTGTGGAATCACTATTCATTTGATTATGTAATAATTTCCACTCCCCTTTATGTGGATATAATATTTATACACATAATCACTCGATTTATAAATTCTCAATTCATCGGTATGAACTTGATAAGAGTAATTTTAACTCAATCTCCATTTGTTGAGTTAAATATCCAATTCGTTGGTGTTGTTTTTACAAGAATATGTGTGAATGTCATCTGATTAATTTACACTAAATATCCAATAATATTGAGTGTATTTATATTTGTCACACATAATTATGTCGTTGATTTATCCTTAACCTAAGGATATGGTCTTTATAAGAGAATTCATCTCAATTTACATTCCATTGAGACTTCTTTGTTGTTATACACCAAATCACTTTTATATGGTGTATATATTGTACTTTGACATAGTATATCATAAATCTCTTTATTCTCATGATATTATAAAGTTTTGATTACCTAAATTATTTGTATTCAAGTGTCTCTCTTTTGGTTAGAAACTCTAACTAAAATACATTTTTAAGTGTTTTAAAGATTTATTCTTTTAAATATTTCTGATTAATGTCCATGTTTTAAAAATGGTTTTTAGAATTTATTTATATGCACATTAATGTTTTAAAACTAAAATTACTTTTTAAAGTTTCAAAATGGTATGGGACACTTTGATTCAAAAATCTATTTTTAAATGGCTTCTTGACAAATAGTGTGACTTTTAAATGATTTAAAGAAAATGGGGGATATTTATCTCTAATAGTTTTGACGATTGTTTTAATCTATGTCAATATCCTTTATTATTCTCGATTGAGGTTAATCTGATACAATAAAATATTCCATATTGTATCGAATGAGTTATGTTTGACTGTGGATGTGCTATTTTTATACCATTCATTGTTTGTGGTTAAGTATTGATATTTCATATGCTAGTTTAATACGAATGTTTGTGTCATATTTCAAACTTTTCATATTAGGAATGCATTAGACTTAGTAAGTGATGGGTGGATCCCGCTATAGCTCCTCGATGCATCGGTAGGTCTCATGAGACAAACTAGTGTCTTGGCACAAGGCCTTGAAAAAATCTTATTTGTAGTCTTGGCACGAGGCCTTGGCTACGTGGTTATGATAGTCTGGAATTATGTATTCTGTCATTATGAAAGTGGTTATTAATATTTTCATGTGATTATTCGACTAGTAGAATATCCATGGGAATAATTAAATGGCATTATTTCATTTTATCATTTCCATATTATTCTAAAGTTCAAGTTTAAAAGGCTTTTATTTTAGTTATACATTGCCTTAAATTTTTATGTTTATTTATGAAAGTTTCTGCTATATTGTTATCCTTACTGAGCATCTGAGCTCACCCCTTTCAATGTTTTATTTTTTCCAGGATGTGAAGAAGTATTTTATGAATGACCTATAGGGATAGTATGAGGGGATATGAAGACAAGATGTTGTTTTAGTAGTTTTCACTTTATGATGTAATGTAAACTTTATAAATGTATCTAGTTATTCCAAGGCATCTAAACTATTCAGTCTTTCAAGACTTGATCTTTCTTGTGACCATGCCAATGTTATGTAATAATGCACCGACTCTAGGTAACTAGGGTCGGGGCATTACAGTTGGTATCAGAGGAAGTTTAGTACAAAACTTGGAAGCTAGATTTAGATAAACTCTGATTAGAGCACATAGACCTAATATGAACTTTTAGGATTAGTATAGAAGAACTTCCTAGAATTTTGGTATTGTAGAGATTTTGTGAGTTTTTCGAGCATTACATCCTTGTCTGGATACGAGTAGGTAGAGGCAGCTCTGGCACAGATGTAACTAGGGGTAAAACCCAAAAACACCGCTTTGAGCTAGACTAGAACGGGAACTGGTGCACGACAACGGGCCTTGCTTCACTCTTGGTTACGACACTCCCGGGGGATATGCTTAGGATAATTTACATTTTCTTTACAAACCGATTTGAAATATTATATATAAGATGAGAGTAAATGACCTTGATTAATACTAATGTGTTTCAAATTAATAATATGGTGACATGATATTCTCTAAATGATTTTATGACTACTATTACTCACACAATGCTTTCTGGTTTTAGTCAATGGATGGATTCCAAGGAAGTCATAGTGACTTTGAGAATGATGTACAAGGTGGGAATGATGGTGGCAATGAGCAACAAAATGGAATTTTGATAGGCGTAAAAGATATCGTCTTTATGACAAATCAATTTTCCAAAAATTTGATCAACAATATATATATTAACCAATTCCCGGACTCAATAAAGAAGAGAAAGGTGGTGAATGATAAGAGCTCCACCAGTGGAGACCATGGAGAAAGGATTCCTCAATTTCCATCATGCAAGAAATGTGGAAGGAGACACCCAGGAAAGTGTCTCAATGGGACAAAGAAATGTTTTACATGCGGGAAAGAAGGACATAAAGTGAAGAATTTCCGAATAGAAATGATGAGTACTATGAAAGAAGATAAAAATGGTCCCAAGAATCTATTTACAGTCATTTTCCGTAAATGTAGGGGACCTGGCCATTACCCAAGTGAATGCCCTATTCTATAGGATATTTTCTTGGTCAAAGAAGAAGCTATGTGGGAATAAATGGTTGGAGAAACGTTTAAAAAGTATTAGTGCTCCTTGTTTATGGGTTTACTTTGGAATAATTTTCTCTTGTATTTTTAACCCTGTAGTTTTCCATGTGAGAATGTTATTTGAGGAAGAATTATATTTTCTGTAGTGGATATAGTTATAAATAACCATTTGGTTTTATATGATCATTGGGTTTGAGGCAATTATAAGTTATTATAATTTGGGATGAAAATGCAAGGTATGAGAAAAGATTTGTGGTTAAATTATGTTATGGTTATTTTGAGGAATTTATATCATTTTGGTAATGTTATAAAATATAGTTTTTGAAAAAGGACAATACGCAGACCGTGTGACAACCCGTCGCGTCGGACAAAGCTGTGGGAATCAAACCCACAACCAAAGTGCGATTGGGATTTATCGCCTACCACTGGACTACGTGAAGTCCCTGGTTAGTGTGACTATTATTTTTAGTTAAATGATTTTATTGATCAATAATAATTTGATTTGGGATCTTATGTATTATCAAATGAATACCCTTAGTATAGGAAAATGATTTGGTGATTAAGTGATAAGTGTTATTTTGGAAGTTGTTCGCTTTGTTGTGAACACTATATACCCAAGGAAAATAGAATAGTATGGGATTTCATTTGAGGAGTAATGGTGGATTTTTATCTATGTTTTTATTGTGGATTTATAGTGATTTGGGTTATTTATGGAAACGATTAGGTTAATTACTTTTAAGTATGTGACCTTAAGAGTAATTAATGTCATTTGGAGATACAATTTAACGTGGAAGACTACATTCTTATAAGTTTTTGGTTTCAATATTAGTTTGGATTATATTGAAGGATTTTAAGGACAATTGATGATTGAATGGTATTTATTTAACTTTGGATTATTGATGGTTTAATTTTAGATATTAAGATTAGTGTTTTTTTCTCTAATGGAATATCCATTTGGGGGATCATCAGATATTATACTAACCATTTTGGTTTTGATTAATCTCTAAAGACAAGGTAAATATATTTTTTATCCTACATGGATCATGTATTTCTATAGAAGTTTATTCTAGCTCTTCCATTGTGACCAAGTCTTCTTGAATACTCATTGTTCAAAAAAATTGAGTTAGTGGTAAAAATTTATTAAAGAATGAAACTCTACTTAAAAAGTAAGTATATCTCTTTATTTTCTTAGTCAATATCATAAATGAATTCCTCGTCCTAATGTAATGTAACTTAAAACAAAAAAAATTTGTCTGTTTACTTTTCCTACTGGGAGACTAATGATCGTTTGTCCCAACACAAGTATGTGATTTTCTTATTGTTAACTTTCTCCTGATCATGTTTTCTATCCCTCTCCATCAAAACTTAACACTTAGTTTATCGTTCATATCCATTTTTTTCTACATGGAATCCTAGTATGGGTTATCTTGGGTGACCTTTATACCTCTCTTCCTTTCTTTTAAAGTGATAGTTTTATTGACTCTTTTTCCGATGTGGGACTTTCCATTATATTCTCAAGCCCAATTTTAAAAAAATTGTGAGGACGCAATTTATTGAAGGAGGGGAGAATGTAACACCCCAAGATTCCAAGGTACGTTTCCCTTTGAATAATGCAATGGCGTGCATTGTACGCAACTTCGAGATTCTAACACACCACAACCAATCAAACTAGCCATTATGAATAGTAATACCTACTTTTTGAAATTTTATAAATTCTATATTTCGAAATGGACTTCATTTTTGGATTCGTAATATCAAAATTAGCTTAGGGTGAAATTTTGGTACTTTTCGGATAACTTTCATATTTTGATGAATAGTGAAAATTACTAAATTTTAATTAAAAACAACTTTTTTAATCAAAATAATTAATAGTGATAAATTATTAATTTGAGTGGTTTTAAAGTATATTTAGAATAAATTTTTACCATTTAATACAATGTTGGTCATTGGATGTAATTTCACATTTAAACCAGACATAAACAAGTGTCAATCTTTTGATAGTTATTATCTCTTAAAAACACGCTATTTGTTTTGACGACGGGAATTAATTTTTAAATTAATTAATGCAACTGATATGTTTTGAATTTGGTAAAATAGACATCATTTTTGAATTCATGATATCAAATATATCTTAGGCCTGTTTTTTGGTATTTTTCTGGAAACTTTCATTTTTTTGATGAATAGTGAAACCACTAAGTGGTAGTTAAAAAACTGAATTTTTCATAAAACTTAATTTTATCGCTTCTGTGAGTGGAATTTCTAAAATCCGAGAGACACGGTTAATATCAAGGAGTATAATGTGGTTCAATGAGACGAAAATAATTTTTGGTGAATAGTAACTTTTTACTTTTATTTACCACGGTTAAAAGTAAATAGAGTAATTAAGGGTAAAAATGATATCAATATTACACTAACACATGTCCTAATTCTATTGGACAAGTGTATCTCGACCAAAAACAACCTTAGGAGTAAAATATTATCATTTAGGTCCACTTGTATTAGATTAGGACATTTATTATTATTTAATTCAAAGAAGAGTTAAAAGAGTTAAAATGAAAGTTTATTTACTAAAACATTTTTAATATAGGGTTATACATAAGATAAATTCGATTGTAAATATTCATTAGAAATATAAAAAGATTTCCTACATAATGGTATTTTATTTATAATTTTTAGAAATTAAATAATATAATTTATTTATGACACAATGGTGATGTAGTAATTACCTAATTAATGAAATATTAAAATAATTGATATTATAAATATCAAAATAAATGTAATTTGAGACTTTTTATGAATTCCACTAATTTTCTAGGTTAATTTTATATATTAGGATTGATTATATAAATTGTGTTCGAAGTAATAATGCTGTTATGAATTTATCAAAAATAAAATACCCAATAGTGTCAAAATTGACATAAAAGAGTTTTTAAAAAAAATATTATATTATTAATTTATATTCAATTACTAAAAAATCTAAGGTTTGGCCAAGAGACTTATATGATGATAGTTGTATCATTAATGGACCACTTGGGGGTCTCTTGGATGTATATATTAAGTTTATTAACCATATAATATAAAAATACAAAGAGACATTGTAAAAGTGAAACTAATTAACTAAGAGTTAATACTTAAAGATAAGGTTAATATAATGACCCAAACCTGTCTAAATTCTATTGGTTGAGTGTCTTTAGACCCATCCCCACCTTAACCTTTAAATAATCCACTTTGGAGCCATTATAAACCGAATATGAATTTATTATAAAATAATATTTTTAGCTTTTCCAAAGGTGCCCCTCACCCCTCTTATAAAAGGGCACTCCCCCTTCTCACTAATTCACACATTCAAAGACTTTTGGCTCGGCCAAAACCTGCCCAAATACTCTATTAACTTCCCTAAATAAAACCTAGAGGCCTTATTTTGATCATAAAGCCAACCTAAGGAGCCCTTTCGATCAAATCAAAAGGAAGAACCCGAAGAAGAGGTAATGTTTTCACCACCCTCTTTCAAATTCCTTTCTTCTTCAAATTATTATTTCCTTGTTATTTCTATTCTAAAATAATAACTCCAGTATCTTCTATATACTGTGATGTTATTATAAATATGTTACAACCATATTCAGTATTCTATCCATCCTTTGAATGGCATGTCACCATACGTGCGTACGTACGGATTACCGTCTCCACGTTGTGGTGTAATTGTCATTCAATAATTTATTATTTGGATGGATATAATAATGATGTTTAATTCATGTAAATAATAAATATAACATGATAATTATTCTTTCTATATGATATACCATCCAATTATATATTATTTTAACATCAAAAGAATGAAATTGTCGCTCGTGCGTACGTACGGACTACCGTCTCCACGAATGTGATGAGATTCATTCTCCATTGTATCCATTCAAGTATAATTATCATTTGATGATTACAAATAATGTTTAAGGACTTGATATAATTATGGATATTAATAAGATACAATCTATCCATAACAAACATGGCTTACGTGACAAATAATATAAAGGAAAACGAGTAAGTTAACACCCGAAATAGCGATAATACTAAGATATTATTAACAAATCAATGTTAAAAGATCATATATGATATCATATTAATGTAAATTATTCTTGTATAATTCAATAAAAATTATTTCACCATTATACAGGAGGTTAACCTACCGTCTACCAAGGAAAAAGTACAAAGTAATGGGTTTCTTATCTCACTCTTAATTTCGTGAGAATTCCATTGTTCACCACTTATTTATTGCATGTGGTGTATGTGTATTTCCCATGATTGTATTCATTGTGTAAAATATTTTAATTTATGGGTATTTAAATCATCATTGTATGATCCTTCATTCATGGTTGTATGTTTCTTAAGTTACCTAATCGATAAGGGAATTTGAAATTTCAATTTGCACTCATTCGGCTTTGGGCATACTTCATTGATTATTTTACTCCAAGATTATGTGTGGAATCACTATTCATTCGATTATGTAATAATTTCCACTCCCCTTTATGTGGATATAATATTTATACACATAATCACTCCATTGATAAATTCTCAAGTCATCGGTATGAACTTGATAAGAGTAATTTTAACTCAATCTCCATTTGTTGAGTTAAATATCCAATTCATTGGTGTTGTTTTTACAAGAATATGTGTGAATGTCATCTGATTGATTTACACTAAATATCCAATAATATTGAGTGTATTTATATTTTTCACACATAATTATGTTGTTGATTTATCCTTAACCTAATGATATGGTCTTTATAAGAGAATTCATCTCAATTTACATTCCATTGAGACTTCTTTGTTGTTATACACCAAATCACTTTTATATGGCGTATATATTGTACTTTGACATAGTATATCATGAATCTCTTTATTCTCATGATATTATAGAGTTTTGATTACCTCAATTATTTGTATTCAAGTGTCTCTCTTTTGGTTATAAACTCTAACTAAAATACATTTTTAAGTGTTTTAAAGATTTATTCTTTTAAATATTTCTCATTAATGTCCATGTTTTAAAATTGGTTTTAAGAATTTGTTTATATGGACATTAAAGTTTTAAAACTAAAATTACTTTTAAAAGTTTCAAAGTGGTATGGGACACTTTGATTCAAAAATCTATTTTTAAATGGCTTCTTGAAAAATAGTGTGACTTTTAAATGATTTAAAGAAAAAGGGGGATATTTATCTCTAATAGTTTTGACGATTATTTTAATCTATGTCAATGTCCTTTATTATTCTCGATTGAGGTTAATCTGATACAATACAATATTCCATATTGTATCGAATGAGTTATGTTTGACTGTGGATGTGCTATTTTTATACCATTCATGGTTTGTGGTTAAGTATTGATATTTCGTATGCTAGTTTAATACAAATGTTTATGTCATATTTCAAACTTTTCATATGAGGAATGCATTGGACTTAGTAAGTGACGGGTGGATCCCGCTATAGCTCCTCGATTCATCGGTAGGTCTCATGATACAAACTAGTGTCTTGGCACAAGGCCTTGAAAAAATCTTATTTGTAGTCTTGGCATGAGGCCTTGGCTACGTGGTTAGGATAGTCTTTCATTATGCATTCCGTCATTATGAAAGTGGTTATTAATATTTTCATGTTATTATTCGACTAGTATAATATCCATGTGAATAATTAAATGGAATTATTTCATTTTATCCTTTCCATATTATGTTGAAGTTCAAGTTTAAAAGGCTTTTGTTTTAGTTATACATTGCCTTAAATTTTTATATTTATTTATGAAATTTTCCGCTATATTGTTATCCTTACTGAGCATCTGAGCTCACCCCTTTCAATGTTTTATTTTTCCCAGGATGTGAAGAAGTATTTTATGAATGACCTACAGGGATAGTATTAGGGGATATGAAGACAAGATGTTGTTGTAGTAGTTTTCACTTTATGATGTAATGTAAACTTTATGAATGTATCTAGTTATTCCAAGGCTACTAAACTATTTGGTCTTTCGAGACTTCATCTTTCTTGTGATCATGCCAATGTTATGTAATAATGCACCGACTCTGGGTAACTAGGGTCGGGGCGTTACATACAGGGCTGGAATGGGGTGTGAACCTGATTCAGTCAAAGACTTTTTCCACTAATATGGTCCCAGCATCAATGCCTTTAATACTATGTATATAATTATATATTCTTATGTGTCTATCACAATTCCATGTTTTATTCCTATGTTATACATTCATTGATTATATTATTTATTTTATTATGATTCATGTCTTGTGAACTACCAAGATTTAGGCCATGATTCATGTATATGATCTTTTATATGTAGGGTATGATCTCTTATTTTCATGATCATGTTCTCATACCCTTATACTCATGATTATTCTTACATATCTCCCTTGGTTACCCTTACTAAGCATTTGAGCACACCATTTTTTTTTGTTTCCTTCCCCAAGTTATGAAGATATGTATTATGTTTGATGTGTCTAAGAAGGGTGATAGTCAAGAAGAACCTAGTGGGAGATAATGTATCTCACTTATGTATTAGTGTTTATGTTTCCATGTTTCCAAAGGAACTAGACTAGTACAGTCTTTGGGGGTTGTTTTTGATGCTTTTGTCGGGGTGCGCACATCCATCTGTTCAAGGATGACGGGGATGCACTGTTTGTTGCCCCACATTTCCACTTTCCAAAGGTGGGTGGCATCCATTCCTTTTTCAGTGATGTTTGTTCCTTGTTCGAAACGGGATGATGGGATGTCGTTTCTTCCTTCTATGGATTCCTCCTTGGAGATCGTCACCTTGTCTGGGTCTCCCTTATAGACTTAAGACGTTTTTCGTGAAACTATTATCAGTGAAATATCTTTATGGACACCAATTAATTACACTACTTCTGTCGGGAAATTCCAAGGGGTCCGGTCAGGGCAATAACCTTCAGTCAGGGGAGTAGTCACGTTGGACATCACTGGTGTGTCTGAGTGCTGGAACACTAGCGCATCTAGGTTTCTTCCCTTTGTTAAAGGGCTTCTCGAGGGCGTGGAATCCCGATGCATACCGCATTGAATGCAGGGAATTATATGTCATAGGCATGTATCTGAGGTTTTCCTCATCTTCCCATGTTTAACACAGGGTATTTTGTAGGTTTAACGTCTTGCAAAGATGGATCAGACTGATCGAAACGCTAACTAGAGTGGATCAGATGAGTGTGACCCCTAGGGGAAACAATGATGCTAGGCGGTGAATTGGAATGATCTCACCGGGATGTGGTGGCCCAGATAAGAATCAATATGGCTGATGGATGGTTAAATGAAGTGGATGGATAATGAGATGCATTCAACTTGAGGACGATGAGGATGTTGGGCTTGAGCCACGAAGAGACCTCCTACGTATCTCCATGGAAGGGAATCAAAGTCTGCATAGTTCATGAAGTATTGGGACACCTAAGGAGGTGACCCGTATGAAGAGGACCTGAAGGAAGTGGAACCTCCAGGTTGGGGAAATAAATCGGGGGGTGTGCGAAGGATTGCGACCCGATGACATGCTGGGACTTACGCGTGATTAGCAGCCTGAGAGTTGGTCTAACACAAGAGGGACAGACCAAAAATGTGAGTCCCAATTGAGGGGACTACAATGTCTTATCGTTGTATGGGATCACAATGGCTTACTGCTGGATGGGGATCACAATGGCTTACTGCTGGATGGGGATCACAACATCTTACCAATGGATGGGATCACAACGGCTTACCGTCGAATGGGGATCACAACGGCTTACCGCCGGATGGGATCACAACGACTTACCGCCAGATAGGGATCACAACGTCTTACCGCTTGATGGTCTCACAACGGCTTACTGCTGGATGGGGTCACAACAGCTTACTGCTGGACGGGGATCACAACAGCTTACCGCTGGACGGGGATCACAATGGCTTACTACTGGATGGGGTCACAATGGCTTACCACTGGATGGGGTCACAATGGCTTACCATTGGATGGGGTCACAACGGCTTATTGTTGTATGGGGTTGAACCTCATGGAAGCTTCCTACATACCCTGTCTATGAGACAGGGATCAAAGCCCACGTAGTTTGGGATTGTGGATGAATTTTAACATTGTGTAGGATAAAAAGGGGGAGTGAAATTTAATGTAATGCGGGATGATGGTGATCCAATGTGAAGGGGGTCAGAACCAGTGGTTGTTGGGATTGAACCTCAGGAAGGCTTCCTATGTACCTTTCCTTGGCAAGGATCAATGTCCACATAGTTAGGGATGTTTTTTAGTGAACTGATGTGAAGATGGTCGAGACCAATGGTTTTTGGGATTGAACCTCAGGGAGGCTTCCTACGTACCTTTCTTTGGAAAGTATCAAAGTCCACGTAGTTTTGGTGTGAGTTGGAGAACCGACATGAAGATATTTGGGACCAATGGTTGTTGGGCTTGAACCTCAGGGAGGCTTCCTACGTACATTGCCTTGGCATTGATCAAAGTCCACGTAGTTCAGGCTGGGTGTGGGGCTTACACTCTAGGATGCCCAGAGAGGATGTCATGGTCGGTGCTTGCTCTAAGCTCGCGTGATTCATGCTCGGTGTGAGAAACAAGAGGCAGCAAAGACCTGACGATCACGTCATGGAAGGTGCGTCTGTGGGAAGTGGAATGGGAGCTTACACGTGGTTAGCGACCCAAATAGGAAACATGGGCTTATGCATGGTTAGCAGACTAGGGTGATGGAGATTGGGACTTACTCTAGGGTGGAGGCTTGGGTGGAAACAAATTCCAATGGGAGAGGGACGGGATAACGAAGGTCCCGATTCCCATATCTCCTCTGGTCTTTGGAAAAGAAGATAGGAGGAGGAGTATAGGTGATGCCTCCTACAAGAAAAGCTAGGGGATTACACCAAAGTAGTTGCTTTGTTCTCATAAATAAATGTCACTCCCATAAATAGGATCTCATTCTATGTGAGTAATGATTTCACTACCGTAGAGAACAGTGGGCGTAGAGAATGTATCAGATGGGGCACCCCGCGTATGATTCATGGGGTGAGGCCACAGTTTAACGTCATGTTCTGGGGACGATGGTGCTTGGCTGTTTAATGGCATGTAGCTCAGATAAGGTGGGTGAACTCCGCACCCCTAGGACTTACATAACTGATACCCCCCCCCCCTTGAGGGAAGGAAGGAATCAGCAATGTCATGTTGGGGGTGTTATGGATTGATCCATTGAGGGGTCCATGTTAGCGTGGCTATGCGAAGAATCAATAGTCGTTAGCATGCCTATGAGAAGAAGCATGAGGCGAAGCAATGCAACAGAAATCATCGCCCAAGGGACCTTTAAATTTCTTCATGCAAACCTAAAGGCCTGTATTGGAAAAGGATTTTCATAGCAAAGGGGTTCATAGGTAGAAGCCTTGTGAAGCTCTGGTGCTCCATGAAGTGGGGAGGCTTCACAAAGGGGTGTGCTTTGCGAAGTGATGTCACCTAGACTAGGAATAGAGAATAGGTGCATATATAAGGTGCTTCGCAAATTGGGAAGGCATTCGCAGATCAATGCCTCATGAAGCAAGGGTGCCTTGCGAAGCATAACATTGTGAAGCAATGTGCTTCGCGAAGCATAGTGACCACGCCTTAGCATGCGGGTCACATGTGTACAAATGGTACTTCACAAAGAATAAATTATCTGCAACAACCAAAGTCCCCTTGGGGATCTCCTTCCTTCGTGGAGGCCCGTGGGCTCTATGAAGGGAATCCCTCTTTGAAGAGGAGCATAATTCATGCAAAGTAAAAGGCACTTCACGATGAAAAAGTACCTTGAAAATCTCATGGTTCGTAGAGCAGAAATTGCTTCATGATGTGGGAGCTCATAAGGTGAAAGGTCAGAGGATCCATCCTTTGGGTTCGAGGGGAGACTGGTATTTATATGCAAGAGGCACTGCGAAGCAGAGCTCACTCAGCACAAAGACGGATCTTGCTCCGCAGCGGGTTTGCAAACATCAAAGTGGTTTGCGGAGCATCCCGCCTCCTTGCTTCGCGACGGGTTCGTGAACATCAAATTGGTTCATGGAGCATCTCTCCTCCTTGATCCACGGCGGGTTCGCGAATTTCAAATTGGTTCGCGGAGCATCCCACATCCTTGCTTCGTGGCGGGTTCATGAAGGGGGAGCTCTGTGCCGGCCGCAGGGCCATGGGAGCTCTGTGAGTGGTCTTCGTGAGGCAGCCCCTAATGATTTTCCTTTATTATTTATTTTCCTTGATTTTGGTGTTAAAAAATACCCCCCTCAGACTTTGATCCAAGAATAAAACGAGGGTCAAAGTCGGTGGGTCAACTGCCCAAATTCATCGGTCAACCGTGAAGGTGACTTGCGAAGGGGGCTTGCGAGGTGGATCAGCGCACGCGGGTTAGAATGTCGCGAAGCTCACCATAGATTGGACGCTCTGTGAAGCTCACCACGGATCGGACGCACCACAAAGAACCTGGGGTCCTCACCTATAAATTGGGGATCTGACCTCTCTTTTTTCCTTTCTCTTCTCTGTGTTTTTGGCTTGTAGTGCTCTCAATTCATGAAGCTTCGCGTACTTCGCGATTGCTCTCCGTGAATCATCCCTTCTTCTTCACGGCGTACAGCAAGCCTTTCACTTCACGTCGGTGTGCTCTGCGAACTGTTTCTGAAGGCCGGGGTAGGACTCTGCGAACTTCCTTCACACCTGAGCTTGGAGAACTTTCTCCACGAAAGAGCTTCACAAACAAAACCCAAAGAACGCGTAAACTTCAAAACTGAATGGCTCACCAGGAGGCTTCTAGGGGGTCCTTGCGGATGCTACCCAAAGGGATGATATGGAAAATGGATTGGGTATAGGGGAGTTGATACAGAGCCACTCTGACCACAATTCGTTGGTGGAGCTGCTGTCGGAAATCCAAAGGAACTATACACTATGTAAGAGGATATCACTGTATGGATTTGGGCTAAGGGATGATTTCTTCATCCCTGAAGCAAGTAGGGACGAACTAGCTTACTGGTTTAGGAGCACGTCATGCCAGCGCCAGTGGTTTAGGGTGGCTGATAGCCATGCCTGGGAGGACTTCACACTAGTTATTGCTAATTGCCTATACAACCATCTGAAAAATGTTGACGGGAAGGAATTGCAGCCAGAGACATCCCCCCATCTGTACCAGACGATCTTGAAGGTGGCCCTGAGGAACCTAGAGAAGGGATGGTCCGACGAGTGGGATTTACACCAGGGCGGCAACTTCACTGATGACTGGGCCTGGGCATACTGGGTAGGTGCCTCGTGTGAAGAGTTTGGGGTAGAGCTGAGGAGAGTGGTCATGTTTGAGGTGGCTTGGGCCTCCCAATTTCATATATACCAACTGAATCAGCTAATACCGGAGTTTTTGAGAAGGTGTTCATCGAGGACCAATACCTTCCACTTACACCACAGGGAGGTTGGCATTAGTTTATGGGATGTGCATCAGATCTCAGGGGTCCCGATACTGGGGGTGATGTATGATGAATTCCTCCCTATTATGGGTGTGTGGGAGGATCCAGAGCAAATTCCACCACTAGCGATGGCACTGATGGAGCTGGTTCCGGGAGAGGACAAGGAAGTAGTGAGAGACGTCCACTTTAGACAGTGGTTCAAACAGTTTCTGAACTTCCCAGAAAATATACAATTTATAGTGAGGCCTCATACTTGCCTGAAGGGGGATCAACATGGCAAGGAGCACTTGTATTGGTGGATACTAGAGGACATCCAGTGGAAAACCTGGGGGTTCAGTGTCAACACTGAGCAGCAACCGGTAGTCAGGCTGGTGGCATTCATCACTGCTCTCATCTGCGGTTGGATCCTTCCAGTGAGGGATACGAACATGTGTGTGTGACCAAGCACATTTATCATGGCATCCATGTTAGTGACAGGAGGGAGGGTGAACCTCGGAATCCCGATGCTCACCAAGTTGTACAAGATGTTGTGGAATATTAGCGAGGGGAAGAAGCCACAGAGTATATACGGGCAGTTCCACCTTCTGTATGGGTGGATAGCGGTGCACATCAGGGGGGGGTCTATGAATATTTGAACCCCATCTCCCTTCTAGGATTTAAATTCCACCCATCCATTCTGAATGTCATGGGGAGCTTTCCGGCCAAGCTGATTGTGCAAGCGGTACTGAACCGTGTCTGGAAGGTAGAGGAATTCAACTTTCATCTGTTCCTACTACCAATGGGTAATTTTACTGATGATGGCCAAGGAACGGAATAGAACAGGTCCTATCTCCTAGCCTTTCGAGGTAGAGTCTTGGTGGAAAGAGTAGACTGTGAGCCTCTCTACGAGCCATACACCCCGCACTGATTCACCAGGCAATTTCGGTGTATGCAGTGGCTAAACCCATAGGTCTATTTAGGGGTGCGCCCTGAGAAACATCCATGTGTGATGTGGCAGATGTGGCTCATGTTCACATGGGAGGACGAAAAGATGCGAAATGATCTGCCTCTACCCATGGCCATCTTCGAGTTGGTGAAGGAGTATGGAAAAATCTAGGAGGCGGCCTACCTGAGGGAGATACTGAAGCATCCAACCATTCAGGCCGGTGATGGTGTGCCTCCCCAACCTCGAGGCTGGGTCCAAAAGGTTGAAAGTACATCTCGTGGTGTCGGGGCTACTGTGACGGCAAGGCCTGTACCGGTTGAGGGGGAGGCAGCGGCATCGGATCCAGCAACGACAGTGGACCTGGTGGTCCTAGAATAATAGAGTTATCCAGAGGAGAGGCCACTGAGAGGATTCCTTAGAATATCCACCCAGGCTTCAGGGAAGCGGATGCGCCATATAGACATGCCGGAGAATATCGCCTTCCCGAAGGCCTAGGACATTTGGGTTGTCAACAAGAAATTCCTTGGCCTGTCCGAGATGTGGAAACACTTGAACCATATCGGGATGGACTTGCCAGGAATTGGCCCTGTCAGGGCCGGCTTTGTAGTATACCAAGAGAAGGCGGAGTGATACCTGACCAATTTGGAAGATTTTGTCCACTCCTAGGGTTCCTCGCATCCAATGACAGACCAGGTGAAGGTGTTGTTGGATCGAATGACCCCTCCGTAGTTATTGGTTTCTGAACTAAGAGAGAACTTTCCTCTACCGAAAGAATTGGACAAGTCCTCCTGGGAGAGGAGGCTGGTAGAGGGATCCCATTAGAGGAAGGAATAGTCGGTGATCAAGGTTCAGATCTTGAGGAATTTTCAGAGACCCCTGAGGTAACATCCTAAGCCCCTTCCTCAGGGTCTACTTCCAGATCATTTTGAATTCTTAACTAATATTTGAACTTTGTAAGAGAACCTCATACACCAAACTCGCTCCCACCCTACAACAGATGCAGATGTAGGGTCTTTGGGATCTGTGCCTACTGCTCTGGTGATTAGTGCACCTAGCGGGGCTAGGGAACTTGAGATGGCTCCTCTAGAGTTTTTAGACTTCCCTATAATATACGGAGGGCCATGTCTCGGGGTCCCCACAACAACAGACTAAGAATGAGACTGATATTTTGACCTCTGTAAGTTTCCTTCGCGCAATTCATGACTTCCACTCATTGACCAGACTAACAACATTTGTGCCCCTCTTGGTATGAATAGTTCTTCAGATGGTGTTGGCTGCCTTGGCGAGGTTGGTCAGGACTTCTGGCGGTGCCTTTCCCAGGGGAATTCTGGTGATCGTGGAGGTGGAGATCCAAACCGACCAAGCGGTGTCGCTCCCGATCACTGGTGGAACCATTAGTGGGGTTGAACCAGAGATCATTGAGGTGAGATCCGACGATGAGGATAGATCTGACAGCCCATGCCCCACCATACCTAGTCAAACACCAGATGTGGACCCTTCTGACAAGTTCTTGGGGGTTTTCCCCACATATGAGCCTACCAACCGCGCCGACTGGGACGAGACGACCTCTGATAAAGAAGATAGAAAAATAGTTTTCCGCTGATCATGGAAGCTGATCAAGTGATTCATTAATGACACCCCCTAAGTGTAATGGCTAGATGAGATGGATAGAATTCATTCGCAGCTGCGTGAACAGTGTGCTGGGGGAGTGGATTCCCAACATCCCCACGTGCTCATCCGAGATCTTATGGCAAAGAAGATTCGGGAGTATGATTGTGGCCTCAGTGTGGGCTGGAAATGGAGGAAAGTGGTGAACATCAAGAGGCTTCGGGATGTTGAAAACAAGGTTTAGTAGCTTTAGATCCAGGAGGATGAGCACTCAGCCTCCCTCAATGTGTAATTGGAGCTAATATTACAATTGAAAGCCCAGCTGGCAGAGGCCAAAGAGCACATGATGCAAGCCTCTGCAAAAATGATTGTCATCTAGGCCGACGTAGAGCGAGCCTGAACCATGGATAATGAATTGTTCCTCATCACTTCCTAGGAGGATCAGGATCTTAACAAGCGACAACAAATCCTAGATGCCACAAGATAGAGGGTGGAAGAGCTACAACACTCTTTTGACGGGTTTAACCCATCCATGGGAGAGATTGACCCTCGGGTACTTTAATGATTACAAACCCTCAAATGTACTTTTATGCTTTGATTGTTTTATTCCAAATGCATACATGAGTTATGTTATTTTTATTGGTTTATTACATTCCTGTTATATTCGTGGAGCGTCCAGCGATCAATCCCTAAGCTCACATGGGTCGGTCCCAGTGTGAGAAACAACGGATGACCACCTTATTATTACACCCAAATGTAACAGTGCAAACCAAGCTTCGAGCATCTGGGGGTTTTGAACAACCAATCTGGATTTCTTGAAAGAAAGCGGGAGGCCTGGCTAGAAGATGAGGACCTAAAAACATTCGAATCATCACTTTCCCAATGTGCTCTAGTGCACGAGCAGGGAAACGCTAGGGTAATTGGAATTAATTCGAACACAGGGGAGTGGAATGTGTGAATCACAATACCCAAAAATTTGGAACACTGTAGGATGGCATGACAATGAAGAATAACTGTTAATTTTGTTCAAAACATAGCATCCCTATTGTGTTAGCCAGAAATGGGGATAACAAATGAGGGTCGACCGCTGACCATGTTCGAAACACGGGGCCTGACTCGAAATGTCATCCATTTGTCTTCCAGAATGTTGGCCTAGGACAGTAGGCGATCCATATTCCGAGAATCCATACTGTTAGGATGTTCCCTTAGAAGTTAAAGAGGATGAGGGTCTGAATAAAGGGCATGAAAAGCGTGGATTTGGAGTGATGGGTTGTTTGAATGGAGTCCAACACTGTTGAAATCATGCCACCATGATGAAGGAACATTAGGTGGGTGTATCTGTCTGGTCATGGATCAAACATACTTACAATCAGGACCTCTTTGGCAAGGTATCTGGTGCATCCCATGATTAACATGGGGCATCCTGAACTTGTTTAGGGTAGAATCGCAATTTAGTGTCATGCGCTAAGGAAATATAGACTCATGCAGTTTAACATCATACGATAGGAAAAAGAGTGAAAGGGGATATCCCAAGAAGGTAGTATGTGGTGAAGTAGCTATAAACCCGATGTGAATGAGAACATAAAAAATTGGCACCACACCACGTATCCCTAAAGAAAGTTCTTTAGGTCAAGGGACCAAAAGTGAAAGTTAGGTTGGGCCTGAAGCAAAGCGGTCGGGCGTTCCTACGTACCCCATTAGGATGAGAATCAAGCCTCATGTAGTTTTGTGGGTGCAGTTTAACATCATGCGGGATGAAGGAAGGCATGTGTGACATGGCTACACCAGTACACATCCTACCAAAACTACTAAGCCCACGTGAGTCATGCTCAATATGTGAAACAAGAAGTAGTGATGGGACTTTCCTGGCATAGGAAGGAACATGTTAGGGGTGATGGAACACTATGTGAACGACGTCCCAATGATGCTAACATGTCTATATAACGCACCTAGATGCATAGAGGAGCAAAGTCAAGTATGTTAGAATTCCACTTGAACATACGAATGTAGGAATATGTGAATCATGATGCTCTAGATCTAGACCAAAGTGATGGTGGCGTGATGATAGGGGATAACTATTAACCATGTTTGAAACACAACATATGTATCGTGTTAGCCTTCAATAGAGACAGACAAATGAGGGTCGACCATTAACCATGTTCAAAACACAGGACCTGTTGCAAATGTTGTTCGTGGTCCTCAAGGACGTTGGACCAAGACAGTAGGTAAGCCAATGTGGCATGAGACTAGGCCGTAAAGGGGGTCCCTTCACACATGGAATAGGATGAGGATCCAAATTATGGGCTCATAAAGCTTGGACATGGAACGAGCGAATGTCCCTGTGAAAATTCCACACTTTGGGCACTGCTATAATGCATCTGAATATGACAATAAGATGTATCATATGGAGGGAGTCGAGCCCCACAAGGGTCCTAAGGTTGCACGCTTCCAGCTTAATGGTCATAGGATGAGCCATTGAGGGGGAATGATTTAATGGACTGGGTGGAGGGTGGTGAAGAATTCGAACCCAATGCGTAGTTCCCATAAGTAGATCTTAGTTTAGGTTTATAGAACTTGGACCAGGTTGGGAAAAGACACGGGGGAACACGGTACGACTATTGCAAATACCTGACGTGAATGAGGACCCATGAGGTACTCGCTACACCACATGTTCCCAAGACAGTTCGGGCCGAGGGGCCAAAAGAGAGGATATGATTTTAGATTCCTCGGGCTGGACCTAGAGACAATGTGTCTGGGAGGTCATATGTATCTCATAAGGATGAGAATCAAGCCATACGTAGTTCTAGGAGATGTCATGCAGTTTAACATCTTGTGGCAAGGACGCAGAGTGATCTTAGTTTATGGTCATAGAACTCAGACCAGATATAGTAGGGAATGCGAGAGACACATGGTGAGGTAATTATGAAACCTGGCATGAATGAGGACTTGGAGTCCAGATCACTATGTGTTCCTTGGGGAGGTTTTAGGTCAAGGGACCGAAAACGAAAGTTAGATTGGGCTTGTGGAAAAGTGCACGGGCATTCCTATGTATCCCATGAGGATGGGAATCAAGCCACGTGCAGTTCTAGGGATGTGATGGTAGGATTCCAATGCCATAGATAATAAGGTTGTGCGGGTCTGGCCCTTTCACCAAAAGAAGCGGTATTTGATAGATCTTGTTTTTCCTTTAGGATGAATGAGTGTTTTTTTGTGAAGTGATGGATCTAGGATAGAAAGTCCAGGTATCACCACAAGAATCAAGCCGTATGCAGGCATTGACAAATGGTATGGTGTGTAACTGATACCAAACATGATGCCCCCTCAAGTGAGGATATCATAGTGCAATGTCGTTTTTTGTCGTGCGTCCATAACGATAATGTCACAGTTCTAGGGTCATGTGATAAGACCAACCATTCACTTTAACATCGTGCGGTATAGACGTAATAGTTTAAAGTCATGTGGTACCAGCCATCATAGTTTAAATTCATATGGATCAGACATATATAGGAGAGACGAGGTTCCAGAGTGAATGTGCATGGCATGATAAATCATACCTGATGTGAATGCAGATGAGGTCCACATCATACTGTGCGCGATTATGAGGAGGAAACCTTAGTCCGAGGGGCTAGAAAAGGTTAGAGGATATGGGACAGGATAGGTTGGCCCTCAATTGAGCTGGACCTAAAGATGAGATGTTCGGGTGTTCCTATGTATCCCATGAAGATGGGAATCAATCCACACATAGTTTTCTAAGGTTCCTTTTAACTTCGTGCATGACAACATATAGTTTGATGTCATGTGTGACATGAATTATGGGGGACTAACTCCTAGAAAGGGGCATACGTGGTGCGGATATTGAAAACTCGATGTGAATGAGGGCATAAGACCATATGCACCACGCCATGTAGTCCTAGAAGAGTCAAATCCCAGAAGGCAGAACAGAAGAGATAAATTAGTGGAACTCGAGCTGGACCTAAAGACAAGCTATCTAGGTGTTCCTATGTATCCCATGGGAATGGGAATCAAGTCGCACGTATTTCTAAAAGAGATCTTAGTTTAAGGTCTTAGAGCTCGGACCTTGGATAGGTGGAATCCTTCCAAGTAGGCACATACCTCAATCCAATTCCTAATCCCATGTGAGTTAAAATCGGTGTGGGAAACAAGGGTAGAATAGGTTTTTTGCAATACCTAGAGCTCACACCAAAGGGAAGTTGATGATAAGCTCTGAATGATGCCTTATCGTGGATTCGTTCTCCTAACGTGCAAATGTGCACTGAGGGATAGTGCCAGGAGTGTTGAAATTCTATTTGGACATGATGGGGTGGAAAATAATATGAATCATGTAACCAGCATTCAAGGCTTTAAGGGGTTGGTGTGACGATAGAGGATAAATATTGACCGTGTTCGAAACACAGAATCTATATCGTGTGGCCTAAGATGGGAACAACAAATGAGCATCGACCGCTGACCATATTCGCAATGTGGGACTTGTATCAATTTTCATCTAAAACCCTCAAGGATGTTGGTCTGTAATGGTAGGAGATCCCTTAGGCCTAGCATTCATGCCATTTGGGGTCCCTTCGAATGTGAAAGATAATGGAATCCCAAATGAAGGGGAACACGAAGCCTGAAAAATGGGTGAAAGCATGTCCAGGTAGAATCTGATACTCCAGGTTCTAGACCAGAGTACTCATGGGCTAATTGGTGAATCACCGGAGAGGGCCGAGGAACCCAACTTAAGGGCAGTTGACTCAAAGAGATGAGAGCAGGGAAAGGGAGTAAAGGCCGCTCAGGAGAGAGAGGTATGCAGCGTGGTTGTTATAAACCTGACGTGAATGAGGACATAATCCTATACCACACCGTATACCCCTCTTCTGGAAGAACATGGGCAAAGGGTCCAAAATGATAGGGAGGTTTCTAAGAGATAGGGATGGACCCAAATATGAAATGTTTGTGTGGTCCTACATATCCCATGAGGATAGGAATCAAGCCATATGTAGTTCTGGGGGTGTCGTGTAGTTTATCTTCATGAAGGTAAGGATGAAGTTATGGTAAAGGTATCTCATCCAAGGATGTGTATGGCATAGAGAGTAACCCTATGTGAATGAGGACATAATCCTATACCACACCATACAATCCTAAGTGAAAACTTGGACTAGGTATAGAAAGGTCAAGGGACTTGAGGCTGGGCCTCGAACGGAAAGTCATGACCAACTTCCAGTTTAGCGCCTTGCAGTGAGGACAAAGGTGATCTTAGTTTAGGTTCATAGAGCTCGAACCGTGTATGCCTAGTTTAATGTCATATGTGTGGGACAGAGAGGGAGAATCATTGTGCCTATGGAAGACCACAAAATGTCAATGATTATAGAGGACCATTGTTGACCAAATTTACAACACAGTATCCACCCTTGTGTGGCCAGAATTCAAGGAAAACAATTGAACGTTGAACGTTGATCGTTGACCATACTCGCAACACAGGACTTGTATCAATTTTCTGCCCACAATCCTCAAGGATGTTAGCCTGTAATGGTAGGAGGACCCTTGGGTCGAGCATCTATACCATTCGGGGGCCCTTTTGGATATAGAAGGTGATAGAAAGCCAAATGATTGGGCCCGCGAAGCATGACAGGGCCTCTGCTCACAGGACGGACAATAAATGAAGGGAGGTATGTCTCAAGGGGATATGTGTAGCATGGTGAAATATCCTGATGTGAATGAGGACGTGAGTCCATACCGCACCACACAATCCTAAATGAGAACTTGGGCTAGTGGTCCGACGGGGTCGAAGGACCTGAGGCTGGTCGTCCCGGCCAACTGTAGCCATATGACCTCTCATGCGTGCATTGCCTTCATAACTCCCAATCCCACGCGAGAAATGATCGGTGTGGCAAACAAGAAGTAGGACTAGGCTCTCCCCATCACATGAGGTTCCGACAGCTAGAATTACACTCCCTCTCGAGTCAGACCAAGATTTGGAGAGATGGTGGGGAAGAATGGACCACTACACTCCATGTTTGGGACATATGGGGGGGTGACAACGACAAAGGATAGATGTTGACCATATTCGAAACACATCATCTATATCATGTGACCTAAAATGGGAATGATAAATGAGTTTTTACCACTGACCATATTCTCAACATGGGATTCGTATCGATTTTTTGTCTAAAACCCTTGAGGTTCTTGGCCCGAAATGATAGGAGAGCCCTTAAGCTAAGTATCCTTGTCGTTCGGGGGGGCCTTGGGATTTGAAAGATAATGGGAACCCAAATGGTGGGGTGTGTGGAGCATAAAGGCTCCCATTCAATTTCAAATAAAGTTAGATAGCAGAAGAGATAGAGATATTTAGGGGAGAGGGATACATGGTACATTCATGATGAACTTGACGTGAATGAGGGAAAAATCTTGTACCACACCATGTGTTTTGTGTTCTGAAGTTTAGGGTTGGGCCTACGGATGAAATTCTTGGGCGGTTCTACGTATCCCATGAGGATGGGAATCAAGCCACATGTAGTTCTAGAAGGGCCATGCAGTTTAACCTCATGTGGTAAGGATGTGGGAGGATTAGAAGAATGGAGGAGGGTACATGGTGCAATCATCATAAGCCTGACATGGGTGGGGGAAAAGAATCCTATACGACACCATGTGGGATCCTCCAAAAGAACTATGCTCAGGAGGGGATAGTCAAAGAAGAAATTGGGGTTGGACTCAAGATGGGGCATCTGAGTGTTCCTATGTATCCCATGAGGATGGGAATCAAGCCATATGTAGTTCTTGAGATGCAGTTTAATGTCTTGCAGGACAACACATAGTTTAATGTCATGTGGTACATTTCACAGTTTAAGGTCATGTAGGACCATATGGTTTAAGGTTATACAGGACCGTAATGTAGTTTAGGGTCATGCGGGACCATCACATAGTTTGGGGTCGTGCAGGACCGTACAGCTTAAAGTCGTGTAGGACTGTAAAAAGGAGGGGCTCGGGCAAAGTATTGCTTGAGGAACTTGGAATTGGTGGGAGGGGTTATACGCTCGCCATCCATTGTAACCAGCGAGTATGCTCCATTGGAGTACACCTTGTGAACAATGTAAGGTCCTTACCATTTGGGTTCCAACTTGGGTGGTTTCCTGTCAGGTATCATTGGTGCCCTCAAGGACAATACCAAGTTACCTTGCAAGAAGGAGTAGAGGAAAACTTTTTTATTGAAATCTCTAGCTATCTTGTTCTGATGCCTTTCCAGATTGTGCAGGGCACGAAGCATGTTCTTGTCAAGTGCTTCCAACTCATCCAGATGGATTTCAGCTACTTTATCTGGCGCTTGCTAATCATAGACAATTGTGCGCAATGAGGGAAATTGAATCTCGATGGTCAGGACGGCCTTCGTCCCATATACCAGGGAATATGGGGCCACCTAGGTAGAATTACAAGTCATCATCTGGTGTGCCCAGAGGGCGTTGGGGAGATTGTCTGGCCAACTCTTCTTATTCTGACCAACCATTTTCTGCAGAATATTAGAGAGGTTTTTGTTGAATGCCTCGATCTATCCATTTTATTGTGCATGATAGTGATAGATATGGTTAGAACTGATTTTGTACTTAGTGTACAATTTCTTCACCTTAGCTGCCCAGAAGTTCATATAGTTATCAGTGATAATAGCATGAGGGACTCTGAATCGGTAAATGATGTTGGAGCTCACAAATTCAATAATGGAATGGGCCCTGACCTCCTTAAGTGGAACTGACTCTACCCACTTGGAGAAGAAATCTATAGCAGTTAGGATGAATATTCACTGGTGAGCTATCACCGGTGGATATGGTCCCACGACATCGTGTCCCCATACTGCAAATGGTCAAGAGTACTTGGTGGAGTAGAGAGGCTCTGACGGCAGATGCATAAAGTTAGCATGAATTTGGCATGCATGGAATCTCTTGGAGAACTCGATGAAGTCATGGATCATATAGGGCCAAAAGTACCCCAGTCTCTGGATCGGGTGAGATAGTTTTGGCCCCATTTGATGAGCCCCGTAGGAACTGGTGTGAACCTCTTGCATGACCTGATAAATCTTGACTCCTTGAATGAAACGGAGGAGAACCCCATCAAAACCGTTCTTATAGAGGATCTACTCATGGCCAAAGCCGTCCTAGAGGGTGAACTGCAATGCGTGGCATCAGATTCACTCACACTCAGCCCGATCAGCTGAGAGGTAACCGTTTTGGAGATACTTGACAAAGGATGTTCTCTAATCAGGATTCACTTCAATCACTACATCCATGGGACCTGGGGGTCCTGATGTGGAGGCTTTGGAGGTAAGGTGAGTCACATGCAGGCTGTCATCGTCATCTGGGTGATGGGAGCAATGACTCTTTGGTGTTCCATATAGATAATTAGATTGTTATGTTCAAGCTCTATGAGTGATGCAGCTAGGCTGGCTAGGGCATCAGCCTGACAGTTCTAAGGTTGAGGGACATGAGTAACTTCCAGCCGAGATGGGAACTGGGCCATTAGTAGGAGAATGCGCTCCAAAAATGGTAAGATATTTGGATTTATGATGATATAGTCACCGTTGATCTGTTTGATGACTAGTTTGGAATCCCCTTTCACATGAAAATGGGGCACATCGATCTCAAGGGCCAGCTTGAGACTAGTGATGAGAGCCTAATACTCTGCATCATTGTTGGTTCAGCCTTCTGACAACAGGAATGAATAAGGTAGAATGTCTTGTGTCGGGGTAATGAAGATGATACCCAGGACTACTCTATTGAGCCTGGGGTCATTGAGCCTTCTACCGATGGGGCTCCGGGAAGCACCATCGAAGTGCATCTACCAGCACAGCGTGGCTTGGTCTACCGAGAGGATTGCCTCATCGGGGAAATTGAGATTCAAGGACTGGTCAGAAGGATTCAGATGTGCAGCAAGGAAGTCTACCAATGCTTTCCCCTTAATAGCCTTATAAGGGACAAACCTGATGTTGAAATGCTAGAGAATCACTTCCCACTGAGCTAGATGGCCAGTCAAAATGGGGTGGTTTAGGATGTACTTCAGGGGATCTACTCAGGACACCAGTTGTACCTCATGATGTTGCAAGTAATGTCGCATCTTCTATACTATGAATACCAGCATAAGGTAGCTCTTTTTGATAGGGTATTATATGGTCTCCTTATCAAGGAGCATGCGGCTGAGGTAATAAAGGTTGTTCTTCGTCCCCTTATTGTTCTTTTGGGCAAGAGGGGCATTGAGAGATCGTTCCAAGGCAGTCACATAAAGGACCAGTGGCTTTCTGGAGATAGGGGCATTAAGACTGGAGGATGGAGCAGATACTGCTTGATTTCCTTGAATGCAGTCTAACATTATTCATCCCACTCATAGAGTGTGCCTTTCTTCATGATCGGAGAAAAGGGCTTACACTTGCCATCCAAATTCACGATGAATCGGTGTATGTAGGCTAAGTGGACTTGGAAACCTAGAAGTTCATGAATATTTCTCGGAGGATACATCTGTATAATGGCCTTGATCTTCTCTAGGTTGATCTAAATACCCCTTTATTTGACAAAGAATCCGAGAAAATCTCTAGAGGTGACACCAAAGGCACACTTTAACGGTTTCATCTTCAGGTGACAGGAACAGAAGAAGCCAAAAACATTCTCAAGGTCTTTGAGATAGTCCCAACACTAGCGATATTTGACCACCATATCATCCACATAGCATTCCACCAATGTTTTGAGGATCGACTTAAATATGCGATGCATAGCCCACTCGTAGGTGGAACCAACATTCTTTAAACCGAATGACATGACTTGGTAACAGAAAGTACCTTGTGGTGTCCTGAAGGATATAGACCCCTCATCCTCAGGGGCCATTCAGATCTGGTTATACCCAGAGTACCCATCCATGAAGAAGAGGGCTTGGAACCCAGTTGTAGCATCGATCAACAATTTCATCATAGGAATAAGAAAATCATCCTTCAGACAGTGATGGTTGAGATCCTGGTAGTCAATGTAGACTCTAATCTATCTATTCTTCTTCCTGACTGGCACAATTTTGTCTATCCATTTGGGGTACTGGACCTCCTTAACAAAATTGGATTTAATGAGCTTGTCAAATTCTACCTCAACTAGGGCACCGTGAGAAGGGTGCATCTTTCTGGGAGGCTGCTTGAACCCGCAATGATTTTTCGGGATACTGAGGTGGTGGATGGATACCTAAGGATATAGTCCTAGAATCTCATCATAACTCTAGTCAAACACATCATGGTATTGTTTTAGGAAGTCTATGTACTGTTTTTGCTCCTTTAGGGGCATGGAGGCACTGATCAATATGGGTCTTGGGTATGCCTCGCTACTGAGGTTTACCTGTACCAACTCATCGAATGTGGTAGAGACGCCCTCCTCAAAGGTGGGGGGAGAATCCTCTAAATCCTCTTCTTCACTTATGGAGGGTGAATCCTCGGTGGAAGGAGTCACTTCTGAGTTGACAGATCCCGACGGGAGGCTGGTACCAGCCTGAGCAGCAGCGGACACTGAATTGGAGGACTCATGTGTTGCCGCAACCATAGCGATGAAGGCTGTTGATCCAATCCCATATGGCCTTCGGCCCAAGGGTCCACGCTTGATTATTTTGAAGCAATAGTGTCCCAACGGCTTGATCCAGTTAATTACGGCCCGGTGGAACAAGAAAGTATGATGCATTTCCATCGCCATAGGGAGGACATCCCGATATCTCATGGTAGTAGGAGGCTCTGGGATCACCTATGTTGGATTTATATAGGAGTACAATGTGATATTTTGGTGTCTCTTAGGCCTGGGAATGTGTTCCCCCCTCATTCCAGAAACAACAAAGCATTGTCCCATGTCTGGGGTCATAGCCACCAATTGGTGGATTGGAAAGACGTAGGCATCATCTAGATCTGTCCACGGGTCGGTCGCAGTCACGGCATGCTCGACCTCATTAGTTTGAATCTGCTTGTCTTTGATCTTGTAGTAGTCGGCATCCAGATAGTGGGCTTCACAAGAAGCAAAGGGAGACGTGTCACCTTGAAGCACACCCACTCGACCATTAAGGGGGTACTTGAGGCACCGGTGGTATGATGAGGTAACCCCCACATGTAGGTGGATCCATGGCCTTCCCATCAACGCATTATAGGTGATGTCTTGGGAGACAACCATAAATTTGGTGTTGGAAAGTAGGCCACCAAATTGGGTCTTAAAGAATATATTGTCGACCGGTGTCTGTTATGTCTGGTCATAACCTTGAATTCTTAGGTCAGAGGGACTCAGATCATCTTTGGACAATCCCAGTTTTCGCAGTGTTCAAGTCGGGATCAGGTTGATTCTAGAGCTCGTGTCGACAAGACAACGAAAAACCTCTATGCCATTGATCTGGCCAGTGATGTATAGTGGGAGAATGTTCCCCTGTATGGGAGAGCCTTCATCTTCTCCATAGAATAATATGATGGTCTGCATTCAGCATTCTCGACTACCTCAGCATGAAAGGCTTCTACGGCTGCTACCTCTGTCTCGAACTGGAGGGGGCTTCTTAAAGCCTTAGTGAGGGCCTCACACATATCTGATGATAGGCAAAGAGCCTCAAGGATGTATATCCTTTTTGGAATACTAGAAAGATCCTTTATAACATCGTACTTCCATGCCAAGCATGAACTTCTGGTTACAGGAGGTCACTCTATTATAGAAGGTATGGTGGGCCCTGCTGACTGGGCCGGTGGCTGACTGGTACTAGGAATATCCCTCTGCTCACTAGTCAAAGCCTGCAGATTCGCTACCAAATGAGGTCCAGATGACTGATACTGGCCTGTAGTAGGGCGTGGCTGGTCACGGCATGGTTGGAGTGGTCTTTCTAATCCAGCAACATGAACGGTGATGAAGGCAGGCCTGATGCCACCAGATGAGAAGTTTGTGCATACTGAGCTCTACGCTGAGCCTGTTTCCTGGTTTCAGTAGCATGAGCAGCCTGGTTGGAAGTGCTGACTGAGGCACTCTAACGGCCCATATAGCCATGGATCCATCTATTCTGATGACATCTAGGGATGTTGGGAGGATCCGCTTGGAGCTCCTCATTGTCAGGAATCATGTAGGGGTTTACCAGCTCTACAGTATTAACTGAGGCGTACCCTTGACCATCGCTCGAAGAGTCATCCACTACTGGATGGATTCTGGGAGGAACCACCATCTACAGGGGCATGAAGACGCTGAGAGTGCAGGGTGATGATGGCATTGGTGGGGGGCTTTTCTTTCCCTTGCATTGCCAGTGTTTGCTCTTCTGGAAAGAGGACGGCCGAGACAACGATGCAGAAGTAGTTTTGTGGCTTCTAAAGGCTCTGGCCGATTCAGGAATGCATGTATAACACCATGGGCATAGGTGACTGTTTTATGATCCATCCAGTCATCATACTTTTGGGACCCGCAATTGGAAACCTGATTTCATTCTCCCTCGCTGTCACTGCTGCTGTTTGGCCTTGCGAAGATGCATGCCACTTGTGTTAGAGCTGGGCCTAAATGGACTATGTTGTTATCTACCTGGTCTTGAAGTCAGTCTTTGAACACATAGCAGTGCTTGAGAGTGTGCTCCAGGATCCAGTGATAGGGTCAGTAATTAGGGCGATCAGTGAGGTTTTCCTCTTCTAGCCTTCTGCACTCAGGAAAACGTAGAATCCCCTACTCCAAGGCATTGCAGAAGTAACTGGGGACCTGTGCCTCGTTGAACGAGTAGGTCCGATTTCTCCTATTCGTAAAGGGGTCCCTTAAAGATGGACCCTGACGAGGAGCTAGAGGAGGTTTTCAAGGAGGTGGAACTTGGTTATCTTGCCTAGGAAGTGGCGGTGCATTGCGCGGGGGCACCTGCCGATTCTGAGGTGGGCGCTACTGGGCCGGTGACTACGCCTGAGGTAGAGGTCCTTAGCAAGGCTATGTAGGTGGCTCCACTGGAAAAAAATCTAGTTGTTTGGGGGCCTCTATTTGGGCAACTGCGGCGGGCTCGGCCCTGGCGTCCCTTCTCGCGAGGATTGAAGGAGGCAACAGACGTGCCTACTTAGCTTGATGTAAGGATTCCTCTAGGTGCTGGGCCTTATCAGATAAGTCTTGGAATCCCCTGGGATAGTTCTGGGTGATCAGAGAGAGGACCAGTTCCATCTTGAAATTCCCTACGTACATCATCAACAATTTCTCCGGAGTCAGCGGCATGTCAAGGGAATATGTGAGTCCTTTCCACCAGGTGAAAAAGTCAGAGATGTGCTCATCAGGCCTCTGCTTGAACTTGAAGAGGTTTGCGATACTCATATTCCGAGTGGTGGAACTGAACTGGTAGAGAAATTGCCTACGGAGGTCTTCCCATCTGGCTACTGATCCAATGGGGAGCTGGTTGTTCCAGAAAAACGCAGGCCCTTTTAATGTCTGTATGAAACATCGAATCTTGGCGGCGTCCTGTTGCACTGGAGTTCCCAACATGGGGCTACACCTTGAGATAAAGTAGGCCAGGTGCTATGGAGGGTCCCCTGTCCCGTTAAAGGGTGAAAAGGTGGGATTCCTGAAACTTGGGGGTGATTTCATATCATCTACCCATGCCGGATAAGTCTTGCCATCGGGCGGGAGCACCACCTATCACATTTCTAATGACTCGAGGCGGGCAATGAGTGTCGTCATTGGATCATCCGGGTGGGGATTCCTGTCTTGACGGGGATCCCTGACCACCAGTGTTTTATCAGGTTCTTAAACATAATAAAGTGGCCTAGAGGCTCATGGAGCGGCTGGTGGAATGACATGTGGGGTAGCTGGGAGAATCCGAGCTGGGTCCCAAGGATTGTCACGCCATTCAGGAGGATTGGGAAAGAAATACCACACCCTCTTGTCTTAGGTTCCATCCTCAAACCTGCCTGCATGGGAAGGATATTCAGGGTCAACTGGAGGCAATTCGTCAAGGGGAAGTTGAACCTACCCTAGCTTCCCTAGCCTAGGATCACTGTAGTCTGGTCGTCGCTCTGTAGTGCATTCAGCAAGGAGGTTATCAACCACCTTCTTCTGTTCGGAAAGTTGTTGATGCAACATGGATGTTTTGGGGTCGTCTTCTGCCTTATACACTAAGCTAGATGGGTTGGAGGGTTTGGCAGATCCGAGGTGTTCCTTTCCCTTGTTGGAATTCCAGCTGAGTACTAGTGCCTTGGTGGGCATGAGAAGACCCAGCAGATTCCTATATTGATGAGTAATCATTCCCGATAGATCCAAAAAGTGTGAAACTACCTCGGGGGGTGGGTCCTCTCCAAGAAGCTCTAGCACGTTCTCTCCCTCTATTACGTCGGACATGTTAACCGCAACTCTTCTAGGAGGCGTATCCTCTATGTCGCCTAGAAAATTGGGTTTTCACGGGATAGGAATGAAGAGGAGGGCAGCATACTGCCCCCAACCACGGATTTGTATGTGGGGATAAGCCTCTTTGATAATCCTATGGAGTACCCTGAAACTCTGAACGCACTATTGTTGGAGGGCCCTACGGCAACCTGGTGACTCAGGGCGCTGGGCCACAAGGAGTGCGGCCAAATCAACCAGACGACATTGTTCTCCAATGTCCTTAAAATGTGCTTGTCTCTTAGGGTAAGCCACTTTCTAATGATAAAGACAAAAATGAGTCACCCGGAGGGTTTGATGGAAACAATCAACTTCCTCTTGGGTGTGGGATTCTAGCGCACAAAAATTCAGCACTGCAATCGGCCAAAACATCTCAGGGAAGTGGTCTGCTGTGAGGATATCCCATAAGCTCCTGGGTTCCAATTCAGGGTCTGGCCCCTCATTGGCCCACTCGTCAACCAGAGGTGGTTGGGTAATGGGTAGCGGTACCGAATCAGATCGCTAAGATGGTAGGTTGGTCGATGGATAATACGGTGAGTGATCTGACAAAACACCACATCTCGGGCTATCCTCCAAAGAGTGAAGTGACTTAGCCACAACATCACGATAAGATGGGCTGACTACCATAGTTTTTGGCACAGGGAATATGGCTTCTGTTGATGGACCATGTTATTGTTCATCCACCATTGGTCCCTAGAATATCTCTCTATGATCTCTAGTCGAGGTAGAGAATGCTTCAGGTGATGATGGTAGCGATTTCACAGCCGTAACCTGTGGAGCTTCCAAATTTTTGTCTTCCTAGATATACCTGCAGACGGAGGCAGGAATCTGATGGACCTCACATTCTAGATGTATGAGGCTATTGTTCCTTATTCCTACCCCGGCCCTTGACACGGAGGATCTCGGCGAGGGATCCATCGCTGGGTCATACTCCACCTCAGAGTTTGAGAAGCAAACCAGTTTGATCTCAGTCTGAATCTTCTCAGCATTTTTTTTATGGTGGTGATGACCCACCCTTCTACCCTGGGATGGTTCTTTAGGATAGGGTAGATTTCCAGCATGAGGAGGACCTTCGGCCATACTGTTGATGGGGTGTATAGGACTTCCGCCTGAGTAAGCCGAGGTGCAAGGAGCACTGGGACATATATCAAAGGGGACATGGGGAGGACCTCCATGGGAAGTGTTGGAGCGAGTAGGACCTCCGCTCGAACTGATAGGAGCATGGGTAAGACCTCCATGATTGTTTCCCCTGGCGACATCAATGCAAGGAAGGTCCTCGTACTTGCCAAGATAAACATGGGTAGGACCTCTGTGCGGAGTGCTGGTGAAGCGAAGCTAGCCTTCACCCCTTTGATTATTGAGGTGAGGAGGACCTTCGTCGGCATCTGTCAGAACATGGGGAGTCCCCCCATGCTGGAGATTGACCGGATGCGCAATGTTCCTACACTGGTAGTCTGTGGTAGGAGGGATGACTCCATACCCAATGTAATGAGCATGGGAGAGGCTTTCGTACTGAGTGTCACCATCATGGGGAGGTCCCTCAATCTAGATTAGGGTAGAACAAGGCGGACCTCTATGTCGAGCTTGGAAGCGGGAAAGACCCGCGTTTTCCATGTTGGTAGTATGGGGAGGGCCTCCGTACTGGCGGCGACCACTACCTGCACCAACGGCTGAGAGAGTCAACCCAACCTACTCATGGGGCGGTTGGGGCCTTGAACTAGGCCGGGTATATAATTCCCCCTACTTAGTATACACAAGGGGGTGATGATATTCATCGGCAGTGGTCTGAGCCATAGTAGTTGATGACGTTGACGCCCCTTGGCGGGCATCCTTCTCAACCTATGCCTGACGCTGGTGTCGGGTCAACTGGACTAGGGCCAACGGTGCAGGTGCGTGGCTTACCTGCTCCTTAACTCGTGGGACCAGATGGCAGCGCTGGCGCGGCCTAGTGGGAGCCCTCCTTGGGGGCCCCTAGAATGGGATCCCTACCGGGTTGGCCCAAACATCCCCTACCTTTTCAACGTATGGGAGAGAGTCGTTGAGGTGTTCCAGGGAGAGGATCTCGAAACGATTGTATGTTGGAGTGGGGAGCAGTGGCTCTCTACGCGAGCCTTGGGGCGGTGGTGGCGATGAGGTGCAGACACCTCTAGATCTGGTTATTCCATATCCCGAGTCGGGATAATCCCTTCCTCCTCGTAATGAAATATGAGGTTGTTGATAACCCTATGATGAATGAATTCAGATGGGGAGACGGGGCATGGGAGCCTGACGTTTGTAGATGTGGATATTGTCACAAAAGTGGTGGAGTCGCACAATACTGTCACATTGGCATTGCCCCTTCCCCTACGTCAGTGGGCGGGCGGTGATCGAATTCCTAAAGCAACTTGGTTCTTGAAAAGCATAGAGATTGACCCATTAGTGATGAAAGGAAAAGAACCGATGACCAGTGCCCCAATGCCATTCCATCTTCCATGACTGGTAAGATGGATCCACTCTAACAACATCATAGACCAGGATGTCCAATGTTTTGTGTACCACAACTTCTGGTGAGTTTCACACCAGGCCCACTATTTTCTTGGCAGGACTCGGCACCGAATAGCTGGATTTGGTGACATGCTAATCCACTAATGTCTCAAACGCTACTAATCTTCATATTGAGGAGAATATGTGCACGTTGGGTTAACCATTTCTATTTTCAACGCTTTCAATGGGGCGCGCACATCCGTCTGTTTGAGGATGACGGGGACATGCTATTTGTTTCCCCACATTCCCACTTTCCAAAGGCAGGCAGCATCCATTCCTTGTTCAGGGACGTTTTCTCCTTAATCGAAACGGGATGATGGGATGTCGGTTCTTCTTTCCGTGGATTACTCCTCGGAGCTCATCACCTAGTTCGGGTCTCTCTTATATACTTAAGACGTTGTTGGTGAAACTATTCCCAATTCCATATCTTCATGGACACCAGTTAATTACACTACTTCTTTCGGGACATTCCAATGGGTCTGGTCAAGGCAGTAACCTTCGGTCGGGGGAGTAGTCACGTTGGATATCACTGGCATGTCTGGATGCTGGAACACTAGCACGTTTGGGTTTCTTCCCCTTATTATAGGGCTTCTAGAGGGCCCAGAAGCCCGAGGCATCCCACTTTGAATGTGGGGAATTATATGCCATAGGAATGTATCTGAGGTTTTTCTCAACTTCCCATGTTTAACACAGGGTATGTCGTAGGTTTAACGTCTAGCGGAGATGGATCAGACTGATCGTAACACTGACTAGAGTGGATCAGATGGGTGTTACCCCTAGGGGAAACACTGATTCTAGGAGGTGAATTGGAATGATATCATTGGGATGTAGTGTCCCGGATAAGAATCGGGATGGATGATGGATGTTTAAATGAAGTGGATGAAGAATGGTAGGGAGTCGACTTGAGGATGACTGTGATGTTGGTCTTGAGCCTCGAAGAGACCTCCTACAAATACCCATGGCAGGGAATCAAAGTCTGAGTAGTTCATGAAGTGATGGGACACCTAAGGAGGCGACCCATATGAAGGGGACCCAGAGGAAGTGTAACCTCTAGGTTGGGTCAAGAAATTGGGGTGCGTGCAAAGTACATTGACCCGATGACATTCTGGGACTTACACGTGATTAGTGGCCTGATATTTGATCTAATGCCAGAGGGGAAGACCAGAAATGTGGGTCCCAATTGAGGGGACAACAAAAACTTACCGCTGGATGGGATCACAATGGCTTACCACTGGACGGGGATCACAATGGCTTACCGTTGGATGGGATCACAACAACTTACCACCGGATGGGGATCACAATGGCTTACCGATGGATGGGATCACAACGGCTTACCACCGAACGGGGATCACAACGGCTTATCGCTGGATGGGATCACAAAGTCTTACCACTGGATGGGGCCACAATGGCTTACCACTGGATGGGGATCACAACGACTTACCGTTGGATGGGGTCACAACGACTTACCACTGGATGGGGTCACAACGGCTTATCGCTGGATGGGGTCACAACGGATTACTGCTGGATGGGGTTGAACCTCATGGAGGCTTCTTACATACCATGTCTAGGAGACATGGATCAAAGCCCACGTAGTTCGGGATGGTGGATGCAGTTTAACATCATTCAGGATGAAAAGGGAGAATGTAGTTTAACATCATGCAGGACGATGGTGATCCGACGTGAAGGGGGTCAGAACTAGTGGTTGTTGGGATTGAACCTTAGGGAGTCTTCCTACATACCTCACCCTGGCAAGGATCAAAGTCTGCGTAGTTCATGATGTTTTTTGGTGAACCAACATGAAGATGGATAGGACCAATGGTTATTGGTCTTGAACCTTAGGGATGCTTCCTACGTACCTTGCCTTGGCAAGGATCAAAGTCTATGTAGTTTGGGCGTGATTTGGAAAACTGACATGAAGATGGTTGGGACCAATGGTTATTGCGATTGAACCTCAGGGAGGCTTCCTACATACCTTGCCTTGGCAAGGATCAAAGTCCACGTAGTTCAGGCTGGGTGTGGGGCTTACACTATAGGTTGTCCAGAGAGGATTTCATGGTCGTTGCTTGCTCTAAGCTCACGTGAGTCTTGCTCGGTGTGAGAAAGAAGTGGAAGAAAAGACCTGATGATCACATTGCAGAAGGTGAATCCATGGGAAGTGGAATGGGGGATTACATGTGGTTAGTGACCCAAAGAGGAAACAGGGGATTACGTGTGGTTAGAAGCCCAGGGTGATGGAGATTGGGACTTACTCTAAGGTTGAGACCCGGGTGGTGAAAAAGCCCAATGGGAGAGGTACGGGATAATGAAGGTCCCAATGCCCATCTCTCCTCTAGTATTTGGCAAGGAAGAAGATACGAGGAGCATAGGTGTTACCTCTTGCAAGAAAATCTAGGGGATTACACCAAAGTATTTTCCCTGTCCCCGCAGATAAATGCTGCTCCCATAAAGAGGATCTCATTCCATGTGAGGAATGATTTAACTCCCATAGAGACTAGTGGGCGTAGAGAATGTCTGAGACGGGGCACCCCATGTATGATGCATGGGGAGAGGACACATTTTAACGTCATGTGCTGGGGACAATGGTGCTTGACAGTTTAACATCCTGCAGATTGGACGAGGTGGGTGCACTCCCCACCCTTAGGAATTACATAACTAATACCCACCCACCCTTGAGGGAAGGAAGGAATCAGCAATGTTGTGTTGGGGGGTGTTATGGAGTGATCCATTGAGGGATCCACGTTAGCGTGGCTATGCAAAGAAGCAATAGTCGTTAGTGTGCCTATATGAAGAAGCATGAGGCAAAGCCACACAATGGGAAGCATCGCCCAAGGGACCTTGAAATTGCTTCGTGAAAACGTGAAGGGCCGCATGGGAAAAGGAGTTTCAGAGGAAAGGGGTTCATAGGTAGAAGCCTTGTGAATCTCTGGTGCTCCGTGAAGTGGAGAGGCTTCGTGAAGGGGTGTGCTTTGAGAAGTAACGTCGTCTAGCCTAGGCATAGGGCATAGGTGCATATGGAAGGTGATTCGTGAAGTGGAAAGGCATTCATGGAGTAATGACTCACAAAGCAAGGGTGACTTGTGAAGCATAACATTGTGAAGTAATGTGCTTCGCGAAGCATAGTGACCACGCCTTAGCATGCGGGTCACATGTGTACGAAGGGTAATTCATGAAGCATAAACGCTCTGTGATGACCTGAGTCCCCTTGGGGATCTCCTTCCTTCACGGAGGCCTGTGGGCTCCACAATGGGCATCCCTATTTGAAGAGGGGAAGAATTCACGCAAAGTGTAAGGCACTTTGCGATGCAAAAGTACCTTGAAAAGCTCATGGTTTGTAGAGAAGAAATTGCTTCGTGATGTGGGAGCTCAGAAGGTGAAAGGTCGGAGGATCCATCCTTTGGGATTGAGGGGAGCCTAGTATTTATAGGTAAGAGGATCCGTGAAGTAGAGCTCGCTAGCATGAATATGGATCTTTCTTCGTGGCGGGTTCGCAAAAGTCAAAGGGATTTGCGGAGCATCCCACCTCCTTGCTCTGCAACAGGTTTGCGAATGTCAAATCAGTTCACGGTGCATCCTGAATCCTTACTCCGTGGTGGGTTCATGAACTTCAAATTGGTTTGCAGAGCATCCCGCCTCCTTGCTCTGTGTCGGGTTTGTGAATGGGGAGCTCTGTGCTGGTCACGGCGCCACGGGGGCTCCGCGAGCGGTCTTCACGTGACAGCCCCTAATGCTTTCCCTTGGTTCTTACTTTTACTTGATTTTGGCGTCAATAGGGGTATATTTTTATAATGTTTTAAGTATTTCTCAAAAGTTATGTAATGTTAATGTATGAAAATTTAGGGTTTCTATAATTAGAGACTCTTTAAACATGATATATGGATTATTTAAGGTTAATTAATTAAGATTTTACATATTTCTCATTTTATATCCAATTCAAACACATGCACATAAAATCATGATGCATGATCCATTCCTAGGTCTCTATATAGAAAAAATTATTGATTCACTTAGCATGTTTGATAAGCTTAAGGTCTTTACATTAGATCATGGGGGGATAAAATCCAATATCCTAGATAGTCTTCCTTGTTTACATCTTTTTATAAATCCAGATGATAATATTTCTATACCAACCCATGAAATTCTCACCAATAGATATCTCCAAGCTCCGTCCTATCTCTTAACCATCAAATTTGATATCTCTCTCTCACAACCACCCTCCACTAGTACCCATCATGGGTTAGTAGTGAAGATGAGGATAACCCTTGAAGCCTGCCTCTAATTGGCCATGGGTTAGCAACTAGCATTGAGGGTATATAATGCATACAAATGGGAGGAATTTTCTCTAATATATAAGTTTTAAAAATAATAGATAGGATCTTCCAACCAAATTCATCACATAAATAATAAATAAACCATCCCAATACATGATTTTTATATTATACAAGTGGGAATAACTGAAAATTATCAATAATGGGACTTGTAAGTGACCAAAAACTCCAACAGACCTTGAACAACTCCAAGAGCAGTAATGCCCATCTTGATCACAAAACAACTCTTGTTAACTAGAAAACAATATTATATATATGTGGGGTGAGTATATAAGTAGAATAAGTAGGATCCTCCCTAAAACCTCTTGTGAAATGTGAAAAAAGAATAATAAATCCCAATAAATAAACATAGAAAACTAACTCATTATTGAAGTGGGTAAAGCTATATATCATTCTCACCAAGTCTCACTCACTAAGTAATTCATAGAAGTAACTCATTATATATCAAAATAATATATATAATAAAGGTACCATGCATCCTCTTACCCACTATTTTATCACTCTCATTCCCCAATGCCAAATTTCATGTGCTTCAATACCTTCTATAAGTTATCATGCACCTCATACATCCAAATCTTGGTCATATATCATCATATCCAAAACCGAGTAACTAGTATAAAATCCATTACAGCTTTTGTATTTTGAATTATGCCTCAAGTCATCACAACCCATTTAATTAAACCAATAAAAACCATAGTTACTATAACCTAAATACATGTATATGTTGTAACCTTAAGCCGCAATGGCCCACACATACTTGTATGGTAAAATTGAGAGTCATTACAACCCATATAAACATTTTCTCTATAAGTTCATCCATCACAACCAAGATATTTCTACACTCCATGTATTTCTAAAGGTATAATGTGAATGAGTGAGTAGTCATCCATGTTTTTTCACATCAACCTGGATGTTGGAAAAAACCATCAAAACCCAAAACATTTGAGCATCAACTGCCCTTCCGACTTGGGTGTTGGGGAATATAAAATCATAAAATATAATGAGTAGTATATTTCAAAACCAAAATATGGGAAACTAATTGGAATTATAATCAACTACATCTATCATCCCACATGACACCCGAATTCCACCACTAAGGTCTAAGAAATTAAATTTCATGTAATCACACAAGCATTAAGATTTTTCATCATTAATAATTTTCATTTAATAATTTAATAAATTAAAAATCATCAATCAACCCCATTAATAATACTAGTTTAATCATTCCATTCCATCACAATAAAATTCATTTTATAATTCATATTTAAATTTTCAGATTTCCATTTCATTCTCTTAAATCATTTATCCAACCATATCATGGTTCTTATTTAATATTTTATTATCACTAAAATCAACACCCAATATCATAAGATAATTTATAATTCATTTATTTTTCCATAATCATGGTATTCTATGACTTAAACTGAATATACCATAAAGAAGGTTCACTCACGGTTTATGGGCTAACTACAGCTAGAATTTGGAAATCAAAACATTTGACCATCAAGCAAAGCAGGTACCAAGAAAAAAACTACCAAAAAAATAGTAAAGGCCAACTCTTAACCCATACCAACAAACCAAACAAAATCCCAAAATAATATTCTGAAAATAGGCAAGCTCTGCTCCCAACCTACACCATCCATCGCAACATCAATCCCATCTCAATGAATAGGAAACAAGTAATCCCAACTCTAAACTTGTGACATTCATCCCCCATATAATACCCAACCATTCTAGTTCCACAATAATCCACAATAGAGGATTAAATGAGTTAAATCACATACATAGTATCAATCTTATTTTTGGTATAGAAAAATCAAGGGAAAATTAAGACAATAATACCAAGACATGCAATCCTATAACAAACAAGGATGGGTTGATAACAACACTAAGAATATAATTCAAGAAATTTTTTTCTCTTTACCATGTTGGATTAACTTATTCATTATGAGTAGGTTTTATCAACAAAAATTACAAATACATTAGAAATTAATGTTAATAAATAATCCATAGACATTCTTTAAACATCGCTTTAATATTTAGATATTTTTAAGAAATAGTGGTAATTAATTTCACATTCCTCATTCATCATTTAATATATCTTATCATCTTTATGTTTTAACCAATTTCAATTATACCATTCATTCCAAGGAAAATAAATAATCATAGCAATCAATTGAAAACTATCAAGAAAATATCAAGAGGATTCATTATATCATAAACCATATGTGATCATTGCATCCCAGTCTATATTTCATTCCTACTTAAATTTCTTATTATTATCTTCATTAAGATGATCCCACCATTACCAAAATAAGATAAAGAATATTAACCCCACATGTTCACATAAAATAAGGATTATTTATGAATCCCCTACCTTGATATAAAGATTTTAACATTCTATGTACAAGAACAGGATAACAAGCATGGATCTCCAATTAACTCTCTTGTGAGGACCCTTGAATCCTAAATATATCACACCACCATGAATCCTCCATAAATCAATAATATAAATCCATAAGAACTAAATAAAATAAGGCTTTCATAACATGGATGTGACATCCCCATGTCACTATTGTTTTATATTTTATATAATTTTATTGTAATTTAATTTTTTGGAAGTTTTGGGATTGAAACATATGAAATTCTAGAAATTTTCCCTCTATTGTGTGGTTGGTATGTGTGGGTTATGGAAAATAGTGCAGGATGTCTTGCATAGGGGGATTTGGGTAGCACATGGTTTGGTCTAAACCATGATATTTATAGTGCTAATAGTGATGGTCCTTTTTCCTTAGGGTGTTGGTATATGACTTGCTCACGGTAAGGGGAAATGATGCAAGAAACCATGCATAGTGCTAAAGTTTTTAATAGTGTTTTTTTTTTCACGGTTGGCTCATGGTTGGTAAACTGTGTAGCCTAACCATGCGAGCTACCCAAATTCACTTAAAATTGATCTTCCCATTTTAATATCTCTTTGTATTTAGGGGTTTTAGACACCATTTCTACCCCTCCTCGTTCGGTCGAGCATAGTTCGTGTACAAGGGAGTGCTCCCTACATCCTTCCAAGATTTTGATCCCCTTGTCCACTAATTTAAAGAATATTCTTTCTGTAAACTCTTATTTTCCTCTTTTTCTTACCTTATATTCTTACCCATACCTTTTTCTATTTGGTTTGGTTATATCCTGTGAACACTAAGGGTTGTGATAGCCTATATTAGGTTTTGGGGTGGTTATAGTTTAGGTATTTTGGGTGTTTAGGGCTTGTAGAGGATGTTCCTTTTCTTAGTTATGAATTCTCCATCGAAGGTGATGCATCACAACTTTATTCTTCTTGGTTTTAGATATGTGATTTTTTTTATTTTCTTTAATTAAGACACCATTGAGTGATTGATGTTTTCAAATGACTTTTTTTTATAAATTATGCCTATATATGATAGTTTCAGTTTATTTCAAAAACATTTTAAGTATTTTATACCTTGGAATAAAGGATGTTTAATGGTTTTCCAATTTCTAGGTGATTTTTTGAGTGATAATTATTTGTAAAAATTACTGTATAGATTATTTTAAAATAATTTTGATTATGAAAGGGTATTTATAACTTTTTAGGTCATGGAATTGATGAAATGATGGTTTTCAAAGAATGGTATAAAAAATATATTTGTGATGTGGACTTTCAAATGGTGTGAACAAATAGGGGTATTGATTCTTAAATTAATTCCAAAAGAATTTTTTCTTAGTTTGGTTTTCATAAGGATGTTTTAAAAAGTGGATTTCTCATTGGTGGAAATTTTCTTAGCATCCTGATCTGGTTTTGAAAAAAAAATGAATGTTTGGTACCTTTAAAGAGGTTTTTCAAAAAAAAATATGCATGACCCTTAGCAGATCCCCTTTATTTTATACTGCTTCATATATCTATATTTTTTGGTTATTATGGATATTTTTTATATATTTTTGATTATAATTGATTGTGAAATGGGGTTGTTCCATGAGAGGGTGTTAGAGGTGAGATTAGGTTTACTTAAAATGTTTTGAAATAAATTTTTGAAATGATCATGTGCCTTTATTATTTGTTCACCTCCCTTGAATTTTGTCATGGGAATACTAGGAAGTTAGTAGCTAGCCTGGATGAGTGCAAAAATAGTTTAGTTTTTGAACTAGTTAGTTCCCTAGTTTAGATTGTGCTCTAGCTAGGGGATTATAGCCCACATTAGCTAAGCATTCCCTGGATAGATTATGTCCCATAGTAGATAAGAACTCCGAGGATGGATTTTGTTTCTTGGATAGTTAAATTAGACTAATGGGGTTATATAGGTGTTAATTTAGGCTATCCTATGGTTTTTAATCACCAATTTAGGTTTTTATTACTTGAGTCTTAGGGTGGTTCCCATGATATTTAGATTCAATTGAGGATTTAATTAGGGGACTCCTTTCCTTGAATTGTTTGTATCCCTAAGAAATTGATTTAATTTCTTGGAATTATTGTCTTTGTAGTTTATTTTTTTATGCCCTACTAGTATTTTGGTTCATTTAAGTTGTGGTTTTAGTTTACCTTTAAGTAGATTTAAAAAATGGTTTGGAAAGTGTCATTTAAAAAGGAAAGTGATTTTTACTTTATAAAAAGAAGTTTGAAAAAAAAATTGGAAAGAGGAAATGGATTTGGTTTGGTTTTCATAAATTTAATAAATTATCCTATTTCCATTGTCTAAAATTGTATTTATAAAAAGGATTTGGTTTCACCCTTACTTATTTAAAGAAGGGGAATGCTTTATAAAAGTGATTACAACATGTTATTTGGTTTCATTATACCTACTTGTAAAAAAACTTATTCCCTACTTATAATTCAAAAAATAATTAATAAAATTTATTTTGAAAGGAATTACACAAAATCTTTAGTGTAATTATAATGGGATTTTTTAGCTCACATACTACATGCAATGACTAAAAATTAGAAATTTTTATTAAGAAAGAGGCAAGGGAAAGAAAAAAAATTATAAAGGAAGAAATTTATAGAGACCAAAAATGTTGATACATTCTAATGGTAAATAAAAAACAATAAAGTATGTCATAAATTCCTTCAAATAATCACCTTTGGAAGTAAGACAATCAGATGCCTTATTGCCCTAGCACCAAGAGTGAAAGATTTCCATGTCCTGGTGAAACATGTTTCTGTATGCTCTAATATTATAGGAAATTCTCCAATGAATAATTAAGTGATCCAATAGTACATTAATTACAAAATATAAATATGACTCAAATTTATAGATGTAAATGTTATTAGAATAGAAAATTGAGATGCCTGTTAACATTGTATGAGCTTTATCTTGAATAAAACATCCCTCCATATAAAAGGCTGAGAAAGGAAATATGTTACATTCATGGTTGTCCTAGATAATTACACTAACTCACATAATTAATTGGATACATGATTCATCTAAATTGATCTTGAGGCCCTTTTAGGAAACTTTCTAGAACACCCAATTCCCTTAATCCCTTTTGAGTGCCTTTGTTCCAACTGAAGGGGGTAAATAAGATATATCATGATTTACTATGGAAGCATAACCCCTTGAAAAGATAGATAATAGTGACCACCTAAGAAATAAATGTTACATTTAGATATGATTCATTAGGTGTTATTCCTTAGTGATAGACTACATTACAAGAATCCCATATTACCTAACAACCCATTGTAACAAGGATACTCTGAGTTTTGGAAGATATGTTTTCACCTATATGATCAATAAAACATACATAAATGAAGTGATTAATGGAAATATATTGTTCATTGATCCACATAAGACTCTGAAGAGTACCCCAGATAAAACACACCTTATCCCCTTTAGCAAACAGATGCATCACCAACTCTAGTTTGACATGCATGTATAACATTCATTTTGAAGCAAGGTGAAACCCTCTCTATTGAACCTTTTCATCTATTGGGATACACTCTATGTACACCAATGAGTGTATAAAACTATCATGTTTTCTTTTAGGTTACCAATATTTAGTCTCCTTTGAGTTTCATGTTCGGATTGTCCGATGATGGATGATGTTGGGAGGTGGTGAGTGATCATGTCTCACAAGGATATAGATAATAGTGATTTAGTTTTAGTTTTATTATTTTGGATATTATGTATCACCTTGTCATCCCAGATCTTTTTTTAGGTTTATCTTTTATATTGATTTTTATTTCTTTATGCTTAGTTTATGTATGATGTGGTTTATCTCATTATTTTGATTACTTTTGTTGGGTTGTGATCTATTTGGTCATTTATTTATTTTTAAAACTATTTTTTATGCATGGGAATCAAATATATGAATGAGTCATATTGGATTTACAAGTGGGTTCATTGATGTGGTTATTTGGATTCAAAGGCTGAGATCATTCCTAATTGTACATTATTGATACCTAGACATTTGTTTCTAGTCCATATGGATCAGGAACTCCCTTCAGGCCTAGTGGAAGACCGAGTCGGGTGATGTGTCAGGTCACACTAGTAGGTTTTTTATAATGGAATGAGGTAATGAGAGATATCCAGAACTAATGGGAAGAATAAAACTCATGTTAGATCACCCATAAATTGTACTCTAATATATAGGGGCTAAATCCTAGAAAAGGGGGATCAAATTCTATGAAATAGATCCTTAGGTCTCTTGGGTTTTCAAGTAAAAGGGAGAAAATTATATGAAATCTAATATTATTTTGAATTTATGCAAGCCGGATAAGAAATAAGACCATGGAGAAACCCGCTTGACTATGTTGCAATGGTTATGTATTTCTCCCAAACTACGATACAACAAGGGTAAACACACCATAATGATCCTAGTCAAAGATTCCCTTTATAATTAATGTTACAAATCCCCCCCCCCATATCACCCTTTTTAAAACTCATTTAAACCTTGATCCTATAAACAAACTTATAGAGTCACCATAGAATAGCTGAGACACCACACCACAGGGGTCACCAAATCTATAGATCCATTGGGCTCAGCCATCAGGACACTATAGAATAACCCGTACACTAAACAGAAGGGACCCTTAAGTAGGAAGAACAAAGGAATTCAACCATTGAGGCTTCCATAATGCAATATACCCTTCATGCTATAGTATTCCTTAGGAAAATAGGGTCCTAAAACCTGACCCCCAAGCTCTGTGATGCAACTAAGGCTCCACAATATAGGGGTGACCAAAATAGAAGAACCACAAAATCCTTCATCCAAAGACCCCATTCCATAGGGATCATGACTGTATTGTAAGCAACCATGTATAAAACCATTTCATGATGTATCCTATCAGACCATACTACCACACTCATCCACTAGCTATAATTTCAGTACAAACATCATTTTTTTCTCTTCCTTCCTATCTTAAACACAATTATCCACCAAAAAACAAAAAGGAAGGGCTTAGAAAAAACTAGACCCTTTATGTAGCATGGATAAAATGGTCCTTTATTAGCACTAGAATATATGTTGATAAAGTCCCACTTTATCATAACTTTTTTATCACTGATAAAGGTGGATTTTATCAAAACTTTTTTTAGATCTTGTTGTATTTTTTCATTATTTCATTTAAATTGATTTTTATAATTTTATATGTTCGTTTATATGTATTCCTCATTTTTTTATTTCACTGATTTCATGGAATCTTCATGTATAGTTTACAGGTGACATTGTTTGTTTTTCCCTATAATTGTTTTCCTTTTTAAATCCTCGGTTGAGTTTCCTTTATTTTTTAGAATCATGATCTACATCTGTCAATATTAGTTGATCAAGTGGGTATAGTGTAAGATTTTCATGTTTATTTGGTGTGTTTTATCAGTATATCATATTGTGATGGATCCCCCTTTCACCATTACAACCTCTCACATGCTTCCTCATGTTCCAGTAAGCTATTCCTAATTTATTACTTGAATGGATCCTTTGATCTAGGTTGTCCACGCAGCATCCATCCCATGACCAATGAACCCTTTCCTGATCATTAATATTTATTGTTCACCTTATCTGTCCCCATTTGATCAACCTACTTAATTCAGTCTAGTTCTTCTTGAGAGATTTGGCAAAGAGATCTGTTGTATCTTAGTGAGATCTAAAAGAAGAATAAGGTAAATTAAGGTTTCCCGACATCATTACTCCCTTCAATCCTTAGTGTGTTGACCTCCTACAATAGTTCCTTTATTCTATTAGATATGTTATATTCATGGATGCTAAATGATGACATGAAAAATAGGAAGTTCCATCTTGACTCCTTTCGTCATAACCAGGTTTTGGTCAAAAAATCTTGATCTTTAAGTGAATCCTTAATTTCTTTCATCATGACTATTATTGTTTCCTATTATTTGTGTGTGTTCATGAGTTCATCTTGTAGTGGATAGTGCCAATTCATCATGATATGTTTCATAATTTCCACCTAACTCATAAAGGATAGCCTCCATGAATAGTTTTTTTAGCCCATCTTATTTTTCATTCAAGTATATAGTTTTTCCTTATTTTTTAGTAATAAATCATTTCCTATGGTGGTTTTCTCATCATGCATGCAAGATCAACATGATCTAAAACATGTTATATCTTGGTGTTCATTTATTTATTTCTATTTTATATTTTCATAATCCAAAATAATTCTCAACTATTTTTTGAAATTAATTTTCATTCTTATAAACAAAATAACTCACCTATTCATTTTGTAACCATCACATATGAATTAGTAGGTCTTGGATATTCTTAGGGATAGTTATGAAAACACTACCCTTATTAATTGGTATTAGAGCCTCCTAAATCATATTTTATGGGATCTATGAAATTTTATATATATAATTTTGATGGTGAAAATGTGCCTCGAAACTACAATTTGGGCTCACAGTGATGAATTTAATAAATTATTATTATATCTTACCAAAATGGATGTTTAATTATAGGATGAGGACTAATCTATAATACTTTTGACATCATTAGATTACTCTTTTAATTCTATTTATGATTATATGATGTATGGAAAATAAAATCTTACTCTTGAAGAGGTAAAATCTATTGTATTAGCCAAGGATATTCAAAAGAATGGTAGTGTTAAAGATAAGGTTAAGGGTCTAAATTTCAGGGGTAGATTTTATTCTATGGGTGGAAGAGGAGAGATAATTCAATTGAGTAAACATAGGTTTAAATCCAAGAATAAAGTAATAAAATGCTTTCAATTTAAGCTACCTAAGAACCTAAAGGGGAACTTTCCTGATGAAATAAGTGAATAAAAGATAATAGTAATGACTATTATTTATTAGTTAAACAAGGAATTGATAGCGTTTAAGTTTTGAATGTATGTGATTATTCCATATCTAAGGAGTGGATCCTAGATTCTGAGTGCTTCTTCCATATGTCCCCTAGGATAGAGTACTTCACTGAATTGAGGGAAGTCGAGCCAGGTGAGGTTTTATTGGGAAAAAATAGGATTTTTTCTATTATGGGGATATGATTTTTTTATTAGAACTTAATTTTAGGACTATAAAAACTCTTTAAGAGTTTAGATGGGTACCCAAGCTAAAAAGAAACCTCATTTCTCAAGGAGTCATAGACCAAAAAGGATACACTTTATATTCAAGCTCTTACATCCTAATAATTTTCCATGAATCCCTTAATATTATGAAGGAAAATATCTAAATGTTCTATATGTGTTATATTGAAAAAATAAAATCAAACGGTTGAATGGATCTAGTGTTTCAGGTTTAGATAAAGAAACCCTTTGTAATAGGAGTCTTGGGAATGTGAGTGGCATGGGACTAAATGAACTTAGAATGAAAAAGTTTTCAAATTATTTCACTCCTATTAGACTCATATTATATGAGGATTGTGTGTATGATAAATCTTGATGGTTTAGTTTTAGTAAGCTAGTGTACAGGGATAGATTCACTATTTAGTATGTCTACTCTAATATTTGGGGTCCCTCTAGGATTTCTTCCTTAGTGTATGATATTACATTGTTATGATTATTGAAGATTATTGTATGAAGGTTTGGATAAACATTTTAAAACATAATTATAATACTTTTTAAACCATTAATAACTAGAAAGATAATTCTAAAAATGAATCTGTTAATAAATTTAAGGATATTTGGACTATTAATGGTTTAGATTATATGTCTAATAAATTCATTGGATTTTGAAACTCTAATGGTGTCAAAAGATGCCAAAATATTTTGGAAAACCCATAGTATAGTGTATTAATGGAGAGGATGAATAGAACTATCATTGATCATAATAGGTGATGAGATGGTTTTTTTGTTAAGTGAGGTTGAATAATTAGTCAAGATCATATTATTGAGTGTGTTGGCTTTTATTTTCAATGCATAAATTTTATTATAAGTTAATTCAGATGATGCTCAAAGCATGGTATTACACCATAGAATAATATTAAATAATATTTCATGATCTATTACTGATGTACAAACTACATTTGACAAACATCGAGTTGGGTTATGTTGTAGAAGAGGTATTCACATCATGGAGATGAAAATTTTGAAAATATGTAGAAATAAAGTATACAGGACTTCATTTAATAGAGAATGTGTCCATGTTGTAGAGGATACTCAATCAGAGTTCACCACACTATAAAAGGACCAAAACACCATAGAGAAGGTTGGGTTAATTTTATTGTATCTGGAAAACCTGGTACCTCCACACCGCAATGAAGGTCCATGTTGTAATGAATGGTAAGTAAAAATTTAGTGTCTCTTATAATGCCTCGAAAATTTATTTATGTTATTAATAGAACTATTATTTTATAATGAATGTTTTTTTATGAGAACATATAAATAATTTTAAATTTCATAAGAGCATTGAGCATCATTTTTTTATATGAACTAGTAAAATTAGGAATAGTAAAGGAATGGAAAACACATACTGGAAACCAGCAACACTTTATTTCATTGTTTAAGAATGTTACATTCAGTCTAAAATAATTCCCAATATCATACAAAATTTTAAAATGGGAAGAAAAATGGAGGATAAATAAATTTCAATATGAAAGTCTAGAATTCTTTTATTGTAACACCTTGATATTTTTTATGAAATATTTCTCTTTAAAAAAATGAATTTCTTGGGTAGATTGTGTTGCATACAACCCTGAATTTAAATGAACCATGATATACTGTTAAAATATTAATATTTTAACATGAAAATTATAACCTATTATTTTAATTAGAGTATATAAATATTAATAAACATATTATGAAATATATTAACATACACTTAATTTTTAATAAAGTCATTTTATTCTTCAAAAAATATGTTTTCTTTAGAAAACGATTTTATTATTTTCCATGAGAAAATAAATATATTTAGTTTTGAAACCATTAGAAAATTTATTTGAAAAATTAAACTTCATTTTTGAATTCATCATGTAAAAATTATCTTAGGATTAATTTTTGGGAATTTTCTAAAAAGTTTGAAATTTTAATAAATAGTGAAAATGATTTTTACACTGAAAACGGTATATTATTTTAAAACATTTAAAAAATAAAATTATATTAGTTTATAAATTTAATTAGTTACTTTTTATTATAAATAATTTAATTTTGGTATTTGAAATTAAATTTATACATGAATTCAGTATAAAAACATTTTATACTTTAAAGGGCATTTTTCAGAAAAATTGTTTTTGTTGTGTTTTCTGGTTTAATTTTAAATTAAATTATAACAATTATATGTTTTTAATTTTGAAAAATTGATTCTATATTTTTAATCAGCAGTTCAAAATTTAGTAATTATACCCCTTTTGGTCAATATGAATGGTAACTGTGGTAAACTTTATCATCTCGGTAAAGGGTAAATTGGGTTAATCTAGACAACAAATAAGTGATAAGGCCATATATTTTCATCTAAATTCTTAATTAATGAATTAAATTATACTCTTAATACCTTGGGTTTTAAATTGAGTTATTTAATGGACACTTTCCTCTGAAAATGGCTTAGAAATTATTAAAATCAATGAAAGTGACAAAATGTCACACTCTTATTTTAAATAAGTAAAATATTTTTAATATTGGGTTAGACAGAACATATAATCGACTATAAATATTATTTGGAAATATAAAATATTTATATTCATCATATTAATTTATTTAAAAAATTTATCAAATTAGATAATTGCTCTAAATGATTACACAACCCTGATGTAGTAATTATTCAATTAACAGGAAAATAAAATAAATGATAATAAAAATATTAAAAGTAATATAATTTGACATATTTAAGGTGATAAATTAATTCTATATATTACAATTATATTTTTAGGATATAATAAAATATTTTTTTCAAATTTTACTTATTTTTTTATGTTTTTAATTGTCAAAGTATTGAATAGTATCAAAATTGACAATAATGATATTTTAATATTATTAAATTATATAAAAATCATGAAAATATTTAAAAAATAAAAATTATTTATGAAATGATCTAAAATTTCATAAATTATAAATTTATGGTCTAATTTATACCATATAAGTAAAAATTAAAACCTTTTAATATTGAAGGAGTTGTTACCATAGTTAAAATTAAAATAGGTTAACTAAGGGTTAATAAAAATGATATGGTTTAAAATAAAACCAAAACTTGTCTAAATTTTATTGGTTGATGAGATTAAAACCTTATATTATATTATATTATATTATATTCCATGTAAATTTGGTGGTATTTGGATATAAAATGAATCTATTTTAATTTAATCTTTTGATAAATTTCAAAAACACTCCTCTCCTCCCTTATAAATACCACCCCACACAACCCCTTCTTCTCAAACCTTCAAAGAATTTAATATTTCCAAATATATGAAAAAAATCTCCTCCCCACTCTCCCCATGTCCAATTTCTTCTTATATCACCAAAATACAAATTACAGGTTCCTAAATGGATCCTTCAAGGAAGTGATATTCAAGAGGTAACATTCTCAAACTACCTCTTTTAATTTATTTTATTCTTCTGCCTTCTCCTAACCTATTTCATCCATCAAATCATAATAACTCCAGTATCATTTATATAATATAATTTTATATTAATAATTTAATAATTTATATCTAGTCCTTTTTCTCATCTTCTCTTATTCAAAGAAAGGAACCCATTGTCCAATTTATAGTGATTAACTGTCTCTGTGGATAACGAGTTCTCATTTTTTATTACCACATTCAAGTATGGTTATAAAAATATTATTATGGTTAAATAAGATTTTAATAATTATATTATAACTTTTTTCATGTTCTGAAAATAATATATACATATAATATTAAATAAAATGAAACTAATGTGTGATGGTCAGAAAAAATACCAAAATAAACTAAACATTTATCCTTAACATTTTATCAAATGAATCATCATCATATCAGAAAACAAAATGATATATAGGATAATTTAAACTTATGTAAATGTATTAATACCATTTTATTCCACTTATGAAATAGTATTTCTATTTGACAAGAACTTTCATAATTATACATAAGTAAACCGACCATGAAACCATAAAATGAACACTCCTAGAATGATGAAATTGAACCTTATAACTCATTGAAATGGCTATAAATGAAATTAATAAAATTATAATAAATAAACTTCATGTGTAATAGTTTCTTAATTAATTAATTTATGCATCTAATTTGGTTATCCAAGACATTAAGTTCAAGTTCATAACGCATTCAGACATAAGGTAAGGGGTCTCTCTAGACCTTTATATTTCCTTTGAGTGATGGTTTCTCTCATTTTTTCCCCTTCAAAATTCTTAAATAATTATACTATATTATGTTTATATTTCCCAAAATTATGTTTATATATCAATTAAACTTTCTTTTATGAGGAATTACATGTTTTATAAGGTTCCTTTCTCAATTCCTCTAGATAAACAAACTGATTAAAGGGAACTTCTCTTTTTCTTACCCATTTTCAAGTACACTACATAAAATATTTTAATCCTACAATATTTTTCTAAAATAAATAAATTTATCATGAAAAAATATTTTAATTCATTTCTAGTTTTATAGAAATAATTACGCCTTTATCCTCTTTAAATAATCTATTCTTTTCCTTAAAAATGCGCTTAAGTGGCACATTTCTAAAATTAAATAAGCACTATTTTCAATGTTTTAAATTCAGTTGGACTTCATTATTCATTATATATTCTTATATTTCCTTTATTAATGTCTAATAATTATTTAAATCCCTTATTTCATGGATACCATTGTTATATTCTCTTTTTTATACCTTATGTCATGATTATGATACCCATTTATTTCCATGGGTTACCCTTATATTTAATTGTTATGTTTGATTCTTTATGTGGAACAAATATTCATGATCATGTTATGATGGGTGAGCCCAGATATGGATCCAATTCATTGGGTAATGTTTTAGTTTCATGAGACATTATGTATGGGATTAGGGAGTAAACTTAATCCATTATGGGACTTTGTCCGCCATGTGATATAGCCTTGGTAGTTAGCCTTGAATCATGTTTATGTCATGTTATATGTTACTACCACTTCCCTATGTTTCCATGATCAAATGATTACATGTTCTATATGTTATGCTTCCATATGTATGTTTATGATCCATTCCTGTTATGTTATCATGTTATGACTTCTAAATCATGTGTTATACTTCATTCCCATGTTTATTCCCTTACTAGGATTTTTAGCTCATCCCTTTTGTCTATAGATTCCCCAGGTTATCCTTTGCAGTTGTAGGAGATCAAAGGGAGTAAGGAGATCATTATGGATATTAAATAAAATATTTTTTATTTCAGTTTCATGTTTCAAATTTATGTAACAAGCCTTCCAAATACTCTAAAATTTTCGATCCTTAACTTGTATTTTATGGATAATTATGCTTAAAATCATGTAATAATATGTGTAAAAGGATTGGGTCGTTATAGTTGGTATTCAAGAATGGTCTAGTTAATTTTGGGGATTAGGACTAGAAAAATTTAGTGATAACCCTAGGGATAATTATATCACCATTGATAACCTAGATTGAAACTTAGGTAATCACAAGTTAGGATATACTTCTCATTTATAATTTTATCCTTCTATGTTCAAAGTTTCCTTTTTCTATTCTTATTAGCTAAGTATTAAAGACCCGTAATTTTTTTATAGTTAATGGATAAAAATTGGATAACCCATGCCAATAACCAATGTAATAGGAAATGTGAAGATTTACCTAATGACATACCAAACATGATGGGAATAGGAGCCCAGTAATTCATGACAGTACTAGCTCAATCAGATCATGTTATGAATAATTTATGGAACAAACTCTTTATCCTAAGAAATATCATGTTGTGGTTGAATTCTTTATGTGACAAATTCCTCCAATATTTATTTTATCTTATGATCCCCCCATCATAGAATAATGGGTTAACTCAATTGATAAAATATTCTCTATCCTCCAGTGCTTGGAAGAAGATAAAGTCTTGTTGGTAGTATATCATTTTTATGGGGAAGCTAATCAGTGGTGGAAATTGATCAAGAATGCAAAGTCTAAAGAGGAAATTGATTCATTAGACTGGTAAGGATTCAAAAAAATATTTTTCAATAAATATTTTCTCTAAACTCTTCATCTTAAGTTGTAGAGGGAGTTCCTCAGACTGAAGAAAAAGGAATATGAGTCTATTAGAGTAATACTTATCTACTCTCTCAAAAGAACATGCCTAATGCACCATCCCTATTTCAAAATGTTTCATCCATTTCTTCATCACTGGAGTCCTCCTTCTGGGTGGTGCTTAACTCTCTTTTCATCCCTGCTCAACTTACTCACTCTCAAAATTCTTATTCAGTGGGTTCTCCATCAGATCTTCAGTTTGGTTGACCTCACCCTCTAGATCCAGCCTCACCTTTCAATGTTTCCTTGAAGGAATCCCTTCTTCATCCTTCCTCCAGCTCTCTATAGTTATTTCTAGAGCTATCCTCAAAGGTTCCGATGACCCCCCTTGTTGGTACCCATCCAGTAATTAATATTCCTACTTCATCCTTTGAGGAAGCATCAGCCTACCTCAAGTAGATCATGGTGGCTAATTTTGGTGCAGACAGACCACTGCTCTCACCTTATCAGGGTTTTTTTCTATCATTGTATTTGGATATCCTGGCTCATGTTTCATTCCTTACCTTCAAATACTTTTATATTTTTTTGGGTTCCTCTGAAGATCTGGTTCAGGCTTGGTGAAAATATCCTAGGGATGTTAGTCGATGGCACTTCTCTCCTTTTCACTGGTCAATAGATATCTATAAGGTTACATACTCTCCTCATGTGGTGGTTTGTATCAATATTCTAGGTCTCCCTCTTCCATTCCAGAACATCTCTCTATTGTGTTCCATTGGTGACTTGCTAGGATTATTTCTTTGTGTAGTCAAGCACACCCTTAGGATTGAGGAGACCTCGATAACCTGTATTTGTGTGGACATGGATATCTTCTACCATCTCCTGGATTAGATCTACCTCTATGTTCAGGACTCATTAGATTGGTCCCACGTTTTGGTGTTCCCCTCAGCACCCATTTTCTATTCATTTTTTCAGATTCAAGTTCATTCTATTCCAGTGTGCAAGAAACATCTTTAGGTTGAGTTTTGAGCTGGTCTTTAGGGATCATCAACCTTTGGTGGCTTTCAAAATTTCATACAAGGGGGTTCTATGATGGATCAGTTCAGGAAAAAGGTGGGGCCAGCAGCAGGGACTCCTGGAATGCTCCTTCTACATCTTGGGATGTTTCTCTTCCTCATATTTTGATTGTTCAGGATCTTAGTACCCCATCCCGGGAGGGGTCCTCCTATTTGTCTCTGGTTCCTTTCTCATCTCCACCCCTTCCTCCTACCCTAAATGTCTCTATTTTTCTCAAAGGTTCATGTGGAGGCATGGTTGATTGGGGAAAGTGTATTGTTCCCCCATATCCTCTTCCCTCCCTGCATAACCTTGGTCCCTCTGAGCAGTTTGTATGGGGTTCTTGGAATAGTTATTTATCATTTTTTCAGCTTGATCGGGATCTCTTATCTTGGTCCCCTTCTCAAGAGTTGTCAGGGGAATTTCCTTCTTTGAAGGGATACCAGTATCCTCCATCAATCGGCCTAGTCTTCCGGTATCCCCCCTGGTTCTCCAGTTCTAGGTCTCTTTGCCTTTCCAGTTCCAAAGATCAAATAAGGGTTAAGGATCGTGATTACCTCATCCCAGCTCTCAGGTTCTCTTGTTCTAGGTCTCTTCTCCCTACAAGTTCCAAAGAGAAAATAAAGTGTAAGGATCATGATCAGCTTCTCCCAACTCTCTATTCCTTACTCTTGATGTCAGCCTCAAAAGGTGTGTGTTTCAGTGCACAATTCCATTATCATATTTCTCTATACCTTGGTCCCCCTTGTGGAGTTCGGACCAGATCCCAGGTGAGATATAATTTTAATAGCAGGTATTCAAAGATTTTTCAGATCCATGAGTCTGGGGATAGTGCTAGACATCTCTTATCTTGATGATTAATATCCTCATATAGAATTCTCATGGAATGGGATCTCAGGTAAAGTCAGATTTCATTTCAAGTGAATTTCATAATAATTCTATATCTTTGGTTGTAGTGCTTGAACCTAAGTAGGACCCCTCAAAAGTTAAGGTTTTTTATCATTGCTTGAGATTCCATGGGTTGCTTACTAGTTCCTTCTCTAATTATCATATCTAGATATTTTGTAAATATAGTTTTTCTATTGACATGCTATACAAAATAGATCAGTCCGTCAATCTCAAAGTTTAAATGGGGTCTAATTAAATCATCCTTTCAGTGGTTTATACTAAATGTGATGCTCATTCCAGAGTCTCCCTGTGGGATGATATGAGCTCTTTCAATTCAGGGGAATCTCCTTGGATGGTTATAGGAGATTTCAATATTGTGGCTAGTTTAGAGGATAAAAAGGTAGTGGTCCTTTTCCCAGGAGAACAAGCCAGGATTTTGTGTTGTTCATTGAAAGTAATGGGCTCATGAATACTGGTTTTCTTGGTGATCCATTTACTTAGTGTAATAATCAGCATGGGACCCAGTGGTGTTAGAGTCGTCTTGACTATTTCCTTTTGAATGGAACTTCTTTTTCAGCCTTTCCTATCATCAAAGTCTCCCACCTAGTTTGTGACCTCTCAAATTATTCCCTTATCTACATAGTTGTGAAGTCCTATAATTCCAGAGAAGATTTCTTCCACTGTTCATCCACTTGGGATGATAATCTAGAATTCTATAACATTGTAAGGAACTCCTAGATTCATTATTCTAGTGGTAACCCATGGTTGTATCTTCTCAACAACATTAGGAATCTTAAAGGTATTCTTAGATATTAGGCCATGAATCTTCCTTCAGGAGATCAGGTTGTGGAGGATCTCAACAGGGACATGATTTGGTTAGAATCGATCTTGGAGTCGACATGGGATGGTGATATTTTTACTACTTTGAGATTCAAGATAGATCTTTTAGCAGAGGTTTTTTTGAAACAGGAGTGTTTTTCCCATAAAAAATCAGGAGTTTAGTGGCTTCATGAAGGAGATATAAATATCAGATTTTTTCAATCCTACCTCAAAGAAATACACAGATACACGAACCCCAACCTTCTCATAGAAGATGGTCCTTATTCTGATGATATGGATGTTATTGGATTCTTGTAATATTCATTCTTCATGTCACTTTTGGCATTTTTTGAACCTAATAATGGTGAGGGGATACCTGAGTGGACCTTCAGATCTTTTTTATGTGATTCCTCGCATTGTCACTAATGAAGTGAAAATCTTGATGAAAGCTATACCTGACAAGGAATAAATTCAAGATGAATTTTGTTCCATTAATACTATCATCACATTGGTACTAGATGCCTTTCCTTCATCTTTTTATATGAATTCATGTTAAATTGTGAAGAACAACTTGATCAGTGGAGTACATGATTTTTTTCATGGCGATAATCTACCTCGAGTGGTCTATGCTACTAAAATTATTCTTGTTCCCAAAGTCAAAGACCCTTAGTCTCTGGATTAGTATTGACCTATTAGCCTATGTAATTTTCCTTATGAATTCCTTACTGGTATTCTTAAAAAAATTGATCCATTCCTTCATAGTTGTGTGGTCGAGGAGCAACACGGGTTTGTGAAAGGTAGATCAATCAAAGGGGTTATTTTCTTGGCGTATGAACTGATTAGTAACATCAACCTAAAAACATTATGTAGTAATGTGTCCATTAAACTAGATATGATTAAATCCTATGATATATTTGAATGGAGCATCATCAATATAGTTCTTTAATGCATGGGTTTTTCTGCATGGATCATCGATATTCTTTTTCACTACTTTAGCTTCTCATGGTTGTCCACTTCTTTTATAGAAAAATAGTTTTTTTTTCAAGTCTACTAGAGGTTTGAGGTAGGGGGACCACCTCTCACCCTCCTTGTTCATATTGACTAAATATGTTCTCAGTCGACACTTAAATCATTACATTTCTTTGGGCAAGATTCCCCCTTTCTGCAATAAAAATATGATTGGAGGTATATCCCACCTTATGTTTTCAAATGACACCATACACTTTTTTAATGGTAGTATAAGGTTGATTCAAGGATTTAATGAATCTCTATAGTTTTGTTTCTCTTTGAGTGCCCAAATTGTCAACCATGAGAAAATAAACTTCTTTGTTCCTAATAAATGCTCCAGTATGAGGATGGGAGATTTGGAATTCATCCTTATCATGCATAAAGTTTCATTTCCTATATAGTATCTAGTTTCCCCCATGTCCCCTAACTCCCTACTAATCAAACACTTTTACTTGGTCGTGGATAAAATCATGGTTCATATCCTCAATCAGAAAAATAGGTTCTTATCCTTTGGAGTGATAATCACTCTGATAAACTCTACTCTCTCCTCTATCCCCATGCATATCCTATCATCCCTGAAGGTCCCAAAGAAGGTGATTTAAAACATTGAAAAAACTCTAATTTATTTTTTATGGTATGGGAACTTGGAAGTTAAATTTCATTGGGATTATTAGACCAAACTTTCCAGAACCATTAAGGAAGGGGGATTAATCTTAAGAGTATTTATGGAACCATGAATGGTATCCATGCTAAACTTTTCTGGGAGGTATTAGAGGGGGAAACCTTATGGAGAAAGCACATGCAAAAATATTATGGAAATGATGGGAGATTGTCCATATTCAAACCCTCTAAAATTCATAAGATGAACCATCCCTTCATTACTAGTCTACAACTCTATGCTAGATGGATTATTGGAAAGGGTGATAGTAGTTACTAGATCCATAATTGGTCAGGGACTCCTCTCAGATTCCCTAACAATCCCACCCCTAGTATTAGCTTCAGGGAGTCCAGAAACTATCCCACCCTCATTTGGACTACTTTGGATGATAATAAGTGAAGCATATTTAAGATCATTATTTTGACCAATGACATGGATCGTTGTGTCTTCAATGGATCTACTATAGGTATTTTCAAATATAGAGACTTTCAGTCTATTAAAGAAGTTTATTACCCTCAGGATATATGGGGAGAGTTTCTATGGTACAAGGATCTCCCTTTGAAGTTCTTTTTCCTATTGTGGAGACTCCATAATAGTACCCTACCTACTAATGAAAGCATCCAGCGGAGAGGGATTAACCTTAAATCTAAATTCCCCTATTGAAGAGAACCAAGCGTTGAATCCACGATCCACCTTTTCATCAATAGTTATTGGTAAAGGAGGTCTAGAGATCATTCTTCTAGTTCACTAAAGGATATGAGCATGTTTCTTTTGTAGATGGCTTCCTTCTCCAATAGTTTCATGGTGTGAGCAATCCTTTCCCTGAGTGGAAATCCTAAAACCTAATTTTCATGGATAGGTGATGGGTTATCTAGATGTCTATAAATGATTTGCGGCAACATCCCTAACCGAGAATTGTCACGGGTGTCCTATTTAATATCAGAAACATTGTTCTAGATTTATTCTAGTTGTGAAAAGGATCTACGGACGGTTCTTTGCTCATGGACCTACGTCCTCCTCAACCCTCAAATCAACTTGACTCTACAATTCAGGGGAAATGAGTCAAATAGAAGCCCCCTCTCTTGGGGAACAAGTTAAACACAGATGGTTCATGCTATTTTGGATTTATGAAGGGTGGTGGAGTGATCAAATATCCCAAAGGATCAATCATAGTGGCTTTCTCTGCTTTCTTTGGGAATGGTGACTCCCTTCAAGCGGTGGACCATAATATCCTCATGGGACAACTTCTTTGAAATCAGAGGAGTATTCCAATGAGGGAGATTGAGACTGATTCACTTACAATATTCAATGAAATTACTGGTAAGGTTTCCATTCCTTGTTCTATTGAATAATCCATAAGAAGGTGCAAGTGGCTGATGAACAATCACATGACCATTCTTCATACCTGGCATGAGGGGTTATCACATCATCGAAGGGTTATCACATCATCAAACTCCTCGGATGTTGGAGAACTCATTCTCTATCGAGTACAGTGGGATTTCTGGGTCACACAGAGCTGCTTCCCGTTAACCTTGAACTCTTGTGGTACCCATACCTGATGGGTACCATGGGCATGTTGGGTCACACAGAGTCACTTCCCACCGTGGCCATACCAGGTCACATAAAGCCTCTTCCCACCTTGGACGAACTGAGGTACTCCTCCTGTCAAGCACCGTGGGTCAGTCGGGTCACACAGAGCCGCTCCCCACTGTGGGCCTGCTCGGTCACACATAGCCACTTCCCACTGGGCCAATCATCAAGTAGTCTTTAGGTCTCATCCAACCACAGGGTTCCATATGTAGTATTCTTGGGATAACCGCTCCTCAATCCACTCACCACATCTTGATATCCATAGAAGTCACCAAAAGGTATATTCTAGGGTAGTAATCGTAGCATCATTAGTCACAAAACTTGAACTCCTCAGCTGCTGGAGAACTCCTCCTCTATCGAGTACATTGGGCATGTCGGGTCACACAAAGTCTCTTCCCACAAACCATGAACTACTGTGGTACTCATCCCTGATGGGTACCATGGGCATGTCGGGTCACACAGAGCCGCTTCCCACTGTGGGCTTGTTGGGTCACACAAAACCTCTTCCCACTAAGCCATCATCAAGAAATCTTTAGGTCTCAGCTAGTTGCAAGGTTCTGTACGTAGCACTCTTGGGAGAACCACTCCTCAAGCCAATAGTCGTATTACAATTGGTACAGAGTCTCATAAGAAAGTAACCTGATGTTTATTCATATCATAAGGGTTCCAATGCAATAGACGGTGTGACAATCGGATGCCCAGTCTGTTGCGTTGGAACCCTTATGGGGTGGTGAAAAATCGGGTTACTTCCTTGTGAGACTTTGTACCAGTTTTAATATGATAGATGGCTTGAGGAGAGGTTCTCCCAAGCGTGATACGTACAGAACCTTGTAGCAGGATGAGACCTGAATACTGCTTGACGATGGCCTGGTGGGAAGCGGCTCTGTTTGACCCAGCAGGCCCACGGTGGGAAGTGGCTCTATTTGACCCGTCTTGCCCACAATACCCATCAGGGATGAGTACTACGGTAGTTCAAGGTTAGTGGAAAGCAGCTTTGTGTGACCCGGCAGGCCCACTGTACCCAATAGAGGAGGATTTCTCCAGAAACTAAGGAGTTTGAGTTTTTTGACTGATGATGCTATGGTTAATACCCTAGAATATTCCTTATGGTGACTTCCATGGATATCAGGATGCGGAAAGTGGCTTGAGGAGCGGTTCTCCCAAGCAGACTACGTATGGAACCCTACGGTTGGATGAGACCTGAAGACTGATTAACAATTGGCCCAGTGGGAAGCTGCTCTGTGTGCCCCAGCAGGCCCATGGTGGGGAGCGGCTCTATGTGACCCATCAGACCCACAGTGCTCGACAGGAGGATTACCTCAGTTCATCCAAGGTGGGAAGTGGCTCTGTGTCACCCGGCATGCCCATGGTGGGAAGCGGCTCTGTGTGACCCAGCATGCCCATGGTACCCATCAGGTATGGGTACCACAGCAGTTCAAGGTTAGTGGGAAGCGGCTCTGTGTGACCTGGTAGGCCCACTGTACTCGATAGAGAAGGAGTTCTCCAGCAGTCGAGGAGTTCGATGATGTGATAACCCTTCTATCCATGACCTAAAGTCATACCTGGTGTGAGATCACTTGTGTTGTGTAATTTTACCTTTGTGGTGTACCTATGTGGTACTTATACCTGTGTGGTACTTCTACCTTCATGGTGTTACCTTTGTGGTATTCTTTCCTCATGTATGTGGTGAGTATATCTTGATAACTTAGGTATATGTATGGGCATATACCTAAGTACAGTTGATGTCTTGATTTGTGTTATTTCCTTTGTGGAACTCTAGGAGACCTATGGGGGTCTCAGGGTCCCTACTGAGTATCGTCATACTTACCCCTGCATGGGCTTTGCCTGCACCTTGTTGTGTCTTGTGCAGACGATGAGCAGCAGAGCTGAGTCTAGAGAAAGCTAGGACCAAGCGGTACACGGAGGAGATGAGCTGACGTGGAGTGTTGTGGAGACGATTTGTACCTACCCTTTAGTTAGGATACTCAGTGGACGATCCAGGAGATGCTTGTACTTATAGTTTTATATGTAATTTCTAGTTGTACTCGTACTTTATAGTTGGGATTGTATTTTCGGCCCCTTTACTTTCAGTACTCTTTTTTCTATAGCAGTTAATTTGTGGTTGCTCCTTTTTGTGTTCTTAGGTTGTGTGTTTGTACAGGTTTAAAGGCAATGCCTTCCCGTTTTAGGGATATGCCTTTCCAGTGCTAGTTTCCAGCCCCTGTCCTATGGAAGGCGGGCTTGGGGTAGTCACGGAACGGGCCCCGGGGGATGGGTTGTGACATAGTGGTATCAGAGGAGTTCAGTTCTACTGAAGAACTAGGACTCTGATATTTTCAATATATTAATAGTATTAAGTGTTATAAGTGTGGTTTTCAGTTCAGGGAGTCCAGTGTTGGTGCGGTGGTCGATATATCCATACATGAGGACCCTAAATTATAATTTCTAACTCAGTGCACAAAAACACTGATTGCATGTGTTTTTGAAAAGTTTTTCTTTTGATTTATTTGGAGTCATCTCACCAGGTATAACATAATGATCATGTAACACTTGTTCCTTATTAGGATTCTATCACATAGACATCCAGCTACGATTCCCGAGAGAGTACATGATGACGGCCCACCAAGCGACGAGGCTCCGGTGCAGGGCCCTCTTACTGTGTTGGCACCTTCAGGTGGTGTACCGGCAGCACCACCACCTGTTGGACAGTAGTTACCACTAGTCGCACTGGTGGATGGTTCACGCCGACTGAGAACATTTCACAAGTTCCAGCGGAAGAGACCACCGATTTTTCGAGGTGAGACAGATTCCCAGATATTTGAGGACTAGCTGGAGGCTAGGGCTACAGTTTTCCACCTAGTTGAGACACCAGCAGATCAGATGGTGATCCTAGCTACTAGTTTTATCTATGTGTTACTATGTGGATGGTCCACATGGTGATAAGGCTTCAGTACTTAGACCATTTCCTGAGATGGTACCTTCGGATAGTGTGCCAGCTATATCACTGCCTGTTGGTCAGTAGTTACAAATGGAAGTACCGGTAGAGGACACATGTAAGCTTAGTGCCTTACACATGTTTCAACATCAGATGCCCCTCAGACTCTGAGGCAAGCCCAACTCATGGGCGACTAAGGAATGGCTTGAGGATATGGCTGAGAGTTCTCTAGAGCTTCTACGGCTTTGACAGGATGACATGTCGGTTGCTGAGTATTCATTGAGGCATACCGACTATTCCTAGTACTCGATGAATACGATACGATCAGTGCTTCGGGTCTTGGACTTCTGAGCACGGTGTGTTTAAGGACGTCCGAGCCAGCACTATTACTCTATGCATTCCTACCTATGTTAGGTGTAACGACCCGAAATTTTTAAATAAATTTTGTTTCCTAATTTTATGTGTTATTGTTATACTCAACAAAAATGTTTTATTTGATAAACATGATTATAATTAAAATAAGATCAGTGGGTTTTGACTATTATATAACCATCGGTCAACATGACCGCTGTGAACAAAATGTTTTGATTATTGTCTCTAAATATAAGTAATCTTGGTTAATTATTATAGAAAGAAGATTTGATGGCCTCACCTAGTAGTCTTGGACCGATCGAAGCCCATCTAACAGAGCTTGGGAAGGAGGTAGCACCACTGGGCTTTGCTCTGGATCAAATCCAAGCCGAACTTCATCATGTGAAGCTGGAACGGAATCGCCTTCGTGAGAAGTTCAAACTGATAGAAATTACTACTCGGGCAATGTTGACTGAGCCGCCCCAAGATTCTATCACCCTAGCACACCTTACTCTTAGGTCCTATGCTGGTATTATAAGGGGTTATGTAACGAGACCGTAACTACCTTGTGTAATCCTTGTTTTAAATAAAAATTGGGATTTCTTCTTATGATGAAGTTTATGAATTTTGAAATGACCGGATAAATATAGTATGCATATTTTTGATGAATTTTAGAAAAATGATATTTTAAATATGTTTATGTAAACCCTAAATAATTAAAAATGTGTAATGATTTTCAAAAAAATGGTCTTCTGCAATTATGTTCAGTACTAAATTTAGAGTCTAATAAGATCAACTTGATTTTTGATGAATAGTAAATTATGAATAGTGATTTTATGATTAGGATTAGTAATATGACCAAATGGATTAGTAATCTCACTTAAAGAAAGTTTTAAAATAATCTAGGCACCTTGATTAAGTAATGTGATTCAATAAAATAGTTAAATAACGGTTTCATTAATTATTATTCAAGTATTAGTTTTTTCAGGTGAATAGTGTTTTTTAATTAAAAATTTAATTAAAAATTATTTGAAAATTATTTTTATAAAAATGACTTTATTTTTGAACTCAGAGCATCGATATTATGTTATGGTAATTTTTGGGGTTTTTTCTGAAAAAATGAATTTTCGATGAATAGTGTTTTTATTTAAAAATTAAATTAAAAATATTTAAAAAATTATTTTTATAAAATGGAGTTCATATTTTTAATCAGAGCGTTGATATTTGGTTAAGGTGAAATTTTGGGATTATTCTGAGAAAGTTGAATTTTTGATGAATAGTGAAAATACAGTTTTTAAGTTACGGGTGTTTAATGACATCATTAAATGATGTATTAAGTTTGTAATCAATATGTTCGAATTATGAATAGTGAGATAATGTATGAGGTGTCCCAAGTGGCCAATACCATGGGCAAATACCATGGTCAAGCCCATGGTTTTGGCAAAACCACTAATGAGGTGTCCCTTTGCCATTAATGCCTTGTCCCCTCACTTTCCCTATAAATACCAAGCCCTCCTCTCATCCATTCGACTCCCCACTCATTCCCAACGAATTTATGGTATCATTACCTCCCAAGGAGTCCTCCCAAGGTTTCCCCAAGCTCTCAAGGTCCCAACCTTTGAGGTTTAAGAGTTACATTTTAAGGTAAGGGATTCGACCCCTCTCTTTCTTTTCAAGTGATCTCTTTTATGTCATTCCTTTTATGCTCCATGTTCTTATTTTGGAGGATGTTATTTTATACTCCTCTTACTTCCCTTTTTATGTTCATATGATTAAAGACCCCCTCTTACTCTCATCATTTCTTTTTAAGAAAGTTTAAGTGGCGCCGTTAGGCTGCCGAATTTTCAAGGGATTCATTCACCTCTCTCTTTTTCAAAGTTCTACTTTCATGTCAAGTCTTTCAAGTTCATTTTTATTATGTTGGGGTATGATCTCTATATATATAATACTGGTCTTTTATGATCACATGATGAGAGACCCCATTTGATCTCTTCAATTCAGTATTTGGATGTCTTAAGTGGCGTCGTTAGGCTGCCGAATTTTTAAGTGGTTCTTCACCCTTCTCGTTTTGAAGTTCTACTTTCATGTCAATTCTTTCAAGTTCCTTTATATTATGTTGGGGTATGATCTCTATATCAATCATACTGGACTCTTATGTTCATATGATGAGAGACCCTATTTGACCTTTTCAATTCAATTTTGTTGAAGTTTAAGTGATGCCGTTAGGCTGCCGAATTTTCACAAGAGAAATCTTGTTTTGTTTTCTTCCTTTCATGTTCTTCATTTCATATGGTATATTTTCAAATTTCATTACCATGTTCATAAATCCCTTATATTTTGTCCCTCTACTGTTTGATGGGTCATTTATGAATGTTTGACCCATGTCCCCTCTCTTCTCAATGTTTTCTAAAACCTTGTAACATAGCCGTTATGCTGCAGAATTTTCCCCTCAAAATGCCTCTCTCTTTTCTCAAAAATTATTTTATGTTATAAAGTGAATACTCAAAGCTCTTATTTCTACAAGGGTATTCACATATACATCAAAATGTTCCATTTTAAATTCTGGGATTTACATACATGAGACCCGCTTCCCTTTCCGTGGGTTTAAAGTGCCGTAAAGATCATGTCATTAAAGCAGTTTTTAAAATGTTATGATTATGAAATGAAACCCATTTATTTTATGCTATATGGGTTATTTATGAAATGTTTTATGATGATATATGTGTCTCAAATGATAATAAAGGCAAATTTAAGGGTGCGCCCTGATAGCGCTCCAATGCATTGGGTAAAGACTTAATCTCTAGAGATGACCATTTTAACGACGCCTTGGTGAATAACCTTGGTAATTTTTAACGACACCTTGGGGATGGACCTTGGTGAAACGAAACGATTTCCAATATTAAATGTTTCAGCCACATATTCAAGTTATGAAAAAGTTTTATTTTTATTATGATATGCCTCATGATTTCATTTTCATGCCTTAAAGTTCTTTTCATGACTTTATTGATGTATCCCAAGTTCATATGTAAAATGTTTCACTTGTTTCCCTTGCTGGGCCTTCTGCTCACCCTTTCTTTTGATGTATGTCCCCAGGTTATGAGATTCAGTAATGAGCCTAGGGTGAACATGAGGAGAAGCCTTTCAAGTGTTTAAGAAGAATTCTTTATGTTGTTTTCATGTTTTAAGTTCCTGGTTTCCAAGACACTAAACCTTAAAGATCCTAGGTTTTGTAAAATGTAATTAAAGTTTATGTGATAAAAAGGTGGGATGCCATAGTTGGTATCAAAGGATGGTTTAGTTATTTGTGGAAATTAGGATATGAAAACTCTAGGAGGAACCCTATAGAAAAGTTTAATATAGGAAATCTTCCTGGTATTTTGGTGAGTATTGAGTAAGGGGTTGCCAAGAAAATACATCCCTGTCTGGATACGAGCAGGTAGAGGTGGCTCTGGCACGGATGTACATAGGGGTAAAACCCGAAAACACCGCTTTGAGCTAGACTCGAACGGGAACTGGTACACGACAACGGGCCTTGCTGCACTCTTGGTTACGACACTCCCGGGGGATATGCTTTGGTAAATTCATAAGCTTGGTATGAACCATTGTTAAAGGAACAAAGATAAAATAAAATAAAGGTTCATATAAGAATATATGATCATTCATAACCTAGATGGGAACCTAGGAGATCACAAGTTAGGGTATACCTTTCATATACAAGTTATCCTTATATGCTTTCAGTTCCTTTTCATGATTATTAGCTAAGTACTTAAGCCCCTAATTATGCTTTCTCTTCTTAGTTAATGGTGGGAAATGGAAGAACATGTTCCGACAACCAATGTGATAGGAAATGCGACGATTTTCGTATTAATATGACAGGGATGATTAGGGGATTAAAATATGATTATTATTTTGGAAGACGTTCATTATTTTGGGAACCATATTTGATCGAGGTAAATAGATTACTACGGTATTTTCATTGAGGAGTAAGGTTGACTTATATTTTGAAGAATCGACGAATTTAAGGTGAACTTATAGTAATTTAGGTTACTTATGGGAACGACTAACCTATCTTGGGTAAAATATGTTTAGGTTAGCTACTTTTTTATAAGATTTTAGGAGTGGTTGATGTTGTCTGGAGATGAACAATGAAGTTGTTTTGGAAGACTATGTTATCAAATCCTTATTGTATTTGGGTTTCAATCTTAGTTTGGTTTGTTTTGAGGAATTTTAAGGACCGTTATTTATGGAATGGTCTATGATGAACTTTGGGTAGTACCATGGAACTTTGATGATTTAAAAGTAGTTTCCATTCCTATGGGATTCTTTCTTTTTGAAGAGTTGTTTTACCTTAACCTTTCTGTTTTTGGGATAATGTTTAAAGATAGAAGAAATAGATAGTTAATCTTTTGTAGATTATGTGATTCTATAGAAGATGATTCTTGTGCTTTTATGAGACCAAGTGTTTTTGAATTCTCATCATTTGGAGAAAAGATTAGTGTTGGTAGGGACTTGTTAAAGGATGAAACTCTACTTGAAGGTAGGTATATTTTCTTATGTTTTTGTTCTATGTAGTAAATGAAATCCTAAAAATTATGAAAAGAAACGTAAAACAAAAATGTTGTTGGTTTACGTTTCCTACTAGGTAATCAAAGACCGTTTACACACATCATAAGTTTGGGATTTTCTCATGGTTAACTTTCTCCTAATCATGTTCTCTATCACTCTCCCTCAGAACTTGACCCTTTGTTTTTTCCTCCATGTCCATGTTTTCCTACATGGAACCCTAGTGTGGGTTAACTCGGGTGACCATTGTACTTCCCTTTCTTTATTTTAAAGTAATATTTTTACTGACTCCTTTTCCGATGTGGGACTTTCAATGAAATTTCAAAACCCAATTTTAAAATTGCGAGGACGCAATTTCTTAAGGGGGGAAGATTGTAACGACCCGAAATTTTTAAATAAATTTTGTTTCCTAATTTTATGTGTTATTGTTATACTCAACAAAAATGTTTTATTTGATAAACATGATTATAATTAAAATAAGATCAGTGGGTTTTGACTATTATATAACCATCGGTCAACATGACCGCTGTGAACAAAATGTTTTGATTATTGTCTCTAAATATAAGTAATCTTGGTTAATTATTATAGAAAGAAGATTTGATGGCCTCACCTAGTAGTCTTGGACCGATCGAAGCCCATCTAACAGAGCTTGGGAAGGAGGTAGCACCACTGGGCTTTGCTCTGGATCAAATCCAAGCCGAACTTCATCATGTGAAGCTGGAACGGAATCGCCTTCGTGAGAAGTTCAAACTGATAGAAATTACTACTCGGGCAATGTTGACTGAGCCGCCCCAAGATTCTATCACCCTAGCACACCTTACTCTTAGGTCCTATGCTGGTATTATAAGGGGTTATGTAACGAGACCGTAACTACCTTGTGTAATCCTTGTTTTAAATAAAAATTGGGATTTCTTCTTATGATGAAGTTTATGAATTTTGAAATGACCGGATAAATATAGTATGCATATTTTTGATGAATTTTAGAAAAATGATATTTTAAATATGTTTATGTAAACCCTAAATAATTAAAAATGTGTAATGATTTTCAAAAAAATGGTCTTCTGCAATTATGTTCAGTACTAAATTTAGAGTCTAATAAGATCAACTTGATTTTTGATGAATAGTAAATTATGAATAGTGATTTTATGATTAGGATTAGTAATATGACCAAATGGATTAGTAATCTCACTTAAAGAAAGTTTTAAAATAATCTAGGCACCTTGATTAAGTAATGTGATTCAATAAAATAGTTAAATAACGGTTTCATTAATTATTATTCAAGTATTAGTTTTTTCAGGTGAATAGTGTTTTTTAATTAAAAATTTAATTAAAAATAATTTGAAAATTATTTTTATAAAAATGACTTTATTTTTGAACTCAGAGCATCGATATTATGTTATGGTAATTTTTGGGGTTTTTTCTGAAAAAATGAATTTTCGATGAATAGTGTTTTTATTTAAAAATTAAATTAAAAATATTTAGAAAATTATTTTTATAAAATGGAGTTCATATTTTTAATCAGAGCGTTGATATTTGGTTAAGGTGAAATTTTGGGATTATTCTGAGAAAGTTGAATTTTTGATGAATAGTGAAAATACAGTTTTTAAGTTACGGGTGTTTAATGACATCATTAAATGATGTATTAAGTTTGTAATCAATATGTTCGAATTATGAATAGTGAGATAAGGTATGAGGTGTCCCAAGTGGCCAATACCATGGGCAAATACCATGGGCAAGCCCATGGTTTTGGCAAAACCACTAATGAGGTGTCCCTTTGCCATTAATGCCTTGTCCCCTCACTTTCCCTATAAATACCAAGCCCTCCTCTCATCCATTCGACTCCCCACTCATTCCCAACGAATTTATGGTCTCATTACCTCCCAAGGAGTCCTCCCAAGGTTCCCCCAAGCCCTCAAGGTCCCAACCTTTGAGGTTTAAGAGTTACATTTTAAGGTAAGGGATTCGACCCCTCTCTTTCTTTTCAAGTGATCTCTTTTATGTCATTCCTTTTATGCTCCATGTTCTTATTTTGGAGGATGTTCTTTTATACTCCTCTTACTGCCCTTTTTATGTTCATATTATGAAAGACCCCCTCTTACTCTCATCATTTCTTTTTAAGAAAGTTTAAGTGGCGCCGTTAGGCTGCCGAATTTTCAAGGGATTCATTCACCTCTCTCTTTTTCAAAGTTCTACTTTCATGTCAAGTCTTTCAAGTTCATTTTTATTATGTTGGGGTATGATCTATATATCTATCATACTGGTCTTTTATGATCACATGATGAGAGACCCCATTTGATCTCTTCAATTCAGTATTTGGATGTCTTAAGTGGCGTCGTTAGGCTGCCGAATTTTTAAGTGGTTCTTCACCCTTCTCGTTTTGAAGTTCTACTTTCATGTCAATTCTTTCAAGTTCCTTTATATTATGTTGGGGTATGATCTCTATATCAATCATACTGGACTCTTATGTTCATATGATGAGAGACCCTATTTGACCTTGTCAATTCAATTTTGTTGAAGTTTAAGTGATGCCGTTAGGCTGCCGAATTTTCACAAGAGAAATCTTGTTTTGTTTTCTTCCTTTCATGTTCTTCATTTCATATGGTATATTTTCAAATTTCATTACCATGTTCATAAATCCCTTATATTTTGTCCCTCTACTGTTTGATGGGTCATTTATGAATGTTTGACCCATGTCCCCTCTCTTCTCAATGTTTTCTAAAACCTTGTAACATAGCCGTTATGCTGCAGAATTTTCCCCTCAAAATGCCTCTCTCTTTTCTCAAAAATTATTTTATGTTATAAAGTGAATACTCAAAGCTCTTATTTCTACAAGGGTATTCACATATACATCAAAATGTTCCATTTTAAATTCTGGGATTTACATACATGAGACCTGCTTCCCTTTCCGTGGGTTTAAAGTGCCGTAAAGATCATGTCATTAAAGCAGTTTTTAAAATGTTATGATTATGAAATGAAACCCATTTATTTTATGCTATATGGGTTATTTATGAAATGTTTGATGATGATATATGTGGCTCACATGATAATAAAGGCAAATTTAAGGGTGCGCCCTGATAGCGCTCCAATGCATTGGGTAAAGACTTAATCTCTAGAGATGACCATTTTAACGACGCCTTGGTGAATAACCTTGGTAATTTTTAACGACACCTTGGGGATGGACCTTGGTGAAACGAAACGATTGCCAATATTAAATGTTGCAGCCACATCTTCAAGTTATGAAAAAGTTTTATTTTTATTATGATATGCCTCATGATTTCATTTTCATGCCTTAAAGTTCTTTTCATGACTTTATTGATGTATCCCAAGTTCATATGTAAAATGTTTCACTTGTTTCCCTTGCTGGGCCTTCTGCTCACCCTTTCTTTTGATGTATGTCCCCAGGTTATGAGATTCAGTAATGAGCCTAGGGTGAACATGAGGAGAAGCCTTTCAAGTGTTTAAGAAGAATTCTTTATGTTGTTTTCATGTTTTAAGTTCCTGGTTTCCAAGACACTAAACCTTAAAGATCCTCGGTTTTGTAAAATGTAATTAAAGTTTATGTGATAAAAAGGTGGGATGCCATATTAGGGTTCTATAGAGAACCTTTTCGGTTGAATGTTATTTGGATGAATGGATAAATCTAGTGAATTTTAGTAGTGGGAAAGTAGGAAACTAGAACCAGTCTCAGAGACTTGGACGTGTAAAAAAAAGTTTCAGGAAGAAGAATTGTTAGGGATAGACGAATCTGCAGGGCTGCAGACGTGGAAGCAGATCTAGGATAACAGCATGAGGTGGTGTACATTTCAACATGTTACAAACCACCCCCTATGTGGTCCCCACCAGGCTTAGGGAGCTAGAGGATGGGGGAAGGGAGTAGTTTCATACAGTCAAGGAGAGCGACCCAAGGGCTCTAGAAATGATTCGAGGTACGGTTTGTGTCTACTAATAGCTACCGTACAAATAGACATAGGTACCAATCATTCCTTCCTTCCATGAATCTTGTCCAATACCTAGAGTTTCTGGTTAAACCGTTGACTTGACCCTCACATCTAGATATACCTTTGGGAGGAGACTCGATAATCACACTTACACCAATGCTGTGATCTGACCCTTGAGGCAAGAGTTTCGGTTGGAACCTCTTAGTGTCATCATCGAGGCCTTACGACGTTAGTTTGGGTATGATTGGACATCCACAGTTCATACTCAGATTGATTGTATTAGGAAAAAAGCTTGTTCTTTATATACAATGTGGGAATGGGGTTTTCCTTGGTCAGTGAAAAAAAAAACCAAATAGCATAGGATAATCTCATGCATAGGAGAGTGCAGCCGATCACTCTTGATTCGGCTAGCCTTACCCTCGTGGTAGCGGGAGTTTTGAGTTTTCATATCCCAACAGTTGTGGCAGAGTGTGGGGACATCTTTTCAAAAGATGTTTCTAGGATTACCTCCCCGAAGGGAGAGGGACTTCTGTTTTGGCTGAGTACTACCAGAGTTTTGAACCAGACTTCTCCAGGGTAGTGGAACCCTTGTCAGCTTTGGCGAAGAAGGGGGAGACTTTCTTGTGGACGGAGAAGTGTCAGAAGATCTTTCAAGAGCAGAGATAGCGACGATGGCTAGAGTTCCTCCAGGACTATGGACTTGAGATAGTTTATACACCTAGGAAGAAGAATGTGGTAGCAAACACACTCTACAACTACTGAGTGAGGCGTCAGAGCATCTAGTCGCGTTGTAGATATCTTTCGTGAATAGAGATGGAGTATCTTACCCTTAGTATATGACTGTCACTCCCCCACTCCATCGGTGAGTCAGGGAGGCGTAGCTTGGGGACATTGACTGCGAGGCTCGACATGCTCAAATATCCTCAGGGTAAGCACCTGATAGATTTTCTAAAGTTGGGGAGCACATTGTCCTCTTCAGAGGGCATACCATGGTACCGGTGGCTCTTCGGGAGTAGGTGTTGAGGGATTTCCACACGTCCCCTCTGGTGGTACATCTCAGTATGGTGAAGATGTACCAGGACCTCCAGCATCAGTACTAGTGGCCAGGGATGAAGAAAGCTGTGGAAGAGTCATATCACGGTGCCTCACTTTTCAGCAAGTGAAAACTGCACATAGTTGGTAAAAGTCTTATGCCGACAGGATACGAAGACCCTTGGAGTTCCAGTAGGGGGACCACGTATTCTTTTGAGTCTCTCCTCGACAGGGACTATGGAGTTTTGGCTGAGACGGAAAGTTATCACCAAGGTTTATCGGTCTTTTTCTGATACTTCGGAGGATAAGCAAGGTAGCATACCGCTTGGCCCTTCCACCGCAGTTGGAGAGGGTGCACGACGTCTTCCACGTATCCCAGCTGAGGAGATACATGCATGACCCATATCACATCATTGACCATGGAGAGCTAGACTTAGATGATGGGGCGATGTTTACATAGGTTCCAGTAGATATTGAGGATCAACAGGAGTGGGTCCTTCGTGGGTGGATGATACCTCTGGTGCGCGTTCGCTGGCAGCACGAGAACCTCCAGGAGAGATCATGGGAGAGGGAGGTTGAGATTCATGCTAAGTACCACCATTTGTATCCTTAGTCTATATTGTGACTTTCGGGGATGAAAAAATCTAAATGTGTGGAGAATGTAATTTCCCAAAATTTCTGTATAATTTTTTTTAATTATATGGAATTATTTCGAGATCGAGAAATCTAACGGTGCATGATTCCAAGGCCCGGAGTGCCCAGAATGTTCCATCAAAGTTTTGTTAAACTTTAAATAGTGTGCATAAGAAGTTTTCCTAAAAAGTGGAATAACTCTTAAACGGTTTCCTGGATTAAAAATATGAGGGCACCGTTGCATTCTGGATGGTGGTTTTACCCTAGTCGCGACTTAAGTTTAGTCGGTGTAGGCCTCCTGTGAGAAAACCCAAAAATGGCATAACCGTAAATAAAATAATTAAATAAATTATTTTATTTTTCAAATTCTTATAACACACAAATAGTAACTTGGATTAAAAATCCGATACCATCGCTGAACTCGTGAGGGTATGCTTTCTTTAGGAAGATATTAACTTTAGCCAGTGCAGGCCACCAGTGAAAGTTAGTTTTTGGCCGTAAATAAAATAATTAAGTGATGATTATTTTATTGTAAAATCTATAAATTTTAAATGGTAACTCGGATTAAAAAATCTGAGAGTACCATTGGGTTTGTTGGGGCATGTTTCACTTAGGCAGAGCCTAACCTCGACCGGTATGGGTCAAGGGTGACTATTATTAATTTTCCGAACTTTTTTTTCGGGTACGTTCAGTATGCACACGAGTGGCGTTTTCTAAATTTTTAACCAGTGCTCAAATTAAAAATATGAGGGCGCCGTTGAATCTGTAGTGCCGGGATTTACTTAAGGGAGGCTTACTTTGACAGCAGTAGGTCCGTAGAAGAAGTTATTTTTTGCAACTTCTAAAAGGAAATGAAATAAAATAATCTCACTGTTTTATTTTTTTCCCACCAATGGACAAGAGATAGTGTGGGAACAGTGGTGAGTCAAGACATTAAATGGATTGACCCTTCAAATACTAAGTAACAGCATCGTTGGAATTTAGGAAGGTTCCTATTAAATGAACCTTCATAAATTCCACGATTGTTACTTACCCTCCCCCTCTACTATTTATATGGAGCTTGGGGGAGTAATTGGCACAGATTCACCAAGAAACGAAGCTCTGGTAAATTTCTGTGACACCCGACACTTGGAGGACATAGCTGGTTCCAGCGTGTAGTGACGAGAAACCCTGAACCACGAACCGAATAATGATGATCGAGTGGCATCGTTGGAGGCTTGTTGCGGGGATGAAGAATGCCGACACTTCCTTAAACATGGACACTCTCTAACGAACTTGAGGTAGGGGGTTTATTCGTTTATGCTTTTAATTGATTTCCTCTTCCCCATTCTTGAATAACACGAAGAACGTGGGTCAACCGACTAACGGGTTGACCCGTGATTCATTCGCCTTTGCGGGGGGTCGTTGTGGGGAATCTTATGGGGTTTATCTGGTTGTTTAAGTCAATTGTTATTAAACCCTTAACCCCCCTTGTGTTACGAGCTAACACAGAAGGTGCGAGCCTAATGAACCTGGCCTGAACCCTCCTCTATATTTGTTACATCTTTGTGCCTCCATGGAATACCGATGGCGTGACGACACTGATCGGCTATGTGGTGGATAGCGCGTCAATGCACGCTGCAAGAGGAGGCTGCGACACAAATCCATAGCGGTCATCGAATCGTTCAGAACTTTCCAGCTGTTGAGGAGGAGCGGCGCGCTATCGCACGCCCCTGATGAACAAGGAGGGTTATGGCTCGTCAGCCGCAGCAATCGGAGGAGAGGTCGGACGGCACGCTGGCCGGTCACGATGGAGCCTGCAGAGTGGAGGTGGGGCACACCCCCAGTGGCACACCCACATGGCAGTAAGTCCACGACCTGTGTTGGTCGCGGTGGGAGCAAGGGGCCACCAAATCGACCGGCGGCCGGTGGATGGGGTGCGCGCCAGCGGCGCGCCTGGCGGTAAAGTCACAGCCCGTCGGCCGCAGCACGGAGAACCCACGGCACCCTGTGTTGCCACATTGGGGTCAACCCCCACGGGTTGACCCACTAACATGGATTTATGCCACGTCAGCCCTATCCAGACACACTGTGTCTGGGTATCCCTGGCAGCCCGCGCCGCCAGGCGGGTGGCACCGCCTGGTCAGTCTAGCGGACCGACCCACCGCTCAGCAGGCCGACCCGCAGCCCAGCCAGGTTGAGCCGAGTCCTGCGGTCTGGGTTGACCCAAGTTGGGTCAGACCCGAGTCGGGCTGGGTCGACCCAGGTTGGGCCGGTCTGACCGAGGTGGACTAGACCCAGACCCAGTACTGCCCAGGAACATAAAAAGGGCCTTATATTGAGAACCGTACATCCGTTTGACGAACCGTCTACCACGTTGGGATCCTTGGAGCGAGACGACCCTTTTGATTTACTCCATGAGTTTTTTTTTGAGAAATTTGGAGTACGGCCGGGTTGGATCGCACCTGAATCCAACCGAGTCCTCGACACTAAAATGCCAATAACGTACAGATCAGGCGTTCGATTGTCGCACCATCTATTGCATTGGAACCCTTATAATGTGGAGAAACATCGGGTTACTTTATTATGATACTTTTTACCAGTTGTAATATTACTGACGGCTTGAGTAGCGGTTCTCCCAAGCATGCTACGTACAGAACCCTACAACTGGATGAGACCTGAAGACTGCTTGACGATGGCCCAGTGGGAATCGGATTTGTGTGACCCAACAGGCCCACAGTGGGAAATAGCTCTGTGTGACCCAGCATTCCCATGATACCAATTAGGGATGAGTACCACAGCAGTTCAAGGTTAGTGGGAAGCAGCTCTGTATGACCCAACAAGCCCACTCTACTCAATAGAGGAGGAGTTCTCCAGTAGCTGAGGAGTTTGAGTTTTTTGAATGAGGATGCTATGGTTACTACCCTAGAATATACCTTATAGTGACTTCCATGGATATAAATATGCGGTGAGTGGCTTTAGGAGCGGTTCCCCCAAGCAGACTACGTATGGAACCCTACGGTTGGATGAGACCTGAAGACTGCTTGATGATTATCCCAGCGGGAAGTGGCTCTATGTGACCCAGCAGGACCACAGTGGGGAGCAGCTCTGTGTGACCTGGCAGACCCACGGTGCTCGACAGGAGGAGTACCTCATTTCGACCAAGGTGGGAAGCAGCTCTGTGTGACCCGGTATTCCCACTGTGGGAAGCAGATCTGTGTGACCCGACATGCCCACAGTATCCATCAGGGATGGGTACCACAACAGTTCAAGGTTAGTGGGAAGCGGCTCTGTGTGACCCGACAGGCCAACTGTACTCGATAGAGAAGGAGTTCTCCAGTATCCGAGGAGTTCGGTGATGTGATAAACCTTCTATCCCTGACCTAAAGTGATACCTTGTGTGAGATGACTTGTGTTGTGTACTTTTACCTTTGTGGTGTACCTGTGTGGTACTTCTACCTGTGTGGTGTTACCTGTGTGGTAATTATACCTTTATGGTGTTACCTTTGTGGTATTCTTTCCTCATGTATGAGATGAGTATATCTTGATAACTTAGGTATATATATGGACATATACCTAAGTAGATTTGATGTCCTGCTTTGTGGTATTTCATTTGTGGAACTCCAGGAGACCTACGGGGGTCTCGGGGTCCCTACTGAGTATCGTCATACTCACCCCTGCACGGGCTTCGCCCGCACCTTGTTGTGTCTTGTGCAGACGACGAGCAGCAAAGCTGAGTCTAGAGGGAGCCAGGACTAGGTGGTACATAGAGTAGATGAGCTAACGTGGAGTTTTTTGGAGACGATATGTACCTACCCTTTAGGTAGGATCCTCGGTGGACGATCTGTGGGCTTGTTGTACTTTTAGTTGTATCTATACTTTCCAGTTGTACTTGTACTTTACAGTTGGGCTTGTATTTCTGGCCCCTTTACTTTCAGCACTCTTTTTTCTATAACATTTTACTTCTTCATTGCTCCTTATTGTGTTCTTGGTTTGTGTGTTTGTACAGGTTTAAAGGCAATGTCTTCCCATTTTAGGGATACGCCTTTCTGGTGCTAGTCGCCAGCCCCTGGCCTATGGAAGTCGGGCTTGGGGTAGTCACGGCATGGGCCCTGGGGGACGGGTCATGACACTTGAAGCTTCTAGAATTTCTACCCAAATACTATTCACTAGTCTCTCCCCACATCCAAGAGATCTTGGTCTTTCTAAAGCACTAAAACCCCTTTCCTTAAGAAGGTTCTCAAGGAGGATATTTTAAGAGGTAAACCCTCTTCCTTTTTCTTTTAATTTAATTTTCAATTTGTTGTATTTTCTTATCTTATCCTCGCATACTCTATCCAAATTATCATTATAACTATAGTATAACCTATATAATATAATGATATCATGTTAATGAAATATTCATCATCAATCTCTTTACTCCTTCTCTTTTATTATAAAAATGAAATCATCGTCTGGGAGGTGCCGATTTACAGCCTTCATGGACGACGAACCTTCGTTCTTCAATTTATCTATAAAGTCTGGTAATGAACCCATTTTTATGTTTGAACCAAACTATAATATATTTATTATAACCTATTTAATTTTTTTAACCATTATATATACATAATATTAATTCATATGACAAAACTAGTTCGTAATAATCGAAATACCGACAAAATAATCTAAATGATTGTCATTAATGTTTCATCTAATAAATAATACTCATACCATATAAAAAAATTAATTATATGACCATTTAATCTTCTGTATGTTCATTATTATCATATAAAATCAATTTTGGAAAATTATATCTATTCCATATGAACTCCATTACTTATAAACAAGTGAACCAATTATGGAAACCAAGAAAATGAACAATCCAGAACGACGAAATTCTATTATATAACTTATCAATAAAGAAATAAATGAAATTAATAAAAATATAATGAATAAAATATATTTATATAAGGTTCTTAATTAATTAATTTTATTATCTGGGACGTTAATGTCAAGTGTAGAATACGTTCAGACATAAGGTAAGGGTTTCTTCATCTCACTACCATTTTTGAGATATTCCTTATTCACCACTATTTTTTGTGTATGGTATATTTATAATGACCATTTATGTATAATATTATAAATATATTTATTTTCATGGTATTTAATGTATAATTTGATGATTATTAATTTTGGGGCATATGATTCGATTGATTACAAAGTGGTAAGGGATTCCACCCGAACTTTCGTTTTTTCTTCGGGTTATTCTTTCACTATCCTTACCCAAATGTAATGCTTATTTATTTTTTTGTACATAATCTATATTCTATTTCTATTTTCCAAAATTATATATTCATATCATTTCATCTTTCTTTTATGGTGATTATATGTTTTAAAATAGTTCCCTTCTTAATTCTTCCCGAAAAACATGCCCGATTCAAGGGAACTTCTCGAATTATTACCCATTTTCAAGTGCACCATATAATATATTTTAAGCCATAATTATTATTGTAAAATCTAAAATTTCATCAAAAAAAACTCTCGTGGTTCATTTCTAGTTTTATGATAACAAACATGCTCTTCTGCTTTAAAATCTCTTAAATATTTTCCTTAAACCGCACTAAAAAATTTTATTTCTAAAACCTCTTTAAAAACTTTTTTAGATGCCGAAAAAAGAATCCGTAACTCCTGGAGGAAGTTTTGAACTGACTAAGAGAAGTCATATTCGGATTCAGAGGCTCGATCCAGAGGACCCAGAAGTGGTGCGCGAAATTAAAGAGGACTTGCATGGAAAAATGTTGTGCGCGTGAAGCACTCTCGAGATTCACAAAAAAGAGCCAGCGGGGCGCGCAATTTTTTGTGCCTGGTTCCGCGTAGGGAGGCCTTGCGTGCCGACTGGTCCAGGTGCGGCAGATTCCTCGCACCGCCCTGATTCTGCGACGGTGGGGGCCTATAAATAGAAGGTGACCCCAACCATTTCGGGGTTGAGGAATTCGGACCAGCTCCCGTGCGCGCAATCCGGACTCCCTCACGTGCAATATGACTTCCAGGTAATAACCTTTTTCGTGCAACATTGCCCCGGGGTTCGCCTTTACATGCAATCCCACTGGCTTAAGTGAATTTTCTAACTCCTCATGGTTCCTCCTTTGCATGCAATCCCTTCCAATTGCATGCAATCCCTTCCAAATTGCACGCAATCCCTTCCAAATCGCGTGCAATCCCTTCGTAGGTTTTAACATTCCTTAGGGATCGTTCGTTGCCCACCGCGCGCAATCCAAGCCCTTTGTGCACAATCCCCTAGCAGCGCGCAATCCACCTGCCCCAATTGTGCGCCATCCCGGTGTTTTGCGCGCAAACCTTCTCTTTGCGCGCAAAACCCAGGACCTCTCACCTTTGCACCCCCCGAGTGCCTCCCTACATCGGTGCCCGATGTCCTTCATACCGGGCATGCACGCCATGCATTGTTTTCCCGTACATCCTTCCAGGCTCGTGCGAAGTAACCTCAAGGTCCCTTGGGCGGTGTTTCATGTTGCGTTGCTTTTCCTTATGCTTCTTCGCATAGGAACGCTAACGGCTATTGCTTCTTCGCATAGCCATGCTAACGTGGACCCCTCGATGGTTCTCCCTACAACCCCCATTCACTACGGTCTTGCGGATTCCTTCCCTCCCACAAGGGGTAGAGGGCATTGGGCATGTAAGTCCTAGGGGTGTGGAGCGAACCCACCTCGTCCGAGCTGCAGGACGTTAAACTTCCAAGCACTTTGTCCTCAACACATGATGTTAAACTGTGATCTGACCCCGTGCTTCGCATGCAGGGTCCCCCCGGCTTGGATATGCTCTCCGCCCGCTCGTCTCCACAGGGATGTCAAGGTCATCCCTCATGGGGGGTGATTTATTGGAGTGGAGTTTGTCCACGGGGGAAGGGATGCCTTAGAGCGTAAGCCCCTAGCCTCTCTTGCGGAAGGTTGCACCCATGCACCTCCGTACTTCCCCACTGCCAAAGCCAGTGGAGGGCGTGATAGGGAATGAGGCATCTCCTATGTTCGATCCAAAATCCCTCTCCCTCTGTTTTTTGTCACACCATGGGACTCGTCCTAGAGTAATCCCCGACACTAAGGGCCGCTAACCACGCGTAAGCCCCTGTTTCTCTCATGGACCGCTCAACGCGTAAGCCCCTTTCTGCTTCTCACGAACGCACCCTTTCGCGACGTGATCGTCTGGTCCCTGCTGCCTCTTGTTTCTCACACCAAGCATGACTCACGTGAGCTTAGAGTGAGCATCGACCATGACATTCTCTCATGGGCCGCCTCAGAGCGTAAGCCCCATCCCAGCGAACTACGGGGACTTTGATCCGTGCTAACGCATGGTATGTAGGAAGCCTCCACGAGGTTCAAGCCCACCACCCAGTCGTTCCGACTTCTCCACATCGGTTCACCAACACTATGGGCCGCCTCAGAGCATAATCCCCATGCCTTTGTCCCGCATGACGTTAAACTGTATTCTCTCATCCCGCATGACGTTAAACTGTATGCTCTGGTCCCGCATAACGTTAAACTATATGCTCCCATCCCGCACGATGTTAAACTATATGCCCTGAACTACGTGGACTTTGATCCCTGCTAATGCATGGTACGTAGAAAGCCTCCATGAGGTTCAAGCCCATCACTTCGTTGTTTCGACCCCTCCACGCCGGTTCACAACCACCATTATGGGCCGCCCCAGAGCATAAGCCCCATGTCCACCATCATGGGCCGCCTCATAGTGTAAGCCCCATATCCAACACCCACGTCTCATCCTGACCTCTCCCTCGAGCCCATGTGCCTCGGGAATCTCATGCCCTAGCCCGGAGGTCTTACTTCCTCCAGGCTTCAATCCATGCATTCATTATCACAGGTTGCCTCTTCAGGTGTCCCACCGTATCACCGAACTATGCGGACTTTGATTTCCTACCGTGGGGATACATAGGAAGCCTCAATAAGTTTCAAGCCCCTCTTCACTCCATCACCCATCCTGATTCCCACCCGGGCCGCCACATCCCGGTGGGATCATGCCACCTCATTCCACTCCATAGTATCCGGGAATCCACCCACGTGATGGCCCCGATATCGGTGTTCCCCCTAGGGGGTCCTTCAATCTGATCCACTCTCAGTGTTATGATCAGTCTGATCTGTCTCCTCAAGATGTTAAACTCGTGGCATACCCCATATTAAACATGGGAAGCTGAGGAAAACCTCAGAAGGTACATGATTCACCGCGTTCGATGTGGGATGCCTCGGGCTTCCACACCCTCAAGAAGCCCTATAATAAGAGACAGAAGACAGACATGTCAATCCCCAGCGTCAAGGCGCGCCAACGACACCCCAGCATGACCATTCTCCTCACTGAAGGTTGCTGCCCCGACCATACCCATTGGAGCGTCTGAACGGAAGCAGCGTAATTAACTGGCCTCCATGTAGATATGGCATCAGGAACGAGATTCACGAACCCGTCTTAAATCTATAAGGAAGACTCAGACTAGGTGATGAGCTCTGAGGAGGAATCCATGGAAGGAAGAACTGACATCTCATCATCCAGGTTTCGATCAAGGATCAGACGTCCCTAAACAAGGAACAGATGTCGCCCGCCTTTGGAAAGCGGGAATGCGGGGCAACAATGTCGCGTGTCCTCCCCCTGCGTGACGGATTCATGCGCGTGCCCCGACGAATGCATGGGAAATAGAAAATGGTGAACCCGACGTGAAGCTCTTCTCCTCAACATGGAGACTGGTAGCTTTTGGGGTGTCATAAGATTAGCATGCCACCAGGTCGAGCACCCAGCACCAGGACATGAAACCTACCAGGGGTTGGGGCAGTCAGGACATTGAGCACTCTGTTCTGTGATGTCACCAGCATGGATCCCTTTTACCGACCACGGAAGACGGAATGGTGTTGGGCTTTTGGTTGTCGATTTCTTTTCATGTTAGTATTAATGGGTTCATCTCCCTACTTCCAGGAATCAGATCGCTGCATCCGGAGCTCGATCGCCACCTGCCCACCGGCGCAGGGGCAGGGGCAGTACTGACACATCCACCCTGCGTGGTCCCGCCTTTTCCATAGCTGCTCTGAATCCTACCGTCGTAATTGTCGGATGCTCACACCCCCTCTCCCCGTCAGAGATCGTCCAGCGAAGGGTGATCAACGACCTGGTTCGTAGGTACAAGGAGGAAGGGGTCATCCCCACCAGGGACATGGCCCGTTTGGATCTAAAGGCAGCTGCGCCTCACCACCGTCGCTTCCCCCGGGGGCCGTGCTGGGAGCCACCGCTCCCAAATCCGACGTTCAACCATTTTGGGAGCCTATCCTTGGAGCGCCCTGACACCTCCCTTCCCTACGCCAATGAGGTGGGGGATGTCCAAGTTCACCCGATCAGGGACCCGCTTCAAGGGTCCATGGGAAGGGCCCCCTCCAGGCTGCGTCGACACCACCGCCCAACTCCCCGGACTGAGGAGCAGGCGATCTATGTGCCCGCACTACCAGCTCCAACCCATCTAACCCGACGCCAGCGTCGGGCGTGAGCAGAAGAGAATGCCTGCCCCAGGGCACCAACATCAGCAACCACAGTGGCCTGAGCCACTGCTGACTCTTGTTACCAGACCCCCGCACACGTTGAGTAGGGGTAGTCACATGCCCGACCCGGATCGAGGCCCCGACCGCCCTGCAGGCAGGTTGGGTCGGCTCTCCCAGTCACCAGCATAGGCAATGGCCATCACAGGCTAATCCGCGGTAGTGCCACCCACCATGAAGGCCCACTCCATGCCACTGATCTAGAAAGAAAAATACTTCCCCATGACAGCTACGCTCCAGGTATGGCTTTTTTCAGCACCCACTTCACGGGGTACGGGGTCACTTCCCCTATCTCTGGCCGCGAGTATGGAGTTGTTGCATATCCGGTCACTCACCCACATAGAGGTACTCCCCATGTACCTTTCGACATCTGTCCCAGTGATTCTTGTGCCCCGGCCTTCAGTCCTCTCTGTCCCAGCACTATTATGGCCAGGGGACTCCTTGACGGAAATCAACCTTGCCCTGAGGAGCCACCTAGGGGTAGGAAGGAGGTACATCGTCACCGTAAGAGGAATGTTAGGGAAGTCCGGACTGAAATCAAGCCAGTCTGTTTCTCGGAATCTAGGGCGGAGTACGACTCGGCGATGGAACCTTCCCCCCAACCCTTTGGGTCAAGGGTAGGGATGGGGACGCGGCGCGTCAGCCTCGTACTGCCCGAATGCGAGATCTTCATGATTCCTGCCTCCCTCCGAAGGTATATCCAGGAGGACGAGGACTTGGAGTACCACCAGGGATCAAACTTTCAATTACCGTTGGCCTCTCCGGAAGCACCTTTCACCTCGGTCAGAGAGGGTGGAGAACTTTTCTGGGGACCGACGGAAGAGTCGCGACATGACACACCCACGGAAAGCACCGACGTTGTGATAAGAGGCTTATTCACCAGCCCATCCTATCATGACGTGGCAGCCAGGACACTGCAACCCTTGGAGGATGACTTAGGATTCGGCGGCCAATCGGCCTGCTCGCTGTATTCTCCGCCGTCCAGCCCACCGGCCCGGCGGCCTGCTTCGGCACCACTGTCAGTTCCCTGGCCATTATCGGTTGATGAGTAGGGGCAGCAAGGGTCGGGTCCTGAACCAGAGTCATGGAGCTTCTAGACCGTCCTCACTGCAGGCCACTTCCCCGAGAAGTTTTGGCCGGTCGCAGGATCAGATTTTGATATACCGGAATCGCTTACCCCGGGAGAGTTTGAATGTTTCTGCCAGACTCTTCGGGTGACTTACTCTCGTCTTCACCATCAACGAGCGCCTTATCCCGGGAGTCAAGCACATCTCGAGGATATCGGTGAGTAGGGTCGTCAGGTCGACCTGGTCGTGCTCCCCGCGGTTCGGCACCCCGAGTCACTTGGCCACCATAGGGCCCTCCAGCAACAATGCGTCCAGAGATTTCAAATACTCTGCAAGGTTATCGAGGAGGCCACCCCCCATGCGCACGTCAGAGGATGGGGGCAGTACGCTGCCCTTCTTTTTGGTGTGATTCGCTGACCTCCCGACTCACTGGGCGGCTCTGAAGGAATGTCGTCAAGGGAAGTGGAGTTCAACATGTCTGACCTTTCGGGAGAGGGAAACAGTGTAGAACTTCTCGATGGGGACTCACCCCATGAGGACAGGCTGCTAATGGATCCATCCAGGATGGTTACTCGTTAATAGAGGAACCTCCTAGGTCTGCCCACACCCATTGAAGCCTTAACACTGAGCTGAAACATCGGCAAAGGTAAAGAGCACGTCGGGGCTGTCAAGATCGCTGACACATCTGCCTCAGTACAGAAGGCATAGGAAGATCCTGAGAAGGTCGTGCTATGCCAATAGCTTGCTGAGCAAAAGAGGCTGGTTGATGAGCTCCTGGTCGAGTGCATTGCAGAGTGGCGGCCTAACTACGGTGATCCTAGGCCAGGACAGCAGGGGCAGGAACAACTACCCCTTGATGAGATTCTCCTGGGTAACCGCGATCATGTTGTGTTCGCCAAAAGAGGAGACGCTGGGGATCATGGTAAGAGGGAGCGATACATTTCGCTGAACCCTCCTGAGCGGCGTGATCACCCAAGGGACCCCGCTCAGTTTCCTCCCACTGCCCCAAGAGCCGCTCCACCAGCCGCCCCGTGAGCTGCTGAGCTTGACTACCGGATTGAAGATCCCAACAATGTGCTTGTGGTTCGGGATCCCCGTAAAGACAGGAATCCGCGTCCAGACGATCTGATGGAGGCGCTCATCACCCGCTTAGAAGCTCTGGAAACTCGACAAGTGGCAATCCCACCAGACGGCAAGCCATACCCAGCATGGGTGGATGACATGTCGGCCCCGCCGGGATTTGGGAACCCCACTTTCGCCCCCTTTAATGGGACCGAAGACTCGCCACAGTACCTGTCCCACTTCAACTCGAGGTGTGGGCCTATGTTAGGGACTTCGGCGCAGCAGGAGACCTCCAAGCTCCGTTGCTTCGTTCAGACACTAGAAGGACCAGTGTTCATCTGGTACAACCAGCTTCTTGTCGGATCTATGACTAGCTGGTAGGACCTTCACAGGTAATTCCTCTACCAGTTCAGTTCCACAACTCGGAAGATGAACATCACAGACCTCTTCAAGTGCAAACAAAGGCCTGACAAGCGAGTCGTGGACTTCGTCGCCCGGTGGAAGGGGATCACATACTCCCTTGAAATGCCATTAACTCAGGAGAAATTAATGACAATGTGCGTAGGGAACGTCAAGGAAAATATGGTTCCTTCTCTGATCACTCAGAATTACCCCGAAGGGTTCCAGGACTTCTTAGACAAGGCTCAGTGCCTCGAAGAAGCCCTGCAACAGGCCAGTCAGGCATGCCCGCTGCCTCCTGTGATCCCTACAAGGAGAGCCGCCAGAGCCGAGCCCGCTGTTGTGGCCCAGATAGAGGCCCCCAGGCAGCTAGAGTTGCTACCAGTGAGGCCAGCTCCGCTGCCCCATAGGGGTCCACCCCCATGGGCACAACCTCCGGCCTAGCAGCGACCACCTCAAAATCGGCAGGCGCCTTCGCATAACGCACCGCCACCACCTAGGCGAGATAATCAGGCTCCGCTTCCTCGGCATGCTCCTCCGGCCCCAAGTCAGGGCCAGCCTCCAAGATCCCCCTTTCCAGGCAGAAGTAATCAGACTTACTCGTTTGACGAGGCCCAGGTCCCCGGTTATTTCCATAATGCCTTAGAGTAGAGGATTGTGCGGCTGCCTGAGTGTCAAAAGCCATAAGAGGCACGTCTCACTGATCACCCTAACTACTTACCTTATCACTGGACCCTGGGGCACACCATCCAGTGATGCTATGTGTTCAAGGAATGGCTCCAAGACCAGATTGACAACAACATATTTAGGTTGGGCCCAGCCCCGGTGCAAGTGTAAGGGGTCTTTGTGAGATCAGATGGCAGTAGTGGTGACGAGGATGAGTGGCAGCAGGTTTCCGACCGTGGGTCCTAGAATTATAACGACCGGATGGCCGTAAGATGGTTGCCCGCACCCATGGCATCATCTGTGCCTGCCTGAATCAGCCAGATCCCTCAGAATCCTCGAGCACTACCTCGGAATCGTCGTCCCAACCTACATCTTCCCAGAAGATCAAGTGGCGGCGCAAGAAGAAAGAACACGCCCTTCCAATGTTTTCAGCATCTCGCACTCTTGGTGATTTTATGCCCCCAGAAATGGGGATCCCTCCGAGACTCTGTCCGGTAGTGGATGAATCCTCGAGTGAAAGCCTAGGGTATGCTTCGGTTAACACCTTCGAGTTGGTAAATCCCTTTTTGACTCCCGACGATAAGGAACGCCAGGTGGACCTTCCCAATGTCTCCAGCCGTCGCCAACGTCGGCAGAGCCACGGCTACATGAATCGTCGGGGCATGACAGTTGGAACCTCTAGCCAGGTAGTGCACTCCACTAATACCAGGCAGCAAGCCCAACACAGAGCTCAGCACACGTGGCCCCTTCGTCCGGTGTCAATGGGTTCGCCTCTACCGCTGTTTGTGTTGTTGGATCAGGAAGAACCGCCTCGTCCATGCCGCGACCAGCTCTGCCCTGCCACCAGCCGACCCCAGCCTTCTGGTCCTAATCTGGTAGCCACTCTCCAGACTTCGACTAGTGAACAACAAGATGTGCCTAGTACCAGTCAGCCACCGTTCCCGCCGGTAGGGCCCATCATGCCTCTAATCGCAGAGCAACCTCCTATGAGCAGAAGCTCGCGTTTGGCATGGAAGTATGATGTTCTGAAGCACCTGTCCGGCATTCCAACAAGGCTCTCTATCCTTGAGGCTCTTCGCCTGTCATCCGAAATGTGTGAGGCGCTCACCGAGGCCCTAAGGAGCCCCCTCCAATTTGAGACAGAGGTAGCGGCTTCAGAATCCTTCCACACCTAGGTGATTGATAACGCCGAATGTCAGGCGATTATCTCGTTCTCTGGTGAAGATGAAGACCCTCCCATATAGGGGAACATTCTCCCACTATACATCATCAGCCATTTTAATGGCGTGGAAGTCCGACGCTGTCTTGTTGACATGGGTTCCGGGATTAACCTAATCCCAACCCGGACACTGCGGAAACTGGGTCTGTCTGAGGATGATTTCACCCCCTCCGACCTCAGGATCCAGGGGTATGACAGGACCAAGCAAACTCCACTCAGAAAGATTCTCTTGAATACCCAGTTCAGTGGCCTAATTTCTAACACCGAATTCATGGTTGTCTCTCAAGACACCGCCTACAACGCGTTGATGGGCAAGCCGTGGCTCCACCTTCACGCAGCGGTCCCCTCATCATATCACTAGTGACTCAAATACTCCCTTAATGATTGAGTAGGCATGCTCCAAGGAGATGTGTCTCCTTTTTCCTCTTGTGAAGCCCGTTATCTAGACACTGACTATTACAAGAGCAAGGACAAGCAGGTTCTGGTAGGTGAGGTCGAGGCTGCCACTGTCACCAGTGATCCCTGGGCGGGTTTGGATGACGCTTATGTCTTCCCAATTCATCGGTTGGAGGCCACAACCCCTGACATGGGGCAGTGCTTTGTTGTTTCGGGTACCAGAGGAAGGCATATTTCCAAGTCCAAGTGACGAAGGAAAATCACCTCATACTCCTACACCAACCAGGCCCAGGTAATTCCCGAACCTCTTACCCCTGTACGATATCGGGACGTCAGGCTCATGGTAACGGCGGTACATCACACATGTCTCTTCCACCGGGCTGGAATTAACCGGCTCAAGCCAACGCGCCACCACTGCTTTGATGTCATGAAGCGTGGCCCTTTCGGCCGAAGGCCATACGGGATTGGATCAACCGCCTTTGTCGCCATGGTCTTCGTAGTACATGAGTCTCCTGATGTGATGACCACTACCGCCCAAGTCGGCACCAGCTTCCCATCAGGTTATGGTAGCCCCGAAACGGCTCCCCCCATGGATGGTCCCTCCAAAATTGGAGAGTAGGACATGGAAGATGCTCCCCCTACATTTGAGGAGGGCGTCTCCACCACAGTCGACAAGTTAGTGCAGGTGAACCTCGGTAGCGAGGTGGACCCAAGACCCACATTGGTCAGTGTTTCTATGCCCCCCGAGGAGCGGAAACAGTACGTGGACTTTCTTAGACAGCACCATGATGTGTTCTCTTGGAGTTATGACGAGATGCCAGGATTAGATCCTCAGGTATCCATCCACTGCCTTGGCCTTCCGGCAAACCATCGCAGGTTCAAGCAGCCTCCTAGAAAGATGCACCCCTCTCATGGTGCCATGGTTGAGGCCGAAGTTGATAAGCTCATCAAATCCAACTTCTTCAAAGAACTTCAGTACCCCCGGTGGCCAGCCAACATTGTGCCGGTCAAGAAGAAGAACGGACAGATCAAGGTCTGTATCGACTTCTTCAATCTCAATCGCCACTGTCCGAAGGATGATTTTCCCCTTCCAGTGACAGAGTTGTTGATCGATGCCACAGCCGGGTTCCAAGCCATATCCTTTATGGATGGGTATTCCGGGTACAACCAGGTCTGGATGTCCCCCGAGGATGAAGAGTTCACTGCCTTCAGGGCCCCCCAAGGTACTTTCTGTTACCAGGTTATGCCCTTCGGCCTGGAAAATGCAGGTGCCACCTATCAACGGTCCATGCATTGCATATTCAAGCCAATTCTTGGGACACTGGTGGAGTGCTATGTGGATGATCTGGTGGTTAAATCTTGACAGCACCAGGACCATCTCAAAGGCCTTGATAAAGTGTTCGTCTTCCTCCGTTCTCGCCACCTGAAGATGAACCCATTGAAGTGTTCCTTCGGGGTCACCTCCGGAAAGTTTCTTGGCTTCATTATCAGATACCGAGGCATCGAGATCGACCCGAAGAAGATCAAGTCCATCAGCCAGATGCCTCCCCTGAGTAATATTTGGGAGCTCAGAGGCCTCCAAGGCCACTTATCCTATATACGCAGATTCATTGCGAATCTGGCCGGCAAGTGTAACCCCTTTTCCTGGCTCATGAAGAAAGGCGCCGCTTATGAATGGGACGGAGAGTGTCAGACCACCTTTTTGAGGAAGTCAAGCAATATCTACTCCAACCTCCAGTCTTGATGCCACCCGTTTCCAGAAAGCCACTAGTCCTTTACATGACCACCTTGGAACGATCCCTCGGCGCACTTGTCTCCCAGAAGAACAAAGAGGGAACAAAGAATAGCCTCTACTACCTTATCCACATGCTCCTCGATACAGAAGTTAGATATTCTCCCATCGAGAAGAGTTGCCTGGCGCTCGTATTTTCCATACATAAATTGTGGCACTACTTGCAGCACCACGTGGTACAGCTGGTCTCTCGGGTAGACCCGTTGAAATACATCCTGAACCAACCTATGTTGACCGGCCGATTGGCGCGCTGGGCGGTGATCCTCTAGCAGTTCGACATCAGGTTCATACCTCAGAAGGCTATCAAAGGACAGGCATTGGCAGACTTCTTAGCTGCCCACCTGACCTCCGCAGATCAGCCACTGGATCTAGGATTTCCTGATGAGGTAATCTCCTCAGTCGATCATTCCATCCCATTCTGGCAGATTCACTTTGACGGTGCCTCCCGGAGCCCCACCGGTAGAAGGATCAATAATCCGAGGCTCAATAGAGTGGGCCTAGGTGTCGTCTTCATCACCCTGGAGCAAGCTGTTCTGCCATATTTGTTCCTGCTGTCAGAAGGCTGCACCAACAATGAGGCAGAATATCATTCCCTCATCACTAGCCTCGAGATGGCTCTCAATATTGACGTGCCCCATCTGCATGTGAAAGGGGACTCCAAGATAGTCGTCAAGCAGGTCAATGGTGACTATGTTGTCAGAAATCCGGAACTTGTGACATTGCTGGAGTGCACCCTTCGTCTAATGGATAAGTTCCCTTCTCGGCCAGAGGTCGTTCATGTTCCCCGATCACAGAACAGTCGAGCAGATGCTTTGGCCAGCCTGGCCGTGTCGCTTGCAGAGCCCGAACAAGGCAATCTGATTATCCACGTGGCACACCAGAGTGTCATTGCTCCCGTTATCCAGGAGGATGATCGTGGCCCACGGGTGAACCGTCTCACCGCTGGTGCCCCTACGCCAGGATCCCTAGGGACTTCAGATGCGGTAATCGAGACAGCTCCTGACTGGAGGATGCCCTTGGTTGAATACCTCCAACACGGCAATCTTCCATCGGACCGAGCTGAGCGCGAGCGAATCCGACGCCGCGCACTGTAGTTTACCCTTCAGAGCGGTCCCAACCTTGAGCAGGTCCTTTACAGGCACGGATTTGATAGTGTTATCCTCCATTGCCTTCAAGGAGTCGAGATCCCACATTTCATGTAAGAAGTGCATGCTGGTTCCTGTGGCGCCCATCAGGCTGGGTCGAAGTTGTCCCACCAGATTCGGAGGCTGGGGTACTTTTGGCCCTCCATGATCCATGACTGCATCGAGTTTTCCAAGAGGTGTCACGCGTGCCAAGTTCATGCCAACTTTGTGCATCGGCCACTGGAGCCCCTACACACTACCAAGTACTCTTGGCCCTTTTCATTCTGGGGGTTGGATGTCGTAGGGCCTTACCCACCGGCGACATCTCATCAATGCGGGTTCATCCTGACCACTACGGATTTCTTTTCCAAGTGGGCAGAGGAAATTCCGCTCAAGGAAGTCAAATCCCATTCTATCGCTGACTTCATGAGTTCCAACATCATCTATCGATTTGGAGTACCTCACGCTATCCTCAAGGATAATGGAACCAACTTCCGAGTAGCCGAGCTGAAGAAACTGTATGCCAAGTACAACATTTTCTCTAACCATACCTCCCTCTATCACGCGCAGGCAAATGGAAAGATCGAGGCATTTAACAAAACCCTCTCTAACATTCTTCAAAAAATGGTTGGTCAGAATAAGAAAAGTTGTTCGGACAAGATCCCCAATTCCCTCTGGGCTTATAGGACGATGACTCGTAACTCCACCAAGGTGACTCCGTATTCCCTGGTGTACGGAGCTGAGGCCGTCCTGCCCATTGAGATTCAGTTTCCCTCATTGTGCACGGCAGTATATGACCAGCAAGCGCCCGATAGAGTTGCTAAAATCCATTTATCTGAATTGGAAGCATTGGAAGAGAATAGGATTTGCACTTTGCACAACCTGGAAAGGCATCAGAGTAGGATGGCTCGAGCTTTCAACAAGAAGGTTCGCCTCCACTCTTTCCTGCAAGGCGATCTGGTACTGGCCCTCAGGGCGCCAATGATTCCTGGCAGGAAACCACCCAAGTTGGAGCCTAAATGGGAGGGTCCTTTCATCATCCATAAGGTTTATCCCAATGGTGCGTATTATCTGGTGACTATGGATAGTGAGCGTGCCACTCCTCCCACCAACGCCTGGTTCCTCAAACAGTATTTTGCCTGAATCTTAGGGTCCGAGTTCTAAGAACAAAAACTAAGATCCTTTCGCGGTCCCGCATGACCCTAAACTGCACCCGGTCCTGCATGACCCTAAACTACAACCACGGTCCCCCATGACCTTAAATTGGACAGCGATCCCACATGACCCTAAACTGCAACCACGGTCCCCTATGACCTTAAACTGGACAGCGGTCCCGCATGACCCTAAACTACATTTGGTCCTGCATTTGGACCCCTAGGGTCCCCCATGACCTTAAACTGGACAAGGGTACCCCATGACCTTAAACTGGATAACGGTCCAGCATGACCTTAAACTACACTTGGCCCCACATCTGGGCCCCTTTGGTATGAGTTCCAAGACCTTAAACTAGGACCCTTATAGTCCAGCATGACCTTAAACTACATGTTCGTCTTTACTGCAAGATGTTAAACTGCAAGCTGGTCAGGTCCCCCTGACCGAGACCCAGCCTCAGGCCCCTTGGCCTTCCCGAGCCCCTTAGCCCAGTCCTTACCCGGAGTGTGCGGTGTAGTGTAGGACTATGTCCTCATTCACCATGGGTTACCCGCTGCGTCGTACACATTCCTGGAAGAAATGCCCCTTATTGTACTACATGACGTTAAACTGTACTTTAAGAACTACGTATGGCTTGATTCCCATCCTTGTGGGATACGTAGGACCACCTGAACACCTAGGTTTCAGGTCCAGCCCCATCTCTTAAGAGATCCCGCGATCTCTCGGTCACCTCGGCCTCTCGGCCTATCCCTCCCCAAGGGGGGGATATGTAGGTGTGGTATAGGGTTTTGGCACCATGCCCCCCTCCTCCAGGGAATCCGCCATCTTTTGGCCGCTCTCAAACTGAGCCCTTAGACCCTTTCCAGTGGTTTGCTAATGTGTTCAGAGTACTCTGGTCTAGGACCTGGAGTGTCAGATTTGACTTAGGCAAGTTTTCGTCCACTTTTCAAGCTTCGTTCTCCCCTTCATTTGGGCCCCCAATATCTTCCGTACCCAGAGGGACCCCCAAAAATGACCTGGATACAACGCCTAAGGTCTCTCATACCGTCACGGGACAATGCCCCTGAGGGTTTCAGGCAACAAATTGATACAAATCCCGCGTTGCGAATATGGTCAGCGGTCGATGCTCATTTGTTTGTCCCCATTTTAGGCTAACGTGACCGCGTGCTGTGTTGCAAACATGGTCAGCAGTAATCCTAGGTCACCACGCCGGCTCCCTCGGGCCCTGAATGTTGGTTGCATGATTCACATTATGTTCCACCCCATCGTGTCAAGGTGGGATTTTGACACTCCTTGCACTAGCCCTCAGTGCACCTCCACACGTTAGACGGACAAAGATGCATAACGGTGTCTCCCGGTGCTCCTGTGATATGAGTGCTAGAGTATGTGCTTGGGTTTTCTCTAAGGATTGTGCGCAGCTTGACCCTCATCCCCATGGGAAACGAGGAGTCGCCCAGACATTTCATTTTGGGACCAGTTTAGCTAGAAGCTAGCCTCTCCTGCCCCCTGATTGTTGGATCCTCATCAGCTCCTTGGCCCGAGGCTCCTCTCCCAGAACCGCCCGTGGTGGTGGTATGGGTATATGTCCTCACCCACCCTGGGTGCGCCTTATCGCATCACGCGTGTTCCCCCAGGTCCAAGTCATACGACCTTAAACTATGCTGTTAGGTTCACCACATGACCATAAACTATGATGATATCATCCTGGTCGCACGACAAAAAATGGCACTGCATTGTGGTGACAACCCCATAGGGGACATCACATTGGGTATTGGTCGATTTTCATACCATTTTTCAATGCCTGTTATGGCTTGATTATTGTGGTGACGCCAGGAATTTCTAACCTAGGTCAGTCTCTCCACAAAATAAAAACCATTCAACTTCAAGGATAAACAAGATATATCAAATACCACTTCTTTTGGTGCGAGGTCTAGACCCACACGCCCCCTTTGTCCTTTTTGCAGGCACCATGTCGTGCCATGCCACCCCTCGAGAACTACGTATGGCTTGATTCTCATCCTTATGAGATACGTAGGAGCTCCTGGGTACTTCCCCACAGGCCCAGCCTAATTTTTCATGTTCGGTCCCTTGGCCTAAACATGTCCCCAAGGAGCACATGGTAAGCAGAACCCCGTCCTCATTCACGATGGGTTGCTTCAGTCACTTTACTATGCGTCTCCTGCCCTTCTTACTGACCCTTTTGGTCCAAGTTCTAAGACCTAAAACTAAGATCCTTTCGGGGTCCTGCATGACCCTAAACTGCATTTCTCCCTACATCTGGGCCCCTTTGGTCCGAGCTCTAAGACCATAAACTAAGATCTCCTAATAACTATGTCTAGCTTGATTCCCATCCTAATGGGATACGTAGGAACTCCTGGACATTTCGTCTTGGGTCCAGCCCTAGGGATTGCCAAATCCCATCCCTCCTTACTGTCGGCCCCTCGGCCGGACTTCTTGGGAAGTGGTGTAATTATGACATCTACCCCGAATAAGTTCGGGATGCCCCATATTGATGGTGGGAAGCGACATTTATCTTTCCAGAGAGGTCCTATCAGGAAAATTGGGACGATCCGTGACCAAGTTAATATGTCCGCCTAATGCGCCTCCGCCATGGTGGCGCAATTTTGGGACTGTTGGACTCTGTTCGAACAAACCACCACTCCACTTTCCACGCTTTGTGTGCCCCTTTATTAGGATCCTCATCATCTTTCATGTTTGATGGGACCCCCTAACAGTATGGATGATAGACCTTGGTCCGCCTGCTGCAACAATATGGATGATAGACCTTTGGTCCGCCTATTGTAGCAATATGGATGATTGACTTACAGTCCGCCTACTGTCCTGGGCCAACGTCCCGGAAGACTTGTTATGTTTGATGGGACCCCCTAATAGTATGGATGATAGACCCCAGTCTGCCTGCTGTAACACTATGGATGATAGACCTTTGGTCTGCCTATTATAACAGTATGGATGATAGACCTTGGTCCGCCTGCTTTCTTAGGCCAACGTTCCGGAAGACTGATCGACGATATTTGAGTTAGGCCCCGTGTTGCGAACATGGTCAGCGGTCAGCCCTAATTTATTATCCCTATTTCAGGCCAATATGATATGGATGTTGTGTTTCCACCATAGTTAACAGTTACCTCCATCATCGTGCCCCCATAGTGTTCTGAATTCGGGTAATGTGATTCACCTTTTTCATCTCCCCATGTTCGGATGGATTTCAATGCCCCCGGCATTACCCCGCTCATGTGTCAGAACACATTTAGAAGGTGGTATGTCAATCGGTCTGAGATCTTCTCCTCAGAAATCCAGGCCTGAGTTCGGATGCCTGAAGCTTGGTTAATGCCCCACAGTTGGATGAAATGATAACACAAGCATCCTTTACTTCTCACGTTGGGTGCGACCCACAGGAGCTTAGGGGTGAGTTGTTATTCATTTCAAAATTATGGTGAGAATCTTAAACCAAGGGTATAGATAAATGGATTGGTCCATACATTGGATCAAAATGTTGAGCAGTAAAAGAAAAAAGTTCATGAGATGGCCGAAACAGATCCCTTAGGGATCAGCGTGTTGGATTGATCTTTCCAATACTGCTACCCTTTGGCTAGTGGCCTCCAGGATTGCTTCTTGCCCCTTGATGGATCTCTCTTCATCGGCAGCCGCAGAGCGCAGCTCGCCAACCCTAGCTTGTGCCTGCGCCCGCTCGGTTTGAAGTACGGTCATCTGGTGACTCGCCTCCACCAATTGTTCCTGGGTGTCAGCCAGTTGGGCCGTCAGTTGCTCCATGAGCTCAGAGCACGTTGCAATGAAGACCTCCTTCTTTTTCGCCTGCCCTTTGAGGTGCCGGACCTCCTGTTCCACCCTAAGGAATGCTTGGGTGCTCGCCAATCTTTCCCGACACTGGGCAACGTTAGTGCTCTGGCTGCTCTCGTGTATCTTCTCGGCCATGTAATCACGGAACATCAGATGAAGATGTTGAGTGTCAGCCCCTCCGGCGCACAGGAAGCACAGCCAGGTTTGGAGTGATCCCATCTGCCTCAGCCAATCCGACTGGGTTGCCTAATAAAGCGTTGGATACACTTCCACCCTTTGCGTCGTGTCATCCGGCTCTCCTCGTCCGCTTCTGAGTCTGAGTCGTCTATCTCCTCAGGATCAGCGGGCCAGTACGCAGGAAAATCAGCTAGCAGATTAGCAGTAGGGTCTGCCTTAGGGATGTCTTCATGAGGAATAGGATCCTCGATGCCCGGGTGACCTTTCTCTCTCACCCCGACAACGGCGGTGCCTCCGTCAGCTTCTAGCCCCGCTCCAATAACAATGCCATTGATGTCCGCCGCCCCCTGCTCACCAGCTGCTGGGGCCGACTTAGTGTGGGAAGCATGTTCTGGAAGAGGTGGTGCGTCCTCCACTGGTTTGCTCACAGACGCCCTGGGCTCAATAGCCCAGCGAGCCTCCAATGTCGAGATCACTATGCAAGACGCACCCTGATTAGTGGGATCTTTGATAGCAAGCACCAGTGGCGAAGCATGGGACTTACAGGAACCCAGATCGTCAGCCTCCGGTGTGCTGGCCACTACAGGAGCTGTCGTTGCAGGAGACCCCTCAGTGCTTGTCAGTTCGATGATGGGCGCCAGAGCCCCATCCTATCCCACCAGTTCCTCTCCCTCTTCCATTGGGGACGCCTGATCAGAACCTTTGTGCTCCTGAGTGAGATAGAGAGGTGGGTTAGAAATTACAGAGGATAATGGATGAAGAAGGAGGATGAACGAAGGTAGAGACAGACCTCGAGTATCTCGGTTATGTCAAGATTAGAGCCGGAAATCTCACCGCTCTCCTGGAGACTCCCTTGGTAGGTCACCCCCTGCGACCCCTCACCTTTGGGTTCTTCTTCTCCTTCTCCTTCATCTTCTCCTTCGCCTTCATCTTCTCATGTTTCCTCCTCTCCCTCTGACTCCTCGTCACTATCACCTTCTCCCGGCGGCATCACTTCCGGATCATGCTCTTGGTTGAACATCACTTTCAACAAGAAAGGTGGCTCTGCATGCCGACCCCTTTGGCGTGCGTATGTTTCCATGGTTGTCACGTATGCATGTCGCTGATGGAAGTTCACTCTATCGGTAACTCGAATGAGCCCGACCTCTAGCAGCTAGATCCCATTCTGCATTATCTTCTTCCAGACGGCTTCAACGCTCAGTGATTGCCGCAGGGTCATCCAGGCCGACCACAGTGCCGGGAAAATTGCATCTTGGTAAGGTTTGAGCAGGTATCTTATCTGCTTTTCGGGCAGTTCCCTGGCCGCCTCATGTGACCCCCCTACGGGCAATGAGGTCGCGGCAGCGCCGCGTGATGTCCCCGATGCGGAGGTCCCGGCCTGCGCAGGCCTCACTGCCTGGCGCGCCCCTAGTTCCCCCCTTCTAACAGCACCGTGCCTCCCCCGTCGCCCGGTTTCCACGTGGGTAGTCTCGAGTTGCCGGACTCACTTGCGTAAAATCCCCTCAGGGTACACGATGGTCCAGTGTTCGGCATACTCGGTTGTTAGGCCAGCGGTGGGAGGAAGGGTGATAACTTCACCGGAGCCGAAAGTGGTGAACATCAACCACATCTGGCGTAGAACGCAGGGATTCTTCTCCTCCCAGACAGCCGTGAATACTTTCTCCGGCATTCATTGGAGGCACCCGAATTTCCTGGAAAATCAGGATGGCATGTAAGGCTCGCAGATCACCTTCCCATCCATCCGAGTCACGAGCACCCCACCCCGGATGCTCTGAAAATACTCCTGCTGCTCCAGTGAGCCTCACCAGTTGTCCACCATTTGGCCGAACGGGGTGGGGAACGAGCTGAATTTGAAATGGGTATGGTTACCGATTCGGATCCTTACACCCTCCTCACTGAGCGTCATCGGTGCCACCCCGGCAATGTTCAGCAGAGATGGTCGCAGGCCATTTCCCGGAGGATGGATGGCATTCGGGAAAGTATACACGCCGAGATGAGCCGCCACCCAGCCATGAAAGATCTGGAAGGGGCCACATACCCTCCGAGGCGACCCCCCTCTGGAGATGCGTCCCAGAATGGCATACAACCTAGCCGACATGGGGACCCCCAGGTTGAACCTTTTGTTGGCAGCTATGGTGCCCGCCATCACTAGTGTTGCTGGACGGACGCCCATCCTCGCATCCCACACCGGCAGGAGCCACCCGCTCAGGAAGGCGGCAAGGAACCCGGCATACCGGACGTTAGGGTCTCGGGCCTCGATGACACAGTAGCCCCACGATTGGTATTTCCCTGCCTCTGGGGTCCTCCAATATGACCCATCCTTGCTCCTCTGAGCCGCGGTTGGGCACCGTTTTCCCCGTCCCGGTATCTTGATCGTCGGGTCCTTCTCCAGGAACTGGCTGAACCAGACCTTGTAGGAAATGTCCTTCAAAAAGTCCTTGACCCCCAGCCTCTCTTTGACCAGCTCCAACAGGTGCCACGTCAGCATGGGGGTTCGTGACCTATATTCCCAGGTGTTCTTTGGAGGAACGAACTCTTCGTATTGGTAGCCCTCCAGTGGGATACCTCCGATGTAGTGAATGTCCCAGAGGCTAATGCCAACTTCCCCATGGTGAAGGTGGAATGTATTGGTATCAGGGGACCACCGGGTGAACAGCTCTAGCCCGAGCTTAGGTTGACGGTGGAAGTGGAACTGCGACGTCCATACTGCCTCGAACAGGCCAATATGTCACAGCTCGACCCCAAACTGGTCGAAAAGTATGGCGAACCCAGAACGCCCAGGCCCACTCACTGGTGAAGTTTCCCTCGGACTACAGGTCCCAGTCTTTCAGCCATCCCTTAGTGTCATTCGTGATGGTTTGACAGAACGTGCTTGCGTAGAGGGTCGGATAATCCTCTGCAGTAGGTTCATCCCCGGTAATGGTCCTGGTCCTCGGGTTTAGGACATATATGTCCATGTGCCTGGTTTCCCTAGCAGGACGACCATTTTTTGTGATGTTGTAGCGAGGAAGCTCGTCCTCCCGGGTCACCCATGACCGCGGTGTGTCCACCTCGAAGACCGGTAGTGGAACCACCTCTAGGATGCCAAAGTTCTAGAGCGGGAGGTTGTCAGACAGAGGATACTCCTTCTGGGCGGGGGTCAGCAGGTTGAACAAGGTCAGGTCATTGGAAACGACCACCTTGGCGCCATAAACCTCCTCATTCGCCGCCATTTCGGCTCTATGAGCGGCGGCTTCCCCCTCATCAACTTGGTTTGCAGCCATTCCAAGTTTTCTTGAGAGTTTCATGAAATCAGGAAGAGGTGTGCGGAATCGGGAAGGGATGCACGCAATCGGGACGTGTGGCGCGCAATTTAGGAGTGAGGCGCGCAATCATCACCGTTGGAGTGCAAAACCTCAAGTTTTGCGCGAAAATGCGCCCGAAATTCAAAGGGAATTACGCGCTGCCAAAGTGTTTTTTACGCGCAGCCACAGAAGAAATTTCGCGCACGAGAGCGTTGAGCCTATCACGCGGAAAAGCTTGAGTACGGAACTGGGGACCCAACACCCCTTTTTATAGGTGAGTCCAGGGTTCCATGCCGTTCGGAAATCGAATTCCGCACCGACCCGGAGTTTTTCGCGCCCGTCGGGTATTTGCGCGCAAAATGCCCAGGAGATGCACCGCTTAGGCGTTTCGGCGTTGCCCTCAGAATCCGATCGTTGTAACCTCTTTCTGATCCCATTCCGAGGGGGGGCATTTGTAGACGCTGAAAAAAGAATCTGTAACTCCTGGAGGAAGTTTCGAACTGACAATGAGAAGTCATATTCGGAGTCAGAGGCCCGGTCCGGAGGACCTGGAAGTGGTGCGCGAAATTAAAGAGGACTCGCGCAGAAAAATGTTTTGCGCGCGAAGCACTCCTGGGATTCACGAAAAAGAGCTGGCAGGGTGCGCAATTTTGCATGCCCGGTTCCACGTAGGGAGGCCTTGCGCGCCGACTGGTCCGGGCGCGGAATATTCCACGCGCCGCCCTGATTCTGCAACGGCGGGGGCCTATAAATAGAAGGCGACCCCAACCGTTTCGGGGTTGAGGAATTTGGACCAGCTCCCATGCAGGAAATTAGGACTCCTGCGCGCGCAATATGACTTCCAGGTAATAAACTTTTTCGTGCAACATTGCCCCAGGGTTCGCCTTTGCGCGCAATCTCACTGTCTTAAGTGAATTTGCTAACTCCTCAGGGTTCCTCCTTTGCGCGCAATCCCTTCCAATTGCGCGCAATCCCTTCCAAATTGCGCACAATCCCTTCGTAGGTTTTAACATTCCTTAGGGATCGGTCGTTTCCCACCACGCGCAATCCAATCCCTTTGCGCGCAATCCCCTATCAGTGCGCAATCCACCTGCCCCAATTGCGCGCCATCCTGGTGTTTTGCGCACAAACCTTCTCTTTGCGTGCAAAACCCAGGACCTCTCACCTTTGCACCCCTCGAGTGCCTCCCTGCATCGGTGCCTGATGTCCTTCATACCGGGCATGCACGCCATGCTTTGTTTTCCCGTACAGACTTCCAGGCTCGTGCGAAGTAACTTCAAGGTCCCTTGGGCGGTGTTTCCTGTTGCATTGCTTTTCCTTATGCTTCTTCACATAGGCACGCTAACGGCTATTGCTTCTCCGCATAGCCATGCTAACGTGGACCCCTCGATGGTTCGCCCTGCAGCCCCCCTTCACTACGGCCTTGCCGATGCCTTCCCTCCCACAAGGGGTAGAGGGAATTGGGCATGTAAGCCCTAGGGGTGTGGAGCGAACCCACCTCATCCGAGCTGCATGACATTAAACTGCCAAGCACTTCGTCCTTAATACATGACGTTAAACTGTGATCCGATCTCGTGCTTCGCACGCAGGGTCCCCCCGGCTCGGATATACTCTCCGCCCGCTCGTCTCCACAGGGATGTCAGGGTCATCCCTTACAGGGGGGGTGATTTATTGGAGTGGTGTTTGTATACGGGGGAAGGGCTGCCTTAGAGTGTAATCCCCTAGCCTCTCTTGCGGAAGGTTTCACCCATGCACCTCCGTACTTCCCCACTACCAAAGCCAGTGGAGGGCATGATAGGGAATGAGGCATCTCCTCTATTTAGTCCCAAATCCCTTTCCCTCTGTGCTTTGTCGCACCACGGGCCTCCATCCTAGAGTAAGCCCCAACACTAAGGGTCTCTAACCATGCGTAAGCCCCTGTTTCTCTCATGGGCTGCTCAACGTGTAAGCCCCTTTCTGCTTCTCACGGACGCACCCTTTCACGACGTGATCATCTGGTCCCTGCTGCCTCTTGTTTCTCACACCGAGCATGACTCACGTGAACTTAGAGTGAGAATCGACCATGACATTCTCTCATGGGCTGCCTCAGAGCGTAATCCATATCCCAACGAACTACATGGACTTTGATCCGTTCTAACACAAGTTACATAGGAAGCCTCCATGAGATTCAATCCCACCACCCGGTCGTTTCGACTTCTTCACGTCGGTTCTCCAATACTATGGGCCGCCTCAGAGCGTAAGCCCCATGCCTTCATCCCGCATGACGTTAAACTGTATTCTCTTGTCCCGCATGATGTTAAATTGTATGCTCTCATCCCGCATGATGTTAAACGGTATGCTCCCGTCCTACACGACATTAAACTGTATGCCCTAAACTACGTGGACTTTGATCTGTGCTAATTCATGGTACGTAGGAAGCCTCCACGAGATTCAAGCCCATCACTCAATTGTTCCGACCCCTCCACGTTGGTTCACAACCACCATTATGGGCCGCCCCAAAGCGTAAGCCCCATGTCCACCATCATGGGCCGCCTTAGAGCGTAAGCCCCATATCCAACACCCACGTCTCATCCTGACCTCTCCCTCAAGCCCACGTGCCTTGGGAAGCTCATGCCCTAGCCCGGAGGTCTTACTTCCTCCAGGCTCCAATCCATGCGTTCATTCTCACGGGTCGCCTCTTTAGGTGTCCCACCGTATCACCGAACTATGCGGACTTTGATTCCCTGTTGTGGGGATACGTAGGAAGCCTCAATAAGGTTCAAGCCCCTCTTCACTCCATCACCCATCCTAATTCCTACTTGGGTCGCCACATCCTGATGGGATCATACCACCTCATTCCACTCCATAGTATCCGGGAAGCCGCCCACGTGTTGGCCCCGATATCGGTGTTCCCCCTAGGGGGTCCTTCAATCTGATCCACTCTCAGTGTTCTGATAAGTCCGATCCGTCTTCTCAAGATGTTAAACTCATGGAATATCTCGTGTTAAACATGGGAAGCTGAGGAAAACCTCAGATGGTACACGATTCCCTGCATTCGATGTGGTATTCCTCGTGCTTCCGCGCCCTCGAGAAGCCCTATAATAAGGGACAGAAGACATACATGCCAATCCCCAGCGTCAAGGCATGCCAACGACACCCCACCATGACCATTATCCTCATAGAAGGTTGCTGCCCCAACCAGACCCCTTAGAGCGTCTCGATGGAAGAAGCGTAATTAACTGGCATCCATGCAGATATGGCGTCAGGAACAATCTTCACGAACTCATCTTAAATCTATAAGGGAGACCCGGACTAGGTGACGAGCACCGAGGAGGAATCCACGGAAGGAAGAACCGACATCCCATCATCCTGGTTTCGATCAAGGAGCAGACGTCCCTTAACAAGGAATGGATGTCGCCCGCCTTTGGAAAGCGGGAATGCGGGGCAACAATGTCGCGCATCCTCTCCCTGCGTGACGGATGCGCGCGCGCCCCCCGATGAAAGCGTCGGAAACAACTATTTTTACATGATTTCACTTTAGTGGGACAAAATTTATGAATAAAATATAATTTTAATTTCCTTACCTTTTATTTTCTAGGATATACATGTTTGCAATCTTAATTCATGACAAATACAAATGATTTTATAAAAGAACTCTTCTTTCCAAAGCATAAAGGATTTTTCTCATCTCACTTTAACTTTTATGAGATATATGCCTTATTCACCACTTATTCGTTGCATGTATTTTATGTACTTACATTTGGTATATCATATTAAGAGTCTCCTTATTCTCATTATATTCTAATGGATTATCGTTTGAATGTTTCAAGGTGGTATGAGACACTTTGGAATGTTTAAGGATTATTTCCTCAAGATTTTTTCAATGGTATCATTTAAAAGTATCTTTATATATGTAAAAATACATTGTTGAATATTGTACTTAATTAAGTTTTATCTCTTATAATATCCTCTACAATATGTTTTTTAAGGGTTTCTTATTAGTTTGACTATGGATGTGCTATCTTGATATTATTCACCATATTACTCTGAATGGTTAGTGTTTATATTTAATGATTGGGGAATGTTATTTACATTTCATATGTTAATTTAAATATGAATGTATATGTTGTTTATGTTTATCCCCATTCATATGAGGAATTCATTAGACTTATTACATGATAGTTGGGGCCTTCTATATCCCCTCGATGCATCTGTAAGTCTTATGAGATAAACTGGATTGGGTTTTTACCCGTTTATGTATGGTTTTGGCATGAGGCCTTGACATGATGATTATGATTTCTGACATTATGCATTCCCTCATTATGAAACTAGATATTGATATTCCATGTGATTATTCAACTAGTATAATATCTATGTTTATGTTTTATGGAATTATTTAATCAGTTTTTGTTCCTTCCATATTATGCTCAAGTTTATTTTTAAATTTATATGTTTTTAGTTATTCATCATGCCTAGTGTTTATGTTTATGATTACTTATACTATATTATTTACCCTTAATAAGAATCTAAGCTAAACCATTTCTTATGTTTTATTTTCCCCCAGGATGCAAGGAAGTATATTATGAATGAATTATAGGGATAATCAATGATTTGTGGATGTTTCTAGTGGAATTTATATAATGTATTTCATTTCAAGTTGTAATGTTGAACTTATGTATATATCTTTTTTTCCAAAACTACTAAACTACTAGGTCATTAGGGATGTGAATTTCTTGTAATAATTTCAATGTGATAAAATATTGTAATAATTTCAATGTGATAAAATAATGCACCGACTTTGGAAAACTAGGGTTGGGGCATTACAATTGGTATTAGAGTAATTTTAGTAGAAAACTTAGAAACTGGATATAGAAAATGTAGATCAGGGAACAAAACCCTAAGATAGAATTTTCAGATAAGTATACAAGAACATCCTATAATTTTTGTAAGGTATATATTATGTAGATATTTCTAGAAAATACATCCATGTTTGGATACTACAAGTCGATGTGGTTCTGTAATAGATGTACCTAGGAGTAAAAACTCTGACAAGGTGTTCCGGGATTGACTAGGGTAACCCGGTACACTACAATGAGCCTTACTATGCACCTGGTTTGAAACTCATAGGGGATATTCTTAGGAAAATTCAAATTTAATTTACCCACCATTATGAAGTCTTTATGCCCCCAAAGTAATCAAAGTATATGATTCTAGTATTTACGATGCATAAATTTATGTTATGTGTTATACCATGTTTAGATTTATAGAAAGTTCATAATTTTATGAGCTAATATAGTATACGGAATCAATTAGAAATGGTTCCTATAAGAAGTAATGAGAACTTCACCAATTCATGTGATGCAAAGAGTATGAAGGATCATATCTCTCATGGTCTTAAGCCATCATTTCAAAGGGATATAGTCTCCCAAGTATCCTCATCATATGAAGAAATAGTATCATGTGTTAACAAGATGTGTAAAGAATTATCTAAGTCCTGTTGATTTTAAGGGAAGTAAGAGAATAAGTGGATGATAAAGAAAAGGATGGATAAAGCGAAGAAGGGAAAGAAGGGTTTTCCCACATGTCATAACTGTAGAAAGAATCACACTGGTAAATGCTTTAAGGGAATGTGATTTTGTTATAAGTGTGGAGAAAAATGACAACAGGTTCATGATTTCAAGGGTAAGAAAAATATTTCCAATGTACAATGCTTCAACTACAAGGAGATAAGACACTATGCAAATCAATGTCTCAAGAGTCAAAGGAATATACCCCAAATGATGTTACTGGATAATGATCAAGTTATGATACTACCACAGATGAAGTGGAATGACTAATATACCTATTCAAGAATCATGTAATTTGAATATTTTATAATCAATGTATTGGTTATAAGAATTATGGAATATATGAGGATTGTACTGCATTACTTTTTCATTAAGGATTTGAGACCATATGTTTAATGGTACCAAGAAAATATATTCAGTGGAATGTCAAACTTTTTGGAAAACATGTGATTGAGGGAAAGAAAACCCTAAATATATTTCTAATGTTAAGATAATGATGAATAAATGATTGATTTGGATAATTTATGACTACCTTAAAACTGATTAATAACTTATTGATAAGTGGTTAATTCTATCATTGATGGAGTTTACAACACTTTTGGAATATATCCAATAACATCTGTATTACTTAAGGAATAAAGATGAATTCATTTTTCCAATAAGGTTTTATGGTAATTTGAGTTATTACCATATTTCAAGAGTACACATGATGAAGTTATTAACATGTTTGGAATTTGAAAATTTAGAGCTACTTCATGTTGATTAAATGAAAATAACATAGTTGATGTATTGATCAGGATGGATCATAGAGTTATAAACAAAATGAGGATTTCCAAGGACCCTGTGTACATGGATCTAGTAAGGATAGATGTGGTAATTATCAAGGAAGGTGAAACATCATTACTTTTTCAATTGGTTTCCCAACCATATTTACTGTAAAGGATTGAAATTTCTCAGTCTAATGATGAGAATATTCAAAATAAAAGGTATGAATGATGGGAAGTTGGCTGACATCATGTGTTAGGATGGAATTCTAAAATTTGGGAAGATGATTTGTGTTCCCTATATGCCCAAGATTAAAATAGAGTTATTGGATGATACCCATAGTTCTAATTTCTCTATACACCCTGGTAGCACTAAGATGTATAGAGATTTGAAGGAACATTTCTAGTGGGACAACATGAAACAGGAAATTACTGAATATGTATCAAGATGTTTAGTCTATCAACATGTGAAGGCTAAAATAAAATATCCTAGAGGAGTCATGAAACCTCTACCTATTCCTACATGTAAATGGGATGACATCAATATGTATTTTTCACTAGATTACCAAAACCTCTAAGGAAGAATGATGCAATATGGGTGATTGTTGATTGACTTACCAAATCTTTTTATGAGATAACATTCTAGTAATTTTGAGGATGAAATTTTTGTAAGGGGGGAAGAATGTAACACCCCAAGGATTTAAAAATAAATTTAATATAGAATGCATGAAACATTGAGTCTCTACAAAACAATACTTTGTTATAACTTATACAATAAACATAATTTTTTCATTTTTGTGATTTGAATTTTGAAAAACTAATATACACGGTTGTGTTTGGTAAGATATTTAGAGTCTGATAGGATCAACTTACTTTTTTTGGTGAATAGTAACTTGACCCTTATGAATATTAATATACCACTATGAATATCAATTTTACCCTTATGAATAATAATATGACCCTTATGAATAAGTAACCTCACCCATGAAAGTATAAGTAAAATTTAGGCACCTTATAAATGAAATAGAATTGATAATTAAGTGTTGGTATTTTTTTGTCAATAATAAATTTTTAATTAAAATTTTATAATTAATAAATTTATTTAAAAGAAAATTCATTTTCAAGAAAATTTATTCCTAAATCAATATTTTTTTCTTATGATTTTATGATAATTTAATGAGACCTCAGTTAATTTTTAGGGTGTTATAAATTCAGTTTTAATTTTAAAGACTATTTTTTGAGTAAATGATGATTTCAATTAAAAATTAAATTTATCATATTTAGAAAATTATTTTTAAATGGAGCCCATTTTTGAATTCTACACATCGAAAAAAATTTATGATGAATTTTTTGGATTTTTTAGAAATATTTGAATTTTTAGTGAATAGTGAAATACGGTAATTTACCGTATATATACATTCTAAGTTAAATACACTATTCCTGACATCATGGATAATGTAAGCACACTTAGTTCAAACTCAAATGATCTTATTAATATTTTTGGTCACAATAATCAGAATTATTATTTGTCTTTAGCAAAATAATAAAATAATGAGTAAGATATTCAAAAATTACTCCTCTCCTCCACTATAAAAACCACCCCTCACTCCCTCTTCTCCTCACTCCTCTAAGCCTTTAAGATTCTAAAATTCCTTCCCAAATACTATTACCTAGTCTCTTCCCACATCTAGTATTTCTTTTTCATTCCAAAATACCAAAACCCCATCCCTTAAGGAGGTTCTCAAGGAGGATATTTCAAGAGGTAAACCCTCTTCCTTTTTCTTTTAATTTAATTTTCAATGTGTTTTATTTTCTTATATTCTCCTCACCTCCTCTGTAAAAATGATAATTATAACTCCATTATCACCTATATACTATAATTATATTATTTTAATGGAATATTCTTCATCATTATCCTTATTCACTCTTTTTTATTTTAAAAACAAAATCATCGTTTGGGAGGTGCCGATTTACAGCCTTTGTGGACGACGAACCTTCATTCTTCAATTTCTACTTAAAGAATGGTCATGAAACCATTTTTATGTTTGAAAAAAACTATAATATATTTATTATAACCTATTTAATTTTCCTTAACCAGTATACATACAAAATATTAATTCATACAACAAAACTAGTTCATAATAATTGAAATACCGCCAAAATAATCTAAATGATTGTCATTAATGTTTCATCTATTAACTCATACTCATACCATATAACCAAATTAATTCTATGAACATTAAATATTATTTATTTTAATTAGTATCATATAAATTAAATTCTGTAAAATTATATCCATTCCACATGAACTCCATTACTTATAAACAAGCGAATCGATTATGAAAACCAAGAAAACAAACACTCTGAAATGATGGAATTCAATCATATAACTTATCAATAAGGACATAAATGAAATTAATAAAAATATAATGAATAATATATAAATATATATATATATAATTTTATTAATTAATTTATTTATTTATTTTATTTTATTATCCAGGATGTTAAGGTCGAGTGTAGAATATGTTCGGACATAAGGTAAGGGTTTCCTCATCTCACTGCCATTTTTTGAGATATTCCTTATTCACCACTATTTATTGTGTATGGTGTATGTATACTTCCCATTTATGTATAATATCATGAATATATTTATTTTCATGGTATTCAATGTATAATTTGATGATTATTAAATTTAGGGCATATGATTCGATTGATTATAAAGTGGTAAGGGATTTCACTCAAACCTTCATTTTTTCCTTCGGGTTATTCCTTCACTATCCGTACCCGAATTTAATTCTTATTTATTTTTTTTAAAATATTATATATTATTTTTTTATGTTAAAAAATCATATATTCATATCATTTAATCTTTCCTTCATGGTTATTATATGTTTTAAAATAGTTCCCTTCTTAATTATTCCTGAAAAATATGCCTGATTCAAGGGAACTTCTCAAATTCTTACCCATTTTCAAGTGCACTGTATAATCTATTTTAATCCATAATAATATTTTTAAAATAACACATTTCATTAATAAAAACTATCTTGGTTAATTTTTGGTTTTATGAAAAAAATATTCCCTTGCGCTTTAAAATATCTTTAATATTTTCCTTAAACAACACTAAAATGTTTTAGTTATAAAGCTTCTTTAAAACATATTTTTACATGATTTCACTTCAGTGGGAAAAAATTTATGCCTCAAATATAATTTAAATGTCCTTAAATTTTATTTTCTGTGATATATATTTTTACAATCTGATTTCATGACAAATACAAATGATTTTTCAAAAGAACTCTTCTTTCCAAAGTAAAAAAGTATTTTTCTCGTTTCACTTTAACTTTTATGAGATATATACCTTGTTCACCAATTATTCATTGAATTTGGTGTATGTAATTCCCTTTTTAATATCATATCAGGAGTCTCCTTATTCTCATTATATTCTAAGGGATTATTATTTGAATGTTTCGTGGTGGTATGGGATACTTTGGAATGTTTAAGGATTATTTCCTCAAGAATTTTTCAATGGTCTCATTTAAAAGTATCTTCATCTATGTCAACATCCTTTGTTGAATATTATACTTCATTGAGGTTTATATCATATGATATCATCTAAAATATGTTGTTTAAGGGTTTCTGATTAATTTGACAATGGATGTGCTCTCTTGATACCATTCACCATATTACTCTAAATGGTTAGTATTCATATTTAATGATTGGGGAAAGTTATTTAAATTTCATGTATTAGTTTTAATATGAATTTATATATTGTTTATATTTATCACCATTCATATTAGAAATTCATTGGACTTAATATGTGATGGTTAGATCCCCATATAGCCCCTCGATTCATAGGTAGGTCTCATGAGACAAACTAGTTTGGGTATTTACCCATTTATGTATGGTCTTGGCACGAGGCCTTGATAGAATGATTATGATGTCTAGAATTATGAATTACCTAATTATTAAATAATATATTGATATTCCATGTGATTATTCGACTAGTATAGTATTTATGGTTATGTTTTATGTAATTATATAATTAGTTTTTATTCTTATCATATTATGCTCGAGTTTATTTTTAAAGGAATGTGTTTTTAGTTATTAATAAAGTCTAGTGTTTAAGTTTATGATTACTTATAATATATTATTTACCCTTACTAATCATCTGATATCACCCCTTTCTTATGTTTTATTTTTTCCTAGGATGCGAGGAAGTATATTATGAATGAATTGTAGGGATAATCTAGGAGTTTTGGATGTTTCCTGTGGAATTTATATAATGTATTTCATTTCAAGTTGTAATTTTGAACTTATGTATGTATCTTGTTTTAAAAAACTAAAAGACTACCCAGTCCTTTAGGATATGAGTTTCTTGTAATCATGCCAGTGCAATAAAATAATGCACCGACTTTGGGAAACTGGGGTCGCGGCGTTACAATAGTTGGGAGAGAATATAGAGGACAATGATGCGGTGAATACACCTCTCTATATAGGTTATCAAGATGGTTTTTGGAGGAACTGGAGATTTTGGGACCACCATGTCATGAAACCTTTTCCATATCACAGTCTTGTGTGTAAGTTGAGTGAAAACCACTAAAAACCTAAAGGATACACTGTAATTCCCTAGTTTATGTTGTAGAATTTTTTTCAGGGATAATTTTTTCAGTTTGAGTAGGAATGATGACTTGGATTCATATTTGAAATTTGTTGTTTATTTAAACATATTTTAACTGCCAGTTAGAATTTAATTGTTAATATTAATATGGAGATGACCTGAGGGTTGTGATTCAAGAAGTATATTTGAATTTGAAATTCAAATTCAAAATCTAAAGTTCTTGAAGATGATACTACTATGTAGATTTAAGATGTGTGAATTATCTAAGAAGATGGAAGAGAGTAGAGAGGATTAAGTGGAAGAATTTCTAGATATGTTCTATGCAATGAGGATTCTATTATTATTCAAATTTTAAGAAATAAATAAGAAGAGGAATATTGAAGTAGTTATGTGCATGTGTTGTGAATACAAAGTAAACAAGCACCATTTTCTTGTGCATGTTTGAAGAATAATTTCTGATTTTTCATTGCAATTAAAGTATAATGTAAGATGAATATTTCAACACACTCAACAAATTATAGGGAGTCTTTTTGGTTGAATAATTTTCAATTGTTACCCAAACATTTATCTTTGAAAATTTTGGGATGCACTTGTGTGTAGGATACATCGAAGCATAGTTGAGAAATGTAAAAACATGAGTTTCAAGGTTATAATATTCTCATTATACTCACATGATAATTTTAGTGGTTAGTGTGATCCTGTTGGAATCCATATCACACCAAGGACTATCCTTCTCACATTGAGAGGTGGAACTTGTAAATATATTATGTTCCCTTGTGTTAGTGTGTGTTTGGGTGTGTTTCAGTAATCATTACTTCATCCTAATAGGTGATGAAGGTTATTTTGAAAGAAGTATAAAAACAATATTGATCACTGATTCACCACCCCCCCAGGTATCTCTATTTGATCCTGAAGTGGTTGTGCAGGAGGTATCAAAGGGAAGGTTTACTTCATTTGTGGTTGTCTATTTGAAGTTTTTTTCTTTTAAAGAAGTCACTAATTTGTATTATCTATAATGTATAATTTAAATTCAATGAATATTAAGGGGATTCCTATATTTGATGGGAAAATTTCACATATGGAAAGATAGGATGATGTCATAATTGTTATCTATCAATTATTATGTATTATAAGTCACAACTTATGGGTTTGTTACTCAATATAAAGGTGTTGCTCTGATAGTAACATATAAGATGAATTTAGAAAATGATTTTCATTCTGAGAATGATATTTTGTTATATCTCTCATAAACTGAGTTTTTGAAGGTCAAAGGACTCAAAACTGCTAAATCTATCTGGGATGAACTTTAGAATATATATTAAGTAAAGACCAAAGTGAAGTGAGCTAATTTTCAGTTTTGGATACTTAAGTATGAAGATATTTGGATGCATGATGATGAAACTATTGATAGTTTCTTTATAACGGTGGAAGAATTTGTGGGCACTATCAAAGGATATGGAGAGACATTGGAATATGTTAATATTTTTTAAAATATTTTGTGTATCTTACTAGATAAGTATGATTTTAAAGTATCTTCTTTATAATAAAAAATATTTAAGGGATATTTCTCTTTACGATTTTCATAGTATCTTTATTTCTTATGAAATGAAGAAATACAATACTATAAATAAAAAGGTGAAGGATGAAAAAGAAATCTCTTTTAAATCCACAAAGCAAGATAAGTTTAAGAAATAGGTTATTACTGAAGAAAAATATTTTTACATAGATTCTGATGAATATTTGGAGGAAAATTTTGATGAAGTTATGTCTTTTATCTCAAGAAACTTGAAAAGAGGTAAAGTAAAGTATAAGGGAAAGATTTTCATAAAATGTTTTAGGTGTGGATCTATTAGACCTTATGCTGCAAATTGTCCAAAATATAAAACCAATAAAGATAGTGAAGAGGAATATGATATGTATAGAATATTATCAAAGAATAAATACAATAATACAAAGTTTTATTACAATGAGAAGGGTAATAAGGTCTCTAAATTTCATAGGATAAACTTATTTTCAAAATAAGGTATCGACATTGAATATGGATATGAATTTTCTTCTGGCGGTGAAGATGGTGAAAAATAGATCATTGCTAAAGTGAATGATGAAAATATTTCAAGTGATGAAAGTAGTTCTAAAAGTATATAATAAGAATAGACTAATATGGATTTTATACTAAAGATATAATTAAAATAATGTCTCATAAATATTTCTAAATATGATAAGAAGGTCAAAAAATTAATGATTGATGGTAAATATTTTAACACGAATGAATTTGTCATTATGAAATAAAATTCTATGTTACTTGATGAAATTAAATGGTTAAAGAAGTTTCTTTATGATGAGGTTACTATTAACATAAATTTGGAATAAATTTTTAAGGATAAATAAACAGAGTTTGATCATTCACAAAAAAAAATGATCAAAATAGAAGAGGATTTAAATAAGTGAAGAATCAATATTCAAATTTTTATTTTAGAAGTTTGAGAATATTTAAAGAAGTGTGAATCTGAATAATACCATCATAATTCAAACCATAAAGATAATAACAATTCTAAAACATTGGTGAAAACTCGTTGAAGAAGAAACAATTCATAAAGAGAAATATTATAGCTAAATCAAGGGATGTTCAAAAATATATAAATTTTGGGAGCACCAACTTGAGTGAAAAATATACTACAAATGGTGTATCTAAAAGAGATAGAAAATAAATTTATATAAAGATAAATTATTTGGGTGTTCAACAAAAAATCACAAAAAGGAGTTAAAATCTGTGGCTTTAAGAAGGATGAAAGACAGTCAACAAAATCTTGAAAGCATGTTACCTTCAAAGGTAAATGTGATGTCTATAGTTAATTTTGGTATTGTGGGTACTTTGGAAAAGGGAAAAAAATTGGTTCAATCACCAACATCATAATAAGAGTAGAATATATGATAGTCAAGGATTTAGGGGGATTCAATTTTCTAAATAGAATAAAGTTTAAAAACTAGTTAAGAACTCTGGAAAGAAATCACATAATAAGTTTGATATGCATGAAGAATTATATGAAAGGTGTTATTAGCTTGGTCATAATTCTAATTGTTTCCTAATCATTCTACCATCCCAGAAAAATAATATTTTTAGTACTCAAATATCTTAGAGGAATAAGAACAACGGAAAGGAGAAAACCTTAATTGTGTAAGTAGCACTTAAATCATATAAAGATTAAATTCCATGGATCTTGGATATTGGATGCTCATCTCACATTGAAGGAGATTTAAAATTCTTAAAATATGTGAAAAAGTGTAAATATATCTTAGTGACCTTCGATAATGATGGATCTCTCAAAATTAAAGGTGTTAGATTAGTAATTTTTGGAAAAAAAAGTTGAAATCCAAAAACATTCTTTTTGTTGATGGATATAAACATAATCTCTTAAGTGTTACATAGATCTATAATTAAGGAAATAAAGTTTTATTCAAAAATAATTAATTTTTTGTTAAGAATATTGAATATGGAAAAATTATGAAAAAAGGACAGCAGACTAAAGGAAATTTATTTCAAGTGGGTGATGCTGGAAACACATGTTATATAAGTATGAAAGAATAAAATGAATTATAGAATCAAAGGCCTGGCCATCCTAGAAAAAAGAAGATTAATATGATCACTTTAGAGGATAAAATTTTCATAATGTTCATTTTTTGAAAAGAGAATGATATTAGATGTGCACAATATTTCAAAAGGGTAAGATCGTTAACTCTTCACACAAGAAGGATGAGGTTTAATCTACTCAACCATTGGATCTCATTCATTCAGATGTGTGTGGTCCCATGAGGAAGTAATAAACCAATGGATATGAGTATTTTATTATTTCCATTTATGACTTATTTTGTATTTCTTGTGTTATTTTTATGAAACATAAACCATAGGCCTTACACAAGTTAAAAAAATCGAAGAAGTGCGGATAAAGGGTATAGTTTTTATCTCAAGAAGATCCATACAGATAATGGAACTAAGTATACAAATAGGATGTTTGAAACTTATATTTAGAAGCAAGTCATCTGATATGAACTCAGTACGCCATATACACCATAACTAAATGGTGTATCTGAATGGAAGAACTGATGTTTTGTGAAGATGGCTCGGATAATGCTAGTCAAGTATGATACTTCTAGTTATATCTGGAGACAAGATATTAGTATAGAAATTCATATAAAAATCAGTTTTTGTATATACCAAACTCATATATGTCACAACCCGTCCCCCGAGGCCCATGCCGTGACTACCCAAGCCCGCCTTCCATAGGCCAGGGGCTGGCAACTAGCACCGAAAGGCGTAATCCCTAAAACTGTGAAAGCATTGCCTTTATAACCTGTAATCGCATGCAACCAAGCACACAATAAGATACAAACACAAGTAAACTGAATAGTAAATAGAGTGAGTACAGTAAGTAAAAGGGTCCAGAATATAAGCCCAACTGGAAAGTACAAGGAAACTTAAAGTACGAGTGAACTGTAAATGCTCCTGGATCGTCCACCACGAATCCTACCTGAGGGGTAGGTACAACTCACAAATGGTCGTCTCTACAGTTATCCTTTTCTAACTTCCACCTCCGAGCTACCTCTAGTCCTGGTACCCTCGTCCTCAGTTAGCGTTGTCTATCATCTGCACCAAACACAATGAAGTGCGGGCATAGCTCGTGTAGCGGTGAGTATAACAATACTCAGTAGGGATCCCGATGCCCTCAAGGTCTCACAAATCCACAAAGGATAAACCAAAAAGAAAGGAAACAACTGATAACCCTACTTAGGTATATTCCCATACATATACCTAAGTTATCAAGTAAACCCAGCTCAATCATGAGGAAAACACAGAGTCCAAATCCAAAGCCACAGGATCAACTATTCCACAAAGGAAGAAATACCATGAAGGCAAGTACCACATAGGTAAACCACACAGAATAATACCACCAAGGTATTACCATGAAGGAAAGTATCACACAGGTACAGACTCAACTCACGACAAGTATAACTTAAGTACAGTAGTAGAGATGATTAGATGTAACTACTGAATCATCTTACTCTATTAAGAGGCAGACCCACACAGGATCGCTCGATGTTGACCCACACAGGATCGCTCGGTGCTGACCCACACAGGATCGCTAGGTGCTGACCCACACAGGATCGCTAGGTGTTGACCCACACAGGATCGCTCTTCATTATTCATGTTACAGCTAGCTACAAGGTTACCTCACTATACTCGCTTGTCTCTAAGAGGGTCCGCTTCACAAGCCACTGGTCGATACTCCAACTACTATGAATTCTCACGAAGAAGTATCTCAAAGGACCGCCACATCATAGGGGTCTCAACGCAACAGACAGCGTGTCAATCAGACGCCCGGTCTGTGAGTTATTAGCCTTTTAGTCCCGAGGGCCCGGTTGAATTCATGCTTGATCCAACCTGATAATTTCCCAACATCATCCAAAACTTCAGTGGGATATACTCAAAGGAACCGTCTCTCTCCAAGGTTTCCAACACCACTAATGATTTGTCAAACGGACGTCTGGTACCAAAGTTATGGCCAAAAGAGCATAAATGGGGCGTAGTGGGTCTGGGTCTGGTCTGTCCTGGTCGGACCAACCCGACCCCGAACCGGTCTGGGTCAACCCATCTAGATCCACTGGGTCTGGCCCGGCTCGTTGGGCGGTCTGGAAGTTTGTGATGGCCGCGAGGGGCCGTGGAGGGCCGTGGGGCCACGAAGGTGGTGCGAGGATACAGGGGTCGTGGAGCGGTGGTGTGGAGGCCGTGGGGACACGAGGGTGGTGTATTTCCACAGGGGACATGAGGCCATGGGGTGGTTTGGACGCGGACGGTGCGAGTCTGCAGGGCGGCTCAGCCGTAGGGCAGCTCAGCCACGGGGGTGCCACGAGGGCACGGGGTGGCTCGGCCGTGGGGCGGCTCGGCCACGGGGGTGGCACGAGGGCATTGGGTGGCTCGGTCGTGGGGGTTCCATGAGGTCATAGGGCAGTTCGGCCATGGACGGTGCGAGGCCGTGGGGGTGCCGCGAGGGCATGGGGCGGCTCGTTCGTGGGGGTGCCCCGAGGGCGTGGGGCGGCTCGGACGCGAGGGTGCCGCGAGGGCGCGGGGCGGCTCGGCCATGAAGGGCGGTGCTGCGGGGCATGGAGACTGTGGGAGGTGGTGGCCGTGGGGCGGCGTCGTTGCATTTTCTCCTTCGTCACGGCCAGTAGTGGTGTCGTCCGCCGTTCTCGTGCCCCACCGTGGTTGATAGTTGTCCTCCTCCATTGCGAAGAACACAAGAATTATCCCAAGAAATTCGGTGAGGATGGTCCATGTTTGTTTGTCCTGTACTCTCCGCATTAGAGTGGTAGAAATAGGCTATAATAACTGAATCACAAGAATATCAAGAATGGGTAAGGAAAATAATTCAAACACCCTCCCTACCTCGTTTTATTCGTCGGTAGAGGTCGCGAGGAATGAGACGACGTTGTTGGGGATATACGGACATTGGTGACGTCAGCATTCCCTTGATCATCAGTTCGTTGACATTGAATACCTTCCTCGTCAATGATTGTCCCGAGGAAGAATTCGAAGTTGACGTTATTCGTTGGCATTCTTCATTGGAGAGATTCCTCCCAATTCTCCAATTTTCTCACTTTTTCCAAGAGTTTCCCACAATTCCACTGTTTCTGACGCTTTCGTTGGGGCACCTGCATCCGTCACATAGAGGACGCACGGCTTGTCTCCCCACATTCCTGCTTTCCAAAGGCGGGCGGCATTCGCTCCATATTCAGGGACGTTTTCTCCTTGATCGAAATTGGGATGATGGGATTTCAGTTCTTCCTTCTGTGGATTCCTCCTCAGATCTTGTCACCTAGTCCGGGTCTCCCTCATAGATTTAAGACATGTTCGTGAATCTCATTCCCGGTGCCATATCTTCATGGATTCTAGTTAATTACACTGCTTCCGTCGAGACGCTCCAAGGGTTCTGGTTGGGGCAGCAACCTTCGGTTAGGGGAGTGGTCACGCTGAGGCATCGTTGGCATGTATTGACGCTGGGGGATTGGCATGTCTGTCTTATGTCCCTTATTATAGGGATTCTCGAGGGCACGGAAGCCCGAGACATCCCACATCGAACGCGGGGAATTGTATACCATAGGAATGTATCTGAGGTTTTCCTCAACTTCCCATGTTTAACACAGGGTATGCCACGAGTTTAACGTCTAGGGGAGATGGATCGGACTGATCAGAACACTGACAGTGAATCGGATTGAAGAACCCCCTGGAGGGAACACCGATGTTGGGGCCGACACATGGGTGGCTTCCCGAATGCTATGGAGTGTAATGAGGTGGCATGATCCCACCGGGATGTGGGGGCCCGAGTAAGAATTAGGATGGGTGATGAAGTAAAGTGGCTTGAACCTCATGGAGGCTTCCTACGTATCCCCGTGATAGGGAATCAAAGTCCATGTAGTTCGGGATGGAATGGGGCTTACGCTCTGAGGTGGCCCACAATGATGGATGGATGGGGCTTACACTCTAAGGCGGCCCACGATGATGGATGGATGGGGATTATGCTCTGAGGTGGCCCATAGAGTTGGTGAACTGACGTGAAGGGGTCGGAACGACCGGGTGGTGGGCTTGAACCTCGTGGAGTCTTCCTACATATCCCCGTGACAGGGAATCAAAGTCCACGTAGTTCGGGTGGTGCCGGCGAATCGATGTGAAGATGGACCGGGGGTTCGATGGGTATTGGGCTTGAACCTCATGGAGGTTTCCTATGTATCCCCATGACAGGGAATCAAAATCCGCATAGTTCGATGATGCGGTGGGACACCTGAAAAGGCAACCCGTGAGAATGAACGCATGGATGGGACCCATAGGGAGTAAAACTTTCAGGTTAGGGAATGAGCTTCCCGAGGTGCGTGGGCTTGAGGGAAAGGTCAGGATGAGACATGGGTGTTGGGATTGAACCTCGTAGAGGCTTCCTACATACCATGCCTTAGCACGGATCAAAGTCCCCATAGTTCGGGTGTACAGTTTAACGTCATGTGGGACGGGATGCATTTTAACGTCATGCGAAACGGGGGAATTTGGGGCTTATGCTCTGAGGCGGCCCATAGAGTTGGGCTTGAACCTCTTGGAGGATTCCTATGTACCATGCCTTAACATGGATCAAAGTCCTCTTAGTTCACTGTAGGTAAGCGTCAGGGTCGGTGCCCACTCTAAGCTCACGTGAGTCATGCTCGGTGTGAGAAACAAGAGATAATAGAGACCTGAAGATCACGTCACGAAGGGTGAATCCGTGGGAAGTGAAGAGGGGATTATGCATTGAGCGGCCCATGGTGCTGGGACTTACTCCAGGATGGAGGCCCGAGGGCGACAAAGCGCAGCGGGAGAGGGATTTGGGACCGAAGAAAGGAGGAGTCCCCACTTCCCATTATGCTCCCCGTTGGGCCTAGCGCCGGGGAAGTACAGAGGTGCATGGATGCTACCTTCCGCAAGAGGGGCTAGGGGATTACACCAAGGAGGCTGCCTTTCCCCGCGAACAAACGCCACTCTGAGAAGGAGGATATCATCCCATGTGAGGGGTGATCCCATCCCCGTGGAGATGAGCGGGCATGGAGAATGTCTGAGGCGGGGGGACCTTGCGTGTGAGGCATGGGGCCGGATCACAGTTTAACGTCATGTGTTTAGTATGTGGTGCTTGGCAGTTTAACATCTTGCAGCTCGGACGAGGTGGGTTTACTCCACACCCCTAGGACTTACATGACCGGTACCCTTTACTCCTTGTGGGAGGGAAGGTACTGGAAATGCCGTTTAGAATGGAGGCTGCAGAGCATACCATCGAGGTGTCCATTTTAGCGTGGCTATGCAAAGAATCAATAGTCATTAGTGTTCCTATGTGAAGAAACATGAGGCAAAGCAATGCAACAGTAAAAAATGCCCAAGGGACCTTGAGGTTACTTTGTACGAGCCTGGAAGGTCGTACGGGAAAACAACGCATGGTGGGTGTGTGTGCCCGGGGCTTCCAGAAGGAGGACATCGGGCGCCTACGCAGGGAGGCACCCGGGGAGCATCAAGGTGAGGGGTCCCGGGGGTTGCATGCAAAGAAATGGTTGGCGCACAAAACACCAGGATGGCGCGTAATCGGGGGCAGAGGGCTTGCGTGCGGCTAGTAGGATCACGCACAAGGGATATGAATTGCGCGCGAGTGGCAAAGGCCTCACCCAGCGAAAGGGATTGCGTGCAATTGGACCGTTTTGCATGCAACATAAGGGATTGCACACAAGGGAGGAGAGCCCTTTTTGTGCAACCCTACTTTTCCATGTGCATACCCCTTTTTTCGCGCAACAATTCTGGGCCCTCCAGACCAAGCCTTCGGGTCTGAATATGACTTCACTTTTTCATTTCAAAACTTCCTTCAGTAATTACAGACTTTTCGGCGTCTACAAATTCCCCCCTCAGAATTGGATCGTCAAGGGGTCGTAATGATCGGATTCCGAGGGAAATGCCAAAGTGTTGGGATTCATGGGCCCCCTGCGTGAAAAAAATAGTGTGGCGTGAAAAACGACAGCTAGAGCGGAATCATCTTTCTGCACGTCACGGAATCCCGGATTCTCCTATAAAAGGTTCCATGGGTCCTATGCTCTGTAAGCAACTTTCTCGCGCGATAGGCTTTGAGATCTCATGCGCGAAATTGCCTCTGCGCCTGCGCGTAAAACCCGCTTTGGCAGCTCGTAATTTCTCCAAGTTTTGGCTGTATTTATGTGAAAACTCAGTATTTTCCACGCCGACTTCTCTGATTTCGCACCCAACTCCCGAATTTCACGTAACACATCCAAATTCCGCACAACACCTTCAAAGCACTTGGCTGGAAGAAGATGTCCACAAACCAAGTGGATGAGGGGGAAGTCGCCGCTTGTAGAGTTGAAATGGCAGCAAACGAGGAGGTTTATGGAACTAGGGTGGTTTTATCCAATAACCATACTCTGTTCAATCTGCTAACCCCCTCCCAGAAGGAGTACCCTTTTTCCAGCAACCTTCTGCTATGGAACTTCGGTATTTTGGAGGAGGTTCTGTTGTCGGGCTTTGAGGTTGATACACCGCGGTCATGGGTGACCCGTGAGGATGACCTTCCCCAATAAAATATCACCAAAAATGGTCATCCTTCCAGAGAAACCAAGCACATGGATGTATATGTCTTGAACCTGAGGACTAGGACCATTGCTGGGGGTGATCCTGTTGCGGAGAGTTCCTTATCCCTCTACGCAAGCACTTTCCTTCAGAGCATCATGGACGATACCAAGGGTTGGCTGCAAGACTGGGATCTGTGGTCTGGAGGCAACTTCACCAGTGAGTGGGCCTGGGCATACTGGGTTTGCCATACGTGCGACTAATTCGGGGCCAAGCTGCGGTACATTGGTCTGTTCGAGGTGGTGTGGACGTCACAGTTCCACTTCTACCGCCAACCTAAGCTCAGACCGGAGCTGTTCACCCGGTGGTCCCCTGACACCAACACATTCCATCTTCACCATGGGGAATTTGGCATTAGCCTCTGGGACGTCCACTGCATCGGAGGTATCCCACTGGAGGGCTATCAATATGACGAGTTCCTTCCTCCAATGAACACCTGGGAGGACAGAACACAGATCCCCGTGCTGATGTGGCATCTGCTGGAGCTGTCTAAAGAGAGGCTGGAGGTCAAGGACTTCTTGAAGGACATCGCCTACAAGGACTGGTTCAGCCTGTTCCTGGAGAAAAAGCCAGTGGTCAAGATGCCGGGATGGGGAAAATAGTGTCCAACCACGGTTTAGAGGAGCAAGAATGGATCGTACTGGAGGATCCTGGAGGCAGGTCAATACCAATCATGGGGCTACCACGTTAATGAGGCATGGGACTTGAATGTTTGATATGTAAGGTTCCTCACCACCTTTCTGAGCTGGTGGCTTTTTCCAGTGCGGGACGCAAGGATGGGTGTCTGTCCAGCAACTCTGGTGATGGTGGGCACCATGGCCGCCAATAAAAGGTTTAATCTGGGGGTCCCCATGTTGGCTCGGCTGTACGCCATCTTGGGGCGCATCTCAAGAGGGGGGTCACCTCGGAGAGTATGTGACCCCTTCCAGATCTTCCATGGCTGGGTGGTGACTCATCTTGGCGGGTACACTTTTCCAAACGCCATTCATCCTCCAGGAAACGGCCTGCGACCATATCTCCTGAACATTGTCGGGGTCGCACCGATGACACTCAGTGAGGAGGGAGTAAGGATCAGAATTGGTAACCATGCCAACTTTTCCTTCAGCCCATTCTCCACCCTGACCGGACAAATGGTAGACAATGGTCAAGGCTCACTAGAGCAGCAGGAATACTTCCAGAGCATCTGAGGTGGGGTGCTCGTGGCTCGGATTGACGAGAAGATCTTCTACAAGCCTTACATGTCGTCCTAATACGCCAGGCAGTTCGAGTGCCTCCAGCGAATGCTGAAGAGGGTATTCACGGATGTCTGGGAGGAGAGGAATCTTTGCATCCTTCGCTAGATGTGGTTAATGTTCACAACCTATGGATCTGGAGACATCATTACCCTTCCTCCCACCGGGGCCGACGCTGGCCTAGAAACTGAGTATGCCAAACACTGGGCCATCGCATACCCTGAGGGGCTTTTGCGCAAGTGAGTTCGGAAACTCAAGACTACCTGCGTGGAACCCGGGCGACAAGAGAGTAGGGAAGGTGCTACTAGAAGGGGGAGACCAGGGGCGCGCCAGGTAGCGAGGCCTGCGCAGATCAGGACCTCAGCAGCGGGAGCATCGCATGGAGGGACCAACGCACTTCCTGGGAAGAAGATAAGGTATCTGCTTCAATCTTACCAGGACACAATCTTCCCAACGTTATGGTCATCCTGGTTAACCCTATGGCAGTCGATGAGCACCGAAGCTCTCTGGTAGAAGATAATGCAGGAAGGAGTCCAGCTGCCAGAAGTCGGTCTTGTCTGGATTTCCGACAGAGTAAACTTCCACCGGCGGCATGCATATATAACGACCATGGACACATATGCATGCCAATAGGGTCAGCGCATGGAAACACCTTTCCTGGTGAAATTGATGCTCGGCCAAGAACATCATCTGGAAATGATGCCGCTGGGAGAAGGTGACAGTGATGAGTCGGAGGATGACGAGATCGGAGAGGAAGTGGGAGGAGAAGAAGAAAGTGAAAGAGCAATTGAGGGAGAAGATGAAGGAGAAGTTGAAGGAGAACCTGAAGGTGAGGGATTGTAGGGGGCACCCTACCAAGGGAGTCTCCGGGAGAGCGGCGAGATTGTTGGCTCTGACATTGACATAACCGAGATACTCGAGGTATGATTCAACCCTCATCTATCCTTGTACTCTCTTCCCTTTTAAACCCATATCCCATCTTCTTTATCTTACTCAGGATCACATTGGCCACGATCAAGTGTCTCCAGTTGAAAGAGGGGAGGAAGCATCAATGGGGACAGGCGGGACACCGATGCCCATTATTGAGCTGACGAGTGCTGAGGGATCTCCTGCCACAACAGCTCTTGCAGCAGCCAGATCACCAGAGGAGGGCGCCTTGGATTCCTGTAAGTCCCTTGCTTCGATGCCGATAATCAGTTTTGAAGAACTCAACTAACCATGGTGCTTCTTGTCTGTGCAGTGGTCGCAGCATTGGGGGCCCGTTGGGCTGCTGAGCCCAGACCATCCACGGGCATGCCGATGACAAGCACACTACCCCACCCAGAACATGCCTCCCAAACTGAGTTGGCTCTAGCTACTGGTGAACAGGGAGCGGCAGACATTGGTGGTTCTGCCATCGGGGCAGGGCCGAAAGTTGATGAGGGTGCCACTAGGATCTAGGGGACAGAGGAAGGTCACCCCGGTGCTGATGAGCCTGCTCCTTTAGAAGGAATCCCTGAAAAGGACCCTTCCGCTGCTCTGTTAGCTGTCTTCCCTATCTATCGGTCCGCTGACCCCAAAGAAATCGACGATTCTGACTTGGAAGCGGCCGAGGAGAGCCGGATGATGTGGCGCAAGGGATGGAAGTGCATCCGACGTTTTCTCAATCAGCCTCAGACCGAATGGTTGAAGAGGATGGGATCACTCCAAACCTGGTTGCACTTCCTGTGCACTGGAGGAGTAGATGCTCAATACCTTCATCTGATGGTCCGTGACTACATGGCTGAGAAGATGTGCACGATCTGTCGGCGTGCCGACATCATCCGGTTCCAGGAGGAGTCAGGGAGCACCCGAGTGCTCCGGCGGGTAGATCAGGAGGTCCAACACCTCGAGGAACGGGCGAAGGAGCAAGAGGTGTTCTTTGAAACCTGCTTTGAGATTATAGAGCAACTGAGGGCCCAACTGGCGGATTCTCAAGATCAACTCATAGAATCAATTCGCCAGATAACCGAGCTCCAAGCTGAACAGGCGCGGGTACAAGCCAGGATCAGTGAACTACGTCCCGCGGTCACCGATGAGGAGAGGGTCCTCAGGGCACGGGAGGCAGTCCTGGAGGACACCATCCAAAAGGTAGTGGCATTGTAAAGATCAATCCAAAACGCTAATCCTTAAGGGCCATGTTGTGGCCGAACCAATAAACTTATCTCGCTCTACTAATTCTTGATTTCCTCTTTGTACGTATGAGAAAATTTTGTTTACTTTCCCCTTTTCCTTACATACTTTTCACTTTGGTTTAACATGCTCAACTACAATTACAAAATAAATATAAATCCATCCCTAAGATCACGTAGACTGTGAGAAATAAATGAGACTCTCACTATTACTTAGTTTGATTGTGGGAGCGCCAACCAAGCTTCGGGCATTCAAAATTCGAACTTGAATTTCCAAGGAGAAGAGGGAGGCCCATCCAAAGAAAAGGGACCTCAGACCTGATCGATGTATCATCTTCCCAATGTACTCTAACGCACAAACGGGGCAATGCCAGGGGCATTGGAATCAGTACAAACATAGGGAAATGAAATGGTGTGAATCACGTTACCCCAAATTCGGAACACTATGGGAGGGGTGTGATGATGGAGGATAGCCGTTGAGCATGGTGGAAATGCAGCATCCATATCGCATTTGCTTGAAATGGGGAAAACAAATGAGGGATGACCACTGAACATGTTCGCAACACAAGGTCTAACTCAAATATCGTCGATCAGTCTTCCGAAACATTGGCCCAGGACAGCTGGTGGACCATAGGTTGAGCATCCATACTGTTAGGGGGTCCCTCCAAACATGACCAGTCTTCCGGAACATAGGCCCAGGATAGCAGGTGGACCATAGGTCAAGCATCCATACTATTAGGGGGTCCCATCAAACGTGAAAGAGGATGAAGATCCAAATAGGGGGCACGCGAAGCATGGAAATCGGAGTGATAGTTTGTTCGCATGGAATCCAACACTCCCAAAATTATGCCACCATGGTGGAGGCACATTAGGCAGACATATTAATCTATTCATAGATCATCCCTACTTTTAGACAGGACCTATCTGGTGAGGTAATTGTCTCTTCCCAACATCACTATGGGGCATCCCGAACTTATTTGGGGCTAATGTTGTAGTTACACAACTCCCCGAGAAGTCAAGCCAAAGGGCCGACAGTGAAGGGGGGAATAGACTTGTGATTCTTGGGGCTAGAACCAAGAGGAAATGTCCAGGCGTTCCTACGTATCTCATAAGGATGGGAATCAAGCCGCACGTAGTTATGGAAAGGGGTCTTAGTTTAAGATCTTAGAACTCGGACCAAGGGGTAAGGAGAGCAGGAGACACACGATAAGGTGGTCACGAAACCCGACGTGAATGAGTACATAATCTCTACTTACCATGTGTTCCCTGTGGAAGTGTTCTGGTCAAGGGACCGAACAAGAACGTTAGGTTGGGCCTGTGGGGAAGTGCCTGGGCGCTCCTACGTATCCCATAAGGATGGGAATAAATCCATACGTAGTTCTTGGAGGGTGTCATGGAACGGTATGGTACCTATGCAAAGGATGAAAGGGGTGTGTGGGTCTATCCCTCACACCAAAAGAAGTGTAATTTGATGTATCTTTTTTGTCCTTGAAGGTGAATGAGATTTTTCTTTGTGAAGTGATAGGCCTAGGGTGGAAATTCCTGGCATCGCCACAATAATCAAGCCATATACAGGCATTGACAAATGGTATGGTAAATGACCAATACCCAATGTGATTCCCTCTATGGAGAGGTCATCACAATGTAGTGTCGTTTTTCGTCGTGCGTTCGGGACGATATCATCATAGTTTATGGTCATGTGGTATGACCAACCAGCACAGTTTAAGGTCATATGGCTTAGACCCGGGGGAATGCGCACGATGCGATAAAGAATACCCGACGTGGATGAGGACATAACCCCATATCATCACCACGCGCGATTCCGAGAGAGGAGCCTCGGGCCAAGGGGCCGACGAGGGTTTAAAGATCAAGGGGCAGGAGACACTAGCCTCTAGCTGAGCTGGGCCCAAAACGCAATGTCTGGGTGACCCCTCATTTCCCGTGGGGATGAGGGTCAAGCTATGCATGGTTCTTATATAAGACCCAAGCCCATAATCTTAGCGCTCAGATCGCGGGAGCCCTGAGAGATGCCGCAACGCAGCTTTGTCTACCTGACGTGTGGAAGTGCACTGAGGGTTAGTGCAAAGAGTGTAGAGATTCCACCTTGACACGATGGGTTGGAACATAATATGAATCATGCAACCAAAATTCAGGGCCTGAAGGATTCAACATGGCGACAGAGGATTACTGCTGACCATGTTTGCAACACAACATCTTGTCGTGTTAGCCTGAAATGGAGACAAACAAATGAGCATCGACCACTGGCCATGTTCGCAATGTGGGATTTTTATCAATTTGTTATCTAAAACCCTCGAGGGCATTGGCCCATAATTGTAGGAGATCCCTTAGGCATTGTATCCAGGTTGTTCTTGGGGGTCCCTCCGGGTGTGAAAGATAATGGGGGCCCGAATGAAGGGGAGAACGAAGCTTGACAGGTTGATGGAACTTACCTAAGTTGAATCTGACACTCTAGGTCCTAGACCAGAGTACTCTGAACACATTAGAAGACCACTAAAAAGGGTTGAAGGGCTCAGTTTGAGAGCGTCCAAAATATGGCGAATTCCCGGGAAAAGGGGGCATGGCGCCAAAAACCCTATACCACACCTATATATCCCCCTCATGGAGAGGGACAATCCAAGAGGTTGAGGTGACCGGGAGATCATGGGGTCTCTTAGGATACGGGGCTGGACCTGAAACCTAGGTGTTCAGGTGGTCCTACATATCCCATAAATATGGGAATCAATCCACACGTAGTTCTAGAAGAACAGTTTAAAGTCATGTAGAATGATGAAAGGAATTTCATCTGGGAGTGTGTATGGCACAACGAGTAAACCAACATCAATGAGGACATAATCCCACACCACACCATACAATCCCACATGAGAGATCCTGGGCCGGGGGCCCGAGCCTGGGCCTCGGTCAGGGAGGCCTGGCCGGCTTGCAGTTTAATGTCATGCAGGACGAGCGTGCAGTTTAAGGTCATGCAGGACCGTAGTATAGTTTAAGGTCATGGAGGACCCAACAGTTTAGGGTCTTGTCGGACCAAAAAAGTTCAGGCAAAATACTGTTTGAGGAACCTGGCATTGGTGGGAGGAGTTACACACTCACCATCCATAGTCACCAGGGAGTATGCACCATTGGTATAAACCTTATGGACAATGAAAGGTCCCTCCCATTTGGGCTCCAACTTGGGTGGTTTCCTACCGGGGATCATTGGCGCCCTGAGGGATAGTACCAGGTCACCTTGTAGGAAGGAGCGGAGGCGAACCTTCTTGTTGAAAGCTCGAGCCATCCTGCTCTGATGCCTTTCCAGGTTGTGAAAATCACAAAGCCTATTCTCGTCCATTTCTTCCAATTCAGCTAGACAGATTTCGACAACTCTATCCGGCACTTTCTGGTTGTAGACCGTTGTGTGCAATGAGGGAAACTGAATATCGATGGGCAGGACGACCTCAGTTCTGTACACTAGGGAATTTGGGGTCACCTGGGTGGAATTACGAGTCATCGTCCGATAAGCCCAGAGGGTGTTGGGGAGCTTATCCGGCCAACTCTTCTTGTTCTGACCAACCATCTTTTGCAAAATGTTAAAGAGGGTTTTGTTAAACGCCTCGATCTGTCCATTTTCCTACGCATGATAGTGGGAGGTATGGTTAGAGCGAATGTTTTACTTGGCGTAAAACTTCTTCAGCTCGGCTGCTCAGAATTTGGTGACGTTATCAGTGAGGATAGCGTGAGGTACTCCAAATCGATAGATGATATTAAAACCCACAAAGTTGGTGATAGAACAGGCTTTGACTTCCTTGAGCGGAATTGCCTCTGCCCACTTGGAAAAGAAATTCGTAGCAGTCAGAATGAACCAGCATTGGCGAGCCGTTGTCGGTGGGTAAGGTCCTAGGACATCCAACCCCCAGACTGCAAAGGGACAAGAATACTTGGTAGTGTGGAGAGGCTCTGGTGGCCGATGAAAAAAGTTATCATGAACTTGGCATGCATGGAACCTCTTGGAGAACTCGATGTAGTCATGGATCATGGAAGGACATAAGTACCCCAGCCTCCGTATCTGGTGAGAAATCTTTGACCCAGCCTGATGGGCACCACAGAAACCAGCATGAACCTCTTGCATGACCTATGGAATCTCGAATCCTTGAAGGAAACAGAGGATAACACCATCAAATCCACGTTTATAAAGGATCTGCTCAAGGCTGGGACCACTCTGAAGGTTAAACTGTAGCGCGTGGCATCGGATTTGCTTGCACTCTGCTCGGTCTGACGGAAGATTACCATGTTGGAGGTATTCAACCAAGGGTGTACTCCAATCAAGAACTATTTTGATCACCGCATCTAAAGTACTCGGGGCTCCGGATGTAGGGGCTCCGGCAGTGAGATGGTTTATCCACGGGCCACGATCATCCTCCGAGGTAACGGAAGCAATGACTCTCCGGTGCGCCACGTGGATAATCAGGTCGTCCTGTTCGGGCTCCGCAAGTGATGCGGCCAGGCTAGCCAAAGAATCTGCTCGACCGTTATATGACTGAGGGATGTGAATGACCTCTGGCCGAGAAGGGAACTGGGCCATTAGATGGAGGGTGCACTCCAACAATGGCACAAGTTCTGGCTTTCTAACAACATAGTCTCCATTGACCTGCTTGATGACCAACTCAGAATCCCCTTTCACATGCAAACGGGGTACGTCGATCTCAAGGGCCAGCTCGAGACCAGTAATGAAATCCTGATACTCTGCCTCATTGTTGGTGCGGCCCTCTGACAATAGGAATGATTACGGCAGAACAGATTGCTCCGGGGTGATGAAGACAATACCCAGGCCCACTCTGTTGAGCCTAGGATCGTTGAGTCTCCTACTGGTGGGGCTCCGGGAGGCACCATCCAAGTGCATCTGCCAACATGGGACGGCATGATCGACTGAGAGGATTGCCTCATTAGGAAAACCTAGGTCTATTGGTTGATCCGCAAAGGTTGGGTGGGAAGCTAGAAAGTCTGTCAATGTCTGCCCTTTTATAGCCTTCTAAGTCACAAACCTGATGTCAAACTTCTAGAGGATCACCTCCCACCACGCTAGTCGGCTAGTCAACATAGGTCGGTTCAGGATGTGCTTCAACGGGTCTACCTGAGAGACCAGTTGTACCTCATGGTGCTACAAGTAGTGCCGCAATTTTTTTACGGCAAACACGAGCGCAAGGCAGCTCTTCTCGATGGGAGAATATCTAGTCTCTGTATCGAGGAGCACGCGGCTGAGGTAGTAGAGGTTGTTCTCTGTCCCCTCATTGTTCTTCTAGGCAATCAGGGCGCTGAGAGACCATTCCAGAGCTATCACATAAAGGACCAGTAGCTTTCTGGAAATGGGTGGCATCAGGACCAGAGGCTGGAGCAGATACAACTTGATCTCCTCAAAGGCGGCCTGACACTCTTCATCCCATTCATAGGCAGAGCCTTTCTTCATGACCCGGGAAAATGGATTACACTTTCCATCCAGATTCACAACGAATCGACGTATGTAGGCTAAGTGTCCTTGGATACCTCGAAGCTCTCGAATATTGCTCGGGGGAGGCATCTGGCTAATGGCCTTGATCTTCTCTGGGTCGATCTCGATGCCTTGGTATCTGACAAAAAAGCCAAGGAACTTTCCGAAGGTGACCCCTAAATCACACTTCAACGGGTTCATCTTCAGGTGGCAGGAACGGAGGAATCCGAACACTTTCTCAAGGTCCTTGATATGGTCCTGGTGCTGGCGAGATTTGACCATCAGATCATCCATGTATCATTCCACCAATGTTCCCAGAATTGGCTTGAATATGCCATGCATGGCCCGATGATAGGTAGAACCTGCATTCTTCAGGCTGAAGGGCATAACCTGATAATAGAAAGTACCTTGGGGTTCCCTGAAGGCAGTGAACTCCTCATCCCCAGGGGCCAACCGGATCTGGTTGTACCCGGAATACCCATCCATGAAGGAGAAGGCTTGGAACCCAACTGTAGCATCAATCAAAAATTACGTCACTAGAAGGGGAAAACCATCCTTCGGACAGTGGCGATTGAGATCGCGGAAGTCGATACAGACTCTGATCTGCCCATTTTTCTTTCTGACTGGCACAATGTTGGCTAACCACATGGGGTACTGAACTTCCTTGACGAAGTTGGCTTGGATAATCTTGTCAACTTTGGCCTCAACCATGATACCATGAGAAGGGTGCATCTTTCTGGGAGGCTTCTTGAACCCGCGATGGTTTGCTGGGAGACCAAGGCGGTGGACGGATACCTGAGGATCTAGTCCTGGAATCTCATCGTAACTCCAAGAGAACACATCATGGTGCTGTTTAAGGAATTATACATACCACTGCTGCTCCTCAGGGGGCATGGAGGCACTGACCAATGTGGGTCTCGGGTATGCCTCGCTAACGAGGTTCACCTGTACCAACTCGTCGACCGTGGTGGAGACACCTCCCTCAAAGGCGGGGGGAACATCCTCTAGATCCTCTTCTCTACTTGTGGAGGGATCTTATGTAGGGGGAGTTGCTTCTGAGCCACCAGACTATGATGGGAGGCTAGTGCTGGCTTGAGCGGCAGTGGTCATCACCTCAGGAGATTCATACACCCCTGAGACCATAGCGATGAAGGCAGTCGATCCAATCTCATCTAGTCTTCAGCCCATGGGGCTGTGCTTGATAACATCAAAGCAGTAGTGGTGCGTCGTCTTGATTCGGTTAATTACAGCCTAGAGAAACAGACACGTATGACATACCGCCGTTGCCATGAGCTTGACATCCCAATACCATACAGGGGTAGGAGGTTCCGGGATCACCCGAGACTGGTTAGTGTAGGAGTATGAGGTGATTTTCCGCCGTCACTTAGACCTAGGAATATGCCTTCCTCTTGTCCCTGAAACAAAAAAACACTACCCCATGTCGGGGGTGGTGGCTTCCAACCGATGGATTGGGAATACGTAAGTGTCATTCAAACCTGCCCAAGGGTCAGTCGTAGCGGTGATGGGCTCAACTTCACTTGCCTGGATTTGCTTATCCTTTCTATTGTAATAGTTAGCATCCAGATAACGGGCTTCATAAGAGGCAAAAGGATACGAATCTCCTTGGATCACGCCTACTCGGCCATTGAGGGAGTATTTGAGGCATTGGTGATACGAATAAGGGACCGCTGCATGCAGGTGGAGCTATGACCTGCCCATCAATGTGTTGTACGCGGTGTCTTGGGATACAACCATGAATTCGGTGCTGGAAATTAGACCATCGAACTGTGTCTTCAAACAGATCTTGCCAACCGGGGTCTGCTTGGTCATGTCATATCCCTGGATTCTAAGGTCGGAGGTAGTTAGATCATCCTCAGACAAACCCAGCTTCCGCAGTGTCCGATTCGGGATTAGGTTAATCCCAGAACCCGTGTCAACAAGAAAGTGGAGGACTTCCATGCCATTGAACTGGCCAGTGATGTATAGTGAACGGATGTGCCCCTGTATAGGAGGGTCTTCTTCTTCACCTGAGAACGAGATAACTGCCTGGCATTCGGCGTTCTCAATTGCCTCGGTGTGGAAGACTTCTGCAGCTTCTACCTCTGTCTCGAACTGGAGGGGGCTTCTTAGGGCCTCGGCAAGCACCTCACGCATTTCAGATGATAGGCAAAGAGCCTCAAGGATAGAAAACCTCACTGGAATTCTAACAAGGTGCTTCAGAACATCATACTTCTGGTCCAGACGTGAGCCTCTGCTTACAGGAGGCCGCTCTGCAATTGGAGGCACGACGGGCCCTGCCGGCTGGACCGACGGCTGACTGGTACTAGGCATATCTCGTTGTTCACTAGTCGAAGCCTGGAGAGTGGATTCCAGATGAGGACCTTAAGGCTGGGGTTGGCTGGTGTCAGGGCGAAGCTGGTCACGGCGCAGCCGATGTGGTTCCACCTGATCTAGTAACACAAACGGTGGTGGAGGTGGACCTGTCAACACTGAATGAAGGGGTCGTGTGTGCTGAGCTCTGCACTGGGTCTGTTGTCTAGTCTCAGTGGAATGCACGACCTAGTTGTAGGTGCCAACTATCGTGCCCTGGTGATCCATGTAACCACGGCTCCGACGACGTTGGTGACGGTTGGGGACATTGGGAAGGTCTACCTAGCGTTCCCCATCATCGGAGTCAAATAGGGATTTACCAACTCTACAGTGTTAACCGAAGCGTACCCCAGACTGTCACTTGAGGAGTCATCCACTACCGGGAGAAGTCTTAGAAGAATCTCCATTTATGGGGGCATAAAGTCTCCAAGATTGTGGGATAATGATGACATTGGCAGGGTGCGTATTTCTTCTTGCGCCACCACTGCTTGTTCTTCTGGGAAGAGGCTGGCTGAGACGACGATGCTGAAGTAGTAACCGCAGCTTCTAAGGGCTCTGGCTAATTCAGGCATGCACAGATGATGCCATCAGAGCGGGAGACCATCTTGCGGGCCATCCAATTGTTATAATTCTGGGACCCACGGTCAGAAACCTTCTACCATTCACCTTCGTCGCCGCTACTACCATACGATCTCACAAAGACACCTGCCACTTATGTCGGGGCTGGGGCCAACCTGACTATATTGTTGTCAATCTGGTCTTGGATCCAGTCCTTGAATAGGTAGCATCTCTTGATGGTGTTCCCCAGGATCCAGTGATGAGGGTAGTAGTTGGGGTGATCAGTGAGATGCGCCTCTTCTGGCTTCCGGCACTCAGGCAGCCGCACAATTCTCTGCTCCAAGGCGCTGCAGAAGTAACCAGGGACTTGAGCCTCATAAAACGAGTAGGTATGATTCCTTCTATCCAGAAGGGGGCTCTAGGAGGCTGACCCTGACAGGGGGCCGGGGGAGCATGCCGAGGAGGAGGGACTTGATTATCTCACCTAGGCGGTGGCGGCACGTTACGCGGAGGCGCTTTCCAATTTTGAGGCAATCGCTGTTGGGTTGGAAGTTGTGCATGTGGGGGCGGACCCCTATAGGGATACGGATCTAGCCTCACTGGTAGCAATTCTAGCTGTCTGGGGGCCTCTATCTGGGCCATAGTAGTGGGCTCAGCTCTGGAAGCTCTCCGTGCTGGGATTACAGGAGGCAGTGGACATACCTGACTAGCCTGTTGCAGGGCTTCTTTGAGACGCTGAGCCTTGTCTGAGAAGTCTCGGAACCCTCTGAGGTAATTCTGAGTGATCAGAGAAGGAACCAACTCTACCTTGATGTTCCCTACACACATTGTTAGTAATTTCTCCTGAGTTAGTGGCATGTCAAGGGATTATGTGAGCCCCTTCCAATGGGCGATAAAGTCTATGACTCGCTCATCAGGCCTTTGATTTCACCTGAAGAGGTCTACGATGTTCATATTCCGGGTTATGGAACTGAACTGGTAGAGGAATTACCTACGAAGTTCCTCCCAGCTAGTCACGGATCCGATAGGGAGCTGGTTGTACGAGATGAACGTCGACCCCTCTAGTGTCTGAACAAAGCAATAGATCTTGGCAACCTCCTACTGCACTGGAGTCCCTAACATAGGCCCACACCTTGAGTTGAAGTGGGCCAAGTGTTGTGGCGGTCTCCTGTCCCGTTTAAGGGGGCGAAAATGGGGTTACCAAATCCTGGAGGTGCTGGCATATCATCCACCCATGCTGGGTACGACTTTCCGTTTGGTGGGATCACCACTTGTCGAGTTTCAAAAGCCTCTAAGTGGGTGATGAGTGCTTCCATCAGATCGTCTGGACGCGGGTTCCTATCCTGATGGGGATCCCTAACCACAAGTGCATTGTCGGGCTCTTCAATTCGGTAGACAAGCTCAGTAGATCATGGAGCGGCTGGTGGAGCGACCCTTGGGGTGGCGGGAGGAACCCGAGCGGGGTCTCCTGGGTGGTCACGCCGCTTAGGAGGGTTTGGAGAAACATATCGCGCCCTCTTTCCATGAGCTCCAGCCTCTCCTCTTTCAGTGAACATGGAATGATCGAGGTTTCCTGGGAGAATCTCGCTGAGGGGTAGTTGTTCCTGCCCCTGCTGCCCCGGCCTGGGATCCCCATAGTCAGGTCGCCGCTCTGCAATGCGTTCAGTCAGAATCTCATCAACCAACCTCTTCTACTCAACAAGCTGTTGGTGCAGCGTGGCCTTCTCGAGATCTTCCTCTTCCTTCTGCACTAAGGCAGACGGGTCGGAGAGCTTGATAGCCCCAATGTGCTCTTTACCCTTGCCGATATTCTGGCTCAGTATTAATGCCTCAGTAGGTGTGGGGAGACCTAGGAGGTTCCTCTGCTGACGAGAAATCCTCCCTGATGGTTCCAGTGGCGGCTTTTCCTCAAGGGGTAAGTCCCCATCAAGAAGTTCTAGACTGTTCCCCTCTCCTGACAGATCAGCCATGTTGACCGTCACTGCCCTCGGGGGCATGTCCTCATAGCCGCCCAGTGAGTTAGGCTGCCGGTGAATCACACTGAAGAGAAGGGCATCGTACCGCCCCCATCCACAGACGTGTGCATGGGGGTGGCCTCCTCGACAACTTTGTAGAGTAATTGAAAACCCTGAATGCATTATTGTTGGAGGGCCCTGTGGTGGCCAAGTGACTCAGGGTGCCAGACTGCGGGGAGTGTGGCCAGGTCGACCCGACGACATTGCTTGCCGATATCCTCGAGGTGTGCTTGGCTCCCGGGATAAGGAACTTACTGGCGGCGAAGATGGGAGTGAGTCGCCCATAGGGTCTAGCAGAAACATTCAAATTCTCCCAGGGTGAGTGATTTCGGTGTATCAAAATCTGACCTTACGACCGGCCAAAACTTCTCGGGGAGGTTTCATGTTGCAAGGATGGTCCAGAAGCTCCATGACTCAGGTTAAGGATCTAGACCTTGATAGCCCCGCTCATCAACTAGGAGTGGCTGGGGAACTGGCAGCGGTGCCGAGGCAGGCCGCTGGGCCAGTGGGCTGGCCGGCGGAGAATACGGTGAGTAGGCCGATTGGCCGCTGAATCCTAGGTCGTCCTCCAAAGGTTGTAGTGACCTGGCTGCCACGTCATGATAGGATGGACCGGTGAACGGGCCTCCTTTCATAGTGTCGGTTCTTGCTGGGGGTGTGCTATGCCATAGCTCTTCCGCCATCGACCCCCAAAAAATCTCTCTGCCATCTCTGGACGAGGTGGAAGGTGCTTCCGGAGAGGCCGATTGTGACTGCAATTTCGATCCCTGGGGGTATGCCAAGTCCTCATCCTCATAGATATACCTTCGGAGGGAGGCGGTGATCATATAGATCTTGCATTCAGGGAGTACGAGGATGACACGCCGCATCCCTATCCCAGCCCTTGACTTAAAAGACTGAGGAGAGGGCTCCATCACTGAGTCATACTCCACCTCAGAGTCTAAGAAACGGACTAGTATGATTTCCGTATGGCCTTCCCTGGCATTTCTCTTACGGCGACGACATCCCGCCTTCCTGCCCCTGGGTGGCTCCTCGGGTCAGGGATGATTTCTGTCATGGAGTCCTCTGGCCACACTAGTGCTAAGGCAGAGAGGACTGAAGGCTGGGGTGTGGGGAGCACCAGGGAAAATGTTGAAAGGGACACGGGGAGGACCTCCATGTGGGTGAGTGACTGGATATACAATGGCTCTATACTCGCAGTCTGCAGTAGGGGAAGTGACCCCATACCTAGTGTAGTGAGCACTGGAGAGAGCCCCACCCGGAGTGTTGCTGTCACGGGGAAGCCCCTTACCTGCGGTGAGGGTGGCACTAGGCAGGCCTCCAGGCTGAGGTTGGAAGTAGAGAGGGCCCACACCTTCCAGAATGGTGGCACGAAGTAGGCCTTCATGCTGGATGGCACTACCACGAATTGGTCTGCAGCGTCCATTGTCTGTGTCGATGACCGGGAGAGTCGACCAAACCTGCCTGTGGGGTGGTTGGGGCCTCGATCCGGATCGGTCATATAACTGCCTCTACTCAACATGTGCGGGGGTTTGATGATAGGAGTCAGTGGTGGCTCGGGCCACAGTGGTTGTTGACGTTGATGCCCCGGGGCGAGCATCCTCTTCCGCTCGTGCCTGACACTGGCGTCGGGTTAGATGGGTTGGAGCTGGTGGTGCGGGCATAAGGATTGCCTTCTCCTCAGCTTGGGGAGTTGGGCAGCGGCGCCGACGTGGCCTGGCGGGGGCCCTTTCCATGAACCCTTGAAGCAGGTCTCCTATTGGGACGACCCAGACATCCCCTACCTCGTCGGCGTAGGGGATGGAGGTGTCAAGGCGTTTTAGGGATAAGCTCCCAAAATGGTTAAATGTCGGGGTGGGCAGCAGCGGCTCCTTGTGCGGCCCTCGGGGGCGCCATTGGCGGTGAGGCGCAGCTGCCTCAAGTTCCAAACGGGCCATGTCCCTGGTGGGGATGACCCCCTCCTCCTCATACCTACGCACAAGGTCGTTGATCACCCTTCGTTGGATAATCTCTGATGGGGATAGGGGCGTGAGCGCTCAGCAGTCGAGGTGGTCAGAGAAGCTATGGAAGAGGCGGAACCGCGTGAGGTGGCCGCGTCGGTACTGCCCCTGCCCCTACGCCGGTGGGCAGGTGGCGATTAAGCTCCGGATGCAGCAATCTGATTCCTGAAAGCAGGGAGATGAACCCATTAACACTGATAGGAAAAGAAATCGACAACCAGTAGCCCAGCGCCATTCTGTCTTCCGTGGTCAGTAAGTGGGATCCACGCTGACAACGTCACAGAACGGAGTGCTCAACGTCCTGACTGCCCCAACCCCTAGCGGGTTTCACGTCCTAGTGTTGTGTGCCCAGACCTGGTGACATGCTAATCTTCTGACACCCCAAACACTACCAGTCTCTGTATTAAAGAGAAGAGATTCACGTCGGGTTCACCATTTTTTGTTTCTGACGCTTTTTTTGGGGCGCGCGCATCCATCGCACAGAGGACGCATGGCTTTTTGCCCCGCATTCTCGCTTTCCAAAGGTGGGCAGCATTCTCTCCTCATTCAGGGACGTCTACTCCTTGATCGAAACTGGGATGATGGGATGTCGGTTCTTCCTTCCGTGGATTCCTCCTCGGAGCTCATCACCTAGTCTGGGTCACCCTCATAGATTTAAGACGTGTTTCTGAATCTCATTCCTGGTTCCATATCTTCATGGATGCCAGTTAATTACGCTGCTTCCGTCAAGACGCTCCAAGGGGTCTGGTCGGGGCAGCAACCTTCGGTTAGGGGAGTGGTCATGCTGAGGCATTGTTGGCATGTCTTGATGCTGGGGGATTGACATGTCTGTCTTTTTTCCCTTATTATAGGGATTCTCGAGGGCACGGAAGCCCGAGGCATCCCACATCGAACGCGGGGAATTGTATGCCATAGGCATGTATCTGAGGTTTTCCTCAGCTTCCCATGTTTAACACAGGGTATGCCACGAGTTTAACATCCAACAGAGACGGATCAGACTGATCGGAACACTGAGAGTGGATCATATTGAAGAACCCCCTGGAGGGAACACCGATGTTGGGGCCGACACGTGGGTGGCTTCCCGAATGTTGTGGAGTAGAATGAGGTGGCATGATCTCACTGGGATGTGGTGTCCCGGGTAAGAATCAGGATGGGTGATGAAGTAAAGGGGCTTGAACCTCGTGGAGGCTTCCTGCATATCCCCATGATAGGGAATCAAAGTCCACGTAGTTCGGGATGGAATGGGGCTTACGCTCTGAGGCGGACCACAATGATGGATGGATGGGGCTTACGCTCTGAGGCGGCCCACGATGATGGATGGATGGGGATTATGCTCTGAGGTGGCCCATAGAGTTGGTGAACCGACGTGAAGGAGTCGGAACGACCGGGTGGTGGGCTTGAACCTCGTGGAGGCTTCCTATGTATCCCTGTGACAGGGAATCAAAGTCCACGTAGTTCGGGTGGTGTCGGCGAACTAACGTGAAGATGGACCAGGGGTCTGATGGGTATTGGGCTTGAACCTTTGGGAGGCTTCCTACGTATCCCCATGATAGGGAATCAAAGTTTTCTTAGTTCGATGATGCGGTGGGACACCTGAAAAGGCGACCCGTGAGAATGAACGCATGGATGGGACCCAGAGGGAGTAAAACCTCTGGGTTAGGGCATGAGCTTCCCGAGGCATGTGGGCTTGAGGGAAAGTTCAGGATGAGACATGGGTGTTGGGATTGAACCTCGTAGAGGCTTCCTACATACCATGACTTAGCACGGATCAAAGTCCTCGTAGTTCGGGTGTACAGTTTAACATCATGCGGGACAGGATGCATTTTAACGTCATGCGGGATAGGGGAATTTGGGGATTAGGCTCTAAGGAGGCCCATAGAGTTGGGTTTGAACCTCGTGGAGGCTTCCTATGTACCATGCCTTAACATGGATCAAACTCCCCATAGTTCACTGTAGGTGGGGGTCAGGGTCGGTGCCCACTCTAAGCTCACGTGAGTCATGCTCGATGTGAGAAACAATATATAGCAGATACCTGACGATCACGTCGTGAAGGGTGCATCCATGGGAAGAGAAGAGGGGCTTACGCATTGAGTAGCCCATGGTGCTGGGACTTACTCTAGGATGGAGGCATGAGGGAGACAAAGCGCAGTGGGAGAGGGATTTGGGACCGAAGAAAGGAGGAGTCCCCACTTCCCATTATGCTCCCCGCTGGCCCTGGAGCCGGGGAAGTACGGAGGTGCATGGGTGTTACCTTCGGCAAGAGGGGATAGGGGCTTACACTAAGTAGGCTTACCTTCCCTGCGGAAAAATGCCACTTCGAGAAGGAGGGTATCATCCCATGTGAGGGGTGATCCCATCCACGTGGATACAAGCGGGTGAGGAGAATGTCTAAGGCGGGGGGACCCTGCGTGCAAGGCACGGGGCCATATCATAGTTTAACATCATGTGTTGAGGGCGAGGTGCTTGGCAGTTTAACGTCCTACAGCTCGGATGAGGTGGGTTTACTCCACACCCCTAGGACTTACACGACCAGTACCCTTTACTCCTTTTGGGAGGGAAGGTACCGGCAATGTCGTTTAGAAGGGGGGTCGCAGAGCAAACCATCGAGGGGTCTACGTTAGCATGGCTATGTGAAGAAGAAATAGCCGTTAGCGTGCCTGTGCGAAGAAGCATGAGGCAAAGCAACACAACGGGAAAAAACACCCAAGGGACCTTGAGGTTACTTCGTACGAGCCTGGAAGGTCGTACGGGAAAATAGCGCATGGTGGGTGTGTGTGCCCAGGGAATCCAGAAGGAGGACATTGGGCGCCTACGCAGGGAGGCACCTGGGGAGCATCAAGGTGAGGGGTCCCAGGGGTTGCGCACAAAGAAATGGTTGGCGCGCAAAACACCGGGATGGCACGTAATCGGGGGTCGAGGGCTTGCGCGCGGCTAGTAGGATCGCGCACAAGGGATATGAATTGTGCGCGAGTGGTAAATGCCGCACCCAAAGGCAAGGCTGCACCCAGCGAAAGGGATTGCACGCAATTGGACCGTTTTGCGTGCAACGGAAGGGATTGTGCACAAGGGAGGATCCCTGAAGGGTTTGGAATTCTGTTTAATCTAGTGGGATCGCACGTAAAGGCAGATCCCAGGGCGAGGTGGTGTGAAAAAGATCAGTACCTGAAGGCCATCTTGCTCGCATGGAAGTCCAATTTCACACACGAGAGACGGTTCAAATTTCTCAACCCTGAAACAAAAGGGCTCTCCTTCTATTTATAAGCATCCAGCGGCATGGAATTTAGGTCGGCACACAAAACTTGCATGCTAGAGATGGCGGTGCCGAATGTTAACCGTGCGGGGTGCGGGCGCGAAAGTATTTCACGCCTGCGCCAGGGGCCCTTCGCAAATCTCGGACCCTTTCTGTGTGGCCCTAATTTTTTGCGCGCATACCCCCTTCTTTCCGCGCAGCAATTCCGAGCCCTCTGGACTGAGCCTCCGGGTCCGAATATGACTTCGCTTTGTCATTTTGAAACTTCCTTCAGTAATTACGGACTTTTCGGCGTCTACATCCACCCAAATGAAAAAGTATCCAAAATAATAGATTATGTTATCTATTATTTAGTTTATTGGAACAGTTTCAGAATAACCTAATTAATTAATTGATGGGTTGGATTAATTAATTAAGGGGAAGGTTGGCACAATTAAGTGGGGGAACTCAAGAGGTTTCTCACACTTAAGAGGGTAGTTCAAGAGGTTTAAGTCTCGGGTGGTCCCCACCACCATAACCCACATGGGAGGTTAGGCTCGGGTGGTCCCCACCACCATAACCTATTTTGAGAGGTTTTAGTTTAGGTGGTCCCCACCTCTCAACATCCACATGGGAGATCCTAAAGATAAATAAAATAAAATGTTACACAACTTTTATTTTATTTTATTCTTTCATGAAAAACCCAAAAATTATCTTTCACTCTTGACCAACTACCGTCGAGGAGAAAGTATCCTTAAGCGAATACTAACGCTGCGATTTCAACGGTGCCCTTAGATTTCAATTCTAAGCACCAGTTCAAAATTTAAAAAAACCCACTTGTATGTTTACTGAACGTATCCAAAAAAAAGTTTAGAAATTAATTTCGGGCACTCCGGGCCTCAGAATCATGTGTCGTCAATTTTCACAGACTCGTAAAATTCCCATTTAATTAAAAAAATTACATGGAAATTCGGGGTTTTTACATTCTCCCCACCTCAGGGATTTACGTCCCCATAAGACACAACTCAAACTAAGGGAACAAGTGGGGGTACTGAGCACACATCTGAGCCTCCCGCTCCCATGTTCTCTCCTGGAGGTTCCCGTGCTGCCAGCAAATACGCACCAGAGGTATTGACCATCCACGAAGGACCTGCTTCTATCTATCCTCAATCTCTACTGGAACCTCCATAAAATTTTCCCCATCGTCGACATCTAGCTCACCATGGTTGATGATGTGAGAAGGGTCATGAACATATCTCCTCAGCTGGGATACGTGGAAAACGTCATGCACCCAGTGCAACTGAGGTGGAAGAGCTAAGTGGTAAGCCACCTCACCAACTCTGTTGAGGACCTGAAGAGGTCCTATGAACCTTAGAGATAACTTGCTGCCTCATCCAAATCTCCACAAACCTCATCGAGGTGAGACTCGTAGAAAGACGTGGTCACCATACTCGAACTCTAGAGGTCTCTATCTCCTATCGGCATAAGACTTTTGCCTACTTTGTGCAGTCTTCATCTACTCCTGGATGATCTACACTTTCTCTGTGGTAGCCCGTACCATCTCTAATCCCACTAGTGCTAACTCCCCTGGGTCAGTCCAGCACAAAGTTGATCTGCAAGTTCGCCCGTACAATGCCTCAAAAGGTGTCATCCCAATGGTGGAGTGATAGCTGTTGTTGTATGCAAACTCCACCAAAGGCAAGTGATCCTCCCAACTGCAACTGAAGTCAAGGAAACAAGCACGCAACATGTCCTCAAGGGTTTGAATGGTCTACTCAGTCTGGCCATCCGTCTGAGGATGGAAGTCGATGCTCAAATGAAGATGCGTCTCGAAATCCTCATGCAACCCCTTCCATAGCCGAGATGTAAAATGTGAATCACGATCAGATACAATCGTCAAGGTCACTCCATGTAGCCACACAATCTCCTACACATAGAGGCGTCCCAAGATCTTTACTAAACCCTGCTCTCTGATCGGTAGGAAGTGGTCCGACTTGGTGAGTCGGTCGACAATCACCCAAATAGATTCATGACCTCTAGATGTACGTGGAAGTCCTATCATGAAGTCTATGGATATCTCTTCCCACTTCCACTCTAGGACCTATAAAGGCAGAACCAAGCCTGCTAGTACCTAATGCTCCACCTTCACTTGCTGACAAGTGAGGCATTCAGATACAAACTCTGCTATTGATTTCATCATTCCTGGACACCAGTGTTGTCGTCGGAGATCCTGGTACATCTTCTCTACTCTTGCCGCTAGAGGGGATGTGTGGAACTCCATAAACACTTCCTCCTGAAGTGACACTGGTACCATGGTACATCCTCTGAAGAGGATGACGTGCTCCCAACATTTATAAAATCCATCAGGTGCCTGTCTTGTGGATATCTGAGCACGTTGTGTCTCGCAGTCAGCGTCCCCACGTTGCGCCTCCCTGACTCGCTGAAGAAGCGGGGGAGTGACTGTAAGAGACTAAAGAAAAGTTGCTCCATCTCTATCCACAAAGGATATTTGCAAAGCAGCCAGCTGCTCTATCGCCTCGCCTAACAGTTGTATACTGGAACTCCTGCTGAGTGCATCTATAAAAACGTTCCCCTTCCCAAGAGTATAGACTATATCGAATTCATAGTCCTGGAGGAACTCAAGCCAACATCGTTGTCTCAGGTTCAAGTCCTTCTGAGAGAAGATATACTTGAGACTCTTGTGATCTGAGTAGACTATAAAATGTTTGCCCATCAGATAGTGTCGATACATCTTCAAGGCGAAGACCACTGCTGCTAGCTCCAGGTCATGGGTAGTGTAGTTCTACTCATGTTGTTTTAGCTGTCGAGAACCATATGCGATCACTTCTCTCTCCTGCATCAGGACACATCCGAGCCTAGTCCCTGATGTGTCGCAGTAAACTACGTACCCTACACCCTTATCTAGAAGCCTCAAAATGGGGGCACTAGTCAGCCTCTACCTCAGCTCCTGAAAACTCTATTGGCATCTCTACGACCACATGAAGGGTTTCCCCTTCTTCGTCAAGGTTGATAGTGGTGCTGCAACTCTGGAGAAATCTGGTACAAATCTCTAATAGTAACCAGCCAAACCTAGGAAACTTTGTACCTCCGTCACACTCCTGGGTGGCTCCCAAGAAAGTACCACCTCAATCTTCACTGGATCCACTGCAACTCCAGCCTCCGATATGACATGTCCCAGAAAGTGAACCTCTCAGATCCAAAACTGGAACTTCAATAGCTTACCATAAAGTTAGTGCTCTCAGAGTGTTTCCAGTACTACCTGAAAATGATAGGCATGATCCTCCTCAGTAGTCGAGTAGATCAGAATGTCGTCGATGAAGACTACTACAAAGAGATCAAGGTATGGATAAAATATCATGTTCATGAGTCTCATGAACACTGATGGAGCATTGGTTACATCGAATGGAATAACCAAGAACTCATAGTGGCCATACCGAAATCTGAAAGTCGTTTTCTCCACATCCTCGTCTTGTACTCTGAGATGGTGATAGCATGATCTAAGGTCTATCTTCGAGAAGCACCATTCTCCCTTCATCTGATCAAAGAGGTCATCAATCCTTGGAAGTGGGTACTTGTTCTTCATGGTCACCTGGTTCAGGTGCCGATAGTCGATACAAAGTCTCAAGCTCTCATCCGCCTTCTTGCAGAACAAAATCGGGGCTGCCCAAGGGGAAATACTGGGCCGAATGAACCCTTTCCCCTGTAAGTCCTCCAGCTATACTCGCAGCTCACGAAGCTCCATGGGAGCCATCCGATATGATGGTGTAGATATCGGTGTCATCCCGGGATACAATTCAATGTAAAAGTTCACCTCTCTGTGAGGAGGAACACCCATAACATCATCAGGGAAGACATCTGCATACTGTTCCACCACTACATGATAGCTCAGACTCTCCACATAAACCACTCTAAGGGTAAGGCTAGCCAACTGATGAGTAATCGGCTGCACCCTCCTCCAGGTAAGTCCATCATGTGCTGCAAAGGCTCCCTTCCCGCCGGTGAAGGTAAACCTGGTCCCATCCGTGCAGACACACCGCACTTTGTGCCTAATACAGTCTATCTGAGCATGGACTGTAGATAACTGCTCCATACTCAAGATGACGTCGTAAGGACTCAACGCTGATACTATGAGATCCTATATGAAGATCTTGCCTCCTAGAGTAATCTCACACTATCGGAACCAGTGCGTAATCATCGAATCCACTCCCGTAGGAGTCTCTAGCCATAAGTATTGAGCCAACGGCTCCGTCGAAATCTCTGAGATCCGAATGAGGGCAGTGAAAATAAAATAATGATTGGCGCATGTGTCTATAAGTACTACAGCTAAGGTGGAGTAGACATAGATCGTACCTCGTATTATCTCTGGAGATCCATAATCATAGGACTTAGCTGCCTGGAGCTGAGCTCGACCTTGTACACCTACTCCCTGCGGTCGGGGTGGACCTCTTGGTGAGGGTGGTGGTAACATCTCAAATCTTCATCCACCACCAACTGCACGGTCAGCTCCTCTGCCACATCTACCTGCTCCCTACGGACCTCCTTAGGTGAACCTCTGTCTCTACCTGGGCGGTCCTTCGACTGTCTGTTGATCATCTGTATGGCGGGTCAGACAGTCACGAGTCATGTGACCCTGCCCGCCGCATGTGTAACACTGCCCACTCCTGGCATGACTGGCTCTGCCTCGTATACCCTGCACAACCGACCCTAAATCCTGCGGTCGTCCACCTATAGGTCTGGTCCTCTTGGACCACTGTTTCATCTGTCTTCTGCCAGCTGTAGAAGACTCCGCTACATGACGACTGGTGGTGGGTCTCGCTATTGGTGATTGCTCAGCAAGAAAACTCTCCACTAAGAGGGATCTCTCTAACACTCCCACCTGCATCGGGATACTGAGTGAGATCATCGAAGCCCTGATCTCCCGCCTGAGCCCCTACTCGAAGGTCTGGGCCCTGAAGAATGGGTCCCACACCATATCATTGGAGTAGCGTGAGAGGTCAGTGAATCTCACCGAGTACTGAGCAACATTCATGCTGCCTTGCTGCAGATGAAGTAGCTCTTGTATACACAATTGGAAAAAAGACCTATTGACATAGTTCGAAACCGTGGAAATAGGCCCCAAAACTGTGGCCATAGGCTATGGCCATAGTTTTGGACAATCGTGGCCGCTATCGTCGTGGCAGTAGGTCCCAGCCTATTGCCATGGTTTTAACTATGGCAATAGCTACTTATAGCCATGGTTTTGAAAACCGTGGCAATAGGTCTTAAAAACTGCCACCGTGGCAGTTGACCTATGGTCATGGTTTAAACCATGGCTATAGGAATCTATTTCCACAGTTTTAACTATGGATATAGCCTTGGTAAACTGTGGCAATAGCCTAAATACAAAATTTCACCAGCAGGTTTCGATCCCTGCACCTTTGCTCTACGAACTAGAGTACTTACCACTACACCGAGTGACATTACAGGTATATATATATATAATATGATATATATATTAATATAAACTATGGTAATATCCTCAAAACCATGGAGGTAGGTCTTCCCGCCAATTTTTTGGCATGAAATTTTTTTCCCATCAAAGCGTGGGAACCCTATTGCCACAGTTTTGAAAAATTGTGGAAATACACCATTGAAAAAAGTGTCCTATAGCCACGGTTCAAAAACCATGGCTATAGGCCACAGAACCGTGGCTATATCCACTGCCTATTGCAACGGTTCTGAAAACCGTGGCCATAGGCCATGATAACTGGCCTATTGACATGGTTTTAAAACCATTGCAATAGGGCATAAAAACCGTGGCTATAGGTCCATGGCAGTAGCCTCATTTTCTAATTGTGATGCGCACTGCGCGAAGTGTCGCTGGGACAAACTCTACCCAAAACAGACTCTCAAAGTCTGCCCAGAGAAGCATCACCTCATCGTGAACTTAGAGAATCAAGATCCACTATCTGCCTACTGCTGCCTGTAGAAGGATGGCAGCAATGATCACCATGAGATCAGCCGGTGTCCCTACTAATCGGAAAACTCTCATCACGGCCTCCAGCCAACCCTCAGCCGCCTGTGGGTCCATCTCTCCCCTAAACCTAGGTGGCCTCTAGCACTGGAACTCGTGCAACGCGCTCAAGCAGCGCGCACCCTCTGTTGTTGGGGTTGGTGGCATCAGTGGCCCAATGGGTAATAGTACCGACGGTGCCTCCACTAGTGCCTCTATTGGAAGAGGGCCCTGCATCGAGGCCTCATCGCTCGATGGGATATCAGTGTGTACAACTCTCGGAACCCTAGCTGGCTATCTTCATGGAGGCATCCTGAAAAAAAAAAGGTGCGCCACGGTCAATAAGTTATACCTGGTTAGCTGACTCAAAGATTTCACAAAGAAGACTCTTGAAAACACACACACAATCAGTGTTTTCGTGCACTGATTTAGAAATCAGAATTCAGGGTCCTGGTGTATGGATATGTCGGCCGCTGCACCAACACTAGATTCCCTAAACTGATAACCACACTCACTACACTTAACACTATTTCCATTTAAAATATCGAAGTCCTATGTTATACGGTAGAACCGACTCCTCTGATACCATTTTTTCATGACCTGTCCCCCAGGGATCGTGTTGTGACTACCCCAAGCTCGCCTTCCATAGGCCAGGGGCTGGCGACTAGCACCAAAAGGCGTAATCCCTAAAAATGGGAAGGCATTGTCTTTATAACCTGTAATCACACGCAACCAAGCACACAGCAAGATACGAACACAAGTAAACTGAATAGTAAATAGAGTGAGTATAGTAAGTAAAAGGGGCCAGAATACAAGCCCATCTGGAAAGTACAAGGAAACTAAAAGTACAAGTGAATTGGAACTGCTCCTAGATCGTCCACCACGAATCCTGCCTGAAGGGTAGGTACATCTCACGAACATCCATCTCTACGATTTGTCTCATATAACATCCACCTCTGAGCTACCACCAGTCCTGGTACCCTCGTCTTCAGTCAGCGTTGTCTGTCGTCTGCACCAAACACAACAAAGTGTGGGCATAGCCCGTGCTGGGGTAAGTATAATGATACTCAGTAGGGACCCCAAGACCCTCAAGATCTCACAAATCCACAAAGGATAAACCACAAAGCAAGGAAACAACTGATAACCCTACTTAGGTATATGCCCATACATATACCTAAGTTATCAAGTAAACTCATCTCAATCATGAGGAAAACACAAAGTCCAACTCCAAATCCCCAGGATCAACTGTTCCACAAAGGAATAAATACCACAAAGGAAAGTAACACACAAGTACGCCACATAGAAGAATACCACAAAGGTATTACCACGAAGGAAAGTGCCACACAGGTACAGACTCAACTCACACCAGGTATAACTTAAGTACAGTAGTAGAGATGATTAGATGTAACTACTGAATCATCTTACTCTGTTAAGAGGCAGACCCACATAGGATTGCTCAGTGATGACCCACACAAGATCGCTCGGTGGTGACCCACACAGGATCGCTAGGTGCTGACCCACACAGGATCGCTCGGTGCTGACCCACACAGGATTGTTCTTCATTCTTCACGTCACAGCCAGCTACAGGGTTCCCGCACTATGCTCGCTTGTCTCCAGGAGGGTCCACTCCACAAGCCACTGGTCGATACTCCAACTGTCATGAAGTCTCATAAAGAAGTATCTCAAAGTACTTCCACGTCATAGGGGTATCAACGCAACAGACGGTGCGTCAATCAGATGCTCGGTCTGTGAGTTATTAGCCTTTTAGTCCCGAGGGCCCGGTTGAATTCGTGCTCGATCCAACCCGACCATTTCCCAACATTATCCAAAAATACAGTGGGATATACTCAAAGTAACAGTCTCACTCCAAGGTTTCCAACACCGCTGAAGATTCGTCAAACGGACGTCTGGTGCCAAAGTTATGGCCAAAAGAGAGTAAATGGGTCATGGTGGGTCTGAGTCCGGTCCGACCCGGTCGGCCCGGCCTGCTAGGTGGTATGGAAGGCCATGAGGGCCGTGAGGGGCCGCGGAGGGCCGCGGGGCCACGAAGTTCGTGCGAGGCCACGGGGGCCGCGGAGCGGAGGCGCGGAGGTCGTGGGGCTGCGAGGGCGGTGCGTTGTCGCGGGGGCCGTGAGGCCATGGGGCGGTTTGTCCGCGGACGACGCGAGGTCGCGAGGGTGCCATGAGGGCATGGGAAGGCTCGGCCACGGGGGTTCCACAAGGTCGTGGGGTGGTTCAGCCGCAGACGGCGCAAGGTCGCGGGGTGCCTCGACCGCGGGGGTGCCTCGACTGCGGGGGTGTCGCGAGGTCGCGGGGTGGCTCAGCCACGGGGGTGTCGCGAGGGCGCGGGGAGGTTCGTCCATGGGGCGGCTCAGCCACAGGGGTGCCGCGAGGGCGCAGGGGGGCTCAGCCGTGGTGGTGTCGCGAGGGCGCGGGGCGGCTCAGCCGTGGAGCGGCTCGACCGCGGTGGTACCGGGAGGGCGTGGGGCGGCTCGACCACAGACGGAGGTGTCGTGGGGAATAGAGGCCTCATGCGGCGGTGGTCGTGGGGCGGCGTCGTTGCATCATCGCCTTCATCATGGATGGCGGTGGAGCTGGCCGCCGTTCCCGTGCACCACCGTGGTTGATAGCCATCCTCCTCCATCATTAAGAACACAAGAATTATCCCAAAAAAATTCGGTGAGGACGGACCATGTTTGTTTGGCCCACACTCTCCGCATTAGAGTGGTAGCAAGTGGATATAATACTTGAATCACAAGAATATCAAGAACGGGTAAGGTAAATAATTCAAACACCCTCCCTACCTTGTTTGATTTTTCAATGGAGGTCACGAGGAAGGAGATGATGTTGTTGGGGATAGACGGACATCGGTGACATCGACGTTCCCTCAATAGTTGGTTCATTGACATTGAAGATGTTCCTCATCAACGATTATCCCGAGGAAGAAGTCGAAGTCGGCGTTCTTCATTAGCATTCTTCGTTGGAGAGCTTCCTCCCAATTCTCCAAGTTTCTCCCTTTTACCAAGATTTTTTCCCAATTCCACCCAAATGAAAAAGTAGCCAAAATAATAGATTATGTTATCTATTATTTAGTTTGTTGGTACAATTTCAAAATAGACTAATTAATTAATTGATGGGTTGTCTTAATTAATTAAGGGGAGGGTTGGCACAATTAAGTGGGGGAGCTCAAGAGGTTTCTCACACTTAAGAGGGGAGTTCAAGAGGTTTAAGTCTCGAGTGGTCCCCACCACCATAACCCACATGGGAGGTTAGGCTCGGGTGGTCCCCATCACCATAACCTATGTTGAGAGGTTTTAGTTTAGGTGGTCCCCACCTCTCAACATCCACATGGGAGATCCTAAAGAAAAATAAAATAAAATGTTACACAACTTTTATTTTATTTTATTCTTTCACGAAAAACCCAAAAATTATCTTTCACTCTCGACCAACTACTGTCGAGGTGAAAGTCTCCTTAAGTGAATATCGGCTCTGCGAGTTCAACAGTGCCCTCAGATTTCAATTCTGAGCATCGGTTCAAAAGTTACAAAAACTCGCTCGTACGTTTATTGAACGTACCCAAAAAAAAGTTCAGAAATTAATTTCGGGCACTCCGGGCCTCAGAATCATGAGCCGTCAATTTTCATAGACTCGTAAAATTCCCATTTAATTAAAAAAAATTACATGGAAATTACGAGTATTTATAATATATGTACCCATATGATATTTATTATAAAAACACCAACCATGAAGTACCATTTTGTGTTTGTTAGTCCTTATATTATCAAGATAAAAGGTGAGAATCTTTGGATATTTTAAAATCCAGGAGTTGTTGGGATATTTCTTGTATATCCTCTAAATAGAAGAGGTTGTCATTATTTCAAAAAATAAAGTAAAAAAATATCATTTATGTTGTTGATGTTAATGTTCTAGAACAATCAAAGAAATAAATTAATCATGATGAAGAGAGTTTTAGAAGTGATATTGATAGTGTTTTTGATGAAAAGATTGAAGTAATTTCAGAAAAATAAGAAAGTTTTGAATATTTATAGGTTGGATAAGAAGATTCATCCATTTCAAGTGATAAGGAACAAATTATTTCAACTCATCCATGGATTAAAAGGAAAGTGCAGTTTCAAAAATCATTGGGGGTCATGGATAGATGATTCAAACTAGGAGGACTATGAGGACAAAACTTGTACCTATCTGTATTCTAAAGACGAACTAAGATATGTGAAAGAATAAATGAAACATAAAGAGTGTATTAATGATATAAATGATGGTTTAGATCATATTGAAAAGAATGAGACTTGAGGTTAGTTACAAAGCCTAAATAGAATAACATTATTGGAACAAAATGGGTGTTTTGAAATAAGATGAATGAAAAAGGTGAAGTTGTGAGAAATAAAGAAATATTAGAGTGTGAAGTATATTTACATGTTGAAGGAGTTTATTTTTATGAGAATTTTACACTAATTTCAAGTCTTTAAACCATATGTATTTTTATTTCCATTGCAGCAAAAAGGAAATGCAAGATTTTTCAGATGGATGTCAAGTTAGCTATATTTAATGTTGAATTAAAATAGGGAGTGTTCATTGAGAAGCCATGTGGTTTGTTACTTGGATAATATGATAAAAAAATAAGGTTGAAAAGGGATTTATATGGGTTGAAACAATCCCCATGATCATAGTATTCTAAGCTTTACAACTTCTTTAAGGGTTTAAAATTTAAAAAGTGAAGAGTAGAAAACAATTGCTATATAAAAGATGATAAATAAGTATTTATTATTATTATTATTATTATTATTTATGTAGTTGACATAATGTATTTTGGGAATGGTGAGTAAGTGTGTTTGATTTTTTCTAAGGAGATAAAGGAGTCATTTGAGATGTCTACTATTAGAGAAATGAGGAATTTTCTTGGTTTATAGATTTATCAAAAGATAGATTAAAATTTTATTTCTAAGGAGAATCATGCCAAGGAACTTCTTAAAAGGTTGGGTATGGAGGATTTGAATCCATTTTCTACACCTATTTTAGTAGGAACTAAATCATCTAAAAATGAACAAGGAATGGATGTGGATCCAATGGAATTATAGAAGCTAATTTTTTATCCACTTTACTTAACAGTTTTGAGACCAAATATTATTTATGTCGTTACCCTTTGTTCTTGGTATCAAAGTACACCAAAAGAGTCACATTTTAGTGTTGGAAAGAGTATTCTCATATATGTCAAAGGAATAATTTTTTTTGAAATATAATAGTAAATGAAATCTTGATCTTTTCAGTTATACAACTATAGATTAGGAAGGTTGTGTTGATGATAGGAGGTCGACATCTAGTGGATCCTTCTATCTTGGGGATAATTGTGTGTTTTGGAACTTTGAGAAGAAAATTTATATTAATTTAATCATGGATATAGAAAAATATGTGGCTGAAAATCATGTCATGACTCGGTTATAATGTGTATGAAGACACGGTTGTAAGATTATAAAGTTGAAGTGATACTGCCACTTCTCTTGGTCTGAGATAATCAAAGTGCTATTAATTTATCAATGAATATATTTTAGTATTCAAGAAGTAAACACATTGATATCAAATATCATTTCATAAAGGAAATTGTGGAGAGAAATTATTTACAATTGGAATTTGTTTCTATGAAGGAATAAATTGTTTATGTGTTCACCTAACCAATTCCAAAGTAAGTATTTCAGAATCTAAGGTTGATGTTGGTAATTCAGCCACATCCTTATCAATACTAAGTTATGGTTGTTTCGTCCCATTTATCATATTGTCTTTGGATATTGTTTTCTGGGGGGAATTTACAACATAAATATTTTCCTTTATGTTTTTATTTATATTATTTGTTAAAGCAGGGGGGTATAATATAGGGGGAATCTATTGATATGTGTATTTCTCTTTAGGGGAATCATATACTAAGAGAGAATTGTTAAAATGGGTAAGTTGTGATTTCAACATGGATGAACTATTTTAATAGTTTATTATAAGTGGTTGTAGGAAAATATTTTAAGTTTAAAAGAATTATTGATGTGATGATGATGTAACGCTTGAAGATTGTGATGTTCTTAAATAGTAAATTTCATATATATCACTATATTATGGACAACATGGTATTATTTATTCAATTTTATTATTTCCTACACTGAGTTCGCTCATGTAGGATTAGAATTATTTGAAGGTGATTCATTGCTAATATTTTATAATTTCATAGTGATTTATGTTCCTTAGTTTCCAATAACATACAAAGGGGGGATTATTGATCCCAAGAAGTGATGAGATGGTTGTTATGTTAAGTGAGGTTTAAGAATTAGTAAATAGGATATGATTGAATGTGTTGGATTTTGTTTTCAACATGTGAATAATATTCTAATTTAATTTAGATGATGCTCAAATCATGGTATTTCATCATAGAAGAATAATGGAGAAGATGTTATGCACCATAACTGATGTCCATGTCCATCCTACTGACATCGAGTTAGGCTATTCTACAATAGAGGCATTCACATTATGTAGATGTTGAATTTGGAAGTAAGTTGAAATATGGTCTACAGGTCCTCAAGTCGCATAATAGGTTTCCATGCCACAGAGGATAATCAATCAAAGTTCTCTATGCCATGGAAGGAGGACTACGTTGTAGAGGATGCCAGGTCAATTTCAGTGGATCTGGAAAATACATTACCTCCATGCCATAGGGAATTTCAATTCCATAATGGATAGTAAGATGGAATTCAAGGTATCTAGAGAATTTAGGACCTCCATGCTGACTTTTGATTCCTATAATTTATATAAGAGAGAATATGGAGGACTAAATTGTAGTAAATACACCTAATCACATAGGTGATCAAGTTGGTTTTTAGTGGAATGGTATACTCACCATATCACATTTTCCATGTCATAGTCTTGTGAGAAAGTTGAGTGAAAACCGCTGAAAACCAACAGGTTATGCTATAATTCCCTTGACCATGCTGTAGAAGTTGTTTTATAGGTTTAATTTAGGTGGTTTGAGTAGGAATAATGACTTGAATTCATATTCAAAATTTAGTGGTTATTTCAACCTATTTTAACTACCAATTCAAATTTAATGGTCAAGATTAATATATATATGACCCATGGATTTTTATTCAATAATGGGATTTGAAATTAAAATCCAAATTCAAAATATGAAGTACTTGAATATGGTAATACTATGTAGATTTAAGATGCGTGGATTATCTGAGAATAAGGAAGAGAGTAGAGATAAATAAGTAGAAGAAGTTTTGGATATGTGTTATACAATGAATATTTTTTTATTATCCATATTTGAAGAGAGAAAGAAGAAGAAGAAAATTAAAGTTTTTGTGTGCATGTGTTGTGCATACTAAGTGAAGAAGCATCTTGTTCATGTGAAAGTTTGAATAAGAATTTATTTTTGTTCATAACAATGAAAGTATAAAGTATAATAGAAGTGGAAGATTTCATCACACTCAAAAATTTAAAGGGATTCTATTTGGTTAAATACTTTTCTGTTGTTACCCAAACATTTATCTTGGTAAAGTGTAGGATGCACTTGTGTGTGAGATGCAATGAAGCATAGTTGAGATACATGAAAATGAGAGTGTCAAAGTTATTCCCTACTCATTGTACTCACATGATGATTTTAGTGGGTAGTGTGATCCTGAAAAAATCCATATCACATCAAGGACTATCCTTCTCGCATTGAGAGGTGAACCTTGTAAATCTATTGTGTTCCCTTGTGTTGGTGTGTGTTTAGGTGTGTTATAGAGATAATAACTATATCCTAACAGGTGGAAAAGGTTATTTTGAAATAAATATAGAAATAGTATTAATCACTGATTCACCCCCTCCCTGGTGATATCTCTATGATCATAATGTGGTTCTACAATGGTCTTATAAGGGGTTAGATGCATGTTATTCTACTCTGGTTTATAAACATCTTTTTTTGGGATGAGGCTTCCAATACTATAGTGTAATTGATTAATTGTTTCCCATCCTCTTCTAATACCTTTAAAACACCTGAAGAACACTAGAAAGGTATACCCCCTATCCTTACACACCTTAGTATTTTTAGATCCATGATTTATGCTCATATGAAAAATGATAAGTTGGAACCTACAACCATAAAGTGTATCTTTGTGGTATATTCAGATGATGTTAAGGGTTATGAGTTATGGATCGATAAGCTGAATTATCAAAAATTCATCATAAGTCATTATGTAATGTTCCATGAGTCTGGTATATCTAAGGAGAAGAGTATTGAGCCTAGTGTGTCTAATGACAAGATTGGTGTCTCTAGTGAGGCCACACCTACACCCCCAACCTTTGGGTGATGAAGTCCCCTTATAGTCTAGAGAATGACTCGAAGCTGGGGTTGTATCCACTGACCTCCATCCACATACATAAGATGAGCCCGATTCTGATTCAAAATCTAAACTTGAGGTGGAGGAAGGTGATAATCTTAAAGATTATCATCTTACCATAGATAGAGAGAGGAGATTCATTAGACTACAAAATCAGATCATCCATGATGATGTGTTACCTAAACATTTAATGTATCTCAAGAATTATAGAGTAATAAATCTCAAACCTATAGGGAAGCTGTTAAGTCAAAAGAATCTAGAAAGTGGTTAGTTTATATGCAATATAAGATTAACTCCCTTCATAAGAATAAAACATGGATTGATGTAACTAAACCTAATAATGAGAAAATTATAGGTTGTAAGTGGGTATTCAAAATAAATAAAGATAATGACAAGGAATCTAAAATAAAATAAAAATATTGATTGGTTGTAAAAGGGTTCCTTTAACATAAAGGGATTGATTATAGTGAAATATTATCCCCTGTTGTAAAGTATTCATCTATACAGATTTTGCTTGTTTTTTCTTCTAAATTTAATTTTCATATTGAGAAATTGGATGTTAAAACTACCTTTTTTCATGGTACCCTTGATGAATGAGTTTATATAATGCCTCATGGAAGATTTTCAAATAATTTCAAACCTAATAAAATATTTCTTTAAAAGAAGACCTTGCATAAACTTAAGTAATATTCAAGGAAATGGTATAAGAGGTTTGATTCATTCATGATTAAAAATTATTTTAACATAATTATGTTTGATTCATGTGTTTATTTTAATCATGTTAATCATGAATTTATTTACCTACTTTTATATATTGATGACATACTCATAATATATAAAAATATGAGGCTTATAAACCATGTCAAAGCCCAAAGTGATTCTGTCTTTGTGATAAAGGATCTATGAAATTCTAAATAAATACTTGGTGTGAAAATAATAAGAGATAGAAGGGAAAAATCATTGTATCTATCTCAACATACTTATGTAAAAAATGGTTTTAAAGTGGTACCTCTTTGAGTACATTAAATAGGTTAACATTCCCTTAGGAAAATAATTTAAACTATCCTTAAATCTCCCCCCTATTAATGATGTTGGAATTACTTTTATGAATAAGATTCCTTATGATGGTGTCATGGGAAATCTTATGTATGCAATGGTCTATCTAGGTTCAGATATTGCTTTTGATGTGTGTACATTGAGAAGGTTTATGGGGAATCCTGAAAAACCTCATCGAAATTCTTTAAAGTGACTCCTCATGTTTGTTTCAATTTCTTCTAATATGTGCATTGAATATGGAAAAAATGGTAGTTTTGTGATGAAATTATCAGTTTTGTGGATTTAGGTTATGTGATTAATATTGATACCCGTAATTCTCTTACTGGTTTTTTGTTTCTTGCATTTGGAGGACTGGTCGCCTGTAAATGCAATATACAATTTTTTGTTGCACTTTCCACCACTGAGATGGAATATATGGCTTTGACCAAGGCAATCAAGGAAGGTATATGGTTGAGAGGTTTGATTAATGATTTATCTTTATCTACTAAAAGCATATTGGTTCACTGTGATAGCCAATCTTCTTTTCATTTGTCTAAATACTATGTTTTTCGTGGTAGGCTAAAGCACATAGACATTAGACTTCATTTTGTTAGAGATATTATAGAATTTGGGATGGTGTGTGTCGTGAAGATAAACACTAGGAATAACCCGACTGATAGTTTGACTAAGTTTGTGCCTTTTTTCAAGTTCAAACATCATTTAAATTTGATGAACATAGTTCCAATTTCATAATGTAGGTAGTGGGAGTACCATCTGTAAATCCTTTTAATTGCAATGTGTAGATTTGTTTTATTATTCCCTACATGTTCATTGTTGCATTTAAATTAATTTTTCCAATTTGATATGCTCATATATATGCTTTCCTCTTTGTTCTAACTTTTCTGCTTACATGCCATCTATATGCATGATTTATGTGTGGCATTGTCTGTTTTTTCCTACAATTGTTTTCCTTTTCAAAACCCAGCTTGAGTTTCCTTCATTATTTAGCGGCATGATTTGCATTCTTCGATCAAATGATTCTGGTGCAGGCTTTGCGTGTTTCTTTGGTGTGTTTTCTCAGTCTCTCATATTGGGATGGAACTCCATCGCGCCCATGTGGCCTCTCACATGCTTTTTTGTATCCCAGCCGGCTATTCTCGATTTGTTACTCGAATGACCCTTTGATCTAGATCGTCTGCGCGACTTCCATCCCACATATACGCTTACAACTACTAACACCTCGCCTGGCCATCATGATTTCTTGTTGGCTTCGTCTTTGTCCATTAGGTCAGGTTGCTTCATTAGATTTGTTTTTTTTAGAGTTTGGCGAGAGAGCTCTTGGTTCTTGACGAGATCTCGAAGGATGACGGAAATTGAGGTTTTTCAACGTTGTTGCTCTCTTAGATCCTCGGCGTGGTGAGCTCTTGAAACTGGTCCTTCGTTTTGGTGGAGACTTGGTAAAGACGTTGTATTATTAGGTGTTGGATGACGACACAAAAAATAGGAAGCACCTTTGACTCTTTTCATTGCAACCAGGTTTCAGTTAAGAAACATGTCTCTGTAAGCAAATCATTTCTTCCTATCATCATGTATGTTGGTGTATCCTATTTTGTGTGTGTGTGTGTGATTTCATCTAGGCATGAATGATACTGATTCCTCGTGTCAGGTTTCATCGTCACCACCTGGTTCAACAAGATCGGCCTCCTCGAATAGTTTCTCTGGCCCATCTTCTTTTTCATTCGAGTATGTAATTCTTGTCTACTTTGCTTAGAAATAAATCATTGATTGGGATGGTGTTCTCATCATGCATGTAAGATCAACGTGATCTGAAGCACGTTATTTCTCATTGTCCATTTATTGATTTTTGTTTTCTATTTTCATAATCTCAAAGAACACTCGTCAATTTTCTGAAATTAAATAGTGGTTTTCTAAACAAAACAACTTACCTATTCATTTCATAACCATCACATACAAATTGATGGGTCTTGACCGTTCTTGGGGACAGTCCCGACAATGTTGCCCCCAACAACGCCAAAAAAAAAGTCTGGATTTTAAAGGCGCCCAAAACGTCAATGCTTTTTTCGTGCTAATAAAAACGATTTCTAGCGCTAATAACAACCTTCTATGTACTAGTTGCGCTTTCCCCCTTCAAAAGTACAAACCATTTAACTTAATCCTCATTATCTATGAATAATTTTGAAATGTTAATGAGATGAGTGGTTATGAAATTTGAGGTACATGGCACCAAATTTGTTTATTATTTATGAAACTTAAACCCGTTTATTAACTAATTAAATTTTAAAAGCATCATCCTAATTGTACATTGATATATTTTAAAGCCTAATGAAACTCATTTAAGCATCCTATTATTTATAAAAAACTATAATTATATTTGAAAACTCAACTTGAACCTCAACATAAACTCTTTATACAAATATCTTTTTTCATTTTCAAATAAAACCACTTTGAGGATAAGTGGGAACCGCTTACGAGCAGACCACTTTTAGGGATCACATACCATTAAGCCAAACCAAAAACCGTCAGACATAAAGCAAAACCACCCACAAAAAAACAAACTTCAAATTTCAAACATACATCAGTGTAGTCGCCACTGCGCCACGAGCCACTACAACAAATTATCCAAATTTAAAATTCAAAATCAAACAACAGAAAAGATGACCTGTGAAACCTCCCAACATGCCTTGAGCCGCGAGAATCACCGTACGCCCAACAACCAAACCCTTCATCTCTTTCTTCTTAACGAGTAACACTAGCGAGAGCAGCCCATCGGGACCAGTACACCAACGAGACACACCACCTACCGGAAATCCTCATTACCATAGAAACAAAACCATGACAAAACACAAAAACAACCCACCAGTTGAAGCGGCTCCACAAACCAACCAAGAACATGCCCAGCAGAGACTCGAAGACAAAGAAGAAGCCATCATGAACAACGCTTCATGGAACGTCGTCGAATGCTCGAACTACACATCCCAAAACACCATGGAAACCATCGCTCATGTCCGAGTGGGAGAAGAGTTTTGGGATCTTGGTGCCAGAGTAGAGAAAAAACACCGACATTGAGCCACAAACGTCGTCGTGACCAGCAACCTCCGACATCAGAACCACCATCAAGCGTAGAAATCCCAAAAACCATCATTGTCCATTGGAAGAATCACCGAAAGCCATCCACATAGACAATACGAAAAACCGATAACCCTAAAACAGAATTAAAACAAAAAAAACCATAACGAAGGGAACTGAAAAGCAGCGAAGTGAGGGAGACAAAGAAGAAAACCAAATAGGGAATTCCAAAAGCCCTATCACCAACACCTTCCCAAACAGCCTTAAACACCATCGTGCTTGACCAAAGATGGGGTCTTTGCACGATGGGTAAGGCAGAAAGGACAGAGGAGCGCTGACGAGAAGGGAAAGGGGGAAAGGAATGGACTCACCAGATGCCACCACCAAACCCAAATCGCCAAAGATCTATAAGTTCAACCAAGCTAACACATAAACTCAAAAAATAATAAAGAAGTGCATAAATAAATTGTCATGAAATCAAGAGCATGGTGTCAATTGAAACCGTGAGGTATTTCAAAATGAGAAATGTTCTGTCGATTGTGGATGAAAATTGAAATTGATATTGAATGACTACAAATACCACACAAGGTAGGTAAAGATGAACATAAGAGGGAAAGAAAACATATAGTATCAAAAGTCCACCATTTCATTATTACATGTAAATATTATCAAATGTTCATATTGATCCATATTATCTAATAAAGATAAAACAAGTATGATAGGGTTTAGTATTGTTATATTAATGTCAATATTAACCAAAATAGATTAAAATCTAATTAATTAATATAATTTTACAGCACGTGGCATCCTTGAGAATACCGAACGAAAACGGTTACTATTTCAAAGGGGAATTCCGAGGCTTGGCTGCGGCGCGCGCTTTTGCAAGCGAGAGGCAATGTCGAGGGCAGGGCGCGAGGATTTCGTGGACTCGGACAACACGGAGGCCATTATCACCAGGATCGAACACAAATCTGGAAAGATTGAAAGTTTACTCAAACAGTAACGTTCTCGATCCTCACTCCCTTTAATAGCCGTTCTCATTTCAGATCCCCCGTTTTCTTTCAATGTCCGAAACCCTAATTTTGTTTTCTACTGTACCAGTAGAGGTAAGCCGATTGAAGCCCTCAAAACCGCTCTCGAGGGTTCGCCTCCTAAAACCCGAGACGAACGATGCAAGGTCAGGGCATCTCCCTCCAGAGTTACCATTTGTTTGCATGTTAAGCGCCGCCCTTGCTGGAAAAGAATGACATTTGGTCTTTGTGATTGGGTGTTTTAGTCAGCGAATTGGATTGTGGTGCATAGAGCTCTAATGTCTATACAAGACGTGGATGGAATGTTCTCTTCTTTGGATCCTGAATACTATGACATTCTCATGAAGTGAGTTCGCATTCCCAGTTTTTGTTCTCATTTTTCTCTTTAAATCTGAGTACAATTTGCGTTTCCTATTTACCTTGGTTGAACCCCTGCGATGGAAAGTATTGATTTTAGTCTTTGGGTTCATTCCATTTACTGAAACTCATGAGGTTTCTGGTGGGTTCTTCAGCTCTTCTTTTGTTAATCGAAGTTACATTTTCACGTATCAATCAGGTGGTTTTTTCTTGATGCATGTCCCCAGACATTCTGCATGTGTCTGCATAAGAAAGAGACTTTCGAAATAAAGTGACAGTGAGAAAAGGATCATTATTCTCAGAAACCTCTTGATAAACAATTGAAATTGAATATTTCCCATCCTCCAGTTCAATTGTTTATGATTTACTTGGTTGTGACAGGCAAGAATTTTATGATGTTTAGTCTCAGTTATTTTTGGGAGCTCATTTCAAGTATTTGATGGAGCAATGTATTTGTGGAAATGTTGCATTAGTTTTTTTTCCCTAGCCGCATGAGCTTATGCGTGGCTTTAATCCTTGTTATGAGATTGGGATTGCCTTTTTCCAGTCAAAATGGGAAAAAACCATGTCAGAAAGACAGTAAGTTTTTTAGAAAAGTTTCCAGATGCTCTATTTTTGTAGGAAAAGCTCTACCCATAATCTGCAATTCAAATCCTTTGCCCAATTGGGTTTTGTGTCCAGTGAATCTAAGTTTCCACAACAGCACGAGAATCTCATGGATTCATTGAGGCGTGTTAGTATTTAGATATTTAGGATATGGATGTTGACTAGGTCTATACTACCTCTTTTTTCCTGTAATTAGATTTTTGGATTTCGTATTTGCCTCGATTTGTATCTCGTTATCTATAAAGTATTATGTTCTCATTCAAAAGGAACAGTTTTTAGAACTACTTTTTTTACAAGGTGCCTGAAATTCATTCTGGACCGTTGTATCATTTGAGCACTTGCCCAACTGGGTGGATGATTTTTTTTTTTTTGAAGCCCTTCGCCCTTTTTTGTGATGCTTGTGCTGTCTTTTCATTACACACGCACTACTTAAGTTGAACCAGAAAAGTCAATGAATCCGGGACTTGAGTATTTTGCTCATGTTTTGTCTATGGTAATTTAATTAATATCTTTTTAAGTATGGTTATTGTGAAAGATATTTCATGTATAATGTATTTGTTGACAAAATGGGGGAGTGTTATGATTTTGGACAGGTACTTGTATAGGGGGTTGTCTACCGGAGATCGACCGACTTGTGAGCAGTGCTTGAAGATTCATGAGAAGCTGACAGTGAAAGCTGGCCCGGGCTGCATCCTTCGAGCTCTTTCGGAAACGGTGAACCCGGTTTGAGACTTATCACTTACTCATCCAAAAAGAGGTCCATAGATAAAAAAAAACTGGTTTGCTTGGTGTTTCTTCTCTTGCTCCATACATGCAGCATGGCCAAGCTTTTTGTTAAATTTGTAATTGTTCTTTCTTACTGTGCAATGGTTCCTGCGGGGAGTTTTGTGTTTGGTTAATCATTTTGCTTTGTTCTTTTTTTAACTTCATTTGCTTCATTTGGCATTGTGGCCAAACATTTTTAGGTATTTATGTTTCAACTATTACTCACCACTTTTTTAGTGCTCTCGGCTCCTGCACCTCGTTAGATTCCTGTAGGACAGCCTAAGGTGCTAGCAGTATTTCATTTAAATATTTACAAGTGGTCCGGGGAGGGGAAAATACAAATAAAACACGCAACACACATGTTGAAACCTGGAGAGACTCGAGCCCTTTCCAACACCCCATAGTGCCTGCTATCACTGTGCCGCGCCTTGGGGCTATTTCATTTAAATATTTCTTTAAAAAAGTAATTACATTTAAATATAAAAAAAGTATTAATCATGTTTGAAAACCCTGAAAACGGGACTTTAATGCAAATAGTAAGATATACATGTTCTCTAATATTTTTTTTTTTGAAAATGTGGATTTTTTAATTTTTTGAAAATATTTATTTTCAATTTTTTAATTTATGTAAAATATTTTTGTTTTGATTTTTTTTTTTAAAAAGGAATTCGGACCTTCAATTATAAGCTTTGAACTGTATAGCTCATCCACATCACGCTAATTGGAGTCTCAGGTCTTACCCTTTGTCTTGTGGGTGAAGCTAGGTGAATTTATGGTAACAAGTCATAATCATTGAGAATCAAACCTCGATCCTGAGAAAACAAACGCACAACCCTAATCATCCTTGTAGTGATTAAAGGGAGTGTAAGCATTCCCATTATGAGTCCACCAACTCCAAAGGAAATTCCTAAATCAAGTTAGTGAGACTTTATCTCGGGCTAGTTCCCTCAAAACATGATATTGGTCACCTGACATTAAGTGACATGTTTTTTTTTAATAATTAAATCCTAAAATACTCATCCATACATCCAAAAGAGTATACACATAACAAATAGGGACAATTGAAGCCTCTAAAATATATAGGGACAATTGTCGCAAAAGCTTTATAACATAAACTTTGGATTCCAAGGACAGGAAGATCCTTTCACGCAATAAGCACACATCAAACCTCAATCAAGCAGCAAAACCATCTGTAGCAATTTGAGACAAATTCTCCAATGCTCTTTGATACTTAGAATCCCTAGACACATGGAAACCCACCTTCAATTGGTATGCCTACAGTAGTAACTCCAGTACCATAATCCCCGACAACACCGAAGGCCAGTCTCCCAAAAGGACAACGACAACAACACAAACCTCAAACAAACTATTGGAATCAAGACTTTTTTCTTGGAAGTGGAGTATGGTTTGTGTTTGTTGTCAATCATCACATGGAAGATTAAAGAATTTGCAATGAAAGAGATCTTACAGTTCATGATGACAACATTATTAAAGTTGGCGTCATTTCCTAGTGTATGCCAAATTTTTAAGGTCCAAAATTTGGAGGATGACTTGCATCGTGAAAAATGGATTTCATTGAAGGTCTTATGAAAATATGGCAAAAGACATGAGTTTTGCGAAGATGGGCTTCGTGAATTGTGTTTTGCGAAAAATCAAATAATTTTGACAATGATCTATGCGACAACGACGAGCATCGCGAACGACAAAGAATTGGAGCATCACAAACAGTGATAGTGATCTCCGTGATTACGAGAATTGGAGCATCGCAGCGCACAATGGTTTGACGAAAAGCTTCGCGACAATGTCAAATCATAATGGAGTATCGCGAATGGAGGAGCTACGTGAAGATATTTTTGAAAGATCCAGAAAATGCGCCAAGAGGTGGTGGTGCATCGCGAACGACCAAACCTATAAATATAAGGTTACCCCTCTTCATTTGACATGAAATTTTCTAAGGAAAATCCGGAATCGCTCTGATTTCACGAAGTTAGGGGAGCTCCACGAAACTGACATTCCATGTGAGCTTGAGCATCGCAAAAGACTTGTTAAGTCTTGACTGATGCCAATGCTTTTGAGTAAAGGGTGTTTCACAATGATGGGGTATTCCGCGTTGACTCAGTGAGCTTCGCGAAGAAGTTTGTTCCGTGAAGATAAGGTGCTTCGTGAAGACAGTTGGTTCCGCGAAGGCAGTTAGCTTCACGAAGGGTTGAGCTTCGCGAAAGACGGTTTTGAATATCAGTTTTTCAGTGAACAGAGCTTTCAAAGTGCATCAACTTTGGTCTACGGTGCATGCAGAGTCTCGTGCTAGATAGAGACAAAAACTTTAATGTCAATCCATTGAAGCGACTTTCAAGTCAATAAACTGAGTAAGACTTCACCCAAGACAGTGAGCTAGGAGGAGTCGACGGAAGTGTTCCGATGGACACAATGATCTATCTCTAAAATCTTGTAAAGGCAGTGTGTCTGGCACAGAGTGACTGTGTCTAAACTTCTACATTCCACAACTAGTGAAGATTAATGGATTTAGGTACGATTGACAATCTGTCGGCGTATACTCCTTAGATTATCCCTTAGCGGTGAACCAAGTAAAATTTCTTTGTTGTCCTTCTACATGTGATTGTTTAAATTACTGCACATTACCAACAAACAAGTTTAACAGGTTCCTACCAATGTGGGAACAAGATCTATTGTTTTAGAAGAAAAAGTTGACACCCTGATTCACCTCTCCCCTCTCAAGGTGTTCCAGGGTCCTTCACAAACACCACAAGCCAAACCACACCAAACATCTGAAGAAATGTTGTTGGCATCTACTGATTTGCAAACCTTGTGCGTAATCGTTATACCAAACAAAACCCTTTGAAAGTAGAAATTTGGAACCTCAAATGGCAACACAAACCCAAATGGAAACCCGGAGCATGAAAGAAAGTGAAAACAACTAGAGCCAAAGTCAGAACCAAAGGAAGAAGAGAAACCCTAAAAAGGGTTCTTTGGATAGCTCCACACCTGAGTGGTGAGAGCGGAAGCGAGACATGGATAATTATATGCTCGTCTAAGACAACCAGGAGAGTGTCGGTTTAGTTTAATGATCAATCTCACCCAATACTTTTTAGATGGGTGAAAAAAATTTCAACCCACATTCAATGTCTAAACAATCAATTCATCAAAAAAATCAACATGACAAGTTGAAGTGGTTTAAAGGGTGGATTGGGTTGGGTTGAAACGAAATTATAATAATCTAAAAAATATATATTATTTATAATTCATGCAAATAAATAAAGTATCAAATGTGATCATTATTTTGCATAATATGTAATAAAGTCATTTTTTAACAATTACAACTTGAACCTTAATAAACAACATTAAAAAATGAGTAATACCTAATTAAATTTTATAAGTGAGGTTAAAATTAAGCATGTAAAACCCCTTTATACTTCAGTTGGGTGAGTCGAGTCAACGCGACTAAAAAAAGTCATCCTGTCGTCTGACTCATCTAAAAAAAGGATCAATGTTTTTTGTGGCGGTTTTCTGGTTTTGCGGGAGGGTCAAGCCCATTTTGTGTTTTTATGGTTTTCTTTCACAACCTTAAGGACAAACATTTGCTTTTGAAAATAATAATAATAAAACATAAAATCTAAATCAATATAAAATTAGGATAAACAAACATTTATGTTGATATAAATAAATAATATCAAGGGAAAAATGCTAGTGGAGGCCCATACATGAAATTAATGTTAATAAAAGACTCAAACATTTATTTTTACAGATGCATTTATAACCGGATAGATCCTTAATTTATATTATTTTTTTTTGTATTGGTTCTCCAATGTCATTTTTCCTAATATTAATGTGGATATGATAATTTCCATGGATTTTGATTTCGATGAGAATCATTCTCAAACTCTATCACAGGTGCACAATCCTAGACATTGATCTAATTTAGATAACAGAGATAAATTTGGATCCTTGATCTTGAATTGCATAATTCTATAAACATGAAATGACATGGTAATGAAATGATGATATTTTTTTTCTTGTTTCTCTATTTATTTTACATTAGTATTGTAATTGTGTTTTTGTGCTTATTTGTTATCAATCGATATTACACTTCATTTATGACTAATATCATGCTTCCCAATTTAAAAATACTTTGCAGTTTCAATCAACATTATGATCCAAAATTTCCAACATATTATTTTCTCGAACTCCACTCATTCGGAGAGATTTATATTAACGAGTAAGTTCTATTATTTATGATGAATATTGATAAGTTTAGTTTCATTTTTGGCATCACTAAAAAAATATTTCTCCTAAATTTTTGTTGTAAATGGATTAACAAACACAATCAAAGTGTATAATAATGTTTTTACATAAGATTGTGCCAAAATATTCCCTTGTCATCACCTTTTGATGAGTATTCATGAAACTCAACCCAATGACCCGATTTCATTCTCTATAATGAATGTGATTGTAGTCAAGATCATGGTAAAGATCAACATGACAGGGTTCGAGATAAATATCATGATCAATGTAGTCATGCATCAAATGAAAATAGGAAAGAACACTATTATAAGTGGTCGAGTGATGAACAACCATATTCAAAGAAATCAAAAAACATGTTGAAGGTGAATGTTTTTGGTGCGGTATGAAGGTTCATTAGTCAGTATACGTGGTATGCAAAAAAACTTTTTTTATTGATTCTCTCTCTTTGAATCTCTTGGAAATCAAATAAAGGGGATTTAGATCTATAGAGATACAAATCATGTATTTGATTTGGGAGTGTTTTTGCTATGATTAAAGGATTTTTTCTCTAATCTTGATTGGTGTGAACATGGGGATCTGAGTTTATAAGCCTAGGTTTTGAAAAATTGTCATTAGGATTAAGATCTATGATTATAGATTCATTAAATTCCAAAAATCTTAATTAAGGACCCATGTCAAGTGACTTCGATCCTCATTTTTTAATTCTGTGTGATTAAAGTATGATTATGTATTTGTGAGGATTGGATAAATAGGGAATCTAGAAATAATAAAATGACATGAAATGAGAAAAAATGACATATATTGAAAAATGATATAGCGTGAAATGATTTAATATGTGAAGTATTATGTTTTTTGTATAGTTATAAAGAGCATTGAATGATAAAATATTTGTTATTTTTCAAAAGTGAGTGATTTTATGTGAATTTGGTGTGATTTGATTTGATATGTAAATATAGTTTTTCTTTTTTGTTTCCCTTTAAAACATCAGATGAAATTTTATTTTGTTTAATCTTGAAAATATGCTTTTTATATGAGGACTTAATAAGATGAGGTAAATATGAATTAAAAAGGGGATTTGATTCATTGTATAAATTATTTTGAATATTTTATTGGCATGCCATAAAAAATAAAGAATGTCATCAATACATAAAATATATGGATTAAAGAGGGAGTTTTTTTAAATTTAAAAGAAGATGTTTATTGTGGATGATATATTCATTGATTGTGATATGCAGCTAAAATTATAGTATTTGTAATTAGTTGTGAAACACCCAAGATATGAGGATATTGTGTGTTTGTGTTGTTAATTACTATTTATTATTTGTGATGTGAGAGGGATTAGAAATGGGATTTGGAAATTAATTGAAGTGGATAAAGGAAAACATTTTTTGGAATATTGTTGTGATTGGAGTGATGGTATATAATTGGTGGTTGTAGTGAGAGGTGTTTTTTATAAATATGGTTGTTGTTATATTAAGATACCTATATAGTTTTTTGTGGTTATAGTTGTATAGTTTGTAGCATCCCAACCCAATTTTTCACTCAATAGTGCTTCAGATTGGTTGGCCACTGGGCCTTAGACACACCTCCTCGTATGCTAAAGGCTACCGACTACCAGCGAGAGTTTGATTAGGTGATAGTGGGGAGAATATACCCTCATATGATGATAATAATAATGGTCTATATATATATATATAACACAGTGGAAGAAGGACCATAAATAATAAAAGCATCAATAAAACTTAGTGAAAGAAAGAGAAAAACATAGCAGAAGCATAATAAACAACAATAGTAAAATCAACCCAAAAAGCATAATACCATTTTCAGATGATAAAACATGTCATAATAGGTTATACAAAACAGTAAAAAAGAAGAGTCGCTTGTGACTGACCATAATTATATATATAGAAAAACTCAAAATAAGGCCTGACCTAATGCAGAGGAACCACCGGGTCCACTACCATCCATCCCATGAAAAAGTGATTCATCTTGATCACTAAGGTCCATCTCCCGAACCTGAATCCTTACCTGATCTCAAAACCATAAAGCCTACACACGTCTTGATGGGCCCATGTAGGGTGTGAGTATGAATTTAGTAGGCCACAACCAATGTGTCCCTTTATTATATCAATAATTATATAGTATATTCAAAATATAAATAAAAAGGAAACACACACACTTTTAATAATCAACCCGCTCCACTTGTGATCAACGACCACAAGTGAGCGTTTACCTACTTCGGCCAACATTGGTATATATCTAAACACGTTCCCTAAATATATATTTGGAATACAATATTTGTAGTGGAAAGGACCCATGGCTTAATTCCTAGACATCCCCTGACGAATATCATATCTAGAGAGCCCTCAGGCACCTCCCATAAGTAAATCATTAACACCTCGTGCCATCCGACAACTCACGTGCCACCAATCAAGTGTTTAACGTCCTAACAACATGCCCAAACAACAAGTCCCAAGTCCCTCAGACCTCCGCTCAAAAAGTCCTCATCGGATCAACAACCCGACATCCCAAGGCACGATGATATCTATCCTCCAATTAATAAATCACCATTGGATCAACAAACGACGTCTCGAGGCATGATGATATCCATCCTCCAACAATCCCAACCCATCAGCCTCAAGTATAACGGTGAGCCTTAGCCCCCAACTGATGGTCTCAATACCATCTCTCGATAGTCCATCACCATCCACTATGTCTTTTTATGGTGAGAACCTCCAACATAACTGGTGGTCAACACCATCCCCTAGGTCGCAATATCTATAGAGGTCTCCAACCACAACAAGTGGTCAAAACCACCTCAACTGAGTCCTATCTGCGTGCACCCGAATCTAATGGTATGTCAGCCAACAATGGTGAGCGGAAATCACCAAAAATAACTAATCCATATAATTCGAAAACTCGTTCCCTTGCGACCATGTCACAAAGTCCCGATGGCCAACACCATCTCAAGTCCTACATGCCATTACCTCATCCTGATGAACTCGTTGCCTCAATCCCAATGACCATATAGCCTCAAAATGGTGATTAATATCACCCAATGTATCTTGGGCCACAGCCTCATCCTGATGACCGTGTCTCCTTAGTCCTAGTGATCAACATCACCCTAAGTAACCCGGGCCACACCCAATATGTTCTCATGGAACTACAACAATCATATACATTTAATTAATTAAAAACAATACAACTGGCCTAACCTGACCAGTTGGTCAAACCCCCTTACTCGGATTAGTATATATATAAAGACTAGGGAATGCTCAATGACATCCCATAACAATAGTTAATCATTTTTAAAAGTAAACATTAGTTAATCTTGGGTCTCACTCAGACAACCCAATGTGTGTATTTATGTACGCACCCAAAAACACCCATAAAATTAAGTAGAAAGATAAGAACCACCTACCTTATACTCATAGGTTCTCACTCATCTTATATCAACCTCTAACTCGAGATGAAATAAGAGAAACTAGAGTTCTAGAAAAATGCTGTGAAAAAAGGGAAAAATATGTTGCATGGATTTAACATACCATATGGATATATAACCGAAAAAGAGAAGGAATAAGATTGAAGGTATTATCTCTATGATTCCAACGAGACAGACCGAGCTCAAATTGGATTTTGATTGAAGGAGGAGGCTCAAAGCCTAGTGAGAGGGAGAGGAGAACCCCACAACTGCTGGAGGAGGGTCTGTGTGCATGGAAGGAGAAAGAAGGGGGAATCCATCCTAAATAAGTAAGGGAAAAAATTAATCTTAACCTCTTTATAAATCTGTATGATTACCGTATGGTTTTTCAAACCGTGTTCCAACCGTGCAGTTCTAACTATCCAAAGGGACACCCCTTTAAACAGGTCACACAGTTTGGCTGCACAGCTTGGCCAGAATGTTCACCAACCGTGCACACCTACTTCCTAAGTGGAACTAAGTGTTCAAGCTGGGACACATAGTTTTAAAAACCATGCACAACCTGTGTGTACCCTTTGATAATAGATTCAACACCCCACATAATTTTCCCTCGGAGGCCGCATGGTTAAATCTAACCATGCACCTCTGTCTGCACCTAAAAAATGGGTTTTTGGGCCCCGATTCACCTAAAACACATTTGAACCACTGTGGTACTTGACAAGCCTTAAAAAAATCCAAAAATAATTCCTTGAAGCATTAAAACTATTAGAAATAGTTTTTGAATCCTAGAAATCAAGTTGGTTTTCTCACCAAACTCAAAAATTCAAAAAAGGTTATGAAATTCGACCCACTCAAAAACCTGAGATGTTACAATCTTCCCATATTATAATATCTCATCCCCAAGATATCAGGATCTACCTAGAGATAGTACCAAACATACCCATCTCGTAAACATCAACTTGGTCTACTCCGGTCATTAAGTCATGGTAAATTCCCCTTGTGGAGCTCCCCACCTTAGGAATTACCTACCCATTCACTTTCCAACCCAAAAAAATTAAATATCTGATGGTTCCACCAACCATCCCTGGGAATACAAGTACTACCATGACTCATATTCATTCCTACACCTCATCAGGTGACCAATTCATTCTAATGTCATACATGACACCCATTAAGTCCTACATCTCATCTGATGCTCATCAGTACCTGTGTCATACATGACACCCATGATTCCCGCATCAGATCAGATGCCCATAGATCCTACACCACAACTAATGCTCAAAAATAAATCCCTCAATACACACACACACACACACACACATATATATTCATGACCATCAAAATCTCGATGCCTACACACCTCATACAAAAAACACATCGCATCGATGCCAACAATAAATTTAGGTGCCTACGCACCTCATATATATATATATATCATGCATCATAATTGATTCCAATATAATAACCAATTCCTGGTTAGTACAAAAACAACACACATGCACCTAATGCATGAAAATTGTCCCTGCCAAAAAATAGAAGGTCATGCCATAATCCAGGAATACCTCTAACCATCATCATCACCTCGACCTACTCTGCACCTGACATCTCAACTGTATGAACCTATCCTAATTCCCAACTACCTGAGGTTCGACCCCCATACCGAGCTTCACCAGCTACCAGTCACTGGACCCACTACATGGTCTCTCTATCCCTGCCATGACCTTTGCATGCAACTGAATCCCGACTACCAATCCCTAGTACCATTCCTGATCCTATCTCAGATCCCTGAGTCTAAACTAGTCCTTTTCCCCCAACTATTTGAGAAGAATTCCTACATAACCTATCCAAATACCCCATCTAACCACATGATTGACACTCCCTTGGATATCGTTCGCACTGAGTCCAAACATGCCTCGACTACCCACACTTGAAGAACACTATCGAAGACCCACTCCTCAGTGGTCTGCCCAAATATCTACTCCGACTACCCTACTGAAAATCCTCATGGTCTCGCTTTTGGCCACCTAAAGCATCACCACTAAGCCCACCTGATGCTATCATCCAAATTGAATAAGACCGGTCCATAAAGTTTCCCTTGTCTATTAGTGAAATGAACCAAACTATTATAAATAAAATTCCCCTTGTGATTTAATTAAATGCATTATTATATATTAAGGATATAGAAAATACATGCACTTATTTGGTTTTATTATATACTATCAGATTTAAAAGACCATTAAGTATCTTTACCATTGATAATATAGCTGTTGAACAATGATCTTATGATTAGTATGAATATAGGGTTTTAACAAATGCAATTGACACAGATAAAGGAAGTGATGACCTCAACTAGTAGGATCATACACTATAAAACCCATTTATCAGATCTTTCGATGGAGATAAAATCATTGTGATTTTACCTTGTCCAAGCCTAATATGAGATCCAACAACTTAAGAACGATTGAAACTGTTTATGGGATAATTTCAAGCTCATCGAGATCAGGACCCAAACCATGTATATTAAACCACCCCATGAAAGCCTCACTGTCATTCACCTTACTATTAGGGTGTTTTCTGGTGTATTAAAGGGATATGTACCAAGACCTTAATGATATGAATATGTATATTGTATTTTAAATTGAATAATTTTTATATTTTCTTATTATCACCATTTTATAAATGATTTTGTTTTTATACAATAAAACAAAAATTGCATTGTTAATTGATATTCAAATTAAATTAAGGAATTTATTTTGATGAATTAATGGATTTTTGAAAAAATAATATTTTAATAAAATATTATTATTAAATAATTTTTAATAAATATAAATGATAATATAATTTTTATGAAGTCAAATGTAATTTTTATAAGGGTTCTAAAAATGTTATTGTCAAAAAACCCAACATTTCTCAACAAACATTGATTATTATTTTAAAAGTAAAAATTCACATATTTATAAAATTATTTTGATTAAATGTATATTATTTTTAGAATCAAAACTTTTGAAATTATCCAATGGTGAATTTTTCTAATTTTCTGAGAGAGTCGAATTTTTGGGTAAAAAATAAATACCATATAATTACATGGTGTGTATTATGACATCATAATGACCCAAATGTGATATAATAAATACTATAAATGGTATCCATGACCAAATATATGTATTCCATTTAAAATAATGTGATTTTATGTTTATTTTATTGATTTTATAAATCCTTTATGAATCCTCCAAAACCATTAACATATTTTAAGGTTTTAAAATCATTTCTTTAAGAGTATGACTCACTTCCACATTAGTAAGGGCATTATTTTTTTAATTTCATCCCTTGAAATTATAAAATAATTTAAACCAGCCCTTTTGGTAGAAACCATGGGAAAATTCAATGGTAAGGTTTTTAGTTTTGGTTATTTTATTATATAGAGTCCAAAACCTATATTTGAGAAATGATAAATAATTCCCCACTCATTCCGTATATAAACCCACCCAAGATCCCATTTATCTTCACCCAAAATCCTTGGAGCACATCCTTATTCTTCCCTCCCCTCTCCAGTGTCCTCCCAATGTGCCCCCATCTCTCAAGAATCTCCTCCCAAGTATTTGGAGCCACACTCTCAAGGTAATGGTTCTTTTTTCTCCTCTTTATTCAAGTATGTTCATTATCTTATTCCCTTTTTATCCAATTCCTAATGTTGGGATATGTTCTTAAATATCCCCCTTACCATCCCTATGATTCCTAAATGATGATATACCCCTTTCACTCTCATCAATCCCTTCTATGAACATTTATACACCCCTGTTATGCTGTTGAAATTCCAACGTGATTTCCCATGCCAAAAAATAGTGTAGTGAATACTCATACACATTTCCTATCAATGGTGTTCACCTTTATGAACTTATAATTCTTTGATCTGGGACCTACATTTATGTATTCCACACTCCTTGATCATTGAATAAAATATGATGATGAATGGATCTATGTTGTATGATCTACGTGGCACACTTAAACATGAGAATGAAATGAAAGTGACGGGTGCATCCAGAATTATATAACACTTCAATGAATTGGGAAATGTTTTAGTCTCATGAGGTGTCATGAAAGGGATTAGGGAGTGAAAACAATCCATCACATGACTTTTTCTATCATGATTTCTTGGAATTTATCCTTGACTTATGTTTATGATGCAATGTTTTAAGTTGTTTCCACATTTCCCATGTTGCCACTTTTCCCATGTTGCCTTTATGATATCATGCTATATCAACCCTCATTTTTCCTATTTATGATTATAAATCCTTTTATTCCCCATTGATATGTCTATTTTGTAACTTGTATTACTTTCTTTATGTTCTACCATGTTTATTCTCTTATTAGGCTTTATAGCTCACCCCATTCTTATGTATATCCCCAGTTTACCCCATGTAGTATTAAGTACAAATGAATATTATGAACATGTTAGGGAGGATTTTAATAAAGATGATGTATTCCTTTTTTTAAGTTGTGTAATTTACCTAATTCCCGAATACAATAGACTTATTGATCTTTCGTGTTGTATTATGTGCAATTTTATGTAATAAATAATGAATTAATGTGTAATAAAGAGCAGGGTTGTCATAGTTGGTATCAAAGGAAAAGTTTATTTATTTTTTGGATTAGGATTATAAAACTCTAGAGAAGGCCTCAAGGATAAGACAAATTATAAGAAAACATCCCTAAATTTTGGTAAGTATAGATTAAGCGGTTTATCAAGAAAATACATCCCTATCTGGATACTACAAGTGGATGTGGCTCTGAAACAGATGTACATAGGGGTAAAAAACAAAAACACCACATTGATCTAGACTCAACCAGGAACTAGTGAATGATAATGGGCCTTACTGCACACCTAGTTTGAAACTCCCAGGGGATATGATTTGGTAAATTCATAATCTTATTAAAAGCCATTATTAAGGGAAAAAATACCCATAAGAATATATGTTAGGAAATAGATCATATATAACATATATTTAAGGCTATAAATTTACAAGTTAAGGAAATAAATGTAATTTATAAGTTATATATTTAATTTCATTGGATTCCTTTTTATGTATTTAATATTTTTAAAACAATCATCCCTAATTTTCCCTTTATTCAAGCCACTGTTCGAAAATAGGAGGAATCAGGTAAAAAATCAATGTGACGTGCAATGTGATGACTTACCAACAAGATTCCCAACCCAATGAGAGTGGAAATCATGAAATTTATGACAATAATCTCTTATATGGATCAGGTTCTAAATAGAAACTTGGATCTGGAGGAGATCTCAAATCCCCTCAAGAAAGAACAATCTTCAATCGATACCTTTATGCGACAAAGGCCTCCGACTTCCAATAGATCATCTGATCCACTAATAATGGAATAATGGGTCAACTCCATTGATAATATCTCCTACATCCTTTAATTTTCTAAGAGAGATAAGGTTCTATTAGCTGTTTATCATATGGAGGGAGAAAATGATCAGTGGTGGAAATTGATAAAAAATAAGAATCCTGAGTAAGTGATCAAATTGATGGGGTGGAAGTAATTATGGAAAATTATTTTTGACAAATATTTTCCTTGAAATCTCTAACTTAAAATGGAAATGTATTTCCTTTACCTCAAGAAAAAAGATGACGAATCTATCAGGGCGCACAATACAAACTTCATAATACTTGCACGATACACATTCGGCTTTGTCGTTACCCCTGAATACAAGGTTTAACGCATCTTTGGTGGGATAAAAACTAGTCTACAAAAATCTCCAGCAATCCGAGATTTTGATAGTTATGAGAAAATTGTCTGATGTGCCCTCAAAGTTGAAATGGAGGTCCACGAACATCAAGGGAATCATGGGGATAAGAAGTGGAAAGTGGAATTTAATTATGGCGGTCTGATGGAGAAATATAACAGTGCCAAGAAATTTCAACATCCCACTTATCAAAGGTGCAGAAAGAAGCACCCCAAAAATTACCTAAGGGGGGTGAGGAAATGATTTAGGTGCAGGAAGGAAGGTCACCTAACTAGCGATTACCGATAGGAGAAACCCACCAATGTAATGGATTAAAGGAATTCTCTGGTCAACCCTCAATGCCTTGTTCATTACTTAAACTACAAGGAACCATGACACTTTTCAAACCAATGCACTAAACTAAGGGTTTTTGGATATAACCAAAAAGCTCCAAGGAAGAAAGGGTGAGATTTTTCCATTACAACTAATGAGGTGGATCCTAACAATGAAGTGGTGAAAGGTATTCTAGTTATTCATTCAAGAATAGAAAACACACTTTTTGATTTTGGTTCTATGCATTACTTCATATCAGAAAAGTTTAGTAGAACTATTCAAACACCACGAAAATGCATGTAAGTATAGTTTTTGGTGAAAAAAATGGGGAAATTATTTCATCCCAAGTATATAACTCCTACCCTATTAAAAATTGGGGGCTTAAATTCTAAGAAAACCTTTTCATACCCCTTTGGTGGAATTTGATGCAATTCTAGGTATGGACTAACTTTCTCTATATAGATCCAATATAAATTTCCATGAGAAGGAAACCACTCTCCATATCATGAATCATCTTCCGATTCTATACAAATTTAAGGATATGGATGAATCTTCTTTAGAACCAACATCTCAAACATGGATATTATTGCCCAATGAGCTAGCATATCTAGCTCAAATGATTGATTCTAAGGAATGAATCATCTTTTAAGACATCCCCATTGTGAGGGAATACACTTATGTGTTTCTAGAAGAATTTCCTACTTTTCCTCTTAGATGAGAGGTTGAATTTTCAATCGATCTTATACCGGGGGCATTGCCATTATCCAAGACTTCATATAGAATGTAAGTTGTGGAACTTGAGGAGCCAAAGAAACAACTATAGGAGAATATGGATAAAGGTTTCATATACCCAAGTGCTTCACCTTGGGGTGCACCATTCCTCTTTATTAAGAAGAAGTATGGGTCAATACACCTTTTTATTGATTATCGTGATATAAAAAAGATCATGATAAATAACAAGTATCCTTTTCCATGGATTGATGACTTGTTTGATCAGATATGTGGATCAAAATACTTCTAAAGGCGGATCTGTGATCGGGATATTACCAAGTTAGGGTGAATAAGGAGGATATCCCCAAGACTATTTTTTGTACAAGGTATGAGCACTATGAGTTCATAGTAATTCCATTAGGACTCAGTAATTCTATAGAAATATTTATGGACTTGATGAATAGATTCTTTAGATATTTCCTCAAAAAATTTGTGGAAGTCTTTATAGATGACATTATAATATACTACAAAAGAAAGGAGGAGCATGAGGAGTATCTGAGTACTATGCTAAAGACCTTATGAAAGGATAATCTTTATTCCAAGTACAACAAATGTGAGTTCTGGTTGAAGGAAGTCTCATTATTGGGGAATATTATCACAAGAAATGGGATATCTATGGACCCTTCAAAGATAGAAGAAATTGAATGATGGACAAGGCCAAAATCTATGATAGATATCTGTAGTTTCCTTAGACTAGATGGGTACTATCGTTGATTTGTAGGAAATTTCTTAAAATTGTAAAACCCTCTTACCAAGATAACTCGGAAGGGATTCAAGTTTTCTTGGAATGATTAATGTGAAGAGAGCTTGAATGAGTTGAAAAGGAGGCTTATCACTACACATGTACTGACACTACCCACAAATGGATAAATTTTCATGGTATTCAGTGATGCTTCAAATAAGGGATTGGGATGTGTGTTAATGAAAAATTACTAAGTGATAGCCTATGATTCAAGGTAGGTGAAAGTTAGTGAATAGAACTACCCAAAGAATGATCTGGAGTTGGATGCAGTGATCTTCACTTTAAAAATATGGCGACATTATCTCTTTGGGGATAAGTGTGAAATATATATGGATAAAAAAATCCTCAAGTATATATCCCCACATAAAGATATGAATATGTGCCAATGAATATGGTTAGAGATGATCAAGGATTATGACTTCTCAATTCAACTCTATCCTGGGAAAGAAAATAAAGTGGAATATGCTCTAATTCAAAAAGTTCCTAGCAATTCTATCATTGATTAGAAATGAGAGGGATAAAATATTTTTAGATTTGAAACATATGGACATGGGAATCATAAAGGAAGGATATTCATCAATACTTTAACATACGATTGCTCAACTTTCCATTATGGAGAGGATAAAGGATGCTCAAAGAGTTGATGTGGGAATTCAAAAGAAAGTGGAAACTATAAGAAAAGGTAAATCCTCAGAGTTCAATGTTAATAAAGAAGGATTTTTAAGAATTGGGTCATGACTATGTGTACTATAAAATACTAAGTTAAAGAAGGATATATTGGATTATGCACATAGATCAACATTCTCTATCCACCCTGGAAGCAAAAATATGTATCAAGATCATGAGAGCACTACTAGTGGGACAATATGAAGAAGGAGATCACAGAATATACATCAAGATGTCTTTTATTTCATAAAGTGAAGGAGTAAAGGAAAAAATCTAAGGGGATGATTCAACCATTACCCATACCTATATGAAAATGGGAAAAAATCACCATGGACTTTGTCACTAGTCTTACAAAGACTTCAAGAGGAATGGATGCTATATGGTTTTTGGAGGATTATCTTAAAAATGTTTCACACTTAATTGTGATCAAGAGGATTTCTCACTTGATCAACTTATAAGGATATACATTAGAGAAGTGGTGAGGCTAAATGGAACACCATTATTGATTGTATCCAATCAAGATCCAAGATTTAACTCTAAGTTATGGAAGAGTCTCCAACATGCTCTAAATACAGTGTTGAACTTCAGCATGACCTATCACCCACAAACTGATGTCCAATATGAGTGGAATATCCAGACACTTGAGGACATGTTGAGAGAATTATAAAATGACTTCAAAGGAGGATGTGATCAATATCTTCCTCTGACCGAGTTCTCATACAATAACATTTTCTACTCAAGCATCCAAATGGATCCCTATAGAGCCCTTTATGGGAAGAGGTGTAGAATACCTGCATGCTAGGATGAAGTTGGAAAACAAAAACTACTAGGTCCTGAAATGTCCATGTAAATGGTGGAAAAGGTTTAGATAATTCAACAACACATCAAGGCTACTCAGAGTCGACAGAAGAGCTATGATAACAAAAATTGACAAGACCTAGAGTTTGATGTTGGAGATATGGTATTACTCCACATATCTCCATGGAATAAAGTCATGGTATTTGGGAATAAGGGAAATCTTAGTCCAAGATACAATGAACCTTTTGAGATCCTTGATCACATAGGAGTGTTGGATTATCAACTATCATTCCCACCTAACCTATCTCAAGTACATTATGTATTCCATGTATCTCTATTGAGGAAGTACATACTAGACCCCTCACATGTACTCAATCCAAAGGTGGTAACATTGGATAATGATATCTCATATGAGGAGCAACCGATAAAGATCTTAGATTATAGAGACAAAGTTTAATGAAATAAGACAATGCACCTGGTCAAAGTGTTGTGGAGAAACTACAAGTGTGAAGAAGAAACGTGGGAACTAGAGGAAGTAATGAAGCAGAATTACCCTCATCTATTTTAGTGTGGGAAAATAAAATTTCAAGGGATAAATTTTTGAAGGGGGAATATTTCAATGATCCGAACTGTTATAAATAAAATCCCCATTGTGATTTAATTAAATGAATTATCATATATCAAGGATATAGAAAACACATGCACTTATTTGGTTTTATTATATCCTATTGGATTTAAAAGATCTTCAAACATCTTTACCATTGATAATATAGTCTCTAAATAGTTATCTTATGATTATTATAAGTATAGGGTTTTAAAAAATCCAATTGACATAAAAAAAGGAAGTGATGGACTCAACTAGTAGGATCGTACCCTATGAAGCCTGTTTATCAGAACTTCTAAGGGAGATAAAATCAATGGGATTTTTTCTTGACCAAGACCAAGATTAGATCCAACAACTTAAGTATGATTGAAACCATTTATGGGATAAATTCAAGCTCATCGAGATCATGACCCAAACCATAAACGCCGAACCACCCCATGAAAGTCTTATTGACACACACCTTACTCTTAGGGTGTTTTCTAGTGTATTAAAAGGATATGTATCAATACCATAATGATATTAATATGTATATTTAATTTTCAATATAATAATTTTCATATTTTCTTCTTATTGTTACTTTATAAATTATTTTTATTTTTATACAATAAAACAAAAATTGTATTATTAATTAGTATTCAAATTCAATTAAGCCATTTATTTTGATGAATCAATGCATTTTTTAAATAAATAATATTTTAATAAAATATTATTATTAAATAATGTTTATTAAATATAAATTATCATATAATTTTTATGAATTCAAATATAATTTTTATAAGGGTTCGAAAACTATTATTGTAAAAAAACCCAGCATTTCTCAATAAATGCCGATTATTATTTTAAAATTGAAAATTAATATATTTATATTTTTTTATAAAATGAATATTATTTTTGGAATCATAACTTCAAAATTATCCAATGGTGAATTTTTCATAATTTTCTGAGATAGTCAAATTTTTGGGTAAAAATTAAATATCATATAAACATACAGTGTGTATTATGACTTCATAATGACCCAAAAGTGATGTAATAAATACTATAAAGTGAACCAAAACCAAATATATGTTTTACCTTTAAAATAGTATGATTTTATCTTTATTTTATTAATTTTATAAATACTTTATGAATCCTCCAAAACCATTAATATATTTTAAGGTTTTAAAATAATTTCTTTAAGAGTATGAATCACTTCCACATTAGAAATGGTATTATTTTATTAATTTAGTACCTTTTAATTATAAAATATTTAAAACCAATCACCTTTGGAAGAAAATGGGGGAAAAAACCATGGGAAGTTTTTTCCTCTTGGTTATTGTATTATATAAAGTTCAAAACCTATGTTTGAGAAATGATAAAGAATTCCCCAATCATTTCCTATATAAACCCACCTAAGCTCCCATTTATCTTCACCAAAAATCCTTGGAACACATCCTTACTCTTCCCTACCATCTATAAATGCTTCCTAAGGTTCCCCAAGCTCTCAAGAAGCTCCTCACAAGTATTTGGAGTCACACTCTCATGGTAAGAGTTTTTTTCTCCTCTTAATTCAAGTGTATTCATTATCTTATGCCCCTTTTCACCAATTAATAATTTTTTATATATTCTTACATACCCCCTTACTTCCCCTATGATTCCTAAATTATAATATACCCCTTTCACTCTCATCAATCACTTCCATGAACATTTATATTCCCCTGTTATCCTGTCGAAATTCCACCACGATTTCCCATGTCAAACAATTATATAGTGAATACCCGTACCCATTTCATATCAAGGGTTTTCACCTTTATTCACTTTTACTTATTTGATTAGGGAATTAAATATATGTATTTCAAAATATTTTATTATGGAATAAAATATTATGATTAATGAATCTATGTTTTATGATCTATACGACACACTTAAGCATGAGAATGAAATGAAAGTGATGGGTGCACCCAAAATTACATAGCACTCTAATGCATTGAGTAATGTTTTAGTATCACGAGACATCATGAAAGAGATTAAGGAGTGAAACTAATCCATCTTGGTACTTTTTCTATCATGATTTCTTGGTATTTATCCTTGAATTATGTTTATGATGTAGTGTTTTAAGTTTTTTCCACATTTCCCATGTTTCCACATTTCCCATGTTTCCACATTTCCCATGTTACTCCATTTCCCATGTTCCCTTTATGCTATCATGTTATATCATGCCTCATTGTTAATGTTTATTATTCTCACTACTTTTATTCCCAATTTATATGCCTATTTTCTAACATGTATTAATTTCTTCATCTTCTACCATGATTATTCCCTTACTGGGATTTATAACTCACCCCTTTCTTATGTATGTCCTTAGGTTACCCCATTCAGTTTTAAGCACGAAGGAATATTATGAACATGTTAAGGAGGTTTTCAATAAAGATGATGTATTACTTGTTTTAAGTTGTTATGTAATGTACCCAATTCCAAAATACTATACTTTTCAATCTTTTGGGTTGTATTATGTGTAATTTTATGTAATAAATAATGTATTAATGTGTAATAAAGAGAATTATTGTCCTACCCAGCCCCTGATTCACCATCTCAGAAAATGATGTTAGCCATAAGATATTCACCAGCACCCTGATGGCATGCCACAATACATCCTCAAATTGACTCACCTGAGTGATGTTGTTTCCCATCATAGTATGAGAAAATCATGAAAGGTCTATGGAATTTTCTGCATAATCCATAACAGATATATCCCCCTACTGAAGATTTATGACCTCATGGTCTTTGTTTGAACTCAATGTCTCTGAGAAGAAGTGATCAGATAAACTTACCTCAAAATCCTTCCAATCCAGTCCCTCATGCCTACCATCTTTCACCTATAAATCCCAACATCTCTTTATTGGTCCTTTGAGCATATAAGTCTCCATATTTACCCTCCGACCTAGGGGTGTATCAGGCTAATCAAAAATCATTTTCAAGAACTCAATACTATTCTCTACTGCTTGTAGTCCACCCTTACCTTGAAACAATGGCGGGTGTTGTGATTATAACTTACCAGTGAAGTAATACATGGATGGTTCAACTCCTTGAGCTCCCCTATTAATGCCCTGTATGACTCACACCAAGATTTCCCTGAGATTCTCATCAATCCATGGCCCAAAATATTTCATCTTATGCGGTTTTACTACCTATATCGGAGCCTATACCCATCGTTCATGATCATCCTGACCTTTAGGGGCCTCACACTGACCCTCAGGGGCCTGATCCCATGCACACTCATGCAACACCATATCTCCTCCCTCTTGATGCTTCACCAGAAGCCATCTAGGTAGCATCATGCTGAAGACCAAGCACGATAGTCAAATAAACATAACAATATATATATATATATATATTTATATATATATATCTTATATAAGGAAAGATGCAATAGACAACAAATCTCATGACTCTTACACTCCCCTACCACACCCATGTCACATGAAATCCGGCCTCATGTCCCCTTACCTATGCATATCAGGGTTAGGTATCACATATAATCCAGCATCATGACCCCTTGACTACCCATAATAGAGTTAGGAATCACATATTATTCAGACTCATGGCCCCTTGCCTACCCATAATAGAGTCAGGAATCACATATTATATATATCAATCTGGGGTAGCTGAGTAGAATGAAACAAAAAAGGCTATACATGAAAATGTTTCATAGCTTCTTTATTTACACTTTAAAAAACTCACCCCCTTTCATTATCCATACCCACCCTTACTTGGTTCAAGCCCATACATACTATATACACATAATATCACATATCAATATCATCAAAAAACACATACTTAGAATGGATGAGTAGAATTCCACTAAAATGGATAAGCATGAAAACACTATTTATCTTATTTGTTGACACTTTATACAACCCAAACCCTCTTATCACATTCTAGGTTCCTAATGATAATCATAAGAAAAAAATACATCATATGATCCTAAGTTCCCATCATGATGCATAAATAATCATCCTTTTACATACTGGGCTAAGGTTAAAACCAAAAAAATTCAAAAATATCACACCCAAGTGAACCACTCGAGGTAGAAATCAATCAACTTTAAAAGCACAAAACATAACATCAATTTCCCACCCTTGAAAAATTGACATACCCCTGTGCATGGGGATGCAAGCACCCAAACATGAGATATGTATCCAATTCTGACAACATCCCAGTATCTAGTCTACCATATAACAAATTGTAAAAAAAAGGAAAATAAAATACTATGATACCATTTTTAGCATCCCAACCTGGGTTTCCACTCAACAGTGATTCAGAGCGGTTGGACATTGAGCCTTAGGCGTGCCTCCCTGCATGCCAAAGGATACTGAATAACAGTGAGGGTTTGATTAAGTTATAGTGGAGAGACTATACCCTTAGAATATTATAATAATAATAGTCTATATATATATAACACAATGGAAGAAGTACCATAAACAATAGAATCATCAATAACACTCAGTGAAAGAAAGAGAAAAAATAGCAGAATTATAATAAACATAAGTAGTAAAATCAATCCCAAAGGCATAATACCATTTGAAGATGATAAAACATGTCATAATAGATCATGAAAATCAATAGACAATTAGGGTCTCCTGTTTCCTACCATATAAGTACATATATATAAAAACTCAAAAGAAGGTCTATCCTGATGCATAGGAACCACTAGGTCCCCTGCCATCCATCCCATGAAAAAGAAATACATCTCGATCACTAAGGTCTGTCTCCCAAGCCCGAATCCTTATCTGATCTCAAAACCATAAAGTATATATGCATCAAAAGAGACCCATGTAGGGTGTGAGTATGAACTCATTAGGCCACCACCAACATGTTCTTGTCTTACATCGATAATTATAAAATGTATTTAAAATATAAATAAGAAAGAAACACACGTACTTATAATAATTAACCTACTCCAGTTGTGCTAAATAACCACAAGTGATCTTTTAAATTCTTTATACAATTACCATATATATATGAACATGTGGCCCTAAATATATATTTGGAATGCAATACCTATTTGAAAATATATTTTTGTAGTGGAAAGGACCCATGGATTAATTCCTAGGAATCCCCTGATGAATATCATAGCTGGATATCCCTCATGAACCTCTCATAAGTATATCATTGGAACCTAATTCCATCTGAAACCTCACATGGAACTAATAAAGTATCTATCATCCTAATGGTAGGCCCAAATAATATGTCCCAGGTCCCTCAGAACTCTACTCAGAATGTCCCCATGGCTCAATAGCCCAACATCTTGAGGCACAAAAATATTCATCCTCAAATTAATAAATCAATGAAATATAAACATTATATGTTCCTAGGAATGAAGATATCCATCCTCTAATAATCTAGGCCCATTTACCTCAAGTATAATGGTGAGACTATACCCCAACCGATAGTCTCAACACCATATCCCGATGGTCCATCACCATCCAATGTGGATTTCTATGGTGAGAACCTCCAATATAACTGATGGTCAACACCACCCCTAGGCCAAAATATCTACTAAGGCCTCTACCCATAATGAGTGGTCAACACCACCACAATTAAGTCCTATCTATGTGAACACGACTCCAATGACACATCATACAAAAACGGTGAGTGTAAATCACAAAAAATACCCAATCCACATCATCCTAAACCTCATACCCCTATGACCATTCCTTTAAGTCCCGATAGTCAACACCATCTCATGTACCATGTACCATTCACTCATCCTGATGACCTATTTACTATAATTCTAATGACCATGTCACCTCAACCTGGTGATCAAAATCACCTTATGTATCTCAGACCATTCCCTCATCCTAATGACTGTGTCGCCTCAGTCCCGATGATCAACATAACCCCAAGTAACCTGGGCTATGCCCAACATTTTCCCTTTGAACCACAACAATCATATACATTTTAATAATTAAAAACAAGACAACTGACCTAACTTTCCTAGTTTATAAAATCTCCTTACCTGACTTAGCATATATATAAAGACTAGTTCATGCACAATGAAACCCCATAACAATGGTTAGTCATTTTAAAAAGTAATAATTAATTAATCTAGGGTCTCACTCAGAAAAACCAACATGCGTATTTAGGTATTCACCCCAAAACACACAAAAAATTAAGGATAAATCTAGTTTCCACCTACCTTATACTCATAGGTGCTCGCTTGTGTGATATCAGTCTCTAACTTGATTCGAAGTGAGATAAATCATAGTTTTAGAAAAATTCCATGAAAATAATCAAAAAGAGTTCGCACGGATTTAATATACTGTATGGAAATATAATATAATAAGAGATACAATAGCATTGAAGGGATTACCACTACACTTCCAATAAGACATACAAATATCATATCTGAGTTTGGCTATAGGAGGAGGATCAAAGCCTAGGGAGAGGTAGAGGAGAACCCCATGACTGCTGGAGGAGGGTTCATGCACATTAAAGGAGAAAGAAGGATGAATCCCTCTTTAATAAATGAAGGGGAAAAAGGTAATCTTAGACTGTTTAAAATGTCTCATGATTGCCGCATGGTTTAGAAAATCATGATCCAACCATGTGGTGATCACTATCCAAAGGGCCACCCCTTTAAACATGTCACACAGTTTGGATAGACCATGCGCCAACCATGCTCACCTACTACCTAATTGGCACTAAGTGTGTGGGATAGGCTATACGATTTGACAAAAAGTGTGCAAACCATGCACTCCTTTTGATAAAAGCTACAACACCCACATGATTTCCACTTAGATACCTCACAGTTAAATCTAATAGTGTGCATCTATTTTCACCTTCTGAAAAATGGGTTTTCAGGCCCCGACACAGCCGAAAACCTTCCAAACCCCCATAGTACTTGAATATCCATAAAACACTTAAAAAAACACCTTTAAATGTTTAAAATATCATAATTAGGTTCCTAAGCCTATAAATAAAGTTGGTTTTCTCACTAAACTCAAAAATTCAAAAAGGTTGGGAAATTTGACCCACTCAAAAATTTGGGATGTTACATAGTTCTTGTATATAGTTGTTGTTGTGACAATAAATAATCATTACTATAGTTTTAGTCAATCTATTATAGATATGTGATATAGAAGGATGTTTAATTCTTTAATGATGAGGCAGTATGAAGGGATTCATCCCTTTATGATGTAGGGACATGAAAAAGGATAATGTGGTGGTGGCTGACCAATGAGGATAAACAAGAGAATTTTGCATTAATACATTCAAGTTTGGAGTCTGATATGGGTAGAGATGATGTTTTTGACTTGTTATTTTCCTATTTGTTTTATTATTTCATTCAAATATCCATTATAATATGATTACCACATGGAAACATGAGGGTCAATGGATAAATATACTCAGTGAATTTATATGCTCATCCATGCATTATATATGTTTTTCAAATTTAGGGAATTGATTTGGAGGTGGTGTTGGATTAAACTAGCTCAAACACGAAGAGGTAAAGCTGGAGTAGGTTTCCAACATTTTCATCTTATATCTTGAGTTATTGAGATTTGATTTGGTGGTAATAATATCATTTACTTTTTAGGTTTTGAGAATGTGTGGCATGTACTAAATTGACATAACATTCAAGGTTCATTATTTAGTTTTTGGAAATTTATTATTATGGGAAATGCCTCTTATTATGGTGAAAATATACCCATAATGTTGGTCATAAACTCATTGATTATTAGTGATGGGATTTGTGGGTCATGATTGGTTTCATCACTGATACAAGTATAGTTCCATATGAACAAGGTTGTGGCATAGTGATATCAAAGATAGAGTTTTAGGATGAAGTTTGAACTAGGAATTTGTTAAAATTACATTGGTTTAGTAAGTAAATAATATTATTTAAACCTAATGGGTGAATTATGTTAGGGAAACCATCGATGGACCCATAGGTACCCTATTATTCTAAGTAAGGAGTATTATCATATATCAATCATTATTTGGGTAAATTTATTAAATGTAAGGTGTATTCATAAGTGTGAGTTCATGCATCATATAGTACCATAACATGATGATTTTATGTACTAAAAATTGAATGGTTTTTTATAGGGAGAACCTAGAAAATAATAGTAGTTGCGAATTTTAAAATTTTACTTACAAATTAAATTATAGTTTTTATTTATTGAATTTATGCCATGAAATATTCTACATGTAAAATTGGTGTTATATTTTTTATACCATATTTTTATGATGGGATGGATTGTTTCTTGCTATGTTGTTCCATATGGAATTATATTTGTTGGCCTATTTTTTCTCATTGGGCCTCTATGTGGGCCTATTTCTATAACATATTCATTTACCCACACTACTTATGTTTTCTAGGTTTCCTTCCTAGCCCTAGTGTTGAATTATATTTCAATGTTATTTGGGAATGATATTGTCCATTGATTAAAATAATATGATGGTATCAAAGGTAGTTATGTGTGTTTGTTTTATATGTTTCCTTTCCCTTAGTTTTCTCTATATTTTTTTCTTTTTTCACGACTTCTAACCCAGTGGCACCACATGTCATGCCAACTTTTTGGATTTTTTTATGACGATGACATCTGGATTCTTTTGTGAACCTTTGATCGAACATGTGTCTCGTCCTTTGAACAAAGCTGATTATGTCGCACATACCACTGAGAGAGATGGGTATGGGGAGAGAGTGAGGGAGAGAGAGGGAGAGAGGGGGGGAGAACAAGGTGTGGTATGGGGATTATGATTTGGGATACCCAATGCATGAGAGATAAAGAGAAGAGAGAAATATAGAGAGAGTGAGGAAGAGTGAGAGATAGAGATAGACAATAAGGGATGGTATATGGATTATGAATTGGGATACCCAACGAGACATAACCTGATTTTTGACCTAGGTGATGACAGTAAGAGTTGGGGAGTACAACTATTAAGATTCCTCAGGTGATTCTTGGGAGAAGGAAGAGTATGGGTGGGGCTTACACATATGTCTTGCTACCCGACATGCAATGATGATCAACATGTATGGATGTTTCCCAGCCTATGATTGGTGCAATAGGTATAGGGGTGAGAGTGACTATGCTTAGGATGAAAAGGAAAGGAGACTATCCATACCGTTCTTAGTACAAAGGGATTGGGAATAAATGGCCACTAATCTAGTTGTACGTGTGGATTTTGAATGAGTAATCCTAGATCAAGAAGTTGTGGGTCCCATATGCACTCAACTTTCACACCACTATGTTTTATGAAAGTAGGATTAATGAAGGTGGTCCTTGGTATGGGACTCAAGTAATTTGAGTGTTTTGTAAATATTTGAGTTTCACGAGACCTGGTCCTCTATAAAAAATAGTCTACTTGGATGACCATTATAGGGGTTTTGTGCAAGTTAGGTGTTTCATGAAACATGGAGTTGCATGAGACTTGGGACTCTAGATCAAACTTTGTTCTTCATATAAGGGAATTTCACAAAATAATCTCAAATATAAGACACTAACTTGAAGGACTGATGTGAGGTAATTTGTGAAAAATTATCACATATTGTAATCCATATAAGGGTTTGAGGTTGTGTGAATCATAGAAGTCCGAGTTGAAAAATTTTGTAGCCTTAAATTAAGATTCCAAAAGGATCCTCCTAAAAATTTCAATTATATGGGTATTTGTAGGCCCAAGGTTCATGGGGGATGGGTAGAACAATTTTTTTTGCATGATCACACAACTTAGGAGTTGTATGATGCTCCTAATTCTATTTTGGAAACTATAAGTTACATGAACTTATTGACTTTTCTCTCAAATTTTCATGTCATAAAATTTTTATTTTAGTATCCTTCTCAAATTCATTTTTAGTGCCAAAAAATTCCCCCCACATAACAGGATTTAACAAGGAAGTGGAGGACCAAAATCTGAGGAAAACACTGATTTTTGGAAAAAATTTCTATCCTAATTTTTTGTAACTCAGGTGAACCTTTTAATATAAATAGGGGAGGTTCCTAGATAAGACTACAATATCTTCATGAAATATTGAAAATTTCTCTCTTTTCATGGAATTCCTATTTTCACAAAGGTCCTATGAAAAAGATCCTTAGATTTTTCACTAGTCCCTATTCCTCTAAGCATCTTCTATGAGAATAAGTTGCATCAAGAAGACTTATTTAAGTTAGTAATCAGAAGTTGTGCAAGGAAAAAAGTTGTGAGAATAAATAAAAGTTTCATGAACATCACTTAATGAATTTTTGAACATTCACCTAATGGTTTCTGAAGGTGCATAGGCTAATACAACTTAAAGGAGGGAGATGATCGAAAATCTGAGACTAAGATCAAGCAAGAGGATTCAAACTAGACTCTAATCACTAACTTATTTTTTAAATAAATATTAGAGTAATTATCCCTTTTGTAACAATATTATATTGTATGGATTTGGTCTATGTGATGAAGTCTCTATACTAGGGGCTAATGAAGCTACCCTAGGGAAAAAGTTCCAAATTTTAACATAAATGATCCGGTGGAGTATCATGGTGAATTTACATCTAGTGAGGGATCATAACCTAGTAAAAAAATATATTCTTTGGAAACTAATAAATATAGTTGACTGGGATCCAAAAATTCATGAATCATCTTCAAATATTTACTCCTGCATCTTTCATGAAATCATTTCATAAAAATACCAGGCTTTGATGGATTCTTGGAACCTTTAATCATGAGGAAAATTCACTTATGGGTGGGAATGGGATGACTAGATCTGATAAACATGTTCAAAGTTTGGGGAGGATCCTTATAGGGTTGGGTTTTATGAGATAAATCATACTTCATAATTCAACCTATATCACCACCTAGAGCTAATTATAGAGTTATCGAGTTTTTGATCCCTCGAAACCAACACCTTATATCTCTAATATGGATAGGTGGGGATTATCTTATGGGATCTATACTATGTTAGAGGAATACCCATCCCAGGGGAAATTTATGATGAGTTCTTACCAATGGATAATTATTGGGGGGAATTAAAGCAGACAACACTGCTTTCAAGTGTTCTACTTGGGACACTGGTGGGACCATGATGATGGAACACTCCCTTCCACACAGATTTCCCTTTCAAGTGATGTCTTGACCTCTTCCTCAATATACCTCAAAACTAGATGCTGGGGAGGTCGAAGAAGTACCCAAGGCTGAAATAACCTGAAAGGATAGGATTATACTAGATTATTTGGGAGTAAGTCCATTATAAATAGTGGGGTTACATTTTTAAGGAATGATCACCTAGAATAAGAATGAAAAACTTTTTAGAAATGTTCCTTAGTAGATGGTCCGAGACACGTACAAGGTGGTACATATGAGAGCCTTTATTTTAGCAGCATCATTGGAAAATAGGAATTAGATTAATCTCAATGTATTGGTGTTAGTAAGGCTATACAACCTAATAGGGAACATCAATTAGAGGGAGAAAAATATGAAGTTGTGTGGCCTATTTCGGTTTCTCTATGGATGGGTTGTAACTCATTTTGAGGCGCATGGATTCCCTAATGTAATTAAACCTCCAGAGATAGACTGTAGTCCATATCTCTTGAATATCACTGGGTAATGATCGAGGAATATCAATTAAAATAGGGTGATCACTAGGATTGGATCACTATATGAATACATTTTCTATATTTTCCCCATTCCAGTTGGGGGAATTTTTGACAATAATGAAGTGATCATAGATCATAGGTTATATCTACCAGATTTCTAGGGCAGGGTGTTGGATTTTTAGAATAATGACAATACCATATATGATTTATACACTCCGTACAAGTTTTACTATCAATTATACAATCTCCAAATGCTCATTCTATAGGTTTAAACCAAGGTTTTTTAAGATATACATCCTATTATTCTTTATAAAATCTATTGTATACTAACCTTGTAAGGAACAAATGAGAAAGTCTTCTTTCCACCGATTGGTTCCCCAATTAGGATCATCTGGGTGTCTACCTATAATTGGATGAAGGCATAACTAGGAGCGATGTTGAGGTGGATGGTGGTATTATAGGACCCCCTAGATTAGTCTCAAGGTATACTTAGAAGAAGGTATGATGAATTTTGAGAGGAATGTGAGATGAGGTAGGAAGAACCCATAAAGAATACATCGACTATTGTGAGGTATTTAGAGGATCTTTCTCCTTATAAAGGTGTAAATTCTAGATAATTCACATATTAAAGTAAAATTATTTTTAGAAACTGAGTTCCTAAGAAAAATAAGGCTAATGGGATGGATATAAATACTTCTAGAGTGTCTCTAGGGAAGCATATTCATCATACCATAGAACTGTTAGAATATTTGATATTCCTTAAAGGTTAGGGGAATAAATGGATTTTTTTTTCTGACAATTACCCTAGTGATAGATGTATCTGAATCTTCATAATCATAAGATAAACCTTTATGGTATCATACATGATAGTTTTGAGTTCGCGGTCTCCCAATGGGAAGTTAGGAGGAACATCACCAAGCTAGAGAAAATGATTTACTGCCAAGGTTAGGTGAATCCTATAACTAACTAGTTTAGAGTGTCGCTAAATAGATAGATTCTTGGGAATACTAAAGAGGCTGATATGATTGAAGGTGGATAATAGTGGAAGTATAATAAAGAGGACTCCTGGTGAAGTGAGGAGGACCAGGAGTCCTCTAAGAGAGGCAGGGTGACTTCACCCACCAATGATTTGGAACTCATATTAGGTGAGTTAATATTTGGGAATTATATATTTATGATCAGTTTTGAGCTACGTACTACTTTAAATTTCATTATATATCTTGTGTAAGAATTTTCAAGAAATAAATATTAGGAAATGGATCTAGTTTATAGACTAACGAGGGATGATAGATGGATCTCAGGTAATCAAGAGATAGAATTCAAATAATCACATGAAGTTGTGGGGGTGACTCTATCCATTAATGGATGACAACATCTATACAATCCAATAGAATAGATTTCATAAAACACAAATGGTAAATTTCATCTTCTACTTTTTCTTGAGCATGTATATATGTATACTATGTACTGAATTGCTAGTTTTTTCCTATAATAGAGTTAGTATGAAAACCGGAGGGTCTTCTGTGTTGAAAGGGGGAGCCCGTCGATGCAAAGGAGGTGTAGGTGGTGAAAACCACCTGGATCACCATAGAACCTATCCTTCTAGTAGGCACAATGACTGAGAAAAGTATTACTGTGATATTGAGCTAGGTGGTACACACAACCCCAATAAGGTTTGAATGGATGAGGTATACACCATAGGTTCTTAATTCTCATGATGGTGAGTTGTTCATAACATTAGTCATGGAGTGTGTTTCATAGGTACTAGCTACTCATGATGAACCTGGCTCAACTTTGGAAGATCAAACGTCTGTACAGAAGTAAACAACTAATAAGACAGTGGATCCACCACTCGTGAAGGAGGAAACAATGAAGGTAGAATCCACTGAGGATGGTTCTAAAAAGTAGATATCTACTATTGACATAGATCCAAACTCCATAGAGATGATGCCTGAAGTTTATCATGCTACTGAAATGTATGGGGCTTTTTCCTGAGTACAATCCTAATCCTAAAGATATAGATGAATTGGGATTGGATGTTTCCAAAGAGAACTAGGTGATATGGCATGATGTGTGGAGGAATATTCAAAACTTTATCACCCATACATCATTGATCTAGGTGAGGAACCTGATGAGATCCCTTTGTTACTAGCTAGTGATCTTGGGGACTGGTTGAGTCAACTATCATGCACTTCACACACTGATTTGAGAATTTTTATATAAGATGAGAATTTGGAGTTGTGACAGTTTGATTCTACTAGGTATGAGTACATATCTAAGGGTGAGACACCTCTTCAGGTGGCCAAATAGGATATTTCTCGATTGGAGGAGGAAGCACATAAGCAGTGGTCCGTTGTCTCTACTATATAAGAGACTATATTCCACTTAGTGACTGAATTGATGATGGTTGGGGATTAGTTGACTCAAGTAGCATCCTAGGAGGCAGAGTGTGGGAATGATCAAAGTAGGATTTAGGTTCTCATGTCCATGGTCTATCCCCAGTAAAAATAGGAGTTGGAGGATATATCCATTCTATATAATATTTTATAATCATCACAAAAAGGATAGTTGAGCTAAAACAGTCAATCTTCCTGGTGTAACTATGATCCAAATTTTATCAAAGGAGTGGCTCCAGTCCTTGGATATCCCTCTTAATTTTATAAAGTAATAAAACTATTATTATTTTGATTTAACTATATTTAAATTTGAATATCAATCACATTAATAAAATAACCAACTAAATATCTATAATCCCATGTGAGTCATGTATGTTGGGATTAACAAGAGAAAAATTGAAGATCATTCAATTACATGAGAGTGATAGAAATGGATGTATAGTTTGGGATTAGAATGTTTTTTTAATCACCACTGGAAACCCATGAATATAGGGGAATTATTTTAGTGTGATTACTAGAGTTTAATTCCTTATAAACATAAATGATGCATAGGGGGACAACACCAAGGGTGTTAATATTCCACTTGAGGAAAAGGAAAGTGGGGAAATGTAAATTATGACTCTAACAGTCTAAACCGATGGATGAAGAAAGAAAAAAGGTTGAGGATGACTATTTACCACATTCAATACATTGGTTCCACTACCATACTAATAAATATGTCTCTCTTGGGATGTGCACCCTATATGGGAGGTGGGACTTTAGAGTGTTGTGACTTTAGAATATGGGAGTTCATCTAGAGATGATGAAGATAGTTCCTTTAGGGAGTGTTACCTATATGAGAGGTGGGCCTTTGAAGTGTTGTTTCATAATTTTAGGGGAGTTTTTTTGGACATGAGATTGGGTTTTGATCTATATCAAGGGACACAAGTGTGGATGATGAAGAAGAGGAATGATTAGGAAGTGTTTGAACACTTCTAGGGCTACACCATTATTTTTCAAGAATATTGGTAGGGAGTTCCAATCATATATAAGGCACATGGTCTAATGGGGAAAATGAAAATACCAATAGGATGGGATACATGAGAATGGAATTTTATTCTACTATGAGAAGGAGACCAATGATGATCCCGAGAGCTACTTCATTTATGGTCACATATATTTAATCACATTGGATCTAATGGTTTAAGGTCAAAAAACTTAGAACATAGGGGAATGAACTTTAAGTTCATTGAGAAAGGTCCAAGACTATGTAATTTGACATCAAAAAATGAGGATTAAAGGGGGATTGAAATGGTCTACTTAGAAACATAGTAGAGGTAAAACCCAACATGAGTTGGAAGACCAAATTCTAAGATATACAACCTCAAATATGAGTGAATTAAGTTTAAGTTAATGATTCTTGGAATGAGTTTTATGGATTAAGGTTATAGAACATGGATCATCCCCTTAAAGAGTATAATTTCCCTATAATTATGCGGTTAGATGTAACCCAATGGGAAATTAGTCACTAAGATGAGGTGTGGATATGGGTAATCTATGGCTGGGCCTGAGATAGGAGATCTAAGAATCACTAAATATCCTGTGAGATGGGAATCAAGACACACATAGTTATAAATGGTGAAATATATTTGTATCTATTTGGATTAGTCACAAGATAAGGGTTACTATATTATACCTAGGTGAGAAATGGGGCTTGATAAGAATCAATAATCTCTTTTTCTTCTATGATTTATTTCTTATAAAAAACCCTCTCCTCTTGTTAAAGAGTTATAAATTTTCTAAAAAAAATTCTCAACCACAATCATAGGAACATAATAATTTACAAGGTTCACTACTCAACAAGAGTATATATTACTGGGCATGGTTTGGAAATAATCCAATACCACACAATTCACTAGAAAAAAAAATCCTTTTTATATGGTTATATAAAGATTAGAATATCCTTAAACTTGTGTTACACTGTGATTTTCATAGTCCAAGCCAGAATTTTATCAAACCTGACACCCAACCTAGCCCATGGCATGGACCGAAGGGTGTTACCGATCCCCATGAGCTAGAAACTAGTGTTTAGGTATCAAAAATTAACTTTTGGGAATGATTTCACCCATGATAAACAACCAAGAACAATGTTCAAAGTAAAACATCATACCAAAATCAATATCTATAACCAAAATAGGTATAATAATCCAAAGTTAAAAATTTTATAACTTTAACCAAAATAAAAACAAATCAAGGTACCAAAATGGTTGGGGAACCAACTAGACCATAACTCAAAACCTCCAGGAAACGGGAGTACCATCACCCTCAAGACACCTATACAAACACTTGCAAGAGAGAAACACTAGAAACCATATCCACCATCACCACTACAAAACATATTGCCTTTACCTGGGTCATACATAACAAAGTCTACATACACCCAAGGGTGTATGTAGAGTGTGAGCTAAAGCCCAATAGGATACCACCCAAAATAAAGATTCCATGACCTAACATTAGAAGATAAATTAACATCCAAGTTTTAAGGAAGAAAATAGAAACATTTAAAAAAAATATTTTTAAGGATTTTTTTTCAAAAGATGATTGATTTGAAATTAAAATGGGAGAAAGGTCCACCATATGTTAATGGTGAGAACCACATCACAAGAGAGCAACACATCATGGGCAATACCTATAGGCTCTAGCACTAGTGGGACCCTAGGTACCTCATATATTAGTGAAATATGGTATAAAAACCATAACCCACAACTTCCTCATGCATGATCCACTAGAGAGGAATCTATCCAAAGTTCTAGTGATCTCCAATCATCATCATAGTTTAGTTAGTGTATAATTTCTATAATGATACAAGGAACCGAGCCACATCCCCACCAATCCAACTAGTGTACTAGTCCTAATCCACCCATGTAGATACATAGGATTTCCTTTATGCTCAATTTCATTTCTCACACCACATAGATCACCACTTTTAGATAAACACATGAAGAAATATTAATACACTTGTAAAACCACCACTTTCCATAAGTAAAACATATTTTAAAACCCAAACACACACGAAATCCAATTTAAAACAAATTTCGCACCACTTTCACAATTAACCAAACACCTTTAAAGAAGAGTAACATGAAATAAAACAATAAATCCAACCAATTTCATTTGGAAAATCACCTTTTAATACATACACACCTCAAAACCTTTTAAAAACACATTTCAAAACTCACACACAAATCATAGAATATATTCAAGAATCACTTCAAGTATACTAAAATCATCCAATAATGTAAAATCATGGAATCACCTACCTCAAGCTTATAAAATTTTGGAATCCAGTCAAAAAACACAACCGCACTACAAGGGGAACCTATAAAGGAAAGATCACCCCAAAAACATCAATATTTTACACAATAAATCAATATTAAACCCTTATTAGGTCAACCAATATATTGGAGAAAGAATAAACCAAGAAATAGGGAATAAGAATCCTAGAATAATAAATTAATCAAGGAAGAGAGGATTACTTAATGATTATTGGAGATCCAAATCCAAATCCACCCAAAAATTTAAGTTCAATGGGGGAAAAAGGGAGAGTAGGAGGTGCTTAGGGATGAAAATCACGAATGGATCAAATTAGGGGTGGTTTAGGGTTAAAATAAAGGGAGGTTAGAAATATAATTCACCATTTTTAATGACCTGGATAGGCCATGTGGTTAGACCACATGGTTTTCCAAACCATGTGGAAACTGTGAGGTCTCCTTTATCCAAGAGGAGACAGGACACATGATTTCCTAGGGGAGGGAACATGCCTGTTCATCATGCCATGTGACCTTGACGATGACACTATCCAAGGAACACAGTTTCTTCTAGGTTAGCGCACAATTTCCCCTAATCATTCACCACCTACCGTAGGGTCCATAAACTACATTTTTATCCAAAAAATACTAGTAAAACCCATGAATAAATACAAGACCAAAAATAAACAAAAGAATAACTCAAAATGAAATCACAGATGTGAAAATTATCCCCACCATGGAAACTTTCTTCCCCTAAAAATTCATTCTAGAGTATGATCAGAGAACAAAAATAGATACTTCCCTTAAACACAAGACTTATGCTTTGATGTCTCATGCTCATCATTACCATGCTACCAAATAACTCCAACCAAAGGTATGGATTTCCCCCTGAATCACTTTCTCTTGGGAATCCATAATCCACACTGACCGCTCAAGCATATACAAATATGATTCCAGTTCTAACTCTTGCCAATTCAACACAATAGAAGGATACGAATTATAATTATTTAAATAAGAGACATGAAATATGTCATGAGTTGATGTCAACTGGGATGAAAAAGATAACCAATATTCCACCTTACCAACTCACTTGGTAACCTCAAAACACCTGACATACCTCAGTGTTAGCTTCCCTTGAATATCAAGAGGATGGTGACCTAAGCGAGGTGACAACTTCAAGAACACCCAATCACCCACAGAGAATTCCAAAGCTCGGAGACTTTGATCATCATAATACTTACATAAGCTTTTCACTGTCAAAAAATTATTCCTAATTTACATGACTTTATCAGACATCTCTTACATGAGACTTGATCCTAACAGTGAGGGCTCACCAAACTCATCCCAATATAAAGGATACCGGCATGGATGAACATAAATCACCTTAAAGGGAGCCATTATAATTAAGGAATGATAACTATTATTATAGGAAAATTAAACCAACCCAAAATGGATATCCCATGAGCCTCTAAAATCCAATACACATTCTTGGAGAATTTTTTCAAAGATCTGATTCACCTGCTCTGTCTGACCATCCATTTGGGGATGGTATACCGTACTCAACTTGATCTATGACCCCATAGCATTATAAAGGCCTTCCCAAAACCTTGAAGTAAAATAAGGGTCCCTATCTACAATGATTTCTAATGACACACCATGAAGACTCACTACCTATAGGAAATATAATTGACCTAACTCATCCACCTTGGATGATTCCCTGATTGGAATGAAATGAGATGATTTGGTCAGAAGGTCAATCACTACCCATATGGAATTCCTTACCTAGGGTGTATGAGGAAATATAATAATGAAGTCCATGGAAACCTCATCCCACTTCTAGGTAGGTATGGGTAGGGGCTGAAGAAAACTGTAGGGTCTTTGGTGTTCTGATTTAACCTACTAACAAACACAACACCTGGATACGAAGCCAGCTATATCTCATCTCATGACCAACCACCAGAACCGAAAATGCACATAATAAAACATATTTATGGTCTTGGGATGAATGAACCAATGAGACTGGTGGATATCCTACATCACCACATTTTGCAATGACAATCACACCATGAAGCACACCTTAAAATAGAGAACTCCCTTAGGAGACAATGATCAACCACTAGGAACCTCCCCACCATTTAAGAACTTCATAGACTGATAGAACCAATCATCACTAGGATTATCCTATCAAATAAACTTTATAAGGGAATGTGTTAGCTAAAAAATGGACAATAATGCACCTCCATTGTGCTCCTTGGTATCCAGATTCATCTGGGTGAAAAGACCCATCAAGGTCCACTAATCACTGGACTCTTTCAAATATTGCACTGAAACTTTTCTACTCAAAGTATTTTCTACCAAATTACCTTTAACAGGGGTGTATGTGATATCAAAATCAAACCCCTAAAGGCACTCAACCTAATGATGTTTCTTTATATTCAAATCCTTTTGAGAGAAAATGTAGGAAAAGATATTATAATGAGATTTGACCATAAAATTATCCCCAAAAAGATAATGATGCCACATTTTTAAGTCACGAATCACCTGATAAATCCAATTCATGGGTTGGGTAATTATTTTTGTGGGGTCAGAGTTGGTGAGAACCATACACCACCACATGCTAATCTTTTATCAACGCACACCCAAGACCCATACTTGAAGCATCACAGTAAACCACACACCCTTTCCCAGATTTCGGTAAGATCAAAATAGGGGATGTGGTCAACCGATAATTAATCACTTCAAAAGAAACCTGAAACTATGATATCCATTCAATATTTAACCATTTTTGAGTAAAATCCATCATAGGTGAAGAAATTCAAGAAAAATCCCAAACAAACCGCCTATAATACCCTGCCAATCCCAAAAATCTCATGATTTCAAAAAAAAAATCTTGGATATTCCCATGAAATCAATACATTAATCTTCTTGGAGTCTACTAAAAGACCTCATTTTTAAACCACATGACCCATAAACTTCACCTCCTTGATCCATAAGGTTCACTTAGAAGGCTTCACATAGATGCAATGATCTCGAAGAGTTCCCAACACAATCCTCAAATTCCGCTCATGTTCATTCTCAGTTCCTAAATATATCAAGTTGTCATACATGAATACCATGATAAAATAATTGAGATATTTATGGAAAAAACTATTCATGAGTTCCATAAAGACTGCTAGAGTGTTCTGCAATCCAAAATGCACGACTAAATACTAAAAATGGCCGTACCTACTTCAGAAAGCTATTTTCAGAACATCCACTTCCTTGATTCAGACTTGGTGATTCCTGGAATGAAAATTGAAATTGGAAAACCACCTCACCCCCTTAAGATGATTGAAGAGGTCATAAATATGAATAAAAAGGTATTTATTCTTGATTTTCATCTTATTCAGCATCCGGTAATCAATACACAACTGGAGATATCCATCGGCCTTCTTTGTAGACAAGACTGGGGCGGACCAAGGTGAGACGCTTGGGGGAATGGACCCTTTGGATTCTAAATTGTCCATATATACCTTTAATTCTTTGAACTCGGTGGGGGCTATATGGTATTAGGGAAGAGACATCAACTATGTTCCCAATGCCAAATCAATTATTAACTCCACATCCCGCTCCAGTGGAAAACCTAAGAAATCATTTGGAAACACCTATGGGTACCCATCCACCATAGGAGGTAATCCATCCTTAGGAACACCATTATCATCATCTAATGTGACTGATGAAATATGAAAAACAAGATTTCCCAATTCTAGAAGTGGAGGTCCAACACGTCCCGATCTAGGATCCCATTCACCTTCAAAAACCTGGGTGCTCCCATCAGGCACCTTGAAGATTTATCACCATTTATAACAATAAATATGTGTCTAGAAACACACCATCCAATCCATACCAAGGATCACATCAAATAGGTGCATTTTTTAAAACTAAGAAATACCATTCCATCTTGACACCTGACATGGTGAGTAAACAGGACAAGCACCTAAAACCCTGATCCCACTTCAAACCAAGAAGCATCACTAAATCCATTGTGTCCTACATAAGCTCAGATGGAAAACTCAAAAAATCCAAAATATGGGAAAAAATGAAAGAAACAAAGGAACCAATATCAAGCAGAATATAAGCTATAGAAGATTCAATAAGGACTGTAACTTGAATTTTGGAAGGTCCCGCATCCGATTCCAAAGGTTCTTGATCCACCACATGAAGATGACTCGTCTCTTCATGATCCTGAGAAAGACCACTAACATGTAGCTCTGAATATGCCTAGAATAAGATCCAGCCCTACCGCCATGACCACCAAATAGAGAACCCGTTGTCCTGGTTAGATATGACTGGGATGACATTCCACTAAAGGATACTGAAGCTATACCACCCTAGTATGGACTTGTGTCTCTTCAAAACAACTATAAGTTCCCCATATTCCCATATCAATGGTAAGGTCTAGGTGGAGATAGAAACACCAAACATATGTTCCATTCCTTTCCACACTGATTACACAAGACCAACCCAACATCTAAAGCCACAGACAAAGATAGTCAGGAAATATGGACTGAAGTACCACCTACCTTCTTCTCCTACTCGTCCCGATTCCTCTTCTTATTAGATGATATTCCACTGCCTTAGACCATTTCTAGAAATAATCTATAAAAAAACATACTTTCTACTACAATTTATCTTGACTATCAAAGTACAATATTCCACCTCATCATAAGTCTTCAACTTGAACAAGAATACTTGAGATCGGATATTCGGATGCAACCCAATTTTGAACTTTTGAGCCTTCAATTTCTCATTGGAAACCACCTTGGGTGTGAACCGAACCAACTCAGTGAAACGATTTTCATACTTCATAATAGTCTGATGCCCATGGTGAAGATCTAAAAAATCTCAAGTCTTAGTGAAGGCCAAGGTCTCAGGGAAATACTACTCATTGAAGATGATCTTGAAATCCTCCCAACAAATATACTTGTACTTTACTTCTTGGACCACTGATTCCCACCACATCCAATTGGGGCCTTCCAAAAATAACAAGGTACACTTCACTTTGATCACCACAGGAGTTTCAAGAAACCGAAACATCCTCTCTATTTTCTCAATCCACTCCTCTGCCTCCTAGGGGTTCATTCTACCCCGAAAGGAAAGAGTCTTGTTCTTGAGGAACTCCTAAGATTTACCATTTCTAGGAATTGGTTCACCTTCTCCAACATGAGAAGGACAAAATACCACTAAATGAACTAAATCATGGATAGAATGAACCACCACTTCCACTAGTCTATGATCCATTGGTGAGGGAGAACTCTCTTCGGCCTCTTCCCATGGATTCATAGGAAGTCTTTGAGGCGGCATCTTGCTACACCAAGCAATGACTATAAGGAAAAACTAAAAATAAACCATTCTAAAAATTTCTCAACAATAACAAAAAATTCTGAACACTTACATAGATAAAAAAAAACCTCATCCATCACAATAGAAATATAACCAAACCAATTCAGCCCCACCGATTTCCATGCATAGTCTATAGCCTGTACGTCTCACCTAGAGGAGAAGTCAAACCAAATCCCAATATCCTATGGAAAATCAATGCCTGTTATGAGGTTTGTTTTCTAGATACCCCACTCGCAACCCGAAACTCAAGCCTCAAAAATCATATATGTGATCCATAAAGACTCTTCCCAAATAATGTGACCCAAAGAAAGGGAGAAAACCTATTATGATACCATTTTTTCACAAACCAAGAGAGAATTTCATCCAACCTTACACCCAACCCAGCCCGTGGCATGGCCTGAAGGGTTTTCCCAATCCCCACAGCCTGAAAACTATTTCCTGGGTATCAAAAATTCTCTTTTTTGAATTATTTTACCCATGATAAAAAAACCAAGAACAATGATCAAAGTAAAACATCATACCAAAATAAATATCTATAACTCGAAGAGGTACAACAATTAGAAGTTAAACATTTTATAACTTTAACCAAAAACAAAACAAGCCAAGGTACCAAAAAGGCAGGGTAACCAACTTGACCACAACCTAAAACCTCCATACAATAAAAGGGCCATCGCCCTCAAGACACATCCACAAACACCTTCAATAGAGAAACACTAGAAACAAGATCTACCATAACTAGTATGGAACATCTTTTATTTACACGGGTCATATATAAAAAAGTATACATTCACCCAAGGCTGTATGTAGGGTGTGATCCAAATCTAGTAGTATTCCACCCAAAATAAAGACTCCATACCATAACCTTAGAAGATAAATTAACATGTAAGTTTTAAGGAAGAAAACAAAATCATTCTTAAAAAAATATTTTTTAAGGAATTTTTTTTCAAAAAATGCTTGATTTGAAATTAAAATGGAAGAAAGGTTCACTGTACATTGATGGTGAGCACCACATCACAAGAGAGCACCACATCACAAAAAATACCTATAGTCTCTAGATATAGTAGGACCCTAGGAACCTCATATCTTGGTGAAACATGGTATAACAACCATAACCAACAATGTACTCATGATCAAGACACTAGAGAGGAATACATCCAAAGTTCTTGTGGTCTCCAATCATCATCACAATTTAGTTAGTGTTGTAATGTAAATATTTCTAGAAGGAACTGGGCTTCGACCCCACTGATAAAACCAGTGTACTAGTCCTAGTCTACCCACCAAGATACCTAGGGTTCCATTTATGCTAAATTTCATTTTTCACATCACATGGATCATCACTTTCACATACATGCACAAATAAATCCTAATACACATGAAAAACCACCACTTTCCATAAGAAAAACAACTTTCGAAACCCAAACTCACACCAAATAAATTTTAAAACATATTTTTCACCACTTTCACAATTAACCAAACACCTTTAAAGAATAACAACATGAAAGAACACATGAAATCCAACCAATTTCATTTGGGAAATCACTTTTCATTCCATGTATACCTCAAAACCTTTTAAAAACACATTTTTACCTCACACATAAATCATAGAACATATTCAAGAAGAACTTCAAGCATACTAAAATCATCCAATAATGTAAAATCATGGAATCACCTACCATAGTCTTGGAAAATTCTAAAATCTAATGGAAAACCACAACCGAACCACAAGGGGACCCTATAAAGGAAAGATCACACCAAAAACATCAATATTTTACCCAACAACTCATGACTGAACCCTTATTAGGTCAACCAATACGTTGGAGAAATAATAACCTTAGAAAGAGGGAATAAGTACCCTATAAGAAAGAAGAAATTAATAGAAGAGAGGATTACTTGATGATTATGAAATATCCAAAGTCAAATACACCAAAAAATTAAATTTCAAGGGGGCCAAGAGGGAGAGGAGGAGGCGCCTAGGGATGAAAATACCGAATGGATTGAATTAGGGGTGGTTTGGGGTTAAAATAAAGGGAGGGTAGAAAGGTAATTCACTATTTTTAATGACCTAGATAAGACACATGATCATCCCACATAGTTTGCTGTGGAATGAAAAATGCCAGTGTGGAAATCCATGTGACCTGGACAATTCCACTATCCCAAGCACACCATTTTTTCTAGGATGGTGCACAGTTTCCCCTAATCATGTTCCAACTGCGTGCCACCTGCTGTAGGGTCGAGAAACTACATTTTCTCTAAAAAATCTTAAGAAAACCAAGGGATAAATAAAAGTAAAAAAATTAACAAAATAATACCTCAAAATAAAATCATATATGTGACAATGATCAATAAAATAGTTCATGTGATTCCTACCACAAAATATATAAGAAATATGTTTATAAGAATTTTAGAAACCTTCACCAACAGGCTCAGAATTCTATCACTATGTTTCTTGTACATATTCACATTTTATATTATTATTGAAACACTTATTTTTCTTTTAATTTATTACCCAATAGAAGGTAAGAACTTTCTTCTTATAATTTTTTATGAAAACTATTTCTATTCACAGTTCATCAATTTTCTATGTATGATTTCTTTGTCTGAAAATTTCAACCGGTGACAACTTCCACACACTTTTGTTCATTTGATTCCACCTATTATAAAAGTTTTAAGTTGTAAACTTTTTTCATCCATTAATTTTTATTGAAAAACTTCTTATCAAAATGAAATTATTCTACTTCTTCTTCTTATTAAACCAAGAGATTCCTTAGTTGGAAACTTTCCTTCTCAAATTCTAGCTTTTGAAGTTCATATGGAATCTCTATCTAAAACCAGTTTTCCAACACTTCAAATTTTGAATGCATGAATAGTACACACATTTTGGGTTGATCACACACCCTTTTATATATGTTATCTCAAAAATTAAAAGGCGGTAAATTAAATTTATTTTTTCACTCAACACAAATTAAAATTTAAAAACTCCTGCTCAAAACAATTTCTCCAGCATCCACTTTATTCTTAAAAATTCCTTAACTTCACTGCTAAGGAACTTTACCAAACTTCCTTCTCATCACAAGAATCAAAAAACTTAATTTTTGATTTTTATGAATTTTGAACGATAATATTATGATCTTTACATTTTATATATTTATGAAAAATTTGTAAATAAATTTTGAACCTAGAAAAACATTATACTTTTGTAAATTTTTCCTCCCTCTCCATCCGATTCTTCCATACGAAACTATCCATTGATATTGGTTTTTCTGGTGACAGTTTATTGATACCCTTATTCTACTTCTTCTTTCTTCATCCAATGACTTGAATCAAAAATTTTCTAATAGTTTTCTTTATATACCATTTTCTATCCAATTCTCCTTATAACAATTTTTTTCTAACCATCTTGTAGAAACTTAAAATTTACAACTTTGTACATATATGTTTGATAGACATTGTAAAAAGGTTTGTCTGATGGATGTCTTCTGAAGACTTTGTCTCTTTCAGAATTAATAATAATTTTCAATTTTAACCTTGACAACATTACCTATATCCACTATACTTATCAAATATTTTACACAACCTTCATATATTTGATAAATTCATAAACTCAGTAGAAAAATATTTTTGGTGAACATTATAAAGATCTTCATAGAAGGAACTTATTATGTTTAAAGTACTTTTTCTAGTGATAGAAATTTAAAAACTCCACTTTTGAACATCATAAGTATTTCTTCTCAACTTTGTACATATCCATTTGATAGAAAATTTTACACAATTTCTATTTGATATATTTTATATGAACAATGCTATTCCTTCAACAAACTTCACTTCTAATAAATGAAAACAATTTGTTCTGGATCAAATTCCAACCTTCATGAAACTTCGAACATAAACTTAATCTAATTACTTCTTTAGAACTTTGTAGTATTAAAACTTTATATACAAAAGAATTTCCCCCCCCTTCAACTTAATAAAATTTTTCATCCTTACAACTCAAGCTTTTATCGTGAGATTTTTCACAACTCATGATGTTAGGAATTTAGGAATAGTAAAACATCACCATATTTTTTAATCAAACATTCTACTTGATTGGAACTTTGGAGAATTTAAGAGTTAAACTTTCAACCCAAACTTTATCTAGAATTATTATATAAATAACGTTTTTTGGTGGATATAGATTATGAAACCTTTATCCTATTCTCTCTATCTAATTCAATCTCTATATAATTTTCTTAGTTAAAAAAATCTACCAAGTAATGTGATTTTTTAAGACAATAAAAGACAACTATTTCCAGAAAAACTTCTTCCAAACTTCTTCAAAATAACTTCTAGAAACCTCAAAAACTCCTTCATCCAACTTGGTCCCAAAAATCCTCCCCTTTAGATTTTATTTTCAACTAATAAACATAAATTATTGAAACTTTATAACCCATGATATGGATTACTTATCCAATAATTCTAAGCCTACATGAGTGAACTTGATGTAGGAAATAAGAATCATTAAACAACAAAACCATGCCATCCAAAATTAGTGAATTAGGAAACTTATTCCTTAAACCTAAAAATTTCACAATTTTTCACTATTTCCTATAAGAACAATATTTCCTACATCCACTTCAAAAAATTATTAAAACAGTTCAAACACGATGAAATCAAAACTTACCCCTTTTAAAAAATTCTTATAAATACATGTTCTCGTTAAAAATTTATGTACATATCAATGGATAGATTTATGTTAAAAAAATTTATATTCCTTGAAAACACTATCCAAAGACAAGATGAGAGAGGGGATGGAATAATATACCTTATCCTTGAAGATAGGGAGGTTGTGCACACATGTTCAACCACAACATATAAAATGTTTCCTTCAATAATGGATTAGTGAATATATTAGTAACTTGTTATGTTGTAGGAATATATTCCATCTTCAATTCATTCTTATCAACATTATCTTTGATAAATTGACATTTTATATCAATTATTTTTGAATGATAATGTTGCACTAGTTTTTTAGTGAGATTTATAGAACATTGATTATAACAAACCAAGATAATGGGTAACTTCACTTATACTAAAAAATCATCCAAACGAGTATTCATACACATAATTTGTGTTACATCTTGAGTGGTATCCACATACTCAGCTTCATCTATATCAAGAGTTACATAATTTTGTTTCTTTTTATACCAACTGACATAAATTCCCCCCAAAAGAAAACTCCACTAGATGTGGATCTTCTATCACCAACACTTAATTCCCAATCACCATATGTATAACCAAACAAATAAATCTTTCTTTAGCTCTCATAATTTATATAAAAATTATTTGGGCCTTTGATATATCTAAGTATAGTTTTTCCTACAAGGAGATGAGATTATTTTAGAGCACTTTGAAATCTTTCATGAAAATTAACACTATAAAAAATATCTGGCCTTGAATCTGTCATATATAAAAGAATTACAACTAACTTCTTTAATTCATTAGGATAAAATTTATTCCCTTATCCATCTTTTGAAAACTTAGTCCTCACTGAAATTGGTGCAAAAACTGGTTTTGAATCTTGTATGAAAAAATTATTTAGAAGTTCCTTAGTACAATTATCTTAAGATAGGAAAATATATTTCTTATTTTTTGAGATTTTTAAGACAAGAACGTATTTCATTTATCCAAGCATGGAAATTTAAAATAACTTCTTCATCTCAACATCATACTTTTCACAATTTTATTCATCATTCCCATCTAAGATAATATTATCAACATAAACAATAATAATGAGGGAAATATATTGATTTTATTTGATATAGAGGTTATTATAAAATATTCATTTCTTGATGTTTAGCTTACTTAAACAAGTGTCTAATTTGGAATTCAAAGATCTTGGATCTTACTTAAACATGTAAAAATCCTTATTCAAATTACACACATAATTTTCATCTTTCCTAATCATGAAGCAACATAGTTGTTTAATATAAACTTCTTCATTGATTTATCCATTAAGAAAATATAAACTTACATCCATTTAAAAAAATTTATAACCTTACTTTGTAGTGATATAAATAAAGATTATAATAGTTTTTAATATTTACAATGGAAAAAAATTCTCATCAAAATAAATTCCTTCAGTTTGTGAGTAACCTTTACAAACCAACCATGCTTTGTTTATTATCACTTAATTATGTTTATTTAACTTTTTTTGAAACACCCACTTTATACCAATTACATATTTATTATTTGGTTTGGGTAAAGGTTAAAAAGTATCATTCTTATAAATATGATACAAATCTTCATTCATAGCATTAATCCACTCTTGATGATTCCAAACTTCATCAACATCTTTTGTCTCAACCTATGAATATAAATAAGTATGTAAAATTGACATTTAAGATCATATGGTTTGAATCTATTTTTGTTGATCTCCAATGATGTTATGAACTTACCCCTATTTCTTCAGCCTATGATGAGATGTATGAAGATATTTCTCATCAATCAATATTGATGATTCTAAAGCCTCATCTTGTACAAGATAAAAATTGTTACCATCATTAATAAATTTTTCATGTTGATAAATTGCAACCACCTCATATTCCCCATCTTCCATATCTGCATCTATTTTTGAAACTTTCTTTTCAAAATTTTAAAGAACTTTTAAATATATAGAATCAATAATCTTTCCTATTTATTTATTAAAAGATATGTATCCTCTACCATTAGTAGTATCACTAATAAATATTCCATCAACACCTCTTCGATCAAAATTTCTAATATTTCCACCCTTTATTTTTATAATTTAATGAATCCTAAACACCCCTAGGTTCTTAAATCATGGAGTTTCATTGTAAAAAATTTCATAAGAATTCATATAAGATTCTGGTCTATAGAAACATTGATTCTAAATATAAAATTCTATATTGATAGCCTGCCTAAAAATCTAATGAGAAGTATCATGTTTTATCAATATTGTTCCTGCAATCTCCACAAAAATTCTATTTATTTTTTTAAAAACATAATTTTTATGTGGTGTGTATGGTGGACTAAACTAATAAATAATTCTATGTATTCAATATAATCTATGAATTCCTTATTTTTATATTCTTCACCATCATCAGTTCATAACTTCTTCGCAAAATATACACATTTTTTATACTCTTCTAATAAATCTATTAAACATTTTTAGAGCCTATGATTTATGCTTTAAAAACATAATACATACAATGTGAGTAAAATCATCAATGAAATAAATAATGTACTTATATATTTATGTTTATTTTCCCCCTATTGTCCCATATATATTAGAGTGAATTAACATAAAGGTATGAGTTTAACATATTTCAACTTTATTGTGAATTGAGTTTGTTATCTTCCATTTATAGAAAATGGAACAACATCAATATCTTCTTCTTATCATATTAGGAATATCATAGATATTGTCCCTATTTTTAAACTTTCTCATATTCCTATTAAACATGTGACCCATCCTCTTATGTTATAGCTAATTTTTTTATCATTCTAATATAGCATGAAATTTCTACATAACCAAATTGAAAAAAATTTCCTTGGTTTGTTGGTCTTTTGTTACAAATTTCCCATCTTCATCTCTCTTTACAAAAAAACCATATTTTTTGAAAAAAAATTTATTACCTTCATCAAAAAGATATGAAACACTTAATAGATTATGTTTCATACCTTAAAAAAACAAGGCTCTTTTGGATTTATACTTTTATTTTCTGATGATGGCAGATCCAACACCTTTGATTCTGAGTGAATCATCATTTCCAAAATTCATTATACCTTCTTTAAAATATTTCTCATTCTTCAACAGCTAAAAATATATTTTTATATGTGAAGATCACCCATTATCTAAAATCTAGGGTAGTTCTATATTTTTATCTTTGAGATCAATTTCAACTACAAGATATCTTTCCATTCCATTTTCTTTATTCACATCTAGATTTTTATATTTTCTATAATTTTTTTTTGTGTCAGTAACATCACAATACATTTTTTTCAAGATTTCCAGGCTGTTGATGTATTTCAAAAATAGTTTACAAGGGTTCAGATTTTTTTTCAATCTTTATACGAAATTTCTCAGTCTATCTATTTTGAGTGGGTTTACTCCCTCTAAAAATTTAACTCTAGTTACTTCTGGGTGAAATATAATGTTGTGGTTAAACCAAAACATATATTCTTTGTGCCCAAATCCTTCATAATTATAGTAGTAACCATATAATCATATCTCCCTCTGTATCTTTCATACTATTTAGAGATGTGTTTATAATGTTCATCACCTTTCTTACCTTTTACTTTGGTATTTCATTACACACCAATGTTTTTGTTACTTAATGATATTTTATTCATATCCTTAACAGAATCACCTGTAGTAGAAACTATTTGTTCAGATTTTTCAACCTTATAAACTTTAAATTTTTTAACTCCACTTGTTTCAGCTACATACATTGTTTTATTGAATTTATTATTATTTTATAAAACTTCATCTTCCTTATCAAACTTTTAGGATAAATTTTATTAATCCTTAATTGTTTTTCACATTTCATAACATCCACCAACTTTTTTAATATAATTTTATAAATTTGAAATTTCTTGATCAGATTTAGAAAGTTTTTTTGAGTAAGTTCTATATATTCCTCCTTTACCTTTAAATTTTCTTCAAGATAAATATTGAGGAATTTATATTCATCATGTGTCTTCTTCAGAACATCAATATCTTTAAGAAAATTGGTTTTTTCTTCAAGAAAAAAATCTTGGTTATTTTATAATAGACTGTATTTCTTCAACTTCTTTTTCTCCCTTTCAAGTCTTAATATATTTCTATGACATTAATTAAATTATATTTTCATAATAAAATCCATCTAAGTCTCTTATTATTATTCAAAACTATTTATTTCATCACCAGTGAAATTTTTATCATTTAATTTTACTATAAAGGTATTTTTAGTAGCTTTATCACTCAAGTTTTCATCATTTCTTCACTGTTTTTTTCTTCATAATCTTTAGTCAAAAATATTTTCCTTTTGTATTAATAGAACTTTTTATACTTTCCCTCAAAATATAATTTTTATTTTTCTACATTATTCTTAAAGGATCTTCTTTAATTTTTGTTATATCCATCACTTTCTTCATCTTCATTTCTTTAAGGGAAATTTGAAGCAAATTTTCTAATAGATATACATCAAAATAATTTTAGGGGTAACTTCCCTTTGAAATATCATGTGATCCTTTTTAAAAGTTTAGAAAATCAGGACATAAAATCATAATTTTTTTACTAATCAAATATTTGATGTTAGAGTCACTAACTTATTCATCTTTTGGAACTTTATTTTCCTTGCTTAGCATATTTAAAGGGAATTTCTAAATGAAAATTCTCTTTACCCTTCATAAATTTCTCTCTTCTCATTTATTATGTGATGATAGTTATTTATAGATCATCCAAAGATATAATTTCAATATTTATATCTTCTAATTATAAAAATTTAGAATCAAACTCATTAGGAATAATTCATAAGATCCTTTAAACAATAGTTTAATATTCTAACTTCGCACCAAGGAATTATATGGTGATTACAATGTCATTTAATCTTGTAAATAAGTCACCAAAATATTCATAATCATCCATATTAAGATCTTCATACTTCAACCTCCAAATTTTTAACTTGGATTTATTAACTTTCATATTTCTTTTATAGACATTCTTCAAATTTTCCTAAATTACTTTGGAAGTTAAAAATACTTTAACTCTAAGAAATTAACTTTTATAGAGTGAGGATAGTTTATAATTTCTAGGTCTCCCATCATTCTATAATTTTTTCTTATCAGCAGCTATAAGGGGATCATTTTCAATATAGTGTGGGAAACCATCTGTTACAGCTTCAAGAACTTCATAACTAGGAGAAATAAGATATGGTAACATTATATATTTCTAAATATGATAGTTATTTATATTAAAAACTAGAATACCTTTACTGATCATAAAATTATGAGCATCGATAGATTACTCTCCTTTCTTCAAACTTTAGTAAATATTCAACAAAGGAGTCTGTCACTCTAATACCAATTGAAAGGACCAAGAATGATCTATGTGATCACTGAGAGGGGGAGTAGGTGAATCAGTGATCTATTTTATTCTATTATGAAATAAAATTTTACTCGTATTAAAGAGTTATAAATTTTCTAAAAAAACTCACTAGAAAAACCATAGGAACACAATAATTTACAAGTTTCACTACTCAACCTGAGTAGATAACCTTGGGAATGGTTTTTAAATAACCCAATACCACATAATCCACTAGAAAATAATCCTTTTTATATAGTTACAACAATAAGGGAATATCATTATACTTTCACTCCACAATGGTCAATACAATAGTACATGTTCTTCCTAGCACAAAATATGTAATAAATATTTTTGCAGCACCTTTAAAAACCTTCACCAATAGACACAAAATGTCATCATTGTGCTTCTTATAATTATTCACTTTTCTATTCTTGAAAAATAAATTATTCTTCTTTCAAATTCTTACCTAGAATTTGGTATGAATTTTCTTCTTGGAGTTTGCTATGAATACTCTATCTATTTATAGTTCATATGTTTTCTTTGTCCAAAAATTTCACCCAATGAAAACTTCCACACCCTTTTGTTCATCTGATTCCACATTTTATAAAAAAATTTCTAGTGCCAAATTTTTTCATAAATTTCTTATGATTGAAAAAATGGTAATGAAAAAAATTTCTTTTTCTTTTTTTTCTTCTTCTTCTTCAACCAATAGATTCCTTGGTTGGAAAAATTCCTGCTCAAATTATGGATTTAAAAGTTCATCTAGTATCTATACCTGAAACCAATTCTACATCACTTAAAATTTTTCATATGTGAATAATAAACATATTTTGAGTTGATTGTACACCCCTTTATATAGTCGATATCAAAAAGGAAAAGGCATTAACTCCAATTTATTTTCTTTCTCCAAGAAAATTTGAATTTCAATACTCTAACTTAAAAAAAATCTCCAGTATCCACTTTCTTCTTCAAAATTCATTAAATTTAGTGTTAAATAACTTTTAAAAGTTTCCTTATCATTACTAGTATCACAAACCCACCTTAATGATTTTTATAAATATTGAATGATCATCTTAGAATCATCACATTTAATATCATTATGAAAAATTTTTAAAGAACTTTTGAACCTATAAAAACATTATGATTCTATAACTTTGTACGGTCCTCTACATATGATTCTTCTATCTAAAAATTTTAATATGATATTTTTTTTTCTGGTGATAGTTCATCCACACCCTTATTCTACTTCCTATTTATTCATATGATGACTTGCATCAGAAGTTTTTTGGTAGTTTCATATATATTTATTTTCTATCTGATTATCATTATACCAAAGGTTTATTCGATCATATTGAAAAAACATAAAATAAAAACTTCATACATGTATATTTTATAGATATTTTACAAAATTTTGTTTTATGGACTTCGTATGAAGATGTTTTCTATTTCACTATTCCTTAACATTTTCACTTTTAACTATGAAAACATTTCATCTATCCACCATACTTCTCAAAACTTCAACAAAACCTTTATATATTTGATAAATTCATAAACTTAGACAAAAAATATGTCTATTAAAATTTACATAGATATTTGTATAAGGAACTTAGTACATTCAAAGAACCTTTTTTGATGAAAAAACTTAAAAAATCCACTTTTGAACATCAAAAACATTTCTTATCAACTTTATATATATCCATTTGATGGAAATTTTTATACAATGTTTGTTTGGTGGATTTCATACATATGATTATATTCCTTCAAAAAAATTTACTTATGATAAATGAAAATAATTCATTCATCAACAACTTCAAACCTTCATGAAACTTTGAATATAAACTTCATCTAATTTCTTCCTTATACCTTCACAGTATTAACATTTTATATAAAAATGAATTTTCCCCCTTTGGAATTAAGTAAATTTATCATCCTTATAAATAAATCTTGGATCATGAGTTTTTTCACAACTCATGATTTTAATAATTAAGGAAAAATAAATCATTTCTATATTTTTTAATTGAACATTATATCTTATTAGAAAATTTGGAAACTTTAATAGATAAAATTTAAGCACAAAATTTATCTGAAATTATTAGATAATTTTTTTCCTTATGGAATCATGTTAGGAAACCATCATTCGATCCTCTTCGTCCGTTTAAAAAATATATAACATCAAATATGAGTGAATGCAGTTTAAGTTCATGATGCTTAGACTGAGGTTTATGGTTTAAGGTCATGGAACAAAAATAATCCCCTTAAGGAGAATAATTTCTTTGGAATTAGGTGGGTAGAGGTAACCCAATGGTAAATCAAGCACGAAGATTAGGTGTGGTTATAAATAATCTATGGCTAGGAAAAATATAGGATATACAAGAATCACTATGTATCATGTGAGATGAGAATAAAGCTACACATAGTTATAGAGGGTGAAATGTATCTATATATAATTGGATCCCGCATAAGAGAAGGGGTATTATCTTATATCTAGGTGAGAAATGAGGCTTGATAGGTGTTGAAGGGGTAGCCTAATTACTAAGATGGAATAGTGTCCAAGATGAGGAGTCTGAATGTTACTACATATCTTGTGGATTAAGAATCAATCCACATGTAGTTATACATAAGGTGTGGTAGATAAATAACACTGAATATAGGTGAGTATGGGTATCAAAATTGCGTAGGGATTATCCTCTCAATCATGAATAGATGTATCATACAATTTCAAGTCATACAATAAGGAAAATACCATGTAGTTTAATAATGTAATTTAACATCATATGGTTAGGAATAAAAGGATAATTTCAATAATTTTAACAAGAATACCAATCCAAAACTCCTAAACTCACATGAGTCATGATCTATGTGAGAAAAAAATTTCAATAAAAGGATACTCATATTGCATGAGAGCACTGAACAACAAAAAATAGTTCTATTTCAAAATGATTTATCAAACACTAAAAGAACCCATGGAAATGGGATCATTGGTTTAGAAGGATTCCATAGGGTTGGTTTACTCTACCAACATACCCAAAGGTATGAGGGGGAACACCAAGGGTGTTTATACTCCAATCAAGAATGGGGGACTAGAATAGGGTAAATCATGACTTCCAAAATTTTAATTATAATTGTGGTGAAAAATAGTCCAAGGATGACCATTGAACAAATTAAAAACATAGATTCAATTTCTATATCGTCAATGATGGAGTTAAAAAAATTAGATTCGACCGATGACCATGAATTTGAAACATGGTTCCCATCATGTTACTACTAAGAATCCCCTAGGATGTGTACCTGGATTGGAAGTGGGCCTCTGGAGTGTCATGTATTCACTGTAGGTGATTCTTTTTGGACATTAAAGGTTTATGGGGAAATTCAAACTCTGAAGACAATATGCTTGGAGATGAAAGGAAATGATCAAGGGGAGATCTGAGCACCCCAGGGCTACATCATCACTTGTTAGATATGTCGACAGGGTGTACCAAGTGTGATAGAGTGTCGAACCCACATGAGATACTAGAATGGTTTGATCATGCCTTGGAAAGGATCAGGTTGGTACCCGATTTTTTATAGTTTAAGTTCACATAGCTCAAACCTAGGGGTTAAATTTTAGGGTCATATATCTTAGTCTATGGGATACTACCAGTTTAAGGTTTCGGAGTCTGAAACATAATAGTGGGGTAGTATATATAGTAATGGGAAAAGGGAACCCATATATGAATTGAAAAGATCAATTCCAATATAGACAGTCTCAGGGGGGGGGGGGTAATGGCGCATAGTATAAAATCATGATATGTGGACTGAGTTTCTTAGTTTAAGGCCATGGAACTAAAACCACAAATCATTCCTTTTAAGATCATGCACTTAAAGACTAAAATTTTCTATTTTTTAGGTTCTAAAACTTTGACTAGGGTTATTATTATTTTAAGGTCATGGAATTAAGATTAGGGGTCATTCCTTTTAAGGTCATACAACTAGGACCAATGGGGGAATGATGACCTGCATAGAAGTGGGGTCCAGATTGAACCTAAAGTGATTTGGCATCCCACAAATAATAAAGAACCATATCAAGAGAGAATGAATAGAGCTTAAGGTCATGATTCTTGGACCACACATTGCTATAAATTTAAATTCCTCATATCTCAAACTGTGGGGCTGAGATGTTATGCATATGACTAGGACCAAGGAGAAAAGGTAGAGAATAATTAAATAAAATTTTTTCCTAGACCAGTGGGTCAAAATAGAAAGGATTTTTATGGGGATAGATAGTAAGCCCCATGAGCTTTGTACCTTTTCCATTTATATAATAAATTTTTACCAACTTATCAAAGGGGATAACTCAGCGAGTGAAGACTTTAATTTTTCTTTTGTCACCCTTTTTGGGTTTTCAAAATGACATACCTTTATGCCTACTTCATAGGGTAGTTTAGAACCAGTTTAGTTATACTATTAATGGATAGGGTTTGAGTTTTAAAAACATTAACTAGGAGGTTTTTAGGATTTAAGGTTACATAAATTCAACCAAGGGTGAAATGAACTATCTTGGAGTAGTGAGGAAAAAACCCGATGTGAATGAACACTCAAAGCTAGGGAAGATCATCCCAGAAATAGGGTGTAAAAAATTTAAGGTCTCAATTCAAGAACTAAAGGTGATATTTCCCATATATAAATTATAAAGGGATAAAACTGATGTGAATTGAAAATAACCTGTGTTAATATAAGAAAACCTTAAGGTAATGGGTCTTAGTTTAAAGTCATGGAATTCATACCAGGGACTTTCTAAGATTTATGTTCATACAACATGGACTAGTTCTCTTACCAGTTTAAGATCATAGAACTTAGAATAGGGCTAAGTAACATATATGTAATTAGGAGGAGAAAAAACCTAACATGAACTAAGGATTCTAATTCCTATATAGAAAACCTCTATTATGAATGAATATGTTTTATTTTCATGCTTCTTGGACATCACCTTTTAAATTTAACATCGCATTAATGTTCTAGGGGTGAAGGAGGATTGAAAAAGTGTCATTGACCACCAATAAAGGCTAGAGGTAGTTGGAAACTTATAGACTAGCATGATATGGGAGATCTGCACATCGCTATGTATCCCATGGAGTAGGAATCAATCCAAATATAGTTCTAGGAGAAAGAGACTTCTTGTAACACCCTTAAAAAGGTGATACTTATAAGACTAAATTTTATCACCCATTTCAACAGGATTGAACTTTCCTTTTAGGAGCCTTATTGATAGGAAATCGATAGTTACACATGCTTTTCTTATAGTAGTGTCTGGATGGGTGACCACATGGAAAGTTTCCTAGGGTGTGTGTGACTGAGGACAAAGCAAACTAAAAGAACATGTGTTGTCCTATAGAGATAACCATTAGTATGATAAGTGACCTCAATGGGTAATATCTTATGATGTGATGGGAAGGTAACCAATGCATTATAGGAGACCCATGGGGTCATATGACTAATTTCATAGTTGTAAGAGGTTAGTTCATGATAAATAAAATCATAATGAATACTTATCCTAAAGTGTAGAGCCACTGCCTAGGCTTAAGGTGTGGAGTCACCAATGAGAATTTTTTTCTTTAAATTGGAAGAGTATAACACCCTTATAAAAGTGAGACTTAAAAGACTAAATGTTACTACCCATCTTAATAAGGATAAAATTTATTTTTGATAAAACTAAGAATAATGGAAGAACATGTGTTGTCCTATGAATATAGTCATTAGTCTAATTAGTGACCCCAATGGGTAATTGAATATGGTGTGCTAGGAATGCAACTAAGGTATTACATGAGACCAATGGGGTCACTATTGAAAAAAAATGAACATGTGGAATTGAAAATCATGAATAAGAAGGATCCGGGGAGACAATGGTCATTAAAGTAAAGTAAATGATTTTACAGAACTTCTCAAAATTCATGAAACTATGAGTTTTGTTAGTTTATAATAAGATTCATTGTACAAGAACAACTTCTGTTAATGCTAGATCCATCCTCCAATAGGAAAAGTCAAGGTTCTTGTGAAAATATGAGTTTCTTGAATCAAATTAAGAGTTTTTCACAACTCCCAAGTTATGTGAATGTGACGAGTTTCATGAGAGAAAAAAATATGTAAACTAAAATTACTATAAATAACATATCACCACCCATTTTAGTGATGAGCCTCTAGAATTCAAAGGTTTATTCTCTCAGCTTGTGAAACTTATCCATTTAGAAATTCACAAAACCATAGATCCACATAGATTCCCACATGTGATAAAATTTCATGAAATACCACTCATAGGTACTTCAATGCATTGTATTTTTTTGAGATGATTTTATGAAACTTTCATCAAAAAAGAACATAGTTAACACAATAATCAAATGATTTATGAAACTACAAGTTTCATGAAACACCCAACTTGTGTGAAACCTATGAATTTTCCATACATACAACACACATGTTCTAGAACCCATGCACACACAACTTTATGTGTTTGTGAAACTAAAAAGTTGCACAAAATTCATAACGAGGACCCCTATTTGATTCCTTTTTTCACTAAATATAGTTATATTAATGTTTAGTTCTCATAGGTCCCATATCAACTTAATCTAGGATTAATGAATCAAAATCCATACACACAACTGGTATCATGAACCCTTATGACTAGAACCTATGTACCTATAATTGTATGGACAATATACTTAAATTTTCACCTAAGAATATAAACACTCACCCCTAGATGCTTCACACCAAGAAGGAGTGAGAAACATCCATGCCTAGTTCCCCCTATCATGAACCAGATAGTAAAACATGTTCATAATCACCTCTCATTCTCTTCAAAATTCTGAGAAACACTTGAGCCTCCATTTAGGTGTAACCCCCATTCATGGAATCATCAAGGAAAACCTCTATGGTCCACCCTACAAGACACACTTTCCCTCGGGAAACTTAAATCATAAGTCCCATTCCATTTCTCATTTTCATCCTTTTTATAACATAATCATCCTTGGTGTAATATGTTAAACCATAGGAAACTCCCCCTAACACAAGATTATAAACTATAACCAATATATGTGATGAAAATAGGATAACCCATGTGATGATCTAGGTATTCCCCGTGTGATGAGAATGAGATGACTTATATAATGATCAAGATATGGAACCCATCCCCCAAGAATCATATAGTGCAATCCCCACACCATCCCCTATTTTCTCTCCTTTTGTGATACAAGTGTCCTTATGTATGATGATAAAAATCATGGTAGGATCTTCTTACATGACCTTAAACTCTATAACTTAAACTACATTGGTTTTAACTCTTTTCTGCTAGAATGGTATGTAGGAAGTCTCTCTAAGGTTCAATCTTGATATCACAACTCTTCCATCTTCCCCTAAGGATATGGTACTTATGAAGTCTGATAAAATTTATAGATTATAATTATTATCTCACCATAACCACCCAATTACCTACTGTACTTTATACCATAAGCATTACCATAATAATTTAAACTATGAAAAGATACACCCACTATATGTTAACCTGTGATCATCCTAGTGTTAGAGTTAGTTCCCTAGAACAAACTTTGGTGTACTTTATGATAACTTTTATTCATAGTTTTGAATAATAATAAACTTCTTATCACATAATGATTGTTCTTATATGTAACATAATATGTGATAATTTCTCTAGAGTAGCTGTCACACTAAAAGGTTACAGCAGTTCCCTACTATGATGAGAAACCAAAAGTGCTATGATACTCTTCTTAAATATATGTTCTATATATAGATGATGCCATTTAAGGGACAAAAATGATATAGTATATTAGGGACATAGACTCATAGTACTTTGATGTACCTTCACATGGTGTACGCCCTTGGTAATATCTAATAGGATATTATGGGAATGAGACCCACCAGTAGGAAATCCACATTTATATGTGTTATTGGATTTTTCTATATATGGTCATGTGTATTGGTCCTTAGACTTTAATATTATTATTAATGAGTATTATGAGTTGCTTACTTTGATGTATTGATGAAAACCGTGATGACATGTGTTCATGGTGAGATAGGACACGTGGGGTGCGTCATGAGTAATATTGCATTAATGAATAATATGGGAAATGATTTATCCCTTATGTTCTTTAAAAAAATTTAATATTTCAGGCCCTTTTACGGAAATTATATATCCTAAACAAATCCATGGCCATGGTGTTTTGTAGGAAAGTTCTATTTCTGGAAATTCATATAAAGAGACATCAAGCACATAGGTTGATAGCACCGGTATGTAACCTGCTTGATTTGAGATATTGTGATAAAGGTATTACATTACATAGTAAGTGTCCATATGAGGTATTATTTCATTGATACATTAAATTCTTTATCTATGGGTTCCTTGGCATGTTTCTAGATACTAACCTTGGAATTTAGGCTTCTTCGCCTAATGCCATTAAGAAAGAGGCCTAAAGGGTCACACACTAAGTGTATCCAAAATCTCAGTTAAATAATATATTATTATTTATTATTTAAAAAGTTAAATAAATATTATATATGCATATATTTTAATAATTACTCATGTTTTATTGATCACATTTATTCCATCACTAGTTATTTGATAGAATATAATGTGAGTTGAATATTTAATAAATATTTATTTTCTATTCAATGAATATAATATTTATTTATTTATTAGTGAATAATATATTTATATTTATTTAATAAATAAATATTTATTATTCAAGGTTTGATAAATATTACAGAGGAATGATGGATTGGGATTTTAGGTCTGGTGAGAAAATAATAAATATTGAATATTATTTTATTAAATATTTTTTAATTTTAATTTGAAAATTAAGTGCATGTTGAGAAATAATAATATTAATATTATTATTTGACATGGGGTTTCAATAGGATTAAATAAATAACTAAGGTTCCTTTTTCAATTATTTTATTTTAACCCTAGTGATATATAAACCCAGTTATGTTATTTTCAAAAGGGTAAAATTCATTTATCTGGGTTGTACACAACGAAATTGGAGAATTCTATCAAGACCTTGAGATCTTACTTCTCTAAGATTTATCCCAAGAAAGGAGATAAATCTTCCTCCACAATATCAAGGAGAATGATTTGAAAGTAAATCTCATAGAGATCAAAGGTTGATGACTTAAGCATGAGGATCTACCATGCTATCACTCGGAGATTCCTTCAAAGATGTATGAAGAATCATGGAACATGTGTGGATCATCTCTAGAGGGAATATTCACTTGATTCCTACAATGCAATGATGGTGGATCATAGATCTATTCTATGATCCATCAATAAAGAAAGAATTCCATCAAGGTAATTCTTATTTAATTAAATTAATTATAAATAATATGTGATGATCCTATCTCTCTGGTTCCGGTGTGATTCATGTTTTTTGTCTTCTTTGATTAAATTCTATTGAGCATGGAATTTATCATCATTAAAATCTCATATTGATAATTGAACATGGAAAAAAAGAAATGTTAGTCAATTCCCATCGCATGTTTTCACTACGGCCAAAACCTACAAGTGGTATTTGAGGGGTCGCATAATTATTTATAATTATTTAAATATAATTGGTGATTTACTCATTTTTATTTAGTTTTTCAATTATATATTAATCATTATTTTAATTCGAATCATGAGATCTGATTCTTCATCGTTTTTTTCTCATAGATCTAATCAATACAATTAATTTTATGAATAAACTAAAATATATGATCTCATCTAGAGGTACCAAGGATTATGTTTGGATAACACAGAAGTACACGCCGTGTAATACAAATTACATGTCATTTACTTGTGTTCAATGCATCAAGAATTAATTCAGAAATTAATTTAAACCATTTTCATTGATTATACGCGGTGCATTAAATAACTTACACCTCGTGTTGACTGGGATATGGCGGTACATAGTCAACCAGAGTACACGATTTATAGCCCACATACATAGAGTATAGTCCCTCTGAGTCACAGATGGGACATGTATTACCATACACGGACTACCTAACTAGTGACTATGTAATTCGAAGATCACATGACATGTAGCCCATTAGACACGCCGTGCACTCCATTTTTTCTGAGGTACGATTCACACATTGAGTCCCTAGGCGTGTACCTCGGATAGATGATGAGAGATGTACACACCATGTAGCTCACTTGTACACACTATGTAATTATACCAAATTACGAAGATTTAAAATTTATTTATTATATTATGTAAACCTTGAGACATGTTCTTGCGTGTGGTCATTAAGTTGGTAGGACTCGCCATGTGATGGATTTTAATATATATATATATAATTGTTTTATTAATATTTTCTTAATGTTTAGATCTGATTATAATGTATGAGTTGTTTTATAATTGTTACACTGTGTGCATTGAAGCATACCATGTGACTGAAAAATCATGTAATTTGTGTAATCATTAAGTTGATACTACATGTCATGAAAGTATGTGATAAGTCATGTATTCCATATGTCACAAGATTAAACAATATTCAAGTATAATACTTGTTGGGTAGATTCATACGGGTATTCACTATGTTTCCTACAAGGTATATTTATGTACACTTTTAATTTTAAATGAATTTATTTAATTTGTTTAAAATTATCATGGCTGAGAATATCAATGAAATTAAAATAATAATTAAGATAAAATAATGGATTAATTAAAGATGATAATTAATTGATTCGAGCGCAATTTATCTTAAATAATAATGATTAAGAATTGAATGATAGTTTTATTAAATGCATAATTCGTTGCATGCTTGTGGATGATCATGAGCAAAGACCCCAACTTTTCATGATATTGGTTTCCTTTTAATTTATTATTAAATTAAATTATTTTTCTACGTGCCTTCTCTCCTCTTATTATGTAGGGAATGTATGCCCTTGGTTTTTTTTATGTAAACCCCTTTCCCCTCACCTGTGTGTGAGTAAAAGCATATGCAATGGATAGATATCCCATGCTAGTAGAGGCAGTTCAAGATTAAAGCCAGGGTGAAACCAATCCAAGGGAGATACATTGGTGGATAAATGGAAAGTTGTAAAACGAACCTAACCACTAGTAAAAGATCATGATAATACCTCTATATTATTTTATTTCTGTCAGTTGCATGGTTATTTCATTATGGATGTTTTTTTGCGATCATATAAATTAATGAAATTAATGAGCATTCAAGATAGAACTAAAATAAATTGTCTTATGAATAAATATTATCTAAGACATGGTTAATCACTTAATTAAATCCACTTAATATTAACAAGCATGTAATAAAGATAATAATTTTAAATTTATGCATAAAGGATAAAATCTATCAATTATATATATTAAGTCGGTGTAGCCTTCCATTAATTCATTTAAAATTGAACCATAGTTCAAAGTTGTTGGAATCCTCATGTACTAATCATGTTTTAGTGATCACAAATCCTATTCAACCTAGTTAAATCCTATAAATTATATTAAATCATGTGAATTATTGTTTAAGTATTATCATGCTTTAAGAATATCCATTCAAGATCTTAATTGCTCTACATTTAGTTTAATTACTTTATAATATCCTTGATTTACTTTTATAATACCTTCTTAGAAAAATGATTAAGTCTAATACATTCTATGATCATCATTGATTAAGTCTTAATAAAATTATTTTGAAAAGTCTAAGTCACCGTAAGTCTACCACTGGTTATGTCTTTATGGAAAAGTAAACCAGACACTGTGACTTCGAGACACCGTGAAGTAGACACTGTGAAGTAGACACTGTGAAGTAGACACCGTGAAGCAGACACCGTGAACAAGTAGACACCATGAACAAGTAGACACCGTGAACATGAGACACCGTGACCATGAGACACCATGAACAAGAAGACACCGTGACCATGAGACACCTGGAAAAAGAAAGATACCGTGACCTCAAGACACCGTGACTAATCTAGACACTGTGTGAAGGAGACATCGTTTCCATGACATACTGTGATACCATTTTATAATCTGATTTATCTCTTTCAATTTAATCTCTAACGTTCATATTTGAAGTTTTAAATGCTCTGACATAATTAATGCTTCTTTGTAGACATGTCACCTGACAGTATGAGGTACGGGGTGAAGAATACATGTAACCTATCGTCTCCAACACATGGACTCCAAGATAAAAGAGTAGTACGGCCCAGAAACAAATATGACTAAGTGCATGAAAGAGAAACAAGTGGGTGTGATCACGACAAAGAAGAACACACTTAGAGAAATTTTTGAAGAAAGGATTATTGCATGAAACTCGACACTATTGAAGAACACACGAAGCATACTTGAATCCCAGAGTCGAGGACATCTTCAAATATCACAAAGAACACACGCCAATCTCACTGTCTTGTGACACTATTTTTTCCATATGAGGACTTGGTTCCTGCATCTGCTTCATCGTAGAAGTCTAGAGCAGCAAATACTAACACTCAGAGCACTTATAAACATATCTCAATATTTCTACTCTATTGTGTATCTTTTATTAACTTTAGAGTAGTGTGTGTTTCTGTATAATAACACACTCTGTCTCCTGCATCAAATTGAAGGATACAATATATCCTTACTCAAACATATTTTTATACTTGTGTATACCCACAGATAAGTGTTGAAGAGGTCCCTGTGTGTCCTAGTTGTTTATACCCACGAAGAACTGTGGAAGAGGTCCCTGTGTGACCTGGATAGTCTTATGCACTGTTGTTAACCCCGATCCAGGGTGTGGATCAAGTTTATTTATATAAACTACTTGGTGGAAGGTGATCACTAAGTGGAGTAGATTAGGTCTCAAATTGAGACTGAACCACTTGTTTCATATCCACTGTACTACTTAATTTAGTCTTCTCTGTTTTACTGCTTTATTGTATATTTTAGAAATCACTAAATTCAATTTGATAGTTAGTCTTGTAAAGAAGTTATAATTTTCTTGTCTTAGTAAAATAGCTTCAAAAGTAATATTAATAACTAATATTAAGATTACTGAGAATTAATCAATCTTATAAGAAGTTATTTAAATAGTCAAACTTTCATAATCGTATAACCTTGATTAACTGGTCTGTATTTAATCTTTTGGGGAAACCTTTTAAGAATAATTTTTTAAACCAGAAATTTTTATAGATACTCAATTCACCCCCCCTCTTGAGTAATCTACTCCAACCAACAAAAGTGCTTGACCAGACAAAGTTGGGGTGCTTTCAATTATCAGGGAATCCTAACTTGAAGTTTTGGGATGACTTAACTTAGTTCACATAAAGGGTTGACTTCCAAAGTAGGACTTGGTGTAACTGAGAGGAAAATGTTTAGGAAATCTAAATTAATGATTTCATGATTGGGGAGTCTACTCAACAGATCAAGGAAATATGAATTTAATGAAGTTGGCATTTAGAATTCCTACCTAAAACCATTCAAGTTGCTTAACTAACCAAAGTTGGGATTACTAAAAGTGGAATATGGATCATTTACACTAGAATTTCCAAGCAATAGGATATTCCAAAGCCAATGGTGAAGGCTATTAGGTTTTGATAAAATATTGGGAGAATAAAATATTTAATATTTATTTATTTTTCTAAATTTTATTTGATAAAATACTGAAATTATGATCATCTTATTTGCAGAAACAACATTAAAATGAATTCAAACATATCACTGTGATCCATACTTGAGAAGGATAACCTTATCACCAACATAAATTTCCATGATTGGAAAAGGTGCTTATGCGTTATACTTCACCATGAAAGGAAATTGCATGTGCTGGAAGAACCTTTTCCAGTTTCACCTGGTAATGAGACAAGTGATGAAGATCTATCTCTCTATGATAAACATCTGAATGATGCTAAAAATGTTTAGTGATTCATGATATCATCCATTTCCATTGATATTTTAAATCAATATGAGGACATGGATGTATATAGTGTGATGTATCATCTTTAGGATCTCTATCAAGGGAAGTCGATACAAGAGATATAACATCCCAGCCTTTTCTTACATTACTATTACATCATTTAAAAGATAAATAACATAATAGTATTACAAATAGATGATCCAAAGGTTTAGTGTCTTGGGTAAAATAGGACCACACATTACAAATACAACATCAACCATAAACATTTATTTAATTTCTTCTTCTCTAGATTCTTATTGGCACTTGTCCTCTCCTTAGTACATGTAGCCACCTGAGGATATACATCAAAAAGGGGTGAGCTAGAAGCCCAGTAAGAGGATAGATAAGAACAATATATGATGGGATGAGCATAATCATAACATAGGTAAGAGATCATGAACATGATAGGAGCATAAATAAAAGACTTGAAATGTGGCAATGCATAAAAATGAAACATCATGTCTTAGTGGTTAACTACAACACATACTTGTAAACCAAGATAGCATATTTTTCACACATCATTTCACATTTAATCATGAGATTCATCACTTTACCCAATTCATTTAGGTGCTGTATAATTCTGGGCACACCCGTCACATTCAATCATTCATATTGCGCTATATAATTCCGGGCGCACCCGTCACATCATAACATTATCATTATCATGATTGCCACATAGAACACATATCAAAAATGAACATAACTAACCCATGGAAAGGAATGGGTTTCATCTCATAATAATACATTCATAAGCTTTGGGTTCCCAAAATAAAGAAGGAATAACAAACATGTTACAAGAATCGTCCACTTTGAGTGAGAAGTAAAAGGGGTGTTCTTAAAAGAAGAGTTCTTTTGGAAAAAAAATTTCTTGACATAAAAACCAGTGAAAAACATGTATATCCCAGAAAAGTAAATAAAATGATGAAAAAATGATCTTTAAGGAGTAACCATATAAAAAATGGAGTGAAAGAGGGAGAACCCGAAGGAAGAAAATTGGGTTCGAGATTTCCCCCTACCTTGTACCAGAATGGTTCCTTCTCTTTAATGTCCTGTATAATGAAATTATATTCATTAATTAGAAATACGGAACCATGTATAAATTAGTAGGGTTCATTCTGGTTTCATTATGTTATATTATGTTCCTTTTTATGACTTATAGAGTTTAAAAACATTGTTCGGGGATGTTCATTTTTATGGTTTTTCTTGGGTGGTTCACTTGTATTCTTAAATTGAAGTTTGGGTAGAACATGAGTAAACATCCAGAAATGATATTACATGTCATTAATTATATTACAGGAGTTTTAATGATCTTATAATGAATTATATTAGATCCATGTGGATGAATCATTAGATAATAATTAAATGATGGTTATTTGGGTCAATGTGGGTAGTTTTTGGATCACAACGAACTTGTTTTAACTTATCACTTAGTAATATGGCCATAAGGTATTTACAGAACATTAAATAGAAAATAATACATATAAAATATTCTGTTTCAACTATAAAAATGGTTTCATGACCATATCTGAAGGTAGAAATGGAAGAAAAAAGCATGTCGATCTTGAAGGTGATAAATTAACACATCGCGAACAACGTTTTCTTCAATAAAATAAAAGGAAGAGGGAAAGGGGTTTAGATGATATAATATCCCATTAGAATCATAAAATTATATTATATGTATAATAATGGAGTTACAATACAATTTGGATGAATATAGGTGGGGAGAGATCAATAAATGAACTTGAACTTGAAAGGAAATTAAAGGAGAAGAGGGAGGGAAATTACCTCTTGAATCCTTCTCTTGAGAACCTCCTTAAGGGCCTAAGATTGGTATTTTGATGAGACCAGAAGTTCTTGGACGTGGGGGAGGGAATAGGAAAGGTTTTTGGGCAGAGTTTAGAGAAGTCTTTGAGCTTGAGAGGTGTGAGTAAATGAGGGTGTGAAGGGTGGCTTTTATAGTGGAGGGGAGAGGGGTTTCCTTAATATAAAATTCATTAGTTTATTAATTTTCCCTAAGAAAAGGAATAGTGAGTATTGAATGACCAAGAATAATAATTTTATCATGTTATACCGAACCAAGTGGGCTTACATCAGAATAGAATCATCGATGACTCAATTAATCCATTATTTAGCATTTATTGTAAATTATCAGATTCTACTATTCATAAAAAATTCAAGTATCTCAGAAAAATCCCAAAAATTTACCCCAACCATTTTTTGACGTGTAAATCCAAAAATAAAGTCCATTTTTCAAAAAAAAAAATGTAAATATTATTAATTTAATATTTAATTAAAATCATAATTTCCTTAAAAAAACAGTTTTTAAGATTAAGACTGATTTTATAGTGCTTTCAAAAATTACGCAGGGTCTTATAAAATTATCTAAAAACTATAAGACATTGATTCATTAATTTATGAATACATTTTAGGGAAATAAATTTTCTTTTAAATTAATTAATTAATTATAATTAATTATTTATGACTTACAAAATACCAAAACATTTACTAAGGTCAAATTGTCACTTTCTAAGATGTCTAAGTTTTATTTTATTATTCATAGGTAATGTTACTCTCATGTTGGATGATTTACTATTCATAATGGTCATATTACTATTCATAAGGGTATGTTACTATTCATAAGGTTATGTTACTATTCATAAGGGTAAGTCACTATTCACCAAAAATTATTTTTGTTTCATTAGACTCCAAAAATCATCTTGAACACAACTGTGTATGTCATATTTTTAAAATTCCAAACATAGGAGTGAAAAAATTATGTTTAAAGGTAACTTATCACTTAGTAGTTCATTATTTTGTGATTTCATGTTATTTTATGACATATTTATAAGAAGGGAATTTCCATAAAAATTTTTGGGTCATTACATTCTTCCACCCTTAAGAAATTTCGCCCCCGAAATTTCACTTTACACAAATAGGTGACGGTACTTCTCCTTCATTGCCTTTTCTGGTTCCCAAGTTGCTTCCTCAAACTTATGGTTCCTCCACAACACTTTGACAAGATGAGTTTTCTTGTTGCGTAGAACCTTATCTCTCCGATCCAGAATCTTTACTGGATGCTCCTCATAGGAGAGATCATCTTCCAGCTGCACCACCTCTGAGTTTAGTACATGTGAGGGGTCTGGTATGTACTTCCTCAGTAGTGATACATGAAACACATCATGGAATTGATCCATATTTGGTGGAAGTTTAAGACGATAGGCCATGACTCCTATGCGGTCAAGGATCTCAAAGGGGCCAATATACCTTGGGCTTAGCTTCCCTTTCTTCCCGAATCACATGACTCTCTTCCATGGAGATATTCGAAGGAAGAATTTATCTCTAACTTCGAACTCCAAGTGCCTTCGACGGTTGTCAGCATAGCTCTTTTGCCGACTTTGAGCAGCTTTGATGTGTTTCTGGATGACTTGAACCTTCTCTGTCATCTCTTGAACAAGATTGGGCCCAAGTAGCTTTCTTTCTCCAACTTCATCCCAAAAGGTTGGAGTTCTATATCGCTTTCCATATAGAGCTTCATATGGATCCATATGGATACTCTAGTGGAAGCTATTGTTGTATGAGAACTCAACCAATGGGAGATGCTGATCCCAACCACCTTTGAATTCAAGAGAGCAGTCTCTTATCATATCTTCAAGCGTCTGAATAGTCTTTTCAGACTGGCCATCCGTTTGGGGGTAATAGGCCGTGATGAAATTTAATTCAGTACTCAAAGCATGATGAAGGCTCCTCCAGAACTTAGATGTGAATCTTGGATCACGGTCAGAGACAATTGAGAGTGGAACACCATGAAATCTCACCAATTCCTTCACATATATCTTTGCAAGTTGTTCCAGCGAGAGATCTTCCTGAATAGAAATAAAATGGGCAGTCTTGGTGAGTTGATCAACCACAACCTATATCACATTATTTCCCTTTGACATCTTCGGGAGACCCGTGACAAAGTCCATAGTAACATTTTCCCATTTCCAAATGGGTATAGGCAATGGATGAATCATACCTTTGGACTTTTGTCGCTCAACTTTAACTTGATGACATACCAAGCACCTTGATATATATTCCGAAATCTCCTTCTTCATGTTATCCCACCAGAAGTGTTCTCAGAGATCACGATACATCTTGGTACTCCCAGGATGGATAGAGAAAGTTGAGCTATGTGCATTTTCCAATAGCTCCTTCTTTATCCCGAGTGATGAAGGCACACAAAGCCACATTCCAAACCGAATCAAACCATCATCGTCGATATGGAACTCTTGCAGCTTCCCTTCCTTTACTGCATTCACCCTCTTTTTTATCTCCACAGCATCCCTTTGTGCTTCCTTAATCTTCTCCTGGATGGATGGTTGCACAATCATTTGGGCAAGGTACAAGACTGCCTTCCGTACAAGGTATGGGTACTATGAGTTTTTGGTGATGCCCTTTGGACTTACTAATACCCCTACAATCTTCATGGATTTGATGAATAGAGTATTTAGACATTACCTCGAAATTTTTTTGGTAGTGTTTATTGATGATATTCTCATCTACGCCAAGAGCAAGGAGGAACATGAAGAACATCTACGACTTGTGTTGGCGACATTAAGAAAGGAGAAGTTGTACGCCAGTTTCACCAAGTGTGACTTTTGGATGAATCAAGTCATGTTCTTGGGACATGTGATCACAAGTGAGGGAATTTATGTGGGTCCTTCAAAGAAAAAGGAGATTAAGGAATGGATTAGGCCCTCTATTGTCACAGAAATCCGTAGTTTTCTTAGATTAGCTGGGTACTACCGACGTTTTGTGAGAAACTTCTCATGATTGTCAAGCTCGCTAACCAAGTTAACAAGGAAAGGGGTAAAGTATGTATGGACGGAAGAATGTGAGGGAAGCTTCAAGGAGCTAAAGAGAAGGCTGATCACTACACCTATACTCGCACTACCGAAAAGTGGAGAAAGTTTTGTGATATATAGTGATGCTTAAAAGAAAGTTTTGGGTTGTGTACTCATGCAAAATGATAATGTGATAACCTATGCCTCATGACAGTTGAAGATCCATGAGCAGAACTACCCGACGCATGATCTAGAGCTGGCAGCCATGATTTTTGCCTTGAAAATATGGCGGCACTACCTTTATGGCGAGAAGTGTGACATATACACCGACCAAAATAGCCTAAAGTATATATTCACACAAAAGGAGCTCAACATGCCTCAAAGGAGATGGTTAGAGCTAATCAAGGATTACGATTTCTCTATTCACTATCATCCTGGAAAGGAAAACAAGGTAACTGATGCTCTAAGAAGAAAAGAACCTACTACTCTATCCATGTTGTGGATTGAGAAAGACCCTAAAAACTCATAGTACCCATACCTTGTACGGAAGGTAGTCTTCTAAATATCTTCCACTACTAGAAAAACAGGTATTTGCGACGGGGGCCCGTCGCAAATGGCCCGTTGCGGAAAACGTCGCTGCAACTACAATTATTTGCGACGGGCCCGTCGCTAAAGACATTATTTGCGATGGGGATCCTTCCCGTTGCAAATATTACTCCGTATATTTGTAAAAATCTTTTAAAATAGTAATTGTGACGGGCCCCGTAGCAAATACTTGTTGCGACGGGCCCCGTCGCAATTGCTATTTTGAAAAAAAAATAAAAACTATTAATAAATTATTTTAATGAATATAATAATAATACTATTTGCGACGGGCATAGTATCCCGTCGCAAATACTATAAAAAAATAAAAAAAATAAATTATTAATAAATTACTTTAATTAATATAATAATAATCCAATTATAATTCAAAAATAAAAAATAATAAAATATTAATAAATGATTTTAATTAATATAATAATAGAATTATAATTCAAAAATAAAAATAATAAATTATTAATAAATTATTTTAATTAATATAATAATAATAGAATTATAATTCAAAAATAAAAAATAATAGAATATTAATAAATGATTTAATTAATATAATAATATTAGAATTATAATTCATAAATAAAAAAAATATTAATAAGTTATTTTAGTTAATATAAAAATAATAGAATTATTTTACTTTCAAATATTAATTAGTTATTTTAATTATTACTAATTATTGGTAATTATTGGTAATTATTACTAATTATTGGTAATTATTACTAATTATTGGTAATTATTACTAATTATTACTAATTATTAGTAATTATTACTAATTATTACTAATTATTACTAATTATTGGTAATTATTACTAATTATTGGTAATTATTACTAATTATTGTTAATTATTACTAATTATTGGTAATTATTACTAATTATTTTTAATTATTACTAATTATTGGTAATTATTACTAATTATTGGTAATTATTACTAATTATTGGTAATTATTACTAATTATTGGTAATTATTACTAATTATTACTAATTATTACTAATTATTGTTAATTATTACTAATTATTGGTAATTATTACTAATTATTTGTAATTATTACTAATTATTGGTAATTATTACTAATTATTTGTAATTATTACTAATTATTGATAATTATTACTAATTATTGGTAATTATTACTAATTATTACTAATTATTACTAATTATTGGTAATTATTACTAATTATTACTAATTATTACTAATTATTGGTAATTATTACTAATTATTGATAATTATTACTAATTATTGATAATTATTACTAATTATTGGTAATTATTGGTAATTATTACTAATTATTACTAATTATTACTAATTATTGGTAATTATTACTAATTATTGGTAATTATTACTAATTATTGGTAATTATTACTAATTATTGGTAATTATTACTAATTATTGGTAATTATTGGTAATTATTACTAATTATTACTAATTATTACTAATTATTTGTAATTATTACTAATTATTGGTAATTATTACTAATTATTGGTAATTATTACTAATTATTGGTAATTATTACTAATTATTGGTGATTATTGGTAATTATTACTAATTATTACTAATTATTACTAATTATTTGTAATTATTACTAATTATTGGTAATTATTACTAATTATTGCTAATTATTGGTAATTATTATTAATTATTACTAATTATTGGTAATTATTGGTAATTATTACTAATTATTCCTAATTATTGGTAATTATTACTAATTACTACTATTTAGTACTAAATATTGGTAATTATTGGTAATTATTGGTAATTATTGGTAATTATTGCTAATTATTACTATTTAGTACTAAATATTGGTAATTATAACTAATTATTGGTAATTATTACTAATTATTGCTAATTATTAGTAATTATTACTAATTATTACTAATTATTACTAATTATTACTAATTATTGGTAATTATTGGTAATTATTACTAATTATTCCTAATTATTGGTATTTATTACTAATTATTAGTATTTATTCTTAATTATTGGTAATTATTACTAATTATTCCTAATTACCATTAACTATGAAAAATGAATACTAATAATTTAAATTTATTAAGTAACAAAACAATGTAAACATAATTAAATTACAACTAATTAAGAATAATTGAAACTAATAAAAAATTTAAAATAAATATTAAATTAAAATGAACATAAATACCTTTAAAATTGATCTGAGGTTGATCTCTGATCGTTGTTGAAAACTTCAATATCAACTCCGGAAAAAAAAATTAAACTCAAGAAATGCTGAACTCTAAAAATAGAGTTTTGAGAGAAGTAGAATATCGATTTTGAGAATGAATGAAAAAAAACGGATGGGGGGTATTTATAGGTTAGAGTATTTGCGACGGGTCTATTTGCGACGGGTATCCCGTCACAAATAGTATTATTTGCGACGGTACCCGTCACAAATACCTTACCCCGCATTTATTACGGTCAACGGTTAAATAGTTATTTGCGACGGGTCCCGTCGCAAATAATGACCCGCCGACATACTATTTGCGACGGGGGTATATTCCCGTCGCAAATATCTTTTACCACCGCCGGGTATTTGCGACGGGCGGTAACCGCCCGTCGCAAATAACTTTCCCGCGATTTGGCGTGCAAATTGTCCTTTTGCGACGGGGAAAGCTAACCCGTCGCAAATAACTACTTATTTGCGACAGGCAAATTCCCCCGTCGCAAATAAGTTTCTAACAGGACTATTTGCGACGGGGATAAATCCCGTCGCAAATAACCCGTCGCAAATGCCCATTTTTCCCATAGTGTTCCTTCTTCACCTTTACCTGATGATATCCAGAATGAAGATCCACCTTTGAGAATTATTGAGCTCCTCTTAACTGGTCGAACAAGTCATCAATACTTGGGAGAGGAAACTTGTTCTTTATGGTGATCTTGTTGAGTTCCTGATAATCGATACACAACCGCATTGTTACATCCTTTTTCTTCACAAAGAGCACTGGTGCACCCCAAGGTGATGCACTAGGGCGTATGAAACCTTTGTCCAGAAGCTCTTGCAGCTGCTTCTTTAACTCCTCCAGTTTGATAGGAGCAATCCTATAGGGGCACTTAGATATAAGAGTATCTCCAGGTATGAGTTAAATTGAGAACTCTACCTCACAATTCGGGGGAATTTCAGGTAACTCTTCGGGTAATACATCGCCGTATTCCCTCACGATGGGCATTTCCTCAAGGTTGGAACTTTCCTTAGACTCAACCATTTGGGTGAGGTATGCTTCTTCATATGGAATCAACACCCACGCCATTGAAGGATTTTTCAAAGGAGATTCATCATCTTCCTTGCATTTTTAAAAAAGCATGGGATGGTTCGGAATATGAAAAGATATTTCCTTTTCCCAACATTTGATATGCGCTCTATACAACGAGAGCCAGTCCATTCCCATTATAGTGTCTAATTACACCAAGGGAAGTATTATGAGATTTTCCGGAAGAATCTTCCCACATACACCAACATGAGAAGAGTCAAACACTTGGTTTGCAATTATTGCACCACTTGGTGTTTTTACAGATATCTCTACTTCAAGGTTTTGGGGCTTCGATTCTATAGTTCTAGAAAACATGCAAGATATAAAGGAATGCGTAGAACCAGAATCAAATAAGACTTTTTCCATTCTTGAGTGAATAGTAAGTGTACCTTGTACGACTTCATTATCATGCTCCACCTCCGCAGTAGTGATGGCATAAGCCTTCCCTTGTTCCTTTGGCTTTGGTGGCTGCTGACGCTGATTAACCTCGAGAACTCGAGGTTTAGTGCACTGGTTTGCATAGTGCCCTAGCTTTTTACAGTTGTAGCATTGAACCATGAGTGTTTCTCTCCTTTCATTGGATACATTCTCCTTCCTTTTCGTGTCTTTTCGACACTCTTGAGCATGGTGTCCTTCTTTCCCACACTTTGAAGCATTTCCCCGTCCCTTTGAGGCAGTTCCCATGGTGCAACTTCCCACATTTTTGGCATGTGGGTCGTTGATTTTACTTCCCACCTTTGTCACTAGATCCACCGGCTTGAAACACCATATTTCGTTTCTTATCCCCATAGCCATGGGACCATTCTCCAAAATCCATCTCCACTTTGAGATCACATTGAACAACTTCTTCATAACTCCCAAAGTCTCAAATTTAAAGAGCCTTTCGAAGGTGTGGTTTTAATCCACTAAAGAATCTATCAATTTTTTATCATTATTGATAACAAAACCCGAAGCATACCTTGCAAGCCTTGTGAAATTCACTTCATAGGCTGTGACAGATTCTACTTCTTTTTTACTTGAGCTCTATGAATTATCTCTCCATATTTGTGCGAAGAGTTCGTGAGAAATACTTATTAAGAAACATTATCTTAAAGTCTTCCCATTCCATCTCTTCAATTTCCTCCCTTGGCTTGGTGTTCTTAATCAAAGCCCACCATTTATCAGCTTCTCCATCTAGACGATAGACAGCTAGAGTCACTTTCTCCGTCTTAGAATAGTGAAGCACATAAAAGATCTTCTCCATGGATTTGACCCACTGTTCCGCAACTATTGGATTAGAAGATCCACAAAAGGTCGGTGGTTGTTGCCGCATAAAACATTCGATAGCCAGTTTCTCCCTCTTTGGTGAAGGAGGGCGTTCCCCATTATTATGGTTATTATTCATAACCTGAGATAATTGGGTAAACATCTCCATGAAGTTTTGAACTCCACCTCACAAATCATTGGGGATGTCGTTCGGGCAATCGTTGCATTGGCCCTCACATGAGTTGTTAGCCTGATTTCTCCTGGTTGCCATCATTTTCTAAAATAGAAAAGGTTAGAACAAAACATAAGTAAACAAGTCAGGAATAAATTATTCATTTAAACAATTTATACCAAAAACATAACATATGGGATCACTAGGTAGATGTTCTTGTGTGCATATTTGTACTTAGTCTCATACTAGAGGTTTTCTCTAGGGTTCACTAATCCTAATTCCCAAATTAACTAAACCTTTCCTCTGATAACAACGATAACATCCCGGACTTTTCTTACATTACTATTACATCATTTCAAATATAAACAACATAATATTATTACACATAGAGGATCCAAAGGTTTAGTGTCTTGGGTAAACTAGGACCACACATAAAAAATACAACATCAAGCATAAACATTTATTTAATTTCTTCTTCTCTAGATTATTATTGGCACTTGTCCTCTCCTTAGTACATGTACCCACCTGTGGATATACACCAAAAAGGGGTGAGATAGAAGCCCAGAAATAGGATAGATAAGAACAATATATCATGGGATGAGCATAATCATAACATAGGTAAGAGATCATGAACATGAGAGAAGCATAAATAAAAGACTTGAAATGTGGAAATGCATAAAAATGAAACATCATGTCTTAGTGGTTAACTACCACACATACTTGTTAACCAAGCTAGAATCTTGTTCACACATCATTTCACATTTACTCATGAGATTCATCACTTTACCCAATGCATTGGAGCGCTGTATAATTCTGGGCGCACCCGTCACATTCAATCATTCATCTTGCGCTATATAATTTCGAGCGCACCCGTCACATCATAACATTATCATTATAATGATTACCACATAGAAAAAATATCAAAAACGAACATAACTAACCCATGTAAAGGAATGGGTTTCATCTCATAATAATACATTCATAATCATTGGGTTCCCAAAAGAAAGAGGGAATAACAAACATGTTACAAGAACCGTCCACTTTGAGTGAGAAGTAAAAGGGGTGTTCTTAAAAGAAGAGTTCTTTTGGAAAACATTTTCCTTGACATAAAAACCTGTGAAAAACATGTATATCCCATAAAAGTAAATAAAATGATGAAAAAATTATCTTTAAGGAGTAACCATATCAAAAATGGAGTGAAAGAGGGAGAATCCGAAGGAAGAAAATTGGGTTCGAGATTTCCCCTTACCTTGTACCCGAATGATTCCTTCTCTTTAATGTCCTATATAATGACATTATATTAATTAATTAGAAATAAATAACCATGTGTAAATTATTAGGGTTCATTCTGGTTTCATTATGTTATATTATGTTCCTTTGGATTACTTATAGATTTTAAAAACATTGTTCAGGGATGTTCATTTTTATGGTTTTTCTTGGGTGGTTGACTTGTATTCTTAAATTGAAGTTTGGGAAGAACATGAGTAAACATACCGAAATGATATTAAATGTCATTAATTATATTACAGGAATTTTAATGATCTTATAATTAATTATATTAGACCCATTTGGATGAATCATTAGATAAGAATTAAATGATGGTTATTTGGGTCAATTTGGGTGGTTTTTGGATCACAACGAACTTGTTTTAACTTATCACTTAGTAATATGGCCATAGGTTATTTCCAGAACATTAAATAGAACATAATACATATAAAATATTCTGGTTCAACCATAAAAATGGTTTAATGACCAGATCTGAAGGTATAAATGGAAGAAGAAATCATGTCGATCTTGAAGGTGATAAATTAACACCTCACGAACAACGTTTTCTTTAATAAAATAAAAGGAAGAGGGAAGGGGGATTGGATGATATAATATCACATTAGAATCATAAAATTACATTATATGTATAATACTGGATTTAAAATACAATTTGTATGAATATAGGTGGGAATAGATCAAGAAATGAACTTGAACTTGAAAGGAAATTAAAGGAGAAGAGGGAGGGAAATTACCTCTTGAATCCTTCACTTGAGAACCTCCTTAAGGGCATAATATTGGTCTTTTAATGAGACTATAAGCTCTTGGACGTGGGGGAGGGGCTAGGGAAGGTTTTTGGGCAGAGTTTAGAGAAGTATTGGAGCTTGAGAGGTGTGAGGAAATGAGGGTGTGAAGGGTGACTTTTATAGTGGAGGGGAGAGGGGTTTCCTTAATATAAAATTCATTAGTTTATTAATTTTCCCTAAGAAAAAGAATAGCGAGTATTGAATGACCAAGTATAGTAATTTTATAATGTTATCCCAAACCAAGTGGGCTTACATAAGAAAAGAATCATTGATGACTCAATTAATCCACTATTTAGCATTTATTGTAAATTATCAGATTCTACTATTCATAAAAAATTCAAGTATCTCAGAAAAATCCCAAAAATTTACCCCAACCATTTTTCGACGTGTAGAATCCAAAAATGAAGTCCATTTTTCAAAAATAATTTTGTAAATATTATTAATTTAATATTTAATTAAAATCATAATTTACTTAAAAAACAGTTTTTAAGATTAAGACTGATTTTATAGTGCTTTCAAAAATTACGTAGGGTCTTATAAAATTATCTAAAAACTATTAGAAATTGATTCATTAATTTATGAATACATTTTAGGGAAATAAATTTTCTTTTAAATTAATTAATTAGTTATAATTAATTATTTACGACTTACAAAATACCAAAACGTTTACTAAGGTCAAATTGTCACGTTTTAAGATGTCTAAGTTTTATTTTATTTTTCATAGGTAATGTTACTCTTATGTTGGATGATTTACTATTCATAAGGGCAATATTACTATTCATAAGGGTATGTTACTATTCATAAGGTTAGGTCACTATTCACCAAAAATTATTTTTGTTTCATTAGACTCCAAAAATCATCTTGAACACAACCGTGTATGTCAGATTTTTAAAATTCCAAAAATAGGAGTGACAAACTTATGTTTAAAGGTCACTTATCACTTAGTAGTTCATTATTTTGTGTTTTCACATTATTTTATGACATATTTATAAGAAGGGAATTTCCATAAAAAACTTTGGGTCGTTACAAGAGAGGTATGAGATCTTCAATGCTTTGTTTAAAACTAAGTTTAGAGAGTCTATGCTAGCTAGGACTCATGTATTCAAGCTCATTGGATACATTGAATTCTTATATATCTTAGGGATTAAATTTATAGATGAGTTGGGTAAATATCTCATACTTTCATCATTTTCCAATACCTTCTCTAGTTTTATTATCAATTAAAATATTATAAATAATGAGAAGAGTCTTTAATAACTTCTTAATTTGATCCTCCAAGTGGATAAGGACATAGGGTGTGATAAAACCATGGACCTTATGGTGAATAAGAAAATAAATAACAAGGAAAAGGAACCCAAGACCTATAAATAGTCTAAAGATCTTAAAAATTGTCCTTCCAATAAGAGGAAGATCTAGAGGCTGGGTAAGGAAAAGGAGGTATTATTTTTTGGATGTGGCAAGTCAGACCACTAGAATAGGAACTACACCTAGAAGTAAGGGGATTATAAAGATGAGTTTGTTATTGAGTGTAATATTTCAATATCTACACATTTTGTATTATATAAATCTTGTGGTGATCGTATATGTATCCAAATTCAGGAACCAAATAGATTTTTAAAGATTTATAGAGGATAAGTGGATCTGAGAGCTGTCAATGGAGCGAGTCTGGCTTCCCTATCCATTGGTGACTACCACCTTTCATTGTCAACATTAATTATTTTGGTTTTAAAAGATTTTTATTATGTGTTTATGGTTACCATGAACATAATTTCTATATCATTCATAGATATAGATTGGTTTATTTTCAAATTTGGAAATAAAAGTTGTTTCTTTTATAAGGAAATCATATGTTATGGTATGAAACAATTAAATAACATTCCTTATGAATTTAATTACAAAAACAAAGTGTTGAAAATTGGTAAAGAATCATGTTCACACAAATCATATAACACCCATCTATGGAATCGCCATCTTGGACATGTAAATGAGAAGAATTTGACAAAGCTCTATAAAGATGGTTATTTAGACTCTTCTGAGCTAAAACCGCTTGAATTATGTCATTCTTGTTTTCAAGGAAAAATGACCAAACCACTATTTAGTGGACAGGGTGAAAGGGCCACAACACTTATAGGATTGGTTCACACTGATGTGTGTGGACCATTTATAGTATAATATAGAGGTGTATATTCTTAATGTATAACTTTTATTGATGACTTGAGAAGATATGGATATATCTAGTTGATGAGGTATAAATCTGAGTCCTTTGAGAAATTCAAGGAATTTAATAATTAAGTAGAGAATAAACTTATAAGGATGATAAATAATATTTAATCAGATTAAGGTGGTAAATATCTTAACCAAGAGTTCATCAACTTTTTATGGGATTTTGGGATTCTATCTTAGCTCACTCCACCTTACACACCATAGTGGAATGGTGTTAGTGAAAGGAGGAACCGTACCTTGTTAGAAATGGTAAGGTAGATAATGATTCATATAGATATTACACTATCCTTTTAGGAATATGAATTAAAAACCGAGGTACACACATTAAACTAAGTACAAACTAAAGAGGAAAATGGAATTCCCTTCGAGTTATAGAGCGGAAAGAATCTCGTTTTGGTGTGTATATGTGTATGGGGTTGTGAGGTGTTTTTAAGGCCTTCTTGTGAAAAAAATAGCACCTTAGTGAAGAAAGTGTATCATTATAGGGTATACCAAGGAAAAAAAGGGATACTACCTATACAACCCCTCATACAATAATGTGACTATCGCTAGACAAGCCGTATTTATTGAGAGGGAGCACATCCTCCAAAGGGATAGTGGGAGTAATATTGAATTTTATGAAGTTGATGCTCAAGATACACAATAGTTGGTACAAGAATAGATTCCTTAGGTCCCCATAGAATAAGTAGTTACTGAAAAAAAAAGTTCTATATAAGAGTATAAGAGAGGTAAGAGAACCATATAGATATGGTTTTCTTGTCATTGGAGATGGTGAATCATTATTAGTTGAAAATGATGAACCTATCTCCTACAAGGAGGCAGTTGAGAGCTTAGAAGCTGCAATATCAAAGAATCCATGAATTTTGAAATGGATTACATATATCCTAACTAGGTTTGGGTTCAGGTAAATGCACCAGTTAATGTAAATCCCATTGGATGAAAATGGGTATTCAACAGGAAACTTGACATGGAAGGTAAACTAAATACCTATAAAACAAGGCTAGTGGATAAAGGGTTTAAACAAATTCAAGGAATTGACTACGATGAAACCTTTTCACTAGTTTCCATGTTTAAATCCATCAGAATTCTATTTTCTATAGAATCTTACCATGACTATGATATTTAGAAGATAGATTTCAAAACTGCATTCCTTAATGGGAACCTTCAGGAAGACGTCTATATGACACAACTAGAAGTGTTTGTGACTCTAGGTGATTCCAAAAAGGATTTCCAAGTTTTATAGATGCATTTATGAATTGAATCAAACATCTAGGTCATGGAACATTAAATTCGATGAATCCATAAAAGAGTTTTGTTTCATTAAGAATGAATGTGAGATGTGTGTTTACAAGAGGTTTAATGGGAATATAGTCATTATCCTAGTAGTATATGTTGATGACATATTACTTATTGGAAATGACATACCAGTATTATAGTCTGTTGAGGACCGATTAAACAAGTATTTCTCCATGAAGGACATAGGTGAAGTAGCCTATATTCCGTGGATCAATATCATTCATGATAGATCCAAGAGGCTGATTCGACTAAGTCAAAGTACATATATTGACTAGATACTAAAGAGATTTAGTATGGAATAATGCAAGAGGGTATTGGTTCCAATGTCACATGGTTTATATCTTTCTAATAAAATGTGTCCTTAGAAACAACATGATAAAAACAGAATGATTAAGATCTGATATGATTCAGTGATAGGATCAATCATGTATGCCATATTATGTACCAGACTTGATGTTGCCTATTCATTGAGCATGGTAGGAAAATATCAAGCATATCCAAGAGAACACCATTGGACTTCTGTTAATGATATCCTTAAGTATCTGAGAATAACTACATATATGTTCCTTGTGTATGGAGGAGATGAGGAAATGGTCATTAGGGGTTATACTGATGCTAGTTTTCAGACAGATCAAAATGATATGAAGTTATAGTAAGGATATGTTTTCTATCTCAACGGAGGAGTTGTGAGATGAAAGAGTTCAAAGTATCCAGTTGTCACTAATTCTATAGTGGATTCTGAGTATATAAAGGCTTATGACGCATCAAAGGAATCCATTTGGATTTGTAACTTTTTCTAGGATCATGATGTGGTACTTAGTACTAAAAACCCTATCACATTGTTTTGTGATAATACTGCAGTGGTGGCCCTCGAAAAAGATCCAAGGTTACACCAATGGACAAAGAACATACTTTGAAAGTATCACCTCTTGAGGGATTTTTATCAAAGGGGTGAAGTTTCAATGATAAGAGTACCCAAGGAAGAAAACATGGTGGAACCCTTAAATAAAGGCCTATATCAAAAGAATCATGAGTATCATGTGAGAGATAGCATACTGAAGGTTATTAGCAGTTGGATCTAGTGAAAGTGGGATTCTATTGGACGTGGTGCCCTAAAACAAACTTTATTGTACTTTATGATAACTTGTATTCATAGTTTTCAATATTAATAAACTTATTATCACATTATGATTATTCTTCTATGTAATATAGTATGTGATAATGTCCCTAGAGTAGCTATTGTACTAAAAGGTCATAGTAGTTCCCCATTATGATAGGAACCAGGAAGTGCTATACCACTATTCTTAAATATATGTCCTATAACTAGATGATAACATTTTATGGACACAAATGATACATGATATCAGGGGTAGATACTCATAGGACTTTGATTCACCTTATCATGGTGTACGCCCTTGGTAATATCTAGTAGGATATTATGATAACATGACCCACTAGTAAGAAATCCACATTTATGGTTCATTGGATTTTCTTATATATGGATGTGTTTATTGGTCCTTATACTTTAATATTATTAATAATTATTATTATGAGTCATGTACTTTGATGTATTAATGAAAACCATGATGAAATATTTTTATGGTGAGGTAGGATACGTTGGGTGCATTATGAGTAATATTTCATTAATGAATAATGTAAGAAAAGATTTATACCTTCTATTATTTAACAAAATTTAATATATTATTCCCTTTGATGGAAATGATATAGCCAAATAAATACATGGAAATGGTGTTCTATAGAAAAGTTATATTTCTGGAAAGTTAAATAAAGAGATATCGAGCACATAGGTTGATAGCATCAGCATGCAACCTAATTGATTTGAGATATTTTGATAAAGGGATTACATTACATAGTAAGAATCCATATGAGGTATTATGCTATTTCATAATCAACTACTTTCTCTATGGGTGCCTTGTCATGTTTCTAGATTCCAAACTTGGAATTTATAATGCTTCGCCTAATTCCATTAAGAAAGAGTCCTAGAGTTTCACACACACTAAGTATATCCAGAATCTCAGTTAAATAGTATATTATTATTTATTATTTAACAAGATGAATAAATATTATTCCCTCATGTGTTTTAATCATTATTCATGTTTTCTTGATCACATTTATTCAATCACTAGTTATTCGAGAGAATGTAATTTGAGAAAAAGATTTAATAAATATTTATTTTATATTTAGTGAGTATAATATTTATATTTTTATTGGTGAATAATGAAGTGATATTTATTTAATAAATAAATAGAAATTATTCAAGGTCTGATAAATATTACAAAGGAATAAAGGACCAGGATTTTAGGTACTCTGAGAAAATAATAAATAATGAATATTATTTGATTAAATAATATTTAATTTTAATTCACAAGTTAAGCACATATCAAGAAATAATAATATTAATATTATTATTTGGCATGGGATTTTCACTAGGATTAAAAAAATAATTAAGGGCACTTGGGAAATTATTTTATTTTAACCTTAGTAACATATAAACCCAATTATGTTATTTTATCAAGAGGTAAATTCATTTGTTTGGGTTGTGCACAATGGAATTGGAGAATTATATCAAACCCTTGAGATCTCTCTTCTATAAGATCGCTCCTAAGAACGAAGAGCAATATTCCTCCACCAAATCAATGAGAATACTTTAAAATCAATTCACATAGTGATCAAAGGTAGACAACACAAGCATAAGGATCTTCCATGTTAGCATCCAGAGATTTCTTTGGCGACATCTGGTGATTTGTGGAACACATGTGAATCACCACTAGAGGGAATCTGTACTTGATTCCTATAAAGCAATGATAGTGCATCACAAATATATTACCAGATCCATCAATGAAGAAATAATTCCATCAAGGTAATTCTTATTTAATTAAATTAATTATAAATAATATGTGATGATCCCCTATCTAGTTACAGTGTGATTCATGTTTCCCATATTATTTGATTCAATTTAGTTGAACACGGAATTATCGTCGTACAAATATTAGATTGATCATTGAATATGGAAAATATAATTTTTTGGCAACACCCATCACATGCTTCCTCTACGCCCGGAACCTACACCTAGTACATGACAAGTGTACGTGGGAAGAATACTTACTATAACTTTTACCTATGTTTATCCAAGTATATTACAAGAATACATGGGAAGTTCTCCCACTAGACTTTAAACCTGTGAATTAACTAGAAAATGATGATAATATATGGAAAGTGTCCCCACTGGACTTTAAAATTATGATACTCTCTTGTGTGATGAGCCTAAGAGGCCCTATATGACAAGCCTAGGATAAACCTCACCTCATGAATTAGAAACATATCCCCGCATGATGATCCTATTGAGTCATAAATTCTATTTATCACTTTTCCTTTCCTTTAGTTTTGGAAATCACAAAGACCTTCTTAAACATTATTTACTAAATTTTTATGTCCAAAGTGTTTTAGAATGTTTTTTTAGAAAAAATTATGTTTTACCATAAGTAGTATAATTTCTTAAGTATTTTAGATATAAACTTATAAACTATCATTACGATTATTGGAATGAGGTTTTGTTTGATAAACATCGGACTCACCCTTATCAAATTAGGTGTTATATTTTTTGTCTTGTCTATTGCATTGAAAAAATCTTAACATCGGACTGATACTAGTACTGATAAACATCAGACTCACACTGATGAATATTATCTTAATAAAAATTGAAAAGAAGTCCATAAAACTAACTATGTTTATAATCTAAATATAGAAAATTTACTTCTAATGTAAGAAGAATATTTTACACTATAATGGTGTACATAAATATAATGTCGGACATTCAGTTATGCCTGATCGTGATGTACTATCAAGTGATAGGTGTTAAAAGTCTTTGCGACAAAATCAGAGAAATATGACCATTGGGAGATCAATGTGACCATTGAGAAGATGCCTATAAACACCAATTCATTTGAAGAGTTTAAATCTAGTTCATTTACATTCACTCTCGAATTTTTATGAAGAGTACTTAGCATGAAAATCTTGATCTTAGTCTTTTGTAATTATTTAGAGAGAGTATTCTTAAGGAAACCTTGTGGGGTTTTCGCCTTGAGATTTTTTTGTGATTGTAATATGCATTTGATCGCTGTATTGATTGAAGAATTCCAGGGATAGGAAGACAGATAATTTGATCCATTATATTGAGTGCTACTGAGGATAGGTATATAGAAAATCCGATCTTCGTATCAAGGGATTTCAGGTATAGGAAGATATACCCATTATGATCATCATATCAAGGTCTTTCCTTGGAAAGTAAAAGAAACTTTCTTGTAAGTATAAAACAGTGGATACCTTTAGTTTGGGTTATAGACTAACTTTATCTTAATGTTAAAAGAGTTATCTTTTTAATAGTTAGAAATTCATTATTTATTTTATATTCCATTGTAATACTTGTTACTTACAAATTTTATTTTCTTCTATGCATATTAAATAGAAAGTGAAACATCATATTAATATTAATATTTTGTTTGTTTTATATATACTATTCTGATTATGATAAATGAACTCTGATTAATTAGGTCTATAATGATTCCAATATTTTACACTTTGATTAAATCATATTATATCTAATTATGATACTATGACTCTGGTCATCAGATTGTGGGATGAGTCCGATTATTTTACTTAAATAGGATTGTGTGATATTTTGTTTAAACTTATTAAACAATATTTTTAAACTACAATTAACCCCCCCTCTTTTAATAATAGCTTTCACAAGCTATAAATCTCATAATATTATGATCCAATAATTGGTATTAGATCCAAGTAAAGAGATTTGTGACTTTTTTTATCCATTAATTAGACTACTTGTTTTTTTACACATTCTATCATTTTAAAGTTATTTAAATTTTTGATATAAAAATTCTATTTATAAACCTTTCTACACTAACATGTTTTGGGAAAATAATGTTTTTTTATTAAAATAGATGGTCTAAATGTCGGTTCAATAGATAACCTGAATCCCAACAGACCACCTATCTTTGATAGTGTTGACTATGAGTACTAGAGAGATATGATGAAGTCTTTTTTATTAACACTAGGGTTGATAACTTTGTCACACTGAATTGAGATTATAAAATTCATAATAAGGATGTTATAATATTTACTCATCAAGAAAAAAAAAATATCAATTAAACTACAGAGTTAGAAATACTTTGTTATGTTCAATGAAAAGAATCATATAAAGTCAAATTTCATCCTGTGGAGTTTCTATTAGTATTTGGAAAAATCTTGAGATCACAAATTTTGGTACATAAAAAGTTGTTGAGATTCTAAAAGCAATGTTAAGAGCGGACTATCAAGAATTTTATTTTCTACTAGGTGAATCAATTACTAAGATGTATAATAGATTCATTATTATCATTAATATTTTATAGGATATTGGATAAAAAGGACTTGGTGATGAAATTATTGTGGAAAATATAATTGATATTATTCCCAATGAATGGGAATCTAAGAGAACTGCTATTGATGAGACCAGAAAGTTGAAAAATCTCACTCTTGATGATTTAATTGGAACTCTTATGAAATATGAGAGAAGATTAAAAATAGATACTGAGAAAAATAAAAATAAAAATGGAGGAGTTACTTTTGAAACTAATACCTTACTTATTAAAGTTAAATCTATAGAGAAAATTGTTAAATCCTCAAGAAAGAAGAAATTTATTTCTCAATCCAAGTCAATTAGTTCTAAACATTCTGAAAATGAATTGAAAAATATCACCAGAAGGATTAATAAGATTGCTGGAAAGAAGTATTTTCAATATCTTTATAAGAAAGGTAATAAGGATATAAGGGAAAATAAAGATAAAGTTATATTCTAAGAATTAAATAAATATGTACATATCATATAGAATTTCCAAAGTTGAATAGAAAATATAGGAAAAAATAATTCAGAATGAAATTACAAGAGATATTATAAACCTAATGGAAATAAAGTTATGAAGGTTGTTAACACTTGGAGTACTAGTAGAGGTGAAACTAGTGATAATTCATCTAATAATGAAAGTTCCAAATAGAGGAAATTAGGTATTTTTTCTAAAGTACCTCAAGTAAATAAATATTTCATGGAAAAGGTACGAACTGTTGAGGAAAATAAATAAAGTACCATCAACAAGAATAAATGGTACATGTATATTAGATTTTCTAGGAATATTTATAGTAACAAATTCTATTTCGAAAATATTTTCAAGATGAAAGGTGGAAAATTAAATTTTAAAGATAATGCTCAAGGAGATATTATCAGTATAGGTAATATTTTTCTTCTTGGTAAATCTTTAATTTCCAATGTGTTGTTTGTTAAATGTATTAAGAACAACATTATAAGCATAAGTAAATTACATGATGAATGTTTCCTTTTGAACTTTAGGAATGATAAATTATTAATACATAGTTCTAAGGATGAAATTATTATTTATTTCAATCAAAATTAGAATGTTTACAATCTTAACTTAGAAGAACTTAGGAGCCAAGACTTACCTTGCCTTACTGTAATGGAAGATCAATCATGGTTATGGAATAGAATTCCCAGACACTGTAACCTAAGAAACTTATCTATGTTGACTAAGAAAATGATGAGTCAATGAGGTTTCCTTATGACTTTCCCATTCCTCTATGTTTTGAAAATCACAAACACTCTATCTTAAGGCTAATTTTATTTTATCTTAATAAGGAAAATTTTCCTTATCCAAGGAAATTTTATCCTTACCTATGTTTTCATTGTTCATTTTATAGTCTCTCTAATTCTAAATCATTTTATTCCTAAGCATAAAAATTTGGTTTCACATTTAAAACCTCAGAATCCTATAAATCATTGGTTATAAAGTATTATATTTTCAGGTTCTGAATTCTCTAAAATCCAGACTCTGAATTCTCTAAAATTCAGACTCTGAATTCTCTAAAATTCATATTCCAAATTTTCTAAAAACCAGATTCTGAATTCTCTGAAATTAAAATTCTGAATTATCTAAAATTTTGATTCCGAATTCCTCATAATTTAGACTCCGAATTCCTCAGAATTCATACTTCTAATTCCTTATAATTAAGACTCAAAATTCCTTAGAATTCAGACTTAGAATTACTCAGAATTCAGACTCCGGATTCCTCAGAATTCAGACTCTGAATTACTCAAAATTCAAACTCCGAATTCCTCATAATTAAGGCTCCGAATTCCTTAGAATTAAGACTCCGAATTCCTTAGAATTAAGACTCCGAATTCTTTATAATTCATACTCTGAATTCTTCATAATTCAAACTAAAAATTCCTTATAATTCAGACTCCAAATTACTTAGAATTAAAAATCTGAATTTTTTAGAATTTAGACTCCAAATTCCTTATAATTAAGACTGAGAACTCATTATAATTCAGGCTCTGAATTCCTTATAATTCAGACTCTGAATTCCTCATAATTCAGACTCCTAATTCCTCAGAATTTAGACTCTGAATTCCTTAGAATCGAGACTTTGAATTTTTTATAATTCAGACTCCAAACTCCTTAGAATTAAGACTCCAAATTCCTTAGAATTCAGATTGCGAATTCATAGGAATTCAGAATCCAAACCCTATAGAATTCAGATTCCGAATTCTTTGTAAAACAGAATCCTAATATCCATGATCTATAGTCTTCGAATTATTATTTTATTAGACTCCGAACTTTATTTTTCCTTAGAATCTGAAAATTATATTTGTTTAAGAAACCTTATTTTTATTACACTTGTTATAGTTATGAAACGATGTCGTATAATCTATTTCTAACTAACCATTGTTTGAGTGACACGTGTATAGGTCCCTCTGAGATTCAAGGTAAAATATTACTGTTGGAAGAGGGAGCTGACCGTTGGAGAAGTTCCTATAAATAGGAGCTCATTTGAATGAGCTCAATACTGAGAATTACCTTTTGATCACTCTAGAGATTTCATGATGCTGAATTGATTTCTACAGAGAGAGACTCTCATGACTTTTTCATACTAAAAATCTTGTTTAGAATGGTTCGTACGACTCTGATTGTTGTTGTGATCAATTTAGGGCTTCCGAGGATAGGGAGACATAGGTACCAACTACCTTCAAGTTCGAGGACTTCTGAGGATAGGGAGACAAAAGTGCAGACTACCTTAAAGTTTGAGGGCTTTTAGGGATAGAAAGACAGATTCTGATATTCCTATCAAGGGATTACCCTGGTGTTGGTACGACATAATTTCTTGAAAGTTTAAATCAAGGGACAATTATCTAAGGTTATTGGATACCCTACTCTTTTTATTAAAAGATTTCATACTTGTTGCTTATTTTGTTTCAAGTTATTTCTGCTGTATTTTGATAAAGAAAGAAAGTATAATCTTCTTATACTTTCTTGTACTTTTTTATACTCTAATAAGTAAGATTCTATATGATTTAAGGAAAAATATTTTCCTTATAAACTTTTCTTAAGTTTCATTTTCAGAACCATATTTTTGGAACCTAGAAAGTATGTAGAATTAAAAGAGGTATTGTGAATTTACCTTGTCTAACCTTGTTAAACATAGTTTTCCTTAAGGTTAAAAACCAATTTTTTTTAAACTTACAATTCACCCCCTCTTGTAAATTGAGCATCTAAATTTATATTTAGATCCTACATTTGGTATCAAAGTAGGTCTCTAAAATACTTATATTCACATATAATTTTTCTTTCTCAAGTTCTCATTGTTCTAAAATTTTCCTTGCTTAGGATTTTTTTACAAACTTTTACTATTAACAAGTTTTTTGGAAATATATTTTCTTTTAGATGGCAGGAATGAATGTTGGTTCGATTGAAAATATAAATCCTACTAGACCAAATATTTGATAGTAATTATGATGAATATTGGAGAGATAATATGAAGAATTTTGTTATTAATACTGAAGTGGACAATTTTTTTATTCTTACTGGGGATTATAAGATTTCTGACAATAAAGTAAAAACTTTTTTTCCAATCAAGAAAAGACAGAAATCAACTAAACTAAAAGGTACACAATACTTTATTGGGTTCCATGACCAGGAATATATATAGTCATATTTCTTCTTGTGAAGATGATAACTGTATATGGAAGAAATTAAAGGTTAATAATTTTGGTACATCCAAAGTTATAGAAACTAGAAGAGATATGCTTAGAGCAGGACATAATGGATTTCTATTTCTTTATGGAGAACCAGTATGCAAGGTGCAACAAAGGATTATGAAATTTTTTAACTGTTTACAATCTATGGGTGAGAAAGGTATAGATGATGAAGATCTTGTGGACAAGATTATATATATCATGCCTAATGATTGGGAATCTAAGAGAACAACTATTGATGAGAATAAGAAAGTATCTCAAATTAATCTTGATGAAATTTTTGAAACTCTTCTTCAATATGAGATAATAATGAAAAGAGATGATGATATGAATAAGAAGAAAAATGAAAATGGAAGTGCATCCTTTACTACTACTAAAGTCAAGACTTCTGAAAGAGTTACAATATCCAAGACTAAGAAAGTCACCATTTTATCTGAATCTAGTGAAAGTTAACATAGTGAGAATGAACTATCTAATCTTGCTTGAAGGATGAAAAAGATAGTTTGAAAGAAAGACTTTCAATATAGATATAAGAATAAAGAAATAAAAGACAAGAAAGACTCAAAATTCACTTGTTATGAATGCAAAAGAGCACGATATATCAGGCCAGATTGTCCTATGATTAAGAAAAAGGATAGAAAGGAAAAACATTCCGAGAGGAATAAAAAGAAGTACTATAAGGCTAAATCTAAGAAAGTTTTAAAATCCAATGACACATGGAGTGCCAGTGGTGGTGACTCTTCTGATGAATCCTCAGATTATAAATCTTTCGGTCAGAATAATCTTGGTCTACTAGCCATACTACCCATTGAAAAACATTGTCTAATGGCCAATGTACACAATGTAAAATCTATCACTAATGTATCCTTGAATTAAAATTATACTAATGCTAAATACTATAAGTCTTCATATGAAGAATCTTCTTCCGATGAAGATAATACATTACCTTCTTACAAATAAGTGTCTAGGTTTGCTAAAATTCTTGAGAATGAAAATTCTAAACTCAATAAAAACCTTAATAAGGAAAATTCTAGAATTTCTATTTTAACTAAATAAGTATTAGATCTTTATAAATATCTTGATAAGAAAACTTTTGATTTTGAAATTATTTAAAAAACCTTGAGGAAGTTAATTCTGAGAAGGATAAACTTTCTAAGGATCTTGAAAATGTAATTTATAAGAAAAATATTTTAGAGACTAACTCTAGTTCTAAAACTAATGTTTTTGAGGATAAAAACTTAGTTATTAAAATAAAGTCAGAAATATTTTCCTTGAGGAAGTGTTTATCAAACTTTACCTCTGGTAAGGGAAACTTTGAAAATATGTTTTCCTAAATTTGACCTCTAATAAATAGTTCTATATTTTGTTATTCTTACTCTAAACTAGTTTTTAGTAATAACTATTTTGTTCTTAAAAGTGCTCCATTCTGCACCAAATGTTAATGCAATGGACATTGGGTGAAAAATTGTTCTTTAAACAAAACTCAGTCTTTAGGTTTTCATAAAGCTTATTTTTCTAAGAAAATGTGTATCTCTAAAATCTTGCTTTTTGAAATTTCCGGATCCAAGAAAATTTGGATTCTGAAAGTCTAACACTAATATTTTAAAGAAAATAAAGATAATACCAACAACAATACATGGTACATAGATAGTGGATGTTCCTGGAATATGATTGGTAATAAAAACTTCTTTTTAAATATTATCAAGATGAAAGGATGAAAAGTAACTTTTGGAGATAACAGTTAGGGAGAAATTATTGGTATAGGTAACATTGTTCTTCTTGAAAAAACTTTTATTTCAGATGTTTTATTTGTTAAGGGTCTTAATAACAACCTCATTAGCATAAGTCAATTATGTGATGAAGGTTACATTGTGAATTTTAGGAATGATAAGTGCTTAGTACACAATTCCAAGGAAGAGTTTATTCTTTTTGCCCACAGGCAAGAGAATGTATACACACTAAACATAGAAGACCTTAGGATCTAAGATCTACCTTGCCTTAGTGAAATGGAAGATCAATCTTCGTTATGGAATAGAAGGTTAGGACACAAAAACCTTAGGAACCTATGTAAACTCTCTAATAAAATACTTGTTAGGGATCTACCGGAGCTTATATTTGATTCTTCAAAAGTTTGTGATCCTTGTCAATATAGAAATCAACATAAATCAAGTATTAAATCAATCGGTGAAGTCTCAACTTCTAATGAATTACAGCTAGTACATATGGATCTATTTAGTCCAACAAAAACTGGAATCACTGGAGACAAATATTATGTATTTGTCTTAGTTGATGATTATACTAGATTTACGTGGGTCTATTTTCTAGAAAATAAATCTGAAGCTTTTTCTTATTTCAAATTTTTTAGAGCCCAAGTTAAAAATGAGAAAAACCTTTCATTGATAACTATTCATAGTGATCATGGAGGAGAATTTCAAAATTCATATTTTGAAACTTTTTGTAGTAGAAAAGGCATTACTCATAACATATCAGCACTAAGAACTCCTCAAAAGAATGGTGTTGTTGAAAGAAGAAATCGAATTCTTCAAGAAATAACAAAAACCATATTGAGTGAATATTCAATTGCTAATTTTTTGGGATGAAGCTGTAAATAATGCTTGTTATACTATATATCAAGTTTTGATTAGACCTTTTCTCAACAAAACCCTTTATGAATTGTGTAACGATAGAAAATATAGACTTTCCTACTTCAAAGTATTTGGTTTCAAAGTATTCATTTTGAATACTAATGATAATTTACATAAATTTGAACCCAAATCTGATGAAGGAATTTTCCTAGGCTACTCCACAACTTCTAAGGCTCATTGAGTTTTTAATAAAAATACTTGTACTTTTGAAGAAACAGTACATGTTAAATTTGACGAAACTGATCCTTTTGTTTTTAAACAACCAAAACCTATATATTCGGATGTGTTTTCAAAAACCGATTATCAAACTTTGATAGAAGATCCTTCTGATAAGAATAATGTTCAAGAAAATAATTCTGAAGAATTTACCCCAGAATATTTCCTACAATATGTTGATGAATAGGTATTACAAAACCCGAATCTGTTGTTTCTTAAGAATCATCCCAGTGATAGTATCACTGGTGATGTAAATAAACCTATAAGGACTAGAAGTTCCTTTATAAATGAAGTATAACATCTAGAATTCCTTTCTTAATTATAACCAAAAAGAACTGATGAATCTTTAGGTGATGATGATTGGATTAAAGCCATTCAAGATGAGCTAAATGAATTCGAAAGGAATAGAATCTGGACCTTGGTTGAAAGACCTAAGGAAACTTATATTATTGGAGTAAAATGGGTCTTCAGAAATAAGTGTGATGAAAATGGAATCATTGTAAGAAATAAATCTAGATTATTTGCTGAAGTTTATAATCAACAAGAAGTAGTAGACTATGAATAAATCTGTTCTCCAGTATCTAGACTTGAATCTATTCTCATTTTACTTTCCTTTGCAGCATTATTCAACTTTAATTTTTTTTAAAATGGATGTTAAATGTTCTTTCCTTAATGGATATGTTCAAGAGGAAGTTTTTGTTGAAAAAAATCCTGGTTTTGAAGACACAAAACATCCTGAACATCTTTTCAAACTCACCAAAACTTTATATGGACTTAAACAAGCTCCTAGACCCTGGTATGATAGACTTACATGATTTTTATTACAAAACAATTATGTTAAGGGAAATCATGATCCAACCCTTTTTATAAAGAAATATAATAAAAATGTTTTTATTGTTCAAATTTATGTTTATGACATTATATTTGGTTCAAATCAGCAATATTTAACTGATTATTTTTCAAATCTTATGAAATCCGAGTTTGAAATGAGTATGATGGGTGAGTTAACATTTTTCCTAGGTTTTCAAATTTCTCAAAAATCAGAAGGAACCTATATATCTCAACATAAGTATATTAAATATATTCTTAAAAATTTGGATATGAAAACATTAAGAGTATAAGTACTCCCATTGGTACCTCAAATTCACTTGATCTTGATGAAGCTGGGAAACCAGTAGATCAAATATCATTTAGAGGTATGATATGAAGTTTACTATACTTCATAGCTAGTCGTCCAGACTTAAGGTTTTCAGTATGCTTATGTGAAAGATATCAATCCAATATGAAGTAATCTCATTTAAAGGCAGTGAAAATAATTTTTCGCTATTTAAAGGGAACCATGTATTTAGGACTCCTTTATACTTCTGGAAATGATTTCATTTTAAAAATCTTTTTAGATGATGACTTTGGTGGATGTAGAATGGATAGGAAAAGTACATCCGAAACTTGTCATTTCTTAGGAAATTCATTAGTTTCTTAGTCATGCAAAAAAAAACACTCAGTAGCACTTTCCACTGCTGAAGCTAAATATGTAGTAGCTGGAATTTGTTGTGCCCAAGTGTTGTGAATACAACACACACTCAAAAAATACGGTATGAGTTTTACCAAAACACAGATATTATGTGATAACACTAGTTCCATTTCCCTAAGAAAAAACCTTCACATCACTCTCGTGTAAAACACATAAATATTAGACATCACTTTCTTAGAGATCACACACAAAAATGAGATATTATTCTTCAATTTATCAAAATGCAAGATCAACTTGCTGATATTTTCACAAAATCTTTACCCTCCTATAGATTTGAATACATTAAAAAAAGTTGGGAATGATAACCGTAAGATAATCTCCCATATTAATTTTTTTTGAAACCTATCTCCTTACAGTAAGAAACTCCTTTTCATAGGGGGAGTACACTTTTTTGTTAGTAAATTTTTTTTATGTAGTCAAAATTTTTTTCGTAGTCAATTTTTTTTATAGTAAAAAATGTTTTCGTAGTAAATTTTTTTTCATTTTCAAAAATTTGTTCGTAGTCAAAAATTTTTTCATAGTCAAAAAATTTTGTAGTCAAAATTTTTTCGTAGTCAATTTTTTTTTCATATTGATTTTTTTTCGTAGTAAAATTTTCATAGTTAAAATTTTTCAGAATCTAAAGTTATTCAAGAAGAATTTTCCTTATTATTGATAATTTTTCTAGAATTCCAGAAGGTATATTTACTTAATGAAGTTTTTGTAGTTATTTTGATTCTTGTTGGTATTTTTATATTGTTTAAAAAATATTCGGATTCACTTTCCTTAAATCCGAATTTTTATCTGAAAAACCTCAAAATATCGGAACCTACCAAATTACTTCTTCAGATATCAATCTCAATCGTCAGATCTAATCAAAAGTGTTTCCATCATTGGATATTTTTGAGAAGATGAACCATCGGCTCAAATGTCTATAAAAAGGCCCCCCGATGGTCGTCCCACATCAGTTATCAAGCCTTGGAGTGCTGAAGCTCTGCTCCTCTTCTTAAGGCCCGTTCTGAATCTTCAGGTTTTCCTCAATTCCGAATGTCTATGGAAGATTCTCCTTAGAAACAAATATTTTCAGTAAAGGAAATATATGAATGGAAGATATACAGAGAAAGGTTAGTAGATCCGAAATTCTTTGTGAAGTTTGATTCTCTTATCTCAAAGAATATCAAGTTGAATGGTTGGGAGAGTCTGGGTATATCAAAAACAAAGGTATAGGATCCGGTGTATCCTCATTTTATAGTAAACTTTTATGAATTTGTATGTTTTTTTATTCTATATGGAAAAGATAAGTTTTCTTTAAAGAGTTATGGGAAAAAATATTCTCTTTCTTTCAGAATGGCTACTAATATCATTGGAATCCCTTATGAGGGAGAAGCTTAATTCTTCACCCACAAGCTTCCGGATGTTTTAGGATGTTTTGATAAGGATAAGGCCATATAGTTCCTTGGTTTGTCATGGGTTAAGACACCAAAGATCAACAATATTTATACAAATTTTCAAATTCTAGAATTATGGGTTCATGGGTTTATCATTCTGAGAAAAGGGGATAAGGACACCCTGAATAAAAGTGACATTTATATTATGTATTTTCTGGTAAACCTCAGGAATATTAACCTTGTGTAGTATATCTTTATTACAATTTTAAATATCAAGAATGGAACTATCAATTCTCAGATTATTATGTATCCGACCATTCTTTCCAAGCTCATAGTTCTCTATCTCGATTCATTCAAAATACCCTGTATCTCTAAGTTAAGGAATTTCAAGGTAATGTTGTTGGGTGATGATACACTAAGAAGAATGAAGGTTGTTTTTTCTAGTGAATCCGTAGAATTATATGATTTGTCTGAATAAAAAACAGAAGCCTTACAAAGAAACCGAAAGTGGATGATACTTCCAAGAAGGGTGGTAATAAGAGAAAAGTGAAGGAACTGGAAAAGAAAGAAAAATCTCCTACTGTTAAGGAAACTCAATCAGCACCACCTAAGCCAAAGAAGCAAAAGACTTATCCAGATGAAGTGGTTTCCAAGTGGAGAGAAGACAAGAAGAATAAGAAGGAAGGGGAGCCTAGTTTTGGCTTGGACCTTACTGAGTCTAAAGAATTAAAGTTGAAGGCTACTGAGGATATTGAGAAGCAATAAAAAGAAAATAAGAAAAAGAAGAAAATGTCTGAAGTTGAGATTGTTCAATCTCTTCTGAAGGCTAATGAGAAAGCCTCTAACCAGCTTCAGGTACCAGAAACATTTCTTAATAAACCATCACCTATAGAGACTTTTGTAAAGAAGATTATGATTCCGGAACTAGAATAAGATGAAGAAATTGTGTAGGAAGAGGAAGTAGAATAAGAAGAAGAATAAGAAGAAGAAGAAGATGGGGATGACATCGATGATGTTATAAGTCAAGTAGATCTTTATCATGGGAAGGAGAGTCCTTCTAAAAAATTGTCAATCTGGACTTCTAAAGCTGAATATTAAAAACTTTCTACCATAGGAAAAGAAGAAAAGGTTCAGGAAGAAGTGAATAAACCATCTAATGATGATGTTAACAACCATGAATTTGTTCAGAAATAAGATCTAGTGGCAGATGCTGAGAAATAAAATGTTTAAGAAGATAAAATAGTTCAACTACCAAATAATGAACATGAGTCGCCAAAAGAAGCAAAAATCATTCCAAGAGCTGATAAGGGAAAATAGGTGTTGGTTGATACACTAAGAAAAGTCGTGGTGATAAATAAATGTCATGGTGGTTTGTCAAAGAGAAAATATGAAGAGATAGAGAAATAATCCTCACTAACCAATCAATATGATTCAGAATTTTCCACTCTTGGACATGACTTCATAGTCCAATCTTTGGAGAATCTGGTTGATACCATTCCCTTGTTTCCGAGTATAGACTCGAGGTGAAATTTTCTTCAGCACTCATTTAATTAGAAAGTGGATTCAATTACCATGGTTATGGATAAGTTTATCAGGATTGAGGCTGATTTCAAAACTTTCTCCACTGAATATGAAGCAAAAAAAATATCCTACAAGGAAATCAACAATTGGTCAAGGAAAACAATCAAAGAGATGAGAATCCTTGATGATTTTTAGGAAATTTATGAAGGATGATTTTGACACTGAATATGGAAAGTTCAATGATCTCCCTAAAAGTTTTAAGGAAAAGATAAGTCTTGAACAAACAACCTGAAAGTAGGAAGTCAAGGATCTGAATGGGAATATTAATTCAGTTTATTTAAATTGGAAAAGGGAAAGAGATCTTATAATTGAGTTCAAAGAAAAACTCAATAAGCAAGAAGATATTTTGAAAGCTCAGGAAGAAATCCTTAAGGCTCAGGAAGAAAAAATCAAAGCCTTGGAGAAGAAAAATGAAGATCAGGATCAGCTGCTTAGGCACTTTAAAGAAGATCACAAGGAGCTTAAGAAGCTGAAAACTATTGTGAAGAAGTTAATGTCGATGTAGAAAGAAGGATAATTTCTCCAAACCTATCTTTTGTTGTATTTACTTCCTTGTACAAAATCTTCCTATTGTAATGAAATTTTGGTTGTTCTTCATATATTTTGTTGTATAATACTAATATTTCAGGTACCATTTTTTTCCATTCCCTTTATTCCTTTTTGAAAATCACAAAGGGAGAGAAAGGAATGATAAAAATAATACTAAGTAAAGAAGAAAATTACCTAAGTAAGGGGAAGTCTATCTAAGGGGAAGTTTTATCAAAGAATATTTCCTTATACAGGAAAAAGAAAAATCTATTTAAGGAAGTCAAGAATACGATCCTTAGGGATTTCAAAACCTAAGGGGAAGTTAGTTGTATTCACCATGATTCATAAGTAAAGGGAGATAAGTTTTTATTTTCAAGTTCATAAAAAATTCTAAGTCCTTATATTCTTTTTCGTAAGGATTTTTGTGCTTTCCAAAAATGGGGATATTGCTGAGTCAATGAGTTTTCCTTATGACTTTTCCATTCCTCTATGTTTTGAAAATCAAAAACACTCTATCTTAAGGAAGATTTTATTTTATCTTAATAAGGAAAATTTTCCTTCTATAAGGAAATTTAATCCTTACCTATGTTTTCATCGTTCATTTTATAGTCTCTATAATTCTAAATAATTTTATTCCTAAGCATAAAAATTATGTTTCACATTTAAAACCTCAAAATAATATAAATCATTGGTTATAAAGTATTCTATTTTCAGGTTCTGAATTCTCTGAAATTCAGACTCTGAATTCTCTGAAATTCAGACTCCGAATTCTCTGAAATTCAGATTCTGAATTCTATGAAATTCAGACTCCCAATTCTCTGAAATTTAGATTCCGAATTATCTAAAATTAAGATTCCGAATTCCTCAGAATTTGGACTCCAAATTACTTAGAATTCAGACTCCGAATTCCTCAGAATTCAGACTCTGAATTCCTCAGAATTTCGAATCAGAATTCCTCAGAATTCAGACTCCGAATTCCTCATAATTCACACTCTGAATTCCTTAGAATTCAGATTCTGAATTCCTCAGAATTTGGACTCCGAATTACTCAGAATTCAGACTCTGAATTTTTTAGAATTCAGACTCTTAATTCCTCATATTTCAGACCCCTAATTCATGAGAATTTAGACTCTGAATTCCTGAGAATTCAGACTCCAAATTCCTTAGAATTTGGACTCCAAATTCCTCATAATTCAGACTCCCAATTCCTCAGAATTTAGACTATGAATTCCTCAGAATTATGACTCTGAATTCATTATAATTCCGACTCCAAATTCCTTATAATTCAGACTATTAATTCCTTAGAATTCATATTCCAAATTCATTGGAATTCAGACTCCAAAATCTATAGAATTTAGATTCCAAATTATTTGTAAAACAGAATCTGAATATCCCTGATCTATAGTCTTTGAATGATTATTTGATTAGACTTCAAACTTTATTTTTCCTTAGACTCTAAAAATTATATTTGGTTAAGGAACCTTATTTTTATTACACTTGTTATAGTTATGAAACAATGTCATACAATCTATTTCTAACTAACTTTTGTTTGAGTGACATGCGAACAGGTCCCTCCGAGATTCAAGGAAAAATATGACCATTGGAGGAGGGAGCCGACCGTTAGAGAAGTGCCTATATATAGGATCTCATTTGAATGAGATCAATACTGAGAATTACCTATTGATCACTCTAGATATTTCATGCTGCTGAAGTGATTTCTAGATAGAGAAACTCTCATGCCTTGTGCATACTGAAAATATTGTTTAGAGGGCTTCATGCGACTCTGATTGTTGATGTGATCAATCAAGGGCTTCCGGGGATAGGAAGACAGAGGTACCAACTACCTTAAAGTTCATGGAATTTTAGGGATAGGAAGACAGTGGTGTTGACTACCTTAAAATTAGAGGGATTGTGGGGATAACAAGATAGATTCTGATATTCCTATCGAGGGATTACCCTAGTGTGGGTATGACATACTTTCTTTCAAGTATAAATCAAGGGAGATTTATCCAAGGTTGTTGGATACCCTACTCTTTGGGTTAAAAGATTTCATAATTTTTACTTGTTTTGTTTCAAGTTATTTCTACTGTATTTTGATAAAGGAAGAAATTATAATCTTCTTATAATTTCTTTTACTTTTATATACTCTGATAAGTAAGATTATATATGCTTTAAGGTAGAATCTTTTCCTTGTAAACTTTTCTTAAGTTTCATTTCCAGAACCATATTTCTGGAACCTAGCAAGTCTGTAGAACTAAAAGAGGTCTTGTGAATTTACCTTGTTTAAACTTTTTAAACACAGTTTTACTTAAGGTTAAAAACTAAAGTTTTTAAACTTAAAATTCACCCACTCTTTTAAATTGAGTATCTACATTCATATTTTGATCCTACAGAAATTAGTTATTAAGGATCTACCAAAACTTATGTTTGATTCTTCAAAAGTCTATGATCCTTGTCAATACGGTAAGAAACATAAGGCAAGTTATAAATCTATTAGTGAAGTATCAACTTCTAATTATTTATATTTAGTGCACATGTATTTATTTGGCCCTACAAAAATTGGAAGTATTGGTGGAAAATACTATGTATATGTATTATTTTATGATTACAATAGATACACATGGGTTTATTTTATCACAAAAAAACATTAGTTTTTTTTTATTTTAAAACTTTTGTAGCCAAATTTAAAAATAAAAAAATCTTTCCATTGATAACTATTCATAGTGATCATTGTGGAGAATTTATAAATTCTAATTTTGAAACATTTTGTAGTAATAAAGGTATAGAACATAGTTTTTCAGCTCCTAGAACCTCTTAAAAAATGGTGTAGTTAAAATATGAAATAGAATTATTTAAGAAATAACTAGAACCATGTTGAGTGAATACTCAATTGATAATTTTTTTGGGATGAATCGGTTAATACATCATACTATAATATAATTTTAATTTTGATTAGACATTTTCTTAATAAAATTCCTGATGAGTTGTGGAGATGTTGAAAACCAAAAGTTTATTACTTTAGAGTTTATGGTTGTAAAGTATTCATCTTGAATATGAAAGATAACTTACATAAATTTGAACCCAAATATGATGAAGGAATATTTTTAGGTTATTCCACCACTTCTAATCCATATAGAGTTTTCAATAAAAATTCTTGTACTATTGAGGAAACGATGCATGCTAATTTTGATGAAACTAACTCTTTTGTTTTCAAACAACCCCAAATAACATCCTCAGATGTGATTTTAAAAAATGATTTTCAAATTTTGTTAGAAACCTCTTTTTATAACAATGTAACTCAAGAAACAGTTTTTGAAGTTTTTCCTCAGGAAGATTTTATACCTTTCATTGAAGAATAACCTTTTCAAAATTCAATAAGTAAGTTTTTTCTTAGGAATCATCCTAGTGTTAGTATCATTGGTGATGTCGATCGACCAGTTAATACTAGAAGTTTCTTAAGGAATGAAATTTAACATCTATATTTCCTTTCCCAATTTGAGCCTAATAATCTTGATGAATCTTTAGGTGATGAGGATTGTATTAAGGATATGAAAGATGAGATTAATTAATTTTAGAGGAAAAAAGTTTTGAATTTAGCTGAACAACCTAAATAATCATCTATAATTGGAGTAAAATGGGGTTTTAAAAACAAATGTGATGAAAATGAAATAATTGTTAGAAATAATTCTATACATATATCTAAGTGTTATAATTAATAAGAAGGAATAAATTAGGAATAAACCTATACCCCGGTATCTTGACTTGAATCTATTTGTATTATACCAGCCTTTACAACATTATTTAATTTCAAAATTTTTCAAATGGATGTGAAGTGTAATTTTATTAATGGATATGTTTAGGAAGAAGTTTATATTGAACAACCTCCTGGTTTTGAAAATAAAAAACATATTGAATTTGTTTATAAACTTATCAAAGATTTATATGGACTTAAACAATCCCCTAGAGCTTGGTATGATAAATTAAATAGATTTTTGTTACAAAATAACTTTTTTAAGGGAGCTATAGATCCAAAACTTTTTATAAAATAATTTTAAAAAAATATTATGATTGTAAAAATTTATTTTTATGACATTATATTCATATCAACTCAACAATATTTAATAGATTACTTTACAGATCATATGAAATATAAGTTTGAAATGAGTATGATGGGTGAGTTAACATATTTTATTGGTTTTAAAATCTCAAAAATACTAGAATGAACTTTTATATCTCAAAATAAGTATATAAAATATCTTATTATGAAATTTGGATATAAAAATACTAATAGTATTAATACTATTATTGGTACCTCCAATACCCTTGATCTTGATGAGTCTAGGCAACCAGTTGATCAAAATACTTTTAGAGGTATTATAGGAAGTTTTCTTTACTTAATTACTAGTCTTTTAGATATGATTTTATTTCTATATGCCTATATGCAAGATATTAAGAAAATCCAAAGGAATCCTATTTAAAACAAGTAAAATTAATTTGTTGTTATCTTAATGGAACTATGGATTTAGGACTTTTATATTCTTCTAGAAATTATTTTGAACTAATTTTTTTCTGATGCTAAATTTAGTAGTTGTAGAATGGATAGAAAAAGTACTTTTGGAACATGTCATTTATTAGTAGAGTCTTTAGTTTATTGGTCTTATTATAAACAACACTCAATAGCACTTTACACTCCTAAACCCAAATATGTGGTAGATAGAAGTTGTTGTGCTGAAGTGTTGTGGATGAAACACACACTGGCAGACTATGACATGAGTTTTACAAGAACTTAAATACTTCATGATAACACAGGTTCCATTGCCTTAAGTAAAAACCCATCACATCAATCACATTCTAATCACATAGATATAAGACACCATTTCCTTCAGGATCACACAATTAAAGGAGATATAATTTTACAATTCATCAAAATGCAAAATCAACTTGCTAACATGTTTACAAAATATCTTCCTTCCGATAGATTTAAATACATTAAATAGAATCTAGGAATGGTCAACGTAAAGTAATCATTCATATATAATTCTTGTTTACCCATATATTTACATTAAGTTACTACTTTTCAAAGGGGGAGAACATATGTTTATTATTTTTCAAAAACTTTTATTTTTCTAAAATTTAATTATTTTTTAAAATTTTATCATAATGAGTTTTCCAGACTCAAATATTTTTTAAATATTTTCAGATTCAGATGTATAAAAATGATTCCCAAACTCTACAAATGTTAATTTTATTTCAGAATCATATTTTTTTATAAAAATTTTAGAGTCATAATCCTTAAAAATATTTTCAGACTCAGGAAAAATATTAAGATTTCTAGATTGAGGGAAAATATTAAATTTTTTTGAACTCAGAAAAATTTTAATTTTTTTTCTGGACTTATAATATTTAATAAAATTTTTGGAATCAATTTCTTAATAAAGTTTTTTTAGATTCCAAATTTTAAAAAAAAATTATGTAAAAAAACCTTCATTTTTTCGTAATCAAAACCATTATAATCTAGTTTGTTTATAAAAACCAGGAAGAAAAAATTAGTCATACCGATGGATTTATTCACTATGAAAGGTACTTATATATATTATTTTAATTTTTTCACTATATCTTTACAATTACTTATATATTGTTTTTGTTATATTTTAAGTTTTATATTTTTTTTTGTTTTCAAAATTTAAAAATATTTCCTTCATTGGATTCAACCTCAATCTGATAAATGTTTTAAAACCCAGAGAGTTCAAAATTCCTTAAATATTTCTTCAAATAAATGAAAACCATCTAATCATATTATTTTTAATCTCAACCATTGGATATATTTTGGAAGTTAAAATGACACCCCAAGCACCTATATAAGGAGGTACCCCCTGTGTCCCACATCAGTTGGCTAGATATTTTTCTCCTGGTCTGCTGCCCCTTTTAAGTTGCACAGTCTGAAAGATCATCTTTTTATCTGATTCAACAGATTCAATCTCAGTTTGATGATTTTTGATGAAGATTACAAGAATTGGTTAATCTTTCTATTTTTTTTATTTTATCTATACTATTCAAATTATGATAAATGAACTCTAATGAATCAGATCTGTAATGATTCTTATTTTTTACACTATGATTAAATCATATTGTATTTGATTATGATACTGTGACTTTGGTCATCAGATCAAGGTATGAGTCCAATTATTTTACTTAAATAGGATTTTGTGATATTTTGTTTAAAATTATTAAATAATATTTTTAAACTAAAATTAACCCCCAATCTTCTAAGAATAGCTTTTCCAAGATATAGAGCTCATAATATTATGATCCAACAGATCCTAGGGTGCCTTATGTGATGAGAATGATATGTCTTATGTGAAAATAATAAGAAACCTATGTGGAGAGAATATGATCTATATTTACTCTATATTGGTGATGATCCTATGTTATTTCCTCATGTAATGATAATGAGATGCCTTATGTGACGAGGATTAAAATCCTATGTGATGATCATGGGATCTATTCATTCTCTCCTTAGGTGATAAGCCTAAGATTCTTAGACTATGTGATGAGAATGTGATTTATGTGGTGATGATATAAGGAAGCTTTAGGAGATGAGCCTAAGTTTACTTGTGTGATGAGAATAATATGCCTCATATGAAAAGCATGATTATCATCTGGTGATGAGCTAGGGTTTCCCTGCGCAACGAACCTAGAATTCCTTATGTGATGAGCATAAGTTACCTCGTGTATTGAACATGGGATGCCTCAGGTAATGAACCTAAGATACCCTAAATGGTCAAAATAGGATTCCCTCATGGCTTTCCGTATGGAATATATTCATAAATGATCAATATACCCATATATTTACGATGAAACTTAAAGACTCATTATCTATAATAAAAGGTGTTTAACCTAATAAGGTAACCAATTATGTAATTAATTGGTAGCCACCTAAAGATGGAATTGAGAATTGGATTCATGAGTGCGTAGTATATCTATGAGGGAGAATAAGATTTGGAAATGGTCTCTATAGATGAATCCATTAAAGTATGGTCGATATATCATCATCTCATTTCAATCAAGGATAAAAAAACCATCACCCCCAGTTGTGAATTCTACCAAAAATTATAATGAAAGAATATAGTAACACAAGGATATCAACCAATATAAGAATACAGTCCAACACAAAATAAGGTCCCAATAGAAGAATCAAAAATATAATGGTGAACCTAATATGAATCAATTCTCTTTTTATAGTGAGATAATGAGTAACATTGGTACTTTTCCTTGAACGATATCTATGCCATTGCTTGTGTTGGGAATCACCATCATTAGACATGTACTCATGCTTTGATTGAAATGTTTCCTATAAAATACCATCAATTGGTCATGGTCAACACATTTCCCCAACCACAAACAATTTGAGTAGGGGTAGTACATCTAACCAGTGACAATCCCGCACAATTATTCTCAAGTTACGATAACCACCACTCCCTTGAATCATGGGAACCCATACCCCATATTCCCATCAGAACTCATCCAATAAAGGGTTATTAATACCCTAAATACTAGTATGAGTAGGAGGTATTCATTCCTACCTATGAGATGGATTGTGAATACCTGGATATTGTGGCACCACACTGACATCTTCACCAATAGGAAGCACATAGGGAAAAAGATTCCCCTATTTTCACTACCAACTATTAAAAGATTCTCTACCTATAATTAACTAATAGAACTAACCCCTATACCATATTGGGTGGGGGATTTCAGGTTTTGGTAGCTCTCACTGCCACCTATGAGTCTAAAAGGAGGAATCCCACCACCCAATGTCACCAAAAAATGTAGGGAATCCCCACCAACATATGAATAGATTGATCTAATCCCTAATTTGTATTACCTAATCCAAACTAAATGATGTCCACATCGAGTGAAGGACACCATCACTGAAAAAAATAAAACCACTTATATAGATTTTTTGGCCCCCAAAACTATCGACAATCCACTTTTCATTCTCACTACAATATAGGGACACATTTTTTTAGGATGGGATCAAGACCCCAACTGCCCACCAAGTGTATTGGGTCAACTCTCCCAATATCTAGCCCTATCACCAGCCATCATTATGGTCCTCCCCATGATGATTAGTTTTACCATAGAGTTCCTCCCCATGATACCACCAACCACCATGGAGGTCTTCCTCATGCCAAAGAAGTACACTACCTTGAAGGTTTTGCATATGGTAGAGGGGATACCAACCATCGTGAAGGACCTTCCCATGGTTCCAACCACAATTCATGTAGAATAAATTCTTGTGACTCTTAGAAGATCATACTCAGGAAACTCATGTATCATCACTAGAGTTAGGGAAGGGGGTATCAACCCCATGTTTCTTATGTTTTTCCAGAGTCAATGATTTCAAATGATTGGGGATAAATGTTTGTTTTCTAATGACAATAGCTGGGGGAAGGAACCCATAAACTAGAGATGTATATTCATAAATATGAGGTCAACAAGGACCCCATATCCCTCCATAAATACCTATAAATAAAGGATACATTGGATTCATTTTAGGGAATTTCCATGAAATCATCCTTAACACCATAAAAATCTCTCCTCTCCACATCTAACTTGGAAGCATATGATATATATGGGTTTGATTTAACCCTATATAAAAAGAAAAAAAAATTATTCGAGACACAGGTGCTTGATGACTCCCCTCACCAACTAGATGCTACATACTCTCCATACTATATGGATATAGTGATTAATGTTTCATCTATAAAGTATGAATCATCCACCTCATAGGGAAGGATGTCTTAGATGATTCATATCCCATTAAAAGATTGGAAAAAAAGTAGGCATGAACCTATTACTCACCCAAAATCCTAAATGTATCATACAAAATATTGAAGTGATTAAGAGAAGGACCAACCTCCTGATAAATAGAAAGATGATAGACACTTATGGGAAATCTTGACCACCAACCAATTACCAATTGTTTTATTGTCACGTGAAACATTGAACTTATCCATCCCAGAGTTTATCACTAAAAACCTTACAATATACCTCTATAAAAATTTATGGGATAAATTATACTACCTTTTTAGTAAAAAATCCCTCAAGGTAACATTGAATCATTTTTGGGTTGATTGTGTTTGTTGACAAAGAGTGTTTCCTTGGTCAGTTTTTGTGTTCTAGAGATATTTTTTACAATATATGTTGAAAAAGAACTATGAAAAAGGAATGGAAGATCTGTAGGGGGTATAAAAAGAATAGATATAAGGTGGCGATTTTTTCCCACTATTTTCCAAATTTTTTGGGCCTCAAAATCAGAAAATGGAAAAACCTACTTTTGGGAAAAGGAAGTTGCACACAAGATAAAAGGCCGTTTGGAAACTTGCGTGCAAATAATGTTTTATTATTAGAACATTAAAATATGGAAAAGGAATGAACTATGTGAAATATTGTGAAATGTGCGTGAAATATGAGGTGGCGCGAAAGAGGCATGTGCGCCCAATGCGACGTTAAATTGGGTTCTGCGTGCTTAGAGGGTATCTTGTGCGATGCATCAAGATCTTGCATGTAGGGGTCAGCGAGGCCTATAAATAAGACGTGACCCCCATAATTTTACATATCTCAACACTTAGAGATAATTTGAGCTCCGAGTCACATAAGAATTTTGTGAAAAGGGATTTGTGTGAAATAATTAGAGTTTCATGCAAGCTAAGGAAGTTCACGTAAGATTTGAGTTGCACTATGATTGAAGTTGTGCACAAGAGGTGTTTTGTAAAAAAAGTTAAATCTTTCATGCAAGAAATTTAAGTTGCTTTCAAGGAATAGTAAGGGTTGTGTGAAATATTTAAAGATACCCAATACATCTACAGTAAAGCGGTATTCATTTATGGATGAAAGTGGGACATCAATAGAGAATATACATACAGTGGAGGATGAATTAATTAGAGATAATGAAATAAAATAAAATTCTATAAAATATTAGTGGATCTTATAAATAAGTAGTGAGTACACTTCAGTTGAGAGAGTAGTGAGCTTTAAAATTGTGATTGGTTGTAAACTAGGAGGGACAGTGAGTCCACTATGAACTTTGTAAACAACAGTGTGCTTATAGTGGATTTGGTACATCGAAATATTGTCGTTGTACGATCCTTGGACACAGCCCAATGAGAGTGAACCAAGTAAAATTGATGTGTCTCATGTGTGATTTAATTTTTGTTCATACTTTAAACCAAGAAAGAGAGAGAAGATAATTTTGGTTAACAGTGAAACAAGATCAAAAGGGGAAGTTGTTTTAATCTGTCATACCCTAATTCACCCCTAAATCTCAGGGTATTTGACCTAGTGGACCTGGAAACATTTATAGTCATCAGTTTTCCAACCTAGGGTGATATGAGCACATATATCCCCTTGAATATTAGTTCTAAATGGTTGAACTCACCATGTTTCCAATATCCCTACACCTTAATTTATACTGGTATCACTATAGCTTTCAATAGACCTATACTAAAAGTTTTATAGTGCTCTACTGAATCATGAAAGAGGCATCTCCCCATTTACTAATTAGAGGATGGTGGGAATATTCTACTTTTTAGTCCATCCCTTTTATAAGGTAGTGACAGGTTTCTTGAGGTGGTCTACCTATTGATGACAACAACTCTTCTTCATTAACCACCTTGTGAAAACCCATATTTTAATACCCATTAATTCATGATTTATTACATAATGGTACACATAATTCAATCTCAGAAGATCATGAGTCCTAGAGTATTTGGGAAATTAGGTACATAACATGATAAATTGAAACATGGGTACAAAAAATATATTTAATAACTCCTAAACATGCCCTTAAAATTCCATTTCTCTTCTAAAACTTCATAGGATAACCTAGGAACATACATAAGAAAGAGGTGAGATATAAAGCCTAGTATAGAAATAATCAAATAATAACATGATAAAATTATTACATGTTAGTTAATATTCATATCAAGGTGACATAAAATGGGTGAGAATCGTAAACATGATTATTAAAGCATGATATTAGATGCTAACATAAAGGAAACATGGGAACATTGAAACAAAATAAATCATGATATTATAAACATAAGTTAATTCTAAAAACTAAGTCGTAATAACATATTGTGATTAGGATAAACTCTCATTAACTATACATGGTATCTCATGAGAAAAAAACCCAATTAATTGGAGGACTATATAATTTCAATCCCTCTCATCATATTCATATCAAATACTTGCATTAGTGTTCCATAAAGATCATAAAACATAAGGATGTATTCCATCACTTTTAACCCCATGATTAAGGAGTGTGGGTTATATATATGGACGTTCAAAATAAATTAAGGATATGTACATTAAGTTGAACACCATTTAGTTGAAATAGGGATGGGTATTCACTACACAAATGTTTGTCATGGAAAATCATAGGATAATTTCAAAAGAATAACAAGGATACATAAAGATCCATTAAAGGGTTTAATGAGAGTGAAAGGGGTATCTAATAAATTTTATATCATAAGGATAGTAAGAGGGATGTGTAAATACATATCCCAGTATAAAAAATCTTAAATCAAATGGCATAATATAAATAAGGTTCTTGGATAAAGAGGAGAAGATGATCCCTTACCTTGATTGGGTGATTCTAGAAAGCTTGGAAGGATATTCTTAAGAGATTCAGAACACCTTGGGAGGTATATAGAGAGGTAAAGTAAGATTAAATTAATTATTAAAGGGTTTTATTGAAGATTAATGGGAGTCTTGGAGGAATTTTATAGAAAAATAGAGGGGAATTCTTTATCAAATTCTAAACTTAGGTTTTGAAATCTATATGATAAAAAAAACCTCATATAGTTTTTCTCATGGGTTCTTATGAAGTGGAGTTATTTTCAATATTTTATAAGTCTATTAACTGAAATAATTAAAATAATACCCTTGGTGATGTGGAGGTGAGTCATGTTAATAAATAATTAATTTTAAAACCATAAAATATAATATAGGTTTTTGAGGACTCATTAAGGGTTTATAAAATTAATAAAACAACATAAAAAACACATTATTTTAAAGGGGAAAGATAATTTTGCTTGTGGATACTATTTTTAGTATTTATTACCTCATTTTTAATATTTTATGTTTTCATAATACATAAAATATATTTAAGCCGTATTTAATTTTTACCTAAAAATTTGACTATCACAAAAAATTATAAAAAATTCACTATTGAATAATTTTGAAATTATGATTTAAATAATAATATTTATCTTATCAGAATAATTCTATAGATTTAAAAATTTATACTTAAAAAATATAGATTTATTAAAAAATATGGGTTTTTATGATGATAACATTTTATGACCCTTATAAAAATTACACGACTTCATAAAATCATATTATCATTTATATTTAAATAAATATTAAATAATAATATTTTATTAAAATAAAATTTATTTCAAAAATTATTGAATTTACCAAAATAATTTCTTGATTAAAACTATATATTTCCCAAAAATACAATTTGTGTTTCATCATATCAAAATATAATTTTTATCAAACTCATTATTTAATTATTTATAAAGTAATAATAAAAAATTATAAATTTAATAACTAATTTATTAAAAATAAAAAATATAAAAAATCATAATACTAGGGTCGTGATACATAACACCTTATCACACTATTTTATTACCTAAGGGTAAGGTGTGTGACGATGACACTTTCTTGGGGTGGTTTAACGAATACGGTTTAGTTCATGATCTCAATAAGCTTGAATATCTCCTGTAAATAGTTTCACTTGTGCTTTAGTTGTTGAATCTCGACTTGAGATTAGTCAATGGAAAATCACAATGATTTAATCTCCCTTAAAAGCTTTGATAAATGGGATTCATAGGGTATGATACTATTGGATGATTCCATCCCTTAATTCATCTATGCCAATTGGATTTTATCATAACCCATAATAGTTAATTACAATGACAATATTATCTATAGTTATGTTAATTAAATATCTTTTAAATATGATAGGATATAACTTATAACATTCCAAAATAACTAAAATAATGCATGTGTATTCATGAATTAATAAGTAATTTATTCATTTGAAAAGGAAATTTCATTTATAAAACTTTAGGTCGTTACACACCTCCATGATGATTATTGTCACCATCAATCCTTCTACTAAGAAATAGAATGATTTCGATGATGAGGAACATGATGAGAATTATCCACCCTAAGATGATTGATAGTTCTAGGTGAAATATTCAACTAGAATTTATACATGTCATTAGAGATAGGTTATGGGCCTTATAATTCATACAAAGGAACTCCTAGACACCCACCAGATCCTTAATAAATACAAAAAGTAGTGGAGTTTTCCAATCTTCCTGAGACTGTATAGGGATCAAAGAAGATTCCAAAACCACTTCTATGTTTTAGGAGATTTAAGGTTATAATTAACTTAGTGATTATCTCCTCAAATGGTATCAGACTGGGTAAGGAGATAGTTAAGATGATCCTGCCATGCTCCCTAGGAAATCCTAAAAACTGGTAATTCTTGGCTATTCCACTAGGATGAATGTAAGAAATTACTCTTATCTAACCAGGCCTGAGACCCATGGATAAAATAATCCCAGTAACAATGTAGTATTGTTAGAATTTCTCTATCCATTGGATCAATATTACTTCCCACCACTGAATTATGATCACTCTACTTCACATGCCAGTTGACCTGCTAGGGGGATGATGCATTCTAAAATCCCCTGATGATGTGATCAATGATACTGTCTCTCTAATTAAAGTTTTAGAGATACATCCATTAATGGTCCATCCTGAAAGATAACCCAACTTGGTATGGATGGATCATACTCTTACACCACCATATTTTAACAACCATAGCTTTTCTTGGAACAGATGACCTAGAGCATCACCTTACCCATTTCACCTCTTTAAGTGGACTGATATTGGTAACCCTAGATAAATAGGAGATAACCAAGCTTCAATACTTTTTCCATACCCTGGAAGGCCCTTCGTTTTTATATTATAATCATTTGGCATTAATATCCATCAATAGTTGGGAGGATCATTAACTTTATTTCCTATAATAGTTTAGTTCCACCTTACATAGAATGACTGTCATCGATTTCTCCAAGTTCAAGTAACAATACAACAAATGAGCCATAAAATTCATTGATTTATGGAAGGTAATAACTTACTCTCTCAATTTACAGCTTTCCCAAGAATAATTTTTGGGAATGTGCATAGATAATGCACTAAATGAGTTGTTTCTAAACCCTATCTTCCTAAAGTACCCATATGGGTTATATGAATTTATTGATAGAGAATAGTATCTTGGAAAATAATTATATTGTACCAAGAAATTACATTAACCATTACCTCCTCGAACATTGACATAAAAACCTATTAGATTAGAAGAAACTTACATTATATAGACTCTGGGCCCTCACCCAATCCATCTCTAATTGTCCCCTCATAATAGGCCCCAAAAGACACCAAATCAGGTCAGGAATGATTCCTAGGGCCCCTTTCAAGGCTAAGAACCTAGAATCCCCCTTTTAGAGTTTAATAAAATAGTCTAATCCTTAAATAATGACCAAGTCCTATGATTATTCATCTATACCCTAAAGAATAACGTTCTCAAGATCTAGAAGATCAAAAATCCACAAGTAGTTCATTTAAATGACAATCAAAACTACTAAACCTAATATTGGTTCCTTGAGTATAACATAAATAATGTTTTTATCTCTAAAGACTGACTCTAGGACATGGTAGATCATGGAATGGTGTAATTGGGTGACCCTTAAACACATATCTTGTGCATATCTACCACCCTGATGATGATAAAGATGCTAGGAAATGGAAGCAAGTCTCTGATAGAGGATATCAAAAGTATGATGATTCGTTAGTCACTTTGGATAATAGGATCATCCATTTATTAGATGAATAAACTAGTCCCCTTACATTATCTTGATCTATTTAATAGCCTTATCAGCATTGTATCCCTCCAAAACTTTAAAGAACCAGCACCAGTAACACAAGGATAGTAAAAAACCATTTCTGATACTAAATCCAATTTTCACCCACATATAATTCATTCCCCTTGCTTTAGGTATAAATTCCATGAACCATCTAATCCTAGAGGATTCCTATAATGAAGAGTGGAATTATTCCTCCATTAATTCCATCAGGTTAGTAGAACACTGTGCAGATCTCAGAGATGAATCATGCCAATCATATCTTTTGAAAACCTACGGTAGACATTCCCAATGTAAGTTGAAACATCATTTTATAAGGAAATTGATCAAGGCACCATTACTGAAAAATATATTTACACTACTAAGAATAGAATACAATCATTTCCCAGGAATCAAAATGCATAGCCTCCCCAAGAAGCATCCTCTAGTATGGATCCATAACCCATATGATTGTTTGACCACATTATTCATCTACAATCACACAATTCTTAGCCACATCTAGCTAACCACTAGAATAAATAAACAAATGATATTCATACACCTTTACCTCAACCATCGGAACCCTCAACACTTCCTGTTAAAGAGAGACCTCTTGGGAGTAAGAACATGAACATATCCTACCAATATGATGTACTGAAGAACCTCACTATAATTCCATCCAATATATCAATCCTTAAAATTATTTTCATATCCAAGGAGATTCAAGAGGCCCTTTTTCACTATTTTAATATCCCCTTGTAGTTTGATACTGAATTAGTTGTGGATGATATTTATCATGCAGAAGTGTCCTAACATGAAGACTATTGGGCCATCACCTCCTTATCTAGGGAATATGATGGTGTGATTATCCAATGTAACATCCACTCCCACTATATCTTAGGTATTTTAAATGGAATATATGTTCAGTAATGTTTGGTGAACACTATATTCAAGATTAATCTCATCCCGACTTAGACACTCTATAAGCTTGGGTACATAGAGGCCGATCTAGACCCATCTAACCTAACTATTCAGGGGTATGAAAAGAGTGAGAAGAATCCATATGGAAATATTCATATGAAGACCTATTTGGTTATTTGGTATTGAATACTAAATTCACAGTTATCTCGCAAGAAACTATATTCAGCCCCTTACTAGGATAGCCATGGATTCACTTGCATGTAATTGGACCATTATCGTATCACTAATTCCTAAAGTATTCCCTTAATGGTTGTGTAGGTGTGATCCATGGTGACACAACTCCTTTTGAATTATGTGAATCCCAATACCATTATGCTGGGTATTATAATGGAGAGGGAAATCAACCTTATATCTAAGAGCCCGATCTTGTCAATGTTCCCAATGAATTGAGACTTTCCCCAATAGATCCATGGGTTAAATTGAAGGGTAGATTCATATTTCCCATCAATCACCTATAGTTTATAAACCTAGACCTCAAAACCATTTCATTATACTCAAAAATAATTATTTATCTCAGATAACCTATTTCTACTATCAAGGGTAAGTGACTTTGAAAATCGAGGAACCTTCTGTCATATACTTGATGGTCCAAACTTTGCTGGAAAATCAGCATCTCCAAAATTTCTACCATAGAGTGGTATTGACCCATTTATAGTTTAAGAAGACCTATTTATTGGATATAAAGGGTGGATCCTTCTAGTATAGGCCTCATAAAATTGGATCCACGAACTCTTTCACCATGGTCTCTAAAAATCTAAAAGGATAAGGGTCTGATTCTATTGACTCTACCCCCATGCTGGAAGAAGATTCCATCCCACAATCTTATATGGATGAGGACATGTATTATAATCCTATTCCTCATGTTTTTGACAAATAAAACTCATATTAAGATTCTACTTCCTTTAAATAGGGTGTCTCTACCACCTTCGATGACCTAATACAAGTGAACCTTAACACTAAGGAAGACCTGAGGATGATTGTGATTTGTTTCATCATGTCTTCTAATGAGAAAATTCAATAAATTGAATTATTTAAATAACACCATAAAGTATTTTCATGTATCTAAAATGAGATTATAGGTCTCAATCCTCCAGTTTCCATCCATTGGATTGGAATTCCCATCATCCACTGTGGATTCAAATAGGAACCCAGAATAATGAACCCCTCCCTTAGTGCCATGGTCAAGGATGAGGTTAATAATTTGATCAAGGAAAAAATATTTAGGGATGTTCAATACCCTAAGTGTATATAAAACATCTTCCTAATTTGTAAAAATAATAGAAAAATTAAATTTTGTATCCACTTCTAGGACCTTAATTTCCACTTCTTGAAGGATGAATTCCCTATACCAGTTATAGAGTTACTGATCAATACAACCACCAATTTTTAGGACCTTTTCTTCATGGATGAGTACCTTGGGTATAATCAATCCCAGATGGCTCCTAAATATGAATATGTCGTTACATTAAAGGAACCTATTATGATTGAGTGATTCCCTTAATCTTGAAGAATACTAGAGTAACCTACTGGAGAGTCATGTATAATATCTTCAAGACTCTCCTTGGAAAAATGGTGGAGTTATATATGGATGACTTAGTGGTCAAATCATGCCAACTTCAGGATTGCCTTAATGATCTTTAGAGAGTTTTTATAAATCTCACACCCACCACTTAAAAATTTAACCCTTTAAATTTGTTCAGGGTTACCTATGAAAAGTTTCTTGTATTTTTTATTTGATACAGAGGCATCGAGATTGACCCATATAAGATCAAGACAATTTTCAAAATTTAACCTCCACAAAACCTTTAATAGTTGTAAGGAATCTATGGTCATCTAACCTACATATGGTGTTTTATTACTAATCTAGTAGAAAAAACTAATCCTTTTTAAAAGTTTATGAAGAAAGGTGTTTCTTATTAGTGGGATGAATATTGTCAGGCCATGTTTGATGTCATCAAGAAGTATATTCTACATCCTCTGGTTATAATTCCACCAGTGTTGGGAAATCCTTTATCCCATTATGTGAATTCCTTAAAATGATCCCCCGGTTCCATCTTAGCTCATAATAATAATTATGAAAAATATAATAGTATGTATTATCTCAGCTGCATAATGCTTAACATTAAGACCAGATATTCTCTTGTTAGAAATAAATGCCTCAACTTGGTCTTCATGTTCCAGAATCTATGTCACTATCTATAACAACATGAGGTATAGTTGATCTTCTACATTGAATAATTGAAGTATATCCTCAATAGTCCTATATTTACTAGAATATTGGCATAATGTGTAGTGATTCTATTATAGTTTTTAATAAAGTTCATCCCTTAGAAGGTCATAAAGGGTTAATATCTAGTAGATTTCCTAAATGGACACCAAACCTCTATAGATTTTGAAAATAATTTATACTTCCCAAATGAGGAAAATCTCTCTGCTAATCAAGAAACACCATGCCGGTAGATTCACTTTGATGGAATCTCCCAGATCTCAACTAAAAGGAGGTTTAATAACCCTAAGATCAATAGGGTTAGCCTTAGAGTTGTCTCCATCACTCCCTTAAAGTACCTCATTACATATCCCTTCCTCCTCTTAGAAGGATTTACCAATAATTATATTGAGTAGCAGGTCCTAATCACCAATCTTGAGCTATCCCTTGATATTGAAGGTTCTCCATTTCTTGTGAAATTAGACTTTGAGATGGTCATTAAGAAAATTAATGGTGAAAAACACAATTATAAAATAAGATATTATTACCATACTTGGATGCACCCACAAGTTGATGGACCAATTTACTTGGGATTCAAAATTTAATAATATCCCATAATCCCATAATTATTTAGAGAATTCCCTAGAAATATTTGATACATCTCACATTGAGATAGATCAGGATGAATTTATCATCCATGTAGAACACTGGAAGGTGATTACCCCTATCCCTCTTGATGAAGGGTGTTGAGAGGTAAATCACCCCCAACTAGTTTTCCCAAGTGAATCCCTTAATATCCCCAATTAAAGAATAGGTTTCCACATGGATTGATCTTTTGATCAAGTACCTCTATCATGAAAATATTCCATCCAATTGAGCCGATCATGAACAAATCCACCGACATGGAAAGAATTTCATCCTTCATGATAGATCCAACTCAAATTTGGTCCTTTACTGATTAAACTTTAATAGAATACTTCTTCATTGCATCAAAGGAAGGGAAATCCCTCAAGTTTTAAAAGAGGTCCATGTTGGGTCATGTAGATCCCATAGGTTAGGATTGAATCTATCATATAATATGTAAATATTGGGATACTTTTGGTTCACCATGGTTTATGAAACCTAGAATTCACTAATAAATGTCACTAATGCCTGATTCATGCTAATTATACTTATCAAACACCAAATCTTTTCCATTCCACCAAGTATTCTTATCCCATTTCTATATAGGGGCTAGACAACATGGCTCCCCACCCACTAGTGGTAACATGATTGTCACACCTGGGTTTTATTTTTGTCTTGGTTTCATCTCTGGTCGAGGTTCGGGTGAGTCCATGTTTAAATTTTTGTGTTTTATTTAGAAAAAAATGTGCGTTTTGGGTTTGGAAGTGTCTAGAGCATGGGTAGAGCACAGTTGGGAGACTGTACGACTACGCCTTAGTCATCGCACGACCTACCCGGTATACAGGATGAATTAAAAAGCTAATCATCATTATTAAAATTTTTATGATCCATGTGGGATAATCGCACGGTTTCTCGATAGTTAAAATAAATTGAAGAAAATGTTATAATAGTAATAAAAATATTATTATTGTTTTGAAGAAAATTATAACATTATTATTAAGTTTGTTCTTATTTTTTTATTATTAAAATTATTGTTATTATTATTATTATTGTTACATTATTATTAATATTGTTGAAATAATAATAGTAATAATAATAATAATAATAATTATTATTATTATGAATTATAAGTATTTTTTATTAGGTTATTAGTATTAGTATGTTTTTATTTATTTTTTTAGACTAGGGATTCTCCCTCTACGGTGCGGCGCAACCCTACACATCTCTCCCCTCTCACCCTAGTGTCATCACCCAACCAGGAACACCCCTCTATAGCTGCCTCTCTTCCTCCTTTCCATCACCGACACCGCCTCCCAACCTCATTGGCACCCCCCACATCGGCGCCCATCTGGCCCCAATACGCTCTCTAGCCGACCTCACGCTTCGCCAGAACGACCGTATCCGACCGGACCTCCTACCAGTGCAACTCCCAACTGGCGTGGTCTTCCCCTACAACATTGTCCTCCTCTAGACGGGGTGTGACCAGCCCACAGAACCCTTCCTGACCGTGCGACCCCCCCTACCGGTAACTTCTCCAGCGCCCCACAACACCTCACTGACCCTCCCAGGCATGGAGACTAGTTCTATCACCCCCTACGTACTTTTTTTGCATGACCTGCCACATGAATCCTCGATTGGGAGTGAGTCGACTCACTCGAAAAAATTAGCTTAAGTTTTGACACCTGTCGCCGAAGGTGAGCAGTTGGGTTCATTCCGACTCGCCTGCCACTATGTTGAGGTGAAATTTATACTGTTTCTTTTTTTGGGTTATTTAAAATCAGAATTTCTATGGGTTTAGATGCTTTTCATTTTTTGCAGCGTGTTGGTGAGGTAAATCTGTGATTCCATAGTCATCAGCTCATGGGTTCTTATGCACAAGTGCGAGGTAAATCGTGTCTTTCTGATCAAGCAGTGAGTTGAGGTAGGATTCCCTTGCATTTCCCATTTAAATTTCGAAAATATTTTGATTTCTTACATATTTCACATTCATGTAATATTAATTAATTATTTTTTATTTTTAGAATACCTATTTTGGTAGCAATTAGATGGTTTTGGTAGAGAGTCATTGTTTTTTCTAGTAGTTTTACTCGCTCAATTGATTTGGAATGTTTTATGATTAATTATTTTGATGGATATTCTATTTTGATACATTGTAGGTGTGCATTTATTCATAAATGAGGTTTCTGGATAGGTTTTGTGTGTGTAAATCCATGGGTTCCCCTTTAAAATTGTTTTATAAAATTTTTAATGGGTTATTAAATAATTTGTGTGGTGGAAATCATGTTTTAGAATTTTTTAGAGGCACGTGTGATTTTAAAAGTGGATTTTAATGTGTGGTGTTTTTTTCAAGTTGTTCACATCAAGATTTTTCTCTAAATGGCCTGATTGGCTCTTTAAAATGACTAGTGAATTATTATGGCATAGTTTTTTTTATAAACACATTTGTGAAGTTTAATGTAGTTATTTAAGTCTTTAAATATGGTTTTCACATTAAGTTCTTAGTGGTATATGCTCCTATGGACCTTGTAAATGTGTTCTTAATTTTGAATGGTGGATTAGATTTTTAAAATAGGTTTCCAAATATTTTTTTGATTGCAGAATTGGTTAGCGTATGTTATTCTATGAAATGAATTGTTCTTATGAAAATGATGGAAATCCAATTTGGAACTTTCATATACCTTGTGTGTTTTAACTTGACCTTAAAAATGTGTTTGGGCACTTTTTTGGGAATTATTGGTCTAAAGGACCATTTGGAATTTTGAAATGGATTTTGGAAATCCCTTCTCGGGTTGGTATCCTTGCCAAGATGTTGACCCGTGAGATGGGGAGGTCCTCGGTATGGGACCGCCTTTGCGTAATGAATTTTTTATGGTAAGGGACCACCCTTGAGGTGGTTGAGTGATTTAGGTTGGGTGATGTGTATATGTATATATGTGACTTGTTGTTTTAAATGTTTGGCAGACCCCCTTTCGAACAAAACATGGGAACCTAGCATAAAAAATAGGTTTACTGAGGATAATTCCTGCACTAGTTAGATTGCGTACTACTAGTGGCCCATAGTAGGTGGATACATGGGTTTATTGCTATGGGATTGGGCCCCTTGGTCTATCCAGGGTTAGGGTGGCTAGGAGTTTGGGCGTTATGACGTCATTGAGTTGGGCATGTCTTCGGGATGAGTCACATGTATTAGTTTGTTTTGGTTCTCCTCTAAGTTCACAGGCCTTCCTATTTTCTTCCAATATCAGTACCTTTAGTTCCATTTTCCTCACTATGTGGAACCATGATCTTGTGTTTGGTTTTTGGGCTCTTTTTTTAAATTATAAAGAAATGTTTTTTAAAAAGGATTTCAAGAGGGAAAGTTTTGGAAAGAATAAATACCCTTCCCTTCCTCTATTTTATATAAAATAATTTTCTCTTACTTGGTTCTCTTTTACTTTTCCCACTGAGCCTTATTTTAAATTAAGATGGGAGTGGATTATGTTTTTTGTTTGTATTATGTTTGTTTTTGTAAAATGTAAAGTGTGGAAAACCTATATTTATATTTTACAGTTCAAACTTGTTAATAAATGTTTTATTTATTTAAAGGTTGTACATTTGGAATAGAATTAGCTGGGTCTACCTACTGAGTTTTAATACTCATGCCCATAGTGTTTTCTTGTTTTTAGTTCATATTGTAGGTTTCAGCTTGGTTTACATCACTTTGGGAAACGTTTGGTTTCATTATTAGAGAGTAAACCACAGGGTTACGTGGAGTCTTAGTCATGGACATGTTAGTCGTGTTGTTGTTCACTCTTTCATTTCTTTTCATTTATCCATTTTTCATTGTTATATTTTATTTCTAATGCTTAGTTTATTTTCTTTGGGTGAAATCATTCCAATTTTTACTCTGTCGATGCCTTGGCACTTGTCTCCAGCTTAGGAGGATTGGGAATGCCTCTCAGGCCTTGCCACAAATCGTCTTGGGTGTCCGGTTCACGGTCGACCTAGGTTGGTTCGTGAAAAAATAGTATCAAAGGAGGTCATCTCAAAGAGGACCTTGCTTTTAGGGAACCCATTGTTATTTGGGGTTTTCATGGTAGAAGGGGTAGGATTGTTGGGCTTGGGGTGTAGGAAAGGGAAAGACATCATGAAACCTTGCTCATTCCGAACCTTGGGTTACCATGGGGTGTCTGGGTGATCGGTGTCTTTGGTTATTGAGGATTGATTTGTATTGGGAGATGAAAAGGGAGTTGGGTAGTGGCCTCTATGAGCTCGTAGGGCCTAGCAAGCCATGTGGAGATAGAAAAATTACCCTAGAATGCTCTCTATGATGGTGGCGTGACTGGTGTATAACCTCTAACCATATGACAAAGTCACCCATTGACACTAGTTCTCCTTGAAAACCGTTTTGGGTTTTCATTAATTCTAGAAAATGGTTTTAAAAGTTCTTGTTTTGAATTGTGAAAAGTTAAATTTAAAATGATAATGAATTTGTTTTGATCAAGTTCCTTGTTTCTTTATTTCTTAGTGTCCACCCCCACAAAGGTTCAATGGATACCCAAGGTGCAGCTTTGGGTGGTGCATCCTTAGAAAACACTCCAGTTGATCAACATATAGACTGTATCCTCAAGTTTGATAAGTTGAACCCTCCACTCTTTTATGGTCAAGAAGATCCTCTTGAAGCAAAGGAGTGGATGCGGAAGAGTGAGAGAGACTTCAATTTTCTCGTGCTTCTTGATACATTAAAGGTAAGATTTTCTACCTTCATACTCGAAGGTCCAACCTAGAAATGGTGGATGACCGTATCTTGGGGTAGGCCTTGAGGAGATATTACTTGAGAGTTATTCAAGTCATCATTCATCCAACAATATTTGTTTTGAGATGAATAAGCTGTAAAAGAGGATGAAGTTGTGTGGCCTTCAGTAGGGTGTTGGATTAGTGATGTAATTTTACCGATGCTTCTTGGACCTAGTACCATATGAGCCAGGGTATGTAGAAAATGATCTCATGAAAGCTCGAAATTTTGAGTTTGGACTCCTTGATTTATAGTCAAAGGCGGAAGAACTCAACCTAACCACCTTCTCTGATCTGGTGAGGCAAACCTTTCGTGTCGAAGTTGATTTAGCAGGAGGACTTGGGATAGATAATCCTCCTATGGTCTTTGTAAGCAGTGTAGAGGATGCTGATAAGAATAATGAGAAGCATCCTGATGCTGGTGGTGCTGGTAGGGGAATTAAGGGGCCTTCAGACCTCCAGTCAACTTCATCAGTGTGGTAAGAAGGGTCACAAAAATCCATCGTGCCCGAGTGATCTAAGAACCTACCACACCCGTGGATGCTTAGGTCACCTAAAGCAGTTCTATAGAGGTGTTTTCAAGAAGCACTGTGAAGTTGGACCCATCTCATTGAAGGTCACCTCAGCCCGTCAGTAGGAGTAGGACAATGTTTGGGATCGTTTTGGGGTTTTCTCTCTATAGTGTTCTTGGGATGAAATCGTCATGTATGATGACATTTTTTGATTTTTTTATGTTTTCCAACAGTAAGGGTGGTTATTTTTGAACCCTTTTTAACTCCTATATTAATTAAGGTGTGTTTCATAAAATTTTGATTCATTTTTTATGTTTGGGAGTTTCTAGATCCTGACTGTGAGGCAGGAGATGCTTCACACATCAGAGCTCCATCCATAGGTCCGAAAGTGAAGCTGACATGTAGTCAGGAGATCCCCAATGGGGTGAAGTTGTTGGTATATTGTTGGTTTTAGTGTTGATTCACTTTTAATTAGGGCCTTCCCTCCCTGACCCTTGTGGTGGGGGTTTCTGGTCTATGTAAAAAGGTCTCCGAGTTTGTTTAATTTTGTTAATTATTATAGTGGGGATATCCACCATGGTTCTTTCTAAATTTAGTGTTTCCCTGCTTCTTATGGTGGGGATTCCGTATGAGCCTCCCCATTTCGGTATCATAGTTTTTTTTCCTAGTGTCAGTTTGGTGGTGGGTGGTCTCGTACGAAGCCACCTAATTCTAATTTTTTCCCTTGAGTGAGTGTTTGGATGAGAGTGTTCTGGAATTTTTGTTAAATTGAGGTTATGGTGGTTTCACTGAGATGGTGTTTGAATTTAATCTGTTTATTTTGGGTGAAGGGTTGGGTTTTGTATGGCTATGTTCAAGGTGTACATATTTCAAGGCTGGTCTGGGCATCGTGAAAGTTCTATGTCTTTTGGACTGATCAACTGGGAGTGTTTAAGATTTTGGGGGTGGGTGGCACTTAACGGGAAGTCCATCTCGGTTTCCTGAGTTCTTCTTGTTAGTATTTCTCTCATTAGTGGTGTTTTTGTGATATCTTAGTCTACCGCTCTTTGGGAATCTCCTTGAACTGTAGGGGGTATCGGTTTTTGTTTTGGGGCTCATCCTTGTTATGGATTTTTGGGAGAGGAAAGCATTATGGTGGGGAGAATTGTCGCACCCAGGTTTTATTTTTGTCTTGGTTTGAACTCTGGATGAGGTTAAGGTGAGTCCTTGTTTAAATTTTTGTGTTTTATTTTGAAAAAATGTGCATTTTGGGTTTGGTGGCATATGGAACACGGGCAGAGCACGGTTGGGAGACCATGTGGCTACGGCCTGGTCACCGCGTGACCCGCCCGATATGCAGGATGAATTAAAAAGTTAACCTTCATTATTAAAATTTTTATGAGATACGTGGGATAACCATATAGTTTCTCGACACTTAAAATAAATCAAATCAAATGTTTTAACAATAATAAAAATAATATTATTGTTACGAAGAAAATTATAATATTATTATTAAGTTTTTTCTTGTTTTTATTATTATTAAAATTATTGTTATTATTATTATTTTTATTATTATTTTTGTTGTTACATTATTATTAATATTGTTTCAATTTATTATTATTATTATTATTATTATTATTATTATTATTATTATTATGAATTATAAGTATTGTTTATTAGGTTATTTATATTAGTATGTTTTTATTTCTTTTATTTTTTTAGATGAGGGTTCCTCCCTCTACGATGCAGCGTGACCCTCCCCATCTCTCCCCTCTCACCCTCATGTCATCACCCAACCAAGAGCACCCCTTTATATCTACCTATCTTCCTCCCGTCCCTCACCAGCACCACCTCCCAACCTCACCGGTGTCCCCCCCCCCCCTCATCGGCGCCCGTCTGGCCGCATCACACTCTCCAACCGACCACACGCTTCACTAGAACACCCACATCCGGTCGGCCCTCCTACCGGTGTAACTCCCAACTAGCACAACCTCCCTCTCCAGCCCCGACCTCCTCCAGCCAGGGTGTGACCAGCCCGCACAACCCTTCCCGGTCATGCGAACCCCCTGCTGGAAACTTCTCCACTGCTCCACAGCACCTCGTTGATCCTCCTCAGTGCGGCGACCAGTCCCATCGCCCCCTACCTAATTTTTTCACACAAACTACCACATGCCTCCTCGATTGGGAGTGCGACAGATCACTAGAAAAAATTAGCTTATGTTTTGACACCCATCAATGAAGGTGAGTGGTTTTGGTTTGTTCCGACTCTCTTGCTGCTGTCTCGAGGTAAAATTTATGCTGCTTCCTTATTTGGGTTATTTTAAATCAGTACTTTTGTGGTTTTAGATGCTTTTCATTTGTTGCAGTGTGTTGGTGATGTAAATCTACGATGCCGTAGTCATCAACTCGTGGGTGGTTATGCACAAGTGCGAGGCGAATCATGTTGTCATGATCGAGCTACGATTTGAGGTAGGATTCCCTTAAATTTCCCCTTTAAATTTGGAAAATATTTTGATTTCTTTCATATTTTACATTCATGGAATATTAATTAATTATTTTTAATTTTTAGAATAATTGTTTTGGTAGAAATGATATGGTTTTGGTAGATATTCATTGTTTTGGTTAGTATTTTTACTCGCTTAATTGATTTGGCATGTTTTATGATTAATTAGTTTGGTGCGTATTCTGTTTTGATATGTTGCAGGTGTGTGTTTATTCATAAATGAGGTTTATGGATGGGTTTTGTGTGTGTAAAGCCATGATTTCCCCTTTAAAACTGTTTTAGAAAATTTGAAATAGATTATTAAATAACGCGAGTGGTGCGAATATTTTTTCTGAAATGTTTAGAGGCATGTGTGATTTTGAAAATGGATTTTTACTTGTGATGCATTTTTTTGAAGTTGCGCACATCAAGTATTTTCTCTAAATGGCCCCATTGTCTCTTTAAAATGACTAGTGAATTATTATGGCATAGTTTTTTTATAAAACATTTGTGAAGGTCAATGTAGTGATTTAAGTATTTAAATAGGGTTTTCACATTAAGTTCATAGTGTTCTATGCTCCTTTGGACCTTGTAAACATGTTCTTGATTTTAAATGGTGGGTTCGATTTTTGAAACATGTTTCCAAATATTTGTTTGGTTGTGGAAGTGGATAGTGTATGGTATTCTATGAAATGAATTGTTTTTTTGAAAATGATGGAAAGCTCATTTGGCACTTTTGTATACCTTGTGTGTTTTAACTTGAGATTAAAAATGTGTTTGGGAACTTTTTGGTGAATTCTTGGTCTAAAGGCCCATTTGTCATTTTGAAATGGATTTTGGAAAACCCTTCTAGGGTTGGTAACTTTTCCTAGATGTTGACCCATGAGATGGGGAGGTCCTTGGTATGGGACCACCTTTGTGTAATGAATGTTTGATGGAAAGGGACCACCCTTGAGGTGGCCAGGTGGTTCTGGTTGGGTGATTTGTATATATATATATATGTGACTTGTTGTTTGAAATGTTTGACACACCCCCTTTCGAACATAGCATGAGAACCTAGCATAACAAAGAGGTTTACTGAGAACAATCGCTGCACTAGTTAGATTGCGCACTGCTAGTGGCCCATAACAGGTGGATACTTGGGTTTATTACTATGGGATTGGGCCCCTCAGTCTATCCTAGGTTAGGGTGGCCAGGATTTTGGGAATTATGAAATCATTGGGTAGGGCATGCCTTTTTGATGAGTCACATGTATTAGTATGTTCTGGTTGTCCTCTGAGTTCCTAGGTCTTCCCATGTTCTTCCGATACTAGTACCTTTAGTGCCATTTCCCTCACTATGTGGAACCATGATCTTGTGTTTGGTTTTGTTGCTCTTTTGGTAAATTATAAACGTGTGTTTTTGTTAAAAATTATTTCAAGAAGGAAAGTTTTGGAAATAATAAATACCCTCCCCTCCCTTTCTTTTAAGCAAAATAAGTTTCTCTTACTTGGTTCTCTTTTACTTTTCCCCTTGAGACTTATTTTAAATTAAGTGGGTAGTGGATTATGTTTATTGTTGGGATTATGTTTTTTGTTTTAAAATTTAAAGTGTGGAAAACCTATATTTATATTTTATAGTTCAAACCTTTTAATTAATGTTTTATTTATTTAAAGGTTATGCATTGGGAATAGAATTATCCGGGCTTACCTAATGATTTTAATACTCATTCCTATAGTGTTTTCTTGTTTTTATTTCCTATTGCAGGTTTCATCTTGGTTCTCATCACCTTGGGAAATGTTTGGTTTCAGTATTAGAGAGTAACCCATAGGGTTACATGGAGTCCTAGTCGTGGACAGGTTAGTCATGTTGTTGGTCACTCTTTATTTTCTCGTCGTTTATCCATTTTGCATTGTTCTATTTTATTTCTACTACTTAGTTTATTTTATTTGGGAGAAATAATTCCCATTTGTACTATGTCATTGACTTGATGCTTGTCTCCAGCCCAAGAGGATCGGGAACACCTCTCAGGCCTTTCCATGGATTGGATCTGGTGATTGGTCCAGGGTCAACCGTGGTTGGTTCATGACAATGATAATTCCATGCTATCTTTACTACCACTAAATTCTTTTCCAAGTGGGATGAGTCTATTCCCCTCAAGGAGGTTAAGACCAGATCCATGATCAAGTTCATTAAATATCATATCAACCACATGTTTTGGATTCCACAAAACATTCTTAGGGATAATGGTACCAACTTCTGAGCTGAAGAAGTTGTACACCAAGGATATCATTCGGTCCGACCATACTTTCTGCTACCATGCATCAATGAATGGATAGATTAAGGTGTTCGACCTGAACCTCTATAAAAATTTGAAGAATATGGGTGACCATAATAAGAATATAATGCTAAAAAATATCTCTAATTCCTTTTGGGAATATCTAATGATGACTCAGACTTCCACCCACGTGACTTCTTACTCCATGGTGCATGGAATATTAAAAGTGATACCCATTGAGGTTCATATTTTATCACTCTAGATAAATATATATGATTAATTTATGTTATAAGAAAGGTCAAAAGTCAATATATCAGCTCTTTGTGAGAACTAATAAAATAGAACTTTATCAGGGCTTCATTGAGCACTGATAAATTATACCTTTATTAGTTCTTTTAAAAGTAATGATAAATTTGGCCTTTATCATTACTTTTAAAAGAACTAATAAAGGGACACACTATAGTGTGCTGCAACTACACACTACAACACCACTACAGTGTGCTGTTATAGCACACCATATCACCAAAAACAAACCATATATATAAAAAAACAAGTCCCAATACAAGATTTAAATGAGATGAAATTTACAACACAAAAACAAGAAAAAAAACACTATATTATAGACATTTCAAACATTGGTTCATACAATTACATTAATACAAATTATTACATACATTAAAAAACATCAATGTTACTTTATCTTTTAATCCTAACCCGACTCATGATATTTCTAAAAAAACCATCACTACTCAAGAAAAAGAACAAACTTGTATAAGAAAACAATTCTTATCTTAGTAATAATATAAAGAAATAAATTAATAGAAAGTGTTAATTTTACTAAAATTAATGTCAATTTTAAATAAAAAGATGCACTTGGAGTTATACTGGTCACACCGTGCATCCAATTGAGGAAAGTATGATTCCAAAACTTCTCAAATTAATTTTTTATTATTGTCCTAAAGTATCAAAACAATATGAATTTTTTTATCGTCTTTGAGTACATCAGTTGTCTTTTTTACTAAAATATCATTTTAAACTGGAAACATGAACTTTTGACTCATTTCGATCACATCATTTATCGGTTTTATATGAAATGGATTTCTAAATTTCCCAAATTACTTATGAATCATTATTATAAATTATCAAGAAAATCCGAGTGCGTTTGATTGGTTTTTAATGAGTGATACTTTTTGAACTAAAATGTCAATTTTAAAATGATAACGGACACTTTGAGTCATACCGGGCACATAATGTATCAAATTGAGGTAAGAAGGAATCATACACATCAAAAATTACTTATGGATATATTTTTTTAAATTATCAAAACAATCATAATATGTTTTCTTAGTTTTGAGTAGGGAAATTGTCCATTTTTACTAAAATTGATGACAATGTTAAATAAAAAGATGCACTTTGAGTCATACCAGTCACACCTGGCATCAGATTAAGATGCGTCTGATTCCTACACCTCCAAAATGACTTATGGATCATTATACTAAAGTATAAAAACAATATTAATGTGTTTTCTCAGTTTTGAGTATGTCATTTTTCTTTTTTATTAAAATGTCATTTTAAAATTGTAACATGCATTTTGACTCATGATGATAAAATTGTGTATCTAATTGAGGTGAGACTGATTCATACACATCAAAATAACTTATGGATATTTTCCTAAAGTGTTTAAACAATTTGAATGGGTTTTCTCAGTTTTGATTAGGTTAGTTGGCCTTTAAACTAAAATTGATTTAAATTTTAAATAAAAACTCGCGCTTGGATTCATATCAGTCACACCGTGCGTCGGATTAAGGTTAATCTGATTCATGAACATCTCAAATCACTTATATATCTTTAACCTAAAGTATAAAAACAATATGAATTTATTTTTTCAGTTATTAGTAGGACAGTTTGCGTTTTTACTAAAATTGATGTCAATTTAAAATAAAACGCACTTAGAGTCGTAGTGGTCACACCGTGCATTGGATTGAGGTGTGACTGATTTATACATATTCCAAATCACTTATGGATTGTTTTACTAAAGTTTAAAAATAATATGAATGTGTTTGATCAGTTTTGAGTATGTCACTTATCTTTTTTACAAAAATTTAATTTTAAACTTAAAACACACACTTTGACTCATATGGATCAAATCGTGTATCAGTTTGACTTGAGACTGATTCCTAAATGTCAAAAATGATTTTTAAATCTATTCCCTAAATTATCAATAAAATCCCAGAACATTTTCTCAGTTTTTAGTGAGTGAAAACTTTTTTAAAGTCAAATGTTTATTTTAAACTGATAACAGACACATTGAGTCAGTTGTATTTTTTACTGAAATTAATGTTAATTTAAAATAGAAATAAGTACTTGGAGTCATACTAGTCACATCATGTACCAGATTGAGGTGCGGTTTATTCCTACACATCCCAAAGTCTCAAAAAAATCCCAACTGTCAATTTTACCACAATTTTCATTGAATTTCTTTATCAAAATTCCAACGCTGCATGATCAGCTTCAAACAAACCATATGAACCTGAAGAAAATAATCCACATGTATAAGAAAACAATTATTATGAGTAATAATAAAAATAAATAAATTAAACATAAATATAAAATAATACATTAATTCTATGAACAATGATTTTACTATGAAAATATCAAGATTACCTTTGTTATTGAGCACTAAGGGGAACTTGAAGGAATGAGATAAATCTAAACATTGTAGGGATGAATTGTTTTGATGGATAAGAATAATGTGGAAGTTTTGGTGTAGAAAGGGATGACATATGGATAGAGAACCCCAACTCAAAAAAGAATCCACCTGTTTAAGAAAACAATTATTATGTGATTAATAAAATAAATAAATAAAATAAACATAAATATGAAATAATAAAATAATTATATGGAAAATTATTTTGCTTTAAAAACATCAATATTACCTCTATAATTAATCAGAGGCAGCGAAATTTTTATTCCTACAAAGGAATTGGAGATAACTTGAAAGAAAGTGATAAATGAAACACTGTAGGGGTGAAAGGTTTTTGAGGGATAATAATCATGAAAGTTGGAAAAATCAACCCAACTAGAAAAAGAATACACCTATATAAGAAAAAAATTATTATGTGAGTAATACTAAAAATAAATAAATAAAACATAAATATGAAATAATACATTAATTCTATGAACAATTATTTTTCTATAAAAACATCAAGATTACCTCTATAACTGAGAAGAGGCAGCATTGTTTCTCTTTCTACAAAGTTAATGGATAGAAATTTAAAGAAAGTGATAAATACAACACTGTAGGGGTGAAAACGTTTTGAGGGAGAAGAAGTTTGTGAATGTTTTGGTGTAGAAAGGCATGAAATATGGACATATCACCCCAACTTAAACAAAAGAGTCCACCTGTATAAGAAAACAATTATTATGTGAGTAAAAATAAAAAGAAATAAATTAAACATAAATATGAAAAAGTAGATTAATTCTATGGAAAATGATTTTACGATGAAAACATTAATATTACCTATATTATTGAGAAGAGACAACATCATTGCTCTTCTTGCAAAGGCATGACACATGGAAGAAAATATTCTAAAATAAAAAAACCCTATAAGGAATAATGAAAATTAAATCAATGTTTCATTATATAATTTTTCATTAAAATGGAGAAATTATATCATAACATTACCTTTACATCTTTTAAAAGGGTTTCTTTGGTCCGGATATAAGCTAATATCAAAACTAAGGCTTCTTTGTGCACTTTATTACGGTTTAAAAGACTATATAGATGTCAGGAAACCACAAGACAATTAATGATACTGATGTCTATTTGGATCCATTGATCAATGGATCCAAAAATAGGATTGGTTGTGCATCACTCACAAAGATAATAAAAAAACCAAGGATTATATGTGCACTTCACTACTATTGGTTAACTACCACTTAACAAAGTATCTAACCTGAACTTCTTACCCAACATCCTTGTGATACTCTCATCCCACACATACTTGCTACCATATCTATCATATCACAATTAAACATTCACTTTTCCTTTTCTTCCTTAAAATTTTATTCATTATTTAATCAAGTGGGAATATTTTTCCTTCATATAATTTTCTGATTCTCATGATACTTCTTCAATCATATGTGTTTTCTATAAAACCTTTAACCAATGAATTGGATTATTCTATAAAATTTTCTCTCTATGTTAAAGAATATAATTAGTATTTTTATATCTATGTGTGGGATGAGAGCATCATGGGGAGACCAGGAAGGAAGTTCAGGTCATATTCTATGCTATGCGGTAGCTAACCAATAGTAGTGAAGTGCACAAAGAATCCTTAGTTTTGTTATTAGCTTTTTGAGTGATGCACAACCAATCCTTGTTTTAGCTCCATTGATGAATGGATCCAAATAGACATCAATATTCTTCCAACTCTTCCAGACTAAATTTTCTTGAATAAAAACAATGTAAACACAGATAGAGGATTTTAGAAGGGTCGTCTATATGCTCTCTTGCAAACTTGATGAAATCTTTAACTGAATCTTCATATTCATCTGTCAAATGGTTAGCGTGCTTCCATTTTCGATTCATATCAATCCTATTGTTTTCATAAAATATTATTTTTATACAATATATAAATAAATACATAGAAGATATTCATTATCAAATGTGAAGGTTATAAACAATTATAATAAGGGAAGCTCAATATTTGACTATTTCAAAGAATTTCAGTATGTTGAAGAAAATTGGTAATTGAATTTAAGAAAATAATTACTACACATAAAATATTTATTAAATCCCATAAAAAATGAAAATATAATATAGGCAATTAAAGAGTAATAAGAAACTAAAATATGATAACAAGAATAATAAACTCTCATTCAATCAACTAAACCAGCGGTTTCATGGATCGAGGAATAACACTAATGATAAAAGGGAGAGAAATATCATTCTTTTTGTAGCATTTTGGTGCATTTGGAAAGAAAGGAATAAATCATGGTTCAAGGGGATTAATACTTCGATGAAGGGAAATATGGATCATTTCTACTAGAATATCTGAGCATCTAGATATTCCAAATCCAATAATAAGGGTTGTTGGGATTTTAAAAAATAGTGGGAGATATAATATAATCATTAATTACATCACAATTAGTAATCATTAAAATGTAATAAATATTATTTTAATTTTGTAGATAATGGAATGTTACTCGACTACATCACTTTTCTTATGATCTAAATTAGAGAAATAGAATCTCATATCCAGTGAAAAATTCTATAACTGGTACAAACACTAACCCATTATATTATACCAAGAATAGAATTTAAATTTGTTGGAATCCCTTATACATGATGATCAACCACATAGAGAGAGTGAGGGTGAGAAGGATACTTATAGAAGGAACATAGTGGATGCATCATATTTATGATGAATCATGTTATTAGTTATGTCTATGATCCAAGGATACATGATAAGGACATGGATGGATACACTATGTTGAATCATCTCAAAGAATTTGATAATGAAAGGGATATAAAGGTAGATAATAAATGATATTATCACTAAACTTTATAGGTGTAAATTGGAAGATGGGTAGTGTAATGACCATAGAATGAATTACCCAAAAAACACCAAGTCGGATAATCATATGACCTCTAACACACTTCAAAGTCACTAAATGATAGTTTAAACTTTGGTCATAAAAAACAATAAATGGGATCCCCCCCAATAGAAACAATTAGTACCAGAGGTTGAACAAAATTCTAGCATGACCCTTGGGGTCAATGGACATGTAGACCCAAAATCATCATTACCTAATATAGGCATGCTTGTTAGAAAAAAAAATAGTAATCAATGATGAAATATCTATATAGACACACATACATATCACACCTTTATAAAAACTCACTTATAGTCTATAAGAAATATCAAATAGATAAAAACCTAATATTCAAACATAATGTGAACTAAAGGCACCATAATGATTCAAAAAGTGAAGGATTGATGTGATAAAACCTCATGTGATTAACCGGGGATGTCCCCTTTGAATCTTCTCCATAAGAAATCTAAGGACCATAGTGAATTATAAGAGGAACTAGATCTTATGATACATATAACCAATAGAGGAACATACATCACTCCACTAACTTGGTTTTTGAAAAATAGCATATGATGCTATGTATCCACTGAGGCGTACATGAAAGGTGTCAAGATATATATAATCATTAGGGAACCACCAATGTGCCTCAAATCAATAGTCAATAAACAAGAATATACATGAAAATTTCTACACACACACACACACATATATATATATATATGAAAAAATTATTTAGTAAGAAGATATAAAACATAGTAGTAAAAAAATAATGAATAAATCCAAGGTTCAGTGTCAGATATAAATAATAACTCCATATATAGAGAGGGTCTATACATCGTTAGTCAATTAAAAAATGTATCATAAAAAAATCATTATGTTCATAATATAAAATAAAAATAGTATACAATCACCAAACCACAAATAACGACATTGTCGAAGAAGAAATTAAAAACAAAACCAAAAACACACAAAGAAAATTAGAAGGCCTACCTATCTAGGTTGAAAAAATCCAAGACCCTCTTTAGAAACTCTAACTGCAATTGAACACTGGATATCATATGAGATTTTCAAGCAATTGGAGGTAGTCGAGTGGTGTGATTCGAGCGTCGATTCACCAAGGAGGAGCACCGACAATGGGTAGATTATGTGGAAATCATATGATATCATGATGGGTTGGAAAACGGTTAGGTTTTTTTTAAATAGATCAGGACACTTTTAACAGCGATTAAAAATAAGCGCCGATAAAAGGACTCTTTATCAACACTAAAAAAACACAGATAAAATTAATATTTATCAATTCTAAAGTTATAGTGCTGGTAAATATTAATTTTATCAGTGATTTTTAGTGCTGATAAAGCCTCATCTTTATCAGTGTGAAAAAACTGATAAAGATGCTTTTATAAGTGCTTATTACTTAAGCAATGTTAAAAGGATTTATAATTATAATTATAAATCAAAAATTACAAATATTTATATATAATTAATAAATATGTATAAATATAAATATATTAAATATATTCCTTTTTAAATATATTTGTTGTAAATTTTAATTATTTATTTATATTTATAGAAATATTTTTAAGAAATAATATTTATATCATTATATATATTTATATAATTATACAGATATATATATATATATATAATAAATATATATAAATATAGTAAATATATTCATTATTTAAGTAAAATTTTTATAGATTTAATAATTATTTAAATATATATAATTATTTATTTATAACTATATAAATACTTTTAAAAAAATATTTATTTATTTATAATTATAAATATATAATTGTATAAATATAGTAAATTTACATTTATAAATATATTTATTTATAAATATTTTTTAACATTATTAATTAATATCTAATTTTAAGAGCATGCTTATATGTTAAAAATTAGTGAAATTGAATAAATTAAGAATAAGTACACTTTTACAATATTGAAAAAATAGAAAAGTTTTATGTGTGTGAATTTTATATAAAAATGTATTAATTATATATATGTGAAATCAATATAACACAAATTTGATCTATGTTAAATTGAAAAATCAAACGACATTCAATTATATGTCGAGTACTATGCAATTAGTCAATATTTTTAATTCATTTTAATTTCTAATTATAAACCCTTATTCAATAAATATATGATGATTTAATGTAAAGCGCATAAATATTTTGTAATATATAAATCATATTTATATACATTAATATATATCTATATATTTAATATATACAATTCAATAACATTAATTATCATAATTATATAATTAAAAAAATGTTTAATATTTAATAATGTATAATCAATTTATTCATTTTTATCAATAATTATTTAATTAAAAAAAGTTGCAATATTTTTTTTAATAAACTCAATTTTTATTTTTAATTTATTTAATTATTTCATATTTTTTATTTGGACCTTTATCAACGCTAATAAAACACTGATGAAATAAATATTTATCAGCACTAAAAATAAAACATTGACTAAGGGTACCCTTCATTAGTGCTAAAAATAAAGTGCTAATAAATGTGACCCTTTATCAGCACTAAAAATAAAGTGATGATAAAATGTTAAAATTTTCAGTGCTGATAAATATTCCATTTATCAGCATTTTTTTCTAGTGCTGATAAATACTAGTGATGTTAAATGATAGTTTTGTTTTAGTGAAACTACAGGAATATGGTCTCAGCTGTACGACTTTAAATCATGAAGTATATTGTACTTACCATACAAAAATCAACTTTGTGGTCAAAGTATTGGTTGCATGATGGTAAATTGAACCAAATTTGGCTCTTTTTTTATAAACTTAAATTGTGTACCTAATTTATTTATGTACAATGTTTTAAACTATATAATCAACTCATAATACTCACTTGATTGGATACATCCTCCTCTAGCGCCAATATCCTATTGAACTATTACTAAGAACTATGTACAACTTGATTATAATTCTAAAAGATATGTTGAGTCACCTGAATCTCTATTTCAGGTATAACCATTATTTCCATCATCAACATTTCATCATCCTCACCTCATCTTGATGATTAGTACCATTCTATTAGGTTAAATACTCTCTATTGACACTGAGACGATGTTCCTATCAGGAGACCTTTCGAGCCTTTTCTTGTATAGATACACCCCACGATGTACTAAACATACAATGATGTAGCACCGAGAGTGTTTAACTCTACCTAAACTTTATCTCAGTTTTCTCTCATACTTTGAGTATTCCTCAATTTTAATCCCTAATATCATTCACATCTAATTGGGCTCTCCTATAGTGATGGAATAATGCTCTAAATTTCCACCTCCGATCTAAGGCATGTGTCCTGGAGGACATTAAATAATAACATGATAGGAATCATGTTTCAAACTCATGGTCAACGGTCGACCCTCATTTTGCTTGTCCCCATTATAGATAGTGTGGTAGTGGAAACTATGTTTCAAATACATTCCCATCAATCATACTCAACTTGATTTCCACAACAATTATAATTCAGATCTTGAAAGTCAATTTAATTCAACTATTTTCCCATTTTTCTAATAGAATTCAACACCCTCAACATTATATTTCTCATGAATTTGTGTATATAAATAAAAAAATTCAGTCTTTTAGGGTATCAACTTGAATGACTTACTATTTTTTAGGTCCACTAGGCTAGATACCCTGAGAGGGGGGGGGGGGTGAATTAGGGTATGACAGATTAAAACAACTGCCCCTTTTGATCTTGTTTTGCTGTTAGACAAAACCCTATTCTCTCTCCTTCCCGATACAGAGTATGAACAAACTTTAAATCATGAACATGAAACAACAATTTTTACTTGGTTCACCCTCACTGGGCTACATCCAAGGAGCATACAACGACTGTGTTCCAATGTACCAGTTCCACTATAAGCGCAATGATTTTTAGAAGTTCAAAGCGGACTCACTATCCCTCCTGGTTTACAACCACTCACAATTTGAGAACTCACTGCTCTCTCAACTGAAGTGAGCTCACTACTTCTTCAGAAGATCCACTCACAGTTTATAGACCTGTATGACTCTTCATTTGCATGAAATAATGCATCTTCAATTGTTGATAGATTATCTACTGAAGTTCAAAGTCCATCCACTGATGAATACACCTTTTCTCCTGAATACTGAGCAATTCCTTTGGAAATACCTTTGAAAATCACCCTACTTTGCGAGGCTCCCAATTTCACAAAGCTCAAACAAGCCTTCGTGAAGCTCCTGCCTTTTTGAGAATCTCTAGACTTTGCAAAGCTTAGTCCGTCGCAAAGCTCCTACCTCTTTGTGAAGCACACTCCTTAGAGCACGCGGCCTCACGAAGCACACTTTCTTCACGGAGCTAGATTAGCCGTCACGAAGCACCTCTCTTTCGTGAAGAACACTACCTTTGCGAACCACCTTTGTAAACCGAGAGTAAAATATTTTCTTCAAAAACTATCTACTTATCTCGAGGGGATCAACCTGTATTTATAGGAGATTTCACCGACCCTCAACCCTTCCGCACGAAGTCAGCTCCACGTCATCGTCAATCGCGAAGCTCCAGAATTTCCGCCAGAATTCTCTCAATATCGCAAAGTACCACGGAAATTTTCCGATCACGGAGCTTGAAGTAATCGCAGAGCATCACCGTCAATCCATTCATGCCTTCTCCGTAAGGATCCCTCACAAATCCCTTCACCGCCGCAATGCGCTTCAATTATGCCGTTCACGAAGCTTGACGTAATCGCGAAGAACACCATCAACATTCTTCTTGTCTTGGTGAAATTCAATCCATGAATCCTATATTTGAGAAACTCATGCCTTTTCCATATTTAAATATGATCTTCAATGATATCCACTTTTCGCGATGCTCAGCAACCTCCAAATTTTGGACCCCAAAAATTTGGCAAACACTGGGAAACAGTGCCACCTTGTACTGCTCTTCTGTACCGCCTCCAGATAATCCATTACTTTATCATGGTTCTTTGTCAACATTTATTGTCAACAATTTCTCTGGAACTTGAAAATTCACCATGGAAACCTACTTTGTCAATAAACACAATCAACACCAAAATAATGCAATGTTACCTTGAGGGATTTTTTCCCAACATATTTTGATGGGTAAATTTTGATGGTTGATGTGGTATTCCAACCCCAACCCATATCTCTCATGTTGTGTGCTATCATGTGAGATGGGTAACCTTATTCTATTCCATGTTTCCCACATTGATCATGAATCAAATAGGATTAAGAGTTTTAATTGGTTTTCTTATAACATGATCTAGGTATTCTATATCCACAAGCAAAGTGCCTTATTAGTCCTGGAAACATGAAATTAGAACCACAACATACCGTTTTACCCCTTATGAGGATATTTATATTATCATTTGGTATTTCCAATTCACATCAATCTTTTACCCCACCTGATGTTGTGTGGGACACCTCACCCTTGGTTCAAGTTCCATGACCAAAAATTGTGGATTACCCCTTTTGATGCTATCCATATTGGCATTGAACCTCTATTCAAACTGGGTGCTACTTCACTCGTCATGCCATGTGGACTACCTCTCCCATAGTATGAGATGAATGAATATAAAATACACCATCTCCCTATGGTCCAAGAATCATCACCTAAAAATTTTTACTTCTCCCTCCAAGGATGTTTGTGTCATTATAGAATCTTTATCCTCACATTCACCTTGGATTAGCATTGTCTTTCATGATGTAAAAACTACCTAACACCTTTTTTATTCCCACCACATGAAGTTAAACTGTGTGTTTGACATCCTTGTCTCTTGACATTAAACTGCATGACACCGTTTCTATTACATGAATTCAATCTATGTGATATTCAGAATCCTCACCTAATAGGATTCCCCTTACGGTGTCGGTCACCCACCAAATCACCTTCTAGAACTAAATGTGTCTTGATTCCCATTCCACAGGACATGTAGTGATGCATATGTCTTCTATCTTTAGTCCTACCACAAGTTACATATCACCTATTACTTATATTGTTTTCAGAAATTTCCTTATTGAGTTTCATTTTCATTTATGTGTATTAAAGAAATGATACCTTCTATTGGAGGCGGTCTAAGACATATAACCTTGAACTCTATTTGACACTTGGTTCATTAACAGAACAAAATTAATTGCAATTTTTTATTCAAATTATGATTATCTATTCATGATTTTAAATTATAAAACCCATGTATTTCAATGTATTATTATAATAACAGGTAATTTGAATTATAGAATGAAAATGGGCTAAAATATTAAAATTGCTTAAGTTCAGAATTTTGATAGATTGTAATCACTTTTCTATTTTGATTATAAATTTTAAATTATCGATCCAATTGATGTTATTATTTTTTAGGATCCCTTGATTTTTGGGATAAAACATTCACTTCTAGACCCAAAGATAAAACCACCATTTGGAAGACCAAAACTAGCTTACAAGTTGGACCTTAAAAATTGTTCCCATATTAGAATATTTTTGATGGCAGGACCATAACTCTTGATTTGATAGAACAAATATGCTGAAATTTAGAGGTTATATGAGAAATAATTTTTTAAAAAACTTTCATGATGTATTCCACGTATTAATCATCTATTTTCAAGGCCATTAATGCATGGGAAATAAGAGATATGGAATATAGAGAGTCTGTATGGGTAGAATAAATTATAAGAGTAAAACAAACATAAATCTATCTATACATGTCCAAATACACTAAAATTTTGAGGAGAGATGTGTAATAAATTTTTTAAAATCATTAATGAATTATTCCATGTGTGAAGTGGATATTTAATGGGGATAATACATGGAAAATTTAGAAGGAAAATTCTGGACTATAAAAGGAGGCAAGCACCTCCTCTCAAAATCATCCCATACCATCCACGACACCAAGGAGGAGATATCCACTGAGGGAGGCCGACTACTGAAACCTTCTCCCCCATTTATTATTCTTTTTAATTTTTATGTTTTCTTTAATTCAGTCTCAGTTTCCATTTTTTATTTCCAATTGTAACTTCAATTTTTAATTTAGTAAATAAATTCACGCATTTTTCATTAAATTGTGTTCCACCGTTTCATCTTCTTGTTTTTAATTTTCTTATTTTAATTATTATTATTATTAGTATTAGTATTAATAATAATATAAATAATAATAATAATAATAACACTATAATTATTATTAATATAACATTCTTATTTTAAATTTTATTTTATTATTTTCTTCTTCTCTCCTTTTTTTTTCAGAAAAATATTTTAATAATAATAATAATAATAATAATAATTAATAAAAATAATATTATTATTTTAAAATTATTTATAAATTATATATTTTATTTTATTTTGTTCCTCTCTCTCTCTCTATCCCCCATTCTTTCATTTTTATTTTATTTCTTTCATCAACTATTCTTTTTTATTTTATTCTTAATTTTTTTCTTCTTATTCTCTTCCACCCACTACACCAAGTGATATATTACTCTCGTAAATGAGATTATAACCTTGAGTCTTGGCCCAGTGGGAGGTTAATGTGTTTCTGAAATTTACTTAATGTTTAATCTTAAGATTGTGATAAAAATGTGTAGCATGCATAGTGAGGCGAATGTCTCTGGTTAGATGAATTCCCACCAATGACATGAAAATCAATATATTTATACTATTTTATTTAAATAATTTTCCCTCTCTCTATTGGTTAACTCTTCATAATATAGGATTTTAGCTAATCAATGGATGAAACAACAACTATTGATCTAGGTCATGGAAGATGACACCTCCTAGACCAAGAAGTGTCATCAAACTTGATTAAAAGAGGAGGTAAAATTAAGAGTTCTTAGGCATTTAATTATATTCCATAATTTATAAATAAATAATAGTAGTCCAAACATGATATTTCATTCTTTTATTATCAAACTGAAATCAGACACATAAAGGAGAATAATTTTTGAACCCAAAACTGAACCCCAAAACCAAGTACTTTCTTCTAATCTCATTTTTTCTTATTTTAGTGTTAGTTTAAATTCTCATTTTTCATGTCATTTTAAAAGTAATTAAAATCCCGAAAATATTTTAATTGTTTTCTTAAATTAATCAAAACAACAAAAATAGATAGATTAGGTGAAAAAGATCAAGTGAGTGAACTAAACTAAAAGGTTCCTCAAGTGATATGAATCTGGTCAGCCACTGTGCTACACTAGAAAAAATAACATTTCTTTTGACCATTCCCTATGATAGGTATACGTCAAAACAAGAACCATTTATAGGATCCAATCATTATTTTCTTAAATTTTTCTATTTTCACATTGTACATAGATTTTCATTTTTTTTGTTTAAAATATATAAAAAAATTTATTTTTCCACAATGTATTCAAATTCAGATTTTTATGCAAGCCTAGATTACTCATAGGTGAAAAAATAATAAAAAAACAACAAAAAGAAGAATATTATAATAGATCTCAGGTTCATGAACTTATAGAAATCATAGAATAACTAACAATAAAATATGATATACAATTCGAATATGTTTTTGAATTAATGGAGAAACCCAACCCTTTTTCTAAGTAAGAACATGAGGAAGTGGTGGAAGAAATTTCACCACTCATATTTAAAATTGAAGAACCTAAGGAGGTAATTGTGGATGTACTTGAAGATTAATTCCACCACGCTCAACCATTTTTTGAGGATATATATGAAATATCATTTTATTCTGATTTATAATATGAAGATCATGTGAATTTGGATAACTTTTGGAGAAAATGGGCAGAAATATAAATAAAACATGATATACTAATTCCTTACAAAGTAGAATAGAAACCACCATTGTATATATATCTAGAATTAGAGGAAGAAGAAGCCACCCAAGTGATGTAATTTCAAGGAAGGATGGAGGATCCTGACTACCAGCCTCCATCCAGTGAAGATCGACTCATACTTGCACTTTCAATTGAAGATGATATTCAAGATGAACCACAATTCAGGGAGTTGAACCTTTTATAAAATATTTATCTTCCAATTTTATTGAAACTGAATTAAGTATCACTCACTACTATTTTTATTTTATATATTTGGTTGACTCACATTTTTCTATGGAGGAAGATTATGAAAAACGAAATACACATGTTGAAGAACATATGGAACTCCCTGAATTCAATGAACTTACATTTAAGGAGGCCTATAATGAGTAAATCCAAGTTGATAAGCCTGATGAAATCATAAAAGAGGTTGATCATTTTAAAATAGATAAATTACTTATTAAAAATTCAAATTAAAATTTTTTTGAAGTAGAATTACCTACATATTCTCCCTTTGATCATTCAATTCATACAGCCCATGACAAGCCAACATTAGAACAGAAAAAGGTTGCACAAGTAGAAACCAAGAATACAGATGATATTTACTTCATCCTACCCCTCAATGAAATATATTCCTCATTATGAAAGGAGATGATTTGATATAATTTATCCATGGATCATTCTTCAAGAATAAGGATGAATCACAAGATGGAAAAATCTATATGTAGTGGTTTAAATCAAATAAGCTTCATACAACATTTGATTTTTGATAACAGTGGGTACTTCCCTTTATAGGTAGTAAAAATTAATGGCCTTTTTTGGGGATCATACAAATATTTATCTTTATATGATTTATAGGAATTTATATTTCAATTTCATTTCTTAGGAAGTAGTTTAGCATAAAACCCACTCCCTTCTGTTTTTTGAGATTTAATGATAGTATCCTTATGATTAATTGAGTTAGTTTATTTTATAGGTTTATGATGGTAGAATTTATCCCCAAACAATGAATAAAGAGGAATAAGATTTATTTCAAAATGGAGTTCACTTTCAGAGTTTATAACTTAAACTCACATTTTTTTTCAAAAATAGGTAATGATCCTTAAAGAGAAAATTTCATGCCCACACATGAATTCATGTTTTACTTGACTTGTCTAGGAGAAATTAGTTTCTTAATAATCATGTGATTCCATGTTTTAATTTAAATGTTAATGAAATTGAATGAGTAAAATGGGAAATTTTATGATTAAAGTGAATCATGGATATTAAAATGAGGACTCTTGATTTAAGGAATTAATTAATTCATAAAAATGAAATTACCAAACCATTTTTCTTGATTTGATTTTCTAAAATTCAAGAGAATTGATTTTATATTATTAATAATGCCTTTAGTGATTGACCAAAATCATATTTCCATTCCTGAGAGGATTTCTACACCAATTACTTCATATTTATTTATTGAGCATATTTCTTGAGTGATATTGGGAAATGCCACCTGCTATAAATTTCATTTTAACTTTTCAAAGATATGACTGTACAAAAATACATTTAAAATGATTGAGACATATTTTGATAAACCACTTGTCTTTAAAAGGACACATTTTCATTAATCCTTCTTTATCCTATAGAGACAAAGAATGACCTTTATAGGGATGGGCCATGTTTCAAACCAATTTTATCCATTACTACCCTACTCTTGGTATTTATTTGATATTTTAAAGTTAAAGTGTGGGGGTGAAGGGAGTAGTGGTGGAAGGGATGAAATAAATTATAAGTAAAAAGTGTGGGGGTTCTATTATGGGATTAATGAAAGGTTTTTAATTTATTCAATTTACTTAAATGTTTTCTCATCTTGAAAAAAAAAGAAAAAAAATGGGTTGTGACTTAGAAGAATAAAAAATCACTATCACTGGACCGATGATTTTTATCATATATGGTTAGGTGGTGAATATGAGGTTTATTCTAAGCATAACTTTTCAAAAACAAAAAAATAAAAATAAAAAAATACTTAAAAAAAGGAAAAAATATAAAAGTAGAGAAATATTCTAGAAGGTGAACATCATTCAATATTCTTTCATTATTCATGACATTTGCTTTGAGTTTTGGGGAAATGGAAGTTGCTACTTTGAACAGGAGAATTTCATTACACATTTATTCTTGATATCATGCATTGTAATTAAGAGGTAAGCCATATACATGAGCCTTAATTTTCAAACATCAATTTCTGCCAACCTTAAACGTTGAAGTCATTTGAAACTCTAATGAAATACCTCATGATTTTATGTGACTTTTGTATTTACAAAGTGGAGAAAGTAATTCCTTTACATGACTATGAATAAAAATTATGTTCTAATGATATGAGCATAAATTTACTTGAATTTTATCACGAGTGATGTGATAAAAGAATCAAAAGTGAGTTAAATCATGACTTGACATGATTCATAATAATGAACCGAAGATCTTTAATGAAAGAAAGGATAATCTCCATCATTTTTCAAAGGGAAAAAGTAAAATAAATAGATTGGTTATTTCATTGAAAAAATGAGAAATTGAATTGATATTTTATGTGGAATTTGAAAATTTTAGTTTACATTGATAATTTTTTGATTATATTGCCTTGAAATTTGAATATTAAAAACATTTATGCCTTCTTTATCTCCTTGTTAATATTTCATGCTTGAGGATAAGTGTGTTTTAAATGTGGGGGTATTTGAGAGACCAAAAATAAGTTCGATTTTTTATTCCAATTATGATGATTTATTCATGATTTTCAATTATAAAACCCATGTTTTTCAATTTTTTATTAATATAATGGGCAATTTGAATTATATAATGAAAAAGATATAAAATATAAAAATTTATTAAGTCCAGAATTTTGATAGATTTTAATCACTTTTCTATTTTGATCATAAATTTTAAATTATATATCCAATTGATGTTATTATTTTTTTAAGTATTCCTTGATTTTTGGTATACAAATTTCGCTTCTGGACCCAAATCTAAATTCACCATTTGGAATCCCAAAACCAACTCCCAAGTTAGGCTATAAAAACTGTTCACATATCTAGAGATTTTTGATGGTGGGACCATAGATCCTGATTTGATAGACCAAATATAATGAAATTTGAAATTAAGACGCACAATACATTGTTGAAAAAATTTCATGAAGGCGTCAACAGATGAATCATCCATTTTCAAGGCCATTAATAAATGGAAAATAGGAGATATGGAATATAGAGAGTCTTATAGGGAATAACAAATTATGTGAGTAAAATGGACATAACTCTCTCTATACAAAGAAAAATAAACTTAAATTTGGATGAGAGATGCATAAGACATTTATGAAAATATTTTATAAATGATTCCATCTGTGAATCATCCATTTAATGGGGTTAACATAAAGAAACTTTAAAAAGAAAATCCTATCCTATAAAGGTGGAAAACACCGCCTCTCAAAATCCTACCATACCATCTGGGGAACCAAGGATGAGATCGCCACTGAGGGAGGCAAGATATTGAAACCTTCTCCCACATTTCTTATTCTTCTTCATTTTTTTGTTTTATTTATTTTAGTTTTAGTTTCTATTTTTTTATTTCCAATTGTAATTGTAATTTTTAATTTAGTAAATAAATTCATGCATTTTTACTTAAATTGTATTCCACCCTTTCATCTTCTTGTTTTTAATGTTCGTTTTTAATTATTATTATTATTAGTAATAATAATAATAATATTATTATTATTAATATTAATAATAATATTATTATTAATATTAATAATATTATTATAATTATTATTAATATAACATTATTATTTTAAATTTTATTTTCTTTTTTTCTTGTTCTCTCATTTTTTTTAAAAAATATTTTCTTAATAATAATAATAATAATAATTATTTTTATTATTTTAATATTATTTATAAATAATATATTTTATTTTATTTATTCATTTATTTTATTTTATTCCACACACTCTCTCTTCATCCCCCATTCTTCCATTTTTATTTTATTTATTTCATCCACCATTATTTTTATGCTATTCTTTCTTTTTTTCTTCTTCTTTTATTCCACCCACTCCACCAAGTGATCCATTACTATCAGAAATGAGAGGATAAACTTGAGGATTATCCTAAGGGGAGGTTAAGGTGTTCTTGAATTATACTTAAAGTTTAATTTTAAGTTTTTAATTAAATTGAGTGGCGTGCGTGGTGAGGTGAATATCTCTGATTAGATGAATTCACATGAATGACATGAAACTTAATTTATTTATATTCTTTTATTTAAATATTTTTTCTCTATATCTGTTGGTTAAATCTTCATATGATATGATTTGTGATAATAAATGGATGAAACAACATATATTTAGATAGGTCATGGAAGATAACATCTCCTAGACCAAGGAGTGTCATCAAACTTGATTAAAGGAGGAGGTGGAATTAAGAGTTCTTAGGAATTCAATGATATTCGATAATTTATTAATAAATAATAGTATTCCAAACATGAAAGTTAATGCTTGGGTTATCAAACTAAAATCAAACACATGAAGGATAATAATGATTGAACCCAAAACTGAACCCCAAAACCGAACCCCAAAACAAAGTGCTTTCTTCTAAACTCATTTTTTCTTGTTTGTATGTTAGTTTAGATTCTCATTTTTTATGTCATTAGAAAAGTTATCAAAAACCCAAAAATATTGTAATTGTTTTCTTAAATTAATCAAAAAAACAAAGAAAGAAATATTAAATGAAATAGATTAGGTGAGTGAACCAAAATGAAAGTATCCTCAAGTTATATGACTCTGGTCATCCATTGTGCCACACTAGGAAAATAATATTAATTTTAACTATTCCCAATGATTGGCATGCGTCAAAACTGGCACTATTGATGGGGATACAATAATTGTTTTCTTATACTTTTCTATTTTAAAATTTTAGATATATTTTCATTGTTTTTCTTAAAAAAACAGAAATTTTTTTATTTTTCCATGATGTATTCAAATTCAGATTATTATGCATGGATATATTACTCACAGGTGAAATTGTAGAAATAAAAAAAAGAATAAGATTATAATAGATCTCAAGTGAAATAACTTAGATAATGAATAGAAAAATTGACAAGAAAAGTTGATAGATAATTTGAATATGTTCGTGCATTAATAGAGAAACCCAACCCTAAACTGGGGAAAGAATTAGAGGAAGTGGTGGAAGAAAATTCACTACTCATCTTTGAAATCAAAGAACTTGAGGAGTTAATGGTGGAGGTACATAAAGATTTATTCCACCTCACTCAACCATTATTGGAGGAGATAGATGAAAGATAATTTTATTTTGATTTACAAGAGGGAGATAATTTGAATTTGGATAACATTTAGGGAAAATGGGAAAAATTGAAATATAACATGATATCCTAATTCCTTAAAAAGTAGAAGACAAATCACCATTAAATATATCTAAAGCCTTAGAAGAATAAAAATACACCTAAGTGATGGAATTTTAAGAAAGGATGGAGGGTCCTGACTACCTACCTCTATCTAGTGAAGGGCGAATCAAAGTGGCACTTTAAATTGAAGAGGAGATTTAAGTTGAAACAATTCAAGTAGTTGACCCTTTTATTAACTATTTATATTAATGTTTCATTGAAACTAAATTGAGTGTCATTCCCTACAATTTTTATTTTATAGATTTGGTTGACTCACACTTTTCCATAGAGGAAGATGATGAAAAATAAAATACACCAGTTTAGGAACACATGGAGCTCCCTGATTTCAATGAACTTAAATTTTAAGATCCCCATTATGAGGAAATACAAGTTGTTGAGTCTGAGAAAATCAGAAATAGGATTCTCATTTTAAAAGGGAGAAATTACATATTAAAATTTTACATTAAAAATTTATTCAAGTAGAATTAAATTCATGTTCTCCCTTTGATCATTCAATTCATGCAACCCATGACAAGCCATCACTAGAAGAGAAAGATGTTGTACAAGTAGAAAATAATAAGGAGGATGATGTTTACTTCATCCTACCCATGCCATGGTAGATATAACTTTATGTGAAGGGGGGGGGGGATCTAGTATACTCTATCCATGGATCATTCCTCAAGAATAAGGATGAAACACAAGATGGGAAAAGCCATATGTGGTGGTTCAAAACAAAGAATATTCATCCACCATTTTATTTTAGATAACAACTGGTACTACCCTCTATATACAGTAAAAATTTTATGGCCCACTTGTGGGATAATACCAAGATTTATCTTCATAATCTTTCTAGGAATTTTCATTTTAATTTTATTTCTTAGTAAGTAGTTCAACATGTATCCCACTCCCTCCTATCTTTTTGAGATTTAATGTCATGATCCTTATGATTAATTGAGTTGTTTTCTTTTATAGGTTCATAATGGAAGAAGGTAGTCCCAAATAATGAAAAACAGGACTAAGATTCATTTCAAAAGGGAGTTCACTTTTAGTGTTTGTATTTTAAACTCCTTACATTTTAATCCAAAAACATGTAATAAACTTTAAATAGAAAATTTCATGCCCACACTTGAATTCATGTTTTACTTGACTTATCTAGGAGACATGAGTTTCTTAGGAATCCAATGATTCCATGTTTTAGATTTCAATGTTAATGAAATTGAATGATTAAAATGGAAAATTGTATGATTAAAGTGAAACATGAATTTATTTAAGGAATTAATTTATTCATGTAAATGAAATGTCCCAACCATTTTTTGTGATTTGATTTTATGAAATTCATGAGAATTTATTTGATATTGTTAATCATGCATTGAGTGATTGTCCCAAATCATATTTACATTCCTATGAGGTTTTCTAGACCAAGTACATCCTATTTATTTCTTGAGAATATTTCTTGAGTGAACTTGGGACATTCCACCTACTAGAACCTGCATTTGAACTTGTCAAAGCTGTGAATGTATGAAAAAACATTTAAAATGATTGAGGTGTCTTTTGATAAACCTTATATACTTAAAATCCACATTTATATCAATACTTATTTATCCCATAGATATAGTGAATGAAATTTATTGGTATGGTCCATGTTTCAAGCTAGTTTTATCCATTCCTACCATACCCTTGGTATTTTCATGGTATTTTAAAGTTTAAGTGTATGGGTAAAGGGAGTAATTGTGGAAGGGATGGAATAAATTATAAGTAAAAAGTGTGGTTTTGATATTTTAGTATTAATGAAATATTTTTGATTCATTCAATGTACTTAATTGTTTTCTATTCTTAAAAAAAATGAAAAAAATAAATGGTTTGTGACATAAAAGTATAAAAAATCACCATCACTAGAATGATGATTTTTATCATATGTGGTTAGGTGGTGTATGTGAGGTTTATCATAAGAATAAATTTTAAAAAATAAAAATAGAATGAAAAAATACTTAAAAATAATAAAAGAATATAAACGTAGAGAAAAAATCATGAAGGTGCACATCATTAATTATGATTTCATCATTAATGACCTTTTATTTGAGTTTTGGGGAAATGGGAGTTGCTACTTTGAATGAGATAATTTTTTTACACATTTATTTTTAATATCATGCATTGTACATAAGATATAATACACCTAATTGAGATTTAATTTTGAAACATTAATTACTAAAATCCTTAAACCTCAGAGTCATTTGAACCTTTAATGAAAGCACTCATGATTTTATGTGACGTTTGTCTTTACAAAGTGTATAAAGTAGTTCCTTTACAAGCCTATGGATAAGGAGCATGTTCTCATTATATGATAATAACTATACTTGAATTTTATCATGAGTGATGTGATAAAAGAATAAAAAGTGAGGTAAATCATGACTTGTAATGTTTGTTAATAATGAATTGAGGATCTTGAATAAATGAAACGAGAAGCTCCATCATTTTCAAAGGGGAAAATTAAAATATATGGATTGGTTTTTACATTGAAAAATGAGGAATTGAATTTATATTTTATGTGGAATTTAAAATTTTTATTTCACATTGATAATTGTTTGATTATATTTCATTGAAATTTGAATATTGATAACATTTGTGCCCTCTTTAACTCCTTGTTAAGATTTCATGCTTGAGGAAAGAATGGTTTAAGTATCGGGGTATTTGACAGAACAAAATTAATTGAATTTTTTTATTCAAATTATGATGATTTATTCATGATTTTAAATGATAAAATAGATGTATTTCAATTTTTTATTAAAATAATGGGCAATTTGAATTATATATTTAAAATGAGTTAAAATATGAAAATTTATTAAATCTTGAATTTTGGAAGATTTTAATCACTTTTATTTTGATCATAACTTTTAAATTATCGATCTAATTGATGTTATCATTTTTTATATGATTAATTTATTCTTGGGCTACAATTTTCCTTTATAGACCCAAAGTTAAATACACTATTTGGAATCCCAAAACCAGTTCAAAATTTGGGCCTTAAAAACTATTCATAGATTTGGATATTTTTCATTGTGGGACCATAGATCTTGATTTGATAGACCAAATACACTAAAATTTAGAGGTGAGAAGAGAAATACATTTTTTAACAACTTTAATAAAGGATTTCATGCATGAATCATCCATTTTCAAGGCCATTAATGCATAGAAAATAAGAGATATGGAATATAGAGAGTCTGCATGGGAATAATAAAATCTCTGAGTAAATTGAACAAAAATATCTCTAAATGTGGCCTAATACACTTAAATTTGGATGAGAGACCCATAGAAATTTAAGAAATTATTTCATAAAGGATTCCACATGTGAATCATCCATTTAATGGGGCTAATATGCAGACAATTGTGAAGGATAATTCTATCATATAAAAGGTGGTAAACACCTCCTCTCAAAATCATCCCATACCATCTGAGGCACTAGGGAGGAGATCTCCAATGAGGGAGGCTGGATACAGAAACATTCTCCCCCATTTATTCTTATTCTTAATTTTTTTTAGCTTTAGTTTGCTTTTATTTTTATGTATAATTGTATTTTCAATTTTTAATTTAGTAAATAAATTCATGCATTTTTTCTTAAATCGTGTTCCACCCTTTCATATTTTTGTTTGTAATTTTATTATTTTAATAATAACAATTATTATTAGTATTAATAATATTATTAATTTTATTATTATTATTAATATTAATATTATTATAATTATTAATAATATAACATTTTTATTTTAAATTTTATTTTCTTATTTTCTTCTTCGTTCCATTTTTTCAAAAAAAATTATTTTAATAATAATAATAATAATTAATAATTAATAATAATAATATTATTATTTTTACATTATTTATAAATTATTTATTTTAATTTATTTCTTATTTTATTTTATTCTATTCCTCTCTATCTCTCTTCACCCCCCATTCTTCTATATTTTATTTTATTTCTTTCATACACCATTTGTTTTATTTTATTATTTTTTTTCTTCTCTTCCACCCACTCCACCAAGTGATCTCTTACTCTCAGAAATGAGAGGATAACCCTAAGGCTTTTCAGGGGGGGTTAAGATGTTCCATAATTTTATTTAAATTTGAATTTTAAGTTTGTGATAAAATTGATTAGCACACATGGTGAGGAAAATGTCTTTGATTAGATGACTAACCACCGATGACATGAAAATTAATTAATTTATTTTCTTTTATTTAAATCAGTTTTCCCTCTTTCCATTGGTTAACTCTTCATATGACAGGATTTGGTCTAATCAATGGATGAAACAACATCGATTGAGCTAGGTGATGAAAGATGACACCTCATAGACCAAGGAGTGTCATCAACCTTGATTAAAGAAGGATGTGTAATTAAGAGTTCTTAGAAATTCAATGATATTACATAATTTATAAATTAATAATAGTATTCTAAAAATTATATTTTATGCTTGGATTATCAAACTGAAATCAAACACATGAAAGAGAATAATTATTGAACCCAAAACTGAACCCCAAAACCAAGTTATTTCTTATAAACTCATTTTTTCTTATTTTTATGTTAGTTTAAATTCCCATTTTTCATGTCATTATAAAAGTAATAAAAAACCAAAAAGATTTTAATTTTTTTCTTAAATTAATCAAAGAAATAAAAAGATATAGCTTAGGTGAAATAAATTAAGTGAGTGAACCAAAATGAAAGGCTCCTCAAGTGAGATGACTCTAGTCTGCCACTATGCTGCACTAGGAAAATTAATATTTCTTTTTACCAGAACCCATGATAGGCATGCATCATTCATTCCCCATGACCCTAAACTAGGTGCATTTTCTTCTAATACTATTTATAATAGTATTGGGCCTTCCAATTCAAATTGGATTTTTTTACTTCACCTGGTGCTGCATAGATTATCTCACCTTTGGTCTAATTTCCATGACCATAAACTATTGACCACAATTATTGAGGTATTATATACAGTCATTGGTTCTTTTAGACTCTATATTAAGTCTTATTATTCTCCTTTTCTATATGTACTACCTCACCTCCTCATCCATTGCTATATGACTTTATGTTTTAGAAAACTCATTTTCTATCCACACTGAATAATGTTAAACTATGTGATGAATATCTATGTTACATGATGTTAAACTACATGAAATATTCTTCATTACATGACTTGAAAATATTTCATATTCAGGATCCTAATTTTAGAGGATGCACCTCATGGTATTGGCCTCCCATCGCACCAACTTCTGAAACTATGTATGGATTGATTCCCACTTTATGAGAAACATAGTGATATCTAGATTCACAATGCCAGATCCAACCATGAGATTTATTCCCTAAATCACGGATGATTATATCCTATTTACCATTCAAAGGGATGGTGCTTTGATAATGTGTATAGAGGTACTTGGGTCTAATCCTCAGTGATGACACTTTTTTAATAGTCAATTGTTTTTTGATTTGTCTTTTTAATGGGGGGGGGGGGTTTGTTTGTAGAGCCTTAGCTAAAATGATTGATTGATAAATATTAATTTAATAGTTTGATAATTATTGAGGTGAGTTCATCATTAGAGATTTAATATTGTGATATTATTAAGATTTGAAAATTTTTCATTTAAATAACATCCACATCATGAGGTTATTTCAATCAAAACTCCCAATTATTTTGGCTTTAATCCAAGCCATAACTAAGGTTATAATAATTATCAAATCTCATTGATTAAAGGTTAAATATTTAATGAACCCATGTGTATTTTTGGTTCTAATAATCTATGGAAAACACATGTCAAACAAAAAATTCCATTAATTCATAACATATTTTGTTTGACATACACAATATTAATTCAAAGAATGTTAAATGAGTGAAAGTTATCAATCAATTAACATCCCAAAATTATGACTCAACCAAATGAGATATTTAATTATCCATTGTTTTGGTTAATAATCTGGTTAAATTTGTTTATGGTGATGAGTTAAAAGAATAATAAAATGAACTATACAAGAAAAGAGTTGTGTGTCGAATACACACATGAATGATGAAGAAAATTAAACTTGAACTTTTGATTGAATAAGAAAGAAAAATAAAGGGATGCTTTTCAAATTTATTTAAATTTTTTTATGATAATTAATTTTACACAATATAGTTTGGATTATTATAATATATGATTAATATGAACCATGAATTAAAATTCAACTGAAATTGAAAACTACTTACACAATTACAATTGAAAAAAGTGAAGTACATGAAAATAAAACATGAAGGAAAGGTCTCTCAAGTAGAAAATTGAGTTTTAAAGGTACTCCAAAGCCTTTGGTAAAGTTTTTTTCATTCCAATGTATAATTATATGTTCTCAAGTGCCAACTCCTTGTAAGGAGAAGAGGGAGATGTATTTATAGCCCAAAGTGGTGGACTATTTTCTTTCCAAAACTTCCTCCAAAGTTGGATCAACTATTTAAACATTTATATAGAAAAATATGGATAAATATTATTCTTAAAAGTTTTATATATCGATGTGTAAAGTCAAACTGCCCAAATTTGTGGCCATTAAACTTTTGTAGCCAAAGTTATGGGTATTTTACCAAAACATGTGTTGCTGTCCATTTTTTATTTGAGTTTTACATGGTATAAATGTGAATGAATTTATGGATATGAAGATGCATTCAAATACAAACCATTTATTATAAAAATTTGGGAACCTATATCTTGTATTTCACACCACAAAATATCATCTCAATTGGACGATTTTATTAGGATAAAGGTCAATAACGATGAGATGTTTTTAATTCATGAACTTCAAGGCATTAGTTAGGCCCCTTTTTAGTGTATTTGGTAGTTAACATTTTTATAATTTTTTTGATATTAATGAATATATTATGAAATTTCTCCAAATTTGGGATTCTGGATTTATCCCATAAATTTTATCTTCATGGATGATCCCATAAATTTTATCTTCATGGATGATCCATTTTCATCATATATTTGGTGGGCCTTCTTGTGTGGTCTGTATGACCCTTTAGATGTCATATTTTTTCCAAGATCCAGTTAGATTATTTGTAGGAAATTGACTTTGTAACCCTAAAAAACACACACAATATTTATAATTATGATGAGAGTTATAATTTAAATATTAAATTTAATTGAATCTATATTAATTCAAATAATGATTAAAAATTATATTTAGTATTAGAACATGGTTATTTCACAAAAAAAATTCACTTTTAATTTAAAATAACTAAAGTGTGTAGAAAAAATGTTATTAATAAGTTAATGACATCAAATCCCCCACACTTATACTTTTTCATGTCCTCATGTACAATAAATACATAACAATATCATTTTCACTCACCAACAAATATTAATTTTTTTTACTAATCACGAGGGTCTAGAATATTTCAATCATCTATAAATAATTCCACAACAATTTTTTACAACAATAGTGTGTTGAAAAAAATTCATTTTTCATGTTGAAAATTTGAATTGGAAAATGTGGGCACTCATAAATCACTGCTCACAAGATGAAAAAAATTTATTTATGGAGGTTCACTCATTACCCAACCAAAAGTAAAAATATTAGAGTGTGAAAGATATATTATCTTCCATTACCTATTATAAATTGAAAAATAATCATTGGTATTTTTATGATTTTTTAGTGGCTATGGGATGGTAGGAATATAATGTCCAAAAAGATAGGAAAAGAGGGGTAAACACCAACATGGAAAAAGAAATGCTCAATTGTTTTAAAATGAGACATGGAAAGAAATAGAAAGATATATTTACAAGGGAATGAATATTTTAAGTAAGAAAATATATGAATAAAATTTTAAGGGTATTAAATGATGAAATATGTAAAAAACACAAAACATCTCCCAACGACACAAGAGAATATGATTCAAGTGTTTTTTTCTTTTTTTTCTTCGAAAATTGAACTTGAAAAAAATATCACACTCATCTCCCAACCCTTGTTTGATCTTCTAAAAATAATAATTGTAACAATTATAATAAGATCAAAGGTTTAGGAAGATTTATTTTTTACCCACCCAAGACACAAACCACTATTATTTTTATTTATTTTATTTTTTTTATTTTTTTTGAACAATTGTGAATATAATTTGTACAAGATGAAATAAACATATATAAAATCCCAAAACTCAATGAATTAAAACCTATCCCCCACACTTAAATAGATTATTTACCTCAAGCATATGATGACACATTGAAAACCAAGGTATTGGTACCCAAAATTAAATCCATTCCCCTCACACTTAAATTTCAAGAAATCATGCATTGAAAATCCTTGTAGATGTTGGGTGGGACATGGTTTTGGGATTTTAATGTGGCTAAATTTTTTCATAGGCTCAAATGGGATTTCAAAAGGAGGATCAATGTAAGGTCAATGGGAGGTAATTTGGGTATTTTGAGTCTCATGCGGTTAATAAAATGCCTCTATCATATTAATGTACTCTAAATTAGGAAATTCATCTCAAAGGTACATAAACTCAAGACTCACAATCGGGGGTGAAAACATACAATATAAAAAGATGTCCATTGGTGACCTTGGAATGAAATATAATGTTTCTCCTAATGGTTGGGTAAGGTCATTTTCCAAATCAAAAATTGACCATTCAAAATTTATTGGTCTTGAAACAAAATTATTTATCCAAATTTATAATGAAAAACAAAATTTTTGATATTAAAACAAGCCATTAGTCTCCCCAAAAAGGTTGGAAATTTTTTAAAAATTTAATGGTGAGTAATTATGACTCTTTTTTATTTTTTTATTAAAATAAACAGAAAAAAAAGATAAAGAATAAAAAATAAGGTTTGATGAAGAATGTGGTTAAAAAAGTAAGAATGATAGATGAAGAAGAAAAAGAAGAATAGATAGATAAATAGGTATACAAAGAGAGATAAAGGAGGATGAATAGAGAGAGAGATGGAGTTAAAGGGAAATAGGTGCCCCATGATTTGGATTTGGTGGGTTGTTATCTCCATCCAAAGGTGGGTCTACTGTAGTAGTTGGGGATCTCATGGAAGTCTATGTGGTTTCAAATATGTATGTCCTCTCATAATGATTCTTTAACCGATGTCCGTTAACTGTTAATTTACTTTTTGAAGTGGGGTCCTGGAAATTCACTACAACCAATTGGTAAACATTAGTAATAATTAAAATACCTTCCCAATGAGAATTAATCTTACTTAGGTGAAGATAAAATTGATAGTTTAAGAGAATTACCATTTCTCCTTAATAGAAAAAATTTCACTGGATGTGTTTAGTGACTTATACTTTTCTTTTTAGATATTGGAATCCTTGAAATAATCTAGCCGAAGCTCCTCCAGTTCATTCAATTGCAATAATATCTCTTCAATAGATTTTTCAGAATCAAAATTATAAGTTTTGATAGGCCAAAATTACTTATGTTGGATTTAAATTGTTAAATGAAATTATATACCAAAAACTATCCTAAATGGATACATTCAAATGGGTGTTTTATAGGACATTTAATAAGCCAAAATCACTTTACCAAGTCTTTCAAGCTAGTCTTTTCTTTTGGGATTAACAATTCTTTTAATAACCCTTTTCACTTCCCTGTTGGAAATTTTAGCCATGCCATTTGTTTGGGGGTGATATGAAGTTTATGTTTTATATAAAAACCCATTATTTTTCAAAATATATTTCATGGTCGATTATAGAAATGGATTCCGAAGTCACTTACCAAGGCTAGAGGAGTTCCAAATCGATGGAAGATGTGGGTTTTTAGGAACTCACTAACAGTATGTGAATCATCCTTTCTAGTGAGTTTGACCTCAACCCACATAGAAACATAATCAACTATAAGAAAAAGGTATGAGAATCCATTGGAATGGAGAAATAGTCCCATGATATCGATGCCGAAAATATCATAGATCTCACAAAATATTAATGGATTTTGGGGAATTTCATTTCTTATAGAAATTGTTCCAAACTTTTGGCAAGTGGTACATTATTGAAATAAATCATTTGAGTCCTTGAAGAGTGAAGGGTAGAATAATCCAGAGTCAAGGACCTTTTGGGAGGTTCTTTGGGTCTAAAGTGGCCATATCCAAGAATTGAGTGGTATAATTCAAGGATGGAGGAATATTTATCTTCATAAAAAAAATCTCCAAATAACCATTCTAGAACTATTTGTCCAATGTTTATTATCATCCCAAAATTAGTATTTTGATTCAATTTTCAAATTTATTTTTTTTTAATTTTTTTTAGAATAAACACCATAAACCAAGTAATTTATAGTTGGGGAATACCATGGTGACTTGGGAGAAATATATGAGAGGTGTTTATTGGGAAATTTTGGATCAATGATTTTAGAATGAGATAAATTAGAAATTCTACTCAAGTGATCAACCATAGGGGTTTCTTTTCTAGGACTATCTTTGATATCAATATAAAACTCTTGGAGAATTAGGATCTATATTATTATCCCCAGTTTGGAATAAATTTTATTTAGTAATAACATTAAAGTTTAATGGTCTATAAAGATGATGATTTTGGAACCTAACTGATAGGGTTGAAATTTATCCAATGAAAAAACTATAGTTAGAAGTTTCTTTTCAGTGAAAGTGTAATGATATTGAGTTTTATCCAGCACTTTTGAGGTATAATATATTTCATGAGGAATTATTTCTCTTCTTTGAACAAGAATATCCCAATGTATCAATCATAATCATCACACATTAATTTGAATGGTAAGAACCAATATGGGGGTTGGATTATCAGGGAGTTTGTAAGAATAAATTTTATTTCAACGAAGGATATATTTAAAGACTCATAAAAATGGAATGTAACATCATTTTTGAGTATATGAGTGAGTGGGAGGAAAATCCTAATGAAGTTCTATACGAATCACTTAAATAAACCATGATGACCAAGGAATGAAAAAATTTATTGAACTGATGTGGGTTTAGGAAGTGATCAGATCACCTCAATTTTGGAAGGATGAACTTGAATACCCTCTTGTGAAATTATTTTCCATATAAAAATCCCAATAGTAACCATTAAGTGAATTTTTTCATAATTCAGCACAAGGTTACATTTGAAACACTTTTATTGGACCATAGATAGTAAATGCAAACAGGATTCAAATAAGTCACCATAAATGGTAAAGTCATCCATCAATACCTCCATGTAATTATCAATGAATTCAGAAAAGATACTCATCATACACCTATAAAATTTTATAGGAGGTTTGAAAAGTCTAAAATGAATTTTCTTATATGTGTATGTTCTTAAGGGGAAATTGAATTTTGTCTTTTCTTGGACCTGAGGTGCGATTGTGATATGAAGTATCCATTGAATCCATCAAGAAAGCAATAATGTGACTTTCTGGATAATATTTCTAGAATTTGGTCTATGAAATCAATACGGTAGTGATCTTTTCATGCCTAAACATTCAACTTATGATAAATGATTCACACACACCATTTTTTTCACTTGAGTTTTGAACAATTATCCATGTTCATTTGTTAAACAGTTATCCCACACTTATTAGGTACCACTTGAATTAGAATAACCCATTTACTATCAGAAATTGGGTAGATGATACCAAATTTAGGAAGCTTGGTAATATCTTCCCTAACTACCTTAATTATTATTGAATTATGTATTCTTTTTGGTTGTATTATTAGTGGATGATCTTATAGATGTATGTATTGCATAAAAAGGGTAGGTTTGATTCCAGGTATGTCATATAGGGTCCAAACTAGGGAATGTTTTCCCCTATAACACTTGAACAAGTTTGGAATCCTCAGTTTTAGTAAGTATATCAGAGATAATTATAGGATAAGAGTGATCACGGAAAATGAATGCATATTTTATGTGGGCCAGAAAAGGTTTTAGACTAGTTTCATCCTTTAATTTTGGGCTGGACAACTGAGGAATAGAGGAAGGTATTTCAATTGGTTTTGATTCATTCTCCTTAATACTGTCCAAGGGGGAATAATAGATATCATAGTTGTGATGAGATTCAAGAGAGTTCTCAAGATCCTATAGATTGATGGAGTCTATGAATGAAAGGTCATCATCAACATCCCCCTTTATGACTTGGTTAATCATAGTGAAAAATTCACAATCTACTCTCTCATTAGAATATGAAGAACATGATGGGATGGGGGTGAATCCACTCTAAAAAATTTCCTCAGAAGCATGGATAGAGAATTCATAGTGATCCTTTGATGGGAATTTCATGGATTGAAAAATATTGGACTTGACCATTTGGTCACCAAATTCCATGGATAAGATGTCCGTATGCACATAAATATTATTTATAGCTATCATGAGGAATTGTATTCCTAGAATTAGAGGATATCGAGAATAATCCATCTCAACTTCCATGTCAAGGACATAGAAATCAGCTGGAAATATAAGATCATTACCTCGGACAAGGACACCCTCAATTATTCCCTCAGGACTGGCGATGCTTTATTTGGATAAATGGATGAAAAAACTTGTTGGGTTCAAGGGACCTAGAACAAGGCTGTAGAATATAGACTTGGGGATGACTTTTATCGAGGATCTTAGTTCTATGAGTGATTCATCAAAGTTGGAACTCCCTATTTGGAATGGAATAATAAATGTACCTGGATCTTTTCACTTCATGGGAATAGAATGTTGGGCTGAAACATTTTCAATGTTCCTAAGTTGACTCTTATGGATGCACAATTCCTTAAGAAACTTTTCATACTTAGATATTTGTTTTATAGAATATAAAAAGGGAATATTGACCTCAACACGTCTAAATATGTTAAGCAGTTCAGAATAATTCTTAAAGGGATTCTTAGTTTTAGAGATGGATTGAGGAAAAGGAATTGGGTTACTTAGAGAAATAGAAGGAGGTCAGGGAGTGTATTTGGGTTCAATTTCTAGATTTTTATTCTTTTATTTTTCCATATCAACATTTAAAGGGGATTTAGAGGATTCATCATGAGGTATAACAATTTTATTTACCAATTGAAGTGAATCTACACTTACATTTTTCTTGGGGTTGAGAAATGATTGAGTTGGGAGTTGGGAAGAATTGGATTGTTGTTACTGACTTAGGTGGGATTCAAGTTGACCAATTTAATTTTTAATGTTTTTGAGGATATAATGGGATAAGGAGGCAATAACTTCAATGAAACTTTCCCATGGTTTTTTAGAAGAAGTGTCTTGTACTGAATTGGGATTTCCTTGGTTTTATTTCTTGGTAAATTGATTGTATTAGGTTGGGAATTGGTAAGGATCTCTAGGATAATGGAAGATCATAGGAGAAAGAACAAGATTTATCATTTTATATTGAGTAACAAAAGGATAAGGTTGCTGGAAGTTACCACTACCTTAAACATACTAGAATTGGTTTGGATTTTGATGAGGGAATTAAGGGGGATGAGATACGAGATTACCATACCTCAAGCCTGAGTTATAGTTAAAAGAGAAGGGTTTTGATTTTGGTTGGGTAGAGTTTCTAATGAACTAATACTATAGTTGAGGTTTGGTATTCTAATGAGTATACAATTCATTAAGCTCCATTGGTTCAGATGAATCTGATGGATCATCTTGAAGTTGTGGAAATGTGTCAGTTGGATGAGCTAGTGAGATATAAATTACACAATTTTTTATAGGTATAGGTAATAGAGATTATGGAGAAGATGAGGTTGTGGATTTGGCAGCCACCTCTAGTTGTCTCATAAGACCTGTGAGTTCAATCATCCACTAGGTCATCTTATTGGGATCTATGAATTGATTCTCTTGAAATTTTTTAACTTGATAATGTGACCAAGTATGTAATTTTCATGCATTTTCATCCATGTTGCTTATAATATCTCTTGAAACTATAGGAGTTTTGTCGATAAGAGCACCAACACTTGAAACATCAATGGGAGTTCGATCCATAGAAAATAACTCCTAATATAATTATTATATCAAGAGTTGGTTAGGAATTTTGTGGTATGATAAGGTTTCCAAAAGCCTTTTGAACCTCTCCCAGTAAACTTGGAGTAATTAATTAGGGAATTTGTGGATACCAATTATTTACTTCTGGATAGAATAATTTTGATAAGTGGAGAATAGTTTTTCTAAGAAGAGTCACCTCATGTCATTCCATATGATTATAAAACCAGGAGGGAGGTAATTGAGCCATGACTTGGAGGAGTCATCTGGGAGAAAGGTAATGCATGAAGTTTTATTTTTTATTCAATAACCCCTTGAGTCTTCATGGTAGAGCACACCAATTGGAACTCTTTGAGGTGAAGATGTGCATCCTCACAAACTAGCCCATTGAAATGAGGTAGAAGATGAATCAAACATGATTTGAGTTAAAAATAAGCTTCAATGTTTATATATTTAATACCAAGGGGTTGGTAATTCATATTAGGGGCAGATAAATCTTTAAGGGTTTGTTCCATAATATTGGCCGTATATAGTTCAATTGAATGGGAAATGAATGGGTCTTGGGTGATTTGATTATCTCTAATGTTCCATATAAGTTGGAAAATAGTTCACTCAATTTTCAGGTCAAACAAATCTGATGGATTTCATAGGAGGCCATGGGGAATTAAGATAAATTTTGAAATGATGAGTAAGGTGGGTTTTTCTTTATGTATTTTTTTCATATTTTTTTATGGTTCATTATTTTTTGATTTTTTTGAATTTTTTTTTCAAAAATAAAAAAATACTGACTACTAGTTACACCATATCCAGAAACGATGCCATTTGAAGCATAGACGATTGTTTCCTATCGACCATTCAAATGTACAGTGCTCTACTATTTTGTATAGAGGCACTCTAGTCGAATCCTTAATGATGATAATTTTGTAATAGTAAATTATTTTTTTGATTTGTATTTTTAATGGGGGATTTGTTTGCAGGGATTTAGATGGAACGATTCATTGATGAAGATTTATTTAACAATTTAATAATGATTGGATTGAGTTATTAATTAGAGATTTAATCTTGTGATATCCTTGATCTTTTCAAATTTTTTCATTAAAATAACATCCACTTCACGAGGTGATTTCAATCAGAACTCCAAATTGTTTTGGAATTAATCCAAGACATAAATAGGGTTCTAAAAATTATCAAATATAATTTATGGAGGTTTAAATATTTCATGAACCCATTTTTATTTTTGGCTCCAATAATCTATGGAAACTGCATGTCAGATAAAACATGTAATTAATCCATAACATATTTATTTGTAATATACAATATTAATTCAAGGAATGTTAAATGAGAGAAAGTTATCAATCACTTAACACCCCCAAATTATGACTCACCCCAATGTGATATTTACTAAGACATTTTGGTGGTTAATAATTGAGTTAATTATGTTTATGGTGATGAGTTAAAATAAGAATAAAATTAACAAGACAAGAAAATATTTGTTCACTGAGGACACACACGAACCATGAAGAAAATTAAAAATAAAATTTTGATTGAATGCGAAAGAAAAATAAGGGAATGTTTATCAAATTTATTTAAAAAATTTTATGATCATTAATATCACACAAGATTGGGTGGATTATTATAAGAGAATACTAAGATGAAAAATTCATTAAAATTAAAATTAAATTGAAAACAAATTACTTGATTACAATTGAAAATAAGCGAAGTAAATGAAAATAAATAATATAGAAACAACCTATCAAGTTGAAAATTGAGTTTTAAAGGTCCTCCCAAGCCTTCTATAGTGATTTTTTCAGGCCAATGTATCCACCAATATGCTGAAGTGTCAAACCCTTGGAAGGAGAAGAGGGGGATGTATCTATAGACCAAAGTGGTGGACTATTTTCCTTACAAAACTTATCCTCAAGTTTGATAAACCATTTTACCCTTTATATATATTAATATGAATAAATATTCTTATTAAATGTTTTATATATGGATTTTTAAAGTTCACCCTCCAAATTTTGAGTCTATTGGACTTTTTAAACCAAATTTATGGCTTTTTTCCCAAACCATGTTCTGCTGTCCATTTTTGAGTTGTGTTTTTACATGGTATAAATGTGAATGAATTTATGGATATGAATATGCCTTAAAATATGAACCATTTATTCTAAAATTTTTTGATTCTATATATTTTATTTCACACAAAAAAATATCAGCTAAATTGGACAATTGGATTGGGATAAAAGTCAAAATGGTGGGATGTTTTTAATCCAAGGATATAATTGTGGGATAGAATTAAAAGCATCATTTGGGACTTAAAATTTTTATACAAGATGTTTTAGATATTAGAGAACATATTCTAAAATTTCATCAAATTTTGGATTCTAGATTGATCCCAAATATTTAATCTTCATGGATGGTCTTGTTTTCATCACAGGTTTGGTGGGCCTTCTGGTATAGTCTATATGACATTTTAGATGATTTAATAGTCCAAAGATACAGTTTAGTGATTTTTAGGAAATTAAATTATGAAACCTAAAAAATAATAATCACAAAATTTTGATAATTAGTGTGAGAGTTATAATTAAAATAATAAGTTGGATCAAATCTAGATTAATTAAAATAATTCTCAAATATTATGTTTATTATTAAAACATGGGTATTTTACAACAATTATGTACTTTTACTTGAAAATAACTAAAGTGAGTAGGAAAAAAGTTATGAATAAATGAATAATTTCATTCCCATTCCCTTATTGTTCCTAGTGATGGTACTTATTCCAATTATAGAGTACCCATTCTTTCTCAGCCTATCATTTATACATGATTTATATTCATAAAGAATTATTTCTAGAACTAATTATGGATTGAAACCTATTCCAAAGGATACATAGTGATTCTAGGATCTTCTATCCTAGACCTAACCAGAAATCTCTCATCTCCCCTACCTTATCTTAGAACCTAGAATCAATTCATCAAGTATTGTTTCCATATTTCTTATTGATGTTATGTTGTTAATTATCACTAATTAAAAACCTAAAAACTACTATAAAGTAGTTATATAGGGTATCAAATAATCAAGGAAGGAATTGGTTAATTCAACACAAGAAAGAAAATAAAAAACTAAACAAAAACACACGAACATGCAAACAAAAATGAAAAAAATTTTAGAAAAAAAATATGAATGACAAAATATGATGATTTGAAAAGATGATTCTATAACATATAATGAAAATATATGAGTAGGATATGAACATGAATGAAATGAAATGGAAATTTTTTACTTTCCAATTAAATTATTTCCTTATTTGTGAAAATATAATCGAAATAAATGATTGAAAACAAGTATTAAAAATATTGGTTGAGTAGATTGGCCAATATTCAGATGATTTTATAGTTCTCCATGAACAAAACTCCTTGAATTGTTAAAATCAAGATGTAAATTTAAATTTGAAAAATATTTCACAAGAAAAGTTAAAACATATGAAACATAAAAATCTAATTTTCCTACTCAGTATTTATCCAAAAATCATTATGAAATCAAGAAATAAAAATTCACATTAAGAAAAAAAGAAAGAAGAAGATAATAATTCTTCCCTTGATCTTCCACTCCTGAATTATTCTGTGCAACCTATTTCTCCTGCCTTTATCATTCTCAAGATGTCTCCAGCTGATGTATATCTTCTTATCATGTCATAATTAATGAATTATTATTATTCTTTTTTTTATTTCTACCTATTTTTTTAATCTACACATTGAATTTATTTTTATATGGTCACTTGATTGTCATCACCATGATCATATTTTTTTGAATTTCCTCCTACCACTGTCCCACTACTTTAATATTTTCCCCCTAAAAACTATGAAACCTATATAGTCAATTAATAATTCCATCTAATACACAAACTTCTTCTGTATGATGTCATCAAATTTGTACCCCTTGACCGTGTTGTCATGACACGTCAAATTGATTATGATTTTAAGGTTTATTCATAGAATAAAGAATATCCTAGGTTACATCTCAAGGAGTATTGGTGGTTTATAGTGTGAATTTTTAATAAAAAGGAAAAAAGAGGGGGGTGGTTTTGAAAACAGTTTTAAGAAAATGACTTGAATTAAAGAGTTTAATAGTTGATAAATAAAGGTGTTGTTTTAGAATTATGAGATAAGAAGATAATTTTAAGTTTAATAAACATCTTTTATAGTTCATTGTTATGAAAATATTGACATGGTTTTTTTTAATTCTTTGGTTGAGGGTTTTCAAGATCTTGATTCCCCTTTTGCTGCTTAAATCGTTGAAAAAAGTAACAACCCTTGAAACAAAAATCATGTTGTCAAGGATTGGAACTCAAGAATAGATTGAAGGCTAAAAAATCATACTAACATATTATGTATGTGTGATATAAATAGGATTCTTGTGTTTCCCAATCAGAACAACCCAAGATCCCCACTTGAAACCTCAACCCAATCGGTGTTAAGATAAAAAGTGTTTCACTTAACTATAACAAAAGAAATGTATTAAAAGGATAAGTAAATTAAGTTTAAACATAAGTGAAATATTTAAAACACAAATTAAATAAAACCAGTAGAATAACAAGTACCATAACTCCCTCCCAAGTATGTGTAGCTCACTCGAAATGATCATCCGCCGTTTAGCTTGCCATCGAGAGGAGAAGGAGGTTTGGGTGGAACTTCGAATTCATTCTTGATCCCCATATGAGGATAGGGACCTACATAACTTATTGTATTAGGATATGACTCCTTTGGGTCTCAAAAATACCATATCTTTTCCTCTTGGATGAACTTACAAATGAGGATCCCAAAGTTCCATTTTATAGGCAAAGTAGAAGGTGGTTTTGGGAACAAAGATTTCTTAAAACCAATTGGGACATGATTTTAAACCTCCATAAATCCTTATCTACCTTTTGATAAAATTAAAAAGTTGTATAACCACATCATTAGTATCTCCACAGAAATTTTGGATTCATTTGGACACCTAAATCTCGAGATATGGACAGATCACGACACATTACTTTTGACTTCGTGCAGATTCAGTGTTCTGGACAGATTAGGTCAGGTAGGCCACCATATGGATGAATAAGGATTGTGTTTATTCATATTAAATGTATCCAAATGAATTTTGGAATATCCTAAAAAATTCCATCCCATTTGTATGCATGGTTAAGTAGAAGTATGTGGTTTAGTCCACTGTTATGCATGGATCCTGTGCATTTGGCCCATTTTTCTTAAACATTATCCTGGGCCCTCCAAATCACCTCCACCTTCAATGAAATTATCAAAACAAGTAACATTGAACTTTTTAAGAGTTATAAACACAAAATAATTGAATCTAAAATGATGTTTAATTTGTTATTATATTTTGAATTTAGAATACAAATTCAGTTTAATATAATGGTGTAAGGGTGAAAATGAAACAGTGAATTGCGGTGTGATCACACCCCGACACCTAAACATTTGAACTCCTGGTAAAATTCATATTTACAAAAAACAATATGCATGTAGATATTTCCAACTTAATAAAGGTTTAACATTCAATGAAAATTTAATTCTTGATATAAACGTGATCAATGAAAAAATCACACCGAGGATTTATTCTCAGTGATCATGGAAAAAGATGTCTCAAAAATTATATCCAAATTAAATTACAATAGATTAATGATACCAATCAAAGAAAATAATTCAAAATTTAATCATGTCACTAATTATTCATGTGTTTGTGTGATAACCATTTCATGCTAATTTTCCCACTTTTTATCAAGTAAATATAAGTTATTTTAAAAATTGTCTTCATACTTGATCCTTTACACCGAACCTGCCCTATATCCTTTGCAATCAAATTCCAAGACCCACTCACTTAAGCATTACTAGAAGTAAAACTATAATCTCATGACCTAGATATCCCCATATGTTTCACATTTCATCACTCCCCTCATTTATTATTTTTTTCAAATTTTCACTTGGAACAAATCTCACACTCTTCTCCCAACCCTTGTTTGATATCCTCATGATAATAATTGTAATAGTTATAACAAGATAAAAAGTCTAGGAAGGGTGGTTTTTGATCTTCCAATATACAACCCTTTTTTATTTTTGGTTTTTAGGGCATACAACAGTTAGATAATAGGTACACATGCATAGGTCAATCTGGTACAGTAATGAAATAGATCGGATAAGGAACAAATGTATGGAAAAATTATTTTGGAAAGTATAGAAAATCAACCTAAATTATATTTAACTTCCATTAAGTAATAAATTTTCAAACTTCATGGTTTCATGTAAAGATTTGTTGAGATATTAAGTGAAACAATTTTCCCTTAAACTATTCACAAAAGGGTACCATTATTATTAAAGGTTTTGAAATGATACAACCATTGATATCATCAACAAAGTACTAAATTTCAAAAGAAAGTCAAACCACATTATTTAATTCTTGATGAAATTCACATTTCATCATATTTTTTTGAATGTTAAAACAACATGAAATATGGAAATTCCACCTGAATTTTCAATAAATTCCATGATTAAATGGGAATCATTTTCCATAATAGTGTGTCCATAAGAAAAAGTAATATTTTGGTATAAAGTTGAGGGTAAGGGAAAGGGGGGAAAGTAACAATACTATTCATCAAGCTAAAAAGAGAAAAAGAAGAAATATGATGAAAATTCCTAACTAACCCAGAAATGTACCCATCCCCTCATACCTAAAGGGTAAAGTGTCCTCACTGTAATAAAATATAATGTGGGAAGGAATTATAAAACCTTGTGGGTGTGATTCATATACTAATTATTGATCTCGGAGTTCCTCCATTGGGGGATTTGGAATGGATTTAAGGAAGTGCTTCAGCCATTTCCCATTGAAAGTGATGGTTTGCTTGGTTTCTTTATTTTGATCATGAACAACACCAAATGGAGATACATTAGTAATGGTGTATGGTCCAATTCAATGGTAATGAATCTTACATGGATGCAAATTCGTCCTTGCATTGTATAGGAGGACCTTCTACCCAACGTGGAACTGACGATGAATGGTGATACGGTTTTGGGAAGTCTTGGTTTGCTCTTTATAAATCCGGGAGTTATCATATGAATCTATTATCATTTCCTCCATCTCCTAAATCTGTCACTTCCTTTGATAACCTACAATATAATGATTAGAATTTCATTGTTTAATGGCCAAGTAGGCCTGGTGCTCAATCTCAACAGGGAGGTGGAAACTCTTTCCAAACACTATCCAATATGGTGACACTCCAATGATAGTTTTGAAAGCAGTATGGTTAGAACATAAGGAATCATCGAGTGTTAGACTCTAATCTTTTCTATTAAGTTGAACCATTTTTTCAAGAATCTGTTTTACCTCTCTATTTGACACCTCATCTTGACAATTGGTTTGTGGGTGATATGCAGTAGACACTCTATGCCTGACCCCATACCAATGAAAAAGAGATTTCATTGTTCGGTTTTAGAAATTAGAACCCTGGTAACTAATGATTAACCTAGTTAATACAAACCTAAAAAAAATTGGGTTCTCAAAAATTCCACAACAGTCTTGGAATCATCATTCCTTGTAGCTCGTACCTCTACCCATTTTGAAACCTAACCCCCTACCAGAATAATGAAAAAGTTACCAAACTAATTGGGAAATGGTCCCAAAAATTCAATGCCCCAAACACAGAAAATTTCATGGAAGGCCAAATGTTTTTGTGAAATTTAATTTATTTTAGATACATTCCATATTCATTGATAGCGAGTAAAATATTTACAGAAATCATGGGCATCCCGAAATAATGTTGGCCAAAAGAGATTAGAATCAATGAACTTGCGAGCAGTCCATTGGGGACCAAAGTGGCCCCTACATGTAAAAATGTGGAAGAACCTAAGGACAGATTGAAACTCTCTATCAAGAACACAATGCCTGAGGACTTGATCACTACATGTGTGCCAAATTTAGGGGTCATCCCAAATGTACCAATGAGACTCACATTTTAGACGGTCAGCCTGGTTTTTATTGAAATCAGCAGGAATGCAAGATGGTACCAAATAATTTACAATTTCAACATACCAAGGAATAAAATATTGCAATCATTACAATTTCTCATCCATAAGCATGTCATTTATGGGAATACAGGGTGATGAGTCAATGTCTGAGGATGGGTGGATCATACTGATATGGCCAGACACCACATTCTCCGCTCCTTTTTATCCCTAATTTATAAATTGAATTCTTAAATGAGAAGAATTGATTATCCACTTAATGAGTTTAATATTAATTGTTAATATATATAATAGTCAATTGATTCATTATTCATAAACACCATTTTATTAAAATTTACACCTTTTGAACATTATTTCATATTATGATTGTAATTCCTTCTAAAAATGAACTATTACATGGTTAATTTTTGAACACCATATAAAATACCTAATGATATTGATTTTTTTCTTATTTAATTTTCATGTTTTTAATTACATAAAGGAACAATTAATGCTTTTTGAGCACTTGAATATTTACATTGTAAGACCACCAAAGTGGGCCTTGAACCAACGACATTCTCGGAAAAGTGAACCGGAAAGCAGCCCAATAAAAGTACTGTAGTGACCAAGATTCAAGTACAATGATTCTAAAAATTTAACTGAATATAGAGGAAATAATTGGAAACATTTGATATAATATTTAAAAGAGATAATTATAATTTCTTAATGTATTTTCAGGTGGCCCAAGTTGAAGATGAAATTCTAGGCCAGATTCTACGACCCAAAAAAACATCCCACCATTTCGAACATATCTTGCAAACAAAAATTAAATAGGGGATGAAATTTTATAGGATGTTAGGATACATCCTGTGATAAATTTTATTATTATATGAACCACTTAAATTATTCCATCTAGAAGGTCATTTTTGTGCCTCTTTCTGGTATATGCAAGATGGATGCCACTTCGGGTCAAGGGTAGAAAAGATCAAATTCCACAAACTTTCCACCACTATAAGCCTACCATAATCAAGTGGGATGACTTGAAATATTGGAGGATATACCCAAGGATTCCAAAATTCCTATTTAAGGCATTGTTGGTGAAAGAGTTGATGATATTTGGTGCTTTGTTTAATTGTAATGTTATGCTGCGATTTTGTTGCATTGAGTTTGTCTTTCTCATGTAAGTTGTTCGATTCACCATAGTTTATTAACAAATTCATATCATTTTGATACCTTTGACTCAATTCTTGAATTTATTCACACCAAACCTTGTGAAATTATCACACAACGGTGGAGTGATCGTTATTTCATTATTTTCTTTTTTTACTTTTTCAATTCCTCCCTCATGAGTCTACTTCCCACTTCCATTGAGACCATAACATCAATAGAGGGATAACCCACTTATGAGTTGATCCAAGGAATTATAAAGGGGATTTATTGGATGTTATTTTTCAATCTATTAATTTGTAATCACTTCCTATAATTGATAATTTTTTTTGGAGATCTTTAAACTCCTTCGTCCTTGTTGAATTTAAGGCCACACACTTCAAGTGCTAATATGAACCTTTAACTTGGAGTGATTAAAACTTCGATCCTTCAAGTGTATAGGTGATTAGTATTAGGGTGTGTAGACATTAAACTAGTAAATGATTATGTTTTTTTATCTTCTTAAATGAACCCATCTCAAATATAAGAAATTGAAATAGTTGAAAAAGGAATGCATCCAATCCACCCCAAGTGATAACCTAGGATAAACTCATTATTTTAAATTGAATTAACTTAAGTATTTTAGAGTTGAATTTAACCCATATAAAATCAACCCAATTTGGCTACTTCATAGAAAAAAAATCCATATAATGTTTGTTTATGCAGGTTACTTATTAAGTCTTTAAGGATTCGATAACCCAAGCTAAACTATAAGCGCCCGCTTAACCATAAAATCTTGGGTAAATTTGGGCAAAACCAAATTTTGGCACTATTGTCAGGGACACAAGTAAGTCATCTCAATGATAATTCTATTATCCACCATTTCTATTTTATCACCTTAACTTATCTTGTCTTTTCCCTTTCTTTTTTTTTCAGTGCATGTACGCCTACACCGGTGATAACTCAAACAGATTAGTTTGGGTGGAAAGTCCTGGGGTTGGGGAGTCAAGCAAACCTAGGGGTATCTTCCCATTAGATCCAAATTTTTCTAATACCCCAGATTCCAAAATTGAGGCAATTTTAATGGAGGTTCTTAAAAGAAATCAACTCATAAACCCGGGTGGGAAGAAAAATGGAAATTAAAATGAGGCAGCCCCAAACTTGGAGAATGCAGCCGATCAAACCATGAATGACTACCTCACACCTGTATAAACCAATGAACCATCTTGCATTAGGCATGATTACCTAGGAGAATCCAACTATTAATTCAAACCTCATGTACTAAACCACCTTCCAACCTTCCATGGGATGAATTCATAAATTCCATACCTTCATGTTAAAAATTTAAACGACGTTGTTGAAACCATGTGCCCACCACATCAACTTGAGTCAGCTAAGATGAGTCTCTTTCCCTTTTCACTTAAGGATTGAGAAAATAATTGGTTAAACAATTTGAGACCTGCATCAATCCACTCCTGAGACCAATTAAAAATATAATTCTATAAAAAAATACTTCCCCCATCACAAAACAATTTCACTTAAAAAGATAATCCAAAATGTTTTTGAAAAAGAAGGGGAGTCATTTTATGAAACATGGGAAAGGTTCAAAGACACAATCAACATGGTACCTCACCATAGATTTTCAATCCCAGAATAATTTCAAATTTTCTATGAAGGTTTGGGTCCGGGAAACAAACAATTCATTAACATGATGTGTAATAGAACCTTTAAAAACAAATCCCCAAATAATGCTTACGAGTATCTAGAAGGACTGGACAAACAAAACCAAACATGGAGAACATCAACTTACTTTGAGAAAACACACAAATATAGTGGAATTAACACACTTAGGGAGGAGGAAATCCTTAGGGAGAAACTTTTTGCACTCACTAGGAAGTTTGAGGTGATTGATCTTAGGAAGGTCCTTGAAATTAAAAATGTTGACCCTGTTTGCACAATTTGTGACAAACACGACCACAATACTGAAAAATACCCAACCATACCTTCCATTAAAAATGTTATTTTAGGAGTAACACCAGATAAGGTCAATGATCTAAACTTTCAGAATCCACAATACCAAAACACTTTCAATCCAATATACAATGACCATCCAGGATTCTGTTGGAAAGATGACCAACAACCCAACCAACAACCTAGTCATCCACAAGGACCAAACCCCTACCCACCAAAAAATTTGCAAAATCATAACATGTTATAAACACAAACAGTCCAATACCAACACCCCCTATCCAATACCAATAACCCTTCTATCAACCCATGAAACAACCAATTCAACAACCAAAGTATCCTCCTGGGATAAACCAACCAACACAATCCCTTACTCAATATATACCTCTTCCAATCCTTGAGAAGTTTTGTAAAAAAATGGATAAAATGAAATCAGAATTATAATACCTTAAATATGAAATACAAACCATTAAAACCAAGAATTCACCCATGCCTACTCAGGCGATACCATCCTCAAATTTAAGGGGAGAATACAGTTACACACAAACCTCTCATGAACAACTCAAAGTAGTGACTGCTTTAAGAAGTGGGAAATCCATTGAGAAACTTGAACAATCCATTACAGAATCATTAAAAGCTTCAAAAATGAACGAAAATGATGAAAAAACACCCAAATATTCTGAAAAATCCATTTATAATTTTAAGGAACTACAACCTCACCAAACAATCAAACAACCCACTCCCTTCCATCAACGCATGAGAGAGAAATATAAACCATAATTGAATAAAACTTTAAGGGAAATATTCTCTTAGGTTAAGTTGAACATCTCCCTTATAGATACAATATAAACCATTCCTACCTACTCAGAGTACCTTAAGTAGTTGTTCACTTTTAAAAGGAAATTTTCACATAAAAACCAATTCCTTTTGGTTGCTAATGTGAGTACCACCATTCAAGGGACCATTCCTCCAAAGTTGAAAGATCCAGGATGTCCATACATAAATGTTGAGATAGGAGAGAACAAAGTTTTGAAACCCCTTTGTGATCTGGGAACTATTTTGAACCTCATTCCTTATGCCATGTATTTTTAATTAGGGCTCGAAGAACTCCAACCCACATATGTCAATCATCAAATTTCTGATTGTAGTGTTCGAGTTACAAAGGGGATCTTAAAGTTTGTTTTGGTAAAATTTGAAAATTTCATTTACCAATATGAATCCATTTTCCTTGAAAATAACCCAATCTTAGGTCCTAGGGGGAAAGCCCCCATCATCCTTGGTCTTCCCTTCTTATCAAAAATCAACTCAGTTATCTGAGTTAGAAATGGGAAAATGACAATAATCTTTAAAAACATGAGCCTTGATCTAAAAATCTACAATGAAAACTCTCAAATTGGGGATGATGAAGAGATCCATGAGGTTAATTGGATTGTTAGTGTTGATAGTGAACTCGAGGAACATCAAGGAATTACTAAAGGATGTTTAAGTCAAGAAGAGATTGATTTTATTTGTTCACATGAGGGAAATTTTTCTCCTTGGCTTGAATCTATTTCAGATAGCTCTATTGATGATTTTATCGAAACACCAATCAATGATACCATTGGTGAAATTAATAAAATTGAGTCGATAACTATTCATGACACTGATCTATCCAATTTAGTGGATGAAAATTCTGTTCACAAGGAACCAATTCTATCAATAAATCTGAACAAAGAAACCGAGTTCAATACAAAGTCCCATTCTTTATTGGAAGGTGATAACCAATATGATCTCAAATTTAAGTTCCTACCTTCCTCACTCAAGTATGAATTCTTAGGGGAGAATTGAGTCTTTCCTGTTGTCATTTCTTCATCTCTTGAATCCAATCAAGAGATGATGATTCTAGATGTCCTAAGAAAGAATAAGAAAGAAATTAGATGGAACCTTTATGATATTCCTAGGATTATCCCAATCATTGGAACTCATAATATTGTTCTTGAATCTGAATCCAAACCATGTCGTCATCCTCAGTGGAGACTCAATCCAAATCTTATAGATGTGGTAAGGAAAGAACTCCTTAAGTTGTTGAAAGTGGGTATCATCTATCCCATTGCTGAGAGTGAGTGGGTAAGATTAATTCAAGTTTTCCCAAATAAAGCTAGAATCACTATGATCACCAATGAGGATGGTGAGCTTCTTCCCACAAGGGTCATTAGTGGATGGAGAGTCTGTATTGACTATAGAAAGCTCAACTATTCTACCAAGAAAGACCATTTTACCTTGCCCTTTATTGATCAAGTCCTCAAGTGAGTGGCAGGTCATCAATTATATTGCTTCCTAGATGGATTCTCAAGGTATAATAAAATATAGGTATCTTTATAGGATCAAGAAAAAACAACCTTAACTTGTCCATTCGGCGCTTTTTCCCTCAAGCGCATGCCCTTTGGGTTATGTAATGCTCCTAGCACCTTCCAGCGGTGCATGATGGGAATCTTCTCAGACATGGTGGGGGATTGTTTAGAGGACTTCATGTATGACTTATCCATATCTAGGGATACTTTTGAGGGATGAATTCTGAATGTTTAAATGGTTTTGTCAAGATGTGAGGATAATAATATCATCCTAAATTGGAAAAAATGCCATTTCATGGTAATGGAAGGACTTATTCTAGGCCATCCAGTCTCTGGTAGAGGGATTGAACTTGATAAAGCTAAGGTCAACATCATTAATTACCTTCTATATCCTCAAACTGTTAAGGAAGTGAGGTCCTTCTTAGGACATGCTGGTTTCTATAGAAGGTTCATTAGGAATTTCAGCTCTATTTATTGACCAATTTGTGCTATCTTGGTGAAAGATTCTCCATTTTTATGGAAATAAAGCTATGAGGAATCATTATATACACTCAATTCATCTCTTATATATCCAAATATCATGAAATATCTAAATTGGAAACTTCCTTTTGAGCTCATGTGTGTTGCGAGTGACTTCACTATAGGAGTAGTCTTAGGAAAGCAGTGTGAGAAAACTCCATGTGTCATTGCTTATTCAAGAAGATCTTTAAATGACACACAAATAAACTACACCACTACTGAGAAAGAATTACTTGCTATTGTATTTTCTTTAGATAAATTTAGGTCCTATATCTTAGGATCACCCATCATTGTCTTCACCGACCATTCAACCCTGAAATACCTTTTCCAAAAACAAGATTCCAAGGATAGATTGATTAGGTGGGTCCTTATTCTTCAAGAGTTTGATTTAACCATTAAGTATTAAAAGGGTGTTGAAAATGTTGTAGCTGATTACCTATCTAGGAAGGAATTCAAAGAAAAATCGCATAACCTTTCTGTGTCTGGTTTATTTCCCAATGAGATCCTCTATTCTGTAAGTGATTTCCCATGGTATGCTGACATAGAAAACCATTTGGTGATGGGTGATATTCTAAAATTCCTAGGGACCCAAGATAAGATGAAATTACTTTCTTATGTAAAACACTATTTGTTTGATGATCATTACCTCTTCAAGTTCTATCCTGATCAAATCATCAGGATATGTGTTCCCAAGTCCAAACAAGAGTCCACTCTAAAATATTGTCATGGAGAGGCATATGGAGTCCACTTTTTCACAAAGAAAAACACTAAAAAGGTCATCCAAATTGGTTTCTACTGGCCCAACCTCACTAAGGATTCCTTCAAATTTTGAAAAATTTGTCCTCAATGTCAACAATTATGATCCATTTCCAAAAGGAAACAAATGCACCTCACTCCCATTCTGGTCATTGAAATATTTGATTGTTGGGGAATTGATTTCATTAGAACATTCCCAAACTCTAGGGGATACCTCTACATCCTCTTATCTGGTTATTATATCTCAAAATGGGTTGAGTCCATTCCCACCAAGTCCAACGACCATCATGTTGTGATCTGATTTCTGAAAGAGCACATATTTTCTTGATTTGGAATTCCTAGGGCTATAATTAGTGATCAAGGAACTCATTTATGCAACCACCCATTATCATAAATCATTTCTAAGTATGGAATTTCTCATAACGTTTCCACTGTGTACCATCCTCAAACCAATGGTCAAACTGAGTTAGAAAATAGGGAGATTAAGCAAATTATTGAAAAAACTATCAATCCCTCTAGGAATGATTGGTCCGAGAAACTCTTGGATTCCATTTGGGAATATCATACATCATTCAAAACCATCATATTCATGTCACCATATAGGTTTGTTTATGGAAAATCATGCAATTTATCTATTGAATTTGAGAATAAGACGTTTTGGGTAATAAAAAAAATGAATTTTGACATTTCTTTTTCCGAAGCAAAGAGGAAATTAGATCTTAATGAACTTGATGAACTTAGTATGGAGGCTTATGAAAATTCAAGGATAAATAAAACTAGAATTCAATGCTACCAATCTAGGAATCTCAAAGTTAAACACTTTGAACTGGGAAAATTCATGCTCTTGTATAGTTCAAAACTTCATTTACACCAAGGAAAGTTAAGGTCTAGATGGTCAGGTCCATTAATAGTGCATCATGTGTACCCCCATGAGGAAGTAAAGATCCAAGATCCCATAAGTGGTCACATTTTAAAAGTAAATTGTCATAGTTTAAAACCATTTATTGAATCATTAAATAAATAGGAAATAGAGGTTGAGTTAATAGATCCAACCTTTGAACCAGGAAACAATTGATAGATTTATGATCCATGTCGGGCTAACAACATTAAACAAAAGCATTGCATGGGAGGCGACCCATGGTTTTCATTTTTCCAATCATTGTGAATCATATTTATTTTTCAAATAGGATTAATGAATCATTTTGATATTAAAAAAAAAAATTAATCAATCAAATCTAAATGTGATAGTACCTTAGACTGTTGACATGTTCTTCTATTATGAGTATGGATAGGTATGAAAGGGGAGAACTGTATTCATCTATGTCATGTGGTGTGATCCTTGAGTAACACCTTACCCAAAAATTTAAAAATAATACAATGTATCATCATTTTATTTTATTTTATTTTTATTTTTTTGTAGGTTAAAAGAAAAATAAATAATAATAATAATAATAAAAAATAAATAAAAGGACACGTCGTAGGTCATGGGGAAAACCCGTCACAACCCGACGAAGCTACGGGGACTCGAATTCGGGACTGAAGGGAGACATGTGAACACACTTTCCACTAACCTAAGGATTATAGTGCCTGCTTCTTCTCTAATTTTTGTATATATACTTATATTTTACTTTTTATTATATATATATATATTGTTTGTTTTTTTTGTTTTTTATTTTTCCACTATGGAACTCTTCAAGTGACATGGATATCAAAGGATTAAATTGGAGCATCACGAATGTCAACTTCAACCACCTGGTGACTTAATTCCTTGATTCTCATTTTCAATGTCATCTTTGAACTCCTCTTCTCTACCCCTTCTATGTTTTATTTTCATTAAACACTCGGGACAATGTTATTCTAATTTGGGGGGGGGGGGGTAAAAAGAAAGAAAAGAAAATACTTGTGAAATAAAAAATGTGTGTAAATGGAAGGAAAAATTCCTTTAACTTTGAACATGATAATACACATTGAAAACTTTGAAAGTGAATATCAAATAATTTAACATTCCCTAATTCTGATTTTAATCCATGTATAATTTCACGAGTATAGATTTTGGAATGTGTGGCTGTCTAATGTGATATTCCATCGTTTATATTTTCATCCAAATAAAAAAAATCACAATGCACACCCTTTGGATAGTGGGGTATTAGTTTGAGTTCATGGGTTCCCACAAATAAATAGCATAGGTTTGGTGATCATTTTATTTTTAATATTAGTATTCAAAAAAAATAAAAAAAAATCAAAAAAGAAAACAATAAATTTTCACGTAGAGTAATGCAATGACCTAATGTGTGGATTTTGGCACTTGGGGATCATGACTCCACAGTTTTCTGGCCTAGATTTAGTAATTTTATCTCTATTTGTGGTAATTTGACATTTTTTGACTAAGTTAACTTGAGATGATTCCCGAGTATGTGGGATTCACTTGGTTCCCTATGGTCTTTGAGCCTGGGAGTCATCGACAAAGTCTCGCTACATGGGTTGACTCTATTGAGTACAATTTCAATTACCATGAAAAAGTTTCAAGAAAAAACAAATATATATATATATATATATATAATTGAATACTCATCTTAATATTTAAATGATATTCCACTTAGCACTTTCATCATTTCCTCCTTGAATAAAGATGAACCCCCATGTCTATTGTGATACACAACACATCATCATGCTTAATTTATATTGGATAAAATATGGTGATGAGTTTGAATAAAAAAACAGGATTGGTATTTGGATATGATTATGAAAATATCTTGTATTAAAATATTTTGACTGTTCTCACGATTTTTTGGTAAAAGGGTTTTTGGTGATCGTTGTGTATTAAAATGTTTTTAGAAAAGGGAATTCAAATTTCAGATTTTTGAGATAAATTTTGCTCAGGACTAGAAAAACTTAAGTTGGGGGTGTGATTATCTACTTCATGAGTCTAATATTCATTGTTAATATATATAATATTAATGTTCTTCATTATTCATAAACACTATTTTAGTGCATTTTACACTTTGAACATTATTTCATATTATGATTATAATTCCTTCTTAAAATGCACTATTACATGGTACATTTTTGAACACCATATAAAATACACAATGATATTGATTTTATTTTAATTTTTAATTTTAATGTTTTTCATTACATAAGGAACAATTCATTATTTTTTGAACTTGAAGATTCACATTGTAAGACCACCAAAGTGGGCCTTGAACCAACAACATTTTGGGCGAAGTGAACTGGATAGTAGCCCAATAAAAGTACCGTAACAGCCAAGATTTAAGTCCAATTATTATAAAAATTTAAATTACGATAGAGAAAATCATGGGGAGTATTTCATAAAATAGTGAAAATATATAATTATAATGTATTAATAATGTTTTAGGCAGCCCAAGTTGAAGATGAAATTCTGGGCCAGATTCTGCGGCACAGAAAAACATCCCACCATTTCGAACATATCTCACAAAAAAATTCCATTTGGGATTAAAATTTACATGATTTTTGTAGAAATTTGGGGATATTGTTTAGTATTCTATATACCACTTATATTATTCCATCTATAAGGTCATTTAGGCACCTCTTTTTGGTGGATGCAAGCTGGCTGTCACTTCGGGTCAGGGGTGGAAAAGATCAAATTCCACAGACTTTCCACCACCCTAAGCCTACCATACTCAAGTGGGATGAATTGAACTATTTGAGTCTCTAACCAAGGCTTCCGAAATTTATATTAGGTAGTGTTGGTGAAAGAGTTGATGATATTTGGTGCTTTGTTTAATTGTAATGTTATGCTGTGATTTTGTTTCCTTGAGTTTGTCTTTCTCATGAAAGTTGTTCAATTCACCTTAGTTTCTTAATAAATCTTCTTCTTATACTATTATTCTGTTCTTATTCATATCACATTGATTCCATTGTCTCAAGTAGTGAATTTTTTCACACCAAACCTTGTGAAATTATCACACAATGGTGGAGTGATCTTTATTTCATTGTTTTCTTTTTTTATTTCTTCAATTCCTCCCTCATGAGTCTACATCCTGATTCCATTGAAACCATAGAATCAATGGTGGGATAACAAACTTATGGGTTGATCCAAAGGAGTAGAAAGGGTATGGATTGGATGTTATTTCTCACTCCATTAATATCTAGTCACTTATTTTAATTGAGAATATTGTTTGACGATCTTTAAAATCCTTCGTCCTTGTTGAATTTAAGGCCACACACTTCAAGTGCTAATACAAACCTTTAACTTGGATTGATTAAAACTTTGATCCTTCAAGTGTAAAGGTGATTAGTATTAGGGTGTGTAGGCATTAAACCAGTAAGTGATGATGTTGTTTTATCTTATTAAATGAACCCATATCAAATATAATAAATTTAAATAGTTGAAAAAGGAATGCATCAAATACAATCCAAGTGATAACCTAGGATCAACTCATTATTTTAAATTGAATTAAATTAAGTATATTAGAGTTAACTTAAACCCATATAAAATCAACCCAATTTGGCCACTTCATAGTCAAAAATAATCTATATAATGTACGTGTCTGTAGGTTACTACTTAGGTCTCGGAGGATTCGACAACCCAAGCTAAACTACAAGCGACCTCTTAACCCTAAAATATTGGGTAAATTTGGAAGAGATCAAGAATCTAGAGAATGAGACATGGTTTGGAATCTGGTTTCTTATGGATAAACAGGAGGGATGAATGGTCTGAGAACACAATGAGTTTAGACCCTAAAAGATACACCCTGAATTTTTCTAAGGAAAACACAATGGAAAAGAATTATTTTTTAGTTGTGGTGTCGTTTTCTTGGATAGGGTCCAAAGTACGTGAGGAATAAGAAATGACATGTGGATCTTGATTGACCCTTTGTGATAATACTGCCCCAACTGCATAGTTTTAGGCATCACACATGATCTCAAATGGTAAATCCCACCGAGGTGGTTGGATTACCAGGGGTGATGTGAGACTCCATTTTAACTTATTAAAAGCTTCCTCACATTATTTATCAAAAAAAATTCCTTTTCTTTTTGGAGAAATCGGGAGAGGGGGAGTGCAATTTTACTAAAGTCACAAATGAAACGACGGTAAAATACAGCATGACTTAGGAAGGAATGCACATACCAAACATTTTTGGGGAATGGTAGGTAAGAAATGACATCCATTTTTGATTTATCAACTTGGATACCATCTCTAGAAATGACATGTCCCAAAACTATACCTTGTCGCACCATGAAATGGAATTTATCATAATTTAATACAAGTTTCTTTTCAATACAACGATGTAGGACTAAAACAAGACTACTCAAACATTCATCAAAAGAGTAGCCATAAATAGTCAAATCATCCACGAATACTTCCATGAAATTCTCCAGGTAATATGAAAAAAATACTAACCATGCATCGCTGGAAAGTACTCAGAGCATTGAAAATACCAAATAGCATCCTCCTATATGAAAATGTTCCAAAGGGGCAAGTGAATGTCATCTTTTCCTGATTTTCGGGGGAAATATGGATATGAAATTATCCAGAATACTCATCAAGAAAATAGTAATGAGACTTCCTTGATAGCCTCTCTAGAATTTGGTCAATGAATGGAAATGGGAAATGTTCCTTCCTAGGGTGTTGATTTAATCAGCGATAGTCTATACAGACACGCCAACTATTCTGCATAAGAGTTGGAACCAATTCATTATTTTCATTTTTAATTACCGTCAGGATGGTTTTTTAGGAACCACTTGTACTAGACTAACCCATTGGATGTCATAGACAGGGTAAATAATTCTAGAATCCAATAATTTTATTATCTCATTTTCAACCACATCTAAGAGGTTTGGGTTCAATCATTTTTGTGACTGCCTCACTGGTTTATCCTCATCATTTAACAATATATGATGTGTGAAAATTGATGGGATAATACCAGGAATGTTTGAAAGTGTCCATTATAAAGCTTGTTTATACTCCCTCAAAAGTTCAAGCAGTCAAAATTCATTATTAGGGGGGAGTTAACTAGAAATGATGATAGGAATCCTGTTTCCATTATCAAGATATGAATATTTTAAATCTTGAGTCAATTATTTTAGTTAAAATTTAGGTGGATTTTGGATTGATGGGAGTGTGTGAAAGTGAGAGGTCACTAATCTCATCTAACTACTCAATGGTATAATCATCATATGAGGAAAAAGATTTTACAAGCATAGAAGTATCATCGATGGTCATGTGATCCTCAGTGTTCAAGAAGTCATCAATTAATAAACATGCCTAAATTTTTTCTATACCACTACAACAATAAATGCATGATTCATTACCTATAATTTCAATAAATTATGAAAACTTATAAATGGGATCAATGTAATGAATAGAAGTATTTTTAGGGGAAGAGAGTACATCTATAGAGTTAACAGAGAGAGAGGAATGTTCTTCTGAGGGGTGCTTCATGGAATCAAGGATATTGAAGTGGACAATGTCACCACCAAACTACAATGATAATGTACCATTGTGTCCATTAAATATGGTTTTGGTGATTTTTAAGAAGGTTCACCCCAATATAATTAGGGTATGTCCATTCATACTATCATCTTCCATTTTAAGCACATAAAAATTAGAAGGGAAAATTAAAATTTTCACCATCACAAGAACATTCTCTAACACACCATAGGGGTGTACAGTACTCTGGTTTTCTAGTTTCACAACAATTCAAGTGGGATTCAATTCTACAAACTGCAATGAAGAGTAAGTGGAGTGAGGCATCACATTTATATAGGCACCTAAATCAAGCATAGAATTGGGAAATGAATACTCCCCTATTTTTCATGGAATCTTAAATTTCCATAGATCATTGCACTTGGCGGGAAGTGATGGATCTATAAATGCTGACACATTCATCCCCAAGATCACCTTTTCACCTCCACAAAGTCACCTTTGGTGTGTACACATATCCATTAGAAACTTGTAATATCATGGAATTTTCTTCATGGAATCAATCAAGGGGATATTGACCTTCATTTTTTTTAAAGTTTACAAAATTTCCTTTTCATGTTCTGTTTCTTTTTGTTTTCTTGGTTGGGTGGAACTTTGAGGAAATGGAAGAGGAATGGTTGGGCTAGGTTACTCATCAACAAAAACATTGTTTCCTTTGGAAGGGATTCTCTTAGGACAAGGTTATACCTTATTTGGAGCATTTACATTGGTTGGGATGGTGGTTTCCTAAGGAAGGGATGACTCTAGTAGAGGGTTCATTTTACTTTTAAGTTTTTTCCACTCTAAAGGGTGATGTCACTAACATTTCCCTTATCCCTAGGGTTAACTACTGACTCAGAAGGTAGTTTACCCGACCCATGGATTTGGATTTCCCCCAACGAGTTGGAAAGTTGGTCTAATTGGGTTTTTAGGACTTGTATGGAAGCTTGGGTGGTTTTTTGTAATTGGATATTGTTGAAAACCATTTGTTTCATCATGTCTTCTAGGATAGGATCATGTTTTGGAGGGATTTTTTGGAAAAGTCTTTGTTTTGGTTGAGGATTTATGGGGGGTGGTGGATGACTACTCTGCCGTGGTTGGTTCCATTGTTGTTATGGTTGGTTTGAATACCCCCTTAACTATAGGCTTGGTTTTATTTCCACCCAGGGTTGGATGGATAATATGGTTCTTGCCTAAAGGGTTTGTTATAGGGTCGGCCTAGAAATATTTCCTCACAACTCTCAGAAGTTTATCTCAATTGAGGACATTGGTCAGAGTAGTGGGTGTCATAAGAACATATAACACAATGTATGGGAGTAGGATATTGGGATTTACCTTGGGGAATGGAAAGTTTTTGAATAAGGGTACTTACCTCTTCTAACTTTGTGTCCACCTTCCTCTTGAATTTAGTACTTTTCACCTCATGGACACCTCAAATAGGTACAGTGGAACTTGTATCAAATTGTTGAGTGTTATGTTCCATGTTCTCAATTAGGGTTATTATAGAAATTGGGGTTTATAAACTAGTGCACTAACTGCAGCAACATCAATCATATTTATATCAATAGGAATTAAACCTTCATAAAAATGCTGAATTAAAAGTTGATCACTTATTTGGTGGTGTGGACATCTTGAACATAACCTTTTAAAGATTTCCCAATATTCATGTAATGTTTCCCCTTGTTATTTCTTTATACCACAAATTTCTTTCCTTATAGTTTCAATTTGAGAGGCTGGGAAATATTTTTCAAGAAAAATACGTTTCATGTCTGCCCAGCCTCTAATTAGTGAATTAACATAGTATGAAAATATTTTTCAGTATCTTATAATGAAAAAGGTAATTCCCTTATCTTTAATTTTTCTTCATCCACATTTGTAGGTTTTAATTTAGAACACACATTATGAAATTATTTTAAGTGCTTATGTGGATCTTCTCCAGTGAGTCCATTAAATCTTAATAATAAGTGAATTAGACCGGATTTTAGTTCAAAATTGGGTGCCTCACCTTTTATTTTAATATAGGTGGGTTGGATATCAACATTAGGTGAGGTTAGTTATTTTAATTTATAGTTATTTACAGCCATTTTATGAAAGTTTATTTTAGTTTTAATGTGAGTTTTAGTGGAAGAAGTAGATGGATCAAGAATAGTGTCTATGTTTTATGTGTCCTCCTTCAAAGGGTTATCTTGTGTGTCTCGGTGTTACTGATGTAATATCCTATCCAGTTTGGGTCTAAAAGGTGGTAAGTATCTTGAATTGGAACGAATCATGCACCAAACCTACAAAAGAAATAATTCAGAACAAAAAAATATAGGTAAATGTATAAGATAAAACCAATAAATATTCACAAAATTTACAAAAAATATTATAAAAAACGCGCACTAAAAACCAATGTGCTCCCCAGAAATGGTTCCAAAATTTGGCCTCATTTTCATGATACATCAAATTGATTATGATTTTAAGGTTTATTTATAGTATAGGTAAGACACTAGGTCTTCTCTCATGGATCATTCTTGATTTATAGTGTGATTTTTTAATAAAAAGGAACAAAATAGGGGGGTGGTTTTGAAAATAGTTTTAAGAAAATGACTTGATTTAAAGAGTTTAATAGTTGATAAATAAAGGTTTTGTTTTAGAATTATGAGATAAGTATATTTTTTTTAATTTCAATACATATCTTTTATAGTTCATTTTTCTAAAAATATTGACAAGGTTTTTTTTAATTCTTTGGTTTAGGGTTGTTAAGATCTGGATTCTCCTCTTGAATCTTAAATCATTACACAAAGTACCAACCGTTGACACAACAATCGTGTTGTAAAAGATTTAAAATCAATAAAATAGTGAAGGATAACAAAGAATACTAAAATATTATGTATGTGTGAGATAAATATGATGCTTGTGTTTCCCAATCTAAACAACCCAAGATCCCCACTTGAAATCTCAACCCAATCGGTGTTGAGATAAAAAGTGATTCACTTAATTATAACAAAATAAATGTATTCATAGGAGAAGTGAATCAATGTTAAACATAAGTAAAATATTTAACAAAAAAATTACATAAAAATAGTAGAAGAAAAAGTGTCGGAACTCCCTCCCAATTATTTGTAGCTCCCTCTAAATGATCATCCATCGTTTAGCTCATCATCGAGAGGAGGATGAGGCTTGGGTGGAACTTTTCCTTTATACTTAATCCCACCTATTAGGATAAGAGAATCCAGAAATTCTTGGTTGAGTAGAGTAATCCTTTGGTTCTACAAAATACCAGATCTTTTCCTCCTAGCCGAAATTTCAAATGAGGATCCCAAGGTTCCCTTTTATTAGAAAAGTGGAAGGTGGTTTTGAGCACACATATTTCTTAAAACCACTTGGAACATGGTTTTAGACCTCCATAAATCCTTATATCGCTTTGTAGAAAATTTAAAAGTTGTATACCCACATCATAAATTTATCCAAAGGAAGTTTGGCTTAATTTTTACACCTACATCTTAAGATATGTACAGATCATAGCACGCCACTTTTAACTTCATGCAGATTCGGTGTGCTGGACAGATCAGGTAAATTGGGACACCAGATGGACGAATGAGACTTCAGTTTCTTCATATTAAATATATCCCAATGAATTTTGGACCTTCCCAAAAAATATCAGCCCATTTGGATGCAAGTTTAATTACAATCATGCGGTTGAGTCCACTAGTATGCATGGATCCTGCGCAGTTTGACCCATTTTTCTTGGACATCATCATGGGCCCTCGAAATCACCTCCACCTTCAATAAAATTATCAAAAAAAGTAACATTAACAATTTTAAAAGTTATAAAACGAAAATAATTTAATATAACATGAAGTTAAATTTGTTATTATATTTTTAATTTACAATATAAATTCAATTTAATACAATGGTGTAAGGGTGAAAACAAAATAGTGAATCGTAGTGTGATCACCCCTACATTCTTCTTTAATTTAATTCATAATCACCTAGATAATTATATAAAAAACATTCAACCATCAAAAATTTTTGTTACATAATTATTTAATTCATTTGAAACAAAATTTTTGGATATTAATTCCCCTCTATCTTTGGTCATTCCTATAAAACAAACCTAAAATACCATAAAAAACCTCTTTGATCACAATAAAAAAACATAAAATGTACACGAAAACTCAGAATTTACCAAGTTTATATTATTCATACTTGTAAATATTGGTTCAATTCATAAGATTAAAAATTCAATCCCCTAGTTCATTTGTCTCATTATCATCTTCATCCTCATGTATCTACCTAATCCTCTTCATCAAAGAATAGATATGATGTAGCTCATCATCTCATATTGGTATCAGAAGAACTTGTTTGGATCAACTACCCACCACATCGGTAAGCCTCGACACATCCTTGAATATTTTTTAAACCAAAAAAAATATTAAATAGATAATTTCATACCATATAGTATTTTTTGGAATCTTATCATCTAAAAATTGGTGGCCATAGTTGGAAAAGCTTTGGTCTTCATCATATTCAATTAGCATGAAATCGACTGGATCAGTGGAATTATACTAAACCTGGGGTGTTCTTCATTTAATGTCACTAATTTATACATGTATTTAGGTTTGGATTAATTTAATCCCTTTTTTTGTTCAACCTTACACATAAATTAGTTTCAAAATCACAGAATATAGGGTTGCGCTTCAGAATTATAGGGTCATTCTCTAAAAATCATTTTAGATTTATTAGATTCGTCTTATAATTGTATTATTCATCTATATACATGTTTTAAATGGAATATAAATTTCCAAATGAACATAAAATGATGTCATAAATCTTGTAACCTTCATACAACATCACCAATGATGGCTGAACTTGGATACACCATCAAGAATCGACTAATTCCTCTTCATTGAAGACCTCATCTTCGATGGAATCTCAAATCCTCAAGAGGATATAAGTTCTTACTCTCATAAAACACCCGATTAATATTTTATGTGGTGAGATATTATGTGTTTCTTATTCTAGTGTGGAAACAAATATTTTTCTTCATCAATTCCTTTGACTATGACTTCATTGATTTTTCACGGCGAAATAAAATTAAAATTGGGTATTTTATTCATCAATGGTGAGGATTCGGTTGAACTTGGGAGACAAATATTTTCATGGCCTCAAATTGGATTCATCATTATTATCAATACCCTATTCAATTGGGTTGGATCATTGTTTTTTTATCTTCCATTGTAAGACACATATGTAAATTACGCATGATAATTTATCCTATGTGAATTTATCTTACACATACCCATTGAATTATCTTTTGACCATTCCTATAAGTATATTATGAAGAAAATATCAATAAATATTGTGGGTCTTTCTTTCAAAATTACCTTACATGGAGGAAGTGAATTTTTTTACACAAGCTGCCACATGAATTATTTTATACATCTACCTAATTTTTTATTTTATGGAAATTATTATCAATCCAAAAACTTCTACACAAAAAGAACAAAAATTTAATTGAATTATAAATAAAATGAATTCTAAAATGAATCTCTATATTAAAAAAATTATACAAGCATTTTTTCTGAAAATTTAATTAGATTGAAATGATAATTCCATTAAAAATATTAAAAATTAAATATTGAAGTTTTTATAGAACTATAAATCCATCAAATTATTGAGGATAATATTTCAAAGAAAATTCCTCATAATTTCAAAAATCAATTTCAATACATTCTAGTGTTTTTTTTGAAAATTATAATTTCAATTTAAATCTATAAGAAAAAAAATTATTTTATCAAAAAATATAATAAAATAAAATCACAGATAATTTTAACTATTACATATTATAAATGCACAATTTTAATGAAATATTCAATGAAAAAAGTCTTCAACAAAAGATCATCAATTCAACTTAATTAACTCACTTAACTTTAAAATTTCATCAAAATATCCCCCAAAATATGTACCATACATAAAAAAAGATATCCACATCAAATTCCCCCACACTTAAGCATTTCTTGTCCTTAAGAAATCATTAGTCAATTAGAAAAGAATAAATATCAATAATGAAAAAATAGAATGCAAAAAATAATTAGTATTCAAATAAAATTTCCCCCATGGACTCTCTCAAGTTGAAAATTTGATTTCCCCCCTCAAAATTTAATGGTTTAGTAAAAAATAGATTTCAAGTTTTATAAAAATGACTAAAATTGAACATTTTTCTTTGAATTAAATAAACATCAATTTTCATTCAACTATAACTTCCAAAATCCTCTTTACCTCTAGTTGAATTGAGTTACTTAACGAAAATGAATAATAATTAGACACTATTTTTGGATGAACAAACTTAATAATTACAAGTTATTATAAATAACTCATCCAATAGATTTAATAATTTAGTATTGAAAGAAAAATTGTCAACATAGATTATAATTTTCTTTTCATAGCCCACATGGATATATATATTATGAGTTTAATTCAAACCAAAAAGTTCAAAACTAATAATAGTTGCATAAAATTCAACCAAATTTTTTCCACTAATAAATTATTTCAAAGAGGCAGTAAAAATGATTTTCTCAGTTAAATCCATGAATTAATAGATATCAAATTCCTCAAATTGTAATTATATTCATAAAAATTAATAAAATTTTGGACCCAATTAAAATGAAGGTTAAATATTTAAAAATAATAAATTTTTAATTTTTTAATATTTTTGATGCGTATAGTAGTGAATATAGATTTACATAATAAAGAACCTCCACCCCATACTTAAAAAACAACTTTGTCCCCAATATTTAATTATAAAATGGGGGGAGAAATTAAAAACAATTTATTTCAATTATATTTTAAAAATTATTTATTTTAAAATAAAGTTTAAGTGATACAATTAAATTAAAATAGATTCTATAAAAATCTCTAGTAATTTTAAAAAATGGATTTCAAAATGTACATGCCTTTAATTGTTTTGCATAGAAAAAATAAAGTTCAATCATTTTCAATATACAACATGTTAATAATTGACTCCATCAAAAAAAACTTTTTTAAAAACACACAAAAATTTCATAGGATATTCAAAAAATTTAGGGTTTTAACTAGATTTCAACTAAATTCCTAAAAATTATCAATGAAAAAGATATAATCTAAAAAAACCCATAAATGATAACACAGTTTACACTTGTAATGAATTTTAAAAAATAATTAAAATTCCCTGACACTTAATTAAAAAACTTGAGAATATTGTAATAAAATACAATTATCAAGGAAGCATGAAAGAAAATTCAAAAAACATATTATTTAAAGAAAAATAGAAAATAATACTCCCCTAATAAAAAATATTTCAAACCTTTAATTCATTCAAAACACTCCCCTTTTAAGTGTTTAGTATAAATCTCTAGTCAATAAATTGATGCACCAGGAAAAAAGGTTTTGGGAAGTTTAATCCTTGAAACTCCACCCAGAAGCTCTTCATGATAATGAAAATAATTGTAATTATTCTATAAGAGTTTGAAAAATCTTTATAAAGGGTATTTTATAGCTGTGAATAATTGAAACCAAGGTAGAAACAAAATAATATTTATTATTATTCAAAGAAAAACAAAACAATAGAAAAAACATGGGTTCCCTCTCATGAATTACTAAATTTAAAGTCTTTAGCTAGAATAAATGAATTCTAAACATTGAAAGAAAATTATGGCATCCATGTCCTTTGGATACCCCTTAAATTAATTTTTTATTCTTTTTCCATTTACTAATAAAGGATGATTCTATTCTCCTAAAAACTCAAAAAATCCCTTAACCAACACTCTAAGGATGGTGAATAGTCTAGCCTACCTGGATTTAAGCTCCCCAAGAAAATTTCTAAGTCTTTTATTATATATCCAGACCTTTTATCCAACCTTAAAATCTTTTTTTTTGATGAAAGAATCATGAAAATATTAATTCATTTCATTATACATCCTATAATTTTCACAGGTATCTCTTGTAATCTCATCTATTTCACTTAACTCAAGATATCTCCTGTTGGAAAAAAATACCTCAATGTAACATTGCAGCATTTTCGGGTTGGTTGTGTTTGTTGACAAAGTAGGTTTTCAAGATGAGTTGTCAAGTTCCAGAGATATTTTTTGCAATCAATGTCAAAAAAGAACCATGATAAAGGAATGGAAGATCTAGAGGCGGTATAAAAAGAGCAGATACAAGGTGGATCCCTTTTCTAGTGTTTACCAAATTTTTGGGGTCCAAAATTTGGAGTTTGGTTTTCATCATGGAAAGTGGATTTCCTCTAATATCTCATCAAAAATATGGTAAAGGCATGAATTTAATTTATATGAGTTTTCTGAGTTGTGTTTCGCGAAGGAAAAAATAATTATGGTGGAAGTCTTTGTGAAACTGACGAGCTTCACAATTCCAAGAAAATGGAGTTTCATGATTGGTGACAGAGTTCTTTGCAGTCTTTGAGGGAAGGATTCGCGATTTTGATGGGAACCAGGAAGATGGAGTGGTATGTGATTAAGAGTGGCTTTAAAAATTGAAAATGAAAATAGATCTTTGCGAATGAAGGTGCACCACGAAGACAGATTTGGAAAATGCACTGGAGGCAGTTGATCTTCGTAAAGATCCGAGCCTATAAATATGAGGCTACCCCCTTCAGAAAATAGGATGAAGAAAAGAGAGACTCAATGAGAATTCTATGTCTTTTATTTTTCAAAATAGTTTGCTAAGGTGGTATGTGAATTCATTCGTGAAGGCTATAATCCAACCAAATGTTCTAAGCATCACGAAAACAAGGATTTTGTAAATTCCCTAAAAATCCAATCGAAACTTGTGAGCTTCATGGAGGTTATTTTTTTTCTTTTCGAAAGAGGTGTGCTTCATGAAGGCTAGTAAGATTCCCAAAAAGGTAATAAGTTGCTTCGCAAAGGCTAGTTTGTGCTTCGCAAAAAGGAGCTTTGCGAAGGCAATGAGTTTTTGCAAAAATATGTGAAGAGGTATTTTCTAGTGTTCAGTGGAAAAGGGGTATTTATCAGTGGATGAAAGTTAGACTTCAATGGAGCATATACATACATTGGAGGATTCATTCATTAGTGATTATGAAGGGACCTAAAAGTCTTTAAACTATGAGTGGATCTTCTGAAGAAGCAGTGAGCACACTTATGTTGAGAGATCAGTGAGATTTCAAATTGTGTTTGGTTGTAAACTAGGAGGGACAATGAGTCCACTTCGAACTTGTAAATATTAGCGTGCTTATAGTGAATTTGGTACATCAACACATCTCCGGTGTATTCTCCTTGGACGTAGCCTAGTGAGGGTGAACCAAGTAAAATTGTTGTTTCCTGTGCATTCTTTAAGGTTTTTTCATACTCTACAATGGGAAGGATAGAGAATAGAGTTTTATCTGACAAAAAAACAAGATCAAAAGTTACTTTTGTTTTAATTTTTCATACCCTGATTCAGACCCCCTCTCAGGGTATCTATCCTAGTGGACATATAATATCCTCTCGTCAAAAGATTTAAAATAAAAATTAAGTTCCTTAACTGCCCAAAACATTTGTGCTAATTCTCCACAGGTAGGTGATATGATTTCTAAAAAATAAGTTTATAAGGAGACATTAATATGGGTGTTTTAAAATCTTTTTTGTAAGACCATAATGATTCATACAGTTTCAAGGACTGGATTTTCTGAGAATTATAGAATGATTTATATAAAATCTATTTAATATCCCTATTTAAAATTTCAACTTTTACACTATATTTTTGATGGTAAGTATTTCCATTTTTATGGGTACAACTACATTTCTCCAAAAATGATTTTATTTTTAAATATTTGAAATGAGTTCCATTATTAGTAATGAAAAAGTTTTGTTGACACCAAGAGGTTTTCACAGCTGGAAGTGGATTTTTTTTGTCAATCCACATTGGATTAATCAATTAGTTCATGATCCAAGTGATATTATGGTGAAAATAACTTTAGTATTATAGGTTCACATAATTTCCTAGTGTTTTACAAATTTTTAGGGTCCAAAATTTAGAGGATGGAAAAAGCTATTTTTGGAAAAGGAAAGATTGTCACATAAATACACTAGTTGCATGAAAGGGTAAAGGATATTCTTATAGAGTTGTGTGCAAGGGATGATTCTAGGCCATCACATCAAAACACAACAAAGGCCAGTGTTTCATGCAAGTTTTGAAACCTCATGAAATTCGTTGTTACATGATAAAGTAAGTGTTATACGTGCCAATGAAAAAGAGGTGAATCTATACGAATATAGTGAGTTCATATCTAAATGTGATGTCAATCGTTAATGTTCACCCCCTATGAAATGTTACATGCCCAGTCGATTCATGAAAGGAATTTACACAAAATGCCAATTGTGCCTATAAATAGGTTGATACCTTCTTCATTTAGGGTAACTATATCAATGAAAATCTGAGGCCTCTGATTTGTGAAATATTTTCACGAAGTAGAGTTGTGTGAAAAATCTATTTTTTTTTGAAAAAACTAAGGTGTTACGTTAAAGTGAAAAATTGTTACACTAAAACTAAATTTTTCATGAAAACTGGGGTGTTGTGCAAAAGGATAGATGTTTCATGAATGTGAAGGAGTTGAATGGACAACATGTTTTGATCATCTGATTTGAGTGAAAATTGTACTCAAGGGAATAAATTCTAGACTATGATATAAGTATAGTCTCAATATAGTTATGGACAAATACATATGTGACCAATATATTAATGATACCTTCAAGTTGATAAACTGAGAGAGAATTTACCCAAAGTAGAGAGAAAGGGGGAGTCAACAAAAGTGATCCGAGGGAGAAAATGTATTATCCATAAAATTATTGTAAAGAAAATGTTCTTAAAATTGAGTAACCATGTTTGAACAATTATAATCCACAATATCTAGTGATTATTAGTGGATTATAGTATGGTTGACACACTGGTGGCATATGTGTCTTAGACTGGCCCTTAGTGGTGAACCAAGTAAAACTGATGTGTTGTGTTTATTTTTTTGGAATATAGGTGTTTGATAATCACATGATTCTATCATATAGATTTAAGAAGTTCAAATAAACATGGGTAGAAGATTCATAACATTTGAAGAAAAATTTTAAAACCTGATTCATCCCTCCCCTCTCAGGGTGTTTCAAGATATTAAACTTTCGGCACCCCAAACATTGAGATGAGGTTATTTTTAATAAATTTAATGACACTATTAGATTTATTATTTGGGAGTGATATTACTTCAAACCATTTTTAAATATAATCTATATCCACCAAGATGTACTCATTACCATCTGAATTTGGAAATGGTCCCATAAATTATAATCACAAAACAAAAAAATTAACTTCCAAAATTACTTTTTGAGGAAAATCCTATTTTCTACCAAAATTCCTTAATATTTTACACTTTTTGAAACCAAAAACATAGATCCTATAATCCTTGAAAAAAAAACTCCAATAAAATCTATATTGTAAGAGTTTTTGTGTTGTTTCTTTCCCCTCTATGATGGACACCCCATGGTACCAAATACCAACTTTTAGGAATGGGAAACATCTCTTCTTAAGACATAAACACACCTCTAATAATAATAATATAATCAACAGACCTTCTAAAAATAAAATAGTAATTCCAGAAATATTATTTTAACTGGGAAATGAATTTATTTCTTTGTTCATAGTTAAAATCTTTAAGAATGACCCCAACATCCAAGAAAGTTTCAAAATTTGTATACCAGGCATATTTTTTGATAGAAATATCTTATAATTTTTTATCAAAAAAAGTAAAATTTAACTCCCTAGGATCATCAGTTTGAGTACCAAAAAACCTATACAAATATCATCCACTATATTTTTAGTTCCATTCTTATATTTTATTTCTAAATCAAATTATTTTAGTAAATGTATTTATCTAATCAACATGAGTTTTTATTCTTTTTTAGAAAATAAGTATGTCAAGGTAGAATGGTCTATGGAAACTATAACTTTGAAACCAATTAGGTACTGCCTAAAATTTTTATGAGATAATAATCCAAAAACTCATTATCAGTTGTAGTGTAATTTCTTTGATAATTTTCTAGTAACCGGCTACCATAATACGCCGTATGAAATATCTTTTCCTTCCATTGGACTAAAACTACTCCAACTACTAAATCACTAGAATAACACATAATTTCGAATGATAACTTCCAATTTGTTGTTATGATTATGGGTGAATAATTTATTCTATCATTAAAATATGAAAATATTTAAGACATTTTTCATTAAACAAGAAAGGTTCATCTTTATCTAAAAGTTAACAAAGAAGCCTAACAATTTTATAAAAATATTTTATGTATCTCTGGTAAAAACTATCATGTTCTAGAAAACTTCGAACACCTTTTATGTTTATAGGAGGGGTAGCTTATGAATGACTTCAATCCTAGAAATATAAACCTCTATTCCCCTATTAGACACTTCATATATTTATAAAATTTCTTATGTATCTATAAAATGAAATTTCACCCAATTTATAACTAAAATAGTATCTAAGAATCTATTTAAAAAAATATATATATTATGAAAATAGATTTCAAAAGTACTACCAAAAGTGGAAAAGTCATCCATGAAAACCTCAATGATCATTTCAATCATGTTGGAAAAAATTTCCCTCATATATATTTGAAAAGTAGAAATAACAACACACAATCCAAAGGGAATTCAGTAGTAAGAAAATGCTCCAAAGGTTCTTGTTAAATTAGTCTTATCCTGATCTTCTAAGCCTATAAAAATCCAGTTTTAACCTAAATAGCCTTCCATAAAATTGAAAAATCCATTTTGAGAAATCCACTAAATAATTTTATCTAAAATGTTATAGGAAAATGACATTTTCTAGTTACATGATTAATCTTTATTTAAACTATATAGAATCTCTAATTAGTGGATTTTCTAACCTAAATTTATTTATTTTTATTATTTATAATGATAATGAACCCTCATTTTTTTGGAATTACTTAGACCAGACTGACCCAAGAACTTTCAAAAAAGTGATAAATGATTCCTATATCTAGAATCTTGATTAACTATTCTCTTAAAACCTATTTAAGTTTGGATTTTTCTTTATTTGATCCTGAAGTACCAGTTTATGATTAGGCTTAATAGAGATCTTATGCATAAAAAATGAACGAATAATCCCTTTAATGTCAGAGATGGTCTAAACTATAGATATTATGTACTTATTAAATTTAGATGACAACTTTTCCTCTTGGTTTTTATATAATTTAGATGAAATGTTGATATATAGTGAAGAGTTATCACTCAAAAAATAAATATTTCAGGTGTGATGGAAAATGTATAATATCAAGTTATGGTTCCTCTTAATTGGATAGTAGAATATTTGGACTAGGTGGTACGATGTCTTCAACATTTTTCTTAAATTGAGTTTGAAAATTTTAAAAAATCTCAATTTCATGATTAGAAAAACATTTATCCTCAATGCTGTCGAAAGTGGAAAAATCACAACACTTAGTGTCAAGTTTTGATTTTAAAATATTTTCCTTAGTAAATTATTCAAAGTGTTTCAAAATATCTCCCTCACTGCTATAAAAATGTTCCTAAACTTTTTTTAAATTAGGAAAATTAAACTCAAGATCTCTTATAAATTTGTTAAGTTCTAGAATAATAATTTCATCTTCATGACATCACTCCAAACCTGGAATAACACTATTTTCTATATCTAGAATATTTCCTTGATTTTAATTTTTAACAACCTAAATTTTTCAGGAAAGATTATTCTCATCATCCATATGAGTATCTTCATGTAAAATTTATTTTAATAGATTATTTATGACGATTTAATGTATCTTCTACTTACAATATCTCAACCCTTGAATAGTTTTCACCAAATTTTGGTTCTTAAAAATTCATGAACATGTTAAAACAATATTCTTGTTAACCAAACTTAAAAATCAAACTAAGCTTTCCCACAATGATAAAATATCCTCCATTTAATAAAAAGGTCCTACCAATAATGATATGTACTTATAGGTCACACTCTATCTATTGAACAAGAAATTAATTAGGTAAGAACTACTTACCAACACTTATAAGTAGGTAATCGACTCTTCAAATAGGTTGTATAAAATATTAGTCAACCAATTGTAATACCATAGTGGTAGGTTGAAATTTTAAAATCCCAAATGTTTAAATAATGATTATGGGATAATATTTATTATTACACCAAGGTCACAATGATAGATTAACTGACCACTATTACCCAAGGTGTAAGGAATAAAAAAACTCCAAAAATCTTTAAGATTTTGTGACAATTTTTTTATGAATGGAAACACTACACTCTTAAGTGATTCTGTAAGTTTTAAATTCTTCCATTATTTTCTTATTTGTAATAATTTAATTGAGATATTTCAGGTATAAAGTAATTTGAATCAAATCTTGTAGAAATGGAATATTCACAAGGTTATTGTTGAAAAACCCAAGCAATTGAAGTAATTAAAGGTTTTTATTTTTTGTATTTCAACCTTTAAGGGAAAAGAATGGATTGGGAAAATTTACCAAAAATAAAAGGAATTTTTCCATTTATTCCTTTTCATTCTTGAATCTTTATCTTCAAGTTTTTCAGATGGAATGGATGGATTTATTTAAGCTTTGGTAGTGTTTTTGTAATTTCCTGACCCATGGTACACTTAACATGTGCCCCAAGCTAGTGAGTCATGTTGCCTCAAGTGTTCCTCCCCATACACTAGAGGTTGCTGACTAGAAGAAAAGGTGTAAAGGTGGTATAGTGGGGATTCTATACCCTAATATTAGAGTGGAACAACACATTAAAAAGATAACATACAACAACATAAGCATATATAAACAAACAGAAGAAATAAACTGTGAAAGCATAAATAAACAGAACAAATGATAATATAATCAAAATACTAAAAGGTAGTGTCTGATACATGGATGCATGGAATGCTGTAATATAGAAAGGAAATAGTAAGATATAATAATTATATACAACATAGTAAAATACTAAAAAGAAAAAATATATCCAAGAATCTAGAGCCTATGCCTGATACTCTACGCTTAATCTCCAACTAAGGGTAAATCATATCAAAGTCTAGTTACAGGGTGCTTTAACTTATCAAAACCTATAGAAAAATAATATTCTTAGGTACCAAAGGCAGCCTGAGTCGTGTGTCAGCTAAAATATCAATAGGCCACCACCAACGGTGTCTATGTACAATCCAAGAAGTATTCATAACTAAATAGTTTTCAGCTATAACAGAATAATTAAAGTAATTCTAAAATAAATAAACTACCTTCTTAGATTCTTATAGGACACCTAAAGGGTCTAGCTACTTCATCTCATGGCTGAAATGTGTGTTTGACCATGTCACTTTATATAAAATAATAATATATATAGTTTAATTGTATATTGAATGCACCTATATGAACCAAGTAAGTTCAGATGTAAGTGTACATATACTTGGAATACTAGCACTGCCTAGACCAAGGCATAACTCAAACATCCATGACCAGTATAATGAGCCTATAAGCTCATGCAATAGGGTGCATTCTCTACATCACAATAGAGTGAGTGATGCCATGAAATAACACTCGGGATGGAGAGCGATCTATCATGGAAACACTATAATCATAGAACATGGCATGTAAAGACCAATTCCAATATAGTATCACTGATGTGAGATGTCATACTCAACACCCAATATAATAGAGAATGATACTGCCAATCTCAATAATCTTTTACCAGTGTATCACAACCTCTATAAAGGAATATTATAATTATAAGTGGAATATGGAACTACCTCCCATCCATTTTTTTTTCATATATCCCATATACATAGGAGTTCCATTATCATTTATAATATAATACAAAATACATAACCTCTTATTAATTTCATTATCCAAGTTCAATTCCATTTGAGTCATTACAATTCAGATGAATCATTTTATAAAGCATAAACAAAGAGAATGGCCTTACCATCCCTTGGTGTCATTCCATTTAAATCCATTTGATTCATTAAATGTAAGGCATCCATCATACTTAATCCATTATATGTGATCAATTCCATTTAACTCACTCAATTCATTTAAAACATGGAAACACCATTTATAAGATCAATGGGTCATTTATAAGATGACGTGATTATTAAAGAAAATTTCCCACTTGGAAATTATAAATATAAAAGGTCCAATCACCTAATTGGTACCTTGGGTTACATTTAATACCCTTGTATAAAGGGAAACACCATTTTAAATCCAATCCATTAGCTCATTATAAGTTTTGGGTATTTTGAACCAATTTTCCATAATGAGAAATTCTATAAGGTACACCCATGGGGTCATCATATATGGTATGCACAACCTATAAACCACCAAATGAGAATCAATAGGCATTTAAAAAGATACAAGGATCAATTATACATGAATGAATCATCATAATTGAGATGTTCAAAAAAAGAAAACATGCGGCAGAACGACATTTCTACGAGAGAATAAAACTCAAAGGGAAAATTATGTGGCCACCTAACTCAAGGTCGTAGATGATGCATCGCTCTATATTGACCTCATTTTCAGAGTATGTTGGAAGTTATCTCAGAAATGGTCCATTAACTTAAAAATAGGGAAAATGGTCTTGCACCTAAATAACAAAATGGATTTGAATATTAACTTTGATAGAAGTTGAGAGACTAGGGGATCTCACCAATATGAATCCAAATATTCTGACAGATTGAGGAACAGACACCAGATGAAGGAGTTATTTCAATGCCTAGGTGAGGGTGTTCTTGAGATCAAAGGATGAGGTTGAGGGGTGCTGGTCTTCAGGAGGGACGGAGTAAAAGGGAAATAATTTTTTAAGTTAAATAAGGGTAAAAATTGTAATTTCACCCCAAAATATCAAGGCACATGGTTTGTCCAAACCGTGTGTAAACCATGATAAGTTCATTGCTACTTGGGGCACACCGCATGGTTAGGTGCATAGTTTTAATAACCATGTGAAAAATGAAAAAAATAGATATTTCCCATATCTTCAAGTAGGAACGTGTCTGTGAACCTTGGTCACATGGTTATAGACAAACCGTACGACCCAGACTGTTTTCCCTTTTCAGTGCTTTGGGATCTGAACGAGCCTAGACTCACTCATGACCTTTGTGACTTAATTAGACATCGTTATTAGGGATATTTCAGATATTAAAATAGAAAAACTAATGATATGTACATTCATTTAAAATATGGTTCGTTACAACCACTTCTCCTTAAAGTAACTCATACTTGAGTTGTCCTTCTGAGGGTACAGAGGTATAATCTTCAAAGAGTTCCAGCCATTGAAATCATATATCAACTTCTCATTCCTGAGTCTCATCCTGTAATCGACCATGTTTTCATAACACCCATACTAAAGAAAAATACCTTAATTAGAGTGTATTCATGCTCTGATCAACAATATACACTAGATACTCATCGAATGAAGCATCTATGTACAATATGACCTCATCAGGATGAAGGATAAGTGATGAGTCTAGATAGTATCAGCGAAGCTGAGATACATGAAAGATATCATGTATATACCGATATCTCTGAGGAAGTGACAAATGTTAAGCCACTGGTCCAGCCCATTCCACAACCTCTAAGGGTCCAATGAACCTCGATGAGAGCTTACCTAGATTCCAAATACATCTTATAAACCCACCTGGGTGAGACTCACAAGAAAACCCGGTCTATGACCTTGAAATAAAGAGGTTGTCATCATCTGTTGGCATGCAACTGCTATCTAGACTAAGCTATAAACATGCACTTCCTGATCATCTAGACCTACTCTATAGTCTTCGGTATGAGACATGTCCTAATAACAACTACTTCCCCTTCCTCTAGCCAGCACATAGGTGAGTGGAAAGTCCTACCATATAAGGATTTAAAAGGAGCCATTACAATGGTAGCCAGAAAGCTATTATTATAAGAGAAATAAATGAGGGGAATGTGTTTCTCCCAATAACCTCCAAAGTCAATGACACATGAATGGAACATGTCCTATAGATCCTGAATCTTAAGTTCCATCTACCCATTGGTCTACGGGTGATTGGTCATGCTAAAAAGTAGCTAAGCACCCAAATCCTTTTGCAACCCCTACTAGAATCACGATATAAAATGAGTGTCTCTAACATAAATGATAGAATCAGGATCTCCATGAAGATTTACAACCTATCTAATGTAAAAAATTCTTCTCTATTATAACATTAAGGTATCTCGCATAGGTAAGAGGTGTGAGACCTTCATCAAACAATTAATGAAAACCCACATTGTATCATTTCCTCGAAGTGATCTGGGTAAACCAGTCACGAAATTCATGAAAAAAATATTTCAATTTACACTCGAGAATAGAAAATAGATATAGAATCCTTACTGTTCATTGATGTTCCACCTTTATCTACTAAAAAGTGGAATACCATGTGATAAAGTGGATAATATCACATTTCATTACAGGACACCATTACTGACTCCATAAATATTGATAAATTTTGGTGACACTGAGGTGAACCAACCATGATGATTCATGGAATTCCAAAATAATATCATCTATGTTGTCTGTTAGGAACCATACACACCTATGGAACAATAAGGTATCATCCTCATTCACAGTCCAAACTGAAGATGAATCATCATCAAAAATGATTTCCCTCAGGACAAGGCCTTAAGGATCAGATAACTGCCTCATTAATACCTATTCTAGAAGAGTATAATTAACCAATATGGATGATAGGATAGTACAAACATGGACCTCTTGAACCTCAACATGCATCTCTAATAATAAGGCCATAATCTTCCATTCACCACTAGATTCCTAAACTATCTGTGTCTGAGTCTTTGGGCTCAGAGCATTGGCCAAAGAATTTCCATTTATAGGCTTGTAGGCAAGATCTAAATCAAATAACTGTAGGTATTAAACCCAACTTTGCTACTTGAGATTAAGATACCACTGTGTGAATATGTACTTAAGGATTTTGTGATTAGTGAATACCAAAAAATGCTCTCCAAGTAGATAGTGTCTCCAACAGCCTAAAGCATGAACTAAAAAAACGAGCTCAAGATCATGCATTGGGTAATTCTGCTCGTGAGACCTCAACTGAAAAGACATGTATTCTACGAATCACTCATCCTATATTATAACAACTCCAGGACCGATACCTGATGTGTCACAATATACAATATACCTCCTTCTAAGATATAGTAGAAATAGTATCAATTCTAAAGTCAAATGACCCTTTATCTCTTGAAAGGCTTCTTCACAAGCTTCTTACCATAGGAACTTCACACCTTTCTTTTTCAATCCAGTAAGCTGTTCTGTAAGGCCTGATAAATAATATATGAATCATCTGTAATAGCTAGAAATCCCTAAGAAACTCTAAATGTCAAATACGTTCTTGGGATACTCCCAGGAAACTAAATATATCACTTTCTATGGGTATACTGAAACTCCTTACTTAGAGATATTGTGATTCAAAAATTGGGCTTTGTCAATCTAGAAGTGGAATTTACTGATCTTAGAATAGATCTAGTTCTCTCTTAGTGTATTCATCATGATCTCAAGATGGGTTTCATGGTAATGTCTGGAGCGTGAATAAAACAAGATATCATCAATAAATACTACCACAAATGAATATAGATATAGTTTGAAAACCCTATTCATAAGATCCATAAAGACTGAAGGTGTGCTTGTGAGTTCGAATGAAATAACCAGGTACTCGTATAGACCATACATGATCTTAAAAGCCTTTTAAGGTATGTATAAAGTCCTGAAATTTACCTAATGATATCCCGAACACAAATATATATTTAAAAACGCTTTTTCTCCTTTGATATGATCAAATAGGTCATCTATTCTAGGCAATAGATACCAGTTCTTGATCATGATATAATTAAACCAATGATAATCTACAAATAACTTGAGGGCACCATCTCCCTTTTTGTAAAAAAGGACTAGTGAAACCCAAGGACATGTTCTAGGGAATATGAATACTTTAGCCTCTAGATCCTCCAACTTCTTCTTGAGATCTATAATCTCCTTAGGTGATATACTATAAGGAAGAATGGTCACTGGTGATGATCCTTATGTAAGATCAATAGTAAAATATACCTCTCACACATGAGGTAAACTAGAGAAGTCTTCAGGAAAGACGTCTCTAAAATTATCCACAACAGTAGGAAAATATCGGGTCATAACCCCTGATCATCCATGAAAATATTGTAAATCTACATTGTAACACTGCATGACCTCTTCTGCTCGGGTCCTAATCATGTCGTACTGACATCCCATTCTTCCTTATGCATATTCATAATTCCCCCTAGTGATATAAGAACCACCCTCTGATGATAGGAGTCAATATGGACTTGATAGGGGACTAAACAGTCTATCCTGATGATTACATCAAATCCCATCATGTTAAGGACAAAAATATTCCACATGAAAAGGTAACAACCTATTTCAAGGGGATAGTCCCTAAAATAGCGAACTCCCTCTGATTGGATACCTAATGGTGTTTATAGAATCATAATTACATGAAAGTTCTCGATATCTCGGACCAAGATCTCAGTGATTGCATCATATATAAATGAGTGAGACACACCTGTGTCAAATAAAGAATACACTAAAATTAAGGATACTATAGTAGTACCTCATACAGTTGAAGGTCTGATGATCTTCTCTTTAATCGTAGGAAAGAATACATGTAACTGGTATGTATTGTGACCCTGAGTCACTACTTGAATGCCCTGAGAAAGACTGCTCTACTAGATCTTAGAATCATAAGTCTGACTACCGCTTCCTCGACCACTACCTCGGCCTGATCTGCCAGTGGTATTCCATCTACATGCCTGACGTGATCCAATCAGTCGATCTCCTAACTAACGAGTAGGTACAGATTGCCATTCGATATGCACTAGAGGGAAATCTCTACAAAAAATGCTGAATATGGACCATCCTACCGCAACATCTGCACTCGATTGGATCATGTGGGCATTGGGGATTTTCATTCCAAGCTTCCCACAATGGTGAAAAATAATAAATCTATTTTCACGAGGATCCTGACTGCTATTACCTCCATGAGTAGCCTCAAATAACCTCTTTTTTCTTGATGATAAATAACTGATAGCTCTAGGTGTTGAACCTCCCTAACATGCACCATCAGCTTCCCTCAAATTCCACTCTGTAATAAGGGATTGGTTGTTTCTTTTAGAAATGGTCATCAACCTAAACACATTGACCTATGATTTAATTTCATATACTAACCCATCCTAGAAACACTTGGTGGTCATAAGATCATCAGTATCTAGAGAAGGAGAGAACCACTAAAGTTCAGTGAAACAAACAGAATACTCCATGATAGAAATGATCCCCTACTATAGGTTCATAAATTCTTTAGATCTACCATACCTGAGAGTATGGAGAAATAATTATTTAGAGAATATGGTATGAAAATCCACCGAGACAACATCATGATGCTGATATGCCCAGGTGATAATGTCCAAACACCTCTTGGCCAAATCACGAAGCATATACGCATCTATATTGAACCTCCACATTGGAGGTTTCTCTAAATGCTCAAATATAGAAAAGATATCCTCAATCCAAGACACCAAAGCATGTGGTCCTCCATACCCTAAGAAGGTGGGAGGATGTTGCTACTGAAACTCATGAGTCAACTCTACTATATCTGGGGCAAGTCAAACTACACCTTGTATAGACTAAAGAATACATAGAAAACCATCTTGAAACTATGCATCAATACCCGTATCATGAAAAGGAATATGTGACACATGTGGAACTACATGAGGAATCACTGGAATCTCAAGGCCCACCACCTTAGGAGCATAGTCTTCACCACCTTCTGGGCGTACAATGGGAGGACATTGTGGAGACATCTTACTATAATGCCAAACTTATGCCTCATAAAAGATTTAAGAAATTTATAATATTTCATTTAAGAAACTAGGATAAGAGTAAATCCTTCTTATAGAAATGATCATGCCTTTCTACCTACTTCAAAATCTAGGTCTAGATGATAGAAATAGACCATAATAGGCCCTAAGAATGTAAGAGATAACCACTACCCAATACTAAGTCTATTTTTGGGTCTAAGTCTCATTGTCAGGAATATATAAGATGGTTTTTTTTTTCAGTTTAAAAGTCATATTCTTTTTGAATTTGTGCTAGTTTAAACATTTAAATCACTCAGAATGGTTGAATTAGATGGTCTACTATTTTCTGATCCATAAGGGATTTTACACATGATCAAAACATGTAATCCACCTTAACCACACCATAATATGTTCCAACTCATGCTACCAATGGCCTATAGCTCAAGATGCCATAATTTAATTCTTAAGGTGTCTGATTTAACCAATTCAGGAAAAATCTATTAGGATAAGGCAAAAACTTTATGTATTAATTATTTTTTCCAATCCCTATAAGAAGTTTCATCATAATTAAATATAATAAAGGTACTTATAACATGAAACAAGAAAATGTAAGCTAAAAATAGACATGAAATGAAAAAATGCACGACATATTAGTCCTAGTGTGCCTAATAATGAAGCATGTACTAATGAAAATCCCTCATTTCATCAGGCCTAGATAAAGAAATCACATTTCAATAAATTCAATAATGATAAAACCATAACTCAAGTGCGTCACCCAATAGTGAAGTCTTATCAACCATAACAGGCAAAAATAAGACAAAAATTATAATTCAAGAAACTCAGCCTTTACCCCGAACATGGGTTTGGGATGCCCGAGCATGACTTATGAACAAGTCCCAAGAATTCCCAATCTCCAATATATTACCTCCAAATAGTATGTTAAGAAAGGAAACTCCTTTGATATCACTTTGTAATGTCCTGACTTGGGATGCATTAACATGTGCCCCGAGCCGGTGGGTCACATGGCCTCAAGCATTCCTCCCCATATTCCAAAGGCTACCAAATAGTAGTAAGGGTGTAAAGGAGGTATAGTGAGGAGACTATACCCGCATATCATAGTGGAACATTAGATTCAAAAGATAACATACAATAAGAGAAGCATATATAAATAGACAGAATCAATAAACTTTGTAAGCATAAACAAAAAAATCAAAATCCTCAAAGCCAGTGTCTGGTACATGGATTCCTGGCATGATTTAATATAAAAAGGAAATAGAAATATACAAGCATTCTATACAATAGAACAAAAGAAAAAAAGAAAAAATAGCTCTAGGCATCTCGATCCTATTCTCAATCCTCTTCTCTTAATCTCCAACTAAGGGTTAAGAATGTCAAAGACTAGTATAAGGGTGATTTACCTTATCAGTTTCTATAGATATATAATCTTCTTGAGTACCAAAGGTAGACTGATTAGGGTGTGAGATAAAATCTTACTAGTCCACCACCAACAATGTATATGTGTAATACAAGAAATGATCATATCTAAATAGTTTTTAGGTATAACAGAATAAGTAAAGAAATAATAAAATAAATAACCAACCTCATCAGGTTTCTATAGGACACCTTGTGGGTCTACCTACTTCATCTCATGGATGGAATGTGTGTCTGATCAATTCATTATTTTTATATATAATCAATAATATATATAGTTTAATTATATATTTCATCCACCTATATGAACCAAGAACATGTGGATGTAAGTGGAAATATACCTATAATACTAGTGTAGGATGGACTAGGGAATAAATAAGACATTCATGACCAGTATAACAAGAATACAAGCTCATGAAATAGGGTACACGTCCTACATACCAATAAAGTGAGTGATTCCATGAAACAACACTCAGGATGGTGAATGATCCATCATGGAAGCACGCTAATCATGGAACATGGAATGTCAAGACCAATTCCTATATAGTATCACTGGTGAGAGGCGTCATGCTCAACACCTGGTGTAAGGGAGTATGATACCTCCATGCTCAATAGTTTCTTACCATCATATCACAACCTCTATAAAGGAGTATTATAATTATAACTATCATGGGGAACTACGTTCCATCCATTTCTTTCATATATTCCATATAAATAGAAGAGTAATAATCATCTATAACATAATACATAAGGCATAACATCTTATGAATGTCATTATCCAAGTTCAATTCCATTTGATTCATTATAATTTCCATAAAGAATTTTTACAAAGAATAAACAAATGGAATGACCTTACCATCCCTTGGGTCCAGTCAATTTGAATCCAATTGATTCATTAAAGTTAAGGAATCCATCATACTTAATCCAACCCATGTGATCGATTCCATTTAACTCACTTAATTAATTTAAAACATGGAACATGATTTATAAGATCAATGGGTCATTTAGAAGTTGACATGATCATTAAGGAAATTGGACACCTAGGAAATTAAAACTATAAAAGGGGAAATCAACTAATAGGTGCCTTGAGTTACATTTAATACCCATGTCTCAAGGGAAACTTCATTTAAAATCCATGATGTTAGCTCATTAGGAGTTTTTGGAATTTTGAACCAATTGTCCATAATGGAAAATTCTACAAGGCAGACCCGTAGGGTGACCATATATGGTATGAGAAACCTATAAACCACTAAAAGATAATCAATTAGAATATAACAATATGAAAGGACAAATTAAACATGAAGGAATCAATATAATTGTTATTCTTGGAAAAATCTGACATTTTACACAACATCATAGCTACGAGACGACAAAACTCAAAGAGAAAACAATGTGACCACCTACGTCAAGGCCGTAGATAATGCCTCACTTGATATCAACCTCATATTCAGAGTAGGTTAAAATAGATATGATAAATAGTCTAATTCCCTAAAAATAAGGAAAATGATCCTGCACCTAAATACCCAATAGATTCCAGTATTAACTATGATAGGAGTTCAGAGACTATGGGAGTTCTCGAGACAGATCTAACACTTCCAACAGATTGAGGAATGGACACCAGTTAGAGGAGTTACTTCAATGCCTAGGTGAGGGTGTTCTTGAGCTCAAAGGAGGAGTATGATGGTTGATGGTATGATTGAGGAAGTAAGGAAAATGTAAATAAGGTTTTAAGTTAAATTAGGGGGGAAAAATTTAATTTCACCCCAAAATATCAAGGCACAGAGTTTGTCCACATGGTTTAGCCAAACCATGTGCAAACCATCCTTAGTTCACTACTAGTTCGGGCACACCACATAGTTAGGTGCATGGTTTGACTAATTGTGTATAAAACATGTATAAAGGCTCTATCCCATATCTACAACTAGCCACAAGGCCATGCACCCAGGGTCTCACGGTTACAGAAAAATTATGTAGCCCAATCTATTTTTCCCTTTTCAGAGCTTCAGGATCCGAATGAGTGCTATACCCACCTATGAACTCCATGAATTGATTAGACATCATTATAAGGACCGTTTAAGTTATTAAAATTGAAAAAATGATGATCTGTACCTTCATTGAATAGATGGTTCATTACAGTTACCCACATCTCCATATTCAGTGTTATCTACATTTTGGTGTCCAAATTCTTCCATATTTTCAGTTTGATCATGCATGGGGTCATCTCTAAACATATCTTGATTTTTTAAACCAATCAAAGTGACTAAAAATATAAAATTTTCCCTAGGGTTGATTTCAATTGTACTTGGTAGATTTATTTTATCTCATGAAGTTAAATTTCTAGCAAACTGATCTATTTGAAACTTAATGTTAAGAATTTTAGCTTCAGTTTCAACCTTTTTAGAATCATGTTAAGTATTTTTTGATTCAAACTTAGTCTCTTAGAATTAAAATATTACGAACACCCAATATATCATAAAAATAATCTATCCCTCAAAATTACATTGGTAATTTGATGAATCTTCATATTTCTTAATTTGAATTGTTATATATGATAATTTTGGTAACCAAGTATAATAGGTTGTTTAATAATTCCTTGATCCTTCTAGGATAGGTTAGCATTGGTTCCAAGAGACAAAATTGTATTTTTTTGAGAAGGTATCATCTTAAACTTTAATCCTAGGACCATATACTGGAAAATTGAAATTTTCTTATTTTTTAGATGAAATATCAAAGTTCAAGAAAAAAATTCTAGTGTTCCCAAACATATAATATTGTGAGAATTGTTCTCTAAGGGTTTGGTTTTGGTTTTTACTAACCACTTGATTAAAACTTTGTAAGTGATTTTAGTTTGTTATAGATTGAAGTTGATCCTTTAATTCATACAATTGAGAATATTTATCTATTCATGAACTGGAATATTTTCCTCCTCAATTAACTCTTATTCTTCTAGATTTTATATATTGTGAATTAAAATCAAGTTTATTAAAAATTTGCCTCAACTCCTTATTAGTTTTGTCATTATAATTTCACATACTGATTGGTCTACTAAAGTTTTACTATATGAGGTAAAATATTCATAAAATATGTCCATGAGGATATGGGAAGAGAATTTATAGTGAGGGAAATACCTAAGAAAATCACCAAAATAACCCCAAGCCTCATGAAAAGATTCTCCACAATCCTTGTAAAAACTTATCATAAGAGTTATGATTTGTACTATTAATCTACATGGGTAAAATTCCATGATGAACGTGTAACATCCCAAGTAAGTAATGAATAATAGATATTTTTATCTATGTTTATTAATGATTAAGATAGTGTCATAGAGGCTTAAAATGAAAATAAATACAATCTTATGCATGGAATACACTAATATTCTTAAAAGATTGTTTTACTGCCTTTTGATGGAAAACCATTTTTGAATCTATATTTTGACAATTTTATAAACTATTTTTGTCAAAATAAACTTATCCTTTATGATTGGGACATCAAAATTTACCTTGTGTGGATTTTTGGTATTTTTCTGACAATGTTCATTTTTTAATGAATAGTGAAAAATACTGCATTTTACATCAAAACTGCTTTTTAATCTAATTTATTTATATGATTAGATTATGTTTTGAATTGGTTTTGAAGTGAAATTAGAATATATTTTTACCATTTTATTCAATGGTGGTCATTGGAATCAATTTCACTTTGAAATTAGACTTAAACTGGTGTCAATCTTTTGATACTTATTGTTTTGTAAAAACACGCTATTTGCTCTGGCAGCGGGAATTAATTATTAAATTAATTAATGTGACTTATATGATTTGAATTTTGTAAAATATACTTCATTTTTGAATTTGGAATATCAAATATAGCTTAGGGTTAATTTTTGGTAATTTTCTGAAAAACTTCAATTTTTGATGAATAGTGAAACCATTAAGTGGTAATCAAGCAAACTGATTTTTCAGTTAAATGAAAGTTTACCACTAATGTGTATTGAATTTTGAAAATACGACATACATGGTTGTCATTAAGAAGTAAAATGTGGTTCAATGAGATTAAAATAATTTTTTGGTGAATAGTAACTTATTAAGTTTTTAATCGCGATTAGTGGTAATTAGTGTAGTTTAAGGTATAAATAATGCTTTAATAATATGAAATGACCTAGAAACATGTCCCAACCTTATTGGTTGTGTCATGGACGAAAAAGAAAATCCATGGGTCAACTTGGGGACCCCATGGAGACATTTTGGTTGGGAAATGACATAAATAACTTTTTATTAAATGTTAAAGTAAAAATGACACAAACAAGAGATGTTTTACAAAAACAATTTTTACATGGGGTTATAAAGATCAGATATTTGATTATAAATATTTATTGGAAAGCTAAAAAGATTTCCTACATCATAGTATTTGTTTTATGATTTTTAGACATTAAATAAATTAAATTATTTATGACATAATCATGATGCCGCGATGACATCATTATTTGACGATTTAAATAAAATGGAAAGATAATGTAAAATATATGAACTACACATGGCCAAAACCAATTGGATGAGTTTATTTCTAACCCTTATCACCTTATCCACGAATTATATCAATGTGGGACCTTTTAAAACCGAAACACAGTTTCAAATAAAGTAATATTTCTTTACTTTCCAAAAGTGCCCCTACTCTCCTCTTATAAAAGGCCCCCACCTCTACCTCATTTCACACACTCCTCAAGCCTTTGGCTCGGCCAACCCCTACCCATTTACTCTCTCCACATCCCTATCCTCATCCTAGAGGATTCCCTTTGGGCAGAATCCTTTCAAAGTAAGCCTTTAGACTCAAATCAAAAGGAGATACACTTTTAAAGGTAATTCAGTCTCTCATGTTCATTTGTTTTATTTTGCTTCTACAACCCCCTAAACTCTTTTTATTTACTTATTTTGTAACAAAAACAGTATCTTCAATATACAAGGATGTTTTTATAATATTTATTTGAGCTACACTCTCACACAACTACATCAAATGGTTAAAGAACATACGGTTTCCGTGGATGGCGAAATTCTGCCTCCCGAAACGATGATTGTTCAATACTCATTTAACACCTTCAAGGGTGGCCATTATGATGTCACTATTTTTATATATGATATATAATATGTTTATGTTTTCCTTAAGCTTCTGTTTTTTTCATTTTGGGCATACCTTAATGGTTTCCATTATGGGTAAACACGATATCTTCATTTTAGGAAGTGCGGACTACCACCCCCTCAAAGTGATTTGATTCGTTAAATACCATATGTGGGACATATAAAGGATGGAACTATGATATTATATATGATATTTTACTGGAATTATAATATACCTTTATATCATTATGATTCCATTCTATAAAATACGAAATAGAAATGAAAGTAGCGTTCATGCGTACATACGGCTTACCGTCTCCATGAACGGTGCATTTCATTTCTTACCTCTAAATGATTATGTAATATTATAAATGCAAGTATGTACTGGATATATATGACATATATGATATCTACATCATGAATAACATTCTGGATATAATGAACCTTTGACCAAATTAACAACATGTAAGTGTAAGAAGTCTATTTTTGACTTAAGAACCAAATACCGACAAAATGAACATTATTAACTTAACTGATTACATGATGTTCATAACATGGTATAAAAGGAATAATGAACTTGAAAAAGATTCATAATCAAGTAGAGATTAACTCAAGTTTATTATTCAGGAGATTAAAGAACGGTCGGGTCAAGTCGGATACGAGGTATGGGACTTCGTCTCAATCTCCTTTCATTGAGGCATATTTTATTTTATACACAACTTTCTTTTATATGGTGTATAAACCCCTTTGACTTTTACGTTTATTCAAAAGGAATCTTTTTTATACGAAGCGTTTACTAGACGACAAAAGGGAATGTTTTTGTCGTACGTATGCGGCGACAACGACTTCTCCGCCGTCGTGACCGTTATTTGAGTTTCGGCTTCCTCTACAAGCCATACCTTCTTTTTAAAAGAAAAATAAATACCATGTTTTACTTTTCTTTTATTTTGGTATTGAAAATGGTTTTCATAATGTTTTTGTATCAATGTGTTGTATTGATATCTTGTGATTGAAAGGTGGATATGTTATGTTTCCTTTATGCATGTTTTATGTGATATGAATTATGTTATGGTTCTTGGGCATTATTATGAAGACGGGTGGTTCCGTGATAAACTAAGGGCGGGTGAGCCCGATATAGCTATCCAATGCATTGGGTAACGCGAAGGAGTGAAACGTTAAGGTTTCTCCGAAGAGATTTTAGGGAATATACTGTGATGGGTATTCCAAATGTAACCAAGAGGGTTACTCCCTACGTAAGAATGTTATGAATGCCTCAAGTTACCTTTATGTATTATGATTTCTATGATTTATTCATGATTTTATGAGGTATGTTAAAGTGCCTATGTTTTATGGGTAAAGTATGATTTCATTATTATGTATATATGAACTCATGTTTCCTTTCCATGTTTTTTTTATAACCCATACTGAGTTTTTATGCTCATCCCAAGTTTTTGAAATGTTTTTCACAGGTCAAGGGAAAGGTACATGATAAGATGATAGAGTCAAGGATGTGTCAAGAAATAATCCATGTTTTATTTTAAATGTGTTTCCATTGATGGGAATGAAGAATACTATCTTTATGTAACCACTTTGTTTATATGTGGAATGTAATGCAATTTTTATGATCTAATTCTCTAAAACTCTAAACCCGAAAAGATCCTCAATGTGTAATCTTGTAATAACTCAAGATTAAGTAAGGTTTAAGGCTGGGGCCTTATAGTTGGTATCAAAGGTCGGTTTAGATAACTTTAGAAGTTAGAATTCTATTAAATGATTATCCAAAAATATTTTTTTTGAAATGATATAGCATTTAAAGATTACCATGTTGCTTCATCTAAGACATGTTTGTTCAGAATGGTTTTCCGCAGAGGAAACAGAGAAGTAGTGCTAGGAAGGCATACAGAAGGAAATAACCTTCCGAATAAGCATCCATAAATGGTCGGAATTGGAACTGAATAGTTTGTTGCAGTAATGGCGTAGTTGACTCAAGCGATAAATGTCTATGGTATCCATACACGAGATCAGCCAGACCAACCGTAGAGGAACATGTCAGTGGTGGAACATTTCATGAGGCAACATCCACCATCATTCAGAGGATCATCTGACCCTGTGATAGCTGAAGGGTGGATTAAAGCACTGGATACGATTTTTGATGTCATGGGGTGTTCAGACAATCAAAAGGTTAGTCTTTCTATTTACCGTTTGGAGGGTGAAGCAGATCAGTGGTGGTCTATGGTTAAAAATATCAGGGACGCCGATGAGATTGATGCTCTTGACTGGGATGAATTCAATGGTATGTTTCTTGAGAAGTATTTTCCTAAGGCTGTTTGACTTAGGATGGAAAAGCAATTCTTGGAATTGAGGCAAGAGGAAGACTCAGTGGCTGCCTATGAAGAAAGGTTCACTCGATTGGAAAGGTATGCTCCAAATTTTATCCGGGACCTTGATAGTAAAATCAATCGTTTTTACTCAGGATTAAAGCCAAAATATCGAAGGGCATTAGCTTCTCGTGAGTTTAAAAGTTATGAAAAGCTTTTTCGATGTGCTGAGAAGGTGGAAATGGAGTTTGCCGATGACCAAGTTTTCTATAACAACCAGCAGAAGAAGAGACCGAGGTGGCAGGAGAAAGGTAAGAATTCTTCAAAAAAGTCTGATGTTAAGAGAACTAAGTTTCCAGTTTGTGATAAATGTGGCAAAAGGCATGCCGGGGAATGTCTTCTAAATTCTGGGAAGTGCTACCGATGTGGTAAGATGGGACATAAGGCTCGTGATTGCACTAAAAAGGATCAAGGTGAAGGTAAGAACAAATTTGATTTACAGTTTGTGAAATGTTATAAGTGCAATGAGATGGGTCACTATGCAAACGAGTGTCCGACAAGGAGCTTGAGTGATGGGAAGCAGTTAGACTACAAGCAGAAAGGGGTGGTGAAATCCTTTGCAACTACTTCAGCAGATGTCGGGCCATCAAATGAAGTTGTATCAGGTACTTTGTTTGTTTTTTCAGATTATGCCAGTGTGTTGTTTGATTCGGGGTCTACACATTCTTTCATCTCTGAAACCTTTTCTAGTAAAATGGGAATACCATCTCAAGAAATGACTCCTGAACTTTTGGTAAAAACACCTGGGGGAAGTGTCGAGGCAAAAATAATTTATAATAATCTTCCTATCCTTATCTGTGGAAAGAACCTACTTGCAAACCTTATTGTTCTACCTCTAGTAGAGTTTGATGTTATCCTGGGTATGGATTGGCTCTCTATTTACCATGCTAAGATTGACTGTAGAGCTAAAAAATTTTCTTTTTAGAAAGACTTTCAGTTTGTTTACAGGAATGAACCCTTACTTTTGATAACATATCAAGAGGCTGAGAAACTTGTAAAAGATGGAAATGAATGTTACCTTGCACACGTCGTTGAAAATAAAGGAACTGTTCAGATTAATGATGTGCCAGTGGTAAATGAGTATCCTGATGTTTTTCCTGATGAGTTGCCTGGAATAATACCAGATCGGGAAGTTGAGTTTACTATTGACTTAGTTCCTGATGCTAAGCCAATTTCAAAACCCCCTTATCGAATGGCACAAATTGAACTTTTAGAGTTGAAGGAGAAATTACAAGATTTATTAGAGAAAGGTTTCATTAGACCTAGCACATCACCATGGGGTGCTCCTGTTTTATTTGTTAAAAAGAAAGATGGTTCTATGAGACTTTGCATTGATTATAGAGCCTTTAATAATATCACTATTAAGAACAAATATCCTTTGCCTCATATCGATGATTTGTTTGATCAGCTCCAGGGAGCTCAGTTTTTTTCAAAGATTGACTTGATATCGGGGTACCATCAGCTGAAGCTAAAGGAGACAGATATTCCGAAGACCGCGTTCCGTACGAGATATGGCCATTATGATTTTGTAGTAATGACTTTTGGGCTAACCAATGCACCTGCTGTATTCATGGACTTAATGAATAGAATTTTCCATGAGTTCTTGGATAAGTTTGTGGTGGTTTTCATTGATGATATTTTGGTGTTTTCTAAAAGTAAATAGGAGCATGAAAAACATTTAAGGGTTATCTTGCAAACCTTAAAAGAAAAGAAACTGTATGGGAAATTCAGCAAGTGTGAGTTTTGGTTGCAACAAATTTCTTTCCTTGGTCACATTGTTTCTAAAGATGGAATAACTGTTGATCCTGCAAAAACAAAAGTTGTGGAAGAATGGCCAAGACCCACAAATGTAACCGAGATTCGTAGATTCCTTGGTTTGGCGGGCTATTACCGAAGGTTTGTTAGAAATTTTTCACGGTTATCTAGTCCAATGACTAAGCTAACTCAGAAGGGTGTTAAGTTTATCTGGACAAAAGAATGTGATGATTGTTTTCAGGAATTGAAAAGAGGATTGGTGAATGCTCCAGTTTTGGCACTACCTTCCAGGAATGGTGAGTTTGTTATATACAGTGATGCTTCATTGAAAGGACTTGGTTGCGTCCTAATGCAGAATGATCAGGTAATTGCTTATGCTTCACGACAGTTGAAAACTCATGAGGTAAATTACCCTACACATGATTTGGAATTACCTGCTGTTGTTTTTGCTTTAAAAATTTGGAGGCATCATTTGTATGGAGTAAAGTGTGAAATATATACCGATCACAAAAGTTTAAAGTATATATTCACTCAGAAAGAGTTAAACATGAGACAAAGGAGATGGCTGGAATTAATCAAGGATTATGATTGTACAATTCATTACCATCCGAGAAAAGCAAATAAAGTGGCTGATGCTTTGAGTCGAAAAAGTAATGCTTCATTAACAATGTTGCATTTGGAACGTAATCCTTTGGTTAAGGATTTGATGAACTTTGGCATAGAAGTTGTTGGTGTAGGAAGTCCTTCTGTTTTGTTTCAGGTATCAGTGAGATCTTCTCTATCAGATAGAATCAAGCAAGCACAGAAGCAAGACAGTGAGTTGCAGAAAAAGGTAGAGCTGGTTCAGAAAGGTAAGTTTCCTGAATTCAACATTGATAATGATTTTGTTTTGAGATTTGGGAAGAGATTGTGTGTGCCTTGTGATTCACATTTGAAGAGAGAGTTGTTATGTGAAGCTCATCGTTCTCCGTTTTCAGTTCATCCGGGCAGTACTAAGATGTATAGAGATCTGCGGGAGTATTACTGGTGGGATGGAATGAAAAGAGACATTGCTGATTTTACTGTGAAGTGTTTAACATGTCAACAAGTTAAAGAAGAGCGGCAGTTACTGAAAGGGATGCTTCAACCTTTACCAGTTCCAGAGTGGAAATGGGAGAATATATCCATGGACTTTGTTGTTGGATTACCGAAGACATCTCGAGGTAATAATGCAATTTGGGTTATTGTTGATCGCTTGACCAAATCTACTCATTTCCTTGCTATAAGAGATACTTTATCTCTTGATCAACTTTACCGTTTGTATCTTAAAGATATAGTCAGGTTACATGGAGTTCCTCTCTCCATTGTATCGGATCGTGATCCCAGGTTTACTTCTAACTTTTGGAAAGGCTTTCAGAAGTCGTTGGGTACTGAATTAAATTTTAGTACAGCTTTCCATCCTCAATCATATGGGCAGTCAGAATGAACAATTCAGACATTGGAGGATATGCTACGAGCTTGTTCTATGGATTATTAGGGAAGTTGGGACCAACATCATTCTTTGGTTGAGTTTTCATATAATAACAGTTTTCATTCTAGTATACAGATGGCACCATTTCAGGCATTATATGGGAAGCGGTGTCGAACTCCAGCTTTCTGGGATGAAGTGGGTGAAAGGAAGTTGATGGGACCAGAATTGGTAGAAGAGATGGCAGAAAAAGTTCAGCTGATTCAGAAACACATGAGAACAGCTCAGAGCAGGAAGAAGAGTTATGCGGATAACCGGAGGAAGGATCTATCTTTCGAGGTAGGTGATCATGTTTTTCTCAAGGTTTCTCCTTGGAAAAGCGTGATGAGATTTGGTAAGAAAGGAAAGTTGAGTCCAAGGTTTGTTGGACCATATGAAATTTTGGAGAGAGTTGGATCAGTTGCATACCGAGTGGCTTTACCTCCGAGTTTATCTCAGGTACACAATGTTTTTCACGTTTCGTTGTTGAGAAAGTATATGCCAGATCCATCTCATGTTTTGATCCCAGAGGTAGTTCAGCTGGAAGAGAACCTATCTTATGAGGAACAACCAGTTCAGATTCTTGACCACAGGGAGCAAGTGTTACGGAATAAGGTGATTAAGCAGGTAAAGGTTTTGTGGAAAAACCACATGATTGAAGAGGCAACATGGGAATCTGAAAATGCAATGAGGGATAAGTACCCCCATTTATTCGATAAGTAAATAAATTGAGGGGACGCAATTTTCTAAAGGGGGGAAGGATGTAACATCCCAAGTAAGTAATGAATAATATATATTTTTATCTATGTTTATTAATGATTAAGATAGTGTTATAGAGGCTTAAAATGAAAATAAATACAATCTTATGCATGGAATACACTAATATTCTTAAAAGATTGTTTTACTGCCTTTTGATGGCAAACCATTTTTGAATATATATTTTGACAATTTTATAAACTATGTTTGTCAAAATAAACTTATCCTTTATGATTGGGACATCAAAATTTACCTTGTGTGAATTTTTGGTATTTTTCTGACAATGTTCATTTTTTAATGAATAGTTAAAAATACTGCATTTTACATCAAAACTGCTTTTTAATCTAATTTATTTATATGATTAGATTATGTTTTGAATTGGTTTTTAAGTGAAATTAGAATATATTTTTACCATTTTATCCAATGGTGGTCATTGGAATCAATTTCACTTTGAAATTAGACTTAAACTGGTGTCAATCTTTTGATACTTATTGTTTTGTAAAAACACGCTATTTGCTCTGGCAGTGGGAATTAATTATTAAATTAATTAATGTGATTATATTATTTGAATTTTGTAAAATAGACTTCATTTTTGAATTCGGAATATCAAATATAGCTTATGGTGAATTTTTGGTAATTTTCTGAAAAACTTCAATTTTTGATGAATAGTGAAACCACTAAGTGGTAATCATGCAAACTGATTTTTCAGTTAAATGAAAGTTTACCACTAATGTGTATTGAATTTTGAAAATCCGACATACATGGTTGTCATTAATAAGTAAAATGTGGTTCAATGAGATTAAAATAATTTTTTGGTGAATAGTAACTTATTAAGTTTTTAATCGCGATTAGTGGTAATTAGTGTAGTTTAAGGTATAAATAATGCTTTAATAATATGAAATGACCTAGACACATGTCCCAACATTATTGGTTGTGTCATGGACGACCAAGACAAGCCATGGGTCAACTTGGGGACCCCATGGAGACATTTTGGTTGGGAAATGACATAAATAACTTTTTATTAAATGTTAAAGTAAAAATGACACAAACAAGAGATGTTTTACAAAAACAATTTTTACATGGGGTTATAAAGATCAGATATTTTATTATAAATAGTCATTGGAAATCTAAAAATATTTCCTACATAATAGTATTTTTTTATGATTTTTAGACATTAAATAAATTAAATTATTTATGACATAATCATGATGCAGCGATGACATCATTATTTGACGATTTAAATAAAATGGAAAGATAATGTAAAATCTATGAACTACACATGGACAAAACCAATTGGATGAGTGGATTTAGAACCCTTATCACCTTATCCACGAATTATATCAATTTGGGACCTTTTAAAACCGAAACACATTTTCAAATAAAGTAATATTTCTTTACTTTCCAAAAGTGCCCCTCCTCTCCTCTTATAAAAGGCCCCCACCTCTACCTCATTTCACACACTCCTCAAGCCTTTGGCTCGGCCAACCCCTGACCATTTACTCTCTCCACATCCCTCTCCTCATCCTAGAGAATTCCCTTTGGGCATAATCCTTTCAAAGTAAGCCTTTAGACTCAAATCAAAAGGAGATACACTTTTAAAGGTAATTCATTCTCTCATGTTCATTTGTTTTATTTTGCTTCTCCAACCCCCTAAACTCTTTTTATTTACTTATTTTGTAACAAAACCAGTATCTTCAATATACAAGAATGTTTTTATAATATTTATTTGAGCTAAACACTCACACAACTACATCAAATGGTTAAAGAACATACGGTTTCCGTGGATGGCGAAATTCTGCCTCCCGAAACGATGATTGTTCAATACTCATTTAACACCTTCAAGGGTGGCCATTATGATGTCACTATTTTTATATATGATATATAATATGTTTATATTTTCCTTAAGCTTCTGTTTTTTTCATTTTGGGCATACCTTTATGGTTTCCATTATGGGTAAACACGATATCTTCATTTTAGGAAGTGCGGACTACCGCCCCTCAAAGTGATTTGATTCGTTAAATACCATATGTGGGACATATAAAGGATGTAACTATGATATTATATATGATATTATACTGGAATTATAATATACATTTATATCATTATGATTCCATTCTATAAAATATGAAATAGAAATGAAAGTAGCGTTCATGCGTACGTACGACTTACCGTCTCCATAAACGGCGCATTTCATTTCTTACCTCTAAATGATTATGTAATATTATAAATGCAAGTATGTACTGGATATATATGAAATATATGATATCTAAATCATGAATACCATTCTGGATATAATGAACCTTTGACCAAATTAACAACATGTAAGTGTAAGAAGTCTATTTTTGACTTAAGAACCAAATACCGACAAAATGAACATTATTAACTTAACTGATTACATGATGTTCATAACATGGTATAAAAGGAATAATGAGCTTGAAAAAGATTCATAATAAAGTAGAGATTAACTGAAGTTTATTATTCAGGAGATTAAAGAACGGTCGGGTCAAGTCGGATACGAGGTATGGGACTTCGTCTCAATCTCCTTTCATTGAGGCATATTTTATTTTATACACAACTTTCTTTTATATGGTGTATAAACCCCTTTGAATTTTACGTTTATTCAAAAGGAATATTTTTTATATGAAGTGTTTACTAAACGACAAAAGGGAATGTTTTTGTCGTACGTATGCGGCGACAACGACTTCTCCGCCGTCATGACCGTTATTTGAGTTTCGGCTTCCTCTACAAGCCATACCTTCTTTTTAAAAGAAAAATAAATACCATGTTTTACTTTTCTTTTATTTTGGTATTGAAAATGGTTTTCATAATGTTTTTATATCAATGTGTTGTATTGATATCTTGTGATTGAAAGGTGGATATGTTATGTTTCCTTTATGCATGTTTTATGTGATATGAATTATGTTATGGTTCTTGGGCATTATTATGAAGACGGGTGGTTCCGTGATAAACTAAGGGCGGGTGAGCCCGATATAGCTCTCCAATGCATTGGGTAACGCGAAGGAGTGAAACGTTAAGGTTTCTCCGAAGATATTTTAGGGAATATACTGTGATGGGTATTCCAAACGTAACCAAGAGGGTTACTCCCTACGTAAGAATGTTATGAATGCCTCAAGTTACCTTTATGTATTATGATTTCTATGATTTATTCACGATTTTATGAGGTATGTTAAAGTGCCTATGTTTTATGGGTAAAGTATGATTTCATTCTTATGTATATATGAACTCATGTTTCCTTTCCATGTTTTTTTTATAACCCATACTGAGTTTTTATGCTCATCCCAAGTTTTTGAAATGTTTTTCACAGGTCAAGGGAAAGGTACATGATAAGATGATAGAGTCAAGGATGTGTCAAGAAATAATCCATGTTTTATTTTAAATGTGTTTCCATTGATGGGAATGAAGAATACTATCTTTATGTAACCACTTTGTTTATATGTGGAATGTAATGCAAGTTTTATGATCTAATTCTCTAAAACTCTAAACCCGAAAAGATCCTCAATGTGTAATCTTGTAATAACTCAAGATTAAGTAAGGTTTAAGGCTGGGGCCTTATAGAACGAGTTATAGAACTATTCCCAAGTTTCAAACATGTTTTCATCTAGTACAATTTTTTTTTCTTCTTTGAATTACCCTTAAGAGAAAAGGGAAACAATCTCATCCTAAGACCATCCTCATAAATTCCTTATAGTGTAAACAACTACACTGTATTATAGAAGTCTCTGATGAAAGAAAAAGAGTCTTCATTGAGAATTCCATTATATTTAGCAAGTTGTTAAATGTGATGAAGTTTAAACTCATAGTTATATGATCAAGTTTTAAATATAATTAAATAATGATTACTTAACAATCATGGGATTAGATACTCTATCATCCTATTTTATTAATTATCCTCAAGAATGAGTTTAGGTTGAATATCTTATTGATTAAATTCAGTAGCTCTCTCTCTCTCTCAAACTATCCATTTCAGATTTGTTTTATTTTTTTAGATCTATTATAAAATTTTCAATTTCAGTTTCTTTAAACTCTAACTCTTGATAAATATATATTTTGTGCAAACACTGGTTGATAAACATAAATTTCCAACAACAATCAACTGATACAAATTTTTTTATGAACATAATTTTGATTGTTTTTTTGAATTTTTAAAAGAATTTTTTTATATGTTTATGTTTTATTATTATTTTGTATGCACAAATAATTCACAAGAAACAATTCCAAAATTTGGTTCTATTTCATTTACTAGCACTAATTTTAGGCCTAAAAACTACTAAAAATAAGCGAGATATGGTATTTAATCCTTAGGGAAGGAAGTGGTGAATTTAGTCCAAAAAATAAAATAAAAAACAAAAAAAAAATCTTAGGAAAATGCAAACAAAAATGATGGAATTCTTTAAAAACAAAATATTAAAGGAAAAAGTTTATTATTTGAAAATATGATGCAAAAATAGTTAATGAAAATAGATGAGTAGGAGATGAACATAAATGAAAGGTGAGGGAAATTTTAACTATTCGATTAAATTATTTTCTTATTTTTGAAAATATAATCAAAATAAATGGTAAAAACATGTATTCAAAACATTGGTCTAATAGATTGGACAACCATCAGATTATTTTTCAAATCATTATGAACAAAAATAATTTAACTATCAAAATCAAGAAGTTAATTTAAATTTGAAAAAATCACACAAACAGAGTTTAAAATTACCAGTTGAAACAATTTAATTTACCCACTCAGTATTTATACAAGAATAATGATCAAATCAAGCGATATAAATTCACATCAAGAAAAAAATAAAGAAGAAGAATACGAGAAGTATTTATTTGAAATTTTACTTTGGAATGGGCTCCTGTACTGCCTGCTGATCTTGCCTTCATCCTACTCTAGAAGTCTCCAAATGATATATGTATACGTATCACATTGGAATGAATGAATTATTATTATTTTTATTATCTACCCATTTTATTTTTAATATTCACACCGACTAAATTTTTCTAGGGTCACCTAATAGTCATCACCATGAGTATTTTTTTTTCTTTTTCCTCCTACCACTACCCCATCACTTTAAAAGTTCTCTCCAAAAAATTATGGCTTATGAGCAGTAAATTAATAATTCCAACTAACACCTACACTTATTCCACATGATGTCATTAAATTGGGACCTCAACATTCTTCTTCAATTAAATTCATAATTCCTGAATAATTCTATCATAAAAATTCATTCATTCAAAATTTTGGGTAGGTAATTCTTTGACAAAACAACTAAAATAATATAGAATATAAAGACCCCTCCATCTTCAGTAATTACTATAAAAACACCTAAAATATGAGCAAAAAACATCTTTGATAACACAAAACACAACCTTAAATTCCATAAAAACATGAATTTGACTAATTTTATCTTCCTAAACCTCAGAAAAATAAGTTCAATTTGAAAACTTAAAACTAAAATCCCCTAGTTTTTTTAGTATTGATGTCATCTTCTTTATCAAGTATCTACATGACCCCCTTCATCGAAGAATATATCTGATGTAGCTCCTCATTTCAAATTAGTTCCAGTCAAACTCATTTGGATCAACTACCCACCACATTGGTAAGCCTTAGCCTATCCTCAAATCATTTTGAAACCAAGAAACAATGATTGAATTGAAATTATCAAGATATCTAATTTTGTTCAAACTAAAAATTAATTCAAATAGTTTGACATGGCTTGTGATGAGTTGGTCTTTATCACCTTAAACTAGATCAATACTGTTTGGCTTAATGACATCAGACTAGACCTTAGTTATTCTTTAATCGATGACACCTGGTAAAACATGACTTTATGTTTGGGTTCATTTCAGAACTTTTATAATTAAAACATACACATCATGAATATTTGAAATCACAATTATTAGGGTTTCACTTTTTAATTCTAGGTTAATTCTCAATAAATAATTCTTGGTTCATTATATCTAGATTGGTGTTGTCTTATTCATCTTCGACCATGTTTAAAGTGGCATGGAGATTTCTAAATCATCATAAAATAGTGAAATTGATCTTTGAACATTCATACTATATCACTAGTAATTTTCATAATTATATTAATAATTGATAATTTATTGATTCATCTTTATTGAAGACCTCAACTTCAATAGTGGATTGGCTCCTCAAGAGGCTACAAGTTCTTTCTCTTAGAATGAACTTAGTTCATGTTCTCTATGAAAAAACATTGGGTGATTCTTCTCCAAGTGTGAAAATACAGTTTCATCATCTTACTTTAATTAAAATGTAATATCATTGATTCATCACTATGAAATAAAATTAAAATAAGGTATAGTATTCATCTATTGCGAGGATTCAATTAAAATAGGGAGAAAAAAGCTTTTCATAGCCACATATGGTATTCCTCATTATTCTCAATCCCCTATTCGGCTAGGTTGGCTATTTTTTTCTTCTGGGGAAATACACATTTGAAAATCATGTAGCATAATTTATCCTAAGAGAATTTATCTTATGTATACCCCCTGAATTATCAAAAAAACTTTCCTATAAGTCTCTTATGAAGTAGATATCAATAAATATTATGGGTCTTGATTTCAAAATTATCTTACATGGAGGAACTAAATTCACTACCATAAGTTGTAATGTGAAAAAATTTATGTGACTACCCAACATTTTATCTTACATAAATTATTTTCAATAAAAAAAATTACGTAAAAAAATAATAAAAATATTCATGAATTTTAAATAAAATAAATTATAAAACACATCTCTACATTAACAAAATTTTGATTTTTTTATTGAAAATATAATCATATTGAATTGATAATTCCATAGAAAATATTTAAATTAAAATAAAGGGGTTTTTAAAGAAAATTAAATCCATAAAATAACTAAGGACAATATTTCAAATAAAACCTCTTATAATGTCAAAAAAAATCAGTACTCTCAAGTGTTCTTCAAAAATTATCATCTCAATTTAAATCACAATAAAGAAAAATATTTTATCATAAAATATAATAAAATAAAATCAAGGATCCTTTAAAAATTATGAACCAGAAACACAATTTTAATGAAATATTGAAACAAAAAAATCTCCAACATAAGATTATCAATTCACCTTAATTAACTCATTTAAGTTCAGAATTTCATAAAAATATCCTCGAAATGATTTGGCAGACATATAAAAAATAGATCCAAATCAATCATTAAAGAGATGTTTCACCCAAATGAAAGTGGTCTAAGATGTATGAACCCAAACTTCAGTTCCACTATCGATCCAACCATAATGAACTTAAACTACGTGCATTCCCCCATGAAGTTTTTTATGATAGCATGTGGGCCCTCTAATTAATGTCAGTGTTGCTTTAACTTACTTACATGAATACAACCTCACCCATTCCACACATGATGAGCATAAATTTTATTCCTTTATCATTAAGGCTAGGTTATATTGGTGTGTTATATTTCTATTTCAAGACATTCTTGCCTCTTCCAATTTTCTATATGGGATACCTCACCTATGGCCAAAGAACCATGACCTCAAATTGGTAACATTCTATGGTTAATGTTTTATGAACTTAAATCCTAGAAATATTTAGGTCAAAGATATGAAACCTTAAGGTCAAACAGTCAATAGTCTGAATGAAACAACTCTGAAATACCCCAACTAAGAGGTGGAAAGGCCTATCAATCCAAAAACCTATAATGGATGAATTGATAAAAATTCAATCATTTCTCTCCAATTTATCATCTTGTATGGATTAGTAAATAGTTAGAGAATAAATGGAAAAGGTATAAATCATGTGTGGCTAACTGTATAGCCTAAGTAGAAGCCCTCCTATTCTTTAAGGACCCACAGGTATAGGAAAATGTTAGTGTGAATATTTTCTCCTTTTCTATTCTTAGTCATAGTTACATGTATTTAAACTATATAACATCCCATCCTAGATGTATAATGTTAAACTACATGGTATGGGTCCTGATTGCATGATGTTAAAAGGAACAACCCTTTGGTCTAATAATTATGATATTAAACTATGTTCACAATGTCTGGGATTCATCCATAATAAAATTGGGATCTCCAATTCATGTTAGGATTCTTCCCCTTCCTCTACCTTATAGATAACCCAAATTATGGTCTAAGTAGTATGAACTTAACTGTATGCACTCCCTGTAAAATTCTTATACTAACTTCTTTCCAAAATATCCATTAACATCAGGTTTTTTTCACTTAATTTGGGAAAATAGATTCTAATTTTATTCCAAGAATCATGGCCTTAAACTACAGTCATTTTCCCCACAAGATTGTATGTATTATAATTGGGATCTCTAATTAATATTGGGTTTTGTTTTTTACCAGTTCCATATAGACCATCCTTCCCCTTTGGTCCGAGATCCATGAACTTAAACTGGTAGTTCCCTATTTTTTTAATGGTTGTGTTCTGGTCAAAGAACAGAACACTGAAATTTATTAAATCAAGAAAGAGTATATAGTAAGATTACATAAGATTAAAAGAAGGTAGTTTTTTGGTATCTCTAATAAAAAAGTTGAGTATATCAGGAGGGAGGTCATCCCTCTAGATGACATCATGAGGAACTCCCTTATTGTAAAGACCGTTAGCGATCTTGTTGTCTTATTGATAAGTGTGCGTGACAATGAAATTGAGGCTTCTAAGAGAGTGCAGGCAGTCCATCCATCTGGGGGTGAGGGACCACACAAGGTGAGTAACACTGATCCAGATGGCTTGCACAATAGTAGTCGAGTCACTTTCTATCCAAATGTTTCTCCAGTCGAATTTCTTGGAAAAAGAGACGGCATGGATGACACCCATAATTTCTGCCTCTAAGGCTGATGCAATGCTGCAGCTTCCATAGAAACATCCTATGATCTAATCAAGATGGTCTTGAAAGACACCACCATAACTCGAAATGCCTGGGTTTCCCTTTGAGGATCCGTCAACATCGACTTTGATCCATCTAGGAGGAGGATCTTTCCAAAAAACTTCAATAGTGTAGTTCGTCTTTGTATAGATTCCATGAACTCCAATACGACGAAGAGTCTCAAGATCTTTGACAGAGTTGTCGCAGTGATTCTTTTGGATCAAAGCGGCCTCTTTAATGAAAAGAAGAATCCTCGTTTTACCTGAATTTAATCTAAATGAGTTATTGTTAAAAATGTAATCATTTCTACCATACCAAAGGACATGGAGTAGCTCCATAACAGCAATGATAAATAAGTTTCTAATCTGCAGAGATCTCTGGAACTCTATTGTCCTTTTAAGTTGAGAAAAAATGAAACTATTCAAAATCCATCTGCACTCAAAAAGATCAAAAATGTAATTCCAAATAGCATTAGTAGTGTCATAGGATAAAAAATATGATTTATGTCTTCCCGATGCTGATTACACATTCTACATTTAGAGAAAAGATTAAAACCATAGGATTGAAGACAACAATCCGTGGGAATTTTTTGGTTTACTATTCTCCAAATAAGAGTGAAATGAGATGGTTTTATCCAGGATTTTTTGAAGTTGTTTATCCAACATATATTTTCATCAGAATTGGAAAAGAAGTGTTTTTAGTAGCTCTTAGAATCAAGCATGCCATTTTGAGAAGGTTCCCAAACTATAAGATCATCATTAGTTGTGAAGAAATAATTATCAACCACCTCTTTGATATTATCAGGTAAGTCAAGACTTTTCACATTGATCATGTCCCTAATGGTGAAATTAGTAGGGAGAGGAGTGCAAGTATTGGGAATCTTATAAATAAGGGGGAGCTAGTCCAGTTTCCCAACCAAAAGTTTAAAGCAGATTCCTTTTTGAAAATCCATCGGGAATTGGCTAAAATAGAGGAAAAAGTAGATTTGATAGAAGGCCAAATAGAAGAAGTTATATAATGAAGATTACCAGCCTTGAGCTTATCAATAAAGCGAGTCCTAAGAAAACTCATTGATTGAGATTTATTATTTTTAAGAGAACATGTGAGTCTAGCTTTGAGAGCTTCGTTAAAAGTGTTAAGATTCTTAATTCCAATGCCTCCTTACTCAATAGGTTTACAATATGTAGACCAGGGGACAATGACCGATTTCCTCTCAAGAGTAATTCCACCCCAAATGAAGTTCCTTATAGAAATGTTCATATGTTTTAAGAGACCCACATGCCATTTTTAAACCATCATAGAGTAAACCATCTTAGAGACAATGGTGGATTTGACAATACAGACTCTTCTAGCCATTGAAAGAGTTTTTCCCTTCCATGAAGAAAGTTGTCTATAAATTTGATCAACAATGTGATGGAAATATAAAGATTTAGGTTAGCCCCAGAAGATGGGGACATAAAGATAAGTAAAGGGGAGGGAATTCTCTATGACCCATAAAGTATCAATGTTATGACCTTTTAGATTAAGGGGAAAGATTTTTCCGAAGTAGATAAATGATTTATTCCAATTAACACGTTGGCCAGACACATCTTCATAATGTTTAATAATAGATTTAAAGTTATTAATATTTTTCTTATCTCCCTGTAGGAATAAAATAATATCATCGGCATAAAGAAGATGAGATGGGGAATTTAAATTCTTAGAGGCAAGAATTGGTTTGATCTTGCCTTGATCAACAACTAGAGTAAGAAATCTGCTCAGATAATCCTCCGCAATGGAGAAAAGGATGACAGAAAGAGGGTCACCCTTTCTAAAACCCTTATTACATTTAAAGTAACCTCTAGGAGAACCATTAACTATAATAGAAATATGAGCTGAGTTGAAAATAGTTTTAATTATATTGAGAAAAATTTCATTAAAACCAAATCTAGAAATCACTTTAAAGATAATGTTCCAGTCAATGGTATCAAAAGCTTTAGTGATATCTAGTTTTATCGCAACATTACCTCCTCTAGAGTTTCTATTCAACAAATTGGTGGATTAAGAGGAAAGAAAAATACAATCCTATATGGATATGACTTTGATAAAACCAAACTGATTCCAGGTGAAAATTCTGTTACTAATGGCAGAGAGTCTATTAGCAATAATCTTAGTAATGATTTTAAAGAGATAATTTAAAAGGTAAATGGGTCTGAATAGATGGATTTGGTATGTTAGAAAGATGGGTTGACTCTATGTAATTATACCCAACTGGTCTTCCTATATTCATGAGTTATATCAGCGTTCGACACATTATTTTGAACCAAACTCACTCATCCTATTGGAACTCTCATATGACACGAGTATCCCCTAATTTTTCATTGTTTCTCACACCTAGTATGAAGAAAATAAGATTGGGGGTTTTAGATTGGTTTCCTTAGTAGTGAAATTAAGATTACCTCATGTTCATCATTTCTCTATATCATTAAACTACATATTTAACATCCTCACCATATGTCATTAAACTGCATGTTGGAATACCTATTACATGATATAAAACTATGTGATACCTTATTCCCCATTTTAGAGGACAACCCCTATATGGAATTGGTCTCAAAAAGTGACACATTCTAAAACTAAGTGTGTGTGTTGTTTCATACCTTGCAGGATGTTTTGTTATGTCAAGACACATTGTCTTAGACCCACCCAAAAATTCCAACTTCATTCTATCCTAATGCTCAGGCTCCTAAATAGACTCAACCTGGGCCCTCTACCATGCCCAGTTCTAGGGTGATGAACCCCCATATATGTATGATTTAGATCTATATAATATGTTTTTTTGGATCTATTCTGGTGGTAAGTCCCTAAATCCATTCATGTTGAGTATAAATCCCTTCTCTACCTAAGAACTCATTCATTTAACCCCACTTATCCTCTACATGATCTAAATATATACATAGAGGTAATGACCCAATAATTATAAATGTAAAATATGATCCCTTATCTTTGGATACATTTTAATTCACATTATGAATTCTAATTCATGTCAGGTATTTTCTTTTGACCCATTTCTAAATAGAAGGCCTCAAGACCCTTTCATTCTTTTCATATGATGTTAAAATTATATTAAATTTTTACTAATTTCATGACTGTAAATGACAATCCATTGGTCCATGATACATAAACATAAAATATTATCCCCTTTATGGTCAATGTTGTATGAATATAAACCCAAAATTACCAGATATAGGCATCATGAACTTAAAATGAATGCACCCCATTTGAGGCTATTTTTGTAGCACCGATCTTTCTAATTCATATTAGGTTTTTCCTTAGCTTCTCTATCCACATAGAATGCCTAAAGATTTGGTATTTGTTTCATAAACCTAAAAGGTACAAAATCTTAGTCCTATTTATACAAGTCTAAAAGGAATACCCTATAATCCAAGTTATGTGACCTTAAACCATTATCCCTATTTTTGGTCAAAGTAGTGTGACAAAAAACTAAGAAACATCAGATATCACCATTCTTCTTCCCAGAGAAAAATAAAATCTCATTCTCATGTGTCTCACCTATTTTATAAATCATTTTTTCTCAATATAATATATTCATTACATATGTTTAGTACACCACATCGATATTCTTGATGCATAATAGCATAACCATAGGAGTTCTTGGACACTTTTTGATCATCCTGCTACTCTACAGGAACACTTTATATCCCCTGATTTGGATTAACATCCACTTTCAAAACCAAATGGTCTACTATATAATGATGTCACAATTATATAAATTCCTACCTCCCATATTGGGTACACACCCAAGAGGATCTATCCTCACCATATCTGAACATACCCCCCTATGGTGATGTCATAATGCTCCAAATGCCCACCTCTCATCTATGGCACATGTCCCATAGGATAAATCTTCGTTATTATAGAAGTTGAAACCATGTTTTTAATGTGTTAAATGGTCATAATTGACCTATTTTCCTCCCTCATCCATCTATTGATACTCTTGAGTCACAATTTAATCCTATAAATTCCCTTTGATTATGTGGAATTCTCACACCCTTGGTGTTTCCCATAGTGTATTTTATACATTAATAGGGTATCAAACTTATATAATTTCATCAACCTGGTTCTTAATCCTCATGGGTATTCAATTTTAATTGAAAAAATATCCCTATATTGACCCCTATACTCCCTATCCAACAATCTCATTTAATTGAATGATCTTATATTTATCTCTTGTTTCTCACACTGAGCATGAATCACATGGGGATAATTTTTTTTAGTTGGTTGTTTAATTAATGTTATTGAGATGAAAAATTCAACACATAGAATTCAAAAAAGTATTTTTTTTATTGCATGGTAAATTAATGAGAAGGGTAATCCACACATCAGAGCCTCTATGATATTAATAGAAGAAAAAATACCCCTAATGGTTCTTCCATGATGGAAGACTATTGAAGCTTGGCTAGAAGTTTTTGAGTTGATTTAATGAATCCTCGCCATTGGGATAGCTCAGAAAAATCCTCCTTATCCCAAGGAATAACCTCATCAACCTACACCTTGATACTGCCATGATCTGATTTATAATTCACCTTTTGAGATGAATCTTGATCCATCTCAAACTTGGATACTATCATCTAATCCTCTATATGGAAAATCATTTTCTATCTAGCATAAACAATGATCAACTAATGGTTTTATCCCTCTTATATCCAAGAAAATTCATATTTTTCTACCCAGATAGATTTTATTCCCTTAAAGATCAAATCATATCAAGAAACCTCAATCTATTTCTACTTTAGGTGAATTATATTGGCCAAGAAGTCATGATCTAGTGCATGGAGCATGTGATAGTCAAGACAAATGGTCCATAAGTTCACCAACTAGTGGCAAATAAATACCACGTGGTCCAAAAAATCTTCCAATTTTGTGTGATTGATGAAGTTCCAAAAGATCATCCATGACCTGAACTGACTCGCTCAGTTCTCCTTAGCCACTTCTAACTCCTAATCATCCATTTCTTATGGGGTAGGCCCATACTTGGGGAAATACATGTGAACTTTAGGGAAAATATATTATTTTTATATTATTTTTGAAGGGATGGGATCCATTTTGATAGGGGGTATCGACTCTCCATAACCCTCATAAGAAATTTCCACCTTTTATGTCATCTCCACAACAGGTGAAGGTTCTACTAATACCGACCAACCATTTGGTGAGAATGGATATTTTGAGCCCAAATCTACTTCCCCTTAACTATATGGAACCCTAAATCTTTTTTCTATCATTGATTAAGGGTTAGGGTAATTTTTTATAGTAGTAATTATTTCAAATTTCATTTCTACCCTTCTATCTACCATGTCAATATCACAAGCCTTTGATCCCTTTGGCATGCTTGATTCGTGATCTTCTATAGGGAGAATTTCTTCATACACTTTCACTTTGAATCATAGGTTATATTTATCTATGGTACTATCATGATTAAACAGAGGTTCATGAATTGATAACTATATGCCATAAAGACCTCATTCATACTGTTCTTTGTCTAAGGTGACAACCCTCTGAATGATTCACCTTAGGCATAGGCCATGTAATCTATTTGGAAAAGGATTTGGATATTAGGAGTAGGATCTACCATCAAAGACCCCTCTATAATAGTGGGAACCCTAGATACTGCTATAAGTCTCCCTGGGTTTGAGTATACAAGACATGTACAAAAAAGATATAAAATTCTATATAAATTTCTAAAAAATAATTCAGAAAAAGGGGAACCAGAGAGGGAATGGTCATAATTTACCTCAATTGCTTAGTGGTATGTAGATAATTAACTGAATTGGGTGATTTACCAAGTATCATATAACACCACTAAAGGATTCCAAACCATGGACCTCTCAAATTAATGAGTGGTCCGGATAATTGGGTGATTATGTCCCTACTTACTCCACCACAAATCCTAAGGGGTTCCCCCAAGGTGATTCAGAGGCCTCCTGATCCTCAATTCCAAAGGATCATTCCTACTTGTTTTCCAATTAATGTATAGATCATAGAAGGGAAATTATCACAAATTAATGCTTATCTATGATTTTGTCCCCCTAAGATGGAAATTTATCTCACTAAATATGAGTTCGATCACATTGTATTTGGGTGAGATCTCCACACTTTTATCCAGAGAACTATCTTACTCTGTAGCACTACCCCATGATTACTCATCACTAGATTAACTTGGTTTGTGTTGTGATATGGAACATCTTAGGCTAATAGGCCTCTTGCTAGTGCCTTTTCGGGTCTACCATTAATCATGGAATACATTCGACCAGTGTAGATGTCTTCCTCACTATGGCAGTGTGCCAAAGCCTCTATATTAGACATGTAATTAAAAATATCCTATTATTCAGCCTAAATTATGATTCTTGAAAGTTTAAACTCCATAAAATCCACTTCATACACCATGAGATTCCTCCACTACTACTCTGGTGTGAGGTTAGGCCACAACTAATCCCACTCTTCCTAGATCTTAGAGAATACTTCATCATATCCCACTTCTATCTGGTAGTGTATACGCTTCCCAATATCCATGTTAAACCTATATATAATTATTCTAGAGACTTCATCTTTCTCCCACACTCACTTCCTTGGGATCTATTTGTATCTATGTGTGCGAGCACAAGTATCCCCACATCGAATGGTGAGCTGAAGACCTCCATGATCCCTTAGTAATTGTATATTACCCCACATGATACATTTTTTTCTACTTGATGAGCTCTTATGATTGTGGCCCACATTTTACCCTATCACCCATGGGCTTGGTATTATGGATCTTACCAGACCACCTATTGTTAGAGTGACTCCTAATGATATTCCACCACCTAGCTATAGAAGCATCACTAGAACACCCCAAATGAACTGAAAGAATTTGAAAACATGACCACCTATCTTGAGAATTCATGAGTTATCATATACAAAACTTATCTTAAAATAATGGGGTGCCTCTTCAAACAGACCTTGGTGTATACCTGTGATGTGAGATGCTGAAGGAAGTAAAATTTTTGGGTGAAATTGTGTGGGGTGTATGAATAACATAAGTATTTCCATATATGTGTGAAAATAACACCCAAACTTAGAATGAAACTATCACATGAACTTATTTGGGGTGTCAGGTGGACCATGCTCATTGAAGATCACCCCAAAGGAGTAGAGAATGGATGAAAGTTGATGTTTTCTAGGGAACTAATTGTATAAATAACCTCTACCTTGTCAATTAAACATAGAAAAACTGTAAATATATTGAGAAGGGATGACTTAAATATAGTCCCCAATGGTTAAATCAGGTTTTGGAACTAATTTCCCCCAAAGTGTTCAATGAATCACCCATACAGTAATTGGAAATAGCTATACATGCACATGGGAATGTACCCATGGATGATGTACCCCAAAAAATAATAAATCATTATCAACACACATTCATCAAGGAATATCTAGTTCCCCACTTCCAATTTAAAAGATATGATGAAGGTTCCAATACACACTCCTATATACACATATCCGAGGGGAAATGACCACCTCTCAAGAACACTTTTAGTAATTCAATGAATATGAACTTTGGAATCCAGTTCCTAAAACTGGAACCCCATTATTGGTGTTAGAATTATTCAAGAAGAAGAAAGTGTGAAAAAAGATTTCAGCACTTTTACACCCCTATAAACTATGTTAACCTCCTAGAAATCCAATATTGGGGTGTGTTGAGGAACAAACTCATTCATTTCTTGAAGGGTTATTCCAAGTGAATGGTAGGAGTCCTACATAGCACTTAGATTGTATCATCTAGTACCACCCTTAACAACATTGGGGTATGCTCCATGTCCCCCCAATAATTTATATGTAGGATAAATAAATGATACATGAATCTAGTAATGCGGATCCCACTGATATGGTAGAGATCCCACAAGATGATTCCTACCTCCCCATAATGAAGGCATATGGTGTTTGTATTTGGTTACCATCTATTTAGTAGCTCTATCATCATGTCTAGATGATGATACACATGCAAAAAATAAGCCCACACCACCTAAATAATCCTGATTCTATGTATCTCATCCCTAAAATCCTCATAGGATTGGAATACTCAATACTCATAGGCTCATTAATCAGTGAAATTTTCTCTATAATGCAGGCCCCAACTATACAACCAACCCTAGTTTCTATTTTTAATTCCCTCTTAAAATATACTAGCATAGTATGGTGGAAATTCCACATAAATGGGAATATTTCTATCTAATTTCCTAGACCAGTTTCTTAATGTGAGTATGATCATCAAGTTATGGTCCCTTACAACATGACCAACAACAATGATGCCCTAATGAAAAAGATCATCTGATCATATGAACTAGTCCCATGGGGTATCAAGGTCATTATTTGTTATAATAAATTTATCTCGAAGGACAAAGGTTTACAGGGAAGCTAAATTATTAGTAGGTATACTCCATTATCCTTAATAAGTAAATCCCAAATCTCCTGATGCTTCAATGTGATTTTCCTACCTGGAGTTATTTTTGGGTTTTAAACATATCCTTTCTACAGACTACAATAGCCTTAGCCCACCGATTGGACTTTTGATGAGTTTGAGAAGATTATAAGCGTATTTAACAAAAATTGCTTATGTTTTATGCAACTTTAATCCACTTCACACAAATTTTCCCACATACACCAAAGATGTCAATTTGGTGAAGCCTTTTTATGGGAGCCTTATTTGCATACACTGAATCAAATAAAGAAAAGTGACACAAAATATGAGGATTTCATTTAAAAAAGTTTCACGCAACTCAATAGCTTAATTAATATAGGATAAATATCTATATTATGTGAAGATATCATGGTTAACTATGTTCCAATAAATATTTATAGGAAAGGACCGAGCCTGAGTTACATGAACCAACAAGAGTTATGTGAATTGGAGACCTGATTTGTGTGAACCTGACCTGAGTAGCGTAAGACATGGAAATTTTCCCTATTTCATAATTTTACTTAGAATTATATCATATATTCCCCATTATATACAAATCTTAAGGTGGGAGGATTTTTTTTATGATAAAAACATTTATCTGTGACATTGAGAATCATGACCCTATAAGATTAGGGGAGACACAAGAAGTCAAAAGGAAATACAGAGAAAAGGAAAATATTTCATAAAACTTACCAGTATTCCTACAACCCTATGTTTCATGAGTGAATAACAAGAGAAGTAACACAAGTCCAAAATTAATCACATACAATATATCTCCTCTAATATAAAAAGGAAAAATACTCATATAAATCAAAGTTGAAAAAATAAACTTCAAAGTTCCACTCAACTCCCAAATTACACGACAACATAAGTGTTTCACAATATAGTAAAATTCTAAGAACTAAAATTACTATAAATATTATTTCACCCCCATTTTCATAGATTAAACTCTTCAAGTTAAAGGTTTTTTCTTTAGATCATTCAACTTATCCTTTCTCAAACTTGCATAACCAAATACCGCCATTTATCCCCGTAGGTGATAAAATTGAATTAAATACATAAGATAGGTCCCTTAATATATTTGATTATCATTGATATTCTTCCATGAATATTTAATCAATGAATAATATGGTTCTTATAAGAATAATTTTTTTTCAATACCCAACTTTTGTGTAACCCCTTCATTTTCCGTCAATGCAACACACTTGTGAAATATATCATGTCTTGTAAAACTCTACATGTTCATGAAAATCTAAATTGGTATGAATGTCATACTAGGGACCATCATTTAATACCTATTTTCTTCAAACATAGTTGTGTGAAAGTTATGTGCTCATGGTCCCCACATCTAGTCAATCTGAGCTTACTCATTGCAAATCCATATGTATAATAGATACCATAGACCCTTATTCCCAAGACCTATAAAATAATAATGGGATGGATAATCTTATTTCCTTTTTCTCCTAATTATAGAAACCCTCATCCCAAAAACCTTTTCACCAAGTATGATTATAATACCAAGAATAGGTCGGGCATAAAATCATGAGTCTAAGACCGACTCATGCTCTCTCAATTTTTGAGAAGCACTTGGGCATCCTATTTGGTTTAATACTCAGTCATGACATCATCAAGGGAAACAATCCTAGTCCACCTGATAATTCACACTCTCCCTTGGGTGGATTAAAGTGAGTTCCCCATTCCACTCCTCAATATTTTCCTTTTATCGATATGAGAATCCTCAGAACAAGACATTAAAATATAGAAAACCTCCATAGTAAAAGATAATTTTTTTTATCCTAGGCTATGAAAAAATCATAAGATTACCTATGTGATAAGCCTAGGATGATCCATGTGATGATAACATGATTCCTTATGTGAAAATCATGAGATAACCCCATTCTACTAGGCAGCATAAAGCATAATCCCCACACTATCCCTTGTTTTTTTCTATTATTTTTTGATAAAAGCATCAATACCACATGATTTTAAACAACATGGTATGATCCTATCACATGAACCTAAACTATTCACAATGTACTACATGAATTTTGATAACTATCTTATAGAATGGTATATAGTAAAACTCTCTGAGATTCAATCCTATCACTGCCACCATCCCATCTTCCCCTAAAGAGATGGTACTTCCAAAACCTAATCATATTTCTAGAGAATGTTAACCATATCAACATAACCACCCAAGTACCTACTAGATTTTAAACCATAAGAATCACCATAGGAATTTATAACATCATCAACTTTCCCCACTAGATGTTAACTAGTGATTGATCTAATATGTTATGATCATATATGATAAGTATCCACACTAGAATTTAAACATGTGATTGGATGAGTATGAAATGATATAATATAAGAAAAATCCACACTCTAATTTAAACCTATGGTTATCCCAATATGTGATGAGCGTATATAGGAATCATCCCCATTGGAATTTAAACCTATAATCCTCTCTTAAATGATCATCCCAATAGATCTTATGTAATGATCTCAGGAAAACCCCCATTGAGGAATTAGAAACACATCCTTAGGCAATGACCACGAGATTACTAATCTGACATGAATAATAATATTTTATAGGGATCATATTAACTCTCATAAATTTCCATAGGTATATATACTTAGTTTTTTCTTCATGATATGATCATGATATGCCTTATGTGATGAACATAAGAAAATGATGTAATGAGAATGGGATCTCTTTATTCTCTCCTTAAGCTATAGGAATAAGATTTTTACCTTGTGAGACAAGTATAATATTCCATTGGTGGTGATCCAAGGGAGATTTAATTAATTAGAATAAGTTTCCCTGTGTGATGAGTATGGGATACATCATGTGGAGAGTATGAGTGAACTCTTGTGATGAGCTAGGGTTACCTTTAGAAATGAGCCTAAGATTCCTTATGTGATGAGAATAATTTTCCTCATATAATGAATATAGATTTATTTGAGTGATGAAACCAAGATTTCCTATGTGGTCAACATAGGAATCCCTCATATATTATCCTGAGGAAGATATTCATAGATTTAAGATTTACCCAGATATGTCTAATGAATCCCGAAGACTCATTATTTATGATAGAAGGTGTTTAGCCTACTAAGGAATTGAGTGGTGTAATTAACTAGTATCCACTTAAATATGGATCCAGGAAAAAGATTCAAGAGAATTTACAAAATCTATGAGGGGGGATCATACTATAAAACAAGATCTATATAGGAATCCATAGAAAGAAAGGATGACATCATATCACCTAATTCTAATCAATGATCCAAAGCCATCACCCAAGGTGGTGAAGGTATAATGCTTTTGGGAAGATAGAATATGGGACTAGAAGGACCAAAACTAGTCCAAGGATACAATCATTCATGAAATATGGTCTCCATGGAAGAATTGGAAAATAATCACATAACTAGGTCCATAGCTCAGAAATGTTAGGACACAAAACTTCTATATAAATCTGATTCATATATAGAATATGGGTGAGAAAATAATGGGTGATCTGTATAAAAGTGGTGCTAGGACTTGATAGTTATAGGTAAAAGTTCAATCAATATGAGAAACTAATAAATAGAAAAAAAGTCCATATATGGGACAATAATATTAAATCAATATTTTATTACGTATCCCATGCAATAAGAATCAAGACACACATAATTCTAGGAGGTGGCATAGTAAGATACCATCACTAAAGGGTAGAATTATCTTGAGTGATGATATAATAAAACATATAGTTTTAAGTCAAATATTTGGGAATGAATACATAATTTAACATCATGTTATGAGAAATTTGTACATTTAGTTTATTATCATACAGTAAGGATGAAGAGGGTATTCAATTTAAATTCATGTATCTTGTACAAAAAAGGTTGAAATTTTCTTCATAGCATAAAGAGAATAATGAAACCCAATATGAACTAAAATACTAGTAATACATAGACAATATCATAAGGGTAAAGGGGGTTGTGCATTTTGAATTCATACTATCAGGATAAAGAGGGATCCATGTTCATAAGAATGGAGTGCCATGATCATGTTGGGAAAAAATCCAATAAAACTTATTAGCTCACATGATTCATTCTTGGTATGGTACATAAGGAGTATAAGATGGTCAACTATTCCACATGTGGGAGAACCATAGGTGAAATGAATTTGTGTTAGAATTACACAATTACCATTTTATGTGTCTTGATAAAAGGGGAAGATGGATGGGGGAAGACTCCACAAGGTCGTATTTATTCACTTATTTGTGCCGGTTCATGAGTAGATAATTTAAATGGAATTGAAATGCCACAAGAAAAAATTATGGTGGACACAAATTGAATTATGTTTTCCAGGATTTGAATCAAAGTAGAGTTATAGATAGATTGAGGATGACTAATGACCAAGTTAAAAATATAGGTTCCACTTCCACATCATCAGGTATGGGGAAAACAAATTAGGGTTGACCACTAAATATTTTATTTAAGACATGAGACTTGTCATTATTTAGTCAAGAATCCTCCAGAATGTGTATCCTAGATGAGATGTAGTCCTTTAGAGTGTGGTTCTATCATCGTATTAGATTACTTTTGGAAATGAAAGGATAATGAAAATTTAAATTGAGGAATACACAATGTATAAAATGAACTAAATGGGATGTTTAGGAAGAATTCAATACTCTGGGTGCTACACACTTGTGTATTGAGAATATAAAAGAGGTGTATCAGTACAAGGGTAAAAATGCCTCCTTATAGGACCATTATCTCAATGTTAGGTGAATATTAGGTATCTGATGGAGGTAAAAAAACATATATTAATGGATAAAGGAAAGGATATTATGGTGGATGATCCTAGGGTAAGATACTCTAGCATCAATTCATATACCATGAAGCATAAATCAAGCCACCCATAATTCTCGAGTAATGGTGCAATATGATACTGGAAAAGAGGGAGGGAATTTCCTCTTATTCATGTATTATGAGATAATTACATAGTTTAAAAACCATATAAAATATAATATCTATACATTTTATGGTCATGTAGCTATTACCAAAGGTAATACAGTTTTATGAAATGTTGAAAGGATTTTGATCATGTAGTTTATCATTATACGATGATGATGATGTGTTACATAGTTTAAGTTCATGTTTCTAGGACAATATGACTTGTTGTTTTGGGTCATGAAAAGAGGAATTGTTCAAATAACTTTTAATTATTTTATAATTTACTTTAACTATGAATTTTTAAATCTTTCAATGAGGATGTTGTAAACTATAAGTGAGGATATAAAAATTATTTTATGAGAAACCTTGTATTGATGGGAAGTGTGACACGTTCCCCATCTATAGTGATTAATGAATATGAACCACTGGTGTAAAGTTTTTAAATGGATAAGGGGGCCTCCCATTTAGAGTTTTAACTTTATTGGTTTCCTTCTAGGTAATATTGGTGTTCTCAAAGATGACCCCAAGTTACCTTATAGGAAGTAATGAAGGTTAACATTCGTGTTGAATGCTTGGGATATTTGGTTCTAATGAACCTCAACGTTTTATAGTGCTTGGAGCCTATTATCATTAAGAGATTATAGTTTTGATAAATAAACATGGTACCTATTTTATAAAATTAACTGATTTTAGATGGTTATCTAAAGTGATGATTGATGAAAATCAATGGGAAACACTACTTATGTTCCATATACCATGGAATTAGAAGTCTCCTAGGCATTAGTCTGAGTTGTTATTTGGTATTACCACATTGAATTAGTGACCTTGTCAAGATATATTCTCTTTATTTTTTATATAGGGATTTTTTGAATGCCTTGATCTATCTATTTGTTGATGTGCAATTGTAGGAAGCATGGTTAAACATGATGTTTTATTTTATGTACAAATTCTTCAACTTGGTGAATCATAAATTGGTTTCATTTTCCATGATAACAGTGCGAGGGATCCCAAAATAGTTAACTATGTTGGATTTCATAAAGTCTATCATGTATTTGGTCTTGAATTCCTTGAGGGGAATGGATTCAAGATAATCTGAAAAGAAATTAGTGATAGTAAAAATAAACCAGCACTACAAGTTATTTCTTGAGGGTATGGAACCATTAAATAAATTCATCACATATAGATATGCCAATAATACTTGGTATCATGTAGAATATATAGTGGATAATTCATGAAGTTGGTGTGAATACAGAACAAATGACACTTCTTTGTGAATTCTATACTTCTATTGGCCATGGGGGATAGAAGTAGCCCAACCTTTGGATCTGATGGGAGATCATCAATATTAACTAAAAATCCCCACATGTCCCAATAAAAACCTCTTGAAATACCTGATGGAATTACTTTCCTTGAATGAAATATAGAAGGATACCATCAAAGATGTGTCTATCATGAACCTTCTCTGAGTTGGGGTTATTATAAAGGATGATTTATATTGCATTCTAGTAGGCATACTCTCTCTTGTCCTAGATTATTGGAATAATTTCACGTTGAAGGTAATAAATGAGAGGATTCATTCAACCAGATTAATATTCTGTCATAGGGGAATTTTAGGGACTCTCCTAGGAAGAGTTGAATATGGGTTGATTTACCTTTTGATCTTCCTCATCAGGAGTTATAGGGGAAATCAATTTCTGATATGCTATGTGGATGACCAATTCATCCTGATTTGACTCTATAAGGGATGTTTCCAAGCTTTCAATAGAATTATCCCAATAATTATAGGATTGTGGGATATGAATCACTTTTTTCTTGGAGGTAAATTGATCCATAAACTCATGGGTATGCTCGAGCAGGGGAACAAGCTCATGTTTCATTACTATATAATCACCATATATTTTCTTGATGAACATCTCAAATTATCCTTTTACATATATCTCTAAAACTTAGATATTGATGGACAACTTGAGACTAGATATGAGTGCTTGATATTTTGCCTTATTATTGGTGCATCCATCTAATAGGAGGAATGAGTATGACATGATATCCATTGAGAGAGTGATGAAAAAAACTCTAAGGGGAACCCTATTGATTTATTATGATTTCTTATATTCATACATTAGGATTCACCATCAAATTTCATGTGCCAAAATGGGTTTTATTAATCAATGGAGAGAATGGACTCATATGAGAAGTCATAGTCTAAAGGAACATACTCAAAGGTTAGGTGCACATATAGGAAATATTCTAGTGATTTTCCTAGAAAACCTTATAAGGGATGAACTTGATATAAAAATATCGAAGGATCACTACCCATTTAGCCAATAATATATTCAATAAATGATGATTAAGGAAGTACTTCAGTGAGTCGATGTGGGAGATCGGTTGGACCTCATAATGCTATAGATAGTGTCATAGATTTTAGATTGTGAAGAGAAAATCCAAGTAGTAATTCCTGATGTGAGAGTATTTGGTCATAGTGTTAGGCATTATGAGACTGAGATAGTATAGAATAATCTCTTTACCTTCATTGTTCTTCTAGGATAGAAGGGCATCAGGGGACTATTCTAGGGATATCACATAGATTACCAAAGTTTTCCCCTAGATTGAAGTCATTAATAGGGGAGGATGTAGTAGGTACTGATTGATATCATATATTGTAGTCTATAATTATTTTTCCCACTAATATGAAACACCTTTCTTTTCCCTCTTAGAAAAGAGATTATATTTATTTTTCCAAATTGGAGACAAAATATCGTATACTTTCTAGATGGTCTTGAATGACTTGAATCTCACATAGATTTCATGGAGTTGGAATTACAATTATGGACTTAAACTTTTACAGGTTGATCTTGATGCCTCTATACCAAAAAATGAAGTTAAGGAATTTACCAAAGGTATCCTTAAATTCACACTTCAAGGGGTTCATCTTCAGGTAGTGGTTATAGAAAATGCCAAACACCTTATCAAGACATTTGAGGTGGTACCATCATTGGTGTGATTTTAATACCAATCCATCTACATAACACACCACCGTCACATTGAGGAGTGGCTTAAATACGAAATTCTTAGACCACTAATAGGTTTTCCAAGTGTTCTTAAAGACAAAGATTATCACTTAGAAGTAGTAGGTTCCCTAAGGCACCCTGAATATTTTAGATTTAAAATATTTTGGGGATATATGTATTTTATTTTATCTAGAGTACCCTTCCATAAAGTAGAGGGCCTGGAATCTAGGTTTGTGTCAATTAATAACTCTATGATTGGGATGGGTAAGTGTTCCTATAGGAAGTGATTGTTAAGGTCCTATAAGTTTATGTAGACTCTGATATGTCTTTTATTCTTCTCAATAGGGAAAATGTTGGCCATCCTCATGGGATATTGAAATTACTTGAAGAATTTTTCTTTGATCAAATTATCAAATTCTTCCTTGAACATGGAACAATGAGAGGAATATATATTTCTATATTTCTACTTGAACCAGTAATAGAAAATGGGAAGGAAAAGACGATGGATGATGGATTAAGGATTGATCCCTAGAATCTTTTTATAGTTGCACAAAAAATAAAATGTGATTCTATTTCAATAAATTGACACACTATTATTGATCATCAAGAGGAATGATGAAACTTACCAATGTTAGTCTCTAATATTACAAAGTATTGAGGTTCACCAATATCAACCATCAGATAGTGGTGGAAACTCCTTCTTCAAGGGAAATAGGGGATTCATCCAACCCCTCTTCATAAAAAAAATGAGGACTAGAGGGAGGAGATGAATCCTCTAGAATATGATAATTTAGTGTGGCATCATCATTATGTAGAGGGGATGAATCTTTAGAAGTATATTCATTTCCTTATAGTTATTTGGAAGCTATACTAATAGAGGTCATGGTTCCTATATCATGTGGTCTTTATTGGTAAGGTCCTCATACCATATTGAAGAAATGTGCCTTGATTGATCATTAGTGGGATAATACTACCCTTTGATATACACACCAGATATATCAAGTGTCAAGAATAGGTTATAATTTGTGATATATGAACGAAGTGGAATTTTCGGGCTTCAAAGGAACTTTTCCTTCATAAGGGTAAGAGGTGATTAGAGTGAAATCATTCTTAGGAACTATAAAATGGTTCCTAAGGTTTGGGTTTATTGGTTGTAAATGGTGGACCGGTAAAAAAAACTTATTTTTAAATCATCATAGGGATACTTCAAGGTAGGTATTAAGTCATTGAGTGTAATAACATGATCAGGATCTTAAATATGAGGTTTCTTTCCCTTCCTATTATAATACAAGGTATCAAGGTAGTGAGATTAAAATGAGTTGAAGGTGGGATAAATAACCACAGGGAACCCCTAATTTACCATTGAGGAAGTATTTGAGGTATTGGTGACACGAAAAGGGAACAACTATGCGAAAGTGGAGATAATACCTTCCTAGAACAACATTGAAAGAAGTGTATTGTGAGAAAACTATCAACTCAGTATTTGATACCAAATCACTAAATTGGTTCTTCAGTTGGATATTCTTAAGAGGATTCTAATCAATCTTATCACACCCCTGATTCATCAGGTTGTATGAGGAATTATCGGTCTCTATACCCCTAAACTTATGGAGTATTTGGGTTGAGATATGATTAATCACAAAGCCACTATCCACAAAACACTAGAATACCTTGATGATGTTGAAATTTTCTAAGATTTAGAGAGCATGTATATTACCATGGATCATTAAACCCTTATTATCTCTAAAGAGGGAGATAATTGACTAATATTCCTCATGCTAGGATTCCTCTAGACTATAGACTTTAATAATGACCACCTCAGTTTCAAAATTAAGAGGGATATTTAGGGCCTTGATAAGGGCCTAAAGAAGATAATTTGATATCCTTTGCATATCAAGTACTGATATTTGATTTCAGTTTCCATTGAGGTGCTTGATAACATCACACTTTTTTGAAAAGGGAATTCCTTTACTCCTAAGAGGTCACTCATTGGCAATAAACATAGAGGCAATAATTGGTTGAGGTGATGGAATATGGTTGGAATATTCTTATCTTTTCCATACATTGGATGAGTGTGGAAAAGTATTGGATGGTTGTGGCTGAATGAAATGGGTTTTCAACCAAATGGGCCACATATCTGTACCAGGTAATACTTTTGAATAAGGTGTTTCTTCTTGATCCTGAAGTAATTCTTGTATTTTGGATTCAGCAACATAAAAAACATTTATAGAGATAGAACCACTAGCATTATGAATTCTTTAGGGAATTTTTTCCATTATTTAAGAGTAATAATGAGGAGTTAAAGTGTCTAACAAGAATGGTTCATATCCAAGCTCTACACTACATTATACCAACTTAATGAAATTGATGGATGCATGCTCTTTCTATTCATCAAAGGATTCCTATAGTGTTATAAGGTTCATATAACTTCATCTCAATGCAGTGGGGGGGGGGTATGAAGTCCATTAAATTTTATATTAGTTTTATTATTGGAAGAGTTTCTTAATTTTACTTGTAAGGATAAAACTGATTCTATTGAACCTTAGAGTTATGTGAGGTCGAGAGTGTCACTGAAGATAAAAATGTGTCTAGGGAAAATATTGGATGGTTCATCCATGAATTAATGACTCTATTATCTTGTTTTATTGACTTTATAGCTATCCAATCATTGAAAATTTTAGGCCATATATCAGAGATCTGATGTCACTCTCTAGAGTCTTTATCATCATCAGGGGTGGTTGAGAATCATGTTACATGTTCCATAGGGTCTCCCAATTCCAATATTCCATGATATATCATTTCCTAGAGTTAATATTTTAATACAAAACTCTTTAAGGGTGTGTTAAAGGAATATGTGGTATGGTTAGTGGTTATTGTGATTCTTCAACTTGACCTCCTGTGGCTTCTGAATATTCAGAATATTGGGATGTTTTTCTATAAGGTATATAAAAATAATCTTGAGACATGTTCATATTTAAAGGATTAGACCATATTATTAAACTTTTCAATGGGGATGGATGCTCACCCCTACTGGGGGCCCTAGAAAACATTTTAAATGTGAGTTTTTTTATCTATAGGGGCTTGTTCTATAGGGATTTGTAAATTTTAATCATATGGGGAGGTAGCCTACATGAAAAAAACTGTTCTAGATATTGTAGTATTTTTCAATGGGGTGGAAAGTAATGGGAGATAAATTTTCTTGGTCTTATGCATGTTCTCCTCAAGGAACTTATCCCTCTTGGTGAATCATCAAAATACTCTAAGGTATATCTTGGAGCTAAGGGTTTGAAACATCTCATTCCAAATATTCTCCACACACATCCCAAAAAACGATTCTTTGTGAATTTTTATATTAAGGTTGTATCTAAATCCCTTCTAGTGAGTGATGAAGTTAGAAATAAATTCATTATCACTCTACTTTAAATTATAGAGGTAAGTGAAACTCATCCAGTATGAAGAAGAGATGAAATAGTATAGAAAATCCCAATATAGATCATCTCAGTTGGATATAGACATTAGCATAATATGGCCACACCAAATGAATGTTAGGCCTTTAAAATTATGGATTATGTAGTTAATGTTTTCCACCTTTTTCTTCGGGGTTCCTAGAATTGGACTACATAGAGAGGAAAATTTATAAAGGTGTTACTCAGAGTCACCTATACCAGCGAAGGAGGTTAGGTATGGGTATTAAAAATCTAGATATGGAGAAACATAGTCCACCCACTCTAGTTATATATTTATTTCAGGCTATAATAAGGATCTTTGTGTCTCTACATATTTTATATGAGTGGTGAGATAACTAATTTGATAGTCACTGGGAAATTAGCATGAATCTATCCCCAGACTAGTCGAATGACCCTTAAAGCGGAGCAACCATGATCCAAGAATGGAAAGTCTTATTGAACCATCAGAGAAGGAGATAAAAGGAATTTTGGGTTATTTCTTGGGTGATAAAGGCCACTAACTGAAGTCTTGTTTGGATGGGTGCAACCAACTACTTTAGCCCAGGTTGGCTGATAGAGGACTACCAGTTGTTAGGGTTCCAAAGGAAGCATTATGGGGTCATCTTGAACATCCTAATGATTAGGATAGTATCCTTATAGGACCTCAATATTGATATTCTTGGTGATACCAACCTCTTATACCAAATAAGTAATTTGGGAATATGCCTCAGTTGCTTTAGTATCTTCGAGAGCACTAGAATATTTTCCCACTCTTTTGCCTTTATTATGGTTTTGGAAAATAGTGTTTGGAATAAGTATCCTATTAAAAATTTTAAGACCTATTTATTATCTTTATTTATTTATTTAGAAACCTATAACAGGGTTAACCTATAATTTTATATCCTCTTAGGTCATATACTTCTCATGCACCTCATCACCATCATTTCACTCCTGATCAATAGGGGGATTAATAGTGACAAAATTCACCATGGAGGTGGTCAATATTGGATATTCAATGTAATAATTAGGTGAAAAATATAAAGGGAGATATAACCACCTCAAGGGAGGGATGAATTATATGGAGGAATACTATCTCCGGCCTCTGATTTACATGTGGGGAGATTCCACTTCAATAATCTGTCACAAAAATGTGAGACTTTAAGATAAAACTTGATGAATGTTCTAGTGATCTATATATGAGTATGGATTATAAGCCACTAGAATCATGGAGAGATTTACTATAATACTATTCAAGTTATTAATGGTGCTCTAATCTTTTCAGATAGGCCAAATTATGGACTTGAAGATGTATGAACATCACCCAGAATGTTTTTCGAAGGAATTGTATATGCTTTTTAGTGATTATCTCTGTAACAGATATGTGTAGGGTCATAGGTGGAAAAAACACAACCAATAACTAGTCATTGTAAAATATTTACCATTGAATTTCATTATCCTTTTATTTGTGAGGAGGCTGATCTTAATCTTGATGACCAAAACATTTTATGTGAGACTATTGGGAATCTATAGGAGGAAGTGGTGAATACTTACACTACTACTAGTCTTCAGATGGGAGAGGCCCCATATGAGATATCATTCCTTTGGATGAAGATGCGCTACATGAGGTAATCACTAGATTCATCTCCATATCCAAGTGAGACATAGAATTGGAGACTTATTATTGGTTAGAAAGTTTATTGAGTGCTTGCAACATGATAGAGTGTGGTTCCTCATTTGATAATGCCAAAATTGATCTCGACGTATCCCCAATTTCAACATAGAGGTGGAGAGAAGAGTGGATGATGGTGGTAGGGATGACTGCAAATATAGTCCTCAGAAGGAAACCAAGATATCGTCTATGTATAAGTATTTTTAAAGTCACCTCAGAATATTGTGGACCTTGACATATAGGATGAACATCCTTAACCGATGGTTGTCTACCTCCAACTGTGGTTGTAGACGCTAGAACATCTCTCCTGAATCATTGGTCATTCTAGACTAAGAAAGATCGGGATTTTCCAAATGTTGGTTCCCATGTCTTGTCTTTGATTTCAAAATGAAAGTTCCTAAAGTGTGATCTTATAGGAGTCACTGGGATCCTTTACACACACACTACTATTGGTTATATGGGGAGGAACTCTATAATATCACTTAGTACCTCCACTTTTTGGAGGATCTTTAAGGTAGTGTAATTATTCTATATAGGGATATTTTCTATTTTAGTTGTTGAAATCATGGGGTAGACCTATAAAGTGAAGCCCTTCATCATTGGTAGTAAATTGAAGATGGATAGTGGTGGAAGTGTCTAGGATAATAGACATTGCACACCTGATAGGTAGATAGGTTCTCAATCCCAATTTAGAAAATACATCGGACCACAAAGAGGTAAGGATGAATGGAGATGAATCAATGGTAGACGAGGCCACATAATCCATTTAAGTGGAATTCCATGGACCAATATTGAAGAACTATAGTTACCCTAACTTTACCTACATTAACATTCCATAACTTTTGTGTAATACTTAAAAAATTACACAAACAGACATCCAAATACCAAATTAGTTTATTTCCTTTGGAAACATAGAAACATGAACAATGGTACATAATTGAGACACATTATCTCCCACTATGTTATTCATCACTATAATCCTTATAAGACACATCATATTTGGTATATGTCTTAATAACCTGGGGAAGGAAACATAACAGATGGTGAGATCAGATGCTCAGTAAGGGTAAATAAGGGATAAATGTAAGCATAAACATAAGAATAAGAGTATGCGAATAAGATCATGAAAATAGAAGATCATAACCTGCATACCAAAGATCATAAACATGAATAATGAGATGAATATTGGTAGTTAATAATACATGAATCATAAGGTAATCAAGAGAATAAGACATAAAAGCATAACATAGTAATAAAAAATAGAATTTGTGGTAGACACATAAGAATATAAAATGATTTACATATTAGTCAAGGAATCCCTACAAAGGCCATATTAGTAGTATAAGTTCACTCCACATACCATATTGGTCGTCATGGTTTACTCCCATTGCTATATTAGTAGTATGAGTTCACTCCCCATACCATCTTGGTAGTCATGGTTCACTCCCATGGCTATCTTAGTAATCAAGGTTCACTCCCAAGACCATATTTGTCTATCTCATGAGATATAAATCATTAATCATTGAATTGGAGAGTGATATAGGTCCTAAAAATCTCATAATTAAATCATACATACATGTTAAAAAATATTATAAAGAATAATATCATAACCCATGAAATGAAATGGGTTTCATAAGCATGTAATCATATCATAACCTGTGGAAAAGATACAGGTTTCATAATCATTTCATCAAAAACATTACCAGTTAAAAGAAGCGGTTTTCAAAATAATATAACCCATTAAAGAGAAACGAATTTCATAAAAAATACCATAAAATGTAAACCATTGAGAAGAATAATATGAATGGAACCTTTAGATCATTTCCTATAATTTCATGAGTAACACCAATGGATTTCATCTTATAAGGGAAATAATTTTGAAATATCTTTTAAAAAAATTTCTTAAGGAAAATATCCTTTCTTATTTGAAGAGTATTTTTAAAACATAAAACCTTCAGAAAACCATTTTCTTTGAAAATGAATTGAAAAATTATAAATAAGTCTTGAAATCATTTTGAAAACTATTTTTTTTGAAATCATATAAAATAATCTTGAAAACATTTTTGAAAACCATTTCCCTTGAGAACTTACAAAAGAAGATTGAAAACCTTTTGAAATATTTTTTCCTCGAAAAATTATAAATTATGATTCCAAACATTTACGAACCTTTTTATTTTAATTTTTTTAATACTTATAAACAAAACTTGAAAACATTTTTAAAACCATTTCTTTTAAAATACTTTGAAAACTTATAAAGAAATATTGAAAACATTTTGAAAACCATTTCTTTTAATGAACTTTGAAATCATATAAAGAAAGATTGTAATTTCTTTGAATTTGTTTATTTAATTTTTTTAAAACTTATATATAATTCTTGAAAAAATTTTAATACCTTTTTAGAAAATAAGGTTTTGAAATAACATAGATTTACGACCGAAGATAATGGTAAATTTGGAATTTCTTAAAAACACTTTATTAATCATCTTGTGTACCAAAGAGTAAAAAAATGGAAATATTACAAGGATATATATTGAATAAAAAGAGGAGAATAAATATCATGAGTGTTATTGAGATATTGATAATAATATTTCATCAATTTAATCATAATCATAAATAATCCTGAGAAATGATGAAATTGTTTCAATAAAATCTTACCACATGGTAACATGGGATGATATTCTAAATGTAAGAAAATAGAATTAAATGAATCTTAAAAATTAATTAAAATAAGTATATTCATGTTATAAAATTTCAAATGGAAGTATATAAACCTCAAAAAATAATGTAGGTGCATAACAATACATGTGTCTCAAATAAGGTAAATTGAGACAAAACTATCTTACTGATTTGGTAACTTTTGAAACGTAAACCCCATGAAATAAAGATCATAGAATGGATATGTAAATACAAATAAATATATGAATAATAATCATATAATACATTCATGGTCAGTATATAGACAACATATAATAAAATAGTGGTGAACAAGGCATTCATCCCATAGATATAAAAAGTCTGATGAAATTCCCTTACATTATGTCTTAACTCTTGTTGTACTCATAAAATATTACTATATAATAAATGTATATTTATTATAAATATTTTAAAGAATAATATTATTATATAAAATACCATATATTATTTTATTATGACTTTATATTACCCTATTATTAGCAATTCCTTGCTAAGATTACGCTTCAGGTAATATCTGCTTTGTTTTTCGAATGTGTCTTAATTTGTTATATATTTGGTAATTATAATTATATCATGATTTATAGAATGTAAAAAATTATATAAATATAATTTATAATCATTATATTTTTAATATAATAATATATATAATATATAAGTATGAAATGGAATACACCATTTACAGAGACGGTAGGTCGTAAGTACGCATGAACGCTGTTTCCGTTTTATTGTTGTATTGATAGACATAAAGTAAATGAATTATATGTATATATATGTATATATATATAATTATTTATAGTACAATTATTATATATTATATATTATATAAGTTCAATAAAACCATTCTTAATACATCCTATGTAGAGTTTGAATGAATCACATCGCTTTGAGGAGGTAGTTGTCCACACATCCACAAACGATGTTATCATATTTACACAAGATGGAAAGTATAAAGGCATGCGTTATAAAGGAATTAAAGAATCATAAACACATAATAAATATCATATATATAATATATAAATAGCGTTTTAATCATAATTCCTAACCATGAAAGGTGGTAAAGTTAAAATGAACAACATCGTTTCGTGAGGCGGTAGTTCACCGTACACAAGAATGGTAAGTTTGTTATGCATTAGATAGAAGTGTGTGTAAGTGTAGGTAAAAATATTTATATAAAAAATATCAGTATATTTAGGATAATTATGTTATTATTTAATTATGGAATAAGGATATTTGATGTGGTGGATAAATAAAATAAAATAAAGGATCTTAGGGAAGGATGTTACCTCTTCTTTAAGAAACTCCTTTTGGTTTGCACAAAAGGGATTATTTGGATAGATTTATTCGAAAGGTGATTATTATAGGTTTATTTATGAAATATTTGGTCAGATATTTTTTTATCCAAAGTTGTTTTAGAGGTGTGAGGAAGTGGGAGGAGATGAGTCCTTTTTATAGTGGAGGAGAAGTGGCACTCTTGTAAATTTTTGGAAAAGGAATTCCACCTATTTTTTCCCATTTAAAGTGGGTCCAATAATGGTAAAAAATTATATAAAATATAATATAGGTTTTAAATATTTCAAAAAAAATTATTTTATACAAGTTTCTAGGTCATTTGGGACCTTAATTTTAAGGTTTAATCCTTTGTTAAGATTAATTTAACCTTAATTCTTGTAATAAATTTTAATTACTTTCACTAATAGTTTTGATAAAAAAACTAAGTTGAACTTATTTTAAATTATAAATTATGATGATTCAAAATATGGAATCCATTTTTACAAATTAAAATTACATAAGTGGCAGAAATTAATTTAAATTTAATCCCGCAGATGAGACAATAATGCAGGGTTTTAAAGTAATAACGTTCAAAAGTTTGCTATGTTTTTTATAGTTAATTTCAAAGTGAAATTGATTATAGTGAACTAAATTGGATTAATTGATAAAAAATAATATAATTAAACTATAAAACCATTTAAAAATATAATTTAACCTTACAAATAAATTAGACAAAAAAGAAGTTTTGAATTAAAATTCATTAATTTTCACTATTCATTAAAAAATGAAATTTCACATAAAAATTACAATAATTATCACTAACCTAAATTTTATATTTCAATTTATAAAATGAAGTTATTTTGAAATTTAAAATTTATAAAAATTCTAAAATTTATATTTAAAATAGGTTCTCTATTAAAAGGTGGTAAAACTACTTTTATAAAAATATAGGTTTTTATGTGTAATATTGGGTATGTTCTCATCTTATGACTATAAAATTAATTTGATGAATATAAAAATTATTTTATTGAATATATAACATTTAAATTTTATTAACATCATACACTAAAAGTAATTAACTAAACTTTTTAAGATAAATCTCCTTTTTCTACATTAAATTAGTCTTTTATAAAATAATTCCCTTTATATTTATTCTGTTGATGTATTAATTTCTAATTAATAGATTACAAATTAATTAAACTATATATTTTCAAAATTTATTTACTCTTATAATATTAAATTTAATGTCTAGGTTATATATTATTTTATTAAATAATATTATTTTTAATAATATATTACTGTTTGGTAAAACACAGTCTTACTTGTTATGAAATCCATTGAGTAATGTCAGTCTTATGTGTAACATAATCTAACCTCGATGTTATATATAGGTAAATCTAATAATTATGTTGTGTGTAGTATACTATTAACTTGGAGTTGCATATAACACAATACAAACTTAGTGTTTTAATAAAAATAAACTATTTTTAGTGTTGAGTGAAATGAAAAATATCAAAAAGATTAAATTAATTCAAAAAAATATTTCACAAAATAGAGGGGTATTACAAGACCAGCCCTCAATGTTTTCACTGTATATTCTAGAATGAGGTAGTTGAATCAAGAATAAGATCAACCAATTCAGTTATCGATTGGTAAACCCTACATTGATGATATAGTTAGGTGGTTGGATCCCTCCTCAGTGACTCTGAGGCAGCAACTATAGCTAGAATAACCTCAAATTACCTTACCTCCTTAGAATAGGGAAATGTGTGATTGGTGAGTTTCAAGGATAAGTGACCATAATGGTTCTTAGTATAAGTGTGTGGGGGGGGATTTCACCCTATGATACCTTTTTCAGGGTCATTGACATGGTTCCATAGCTCTTAAGCACTTTTAAGCCATTTTCTAGGTGGGAATGAGTCCCTACTAATAATAATTATAGAATAGGTAATTGATGGATATAAACTATATAAAATCTAATAGGGTTATAGAGAGAGAGTTCCTAGGATCAGTGGGAGAGGTATATTTATTCATTTGGGTGTAAGTATGTAGGATTATTGTAGGATTGGTTTGCCATCCCCCATGTCTACTATTGGTAATTGGGGAAGCTCATTGATCTTAAACAGTAGTAATAATTCTATAAGAAAAAATTGAATCCAACCATAAATACATGAATGATGCTAAATATTCTTATTATTCCTAATTTTGGTGATTTAATATATTATAGAATCCCAATTATACCCATCCTCTCACTATCGAAGGAGAATGGATTCACATCGTGTTTACTATTCCATTTTTTGATACTTTTTATTGGGACCACCATGTTGGATTGCACCATGGATTGTTGTGATCATGTTAGTCATATATTATTTCTTTACAAAGGCAGGATATCTATCACCACTAGGTATTATGGTGTCGAAAACTTGATTAGAATAGGATGATGGGATATTACCCCTTTATTCTATGAATTCCTCTATGGAGTTCATTCCTTAGATCGAGTCCCCCTTATAGATTTAATACAAAATCAATAATACCATTCCCTATTCCATGTTGATGTGGATATTAGTTAATTACATAATTGGATGCCTTAACAGGTTGAAATCCTTTATTTGTAGAGGATTAATCTTCATACACTGTCATACATTTTTTGGTACATTGGAAATTTTTCAATATCTTCCTCAGAATGGGCCATGATGGCATCTTATATTTATCAAATAAGAAATATTAGGTCAAGCACTCAAGGAAACTTGTGATAACCACACAAGGTAACTTTTTTCACCACATAAGGAATCATAGGATTTTTAGATACGGACACCCTAGATAACCTCCAAAGGAAACTCATACAATCCATATGAGGTATCCTATACTCATTATATAAGGAAAAGTAGACACACTATAGCTTCCCTCCATTTTATAACATAACTTTTCATTACATTTTTCAAATATAGGATCTTTAAAGTCTAGTGTCTTGGAAATCATGGACATAAAACATGAAAACAAAATAAAAAATTATTCTCATCCACTTGTAAGGTTTAATCATAAGTTCATCCTAAGTACAATTACTTTATCTCATAACCTGGAGACATACATCAAAAGAAATGGTGAGCTGAAGGCCCAGTAAGGTAAATAAAGGAATTAGTTTACTTGTGATATCAATAAGAACTTGATAAAAACATAAAGAAAAGAGAAATGAAAGAATAAGAATATAATAATGAAAAGAAATTGAAACATAACTTTAATATGTGGCTTCAAAATTTCATTTATACATTCATGAACATATCACCAAGGTTCATCCCCAAGGTGTCATAAAAATTACCAAGGTTATTCACCAAGGTATCGTGAAACTTGTCATCTCTAGAGATTAATTATTTACCCAATGCATCAGAGAGCTATCAGGGAACACCCTTAATATGTATTTACTTTCATGTGAGACACATATATAATAATCAAACATTTCATAAATAACCCATAGAGAATAAAAGAAATGGGTTTCATTTCAAAATCATGACTTTTTAAAAAGTACTTAAAAATAAGATCATTATGTCATTTATAACCCATTGAAAGGGAGTGAGGGTTATATGTATGTCAATTACAGAATAAAATATATCATTTTTTTATATTTATAAACACCCATAGAAATGAAATAGTTCTGGGTATTCACATAAATAAAACAAGATAATTTCTTGTGAGAAAGAGAGAGAAATTTTGAGACGAAATTTCTACAGCATAACGACTATATAACATGTTTTTAGAAAATAATAAAAAGTGAGGGTATGAGGTTAAACCACTCGTAAATAACTAATTTTAAAATATAAATACAGAATAAAATATAGATAATAACATGGTATGGATAATTTAATGGCATACCACATGAAAAGAAAAATTGAAAGGAAAGAGAAGATGCAATTTATTTTATAAGAAATTCGGCAGCCTAACGACGTCACTTAAAAATTCATAAAATCAATTGATGAGAGAGGAAATGGTCTCTAATAATTTTTACATGAAATGTTAAGTATTAAATATATATAAGAACAATTCCCCACATAATAAAATGGAACTATAAGACATAACATAAATGAAGTCATGACTTAAAAGAGGAGAGTGAAAGGATCCCTTACCTCGAAGAGTAACTTCGAAATATTGAAGGTCGAGACCTTGAGAGGCTTGAGGGAACCTTGGGAGGAATAATTGGGAGGAAAAAGACCATAAATTCGTTGAATAGTATTTTTTAATTAAATGGATGAGGGAATGGCTTGGTATTTATAGGAGAAGTGAGGGAACAAAACATTAATTTCCAAGGGACACCTCATCAGTGGTATTGGCAAAACCATGGGCTTGCCCATGGTATTTTCCCATGGTATTGGACACTTGGGAAACCTCATATAATATATTAATATTAATAAGTCTACCAGAATGATTACATAATTATTACATCCTTAATGATGTCATTAAACACCCGAAACTCAAAACTGAATTTTCACTATTCACTGAAAATTCAACTGTTTCAGAAAAATCCCAAAAAATCACCTTAACCTAATATCGATGCTCTGAATTCAAAAATGAACTCCATTTTATGAAAATAATTTTCTAAATATTTTTAATTTAATTTTTAAATAAAAAACACTTTTCACACGAAAAAAACTAATACTTAACTAATAATTTTCTGAAACAGTTATTTACTTATTTTATTGAATCACATTACCTAATAAAGGTGCCTAAATTATATTAATTCTCTCTTAAGTGAGGTTACTATTCCATTTGGTCACATTACTATTCATAAGCGTAAAATTACTATTCATAATTTACTATTCACCAAAAATTAAGTTGATCTTATTAGACTCTAAATTTCTTAATGAACACAACTGTAGAAGACCATTTTTTTTAAAATCATTACACATTATTAATTTTTTAAGGTTAACATAAATATTTTAAAATATGATTTTTTTTCAAAATTCATCAATAATATACATCCTATATTTATCCGGACATTTGAAATTCACAAACATTACCATAATAAGAAATAACAATTTTATTTATATCAAAGGTTTACACAAAGCATCCAAGGTCTCGTTAAATATCCCATTATAACACCAGCATAGGATCTAAGTGTAAGGTGTGCTAAGGTGATAGAATCTTGGGGCGGCTCAACCAACATTTCCTGAGTGGTGACCTCTATCAACTTGAACTTCTCTTATAGGAAATTCTATTCAAGCTTCGCATGATGAAGTTCGGCTTGGGCTTGGTCGAGAGCAAAGCCCAATGGTGGCACCTCCTTCCCAAGTTCCATCAGATGAGCTTTGAACGGACCGAGTCTATCAGATGAGGCCATTGAATCTTCTTTCTGAATTAATTAACCAAGATCACCTGTATTTGTAAATAAAAAATTGTAATGTTAAGAGTTTAGCTTCCAACGGTCATATTGACCAACAGTCATATAAGAGTCGAAACCCAATGGTCTCATTTAATTATACTCACTTAATTAATTATAGAATATAGTTTTGAAAATGAAAACACACAAATTTAGGAAAAAAATATTAATAAAAAGTTCGCGTCGTTACATTCTTCCCCCCTTAATAAATTTCATCCCCGAAATTTTAACTTGTACCCTCTGAAAAGAAAATGTGTGGGTACTTCTACCTCATAGACTCCTCTGGTTCCCATGTGGATTCTTCGAATTTGTGGTTCCTCCACAACACCTTAACAAGGTGGGTAGTCTTGTTGTGTAGAACCTTGTCTCTACGATCCAATATCTCAACCGGATGCTCCTCATAAGAGAGGTCATGTTCTAGTTGTACCACCTCTGGGTTTAGTACATGTGAAGGGTCATGTATGTACTTCCTCAAGTGGGATACGTGGAAGGCATCATGAAATTGTGATAGATTTGGAGGAAGTGCAAGCCGATAGGCCACTGCTCCCATGTGATCAAGAATTTTATAGGGGCCAATATATCTAGGGATGAGATTCCCTTTCTTCCCAAACCTCATGACTCTCTTACAAGGTGAAATTTGAAGAAAGACCTTGTCACCAACGTCAAAATCCAAGTCCCTTCGATAGTTTTTGGCATAGCTGTTTTGCCTCCTCTGAGAAGCCTTAATGTGTTGTTGGATGGCATGTACCTTTTCTTCCATCTCTTAAACAAGATCAAGCCCAAGAATCTTTCACTCACCAGCTTCATCCCAACAAGTAGGAGTTCTACATCACTTCCCATATAGAGCTTCATAGGGTGCCATTTGAATGCTTGAGTAGAAGTTATTGTTGTTAGAGAACTCAACTAAATGAAGATGTTGATCCCATCCACCTTTAAACTCCATTAAGAATGTTCTCAACATGTCCTTGAATGTTTGAATAGTTCTTTCAGATTGGCCATCAGTTTGGGGGTGATAGGCTATACTGAAATTCAATTCAGTGCTCATAGAATGTTGAAGACTTCTCCAGAATTTTGATGTGAACCTTAGATCATGATTAGATACGATAGAAAGTGGAACTCCATGCAGCCTTACCACTTCCTTCACATAAATTCTGGAAAGTTGATTAAGAGATAAATCTTCCTGAATGGAGATAAAATGGGCAGTCTTGGTGAGACGGTCCACAATAACCCATATCGCATTTTTTCCTTTGGAATTTCTCGGAATACCAGTGATGAAGTCCATAGTGATATTGTCCCACTTCCATGCTGGTATGGGTAGTGGTTACAATACCCCTTTAAAAATTTGTCGCTCTGCCTTCACTTTCTAACATACTAGGAACCTTGAAGTGTATTCAACAATCTCCCTTTTCATATTATCCCACCAATAATGATCACGAAGGTCCCTATACATTTTTTTACTTCAAGGAAGTATAGAGAAAGTAGATCTATGAGCTTCATCCATCATCTCCTTCTTTATTTCCGGAATAGATGGAACACATAGTCTTGTATGAAATTTCAGTACACCATCTTGATCAATATTGAACTTAGGAAACTTCCCATCCTTAACAGCCTCATACTTCTTCTGTAACAAAGCATCTTCTTTTTGATATTTCTTGATATTCTCTAGTAATGACAGTTGAAAAATTATATGGGTTAGGGTTGATGATTTCCCTTCCCTTATAATTCCCAATTCCAGCTTTACTAGGTCATTGATCAAAGGATCTCTTTGAATTTTCATCATGTAAAGGACAACTGGGTCTTTCCTGCTTAATGAATCAACAACTTTGTTTTCTCTTCCATGATGATAATGAATTGAACAGTCATAGTATTTAAGAAGTTCCAACCATCTCCTTTATCTCATGTTCAATTCATTTTGTGTGAAAATATACTTCAAACTTTTATGGTCTGTGTATATATCACATTTCTCACCATAAAGATAGTTCCTCCATATGTTCAGAGAAAAGACGACCACATCTAGCTCTAGATCATGCGTAGGATAATTCTTCTCATGATTATTCAACTGTCGAGATGAATAAGAAATGACTTTGTTATTTTTCATGAGGATGCACCCAAGACCTTTTAGATATGAATTGCTAAAAATAATGAATCCTTCTCCACTTGAAATCAAAGTTAAAACGGGTGCAATAAACAATATTTTCATCAGCTCTTGGAAACTTTCCTCACAATCCTTTGTCCAGATGAACTTGACCCCTTTTCGAGTTAAAATGGTTAATGGATTATAAAGTCATGAAAAGTTTTTCACAAACCTCCTATAATATCCCGCTAATCCAAGAAAACTATGAATCTCAGTTATTGTTGTAGGTTGAGGCCATTCCTCTACAAATTTTGTCTTTTTAAGGTCAATTGGGATTCCTTCATTGGTTACAATGTGCCCCAAGAAAGAAACTTGTTGTAACCAAAATTTTCATTTGATAAACTTCCCAAAATTCCTCTCCTTCCATAGAGTTTGCAAAATATCCCTTATATGATCCTCATGATCCTCGACACTTTTGGAATATATCATAATATCATCAATAAAAACTACCAAAAAGTTATCAAGTAATTCCATAAATACTCTATTCATCAAATCCATAAAAATAGCAGGTGAATTATTCATTCTGAAGGGCATAACAACAAACTCATAATGCTCATATCTTGATTGGAAGACAGTTTTTGGAATATCTTCTTTATTCACCCTCAATTGATGATAACCAGATCAAAGATCAATATTAGAGAAGAATTGAGCCCCATGAAGTTGGTCAAATAAGTCATCAATTCTTGGAAGAGGGTATTTGTTCTTCACTGTGATCCCCTTCAGTTCTCTATAATTAATGCATACCCGCATTGATTCATCATTCTTCATCACAAAGAGAACTGGTGCTCCCCAAGGAGACACACTGGGTTAGATAAACCCTTTATCCAAAAGATCTTGGAGTTGTTTCTTTAATTCCTCTAGCTCCACATTTTCTATCCTATAGGGGGTCTTTGATATCGGATGAGATCCAGGTAGGAGTTCAATGGATAACTCTACCTCTCTTTCTGGGGGAGGTCTGGGTAAATCCTCAGGAAATACATCAACATATTCCTAGACAATGGGGACATTTTCTATTCTTAATCTCTCATATCCTTCTTCTTCTTCACCGATCAACTCCATAAATAAGGATATAGGAGGTTCTTCTAGAAAAAGATCAGGTTGAGATATCTCTCCTTGGAAGATAACTTTAGTTTTTCCATTCAAGACTATTGAGATTTCATTGCTTCTGCATTTTATTTTAGCATTATACTTTGAGAGCCAGTCCATCCCTAGTATAATGTCGAATTCCAGCATGGGAATCAATACTAGATTTGCGATAAGATTATTCTCACTAAAGTAAATACTATAGTTTCTAAACACTGATGATTCTTGGATAATCCCACGAGGAGTCTTGGCTGATAACTCTATTTTTAGAAAATCGGGGGTTGATTCAAAATTCTTTACAAACATGGAGGAAATAAAGGAATGCGTAGAACCAGAATAAAAAAAAGTACTTGCTAGATTTGAGAGAAAAACAAGAGTACCTGCCACCACATCATTTGGCACTTCAACTTCATCCGTAGTGATTGAAAAAGTAAAACCTTGTTCCCTTGGCCGTTGCTGAGGCTGATGGTGGTTCCCCTCCACTGCCCTCAGATTTGGGCAGTGATTAGAAAAGTGCCCAAGTTGTCCACACTTAAAGTACTGGACATTAGGTAGGTCCTGCACCATCTTTCCCTCATCTTTTGTGTTTGGAAGTTTAGGTTTCACCTCACTACAACAATTCCTCGCAATATGGCCATCTATTCCACACTTTTAGCATTTCTCGCTCCTGATCAGGAAGTTCCCTGAAGGCTTATTCCCACATTTATCACACGTGGGATGTTGAACTTTCTTGCATCCTCTTCCCTAATCAACGGTACTCCCTAAGCTGGCTCCATCGACCTATTCTTGTCGTTTGATTTTTGAGACCACTTCGTCTCACCAAAATCCAGCTTGACTTTCATCACACTCCCGACGATCTCCTCTTAGCTATCATAATCTCGATTGGCTAGATTCTTCCATAGATGAGGTCTCACTCCAATAAAGAATCTATCAAACATACCACTTGGATCCATGAAAAAGCTAGAGGTGTAACGTGAAAGCCTTGTGAGGTTCATCTTTTAGCTTCCCATAGATTCATTCTCCTTCTGCTTCAGCTTGAGAAACTCTTTCTCCATTCTTGTTCTCATGGAATGAGGGAAATATTTACTGAAGAAGATCCCCCTAAACTCTTCCCACTCCATAGCTTCAACCTCCACTCTTGGCCTTGTGTTTTTAATCAGTCCCCAACACTGATCAGCTTCTCCCTCTAAGTGATAGACAACCAGAGTGACATTCTCTTGCTCTGAACAGAAACGCACAGAAAAGATCTTCTCAATAGAGTAGATCCGCTACTTAGCAACCAATGGGTTAGTCGATCCACTTAAGGTTGGTGGTATTTGATGCATAAAGGACTCAACATAATGTTGTTCCCTTCACGGTGAGATCAGCCTCTCACCTTGATTAATGTTATTTACCATAACTTGAGTCAGTTGGTTCATCATTTGCATGAATGTTTCCATTCCGGATTCCATCAGAGGGCCATCAGTGTATAGTCCATTGCGATCACCAGTTTCACGGTTCGTCCTATTGCCCAAAATTTTCTAAAAGAATAAAACCTTTGTGAGAAAATTATTTCATTTACAAATCTTTTAACTATAGAGGATTTTATGTCTCAAAACTTCATGCTTAAACAATTACATTTCTCTATAATTCCATCATAATGATTCATAAAAAGCTTATGATTAACCAAACATATCCCCCAGGAGTGTCGTAACCAAGAGTGAAGCAAGGCACATTGTTGTGCACCAGTTCCCATTCGAGTCTAGCTCAAAGATGTGTTTTTGGGTTTTACCCCTATGTACATCTATTACAAAGCCACCTCTACCTTCTCGTATCCAAACATGGATGTATTTTCTTGATAAACCACTTACTCAATACTCACCAAAATACCAGGACTTTTTGCTATATATAAACTTTTTTATATGGTTATTCCTAAATTTTTATATGATAATTTACATAAATAACGAAACTATCCTTTGATACCAACTATAGAATACCTCCACTTTATAACATAACTTTTCATTACATTTTACAAACAGAGGATCTTTAAAGTCTATTGTCTTGGAAATCAGGGACATAAAACATTAAAAAAACATAAAAAATTCTTCTAATCCACTTGTAAGGATTCATCATAAGTTCATCCTAAGTACAATTACTCTATCTCATAACCTGAATATATACATCAAAGGAAAGGGTTAGCTGAAGGCCCAGTAAGGGTAAACAAGGGAATCAGTTTACTTGTGATATCTATACGAACTTGATAAAAACATAAAGACAAGATAAATTAAAGAATATGCATATCACAATGAAAATAAATGGAAACATAACTTGAATATTTGGATTCAACAATTCATTTAGACATTCATGAACATATCACCAAGGTCCATCCCTAAGGTGTCATAAACATTACCAAGGTTATTCACCAAGTTATTGTGAAACTTGTCATCTCTAGAGATTAATTATTTACCCAATGCATTGGAGAGATATCAGGTCACACACTTAATATTTATTTACTTTCATGTGATCCAAATATATCATAATCAAACATTTCAAAAATAACCCATAGATAATATAATAAATGGGTTTCATTTAAAATCATGACATTTTAAAAAGTACTTAAAAATAAGATCATTTTGTCATTTATAACCCATGGAAATGGAGTGAGGGTTATATGTATGTCAATACCATAATAAAATATATCATTTTTTTTATATTTATGAACACCCATAGAAATTAAATAGGTCTGGGTATTCACATTAATAAAACAAGATAATTTCTTGGGAGAAAGAGAGATAAATTTTGAGACGAAATTTCTGCAACATAACTGCTATATAACATGTTTTTAGAAAATAATAAAAAGAGCATGTATGAGGGTAACCCACTCATAAATAACTCATTTTAAAATATAAATACATAATAAAATGAAGATAATAACATGGTATGGATATTTTAATGACATACCACATGAAAAGTAAACTTGAAAGGAAAGAGAAGATGCAATTTCTTTTACAAGAAATTCGGAAGCCTAACGATGTCACATAAAATTCAAAAAATAAATTGATGAGAGTGGAAAGGGTATCTCATAATTTGGAAATGAAATGAAAAGTAGTAAATATATATAATAAAAATACCCCAAATAATAAAATGGAACTATAAGACATAACATAAATGAAGTCATGGCTTAAAAGAGGAGGGTGAAAGTATCCCTTACCCCGAAGAGTAACTTCGAAAGATTGAAGGTAGGGACCTTGTGAGGATTTAGGGAACCTTGGGAGGACTCCTTGGGAGGTAAAGAGACCAGAAATTTTTTTAGAAGGATCTTGGAATGAAATGGATGAGAGAATGGTTTGGTATTTATAGGAGAAGTGAGGGAACAAAACATTAATTTCCAAGGGACACCTCATCGGTGGTATTGAAAAAACCATGGGCTTGCCCATGGTATTTGACCATGGTATTGTAAACTTGGAAAAAATAATATAATATATTACTATTAATAAGTTTACCATAATTATTACATAATTATTACATCCTTAATGATGTCATTAAACACTCGAAACTCAAAACTGACTTTTCACTATTCACTGAAAATTCAACTGTTTCAGAAAAATCCCAAAAAATCACCTTAACATAATATCAATGTTCTGAATTAAAAAAAGAAATCCATTTTAGGAAAATAATTTTCTAAATATTTTTAATTTAATTTTTAAATAAAAAACACTATTTACCCGAAAAAACTAATACTTAACTAATAATTTTCTGAAATAGATATTTACTTATTTTATTGAATCACATTACCTAATCAAGGTGCCTAAATTATATTAATACTATCTTAAGTGAGGTTACTATTCCATTTGGTCACATCACTATTCATAAGCATAAAATTTCTAATCATAATTTACTATTCACCAAAAATTAAGTTGATCTTATTAGACTCTAAATTTCTTACTGAACACAACTATAGAAGACCATTTTTTGAAAATAATTACACAATATTAATTTTTTTAAGGTTTACATAAATATTTTAAAATATAATTGTTTTACAAAATTCATCAATAATATACATCCTATATTTATCTAGACATTTTAAATTCACAAACTTTACCATAATAAGAAATAAAATTTTTATTTATATCAAAGGTTTACACAAAGCAACTAAGGTTTCGTTACATAGCCCCTTATAAAACCAGCATAGGACCTAAGTGTAAGGTGTGCTAAGGTGATAGAATCTTGGGGTGGCTCGACTAAAATTTCCCAAGTGGTGACCTCTATCATCTTGAACTTCTCCCATAGGTTATTCTGTTCAAGATTAACATGATGAAGTTCAGCTTGGGCTTGGTTGAGAGAAAAGCCCAGTGGTGCCACCTTCTTTCCAAGTTCTGTCATATGGTATTCGAACAGCCTGAGTCGACTGGATGATGCCATGAATCTTGTTTCTATATTAATTAACCAAGATCACTTGTATTTATAAACAAAAATTGTAACGTTAAGAGTTTATCTTCCAACGGTCATATTGACCAATGGTCATATAATAGTCAAAACCTAACAGTCTCATTTAATTATGCTCACTTAATTAATTAAAGAATATAGTTTTGAAAATAAAAACACACAAATTTAGGAAACAAATATTACTAAAAAGTTTGGGTTTTTACACACACACACACAAGGAATCCCTAGATTTTCACCATAGTTATCCAGTGTTTTTCATACTAGGCATGCTATGCGCATCACATAGAGAAGGTATAATCTTAGGCTCACCACCTAAGTAAGGATCGGGAGATCCTATGCTTGTCACATAGAATTTTTATTCTCATCATATAAGTAATATCATGATATTTACCTAAGGTTCCCTAGGATCATCACCTAGGGTTGGATTTATGATGAATTAGGTGGAGGTTATCCTACACTTTTCATATAGAACATATCATTATCACCATAAGTGTGAGGAATCCACTTAGGTTCATCACCTAAGGGTGGGAAGATGTTAAACTTTAGTGTGTGTGAATCCATATATACTCATCACATAAAGGAAGATACATATTTAATGTTAAGTGGGGAAAAACACATAATTAAGAGTTATGTAGAGACATGTATAAGGGTAGTTGTGAGGTTTGTAATTCTCTAGGAAGATGACAAGGTTCATAGGTATTTCCTCATAGGGGGGATATGGGAAGGTGATGATATTGGGATTGAAAGAAAAAGAGGTGTCCTATGTATCCTATTAGAAAATAGGAATCCAAACCCATGTAGTTTGAGGTGCATATATCAATGTCATATGATAGAACCACACCATATAGTTTAACATTATGTGGTATGGATTATTTTGTCTTAAAAGGAGTGAAAATAAGGTATGGTATGGGGATTATTCTTTGGTCTTCCCAAAGAGACCTTGCAAGATTTATAACTTGGGTGAAGTCAATTAGATTTGAATATTTTACATGTTATGAGGCCAAGGGTGGTTATTAGGAGTTATGAGAGAATTATAGGGGTTTAAAAATGTGTTTTATTTTCTAAATTGTGCCAAGGAGAAACATACATGGATATTTTCTAATGTATGGTAAAAGAGGTCTGGGGGTGAGAGTAATGGTACTGGGGAATGCATAGGAAGCTTATGGATCAGTGATTTAAAAAATTTCATCACCTGAGTTATGAAAATTTATCATCTCTAGAAATATGAGCCTTGGTAGAGGTATGAAGATCTTAGATAAAGATATCAAAGCATGGAAATTAAATATGAATGATTACTTTGTTTGAATCGATGCATGTTTGACTACATCTCTTCAATAGTGGTCGTTACTTGAAGGATACAAGGCCTAAATTATCTAGATCATCCACACATGATTCAAGAGTGTGCATGAACACTGATCGTTGAATTCTTAGTGCTAGCGTGTAGCTTAGAATATTCCTTCCCCATCACAATGATCACCATGATCTAGTCCCTTCGATCTATGATGGAATTCTTCGATCAATTTCTCAGATGGAGCATTTTTTTATCTAGGATATAGAGAGAAGATATAGGATCACTCAAAAATAATCTGAATGAATATTCATTGTAAAATAGATTATCCTTTGATTATATAATAGGTGTTAATTACCTAGAACAAGTTATCAACCTCCATATAAGAAACACCCACTAAATAAGATATAGATGACACATTATGATGAACTAACAACACCATAATGTCATTTATATTTTTATCAAATATGTGTAATATATAATAAATATATTATGTGATAAAAATAATCCATTAAATCAACTCGCAATTCCATCAATATTAAACAAAACTTGAATATTTAAATAGTATTTGTTCGTATAATATTTTCCCTTGTATTCAAAAAATACCTTGTGAATAATTTAACTAAATATGTTTAATCCAACTATTATATACTGAAATAATAATGAATTTATTTATTTATTGGTCATTATTAAATCTTATACATATCTCAGACCCCATGGTGGGACCCACTATGTCCTATATACATATTCATCAGAATAGGAAGACACTTTAATATTCTATGGGGTATGAAACTCTAAACCCTTATCTTAATAGCTGTGAATACTATTCATAGACCAAGAGTATAGTTTAGAAACTCATAAAGTCCCCTGTAGAGATAAGTAATAGTCAGAGTAATGAAAAATATCCTACAAATTCATGTTGTGTAATATAATCTCTTTGTCATAAGATATCTCATAAAGTAGGATGCAAAACTTATGCCATCATACATTCTTTATATATTATTTTTTCACTTAACTAGATGGACTTAACTTCTTTCACCATGTCCATGGATTTAGTGATGGTACTACCATTGTGATCAACTATGCTGGATATATCTCTTCCTCAACTTAGTAGTGATAAATTCTATCTTCACAATTCAACCAATGACATACCACCAATGACACACCCAACACAAGCTACCTCACAGTGACTTTAATGTCATTGTTTACTCTTTACATAAAAGTACTTAATCAAATGAAACATATTGATAATGAGCTCAAGTTAGGAGACTAATTCACCAATTTGTAGATAGGAACAACCAATGAAAACTGAAACATGTGGAGTTACTATTGGTGGGGTTGTCCTCATGATCTCATATACTCGAGATCACTAATTGTGAACTTCATTAGAAGAAGTATCAATGTCTATAATCCCCTAACACTTGATGGTTTCACATCATCTGTGTCCCATCAGTATGATTCATCTAGACCATAGTACATAACTTTAATATTACTATCGTGGTATATCTAGGGTCTCATTATAGCCTGAGAACTATTATAACCTTTTGATACAACATGTAATATAAGGAAATTACCATAAAGATAGTGGAAAAAAAGTATCAAAAATATTATGGTAATATAAACACATGTATATATAAAACTATATACGTGTAATGGTAATCAAAGTATATAATCAAGTTGGGTCTAAGGAACCCACTTAAAATAGAGAGTGTCTATGATTAGGAGAAAAATTTAAGGAAAACTCCTAGACCATACTTGGTGAAAATGGATTGAGAATTAAAGGAAATAAATCTAACTATGAATATTGAGTTTTCACATGTAATATCATGTTAGGAATGTCTAGTTCCATGTGAGCACAACTTTCACACAACTATGTTTGGTTAAAGGAGGCTTCAAGTGGGGGTTATTGGTGTGGTATTTTTACAAGTTGGGTGTTTCTCAAAGTAAGGATTTTCACAATACTTGGGTATCTAACATAGATTCTCTATAGGTATGACTATGGCAGCAATTTTAAAAAAGTTGGGTGTTATAGGAAACATAGAGTTACATTAAACTTGGGACTCTTGTGAAAACTATGTTCTTTATGCAAGGGAGTTTTTTGAAATTTTCTCTAAAATAATCTAATTCCTTGAAGGAAGTATGTGAGGTAAGTTTTGTAATATTATCTCCAGTTGGAATCCATGTAAGGGTTTGAGGATTCATTAATAATGGAAGTCAGAGTTTCTTGAGTTGGTATCCCTAAATTTAGAATCCCAAAGTTTCCTCCTAAAAATTTCAAGTAAAGGTGTATTTATAGGCCCTATGCTTGTAGGGGATGACTATTTCAATAATGTTTTGTGTAATAATGAAAATCAATAGTTTCCTTGCACTCCGAATTCTATTTTCATAACTCTGAGTTATGTGAAATTGTTGGCTTTTTTCTTGAATTTTCTTGGACCACCATTTTTATTCCAAAAATCATCCATTATTCCTCCCAGATCCCTCCTGAATGAATTTTCCAGTACCAAAAATCCTAGAATGAGGTTGAACCACTACATGGATCCTATATGATTGAATTTGGATTCCAAATTCCATTCCCTAAGGTATCTTGGTGAGACACCATGATTTGGACTTTCTCCCTTGATAGACCATGAAGTCGCATCCATAAAAAAATAAGTTGTTTATCCTTATTATTATCAAAATAACATATTTGATAATTCTTTCTTATATGGTAATATTCATCCTAATCCATACAATGATTAAAGCCGCCAAAACCCAAGGTAAAAGAAGGGTTAGAGAAAAACTCAAACTCTATAATAGGTTCACCATGTAGGAAACAATTAATAGTATTTCCCAAACCAAAAATACCAAAACAAAAAACTATATGATCCCTCAACACTCTATAAATAAATCTAAAAATTTACTTTATTCCCTTTAATGATAAGGGATGTTATGATTGTAGATATGATTAAATCAGTGCTTTATATCATTAGAAAAATATGTAGAAATAATCTAGATCATAGGTTTTACAATCCTATCAACATCAATATAGGGAGTGAGAGGAGATATAGGAGATTCTATAATTGGGGTTTTTGGTTTTCTAATATGGACTTACTATACCCTACTCTTTCAATATGATTTCCAATTCCCTTGATGAAAGAAAAAAGAAAAAAACCCCAAATAATCTTCACATCGAATGGATTTACATAATCCAATATCACCACCTACTATCAATAAAATACATTTTGGGAGAATTTTAAGGCCAATATCTATTAAAACCATGAAAACTTGGGGTGATTTAACTAAATAGTGGATTCATGAATCCATAAAAGATACTTGACCAGATCACCTAAGGATTTGAGTATAGGTGGATTTTTAAATTGAAGAGGTATCCTTGGGAGGTAAATCTATTAAGATGATTAGCTGTAGTCATGTTCCTTTCACAAATACTTAATCAAAAAAAATATAGAAATAGTTATTATCACCTATGTGTGACTAAAATGACCAGGAACAAGTGAAATCCTCATTAAAAAGAGATTCACAATGAAATACATATCCTTAAGAACATCCATTTCCATCGAGGAAAATAAACCTCAATATAAGTTTAAAATCCCATAAAAAATTTTCATAGGAGGATAATTATCTCTAAAAATGGCGATGAGTATCCAATAATTAATGTATATGATGTAATAAAATTATAAATAACATAGAGGAAGATTCAGGAAACCATTGAAAATTTCCTACACCTTTGGAGAACTGAGTGGGGGGAACTAGAGGAATCTTCAGAAGAGAAACTAGTGAGGGAAATGTTCCATTTGAGGAAGGAAATGATATATCCCTAGCCTCTTGATTTTTTAGAGATACTGATCCCGTGGTAAGTTTTTTTGAATATAATGATTTTAACATGTAGAGAATCAAGATACACAAAATTCTTATCCACAATGGAATTTTGTTTCTTCATACAGTTTTAAGAAGAAGATAAAAACCCTATCCAATAATGGTCAGAGAATAGTTTCTTATATCGATTTAACTTATGATTTTCTTGAAAAATTCCACAGTATATTGTTTTTGTCCCTAGGTGATAATTTCTCACGTGAAGTATCTTATGAACCCAATGCTTAGGATATCTAGTTAAAAAAGGAACATCTGTATATAAATAAGTATTCTATTTAAATACTATATTAAAAAATGTAGATATATAATTTTAATATGAACCTTGTGTAACTCCCCAAAAATTTATTTTAAAATAACATTATACTCAATAGCTTTCTTAACATGCGACACCAATATTTTAGAGAATTGTGATATAGTAAAAAACATTAAAAGATTTAAATGCGATTGTTATAGCTTAGATGTTAACTTGGAAGTACTAATACGAATAACCACATTATTAAAAAATATATAGTAGTTATATATAATTAAAATGTATTTATTAATTAATAATATATAAGTACTCAATTTTTACTAAAGTCATTTTATATTTTAAAAATACATTTTATTCAAAAATGGTTTTTATTGATTTTTGTGGGAAAATATTATAATTAAATTATACCATAATTGAAAAGTTTATTTGATAAAAATTATATCATTTTTTAAATCATAAAATAAAAATTAACTTAGGGTGAAATTTTGGTATTTTTCTGAAAAGATTGATTTTTCAGTAAAAAGTGAAAAATTATGATTTTTATAAAAATATCATTTACTTTCATTAAAAAGTCCCATTAATAATTGAATTTGATAGTAAATTTAAATAAGAATTATTTAATTAGATAGAATATAATTAATTACACAGTAATCAATATTATACTTGATTTTTGTATAAGTTCATTTTTGGGCTTAAAACGTATTTTTATAAAAACTGTTTTCATTACATTTTTTGCATTTATATTATAATTTATTTATGAAAATTCTAGAAATTTAATCCAGAAAAATGGACTATATGTTTGGAACTTGGATTTCCATATTTTTTTTATATATTTCACTTTTCTTTTTTATCATTAGGAACAATAACTGTAGTAAATATTTGTTGCCTGGGTAAAGGTAAAACGGGTAAAACATGGTTAAAACTATGAGATAAGGACTAAAAATATCTATGAAACTTGTATTTATTTTATAGTATATTTTTTTTCTAACATAAAAATCCATGTTTAAAAAATGTGGAAATATATTTCCACTTGTATTTGATAAATTTTCAACCCTTTTTCATCTCCTTTTACATCCAATTGGAAATAAAATCATCGCTCGTGCGTACATGTTGATTACCACCTCTACAAAGTGATGTATTTTTGTTCATCACCACCTCAAAAGGATTGTTATTAAGATGGATTTAATTAATATATATGATATTAATAAAATTATTATTATTATATAAATATAATATATTAATTACCTTACTACCCTTCCACCCGTTAATAATAATAATATCACTCGTGCGTACATGTGAAATTCCACCTCCACCAAACAATGTGATTCATTTTTCATATTTGCCTTTCATGGATGATTATAAATGTGTATTTAATGTATAAAAATTATAATTATTTCATGATTATTGTTATGGATATTATATAATGATGACCACTTTGACCATGGTAAATATACCAAAGTTGTTTTAAAATTATGAACTGAATGTCCGCAAAACATATTATGTGGACTTAACCAATTAAGTAAATAAATATTTAATTGAAATAAATTAAATAAATGGTTTAATGATAAGGTATGAAAACTTAAAAATTTTCTTAAACAATTAATCAATTAATATATTTTTATTATTTAGGATATAAATGACATACATAGGATGATGAGACTCTAGGTAAGGGGTTTCTTAAATCAATTTCCATTCATTGGGTTACACTTCCAATTCATTGACTATGTTATGTCAAGATTATTTGTTAAATGACCTTTTATTTTATTATTTTTTTACTTCTAATTTTTTTTACAATTTTTACATATAATCACTTCATTGATTGAATTTCAACTTCAATGATACGGTCTTTGTAAGGATTATTCATCTCAATATTGTTTCTTTGAGACTTTTCTTGTATTATGTGCATAATTACTTTTATATGGTGTATATGTATCATATTGATATATTATATCATGAATTAATTTTTTCTCATGATATCTAAAGTAACTTTTAAGTCACCTCTTTCATGAGATATTGATTCGAATGTTATAAAAGTTGCAAGGTTTTTATGGTCTTAATTTCAATTATTTGATACATAATTCACGTTATGCATAATGATTTATTTTATATGGTGTAAATAATACCTCATTAATGTGATTAACATGTCATTTAATTTAAATTATGGGTTTTCAAAAATTATATTAATTTCCCTCATTCAATGATTTTTTTATTCAAGCATTACCCAAGTTTCAAGGGTTTCTAATCTCAAACTCTCTTATTTGAGACATATTATGATTGATGAACCTATATTAATTTATATGAATTATATAATTAATCTTTAAATATAATATCATGAATATTTTTATAATCATGGTATTTTATGTTCCTTCTTATGTTCTTGATTTCAAAGGGATTTTGGTTTTAAAAGGTCATAAATGGTTTTTCTTTAAAAACATTTCTATAAAGATTTTGAATACTTTTAACCAAACTATTTCTCCATGTTCATTATCTTATTTTTTAATGTTAATTTATAAACATAAATTATTTATTAATTTTATTTTCCATTATATATGGTGTTCTTTTAAATTTTTTTAAAATAAATTTCTTAACATTTTTCGCATGGGTCACTTTAGACTCTCTTTATAAAAGCTTGAAAATAATGTTTATTTATAATGATTATGACATAACTATATTTTTCCTCTATTATGATTTTTATTTGATTTGAATATTACTTTTTAAGTTTCTATGGTTATTTAAAATATTTTTTCCCAATATTCTAAAATGTTTTATAAAATATTATCAAAATAAAAAGATATTTCTCCCCGTTTTCAAATTTTTTTTATTAAATGTTATTTTAAATGTATTTTTCATCTATGGAAATATCCTTAATTTTTTTGATATGATCCAATGGGTATGTGTTACAATGATACCATCCTTATTAATTCTTTTTATGACTTATGATTTTTAAGTAGATTCTTATGGAGTGTGTTTCTTTTTTACATATTAATCAATATAAAAAGGAATTATGGTTATTTTCAAGGGTGTTATGTTGAAAAGTTCAATATTTTAAATGTTTTTTTTTAAAATATGGTTATTGGAAATATGTATGGATGATTTATGGGTTTTTCCATTATAAAAATTATATATTTAAGTCCATTATATCCCTCCAATATAATGGGTACTGAGATAGAGTTAACTAGTTGGAAGTTACTTTTATGAGATGATAAAGTTATTTTACTCCTAATAGATGGAAGAGTTAACTAAATTTAAGTTACTATTATGATACGGTGGAGTTTATTGGTTATATGTTACTTCTAAGAGATATTGTAATTATAGTATGAGGTGATTCCATGACAAATATTTGATGTTCCAAGATACCCACACAATTTCTGCATGCATTCTATGAGTTCTAATGTATCATTTTCTCATGGATTATTTTCACACGGTGCATTATTGTTGAATTATACGAATATTATCTTATATTAAATATTTATTCCATGATTCATGATTCACTATTCATATTTTTATAGTTATGAATTATCTTATTTTATGATCATGAACTTTTATTATGTCATTATACCCTTATTCTCTTCTTATTCTCACTGATGAAATTCAATTGTTTATTCTTATGTTTACCCTTACTAATAATTTGAGCTCACCCTTATTATATTTTCCTTTTTCCCAGGTTATGAACAATTATATTAAATTAATTTTGTCTAGAATGGTTTCATGTGATAATAATTTTATGGGATATATTTAATATTTATTGTGAAATAAGAAAAGCAAGGTATAGTTGAAAAAATTATCACATGAATTCATGAGTATTGTTATGTAAGAGTCTTTACTTATTCTATAAAACTCTAAACCTAAAAGTTCTATGAGTATATAAGTGATCCGATATTTCTTTTTTTTGTATTTTTTTGTTGAATGAATTTTTTCCATGTTTATCGGTTTCAAATATATAATGGTAAAGGATGTATTTTTTAGCATCAGATCAGGTAGTGGAGGTTTGGGATTGTTATATCCTAGAGTTTTAGTTTGAGTTCACTTAGTTGAATTAAATAATTACATATTATATTTTTCAAATATAGATGTGAAAAATATATTAAGAGGATAAAACCATTATTTTTTAAGAATCATTATATTAATCATATAATTATTTGAGGGATTAAACAATATATGATAGAGATTATAATACCCTTATGAAATTTTATCCAACGTTGTTATTTAAGGAGCTTCAAACCAATGGTTTCAAGTAAGAGGATAAGGGATAAAATAATAGAGATAATTAATGAATGTGAGTGGTCAAATGAAAAATAGTTGTAAGGAGATGAAATATGAGAGTCATTTTAGGACTATGAAATATTATCGGTATGGTAAAACAAATAATATTAAGATATTTTTTCCCTATATAAATAATTCAAAGGATGGTGTATCCCAATATAATTTAATTTTGGATAGTTTTGATAGTGAAAATTTCTTGTGAGCTTGTCTAGTTACCTTTAGAGTATATTTAGAGCGAGGATCTCCGTTTTCTTTGTCCCATGTTCCAAATATTGGATCTATATGGAATTTAAAAGTGCTTCTTATTAGGAGGGAGTATTTTTTGGTCATGTATTGGGAGTGTTGTCTCCTTGGGGGAGAGTTCCGGGTCTATTATATTTATGTGGAGAGTTCATTGGCCTCTTTATTTTATTTATTTTGTGATTTCACTATGTGTTTCTTTTTCCACCATTAGTTGAATTCATGTTTTTTCATATATCAATATTTGTTTTAAGATATGTTTTTATTCAAATATAGGGTACTTGTAACACCAAATATTATTTAAAGGTATGAAACTATTTTAATTTTTTTATAAAACATTTATTTTAGTGTTTTTATCTGTTATATAATGTCTTGTTATTTAGAAGTGGTGTTCAGGTCAAATTTTAGATCAACTTTGTGTATTAGGGACCTATAGAGGCATCCGTAGAGTCAGTGTATATTGGGAATCAAGTCTTTGGAGTTGGATCATGTTCATTGTTGAGTTAGATGATATTTTTAGTTTCATGAATATTAGTGAAATTATATAAGTGATAAAAAATTATTGGAGATATTTCGGTTTAAATCTAGGAATATTTTAGAGTCGTAGGGAATTTCTGAAAAAATTGACAAACTTAAATATGTAAGGATCATCATAAATAAGGGAAATTATGTGAATGTGTAACCTTCCCCTTTGAAAAATTGTATAGGTCATAAAATTTATGGGTCTCCATTCTTAAATTTTAATATTAAGTATGGGTTCCCTCATATGTAAAATTAACCCCCTTATTCAAAAAAATGGTAGTGTGGAACGTGTAAGGGTCCTCTGATGCATAAGGGCATCTATACATTAGAGTTATAAAATATTTCCAAGTATGATATATAAGGGTCACCTAGATGATACCTAATATTAATAATGGAGTTACCTTAAGTACAAAAATTATGTTTTCGATAAATGAAATACATAATATATACTTCTTGATATGTAAGGGTTACCTATGTTGGGTCAAAAAAATAGTCTAAGTGCTAAAAATACATTATGATATGTAAAGGTCACCCTGTGTGCAATGGGTGATATGTAAAGGTAAACCTCTACATAAAGGCTGATAATTAAAGGTCACCCTATGTGTAAAGGGTGATATGTAAGTGTCACCCAAAGATGAAAAATGGCAATGTCTTATAATGTAAGTGTTGATCTGGTCAATACATAAAAGTAACCCCATGCAGAGGAGTTGGAAATTGGTAAAGTGTTACTATAACTTATTATACATAAGGGAAACTCTATAATATTTAAAGGACATTTGATATGTAAAGGTTAGGAAAATTTTAAAGTATAAAATTTAAGGATCTTTAGGGGTGATATATAAGGATCTTCAGGGATGATATATAAGGATATTTTGGGGAGATATGTAAGGGTATTCAAAGGTGATATATAAGGGTCAAGGTTAATTTAGAGTTTTTCAAATATTGAGTATGATTAATTTTTTCCTATATTTTTATAAAATGATTAATTAATTAATTTATTAACATAAAAGGGTGATTTTGATATTTTAATAGAGAAAGAGTGGGTACACTCCAATTATTCTCTCTCTATCTCTCTCATTATTCCTTCTTTCCTTCTTGAGGAAATTTCAACCATTTTTTCCATTATTTATATCATCCATTTTAGGATATATATGTGTGTAATTATAGATTAATTTTAGTTTATTTTTATCATTTTCTATTTTTTTCCTTATATTTATATTTTTTATGACTATTTATACATATTTTCAAATATTTATCTAATTTTAATTATTCTGATTTTTTGGAAATGAATCAATTGATAATATTCAATAATAATATTCCTACATACATAATTTAAGTGGTTATTTGATTTCCCTAAGGTCAAATATCATTATATATGAACATATGGTGTTTTTTCATTAAAAAAATGAATACTTGACTAAAAACATAATTAAATGATATATATATTTCATTCGCATGTTTTATTCAAAATATTTAATAAACGAGTATTCCATGAGTAATTATAATTCCCAAACATTTGGATTCCATGTGATGTGTTCCTTGTATTTATATGATAGTAATTTTCAACGTAACTGGTGTAGTTCCCTAATTGAAACTACTACCAAGTGATTTGAATAGAGATTCCATAGGGTTATTCCTAGGATGATAATGGGTAGTAAATGTGGAATGTCATAACTTTTTATAAATTAGTTATAATTCATTATGAAGTATGAAATTTATATATATTATGTTAAATTTTGATAACTAGATAATTTATAAATTGATTATGGCATGATCTCTCATAAACCTTTTGGTATTGAGATGGTTTCAGGATGGGGTGACATTCCCTCTAAAAGATGATGTATTTGAAATAGTTACATGGTGGGGTGCTCTTCCCCTAAGTGATTATATATTATAATTTTTCAAGTTGGGGATCCATTTTACCCTAGGTTATGGAAATATAGAAATGGTTTTGGGGTGGGGTGCTACTCACCCCTATGTGGTGATATTGGAAATGGTTTGGGAGCTGGAAACTATTCCCCTTGGTGGTGATATTTGAGATGGTTCTGAAGAAGGGTAATGTTCCTACTTTGATGGTGATATTGGAAATGGTTCTAGGGCAAGGCACTCTCCCCCCTAGGTGGTGATATTCAAGATGGTTTTATGGAGGGCCTCTCCTTCCCCCTTGGAGGTGATATCTAATATGGTTTGAGGGTAGAGAACTATTCACCTTGTTGATTATGTATCATGAACATAGGTTACTCAACACTTATCAAAGTAGGTGAAATCAATTTGGGGTGTCATTATAGTACCCAAGTATCAATATTACTTTATTTATTTATTCTTCTAGTTATTTATTATGGAACATCATCATGTACCTTATTTTGATTTGATATATTTAGGAACATTGTTGGTGGTGGCCTAATGAGTTATACTAAAACCCTACTCATGACACTATGAGTATCTGATAAGTCTTAATGATTGTATTTATAGACAAGTTAAAGGTTCTGGAACTTTATGGTTTAGTTATATAATTCATTTGGATCTTAGGGGATATGACTGTTCTAGGCCTCAGAACCAATTTTGAGATTGTCACTGTTTTGTTTAATTTTGATTATTTTAGAGTTGTTATATATAATCTACTCATTTTGGATCCTAATGATTTATGTATTATTTTTATAACATGTACCATTTTTCATATTTTTATTACATTGGTTTATATGTTCATTATTGACGTTTAGTTTTTTTTTGTTTATTACGGTTATTTGGGATGAATGTTTGTACTGTTATTCATACTGTTATTTATGGTAACCTAATATGAGGGACATAACCTCCCCATGATACTATTATATTTCCGATTATATATGGAATCCTTTGGTATATTAGGAGGCATGCCTAAGGTATGAAATGGCTTGATGTGGTCATAGTGGAGGTGAATCTGGCCAAGGATGTTACAAAGTGGTATTGAAACCTCATTTATTTTCATTTTTATTTACCATTTGGGTAAGATTTGAAGGTTATAGGATGTTTTAAGAGTTTTTTTGGATATTTTTTTGGTAATATATTACACATATATTAATAAGAATAAATTACTTTTGATGGTACTGATATTCTTAGTTTTATCTTTTACAGTTTTCATACTTTACTAAGCCTGATGCACCTTGTTTTGATTCATGATTTATTAGATTTTACTATTTTCATGGGGTGGAAAGAGGGTGTGTTTTTATTTATTATATTAGGAATGTATTATTCACATGATGTTTATGTTCTTACATGTGATTAGTTACTCTAATCATAACATAGGGTTCAATTATTTAGAGTGTCAATGATAACTTATATTGGGGTGTCCAATATAAATTATCGATACAATTTATTTAACTTATTCCTTATATGATTTTTTTTGTTTCATATGAATAATTATATTGTTTATCATCTGGTATCAGTTAAATAAAATTTCAATAGTAACTTATAAATCATATTCCTCTATAAATTTTTATTGGTATTTTATTTAATTTAACCATATTTTTGATACAATTGTTAAAGTAAAATGAAATTTAAATGATTAGGATCATGTATTTATTGGTCTATAACCCTAAGAATGGGTATATATGGCTAGAGAGAGTTCCTAAGTTGTGAGTATTTTATAATATTTGATGTGAATATAGAGTAGTGGGATACTATGCCTATTACTCTTTACCCTATCTATGATATTGAAAGTTGTGATAGAAATGTGTTTTGAGGCTTGTGTTTAGAATTTTATAGACATGAAACCATGATGAACTGTATTGGATATCCAAGAGGGTGATGGTGAACATTCCTCACTGGAATTTGAGCTAGATCCCCATATTGTGTCGATACTAATGATGGATGATCCTCTCCAAGAGATCTTATTACAGGTTATGAAATCCATGTATATGGAGACTTTGTGTGAAAAAGATTCTATATATAGCTAGAAATGGGAGTTTCAGATATATAACTCACATTTATTTATAGGGTAGGGTTTCCCCCATGATTATGATATTTGGGTTACATTTATTTAAACTATTTTTGATCATTTGGTGACACCCCCTAAGTGGAGGGAGAAGTTGGAAGTGTATAGGCTATGAGGGATGAGGTTTAAGTTAGGTTCATGATATTACAAATACTCTTACTAATCATGAAATTGGTCTGTAAATATTTTGAGGTATTGTTTTTGATATCTTCCAAAAAAATACCCTATCCTTACATACTTTTTATCATAATAATATCTAAATTTTTAGTCAGTAATAACATTCTCTTTGGAATCTTTTTTATTCGATATTGGTGCATCCCATTCAATTATTTCTTGTTAATTTGTTTATGTAATAGGGAATACAATTGTGAGTATATATGGGGGGATTTCTATGGATATTATTTTAGGGGTTAAATCCATGGGTATTGATAAGTGTCGAGGGAGTGCCCTAGTGATATAAATATTTATATTCTTTTGTGATTTCTTGATTTTAGAGATTATTGGTTTTGGAGTAATCTTTGGAATGGATTGGTTGGATTGGTTTTGAGACCATATTAACTAATTTCATTAAATTTTTCATTTATGTTTATTTAGGGATCTAGTATTTCCTATTTTTGAGAGTGAGATATATAAGAAGGTTGTTTGGGTCTAGACCTCTAGTAGTTGGGTGAGATTATGACCTAGTTTTACAATTCCATTATAGATGATATAGAGATGTGTTAGTTATTATTTCCTCATATATTCAACTATTTGTTGGTTTCTTTATTGAGGATTTTTTGGATTTTCCACCTAAGAATGAGATTTATTTCAATATTGAGATCTTTTTTTGGCACATAGCCTTATCTATTATACCTTATTAGATAGATCCTACATATATTTGAGAGATGAAAACTTAATTAAATTATTTTGAAATATAGGAGTTCATATATTGAGTTTGTCCCCTTGGGGTGATCTGATATTTTTTTATAGGATGGATTTTTCTTTGAAATTTTGTAGGGATTATTGAAAGTGTAACTAGGTGAAAATTGAGAACCAGTTTTCACTTTTGTGTATCGATGGTTTATTTTACTAGATGAGACGATCTAGAGTGTTCTTAATATTTTTTTGAGGTCATGATATAATCAGTTATGGTTGATGACCTGTAATATACCTTGTACTATATTCAAGATTAGGTATGTCCTATATGAGTACCTTGTGATTCTATTTGGTTTTATGAATACGTTTTTAGTGTTTATTTTTCTATTGAATCAAGTTTTCCATTCTTACTTAGTTTTTGTTGTCATATTTTTCGATAATATTCTCATGTAATACCGATCAAAGGAGTATAATCAATATTTGAAGGTTTTTTGAATAAACTTAAAAAGAATCAATTGTATTCAAATCTCTCAAAGTTTAAATTTTGGATCTATTAGGTAAACTTATTAGGGGACATGATATTGGAGGTTAGTGTATCATAGACCTTGAGAAGGTATAAGTTATTGTTTTTTGGGATCATCCCTAGAATATTTTTTAAGATCCATAGTTTCTTAGTAATGGAAAGATACTATCAAAGGTTTATGAATTACTTATCATTATTGGTATCACTAATGATGGAACTAACCAAAAAATTGGATGAAGTTACTCTAGTCAGACACTTGTGAGATATCCTCCCCAAATTTAAAGAGAATATTGATGATTGCATTGATCCTAAATTAGATAAACCAAGTATAGAGCATATGTTGTATTATGATGCATAAAGAATCAGTATTAGAGTGGTTTTAATATAGGATTGTATTGTGGTCACTTAAGGGTCTAGGTAATTGTGGTCACATGAGTGAAACAACCCAACACATGAACTTGTGTTGGCAGTAGTAGTGCATGAACTAAAGCGATGGATGTACTATATTTTGTCTGAGAAAATTTTAGTGAACACTAACCATAATATCTTGAGTTATATTTTATTATATAGTGACTTGAACCTTTAGAAACCCATGTGGGTCTAGTACTTGTTGTATTTTGATTTTGAGGTAGAATATACCATTAGAATGGGTAACATTATTATTGATGTACTGAGTATGAAGAATCAGGTTCAAGTGGTGTTGGAGTTGAGCAATGAGTTGTAGATGATGACCCTTTTTTGTTGAGAAGTGTCTTTATGTTCAGGTGTATTAGTTGTGAGTAACCCTTATATCCTTTTATATCACCTCCTTACTCCCCATAATTATATAGGATATCCAACTATTAGATTCATACTATCAGGTGATGAGGGAAGATATATCGGGCATCAATCCATCACCAGACTCATCACTTGATATCGATTAGATCCTTTATATCCAAGGTCATGTCATAGTTACCATGTGCATGCACATAAAGATAATAAGGGACTCACATACCTTAAGATGTATTATTCACCTAGGAATTACCATGATATACCATGATATTCATAGAAAATACTACTGGTCATAGATAAATAAGAATATAGTGGGCTTTGTCACATGGTTCTACACTTATCAGCTAGTGGAGGCTGAGCACCAATGTTCCATTAATCTTCCCCAGTAATTTACCATTATTTAATGAAGGTGGGATAATTTTTCCATAGGTTTTTTATGGGGTTACTAAGGATACCTAAAGTCAATGTTTTAATTTGGGTTATTATTGACCAACTAATTACGCTTTCTAATTTTTTGTCAATCAGAGAGTTTTTCTCTATTGATGATCTAAGAGATCTCTATGTACAAAACATAGTACATCAATATGGGGTGACTCATATTATTGTATTATATAGGTATGCCCATTTTATATCATTATTTTTAAGGTATTATATAATGAGCTTTATACGTAGGTGCATCTAAGAACTGCTTATCATCCTCAGACAGATGGGTTGTCTGAGCACACTATTCGAATATTAATGGACATGTTTTAGGATTTTATCCTAGATTCTGAGGTTTTATGGGAGAACTATTTAATAATTTTAGAATTTTCTTATAACAACAGTAATCAGGATTCAATTTAGATGGTGAATTTTGTATCCTTATATGGTAGGTAGTATATATCTTCTTGAAATTAGATAAAGGTTGGAGGGTCAATGATTATCAGTATGACTATCATGAAGAAGAAATTAGAGCATATCCAGCTAATTAATAAGTGGTTAAAGACCACTCAGAGCAGGAATATTTGATATTATGACTGGTGATGACATATTATGGAGTTTTATGTAGCTTATTAGGTATTATTATAATTGTCTCTTAGATTAGGACATCATCATATTCAAAGGGTAAATTGGCATCCAAGATTTTGGGGGTCATTTGAGATTATGGAGAGAATTAGTGTAGTGGCATACTGGTTGGATCTTACTCAATATTTTGGTGTTATTAAAAATGAGTTTCATGTATCAAAACATCAATGATCACATTTTTAACCTCCCAATATGATTATTATTGACAACATCGATCTCAAGGTGGATACGTTATTTGAGGAGAATTTAGTTTGTATTGTTGATCGGAGGGGGAATATTTTATATAGAAAGACAATCATTGTAGTTAAAATCCAATGGAATCAAAAGAATATACAATATAATACATTGTAGTAGGATTCTAACATTTGGGAACAATGGCAATAGTTATTCATCTATGTGACTTAGTGATGTTCAGGAACACAACTTAGGGATGAAAAAATATATAGTGGGGAGGTTGCAACAACTCATTTTATATCGAGGTATGTACCTACTTTATTTTTTTCCTGAACTGTGTATTATAGTTTTTTGAGTTTTTATATAATGGTTAGGTATTAAAAAGTGTATTTAGGCGTAGATTTTATATCTTTTATGAGTATTGAGACCCCATAGAGGTGTTAGGGGAATCCATATTGATCGCGAATCAAGTCTCAAAATTTTTCCCTTGTTTGGGGGTTTAGTTTACAAATATTATTTTATCTATGGGACTATTAGAGAATATTTGAATGTGATGAAAAACAGTTATTGATGTTTTGGGATGAATTTGGTCATATTTTGGAGTTTTAGAAATTTTTTGTAAAAATTGAAACACTTTCATACATAACGGTCATCATATGTAAGTATCCTTATGAGTAATGGTAAAAAATCCTTTTAAATATTAATTATGTTATAAAATGAAAGGGATAACATTTTTATAAGTTACTCTTATGTATCAACACCCACATATATAAGTTTCCTACCCTTATTAAAAAAGTGCCAGTGTGGAATTTGTATGTTTCCTTTGATATGAAAGGACCTTTATATGTAAGAGTCATCTAATGAAAAGATGAAAAAATGACAAATTATGAGATATACGATTCACATAGATGACATGTAAGAGTCATTAAAGAGTCACCCTAAGTATATAATAGTAATTCTATGACAAAGGAAATATATAAGAGTAACTACTTAATACTTAAGGGTTTCTTGTGTTGGTTTAGAAAAATAGACCGTGTGAGGAAAATCCCATGTGATATATAAAGGTCACCAAGTGGAAAAAGGGTGATATTTAAGGGTCACCCCATTCAAAAGGGATGATATGTAAAGGTAACCCTATACTCAAAGGGTGATATGTAAGGGTAACCTAGGTCTAGAAAATGGTAAAGTTCTGGAACATAAGTGTACATCTTGTGGACATGTGAGAGTAATACCATGTGTAAGGGTTATAAATTTCGTAAAATATTGGGATACCCTATGATATGTAAGGGTTAATACCTGATATTTAAAGCTTATAAAAATGGTAAAGTAAAAAACGTAAGGGTATTCAGAGGTGATATGTAAGGGTCTTCCGGAGCGATGCATAAGGGTCTTCAGGGGAGATATGTAAGGTTATTTAGGGGTGATACATAAGGGTTAATAAAAATATATAGTTTTTAAAATAATGAGTTATTATTCAATTTTGTTTATAATTTTATAAAAATATTTATTAATTGATTTAATCACATATAATATGGGTATTGTTCCATTTTGATCCGAGAAATAGTGGGTACACCCAAATCTTCTCTCTCTATCTTTCTCTCATTATTCCATCCTTCTTGAGGTATCTTGGAAATTTTTTTTCTATTATTTACATCATTTTGTATAGGAAGTAGTCATGGTAAAGTATATAATACCTCCCACTTATACATCCCACATAGATCCTTAAGAGTTCTGGGGCCACCACCTCTTGAAAACATCTCATGAAATTCAATTTCTTCTTCATGTGAAATATTTTTCCCCTTAAACACTTAATTTCTCATGTGATTTATCCATTTTTATTTCCATTTCAAGTTGATCTATCCATACGATAATGTATTATTTTTTATAATGGGAAGATTTCTTTAAATGTATATATGGTTTCTCAATAATATCATACACGAATCCAATTATCTTGTTTAAGTCATGAATTGTTTCTCTTATTTTTTTACTTTTTCTTAACTCCTATACTATAGATTTAAATGGCCTATTTAAAATGATCCACGATGTAACATCTTCTTCTATAATAGAATAAAATCCTTCTTTTTTAGTGAAGAATTCTTCTTGGAATTCTTCAATATACTTTTATAAATTGATTTCTTTTTCTCATGACCCAAGGTGGACTCTAATTTTTTATTCCATTTCATTTTATTTAGAAATTTTATTCTTTTCTATTTATAAGTATTTGAAAAATTATTGGTGGATTTATACCAAAATTATTTTTCACTTTGACCACTCTCTTTGAAAATACCAAAAATATTCTCTAAGATTATATATTTATTAAAAATGAATAGATTTTTAGTTTTGTTCTATTAAAATTTCTCTAATTTATACTTTATTTCCAATGATGTTGGATTTATTGAAACTTAATAGGTTTAAATATTATTCCAAAAATCAAGTTACCTATGTCCAAATCTTTTATGAAACCATAAATATTCAAAAAACCATGTTTTACTTTAACCTACAGGATAACTAGATTTGATTCAATGCTATATTGGTGTTAAAACACAATTATTTTGGGTAAAAATTGGGGAAAAGATTCTACTAAGATTTATCACATCCACCACTAATTTAGTAGTGGATTCCTAATAAATTTTCATCAACCATCTATGTACATGTTTTGGTTTGTAAAATACACAATACCTAAAACTAGAATTAACATATTTATAATTTTACAAGAATGTTGGTACCTTATTACTTAATCCATTTGATAGTTTAGAATAGAATAAATTAAAGATATTTTTTATACAAGATATAGGTCTCTTAGAACAAATATCTTAATTTTATGTGTAAAAATTAACAAATTTTCTCTCAAAATTTTATGAAGGCTCATCTTTAAAAATTTATAGATTTTTTAATATGACTTACAATTTAAAAAAATTCAAATTTATGAATTTTTTATCATAATAAACTAATTTTATTTTGTCCTTAAATGCCATTATAATATTCAAAACTTTATCTTAATGAATTTGGTTCTTTTATTATATAAAATCTCCAATATCTCTAATTTTATTTTATTTTTATTCCAATTTTGAATTCTTGATTTCAATGAAATATCTTTTTCTTTCTTGAAATATAAGGATATATTCATAAATTCACTCATTGTATTATTCCCTTTATTGAATTGTATTGAGCCATTCATCCTCAAATTCGGAGTATAATTATTCAAAATTAAATTTTTTTACAGTTATAGATTCTACTTATTTGGAGAAACTTACACATTTCAACACTTTTTCTTCAAAATCCCTTTTCATACCTTCACATTTATTTTTGAGTTGAGTGATCTCCTCCTACATACTTATAAAAGAAACAAAAATATAGGTTATAATTTCTTTGGGATAATTTTTCCTGATATCCTCTAAATTAGAACTCGATTCATCTGGTGAATCCTCATATGTATGATCTTACCTACTTGGGAATGGTTCTACTGTAGGATATTTTTGGAAATTATTTTCTATAACCACTTATTCATGCATAAATTTTTAAATACCCAAGGTAGAATTATTTTACATCTCCTTGGCGGTTGATTCAACCACCAAGTATTATTATTTTTCCATTCCAGATAAATATTCATCAAGATTACAATATTGGGAAAATGATTTCCCTTCATATTTACATAATAAGGATTCTTTATCATTAAAAATTTCTTAAATAGATAAATGAAAACCAAATATAATAGAATGAACTCTACCATAATTACATTAAATTAATAGAGAGTAATTGTTATCTTATTTAATTGATGAGACCTTTCTTAATTTTATTGTATCTATTTTAGTCCTATCTTTCAAAGTCATAGAATATATCTCATCTAGGCTTTCTTAGATATGGAACTTACTAGACTATTAAAATATAGAGTTCATAAATCATTTAAAAATGAAACTTAAAACTTCAAAAGAATAAAACATTGAGACTATTAAGAATAGAATCAGAGGTAGAACCTATTATTTACTACCACTTATTAAGATTATTTGGAGTAAGGAAAATACTGGGGGTGATTCAGTACTAGTAAATTATTAACAAATTAAAACAATTACCAATATTTACTTTGGTAATTATTCAATGAAATTATTTCACCCTATTTTCTATCACCTAGTTTCATGAAAGTATGTATATTGGAAAGAAAAATAATAAATAACACTGGGTTTTTTTGATGAGTTTCATCTCCAAAGTGGATGATTTCTTCCTCGATATATGTTGGCTATTATCCCACATACATAGACACACACACAACTTCCCTTTTTTATCAAGTAAAATCTCAGTTAAGGGAATATATTTGAACCCATAATCTTTCCACCAACAAGATACAATGAACACACCAAATTATAGTAAAGGATTTATAACCAATCATTCATTTCTTTATAGAATATAGAATATTAGAAAACACCACTTGAAGTGATCATCTCTATAGATCATGTCTTTTCAGAAAACACTAATGGTTTTGTTGTCCTTACATTAATAAAAGAAATACGAAGTGTTTCTTTGATATATTTAGACCTTAAAATATAAAAATATTTTAATCTAAGATTCTTAGTACTTTGACCTGTAAGATATTTAGTTAAAGAAATACTAAAATCATTCTACTCCTACTATTATTTTTATTCAATACATCAAGATATTCTTTACTAAAACATTGAATCACACTCATTTAACAAAAGTTATCAATATGATGATAAAAATGTCAGATATTCTTCTTTCTTCAATACATATAATTCTCCCTACCCTACATTATTAACACAAACATTTCAATATAGACAAAATGGATTTAACCATGCTTTTTTTTGTTAGTTGTGTTTTTAAACATGACTAATTTATTTACCTGTGACTTATAAAAACATAATTAAATATATTTTATAAGTATTTCATTTTTTTAATTTTCAACATTTTTTATTTCTCTTGAACCTTTTTTTATTTTTCCCACACCCCTTTCAACTTTTTTCATGGTAAATATTCATGTGTTTTCTAAAAACAGAATTATTTTCCCACACTCTCCATTAATTTTTGTTTATTATTTTTCATGGTAAATATATGTGTGAGACCCTAGACCTATTTCCCACACACCCCCACTATAGTAATGTTTTGGAAATAGTTTTTATAAATCTATTCTTCAAGTAGATATTGTAAAATACCTGAGGTAAAATTGTTGTACATCTCATTGGTTTTTGATTAAACCACAAAATATTATTGTTATTACCTTCCAAATATATATTCCACAAGATTTTAACATGGGGGAATATATTTTATCTTCCTTTTTGTATAAAAGGGATTCTTTCTCATCACAAACTCCTTAAATAGATATATAATCACCAAATATTATAGAATGAACTCTACCAAGATTTCCTTCAATTAATAGAAATTAATTTTTATCTCATTTACTTGATGATGAATCTATAAATTTACTTATATATATTTTAGTTATGTTCTTAAATGTATTGGAATATATCTCATTGATGGTTTCATATATTGTGAACTCATTATATTCTTAAAATCTACACTTTATAAATCCTTTGAAAAGAAACTAAAAAACTTCAAATGCATCAAATTTTGAGACTATTGAGAATCCAATCAAAGGTGAAATCTATTATATAACAACAATTGTTAAAATAAGTTTTAGTATAGATAAAACGGGGGGAGAATAAGTGTTCATAACTTATTAACCAATTAAAACAATTACCCTTATTTAATTCTACACTTTTTCAGTGAATGGATCCTACTCTCTTTTTTTTCACTTGGTTTGTATGCATGTTTGTATATTGGAAATCATAACAAGAAAGTGAACTGTGCTTTATTAATGATAATTGTACCAAATTAGATGAATGAATCCTAGATATATGGTGGTTTTTATCCCACACATGTATAATTTTTTTTTTGAGAAACCACACATGTATAACTTACTTTTATTATCAAGTGAAATATCGAGTATGAGAATATACTTTGACCCGTAATCCTAGAAATAACTAGGTATAATGAAAGAAAAAACCTATAATTTAGGATTTAGAACCAATAAATTCATTCATTATATAATATTTAATATTATCCTACACCAATTAATGTGACCATCTCTCTAAATCATTATTTTTTAGAAAACTCCAATAATTTTGTTCTGCTTCCACTAATAGAAGCAATATGAAGAGTTTCTTTGATATCTTCAGACCTTAAAATATAGGAATATTTTAATATAGGATTATCATGATTTTAAATATAATATATTTAATGTAATAAAGGTTGAACCCCTACTCATATTCTTCTTCTTTTTCTTCAATACACTGAGATATTATTTATTGAAACATTGGATAACACTCATTAAAAACATGAGATCAACATAATGATATTAATGAAATATATTCTTCTTTATTCAATAAAAATGATTTTCTATACCCTACATTATTGATTTAAAAATTTAATTACATGGATAAATGGTTTTAATTGTGTTTTATTTTTATGTTAGCTTCATTTGTTATCATGACTAATGTATCTACCTATGTTTTCTAAAAACATGATTAAATATCATAACTAGTTATTTAATTTTTTTTTCAACTTACAACCTTTTTTATTTCCTCTTCCACATTTTTATTTTTCCCATTCCCCCCTTCAAATTTTTTATGGAAAATATTCATGCATTTTATAAAAAATGGTTATTTTTTCATAATCTCCATTTTCCTTTTTTCCTTTTTAAGGGGAAATCTACACATGAGCCCCTAAACTAAATCCCACGTACCCACGATAAAGGATAATTTTGGATATATTTTTCATTAACATCTTCTTTAAGTATATATTGTAAAATAGTTGTGGTAGAATTGTTGTACACCCCCTTGGATATTGATTCAACCACCAAGTATTATTATTCTTCAATTACAAATCTATCTTCATCAAGATTACAACATGGGGAAACTAATTTCTATTCCTATTTTCATAAAAGGTATTCTTCTCATCAAAAATTCCTTAAAGATATATAATATCACTTTATATCCTTGAATGAACACAATTTGATTACTAAAAATTAATAGAGTGTAATTATTATTTTCTTTCTTTGATAAACCCTTCCTTGTTTTACTTGTATCTATTTTAGTTATGTTCTTAGATTTAATGAAATATATCTCATCCATGGTTTCTTAATTAGGGAACTCATTGGATTATTAAAATCTACACTTCATAAATACTATCAATAAGAAACTCTAAAACTCTAAAAGCCTAAAATCTTGAGAATTTTGAGAATTCAATTATAGGTGGAAGATTTTCTTTAATACCTCTTGTTAAAATCAGTTGGCGTATAGAAAACAATTTGGTAAAATTATTGTTAGTAACTTATTAACCAATTAAAACATTTATCTATATTTTTGTTTTACACTTATTCAATTAATGGATCTCCCTATCTTTTATTTCACTTGGTTTACATGCAGGTATGTCGATATGAAAGCACAATAATGAAGAACACCGATGTTTGTTAATGAGGTTAATCTCTAAAGTGGATGAAGACTTCCCTGATTTATAGTGTCTATTATCCTAAACACACATTAATTCCCTTTTTTTATTATCAAGTGAAATCTTGGGTAAGGGAATATAATTGGTATCGTAATCCTAGAACCAACTAGATACAATGAAAGAACCAACTTACAGAAAGGCTTTAGATCCAATCAATACTTTCTTTAAAAAATATAAAATATTATCCAACACCACTTGAAGTGATTATCCCTATATATCAAGTATTTTCATAAATATCTAATGGTTTTGATATATTTTCACTAATAGAAACAATATGAAGATTTACCTTGACATCATCATACCTTACAATATAAGAATATTGTATGATAGGATTCTCAGTACTTTGAACTCTAAGATCTTTAGTAGATGAAAGGTAAAAATCCTCCTCATATTCTTATTATTATACATTAATGGACTAAGATATTATTTATTAAAATATTATACCACACTCTTTCAACATAAGATATGAAAATGATGATAACAATGTCAGATATTCTTTCCTATTTGATACAAAGAACTATCCACTAAATTATCAACTTATAAATTTCACTATAAGAAAAAATTGATTTAACTACATTTTATTTTTATATTATCCATATTTTTAAATGTGACTATCATATATACCTTTTTCCCAAAAAATATTTACCTATGTTTTCAAAAACAAATCATAGAAAATAAGTGAATGATTTTGAAAAATAGAATTATTTTTCCCACACTCTCCCTTCTACTTATTTTATTTTTATCCTTGGGAAATATGCTTGTGGGTCCTTGGACGTATGTCCTGTGCAACCGCATCCACACACATCATCCCTTGAACCCATCCACATGCCCCACCATGACATGGTTCCCACCTCCCATTCACCAAAAGACATGTCACAACCCATTGATCTCCCCCCTCATTTAAAATTAATTTTCATGTCATAGGGATCAAAATCACGATGCGGGGGATGCAAACCAATGAATGAACCACTCTAACAGACGTGTTATTTATAAAATTATACAACACTATATTTATATACAAGTTAATATTTTTTTACATTTATATATAAATTAATATATTAAAATAAATATATTTAAATATATATATTGATATATAAATTAATATATCTAAATATATATAAGTTTATTTATATATATAATATACTAATTATCCATATAATTATATATGAATTAAAATACTAATATGTGTGTGTGTAAAAAAATATATATTAATGTATGTTTATATATATGTATATTAATATATATATATATATATTTATGATATAATAATATTCTAATATATATATATGTGTGTGTGTGTGTGTGTAAATATATGTATATATATATGTGTGTGTATATATATATGTGTCTGTGTATATATATATGATATAATAATATAAAAATATACATATTTGTGTGTGTAATATACTAACATATATATATATATATAATATACTAATATATATACATGTAATATAATATTATACATTTATAAATTAATGTACCCATAAACATATATCCATATATGCAAGAATGTATACATGTGTATATAAATGTATAATTATTAATTTGTAATAATATTACATATATATTAAAATCTTTATATAAATTAGTAAATAGATCTGTCTTTGTGTGTTTAGATGTGTAAGAACCCAGTTATTCTTTGAGGTACAGATCTTCTATTTTCTTTCAATTCTCTGTTTAAATGCTTCAATATGACCTAATGTGGGTTCTCGTTGAGGTCATGAAGGTCTCGGGGGTGTCTGATGCTGGTTCGGAGCCTGGAAACCAAAGTTTAGGAGTTTTTATCCAGGCACACGGTTAATGAAAACCGTGTGGGGAAGACTGCACAGTTTGACTAAACCATGTGAGGCTCGACAGTGGGGGCTTACAGGCCACACTATTTGATAAAACCATGCGGGAGGAGGCACACACCCATGCGAACAACCACTACTATGAAACTAGGCTTATCCAGTGCTAGGGTTTTAACAATGCTTGCTAAAAACACTATTAAAACCCTCTTTCTCAATGCTAGAAAAATCACTGTTAAATGGGGTCATTTATCAGCGCTAGTAAAAAAATGCTGATAAAATGGGCATGTATCAGCACTTCTAAAAAACACTGATAATTGGGGGTCTTTATCAGTGTTTTTTTATAAGCACTGATAAAGACCGCATTTATCATAATTTTTTCCTAGTGTTAATAAAGGGTATATTTCCAAAAAAAATATTTCATTAACTAACACCCGTAGTAGCAGTTATGACCTTTTGGAGGTCTTATACCCCCTTTTAAACTCAATAGAGGTGATTGAGGGTTCCCTTGGGTCACCTAAATGTAGATATTATCACAATATTTTATTTTATATGTGGTAGAGGAAAAACAGACACCCGGTTCAGAACTTATGGCTATTTGAAAGGTCATTGAATGTGAAAACCCCTTTAAACCCCTAAAAACACTAAAAACCCTGAAAATATCATAAATTTTGATCAATGAGTCCGTTTTACCTCCAAAACCAGTCAAATAAAAGCTTATGAAATGAGATAAAACCACATGATATTTAAATAATTTGTTAATTAATGGAATAAAATATATTATAGTTTAAAAAAATTCATAAATCGAAGTCAAAATTCAAACGACCATAAATTTTGATCCAGGTGTCAGGTTGGACTCTACCACACATCAAATCAAAGCTTGTGATGATCTCTAGGCCTGATATGGTCTCATACTAATGTCAAAGATCTCTATCTGATTTTTCGATCCTAGAAAGGCCCAAAAGGCCTCCAAGAATGTTTTTTTATCGCTGATCCCAATATATTAAAATTAAAACATCTATTACTTCTGATGTGGTTTTCCATTCATCCTGTACCACATATCATATTAAATATCGTTTCATGATATTCGACTTGACAGGTTTTGGAGCCGAAACGTACTCCTAGATCAGATGTTATGGTCATTTCAAGGTTTTTAAGGGTTAAGGATTTTTAGTGTTTCTTAACATTTTTATGTGTTCTAAGTGTTTTCAGAGTTAATATACATTTTAATATATATATATATAAATAAGAATTAAAAAAATATAACTATATATATAAACATATATATAAAAATATATAAATATATGGATAACGATAACAATATATAAATATATATAAATATATAGATATATTATAAAATGTATAACAAAATAGTATAGTGAAGTGGAAAATGCATTGGTGTATATGATATAGGTCTTAGGTTTGAAACTCGCTGGAGGTAGGGAAACATGCTGGGGGTGGGATTATATAAAGCACTGATAAAAGGGTGTAGGAAGTGCTGATAAAAGGGGCCAGGGGGGCTGATAATGGTGCGAGGGGGGGGGGGATGTTAAAAAATTATTCCCTTTATAAGAGGGGCATCTATCAGTGTTTTTTAGCATTGTTAATGGTGTCTATTAACAATTCTAAAAAAAGTGCTGATAAATGTGGCCTTTAATAGCACTAAACTAAGCACTGATAAAGGCACCCTTTATCAGCGCTAAAAAAATCACTGATAAAGGGCCCCTTTATCAGCACTGTTAAAGGGGGACTTTATCAGCAATTTTTTATGATCACTGTAAAAGCTAAACCTTTAGCATCATTTACATTATCAATGATTCTATAGTGCTAATAAATCCCTTTTACTAGTTCTTTTAGAGACCCGATTTGTAGTAGTGAGCTCTATAGTTTTTGTAAAATTTGAAAGAGGGTCTTTACACAGTTTGTGCATGGTTTTTAAATCATATGGGTAAACAATGGGAGATCACATTTCTCCTATAGTAGACCATGAACTTTAACCATACGACTTAGAGATTTTTAGGTAAAATTACTATTTTCCCCTTAAATCCTTTAAAATAAAACCTATGTTTCTTTTTTCATTCATTAGATAGCAGGAGGTCATTTTTGAGTCCTTTAAAGAACTATCCTAGGAATTGAGCTATGTTATTTGTCCGACCTTTGATTGGAACGTGGTTTGTCTCCTTGGATCTACAATAGTTTTTCCTCGATTCCTTTTTATCACTTCTTGATTCTTTTGGATATTGAATGCGCCTTTTTGATTTAGGATCATATTCCCTAACTTCCCATTATTCATCTGTTCTTCATATTTATTCCAAATTAGGATGAATTATATCTTGATACTGGATGATCTATCTAGAACGGACCTAATATAGGTGGTCTTGTGCCTTTCACTGAATTTTGAGTTGTTTATATATTCCAGAGTGTCGTACACTAATTTTTATGACATCACCTTAAATTGGAATTGAACCTTATTGTTTCCTATAATGGTTTAGGTAATTGAATAAGAATTAATATGCATGTCATAGGTTTTATACCTTGAATAAGAACTACCCCATGGGTGAGTTTCCTTGAATGGATTTTATAGATTATTGCTTTGGGAACCCCCATGATGTGTTTCTTTTCTCCCTTTAATGGGTTGTGAAAAATGGAATTTTATATAAATTAGATTACAATATTGTTAGATTGTAATTGAATTGGATAAAGGTTAAGGGATGGAAGAATTTACCCTTGACCCATGTATGCCTTTTTTGTTTAAATCATGTTACCTTTTCCATGTGAGTAAAATGGAGTCCATGACTTAATTTGATGCAATTGGATTGAATTTATCAAATTATTTACTAGACCTCATGAGATATATAATAAAAAATCCTTTTGTAATCTTGATAGGCTTATTAGGATTGTTATGGAAAAAACACCCATGTGAGTATTTTAACGCAATTCCTCGAGATTAGCCTTGTTTTTCAATTGTATTAATATGAATTAATTACACTTTCAACAAATTTTACCATGTGAGTTATAAGATAAAAAATCCATGTAGTAGCTTTTTAGGCCTATGAACTTGTTATACCAGATACACCCATGTGAGTTAAATGATGTTGAACCGTGTATTAGTTTTTTATACATGTGTTTCTTCTTATAAGAAATATAACAATGTGAGTAAATGAAAGTCTAATCCTTATAAGGTTGGAAAAGGCTTGATACACCTTTTTAGGTTAGTTTGATAATATATGGTCTTGTTTTTTACCTTAGAATGTAAAATGAAATGTTTAAATGGAATTGAAATCATTAAATGATAATAGCCTTGAGTAACACATGTATTCATTTTAGAATTCCATGGGTGAACTCATGTGACTATTGACATTTATACCTTGAGTGATACATGGATCCACCTTAGGATTCCATGGATAGACTCTATGGTTAATGTGATTATGCCGTGGGTGATACATGGATACATTGAGGTATTCCATTAATGGACTCATTGAGGCTAGAATTATATGTTTAGTGATAGATGGATCTAAGTGAGGGATTCCATGGAAGTAATCAAGGGAAATTTCATTATATGTGATTGGTGGTACATGGGGATTCCTTATAGGACTTCCAAGGATGAACTTAGATGATCTGGACTTATACCTCACCTAGAGAGATACCGGGTTCTGAAGAGGTTCGCCAGGGATGGGCTTGTAGGGTGTGGGTTGATGTTGTACCTGGAGTGATACTTTAATTAAAACTCTACAATGTCACAGATGGGATCAGGTTATGAATTTAATTATAAATGGGATGATTTATGATGCATCTTATAAGACAAAGTACAATCTTGGATTCAATGTTCACTTTCACTTGTTTAGATGACATTCTGAGGCATATGTTATTCTTATTGTCACATAGGGAATTATAGGATTAAGCTGGATATAAAGAATTATATATTCAATGTAATTAGATTAATAAATGAAATGAATGTAAATGAAATCTATAGTATATAGGATGTTACTTTTGAGTTCTTCCTTTCTTACAGCATTTCTTATTTCACAATACCTTCTATATATATTCTTTGACTGATTGGCATAGAACTTGGGTGGTTGCCTACTGGGATTTAGTCTCATACCCTATTTGGGTCATGTTTTTTTGTCTAAACATATTATATGATTACAGGTAATGATAAGGGAAACACATTACCATGATTACTTGATATATTGCTATGGAGCAAGAGAGCATAGGGCCAAGCCGAGGCTTGAAATGTTACTAGGATCCTTTTGGAATTTTTTGTACCTTTGTTATATGGATTGTACATATGCCTTGTATCCCTGATCTAGAAATTTTATTAGAAAAATGTGACATGTCACATCATCTTGTGTATGATATAACTTCAGGATTATTTGTACTATTAGTCTTCCGCTGTTATATTCTGTTTCATGGATTTATTGATTCTTCTATTTAACTGTTATTTCTTTCTATTGTGTTACACTCTTCTAATGAGGGCATAGTATCTTCACTATCACACCTAGGTCTTCACTACTAGTTGTTTGCCACTGGAATTTGGGGAGATTTTCTTGAGTCCATGCGGCCAACCGGGTATGGGGCACCTTTGAGTTGCATCCGAAACCAAGACATTAAAAATTGGTATCAAAGGATATTTTCTAATTTTATTTACTATTTAGAGATAATTGAAAGGGATATGAAGGAATATGATTTTGTTAATGATATGTTCTCGGTCTTAGCTAACCTGTGTATAGGAAAAGGTGAAATTACCTTGAATTAAATTGCTATTTTCTGGATTTTGACTATTACAATTGTTTTGATTTCACTACTGGGTGATGCACTTGTATTGTGCTGTTATTATTGATATTATTTTGGGTTCTATTGTGTTGAACCCTGATGAGATGAGGGTATGACATATCATGCATCATATAGGCACATTCTATATTTCACATGACATGCATTATGACATGCCATTTAGGATGCATTACCAATTTCATGTTGCTGTGATAGGTGATGCGATAAATATTCCTACTATTGTATTAGGTATATTGTGATATATTATGGTGTGAAATATATGGTCACCAAGATTTGGTCCCTAAGGTGTACGGGACCTCTTGTATCGAAATTTAGAGGATCATGGTTCACCCTTAAATTGAAATGTGTTATGATATGCTATAGGTGGACGCCAAGCTTTGATTCTTGGGGAGTATGGACCTCACAGATCAAGGAGTAGCATTAGTTCACCCTTTTGAAGGTAATGTGATAAATATGAGATGTGTACCAATTCAAGTAAATGTGATTGTGAAATCAATTTGAAATAAAATGAATATGAAAACAAGTGAAACTGAATTGTATTTTGATAGAGAACTTGACCAGACCCGACCTTAGTAGTGGGATTTTGACAGTGACTCTCACTTGTTTGACACCTAGACCTTAATCATGGGGTGGGAAGAGGGGTGAGTTATTAGAGAGGAATAATTTTAGATATCCTATTAGATATATATTATTTTGAGCTACAAACCTTGATAGTGATTATAAACTGAGGCATGTGTTTGGCATTATAGATCCATGGCACCATGATGACCTCTAGCTATATGCCAGGAGGGTGGCGATGATAAAACTTTGAAGGTGGTAGGCCATGGGATACCAATTGATCCTTACGTAGTGCCAGCTATGGAACTAGCTGTTATAACATATGCAGGTTCTAAGGCAGAGTTATGTGAAGGATTTATGCTATTAATACAAACCATTCAGGGAGAACCATGACCCACCCTGACTATGTCAGAGTTGACGCGTGAGTTTCAGTAGAAGAATCTGCCCACATTTTCATGGGATGGAGGAACATAGGCTGCAAAGTCATGGATCAAGGCCATTTTTTCTATCTTCTAGCACTTAGATACGCCTCATGAGAGGAGGGTAAATATTGATACATATATTCTTCATGATTCCGTCAATACATGGTAGGATTTTATCACTCAGACTGATCAGAATCGAGAGATGACTTAGATAGTGTTTCAAAAAACCTTCTATGATTACTTTTATCCGGATACTTTGAGGGATTATAGATCCTGATAGTTCTTACATCTGGATTAGGTCTCATTATCGGTTATAGAATACTCCTACCATTTTTTCTAAGATCTAGCATTTCATGCCTATTTTGATAGGTGATGAGTTATCGAAAGCTAGGAGATTCGAGGATGGTATCAGGTACAAAATCAAATCATAGGATAATTTCTTTAGTTTGAATACCATTTTTATAATTTTGAATCAAACACTGATCACAGAGCGTAACCTAAGGGAAGATGGAGGTGCGAGCTAGGGTGGTTTGACACCTAGATCTGGTACTCCATCGACCGATAGTAGGAAGCATCATCTAGAGCTCCCATGTAGTGATATTAGTAGTCATAACATCTCTTTAGGTATTCATGTGTGGTGCTACCCATGTGGTAAGTTGGGACATATGAGGCCAAAGTGTACAAAGGACCTAGTTGTGGGCCTATATTGTAGAAAGATGGGTCATCTACATCTTTTCTATAGAAATTTTACACTATAAGCTATTAAGAGAGGGTATACACTAACTACACATTCAGGAGTAGGGTTATAATCTTCTCATCAGGTATGGAGCTGGGGTACATCAAGCTGTTCAAGCCAAGGTGGTGGTTGTGGACATAGTATCCAGACCCCAGGTTTACAACGACATTGGGGTGGATCAACTTAGGGTAGCCAGGTAGTGTCACATGGCCACAGTACATGCCAAAATTATGTAGTGCAATAGACCCATCAGGAGTATAATCCTTGACCTTCTACTATCATAGGTACTATTCTAGTAGCCTCTATTTTAGCTTCTGTACTTTTTGATACAGGGTATTCACATAGTTTTATGGTTGTATATGTGGTAGAAAGAGTTGGTCTTGTTATACAGTTTTATGAAGGAGTTATGAGGCTATAGACTCTGTTAGGGATCAGGACGAAAGGTGTTCATCAGTGTAGGGAGTGTCCCTTGAGGTTGGATGGTGTCACTTCATATGGTACCTCTATGTCCTCAAGATGAAAGGATTTAATTTCATTCTCGGGATGGACTAGTTGGTTCCCTTCCAATCCTTTTTTTATTTCTATTACCACATGTTGAGTTTCACATCACCAAAGGGAAGAGATTTTATTCACAAAGGTGAATGGGATGTCCAGGAAAGATGATCTAGACCTAAGCATCAAGGGTTGGGTGCGATGAAAACCCAGATTTCAAGTTTATATCTGGATGATCAGGGGACACATCAGATCTATTTTCCACCAGCAGTTGATCATTTCAAGGAAGTATTCCTAGATTAATTTTCAAGATTACCTCCCATGAGAGAGGTAGAGTTATCTATCTATCTAGTTCCAGGAGTTGAACTAGTTTCCATTCATCCTTACAGGATGAATACAATTGAGTTTTAAGAGCTCAAGAGGCAGATAGAGTATTTATAGGCAAAGGGATTCATCTGAATCAATAATTTTCTTTGGGGTTCTCCAGTAATTTTTTTAAAATAGAGTATGGTACCCTTAGTATATGCTTCGATTACTGAAAATTGAACCAATTAATAGTTAAAAACCAGTATCCTCTACCGCAGATAGATGATCTATTTGACTAGCTCTGAGGATCTTGGGTCTTCTCAAATATTGATTTGAGTTCCCATTATCATCAGCTACATGTTATACCATAAGGAATACCTCACACATCCTTCAATAGTAGGTATGTTCTATATGAGTATTTGGTAATTCCCTTCGGACTCATGAAGACACCTATAGTCTTCATGGAACTTATGAACCGAGTGTTCCATCCTTATCTTGACTCATTTGTTTTGGTTTTCATGGATGATATCTTGGTGTATTTTCACAATCAGCATGACGATGCTAAACATCTTGAGATCATTTTGAATACACTGAGGGAGCATCAGTTATATGTTAAGATCACAAATTTCCACTTTTGGGAAGATCAAATTCACTTCTTGGGTTATATCATCTCAGAGACAGGAGTGTCAGTGAAACCCGAGAAGGTGAGATTAGTAGTTTCATGGGAGTATCCCAAGAACATCTTTGAGGTGCAGAGGTTCTTTGGGATGGCTGGTTACTGTATACACTTCATATAGGAATTATCATTCTTAGCATAAAGATTTATGGGTTGAATAAGAAGGGTGAAAAGTATGTTTGGAAATATTCCCACAAGCCAGAATTTAAGGAGTTGAAAGAGAGATTGACTTCAACACCGATAATGATTTTTCCATAGATAGACAGGAGTTACACTATGTATTACGATTCATTAGGCATCCATCTAGGATAAGTTCATATGCAGGGGGAACAAGTCGTTGCATATGAGTCTTGATAGTTGAGGCCACTTAAGAGGAACTACCTGACACACAATCACATATTAGCTGCGGTTGTTCATGCTTTCTGCTATTGGAGACATTATTTACCGGTAGAGAATTTTATGGTGTACACAGACCAAAAATACCTCAAGTATATATTTACCCAGCATGATATGAACCTGAGGTAGTGAAGGTGGACTCACTATTGTCCTTCTAAACCTTTATCATCATTTATTTCAAGCTTACCTACACTCCTGGTAAAGGCAATATAGTGGCTGATGCATTGAGTAGGAGGACTCAGATACATGCAGTGTAGCATGACAGTAGTGAGTGGAAGCTTATGGCGATGTTCTGTAAGATGAACTTGGAGGTGTACTGCAGTCAGGGGAAGACATTTCTATCATCCTTATCTATCACCTCTACCCTACTAGACAGAGTGAGGATGAGGAAGCTATAAGATTATAAAGGTCTAGTTCTATGGGAGAGCGTGGTAGGTGAAGACCCTCATCTTGGTTGGACTATAGACAAGTTTGAGGATTCATATTTACATGGTCTTACATGGGTTTAAACAGACATATGTGAGGACATGATGTGGGAATTTCATGCCTCGGTATGGGAAGTGCATACTGGTGTCACCAAGATGTATTAGGATTTAAATAATCAGTATTGGTGGCCAGGTATGAAAAGAGATATAGCTGGTTTTGTCGTGGGGTTTTCCACCTATCAGCAGGTGAAAGCGAAACACCATCGACCAACTAAAATTTTACAGCAGTTACCCATTCATGATTGCAAATGGAATGATGTCGTGATAGATTTTGTGATAAGATTATTGAGGTTTCCTCTAGGTAATGATGTCGTATGTGTTTTTATTGACAGGCTCATGAAGGTTTCACATTTATTGCTGATCAATGAAAACTTCAGTTTTGATGGGATTTAGAGGTTTTAAATCCATGAGGTTTTACGACTACATGGGGTTACACATTCTATCATTTTAGATAGGGACTATAGTTTTACTTCTCATTTATATAAATGTCTACAAAGGGAGTTAGGTATAAAGGTGATTTTGAGCACATATTACCACCCCCAGAAAGATGGCCAGTCAGAGAACACAATTTTTGTGTTTGAGGACATGCTTCATGCATGCATCCCAGATTTCAGGGGATATTGGGTGAGGCATATACACATGGTTGATTTCACATATAATAATATATTTTTGTCTAATATTAAGACAATGCCTTATAAGGATTTATACAATAGTCCATGATGATAACCTCTGTGTTGGATGGAGGTAGGAGAAACAACTATACTAGGAACTCGTCTTGTCTAGGTGACCACAGAGCATGTGCATTTGATTCAGATGCGGATGAATATTGCGCAGTCTCGTCAGAAATCATATGCCGATCACCACAGATGCCCTCTAGAGTTCGAGGTTAGGGATAAAGTATTTATATGTGATTAAATGATGTTAGGACACAATAGGATCATGAGATAGGCCAAGATTGCTCCTAGATACGCCAGGCTGTTCAAGATTCTAGAGAGAGTCATGTCGGTTGCCTATTTTTCGCAGTTACCTTTGAGGTACTAGGATATGCATGATGTCTTCCATGTTTATCATCTAGAAAGATACCATTCAGTCTCTTCTCATACCTTTCATTATGAGGAGGTTGATTTATAGGTTGATGCATTATTTGAGGATCATCCTATAAAAATTGTGGATCGTAGCACAAAGGTTCTCTGAGGCTGGTCCATTCCATTAGTACAAGTGCTTTGAAAGCATGCCCATGTGCATGATGAGACCTGGGAGAGGGATGCCAATGTACAATCGTAGTTTCCAGAGTTGTTCTCAAATATTTCTTCACCACCATTGGATATTCAGGTAAAAATTTCTTTAAGGGGGATGTTTTTAAGAACCCATTTCTTCTTTGAGGTACAGATCTTATTTTCTCCATCAATTCTCAGTTTAAATGCTTAAATATGATCTAATGTGGGAAATCGTTGTGGTATAAGGTCTCAGGGGTGTATCAAGATAGTTCCAAGCCCAAAACCCAATTTTTTGGTGTTTTTAACCTAGAAAACGTTTAGTGAAAACCATGTGGGGTAGGTCGCATGGTTTGACTAAACCATGTGAGGCTAGATAGTCAGAGCCTACAGGATGCATAGTTTGATGAAACCATGTGGGAGGAGGCACGCTCTTGTGCAACCAACTCTCTAGTTTTTGTAGAAGTTGATAGAGTCTCTCCGCATGGTTTGGGAATGGTTTGAAAACCATGCGGGTAAACCATGTGATCACCCCTTTCTCCTACAGTAGACAATGCGACTTGGTGCACAATTTTAAAAACCATTCACCTACACCATACGACCCAGATATTTTGGGTAAAATTACCTTTTCCACTTAAATCCTTTTAAATCAATCCTATGTTTACTTTTTTATTCATTAGATAGAAGTATGACATTTTTGAGACCTTAGAATAACTATCCTAGGAATTTAGCTATGTTATTCATCCAACCTCTGATTGGAATGCGGTTTGTCTCCTTGGATCCACAACGATAAGGCATCGATTCCTTTTTAGACTTTATTGATTCTTCTGGATATCAAATTCTATATTCGGATTTAGGCTCATATGCCCTAATTTTCCATTCATCATACATTATTTAGATTTATCCCAAAATAGGATGAATCATATCTTGATACTGGATGAGCTATCTAGAAGAGACCTAATGTAGGTGGTCTCATGCTTTTTGCGGAATGTCTAGCTGTTTATATATGCTAGAGTGTTGTGCACCCATTTTTGGGGAAACATCTTAAATTGGAATTGAACCCTATTTTCTCCTATCATGATTTAAGTAATTTAATAGGCATGAATATTCATGTTATAGATTTTATTCCTTGAATAAAGACCACCATGTGGGTGAGTTGTCTTGAATGGACTTTATGGATTATTACTTTGGACTCCCCCTTGAGTTGTTCCTTTTATCCCTCTCATGGATTGTTAAAAATAAAATTTGATATAAATTATATTACAATATTGTTATATTGTAATTTAATTGGTTAAAGGGTAAGGTATGGAAGAATTCCCCATTGAACCATGTATTCATTTTTTGTTTAAAGCATGTTGCCTTACCCATGTGAGTAAAATGAAGGCCATGACTTAATTTTATGAAATTGGATTGAATTTATCAAAAATTTGACTAGAACTCATTGGATTTATGATAATAAATCCATTTGGAAGCTTGATAGGATTGTTAGGATTGTTATGCTAAAAACACACATGTGAGTATTTGAATGCAATCCCATGAGCTTGGCCTTGTTTTTCAATTTCTTTAATAAGAATGAATTTCACTTTCTATCTCTTTTTCCATGTGATTTATAGGATAACCAAGCCATGTATTAGCTTGTTATTCCTCTAAACATGTTATAAAATATACACCCACGTAAGTTAAATTATGTTAACCCATGTATTAGTTTGTTATACATGTGTTGCTTGTTATACAAAATATGCCCACACGAGTAAATGAAAAGCCAAGCTTTATAGAGTTTTACAATGATTGATACACCTTTTGAGGTGATTTTGATAATATATTCTCTTTTTTTTGACCTTCACATATCAAATGAAATGATTAAATGTAATTGAAATGGTTAAATGATAAAAACCTTGAGTGACACATGGATTCACTTTATAATTCTATGGACAGAGTCATGGGACTATTTACATTTATACCTTAAGTGATACAAGGATCCACTTTAGGATGCTGTGGACAGACTATATAGTTAATGTTATTATGTCGTGGGTGATACATGGATTCATTGAGGGATGCCATGGATAGAATAATTGAGGCTATACTTATATGCCGAGTGATACATGGATCCAATTAAGGGATTCGATGGATGGACTCAAGGGGAATTTGATTATATGTTATGGGTGATTCTTGGGGCTTACTTATAGGACCTATAAGGACAAAATCAGATGACTTGGACTTCTACCTCACCTAGATAGATACTGGGTTCCTGAGAGGTTATCCAGGGATGGGCTTGTAGGGTGTTGGTTGATGTTGTATCTAGAGTGATACTTGAATTCCAACTTATGAATTTCAAGGAAGGGCTCAGGTTCTAAATTGAATTATAAATGGGATGACTTATGAAGTGCCTACCAAGCCAAAGAACAAGCTTGGATTAGGTCTTCACTTGTATATGTTTGTATGTCCTTCTGAGGTATATGTTGTGTTTACAATTACATGGGGGATGGCGAGCTTAAGACGGATCTCGAGACTTATAAATTCGATGTAATTGAATTAATAAATGAAATTAATTTAAATGAAATCCAAAGTATGTAGGATGTTACTTTTGAGTTCTTCCTTACTGATTTTATTATTGCACAATTCCTACTATATATATTCACTAACTGATTGGAACAGACTTTGGGTGGTTTCCTACTAAGATTTAGTCTCACACACTATTTGGGTCATATTTTTGGGCCCAAAAAGATTATATGATTGTAGGTAATGATAAGGGAAAATTCCCTCCCATAGGTACTTGATATGCTACTTAGGATCAGGAGAGCATGGGATAAAGCCAAGGCTTGCGATGCTACTAGGATTCTTTTGGTATTTTTGTTCTTTTTTTATATGGATTTTACACATTAATTATATCCCCAATATAGATGTTTTATTAGAATCATGTGACATATGTCATCATCTTGTGTATGATATAACTTCTGGCTTATTTATAATATCGATCTTTTGTTGTTATATTCTATTGCATGGATTTACTTCTTCTGCTATTGACCTGTTATTCTTTCCACTGTGTTACACTCTCCTAATGAGGGAATAGTCTCCCCACTGTCACACATAGTCCCTCACTGCTAGTCGGCGAACTCTAGCATTTGTGGAGATATGATTATGTCCATGTTTCCAACTAGGTATGGGGTACCTTTGAGTGGAATCCAGAACCAGGATATTACAAAATGTATCCACACATAGATGTATGGTTGTTTTCACACACATGAATGAAAATTTATTTTTTATGTTATATTTACTATAATATATATACTATGAATTTATAAAATATTTCTTTATAGTATTTTTAATATTATATAATAATATTATACATATTAAATGTAATTATCAAATGATATATTATTCAAGCACACATATATAGTATTTAAATTAAATTTTCAATTAAAATTTAAATTCATTATAATTTTTCATATATTAAATTATATATAATGTGTTTATATTTTTATAATCCGATTAAAATAATATATATATTAAATAAATAAGTTTTAATATTTTTTAAATTTAGCTACATTTAAAAATATGATTAAATAAACACAGCTAAATTATCTACATTTTTATGTAATGTGGCTATATTAAAAATTAGATAAGTTTTAAGATGAAAAAAAATTAGCTGTGTTTTTTAGAAAATGAGATAAAATAAATGAAATCCATGTTTTAAGAAAACATGGTTAAAAATATGGATAATTTATTGTTTTTTATAGTGTTGCTTAATTTTTATTATCATTATTTGTATTCACAAAACTATGTGAATATTATTTTTCTTCAATTATCCTTAATTTTTTGTCTTCTATCTAATTTAAATCAATCACACACATTCTTCCTTCAAAATATTCTAAAGACTCAATCATTTGGATCCACATGATAATAAGAATTATCATATCCTTCTCTATCGTTAACTTCACTACAAAAACTTCTACTTAATAATCCACATATGCAAGAGGAAACATACAATAGTTTATTAATAATGTGGCCTCTCCTCATAGAATAAATATTTATCAAATCACATAACCAATTTTGACTTATTTCTCTCCACAATCATCTTTCAAAAGTGTGGATTTCTTCTCCATGAGGAATAATAAATTTATATTCATTATTTAACAAATAAGTAAGTATCTTGAACCATTATAATAACCTTAATCATGATATTTAAAACATTGAAGAGTAGAATAATAATCATCAAATTTAATTCACTCATCTGAAAGTTAAACTTCTGAAGCTCACTATCATCTTTCAAAGAACTCACATTTTAATAATCAATAAAATTTATGTATTATAATAAATATATTATGCATCTTAATATAATTCTTATATATTATTCATTTCTTCAAGTGATTATTCATATATAATATTTTATCTATCTTACACATTGTGCTAGTTTTTTACCTTTGTAATATTTATTCTTGAGATCTGAATAAAAAATTTACACAATATTAAATATGTTACATATCACCATTGACTATGCTTTTTATATACTTATCCTAGAGTAAATTTATTATGAAACATATTGAATATATTACACATCTCCAAAAACTTTTTTCATGATCCAAAAAAAATATTTATTTCTTGCCTTTTTTTATTTTCACTTCCTTGGGAAAAAAATTACATATCATTCTAAATATTTTACAAACCATAATAGATTTGAGTAATTTATTAAATTCTTAATCATGATCATGTAGTATATATCTCAGGGTGTTTCGGTTCCTTTATACTTTTCATGAACTCTAAAAACATACATATTCTTTAAATATCATAAATATATAGATAATATCATTTATTATTTTACCAAATTTTATATACTAAGAAATATATATTACATATCAAGTACATTGACCGATTTCTATGAATCTACTACTAGAATTTTAGACTTAACTCAACATTTCTCAACTCAACTCAAACAAATCAAATTTATTTGAAATTACTTCAAATCAACGCTAGTCACTATCAAAATAATTAAAAAAATTATGAGGAAAGTAAATACTCTTTTGAGTATTTCAATGATATTCCATTTCCTCAAACAGATTTAACTGTTAAAATATCATCCTTTTATGGTTCCATAAGATATATCACTCTTAAAGATTGATAAATTTATAATGAAAATTCAAAAATTTCTTTCAAATATCCACAATAGAGATAAAATATTTACCAATATTCAAAATCCATCTAACATAACTTTTTTAAACTTCTTAAAATATACTAAAATAGATTCATCACATAAAACATGAAGAAAAAAATCTTAAATCAGGTCTTCCAGGTGAGTATTATTCATGAAATATTACTTTTGATAATAATATAAAACAATTTACCAATTATGAATGTTTCTCAAATCATCAATTGTAAGTCTACCAACTTCTTCAAATATACTAAAATTTATTTTCACATGAATCTCCTAGAGGACTCCTCGTTATTTTCCATGTTAACAATGGTTGAAACTCAACCATTCAACCATCTTTCAATACCAGATTATATGGAATTCTTCATGAAACTCAGTGTATGTAAAAAAAATATTTGGGGAAATTCATTTCATCAATATACTTGGGAACTCTAAAAAACATCCAAGATTTATTCCTTAATATATATTATAATCATTAAAACTTATTCTCTATTGATGAAAAATTCAACAGACACCAAGTGGGTTTAACAATCTTTCCCTACAGTTTTTTTTTCAATACCAATATTGAAAATTCTTGTTAATATGTTTGTCATTTTATTCTATTTAAAAATTATTGATAATAAATAAAAATAGACCTGATATAGGGTGGTAACAATTAACTTAATGCAATTTACCATTAATTATTTCACTCTAAGTATACTTGAGACTTTCTCGGTATAAAAAAATAGGGTATAATATACAAAAAAATATATCCATAATCCAAATAATATAATAAAAATTAAAAATAATTTTTAGGTGTTGTTAATGTTTTTTACATTATACCAAATTATTAAATGAATTAAAATGATACCAATTATTGAATTTATTTTCATGTGACTTTTCTCACCTAAAATTCCCATGCTCATCTTAACACCTTGATTTAAAGTTTTTTAAAAACTATCATTTTAAACTTAAAAAATGATCCCTTGATCTTAAAATTTTTCATGTAATTGATAAATAAAACATATCCCATTTAATATAAAAATTTATTCTTACAAAAAATGGTGATAAAATTGCATAAATATCTCATAAATAAAATTTCCCCAACACTTTCTAGAAATTTTAAATTTTTATGAAATAATATATTCTACCAGCTTCTCATAATGCCCCCTAAATGTATAAAATCCATATTTAATTCATAAAGGTATATCCATTTCTTTAAATATGATTCAAAATTTTAAATTTTAGATCAGTTCCAAGATGATAACTTCCATAAAGTCTGGAATAGTTGTTATAGCTTTCCTAATCTTCTATCTAGATATGAAAACATGCACTTATTCATTAGTTCTCCCCCTTTATACATACATCACCTTAAATTTCCTATATAGAAATAAAAAATATAACATTATGGATATATGAATAAGGTAGAAATACTTTTGTAATCATTTAGAGAGAAAGGTTAAGAGTTAACTCTTAATTAATATAGTCCATTCCTTTCAGATCTATATATGTGAGAACCTTTCGTGATTTCTTTTCTAAATTTTATAGATGTTTTATCTTTGGGAAGAATGGATTTTATTAGTTTCCTGACAACTTCATTATAAATAATATTCTTATTTTCATTATCCATCAATACATATGAGTCTTTTGGTGCTATATCCATATTATTTATCATTTCTTCTTGGTTTGGTAGTATAATTAATAAATTCTTTAAAATGTGTCCCACCTGTTTTCACCTTGGACACATAACCTTATTAGTAATTGGGCCATAACCTCTTATAAAAATCTTATGAAATTTTATTTCTTTATCATTTTTAATCCTTGGTTTTCCTTTATAAATTAAATTCTTTTTAATTTATATATTTTTTATTCTATTTTCAGTTGAGTTGGCTATATGTTCATGCATGCTCTAGGAGTATGATCATATTTATTGTAACTTCCACATGGTTTTTGAATAATGTAATCCGATAATCCAATTATATTATTTATTTCATGAATTGGTTATATTATTTTTTATTTATATTATGTTATTAAATATTATTTCCCATGTCTTCAATTAAATGATCTATAGTATGACCTATTATTCCCCAATAGAAGAAATCTTTTTGGTGAAGTATTCTTCTTGGAATTCTTGGGTATACTTTTCACAGCTAATTTATTTTTCTCATGGACTAAGGTATTTTATCCTTTATTATTCATTTTAATTTTATTTTAAACTTTTTTTATTCTATATTTATTATAATTTGAAAAAATCTTAGTGCATTTATACTAGTATTATTCTTCATAGTGACCAATCTTATTACAAATACCACATAGATTCTCCATACTTATAAATCAGATGGAAAATGAAAATATATTTCTTTGATTATATAGGATTCAATTCACTTTATCCTTTGTACCCCATGATGAAGTATTTACATAAAATTATTAGGTTAACATATTATATAAATAATTAAGTACCCTAAGCTCAAATATTTTACAACACTAACAATATCCAATAAATCTTATTCTTATTTGAAATGTAGTCTACCCAGATTTGATTCCATGCTATTTTTTCATAAAAAAACCATTATTTTGGGAAAAAATTGGAGAAAAAATATCAACTACACTTTATAAAATCCACCACACACACACACACACACACACACACACACACACATATATATTAATGGTCCACTTATAAATTTTCATCGTCCATTTATGTTCATGTTGGTTTAGAACCCACACTGTACATAAAACCAAAATTTTCATAATCATAATTTTTTTGGGATAGATGTTACCTTCTTACTAGATCATCATGATATTTTTTATAGAATGAATTCACGGTATTATTACCCAATATAATTTCCTCTTATAAAAAATATCCTCTTTTGAAGTATACATGGTGGCATATTTTTTACCAACAGTTTATAAAGACTCATCTTGAATATTTTAAAAATTTTATAATATGATTTATAATTCAAGATGTTTTATATTTAGAATGTTTTTATCATCATAAAATTATTTTATTTTTTATTAAAACTCCCTTATAATCTCATAAAATTGATCTTTATGCATTCGGTTTGTTTCTTATAGTAGATTTAAAATCTATTTAATATACTTTAATTGAACCTCCAGTTGTTCATTTTGGACATTAATGATTTTTTTTATTTTCTTCCAATTCATGTAAATTTTAATAAATACCCTTCTTTGATTCTCCAATTACTTGAATTTTACTTTTATTTTAATCCTTATATTTAGATTCTTTTGTTTCATTTTCTCATTTATTTCACTTATGGAAAATAATTTTTTAGATATCTTTACCCAAATCAATAATTTTTATTATAAATAGTTATCCTTACCTTCACACTCGTATTAAATCTATGTGATCTCCCCATTCATACTTATAAAATATCCAAAAGTGTATGTGACTATTTATTTCAGACAATTATGTATGATATATTCTAAATTAGCACATTATTCATCTCATAAAACTTCATATGTGTGATTTTCCCCATTTTTTATTGACTCAACAATTGGAAAATTTAGGAAATATTTTCTTATTATCTCTTCTTCAAGTATAGACTATGAACTACATTTGGTTTTTGATTAAACCACAAGATCTTATTATTATTATATTAAATATCTTTTTTCATAAATATTACAATATGGGGAAACCGATTTTTCTTCCTATTTATATAAAAGTTCAAGATTTTCATCCTAAATTCCTTCAAGATATAGATTTTCACTATATATCAAAAAATTAACTCTAATTTGATTACATTCAACTAGAATAGAGTCATATTATATTTTATCTTTGATGAGGCCTTTTTAAATTTTCTTGCATCTCTTTTCTTCGTGTTCTTCAATTTCTTGGTAGATACCTCTTTCATGGTTTCTTTGATAGGGATATCACTGTATTCTTTAAATATATATTTCATAAATCATTTGAAAGAGAAAAAAAACTTAAAAAACATAAAATATTGAGGATGTTGAGGATCCAATCAAAGGTTGAACATATGATATGATATCACTTATTTGGATCTATTGGGGTATGAAAAATATTTGGGGGAATCAGTTTTGGTAACTTACTATATAATTAAAACTATTACCCTTTACCATTGAAATTATTCAATGATATAATACCACTCTCCTTTATATCACTTAGTCTACATGTAAGTACATATTTTGGAAACCACAAAATCAAATATAACTAGGTTTTTTTGACAAGGATCACCTCTAATTTTGATGACTATGTCATTGGTTTATCTTAGATTTTATCCTACACACACATAACTTCCAATTTATTATTGATTAAAAGCTAACAAAAATGAATTTTCTTTAGACCTATAACCCTAGCACCAACCACGTTCAATGAAATAAAAAACTTAAAGTTCAGGAATTGACCCATTTACCATTGAAATTATTCACTAATATAATATAAATCTCTTTTATATCACATATTATACATGTAATTACATATATTGGAAAGAAAAAAATCAAATAGAACTAGGGTTTGTTGAAAATCTTCACCTCTAATATGGATGACTATGTCCTTGGTTTATCTTAGTTTTTATCACACACACACACACAAAACTTACCATTTATTATCAATTAAAAGCTATCAAAATGAATTATCACTGGACCTGTAATCCTAGCACCAACCAAGTACAATGAAAGAAAAAACTTGAAGTTCAAGAATTTACCCCAACCAGTAATTTATTTATAGAATATATGATACAGGACTACTCCTATTGAATTGATTATTTATATAGATCAAATGTTTTCAATAGAATACAATGTTTTTGATCTAATTTATTGGTTATTATAAATCTAAAGAGTTGCATTTTCACAAACCAACCTAGGTCGTCCCAGAACTAGACATCTAATCTGACCCATAACATGACCAGAGGTGCATTTATAATCCCCCTAATTTGGAAACTACTGTTGGGGTATTGATAGATCTATAATTAAGAATGACTTCACCCTTGATAACATATATAAACCACATAAAGAAGATAAATAGAGAACATAACATGAAATAAATAAATAAATAATCCATAAAATAAATATAAAATAAAGTAAAATATAATATACTGATACCTACATGATGGATATATCCCAATATCTACATATAATAGAGGTAGAGAACCTAAAAAAATATAGAGACTACATACACCAAATGGTGTTTGTATGATATGATCAAAATGATCTTGGTAGGATCCAAACAAGGATTTTATGTTATTCCTTTAAATTAAATTTCAATTCTTCTACTTTGAAAGAAACTAAGGAAATATGGTTTCTAAATACATAATAATATGAAATCTAGTTACATACTTTAGATCATTTAAAAAATTATTATTTTTTCTGAAATGAAAAAAATCACTTAAAATAATTTTAAATCAACCAAAACCCCTTTTGAAAAAAATAATCATTTGAGGACTATTTTTTAAAATTGTTTTGGAAAAAATTGAGAATAATTTAGAAAATATTTTTTTTAAAAAATTAAAAAATAAGTAATGGAAAAGTCACTATGGAACCCCATCACTAAATAAAATAGTTAAAAGAGTATATGAAATGATCCTGATACCATAGGTTCCAATCCATCAAAGGAACACAAGGGATATCCCCTATATAATATAAACATGTATAATGGGAATTACACTAGGTCCTATAGTAATCTAATTCTATACTTTACCAAACATGGACCAACCAACCAACCTATTGTGCATCATAATACAACCAACCCGACTATCATGTACCTAGGCTCATTGAAGGTGAAATCCTCATTATCTCAAACATATAACATAAGTAGGGTAAACACTAGTAACATGTGACTACTTAGTGAGTCATAAATCTAGACTCACTACTTAGTGACTAATGTACCCATTAAAGAAAAATTGCGTGGGGGAAATCAAACAAGAACCAACATGTAACACCCCAAGTTTTTATGAACCTTTTTTTCCTAATAAATAAAATTTCATAGATTTCTTATGTTTCATGATACACCAAGTTAAACATTCAATAGAATCTATACTAATTTAAGCTTCCATTACACATAACTTCTTCTTATCTTGCATTATACGCAACACCGAGCTTCTACGAAACGACATTTTATTAATATAATTATTTAAATGAGATAGTTAAAACATATCCATTAATCTTAAGATTATGAATAATAAAAACTAATTTTTTGAAATATTATTTATAATGGTTTTATATAAATAAAACATATTTTTGGTAAAGTATTTATATGTTTGAAAATACTATTTTCTCAAATGAACTGGTTTTTATGTCCTTTTGTGGAAAATAATAAAACTAATTTGAGAAACTTTTAGAAATTTAATTTGATAAAATAAAATTAATTTTTTAATTCATAATTTCAAAATTATCTTAGGGTGAAGTTTTGGTATTTTTCCAAAAAACATCATTTTTGGATGAATAGTTAAAAATATTGAATTTTAATTAAATATTATTTTTTCACCTAATTTATTTATATTTTTAAATTTTATTTTAATTTTATTTTTAAGTGTAATTAGAAAAAAAACATAAATTAATAAAATTTAGGTCATTTTAACCAATTTAAAATTAAAATTAGATATAAAAACATTTAAAACATTAAAACATTTTCTCATAAAGAAACCAGCTGTCACGACATATCCACGAGATTAATTTTAAATTAATTTCTGACACTTCATTGATTGTAATTTGGAAAAATGGATTCCATATTTATAATAATGATAATTTATAATGTATAATAAGGTAAACTTAGTTTTTTACTAAAAAATATTAGTGAAAGTAATTAAAATTAATTACAACGATTAAGGTAAAAAAGATTACTTAATGGGTAAACTTTAATTTAAAGGGCTAAATGAACTAGAAACTTATCCAAAAGAAATTTTAAGGAAATATTTCGACCAATACACCCATTTTATTGAAAATGAAAAAATTATTGCAGGCACTTGATGTAAGTTATCCCTATGAATATTTTTTTCGTTTTTATATTTACAAGAATGTCGCTCCTCCTCTACTATAAAAGTGTACTCACCCCCTAACTTATTAACACTTATCAAGAAATTTTTATGCGATAAAACCTGCCCAAATATACTCAAAACTTACCTATATTAATCCTAAAATCCTATATTTATGAATAAATCCAACCAAGGACTCGATTTGGTAAAAACCATGAGGATTTACCCAAAGAAGAGGCAACATCCTTCCATAAGCTCTTTTGATTTATCTTAATTCTCCACCCAATCAATTATTATCATTCAATGATTATATAAAATCTTAGTATCCTAAATATACTGATTATTTTTTCATTCTAATTTATCTACCTACACCCACACACAATTCCATCAATTGGGTAATGAACTTACCGTTCATGTTTATGTCGGACTACCGCCTCAGGAAATGATGTTGTTTATTTTTCCTTTACCACCTCTCATGATTGGAAATTATGATGGAAATACTATTTTTATATGATATATATGATATTTATGATTTATTTATTATTCTATATTTATTATATAAAACATACCTTCATGCTTTAGATTTCACGTAAATATGATAACTTTGTTTGTGGAAGTTTGGACTACTGCCTCTTCAAAGAGATATGTTTCATTCACACTTTACATGGAATGTATTAAGGATTGTTTTAGTAAAAATATATGATATATTTGAAATTATAAATATAATGAAATTATAATAAACACACACACACTCACATATATTTCACTTACTTTTTTCTTTCAATACAATAATAAAATAGAAACTTCCACTACTAGAAATTTAGGCTATAGCCACAGACCTATAACTGGGGTTTTATAGGTCCATGGATATATCTTTTTTATTTCCATGGTTTAATTAAACCTTTATGGATAAATCAATTTTATATTGCGACATAAATTTTTTTAATCAATACCGGGCTCCTCCGCCTCCCTCGATCTGCAACCCTATCACCACGCAACCCTCCTCCCTAACGACATCTCCTCCTCCCCAATGATCTATATCACAGTGGCACCCTCCTCCCTGACAACTTCTCTCACAGTGGTACCCTCCTCCTTTAAGACCTCTGTCACCATGGAACCCTTCTTCTCAATGAAATCTCCTCCTCCACTGACGATCTATCTCACAGTGGGGCTCTCCTCCCCGACGACCTCTCTCGAAATGGCGCCCTCCTCCCTAACAACCTCTATCACTGCGACACCCTCCTCCCTGACGCTTCCAATCAATGCCACCCTCCACTGTATTTTATGGGTTTATTTATGATTTATGGAATCATGTACGCTTGAGTTAATTGATGAATTGAAGAATGTATCATTACTCAACCTCCATCTTCCAATTATATAAGACTTAAAAAATCATGTATTTTGATAGTTTGATATGTATCATTTTCTATTTATAACTCTATCACACCAAAAATTATATTTCATACTCTATAAATCACATGGTAGTGATATACATGGGACTCTCAGTTGACTAGTAAACCATAGATCAACTCTAATCATCATGAAATTATCCAATAACTAGATCTGAAAACCCCTTATACAAAATTTTATGGTGTCCCATTTACAGTGAAAATTTATTCCATGAAAGAGACATCCTTAAATAGGTAGAACCACTAAAACAATCCTCCATGACTAAAGATGTTGTTTCTTCTTCCATGACATGTGAAAATAGGCTTAAAATCATATTTCTATCAAGTGATATTCTTCTATAATGATATCACCTAACATGATAATATATTATATGAGATCAATTAGTGCAACATTATTCTGAAAAGATCTATCCTTCATGTTGTAGTGAATAAGAAATGAAATTTCCCATTCTTACATAACTCTAAGTCACACTCAAGCTTTAGTTCCATTTACCTTTAATTACATAAACTTTAGTTATGTGTTTCAACCTTACACAAACCTTAAAGATACAAAATTTATCTCACAAGAATTCATAATACACGTTTCCTAGATACCTCCACCTTGAACCTATATAATATTACAAATTTCTTAATATTATTCAAATTAATTTCATTTTTCATTCGATTTTATTTGGTATAGATATGGGTTATTATTTTTCTTCTTCTAAGACACAAAAAATAATCTCAAATTTCCCCTTTTCTGATAGTTCAATATATCTCATCTATGATAATTCAATTATATTCTCATGTAGCTAATATATTTCCTGATTTAATCATACCCAGGCCTTGGAAAACCACATATAATATTTTGGATGAACAAATTCTTCTATATTTCATTCTATCATTATCTAAAACATCATAAAACCTAACCAAACACTTTTAAATAAATAATATCCCTGATTATGCTAATTTATAACCTCTTAAATATAGGCATACCTTCAAATTCTAAAACATGGTCTCCATTTCAAACCAATCTTTAACCAAATCATTCTTCATCACATAAATTCTCCAATAAAATCATGAAATTTATACCAATCCAAATACTTCATACTATTATGAGTATCTGTATATGCTTTAGTATGATTATCCTTCTTTAGAGCCATTATTCTTGATACTAATGATTAATAAAAAATCCAACACCAAACACACCATTAGTTCCAACATTCCCCCTAGATTTTTTTTCAATAAAATCATGATTCCATCCCTATAATAATACTATAAATCTTTAAGTCATGTATTTTTTATCTGTTTATTTCCTCCCCATATGAAATCAAAATTCAAAGATAAAAATAAATCTACAACCTATTTTGAATTCACTTCATGAATCTATCAAATTCTAGCTCACATTTATAACTTTAAACTCTTATAACCACCTAAGATATCATCTTCCAATACTAAATAATACTTTTAAGTCCTTCATGTGATCTTATTTTACAACTTACCAATGTGAATCATTAGTTCTAAAAAAATATTATTGAAAATTCATTATACACTTTAGCTCAACTTACCAATTTTGGAACACCAGGTTCATCTCCTTGGCTTCTGTCCATGAAGGTGGGTGGGGGGTGTAGTGGGGGGTGAAGGTTGGGAGGGGGATTGGGGATTAAAATTATTTGGGGTGAAGTGTGGGGGGAAGTGGGGGTGAATTTGTGGGGGGGGGTGTAGTGGGGGTGCAGGTATAGGGGGATTTCTAGGGGTGATGGTGGGTGGGGGAAGTGGGGGTGCAGGTGGGGGTGGGGGTAGTGGGGTGAATTTGGGGGTGGGGAGTGGGGGTGCAGGTGGGGGGGGGGGAAGTGGGGGTGTAGGTGGGGGGGGGGGGTGGATGAAGGTTGGGGGCGGGCAGTTTGGGTTCAAATGAGTTAGGGTGAAGGGTGGGGGCGTGGGGGTGCATTGGGGGGTGGAGTGTGGGTGCAGGTGTGTGGGGGATATCCAGGGAGGTGGGGCTATATCCATGGTTTCACAACCATTATCATCACAAGAAATATATACATATTTTATTACTTGTTTGTTGTTAACAGTCATGTGCTCACAATATTATTTCAGGTGTCAATAAACCTAATGTTCACTTTGTGGTTCACCATTCCATGCCAAAGTCTATTGAAGGATATCAATAGGTTAATTTTTCAGATTTATATTGATGTTTTGTTTTTAATTATATGTACATAAGGTTGGAGTACAATTTTTTTGTTACATCTAATCCAAAATATACAATTATCTTCACATTATCTTGGAGTGTGGTTGTACTGGTAGAGATGGTCAATATTCATCTTGTGTACTATTTTATAATTATAGTGATTATGTAAGTTAACCTATCCAATTTTTTATTTATGTTTAAGAATATTTTTGGGATTTAATGCTTAATATGGTGTAGGTGAGTAGGGGATTGTCCTGGTGGGGGATGTTCGAGGGGGGGGATATCCACATCGGAAGGCATTTTTGTGGCATGTACTTATCTGAAATAATGAATGCAGTATAGCCTATGACATGGTGTCAATATGTTTCTCATTTTCAATGAAACTATTAGTTTCTCATACAATCACTTATTTTCTTTCTTATAATTCTTGAACTATTAATTCTGCACATATTTTCTTCAAATATCAAGAGATCTTGAAATGGTGATTGTTACAACTATTTAAAATAAATCATGCATGATAAATATTCAAATTGTAAAAAAATTTCTGTACTTGGGGAATTAGTTACTAAGATGATTGAATGATTTGTTCCTTGGTTGTATTATTTTATGTTAATCTCTCATTTCACCCATTTGTTCACATGACACTGTGTTGATTTCAACAAGATATTGTTTTCCTGATGTCTTAATCTTGCTGATGATGCCGCATGTTGATCCTGTTATAAGTGGCTACATGTGATTATGGATATATATGGAAAATGCATACACGTGTGGGTGATAACGGGCTTATGCATGTGGGAATATATATAAGTATCCTCTTATGTGTGTTCAAGTCCATCCAGACATGTACATAGGGTTTAGGGTGTCCTTATGTATATGCAAAGGTGCATATGCCCATAGGATGGATGAAGTAGCTTAGAGTTGTTGTTGATAATAGTTTCAAGCACCAAGTGTGGCTTGGCTTGTTTGAGGCAGGGTCCCTCTCCTAGCCTCTTTAATTCAAGAATATTTTAATTTGAATTTAGTTTCCTTCTTAATTCTTATTGTTTATATTAAATTGAAATTTTTGAATAAGTTTTAGTTGTGATAATTGTTTCATTTGATAAACAAGTCACGATTTTTCAATAAAACCCCTCCTACAGAGGTGTGTTGTCTGCAAAAACTCACAGTGGTATACCTTTAATGAAATTATTGCATTGATGTTTTCCTTATAATTGATGTCATTGTTAGTCATAAATCACACATCATACTTGACCCTTTTTATATCCCTGTAGGGGGTGAACGGGGGCTATCTGGGGGGGTGAAAGGGGGAATGCGTGTGTAGGGGGTGTTCAAGGGGGATGTTTATGGGGTGCAAGGTTAAATTAATGAATTGAATGAGTTAAATGGAACCGAACATGTTTAACTTGGGACATGAGAGTTAATTCCTCATGTTGTGAATTATGTTACAGTTATGCCTCCTTTATGAAGTTTAATTGGATGGAATGACACTAGATATCAACCTAGGATCCACACAATTGCGCCAAATGGTTTTGTAAGTCTTCCACCATATCAGATTTACGAATAGGTATGAAGTGAGATGACTTTGAGATCCAATCCATAATCCACCATAAGAAATCCTATTTTCAAACCATTCTTAGTAAACCTATGAAACAATTGACAGTAATTTTCTCCAATTTCCATATAGATATAGGTTAGGTTTGAAACATGGAGGGGGTGTTCATGGGAGATTTCTAGGGGGTCTTGGGGGGGTGTCTAGGTGGGAGGGAGGTGTCAAGGAGGGGGGGGGGGTCGGGGGTTTGCAGGGGGGTGGATACCACAAGGGGGGGGGGGGGGTACAGGGGGCTATCCAGGGGGTGGGATACTATAGGGGGTGAAGGGGGGGGGGGTGTTCAAGGGGGTGCAAGGGGGTTGTCCAGGGGGTGCAAGGGGGTGTCTAGAAGGGGGGTGTACAGGAGGGGGGGGGGGGGTCCAGGAGAGAGGGGGTGTCCAGGTGGTAAGGGGTGTCCAGGAGGGGGGGTGGGGGTCGTGGGGAATAAGTATGCAGGGGGTATTCAAGGGGGATGTACAGGGGGTGCAAGGGGGTGTGAAGAAGAGGGGGGTAAAAGGGGTCAGGGGTGTGCGGGGGGGGGGGGGGGGGTGTTCAAGGTGGTTGTCCAGGGGGTGAAAGGGGGTGTCCAGGAGGGGGGGGGGGGTCCGGGAGTGGGGGGGGGGGGTCTGTCCAGGGGGTGTCTAGGTGGGGGGGGGGGGTTGTAAGGGGACTGTATGGGGGGGGGGTGAAAGTGGGTTGTCTAGGGGGGTGGGATACTGCAGGGGGTGCAAGTGGGAGGGGGTGTTCAAGGGGCCAGTCCAAGAGGGGGTGGGGGGGGTGCAAGGGGGAATGAGTGTGCAGGGGGTGTTAAAAGGGGTTGTCCAGGAGGGTGAAAGTTGGGGTGTCCAGGAGGGGGGGGGGTGGGGGTGGGGGGGGGGGTAGGAGGGAGGAATGTACAAATGAAAGGGGGTTTCTAGGAGGGGGGATGTAAGGGGGGAATGGCTGTGCAGGGGGTGTTCAAGGGGGATGTTCAGGAGGGTGCAAGGGGGTGTCCATAAGCGGGGGGTGTCTGGGAGGGGGGCTATCTAGGGGGTGTCCAGATGGGGGGGGGGGGTCCAGGGGGGAGGGGGGAGGGGAGGGGGGGTCGGGGATTGTGCAGGGGGTTGGGCGACTATAGGGGTGGGGGTGCAAGGGGATATCCAGGGGTTGTCTGCTACAGGGGGGGGGTACAAGGGGGTATTCAGGGGGTGTAAAGGGGATATATAAGGGGTGGGCTACTCGAGGGGGTGCTAGGGGGTGTTCAATTGGGGGGGGGAGGGCTGTCCAGGCAGTGAAATAGGGTGTCTAGGATGAGTGTGAAAGGGGGAATGGGTATACAAGGGAGGGGGTCTAGAAGGTAGGGGTGTCCAGGTGTGAGGGGGGTGTCCAGGAGGGGGGGGGGTCGGGGGCTGTCAAGGGGGGATTTGCAGGGGTGGGGGGGTGAAAGGGGGTTGTCCAAGGTGGATACAATGGGGGGGGGGGTGTAAGGGGGTTTTCAAGGGGGTGTAAGGGGGCTATCCAAGGGGCGGGCTACTGCAGGTGGTGTTCAACGGGGGGGGGGGGGGGGGGGGTGCAAGGGGCTGTCCTGGGGGGATGGGGGTGCAGGGGGTGTTCAAGGGGTGAAAGGGGTCTATACAGGCGGTGAAAGGGGGCTGTCCAGGGGGCATGGGGGTGCAGGGGGGAGGTATTCAAGGGGTGCAAGGGGGCTTTCTAGGGGGTCTAAGGGGGATGTCTAGGCGGCATGGGGGTGTGTGGGGGTGTTCAAGGGGGGTGAAAGGGGGTTATCTAGGGGGGGTTCAAGGGGGTTGTCTAGGGGGAATGGGGGTGCATGGAGTGTTTAAGGGGGTGCAAGGGGATTGTACATGGGGGTATGGGGGTGCAGGGGGGCTATCCAAAAGGGCATTGGGGTGTTCAAGGGGGGTTATGGGGGTGTTTTTTTATGAAATGAGAAGGCCTATAGCCATGAGTTTAAACTGTGGATATAGCCCTATTTATACGGTTTTAATCTATTGATAAAGACATATTTCCACGGATCACAACCATGGTAATAGGCCCTATGTGGCTTAATGTTCTGTGACGATTTCAAACCGTGGATATAGGCCTTTAGCCACAGTTTCAAACCGTGGCTATAGGTATTTCCCTATAGCCACACCAATACCAGCCAAAATCCATTAAACCATGGATATAACCTATAGCCATGGTTTTTGGGCTTATATCCACAATTTCAAACCATGGCTATAGCCTAAATTTCTAGTAGTGTATGTTCATTCGTATGTACAACCTACTATCTCCATGAATAGTGTATCCCATTTCATATTTATATCTTTTATAGATTATTATAAATACATATATAAGGAATAAATATGATATTTATATCATGTTTTACATTTTTGAGATCATGATATAAGTATAAGGACCAAAAATACAACAAATCAAAACACATATGAAAAGTAAAGCGGTTATTATTCGAAATGTGATTTTAACATGATATTGTTAATAAACGGGTAATAGAAGGTCATTAGTAAATCATAAATGGTATTATATAATTTAATATGGTTCTTTAATATATTTACAATAAAATTATATTTATTATACATGAGTTTTGAATGATTATGAAGGGAGAGAATACATAAGGTAAGGGGATTTCTTGTCTCAATTTTATTTCTTTGAGATTTATTCCATATTCACCACTTGTTTCTTTTGTGTGGTGTATATATTGACCATGAATTTATTATATTATTATTGAACTTAAATTTATGGGTATTTAAATACCCATTTTATGATATCTCTTTCATGGGGTTTACAGCTCAAAAGTTACCAAATCAGTAAGGTAATTTTGTCTCAATTTTCTTTCTTTGAGACATATGTTTTGTTATGAACCTATAATATTTTACGAGGGGTATATAATATCACTTTAACATGTTATATCATGAATATTATTATTTTAATGATATTATAAGACTCATGTAATGTTATTCTCTCATGGAAATTATGATTTAAAGTTACCAAAGTGGTAAAAGGTTTTTTCTAAAATCTCATCATTTATTAAGACAATTTAGATTTATGATTCCATTGATGAAATATTATGATCCTTATCTCAAGAATAAAAATAATTTTTCTTATACTCTGATTTTTCATTATATCATCATTTATTGGTACAATTATTCCACTCTTTTCTATTTATTATAAGTAAATAAATGTTTTCAATAAAAGCTAACCTTAGTTATCTCTTGGGCCAAAAACCCGTTGTACTAAAAAATCATGTTTTCAAAAATGTTTTAATTTTTTTTCTTAAATTATATCCAATAAAAAATAATTTTAAAATTGTTTTATAGTTTTCAAATATATTTTCAAATAAAACTTTTCTCAAAAGGGTTTTATGTTTTAAGAAAAAAATTCAAAAGTAGAAAAGATATTTTTCTCAAGAAATGTTTTCAAGAGATTTTTTCCATATAATATTAAAAAACTTGAAATAGTTTATTATTTATCATGGATATAATCCAAGTAAATAATAATTATTCTTTCTTTCCATGCTTTATTTTTAATATTACATGTTTTTTATGATACTCGTTCCTCTTCCACAGGTTATATACTTTTGAAAAATTCTTCTTTTCACGGGTTATTCTTGATGAAATGATTATGATACCCAAATATTTTCCATGGGTTATGATATTATGAAATGTTTTTGATACCTATTTCATTTCATGGGTTATGATATGATGTTTATGAAACCCATCTCTTTTTCTGGGTCATGATATGATGAAAGTGTTATTATCTTACGGAACATGTATGCGTGATTTTATTATGTGAAGGGTGGGACCTATATCACTCTCTAATGCATTGGGTAAAGATTTATATTTCATGATATAATGATGGGAATCAAGTAAATGTGTTTGGTCCACTATGGAATATGAAGAAACACTATCTACTATGGGAAGATATGGAAACCCGATCCACTATTGGAAGATTTGGAGACCCGATCCACTATGGGAAGATGTGAAAAACCGAACCCTTATAAGAAAGGACTAAACTGGGAATAGTGGAATGTTCCGCCCATTAGGTGTAGTCCCCATGAAGTACCCTGAAAAGTTTTTGGCATTAATCCTTGACATATAGGGAATGATATTACATGAATATGTTTATTCTAAAATTCCATGTCTTATTCTTATGTTATGATTTTATAGTTTATGATCTTGATTCCATTATGATTAATGTCTTATAAACTACAAATATTTATTCCATGAATCTTGTTTATTATCTTTGATATGTATGGTATGATCTTATATTTTCATGATCATGTTCTCATACCCTTATGATCATGATTATGCTTACATATCTCCCTTGTTTACCCTTACTAAGCATCTGAGATCACCCCTTTTTTATGTTTCATTTCCCCAATTTATGAAGATATGTATTATGTATGATATGTATAAGAAGGGATATAGTCATGAAGAACCTAATGGGAGATAATTTATCTCAGTTATGTACCAATGTTTATGTTTATGTGTTTACAAATACAATAAACTAATACAGTCTTTGGGTGTCTTTTTGTGTAATTTATTAAGCATTACACAAAAATAATGTAATGTTAATGCATAAAAATCAAGGGTTTCTATAAATGGTATAAAAGAAAATGTTCAGTTAACCTTTGGAAAGAAGGATAAGAAAAAATTTGTGATAAAACTAAGGAAATTTCTAAGGATAAGCCTAAGGATGGGGAAAATTATAGGAAAATTTCCTAGAATTTTGTTAAAGGATATAGAGAGTGGTTTTCTAGAAATAGAACCCTATCTGGATACTACAAGTGGATGTGGATCTGGAATAGTTGTACATGAGGTCAATGACCATGAAGACACTGTGTTGTTCAAGACTCGATCGGGAACTGTTGCATGATAATGAGCCCATTTTCAAACCTAGTTTGAAACTCCCAGGGGATATGATTTGGGAATTAAAAAACTCTTCATGATACATCATGCAATATTTAAATATAAGTTATCTATTAATAACCTATGAAAAACCTATAGTGTTATATATTAAATAATATGTCATAATTTAGACATACTATAAGAGTTTTTTCATGATTATATGGTTCCCTACTATAATGATTGTTTCTTACAATATGATTTTTGGTTTTATTAAATGGATGGAACCCGAAGGAACTGTGTTAATGGGGATTATGACAGAAAATTCACTAATTGTTCTCCTGAGAATCTGAATTAAATGGTGGATGGAATATAAAATTTCATTGTTATTCTCACCCAAATTTCTCAAGATATGAATCATTATAGAATTCCAATTGATAAAAGCAGGGAAAAAAATTCTATCAAGTCCTTTATGAGGAAACATCCAACTTCTTTTTACAGATCTTATGATCTAATTGTTGCTAAAAAATGGTTCATTACCATCGAAAATATATTCTCTATTATCCAGTGTTCATTACATGAGAAGGTCATTCTCACTATTTATTAGTAATAAGGCGAAGCAAACTTGTAGTGGAATATAATCAAGAATACGAGTTAGTAAGATGAAATTTAATCCATCTATTTGGATGATTTCAAGAATAATTTTTTTAATAAGAAACTTCCTCATATTATTCATAAAAGTATGGATAAATATTTCCTTGAGTTAATGAAAAGGGATGATGAATCTGTTGGTACCTATAAGACTAATTTTACAAGACTTTTGGGGTATGCTTATGGTATTATCATCCAAAGAAAAAGTAATGTTTATAGGTTCTTCAGTGTCTTAAAGTCAAGTCTTATAAGGGTGTTGGACATACAAGAATTTAGTATCCTTGAATAGATTTTCAATTGTTTAATCAGGGTTGTAAATGGAGGTTGGAGTTATTTTATGGAATTAAATTTAGTGATAGTCTTTGGGACTTATGTGCTGATCTCTTTCCTCCAGTCTGGTGTTATATTTTCTTTTCCAACTAATGCTGTATTTGATTAATAAGTCGGTATAATCTAGCTAGGTAATATTTTATATAGTCTATAGAAACCACTATAGGCACCACTGTAGGTAGTTATTTACTTATAGTTTTCCAACTATATTATACCAAGGTACCACTACTACATTTTTCATTTCACATGATTACACTGACAGGGTTGAATGGGGTCTGATAGGTGATAGTTTGTGTGATGGAGGATGATCCACTCAACTAAATACTCTAATCTATATAGTATTGAATTGGTTAAAATGGTAGAAATAGGCGAAGAAGGGTTCCAATCATGGAACCACAAGATCTATTCAAGGAATGCATTTGATCAATGAACCACATGAGTTTTCAAACATAGCTACTACAATGATACACTCGTATCTCGATTGGAAATTGAAAACTGATTGTACAATTCAAATAAGAGTTTTACTGAGTTGATATTCCTTTCTCCAAGTGAGAACTCATTGCATCATCTCCTTAGCTCTACTCGTTTCTAACCCAGACCTTACTCCATTAATGAACTCCGATCTCACACCCTAGACTGTATCCCTATATTTCCCAATTTTATTGTATATGATCGAAGATAAAAGTATTCAAATAACTCTAGTAGGATCTCCTTGGAAATTTTTATTATTTTATCAGTGTCTTGATGAGAGCTGTTAGGAAGGGGATATCAATATCATCGTTTTGACAAGAAATGGAAGAAAGAGTTTAAAAGAAAATCTTGAAAACTTATAGAGAAGAAGATGAGCCTTACTTATTCTCTATGTGTGGAAATAATCAAGGAGGAAATTTTCTTATGGGGTCTAAAAAATGTTTTATGTGTGTAAGAGAAGGCCATCAAACAATTGATTATCGAACTGACGGGAATAAGTTGGTTAATTATGTGAATAGAGGGAAAGCTGCACATGATGCATCTCCCACACTTAGTGCTTCAAGTGTAATGGGAATGGGGATTATACTAATAGATTACCAAACCTGAGGTTTAGTTTTGATGATCGGTTTCAACAACCTCTTAAGCTGAGGGAAAAGCGAAAATATCATGAGATCACTATTTTTGATGAGGGGTGCGATAATGATGTGGTGAAAGGTGAAATTACCAACAACTCTAGAACTAGTAATGCCTTATTTGATTATAGTTCTACCCACTATTTAATATTTAAATAACTTTCTAAGGGTATTATGATTCCACCCAAATTATTAGATGTGGAATTAGTAGTGAAAACCACTAATGGTATGATGCTTTCATCTCAAATATATGATTCATATCCGATTGATATTTGGGGGAATATTCTTCCTAAAAATATTTTCATTCTTCCTCTGGTTGAATTTGATGTCATCTTAGGCATGGATTTTATTTATTTGCATAAATCCCACAACAATTGTCGAGGAAGGGATGTTATAATTGATATTTTAAACCAACCTATGACTGTCTATCAATGTGATGATAAGTATGTAATTCCTATAGATATTACATACAATGTATGGGTATTAATTCGCATTAAAAAGGGATAATTATCTTAAATGTTTGGGTATAAAATCAATATCAATGATATATATATTGTTTGGGAATTTCTATATGTCTTTCTGGAAGATTTTCCTAGCCTTCCACCAAAATGTGAAGTGGAGTTCTTGATAGAATTCATACCTGCTTCCACACAAATTTCAAAGTATCTCTATAGAATGTACCCAATTGAGTTACAATAATTAAAGAAGAAACTCCAAGGAAACATTGACAAGGGATTCATTTAGACAAGTATGTCACCTTGGGGTGTACCTTATCTTTTTGTGAAAAAGAAATATGGATCAATTAGACTCTGCATTGATTATTTATTGTTGAACAAGATCACAATCAAGAACAAGAATCCTATTTCCTGTATTGATGAATTGTTTGATCAAATCCAGATAGATCAATAATTTTACAAGATTGAACTTCATTATTGATATCATCAATTGAGTTTTAAGAAAGAGGATATTCCCAAAACAGAATTATTTACAAGGTATAGACACTATGAATATATAGTAATGCCTTTTTTCTTAATAATTCCCATTCTACATTCATGGATGTGATGAATAGAGTCTTTAGATATTACCTTGATCAATTTGTGGTACTCTTTATAGATGATATTATTATCTATTAAAAGGGAAAGTAAGAGAATTAATACCTCTTTATAATTATAATAAAGACCATAAGGAAGGATAAATATATGAAATTTTTTCAATGTGTGAACTTTGTCTACCAACAGTTTCATTTTTTGGGTAAGATAATCTCAAGAGAGGGCATAACAGTAGATCCATTAAAGAAACAGGATATTAAATGTTGGACTAGACCAACCACAGTGAAAGAGATATATATTTTTATTAGTATATCTGGATATTATAGAATATTTATGGAGAATTTCTCAAGACTATAAAATCCTATAACCAAGTTAACTTGTAAGGGTACCAAGTTCCTTTAGACAAATGATTGTGATGAAAAATTCAAGGAATTGAAAAGAAGGTTAGTCAGTACACCTGTTCTTACATTACCATATAGTGGATAAGGGTTTGTAATATATAGTGATGAATCCAAGAATGGATTGGGATGTTTTACTATGTAGGAAAACATTTATATAATCTATGTCTCATGAAAATTGAATATTCATGGGAAAAAACACCCGAATCTTAATTTAAAGTTAGATGTAGTAATTTTTTCATTAAAGATATCGAGGCATTATATCTATGGATAAAAGTGTGATATGTATACCAATCATAAAATTATGAAATATATATGTACATAGAAGGATTTTAACATGTGCTAGAGAAGATGGTTAGAGATGATAAAGGATTATGACTGCTCAATACATTACCACCATAGGAAAGAGAACAAGGTGGTCGGTTCTTTGAGTCGAAAGGATCATATTAGATTATCCAATATTGGGATCGTAAAAGATCCAATATTTATGGATTTTAAAAGAATGGATATAGAAATTATTATGTAAAGGAAAAATATTATCTTTATCAATTTAATGTTCAACCCTCTACCCAAGTGAAGATTAAAGAGGCTCAGAAGGAATATATAGAGATGAAAAAGAATATTAAAAATTTTCTTTAGTTTAACCATGATTAGGATGGAATGATAAGGTTCAGGAAATGTGTATATTTTACTTACATACCAGATTTTATGAAATTTATATTAGATAAATCTCCTAACTCTTCATTATATATTCCTCCTAAAAGTAAGAAGATGTACAGAGACTTGAAATAATACTTCTAGTGGGATGGCATGAAGAGAGAAATCATGGAATTTTTAACTCGGTGCTTGGTATGCCAACAAGTTAAGGTTGGAAGAAAAAATTCTAAGGGGATATTTCATCCATTACCCATACCATAATGGAAATGGGAGAACATAACTAGGGAATTTTTTGTTGTGCTCCCCAAAAACTATAAAGGTTTTAATGATATATGGGTTGTAGTCGATCACCTTACTAATTCATAACACATCATTGATATCAGATAAGACTTCTCTCTAGATCAACTTGTCATGATATACATTAATGAAGTTTTAAGGTTTCATTTAGTACCACGTTCAATTGTATCTGATCTAGATCTGAGGTTTACCTGAAAATTTTGGTGAAGTATTCATCAAGAACATGATACAGAATTGAGTTTCAGCATAGATTATCATCTTTAGATGGATGGAAAATCTAAAAGAAAAATTAAAACCCTAGAGGATATGTTTATATATTGTTCTCCGGATTTCAAAGGTGGTTGGGATCAACACCTTCATATAGTTGAGTATATATAAAATAATAGATTTTACTCAAGGATTCAGATGGCACCTTATGAATCCATCTATGGAAATAAATGTAGATCTCTATTATATTTGAATGAATTTGGTGAAATAAATCTATTGGGACCTTATATCACTGAAGAAATGTTAGAGAAGGTTGGATCCACTTAGCATCATATCAAGGTATATAAAATTCAGTAGAAATGTTATGATTATTACCATCTACATGATCTATAATTTTATGTTAGTGAATTTTTTTTACTATGAATCTATCCCTAGAATAAGGTTATAAGATTCCTGAAGAAAGGGAAACTAAGCCCTAGTTATATCAGTCGCTTTGAAATTATTGATCAAATTAGAATGGTAGACTATCACTTGGAACTTTATACAAATATCTCTCAAGTCTATGATGTGTTCTATGTATCTCTCCTCAGGAATTATATACCTGACCCTTCAAATGTACTGAAATCATAGGTCATACCACTATAGAAAGATATTTCTTATGAGGAACAACCAATTGAAATTCTAGATCATACAGAGATAGATCTACAATACATGACCACTCACGTAGTCCATGTTTTTTGGGGGAAACACCAGCTATAAGAAGCTACATGGGAACTTGAGGATATGATGAGGAAAAATTATCCTCATTTTTTTGTATGAGAATGATGAATTTTGAGGGAAAAATCATTTTAAGGGTGGTAGAATGTAACACCTCGATGTTTTATGAACCTTTTTTTAATAAATTAATCTTCTTTTATTTCCTTCATTGTATGATACAACAATTTAAACATTATTTAAATGATACACTAATTTAATCTTGCACTATATGCAACATCAGCTTAGTTTGTGATTCATGCAACACTGCGTTTCTACAAAACAAAATTCTATTATAATAATTATTTAAATGAGATAGTTATAACATAGAAAATATAATTATTAATATTTATATTAATATTTAAAAAAAATGATTTATAATGGTTTTATATAAATAAAACATATTTTTTTTGTAAAGTCTTTATGTGTTTAAAAATACTATTTTCTCAAATGAACTACTATTTATGTCCTTCTATGAACAATAATAAAATTAATTTTAGAAAATTTTAGAAATTTAATTTTATAAAATAATATTCATTTTTTATTTATAATTTCCAAATCATCATTTGGTGAATTTTTGGGATTTTTATGAAAAACATCATTTTTGGATGGATAGTGAAAAATACTAAATTTTAATTCAAAACTGATTTTTCATATAATATATTTATATTGATAAATTTTATTTTAATTAGATAAATTTTAAAAAAATTAATCCAATGTAGGTTATTTTAACCAATTTGACATTGAAATTAGATATAAAAATATTTCAAACTTTAAAACATTTCCGATTAAAAAACTCGTTGTCGGGATACGCCTACGAGATTAATTTTAAATTAATTTATGCGACCTCTATGATTAGAATTTAAAAGAAAAAAAATTACATATTTAGAATCATAATAATTTATAATTTATAATAAGTTCAACATAGTTTTTGACCAAAAATATAAGTGAAAGTAATTAAAATTAATTTCAGCGATTAAAGTAAAACAAAATTACTTGATGGTTAAAATTTAATTTAAAGGAAAAAATAACCTAGAAAAATACACAAAATAAATTTACTGGAAATATTTCAACCAATAACTCTCTTTTACATAAAATTGAAAAATCATTGGAGGCACATGATGTAAGGGAGACCTCTCAATAGTGTTTTCTTTTCATATTTACAAGAATGACACTCTTCCTCTACTATAAAAGGGAACTCACCCCCTCACATATTAACACCTCTAAATACCTTTTTATCAAAAAAATATGGCCAAATTTCCTCCCATATTCCTTCAATTAATCTTATAATCCTCCCTTTGGGAATAAAGCCAACCAAGGAATTTATTTGGGGAAAACCAAGAGGAGTTACCAAGAGAAGAGGTAACAACCTTCCACAATCTCTTTTGATTTATCTTAATTATCCCCTTAAATTATTCTTTTTCCATGATTATATAATAACATAAGTATCCTAAATATACTTATATTTTTTTATTCTATGTTTTTACCTAAACATACACGCACTTCCATCAAATGGGTAACAAACTTACCATTCATGTATACGACGGACTACCGCTCCGCAAAACGATGTCGTTCAATTTTTTCTTTACTACCTCTCCTGGTTGAGAATTATGATGGGAACACTGTATTTATATGATATATATGATATTTATGATGTATTTATTATTTTTTAATTATTATATAAAACAAACCTTCATTATTTCCATTTTGTGTAATTATGATAACTTCGTTTGTGGGCATATGGACTACTGCCTCCTCAAAGCGATGTGATTCATTCAAACTTAACATGAAATGTATTAAGGATGAGTCTAGTTAACATATATGAAATACATGAAACAATAATTATACTGGAATGATAATAAATATATATATACATATATTTTATTTACTTACTTTCTTTCAATACGATAATAAAACGGGAATAGAGTTCATGTGTACATAAGACCTACCATCTCCATGACTGATGTATTCCATTTAATATTTATATATTTTATAGATTATTAAAAAATACTATATATATATATATATATTATTCATATAATTTTTTAAAATCATGAGATCATTATATAAGTGTAAGGACTACAAATAAAACAAATCAAAACACAAGAAAAAAACCCGATTATTACCAAAAAACATAATATTAACATGGAATTGTTAATAAATGGGTAATAGAAGGCCATAAGTAAATAATATATAATATGATATTGTTGAATATGGTTCTGTAATATATTTATAATAAACTTAAATTTATTATTCATTAGGTTCGAACAAATATGCATAGAGTCAAGACATAAGGTAATGGGATTTCTAGTCTCACTTTTATTTTAGCGAGACTTATTCCATATTCACCACTCATTTATTTTGTGTTGTGTATATAATACCCATTAATTTATTATATTATTATTATAATTAACTTCATAATTATTTACATACCCATTTTTTGATCTCTCTTTCATGGGTTTTACAGCTCAAAAGTTACCACATCAGTAATGTAATTTTATCTCAATTGTCCTTCTTTGTGAAACATGTTTTGTTATGAACCTATATTCTTTTACAAGGTGAATATACTATCTCTTTGACATGTTATGTCCCAAATATTATTATTTTTCATGATATTATAAGCTTTATTTAATGTTATAATCTCATGGATATTATGATTTAAAGTTACCAAAGTGGTAAGAGGTTATTGCAACAATCTCACCTCTCATTGAGATTATTTATTATTATGCTTCCATTGGTGAAATATTATGATACATATAGCAAGAAAAATAATTTATTTTATTATACTATGGTTATTTATTATATATTAATGCATTTTTACCATTATTCCTCTCTTTTTACTTTAAAAATTAAGGAAATGTTTTCAAGAAAATATTACTATATTTCTCTCTTGGGTTAGAAATTTGTTTTATCTCAAAAAATTGTTTTCAAATATGTTCTCAAAAAATGTTTTCAATTTTTTTATTCAATGATCATAAATTAAAAAATATTTTAACCTTTTTAAAGGTTTTCAAACCTACTTTCAAAGAAAAATGTTTTCAAAAACTGTTTTATGTTTTAAAAATAATTTTTCAAAGTAGGAAGAATATTTTTCTCAAGAAATTTTTTCAAAAGCTATTTTACATATAAGATGAAATACTTTGAAATATATTATTATTTACAGTGGATATGATACAAGGAAATATTATTCTTTAATTTAATGGTTTATATTTAAGATTCGAATATTATTGTGACACCAGTTTCACTTCCACAGAATATATGATTTTGAAACACATTAGTTTTCATGGATTATGATTGATGAAATTATTATAATATCTAAACATTTTCCATATATTATGATATGATGACATTTTTATGACACCCATTTAATTTCATGGGTTATAAAATGATGTTTATTAAACCATCTCTTTTTATGGGTCAGCATATGATGAAGTTTTATTATCTTCTAGAACATGTATGTATGATTTTATGATGTGATGAGTGGGGAATATGTCTCACTACAATGCATTGGGTAAAGTTTTATATCTCATGAGATAATAATGGGAATCAAGTCAATGGGCTTGATCCACTATGGAATATGGAGAAACCCGATCCACTATGGGAATATGGGGAAACTCGATCCACTATGGGAATATGGGGAAACCTGGTCCACTATAATAATATGGGGAAACCCCATCCCTTATAAAGTAAGGACTACGACTGGGGATGGTGGTGTGCCCCTTATAGTAGGTTTAGTCCCTATGAAGTTCCCTAATAAGTTTTTTTCATTGAACCTTGACTTATAGTGAATGATATTACATGTTTATATGTCTATCGTAATTTATTATCTTATTCAATCGTTATGATTTCATGGATTATACTCTTGATTACCTTATGATTTATGTCTTATGAACTACCAATATTTATTCCCTGTCTCTTGATTATGACCTTTCATATGTTGGGTATGATCTTATATTCTCACGATCATGTTCGCATACCCTTATTCTCATGATTATGCTTACATATATCAATTATTTACCCTAACTGAGAATCTAATATCACCCATTTTTTGTTTACTTTCCCCTAGTTATGAAGATATGTATTATTCATATTGAGTCTAAGAATGGTGATAGTCACGAAGAACCTAGTGGGAGATAATTTATCTCACTTATGTACCAATGTTAATGTTTTTATGTTTCTAAAGGAACTAAAATAATATTTTCTTTGGTAATATATTTGTGTAATGTATTATGTATTCTTAAAAAATGATGTAATGTTAATGTATAAAAATATAGGGTTGCTATATAACACATGCATCATAAGAATAAATCACTCTCACCTCTTAAATCCTCATAAGAAACATCCCCGATCATAAAATCCATATTTAGTATAATTTAAATTATTTACCTTATGAAACATCATGTATAAATCAAAGAAAAATATGGGATCAGTGGAGTCTTACACATACACAAATATAATTAGAAAAAAAATCACAGTGCTAAACAGGCCTTTAATCAATTTAGAAATCCTCTTTAAAAAACAAGCTAAAAATTCAAATTCAAGCATCAAATTAACATTTCAAAACTTTCCTTTAATACTATACACATATATATTTACACGTGTATATATATATGTTACTCTATGTACACACTCACATATCACTATGTGAATGGATATATCCATATATATATACACGTACACATATAAATGTGTATGACCACCCAATACCAGAGACTTAATATTACCGTAAGATGCAATTAAGAATTATGGAATTATTATCTCTATATAGATATACATCTGCATGTATATATATACATATAAATGTATATATATAAATCAATCTATGAACACATTCAAATATCCCCATGTGAATGGGTACATCCATGTACACACTCACATAGATGTGTGTGTGTGTGTGTGTGTATGATCTACCAATATAAGAGGCTCTATAATTCCCAATCCATTTCATCCATTTGAAGTTCTATTTTTAATGTCTCTTTTAAAATCAGTCCATGGAAAATTATTTCCTAATTTTTTTAAAAAATTTACTAAATCCATTTAAAAAATCATTTATAAAATAACTAACCTTTCATTGTGGACCCAAATGGGGTCAAAATATATATACATATCCTATTTAATTTTTAAATTCCCCTTAATTTTTTTTATTAATACTTGGAATTTCAAGTGCCACTTGAAATTAAAATTAAATCCTTTATTCCAAGAGAAAAAACATTTTGAAAACCTATAAAAATTTACCAAAACTATCATATATAATTTTAAATTGAAAATTAAGGATCTAAGAAACACAAAACACAATGTGAGAATCCAAGAAAATGGAGAGAACATAATAATCTACCTTAAAATGGTGGAAATGTACAACAGTTAGCTGAAATGCATCATCGTCGATGGAGAATCCTCAAAAAGTCCTCATGGGACCCTCCTTTAACCCTAACAACAAGAACCTTCAATATTTGACCACATCAAACCCTACCCATGGGAAACAAATTCATAGGTGTTAGTCGGAGTGGAAACTCAAGAGAGGGGTGAATTGTGTTCCAATTAAAATTTTTGTTAAAAAATTTATGATTAAAATCCCCCAAATTAAATAAAAATTAAACTATAGTGAATTTATAAAGATTGTAAGTTTTCAATTAGTTTCTCAAGAGATTGATTATTTATTAGTTTACTCAATATATAGATTAATTAACTTTTGAAACTAACCTACTAGCTAACAAAAGTTATAAACACTTGCTAGTTTAACTATCAGAGTTACTTTAAAAGAGATTTGAATTTCAAAGTAATTAGTAGTAGAATATAAAATATAATTAAACTTAAATAGGATGCACATCAGGTTTAACCAATAGGTTCAGTCTCAAGTCGAGACGTAGTACTCTCAAATAGTTAATATAAAGCTTTGATCCACACCTCGGATCAGGGTAAACAACAGTACAAAGACTATCCAGGTACTAATACCTCTACCACAGTTCTATGTGGGAAAACAAAAACAATAGCACACAGGATATCCAGGTCACACTTGACCTCTACCACAATTCACAGTGGGAACAAAAAAGGGTTTATAAATATTGAGTGAGGATATTAGATATTCTTCATTTATGCTCAGGAGTCAGTGTGTAAATACAAAACGCACAATGAGTACTCTAAATGTAAATAAATAAATCACAATAGAGCTAATAAGATCTTACATGAGTTTAGAAATCTCTATGTGATGGAAATGCAGCTCTGGACTCCTTTGGATTGATGCAGATGAAGCTTTGAGTCCTTCTCTAGTTTTTGTCAAGAAAAACAGGGTGCTGTTTTTTGTATTTGACTTCCAAGTATTGGTGTTTTTCTTGAGATTACAGTAGGCTTTGTAGCACAAAAATGTTCTTCAGCTTCTCAGCAAAGTTCTTCACACTTTTATCTCTCATGCATATATTCCTTTTACAGTATGTTTGTATCTTTGTGGGCCAACCTCACTCTTTTATTCGCAACTTTGATCTTCCTTTTATAGCTTATCCAGTCCAACATAAAGCATGATTGCTTTGGAAGGTACGAGGTACAGTTTTCTGACATGCCAACAACTATCATTGATTAATAGCAGTTTAATTAAAAACATCAAATATGATCGTTGCTAAATAAAGAAACATAAGTATGGTTTAGATAAATAAAGACAAGTTTTCATCAATAGCTCCTAGTATCAGTGAGCTTGTATCGGTGGACTTGAGTTAGTAGGTCTGTATCGGTAGCTGTTACTCTTTATAACGGTAGCTCGCTTGAATCGGTAGCTCCTTATATCAGTAACTCCTTCTATCGGTAGCTCCTTCTAGTGGTAGATCCTTCTATCGGTATCTCCTTCTATCGGTATCTCCTTTTAGCAGTAGCTCCTTCTATATCAGTGACCCATACTTGTGACATTCTTATATCGGTAGACTTTATAGTGGTAGTTGTCTGTCTATATCAGCAGACTTGTATCGGTAGCTGTCTGTCGGTATATGTCTGTATCGGTGGAATTTGTTTGTCTGTATCAGTGGCTTTGTATTTGTATCGGTGGACTTCATATCATTAAATGTCATTCTGTCTATTTGTATCGATGGCTTTGTATTTGTATCGGTGGACTTCATATCTGTAGTTGTCTGTCTGTCTGTTTGTATTGGTAGAATTTGTGGTGATAGGTCTGTATCAGTGACTCAACACTTAATACTTATCTTCTCTATGAAAATCATATCCATATTGAGTTAGTATAATTTCAACACATGTATAAACATAAATAAACATTTAGTAACATATTACAATGATCATTTTGATATTTTATCAACTTAAAAATATGATGTCGTAGATTGAAAGAATAATTAATATAAATATAAACATTATTTGGGATTATCAAAGCATATTGAAACATAATTGAGATTATCAAAACAGGTGTGGTCAACAATCAACCCCTTTTTTATAATAAAAAATTATGATATTATAATCCAAAATAATCAGTAATGCATAAGTATAAAATACAATGGTTTTTATTTCTCGGATGAGTAATGTCATTTTCAAATGTGAGATTTTAAATGTATCAGAGGATATAGTATTAAATGAAATTGTATCAGAGGTAACAAATGTAGTAGAATTATAAAACAAATGTATCAGAGGTAAAATATAATGGTTCTTCATATCATAGTTCTCCCCCTTTGTCCTCCTATATTTCTCCATATCAGTTCTCCCCCTTTGTGATTAGAAAAAAGAAGTAAACAAAGATGAGGAAAGTAACAGAAGTTAAGATAGAATTAAAGAATGTATATATTATTTGAGGAAAAAATACATATAAATATAGAATTGAGGCAAAAAGAATACAATATACTCCTTATCAAAGATCCTAGCCACTATTCAATCCACCTCTTCAGCATGTGATTTTCCCTTGGGATTAGATGAGGTTTCAGGCTTGGTGAATGTAGATGGAGGCTTGGGAACACCAGTGATTATCAGAGGAGGCTGAGATACTGATACAGTGCCTAGATTATACTGTGTATCTCTCTAGGTGATCATAGGAGTGAGGCTCTGGATTTCTTGGGCAGGAGTCATCTGAGGAATAGAGGCAGACTGAGCAGAGGCAGGAAAAGCTGGAGGTACAATTATTAGAGTACTGTCTACATGAAAAAATGGCAGCAACAGATTCCTAAAGTCCATTATGATCCCTCCTCCTCTTTCCATAGAATAAATGAAGTCATCCTTGTTCTCCATAGTTTTTTTAGAGCAGGAGTTAACTCCCTAAGCTTTCTAACTTGTTCTCTAAAAGCTTGAGTTACTGGAGGTAGTTTCAGGTTTTCTAATAGAAGCTTGAAATGATTGTTCAACTGATGCTTAGTGTAGATCCTTTGGAAATAGAAATACACCTTTTCTTTGACCTCTTCTTGAGAATTAGTGTCCTCTCTCATAAAATTATGAACAATTTTCCCAATATCCCTAGTGGTAGTCACCACTTGGGTCAAAGAAGCAGAGTCTACAGATCCACTGGTAGAAGACTGTCCAATATCTTCTCTCATCATAGCTCGAATCTGATCAATATCCAAAGAAGGCATGTTTGTACTCAGAGGTGCAATAGTCAAGGCAATTGTTTCCTTAAAGGATTTAGTCAGCCCACTTATGAGATTTTTCACAAGAGTGTTCTGGGTTCTCACATGTTGTTCCATGGAAGCCTTAAATTCCTCAAAAACGGATACCTTCTGGCCAACTACACATTTCAAAAAAGCCAAGTCTTTTTATCCTTGATATTTAGAGCACATATAAGATTCCATAGAGACAATTGATTTCTTTAGAGATTCAACATCCTCTACCAAGCTTGAAACTTGATTCTTCCAGATCTTGACTTCATCTGAAACACCAGATAGTGATTCATTCATCACATACTGAATAAAAGATATTAAAGAGGTTTCCATTATTTTCATTTCTTCCAAAAAACTGGCCTGGAGATCAGACTAAAACTGGTTTAAATCATATTTTCTTACTATGTCCTCAGGTAAAGTTTCAGAAACAGGATTATAAGTGATAAGAGGTCTATGGATGGGTGTCTCATCTTCTAAATCAGGATAGTCCAACCCAAACACTATAAAATCTGGGTCTTCATCCCAGTCTTCAATCTCATGAGAAATATAAATAGTACCATGTCTGGTAAGATTCTCCCCCTCAATCTGTGAATTATCCTGTATATATTCAGTAATAGTAGCCTCAGATGGTAGGCCTTCCTCAGAAGAATCTTCCACAACCATCTCCAATTCCACAATAGGAGGCTCCTCAGGAATAGGTGTAGGTTTGTCTACTTCAACAATTTCCTCAGTAGGCATTGAGGAGTGCCCAATCAGTGGACTGAGACTCAAGCAGGTAGAAACAGATGCTTCAGTTTCAGATTCTCTTTCATCTTCATTCTCTGGGGCAGTCTCCTCATGATCTGAACTAGCTTGGTCTTCCTCATCAATAGGTGCTTCTTCATTGCTTATACCCATAACTGTTGCTTTGCTAGGTAGGTTCAAGGAAGGATTTTTCTTTTCATGTGATACCACTTCACCAGCTGGACTAGGGGGTAAATCAAGATCCCCTCCATCTGCTATAGAGGTATCCTCCTCATCAGTATCATCACTATACTGAGGTTCCTCTTCATCAAGTCTTAGACCTGGATATCTTCGGTCTCTTGGCCTATTTGGATGCCAAAAAGGTTAAAATTATCATAAACCCTCTCATCATTAATTACCCACTGCCTTTTCCATGGGTTCCACAAAATCTTCATATATTTACAAACTGTTCTTGTGTTGCAAAAATTGTTCCTTACCACCACTGTCTCATCCTGAGACTCTGCTACTCCCTTCACTTTGATCATAACTGAAATTAACTTGGAAAATAATAAAGCACCGGACTTTGATTTGGGCCTGGTCATATCCTCAATTTGAATCATTAACAGTCTACATAGATTCACCTTAACACCATGTCTTAACAGATGCAATAAATATATATCTTGATATCTCAGATTTGCGAAGTCCCCTCTTCTTGGACTTAGAAAATGTTGGATGAACTAGAAAAGAAATCTATTTTCTCCATCCATCTCTGCAACCATGACTTTACTTTGTTTTCCACTACTGGTGAGCTCTTCCAAGGAAATCTCATAATCAAATATGTCACTGGTAGGAGGAATTGTTTTAGAGCAATAACCAAAAACACTTTCATGTGGGACTTTCAAACATTCATCCCATTCAACATAGGAAAAATATATTTCCTTTACATTAACAACTGAAACCATTCTATTCTCCTCTTCATATTTCTCAAATCACACAAAAGAATAGAACTCTTTTACCAGATTATGATAATAGGGGCCATTGTTTTTTGTGAAGAATTTGAGCCATCCTTGCTCCTCCAATACTCTTAGGTTCAGTGATTTTCTTGGAATAATCAATTCCTCACATAGCTCCTTCTCGATCACAATTTCTCTATTCCGCAAATGCGGGTTCACTAAATTCCTTCCTGACCTTGTTCTACTGCCACTGCCACTAGATTCAGGTCCTGTTTTCTTCTTTTTCACACTCAGATCATCACTGTCATCCCTGACTATCGAGAGCTTTGTTCTTGCCATCTCTGATTGAATAATCTAGGGTTTATGTGAAATGTGGGGGTTCGAGAAAAGAGGGTTGAAGAGAGGAGAGTTTGTGGTGGATTGAAATGTGACTAAGGCTTAGTTTTTATTATTTATGAATCACAATGTAATAAAAAAATTATTTTGAAAACAATTAAGACTTTCGGATAAATAAAACAAAAAAATTATACAGCGCAATACATATCGGTGATAACTACCAGTGAGAACCCTAACGGTGAGGTTTACCTATTGGTGAGGTCCCTCTAACGGTGAGGCATCTCTAGTGGTGAGGAATCTAGCGGTGAGGACTCTAGTGGTGAGGACTCTGGCTGTGAGGTGTCTAGTGGTGAGGAATCTAGCAGTGAGGTCTTCCTAGTGGTGAGATCTTCTTAGCAGTGAGGTGTTCCTAGTAGTGAGGTCTTCCTAATGGTGAGGATTTGGCAAACGGTGAGTTTTGGCTAACAGTGAGGTTTTGCTAACAGTGATGATTTGGATAACAGTGAGGATTTGGCTAACAGTGAGGATTTGGATAATCGTGAGGATTTGTCTAACTGTGAGGTTTTTCTAACAGTGAGGATTTGGATAACAGTGAGGATTTGGATAACAGTGAGGATTTGGCTAACAGTGAGGATTTGTCTAACAGTGAGGATTTGTCTAAACAAAGTCTATCATTCCTAACTCATGTCTAATGTAACATAACCTATCTGAACTTAAAGTCTTGGTGAATATGTCATCTAATTGATGTTCAGTACCTATAAATTCAAGAGTAATATCACATTTTTGGTAATGATCTCTCAAAAAGTGGTGCCTTACATCAATGTGTTTGGTCCTAGAGTGAGATATAGGGTTCTTAGAGATATTAATCTCACTTGTGTTATCACGGTTTATAGATACATGTATAAATTGATATCCATAGTCCAATAAAGTATGTTTCATCCATAGAATTTGTGCACAATAACTACCAGCAGCAATGTATTCTACTTCAATAGTAGACAATGCAACAGAGTTCTACTTTTTACTACACCAAGATACTAGGGACTTAACTAGAATATGACATGTTCTAGAAGTTCTCTTTCTATCCAACATTCAACCAGAAAAGTCAGCATCTGAGTAACTTATTAAATGAAATTTTTGTCCTTTTGGATAGAATAATCCTAAGTTAGTAGTGTGATTAAGATATTTGAAAGTTATTTTAACCGCAAGCAAGTGTGACTCTTTTGGATTATCTTGAAATCTTTCACACATACACACACTAAACATAATATCTGGTTGACAAGAAGTAAGATATAGAATACTCTCTATCATACCTGTGTAGTTGGTTTGATCCACTGTTTTTCCAGTTTCATTAGCATCTAACTTACAAGTGATACTCATGGGTGTGTAATTACCCTTACTACTATCCAAACCAAAAAATTTTAAAATATCCTTTGTATATTTACTTTGATATAAAATAATACCATTTTCATTTTGAAAAACTTGAAATATAAGAAAATATTTTAGTTCTCCCATTAAACTCATTTCGAATTCATTTTTCATACTCTTTGAAAAATCAATACACAAAGAATTTTTAGAAGATCCAAAAATAATTTCATCAACATAGATTTTCACTATTAAAACATATTTAGAAATTCTTTTGATAAAGAGAGTTGGATCAGAAATCCCTTTATAAAAACCTTTTGAAATAAGAAACTTACTAAGTCTATCATACCAAGATCATGAGGCTTGTTTTAAACCATATAAAGCTTTAGAAAGTTTAAAAACTCAATTTGTAAAATGTGTATTAGTAAAGCCATGTGGTTTTTCAAAAAAACATCTTCAATTATAAAACCATTTAGAAAAGAACTTTTAACATCCATTTGATATAACTTGAAATTCATATGAGAAGCATAGGAAAGTAGAATAATAATATCTTCTAATCTAGCTACAGGTGCAAAGGTTTCCTCATTTTCTATTCCTTCCTCTTGACTATATCCTTGTGCCACTAGTCTTGCCTTGTTTCTAATGATATTTCCTAATTCATCAACTTTATTTCTAGAGACCCATTTAGTGCATATGGTCAAAGTTTCCTTAGGTCTGTCAACTAATTCCCAGACTTTGTTTCTTTCAAATTGATTTAATTCTTCTTGCATAGCCATTACCCAAAATTCATCATTGATTGCATGATTGATATTTTTAGGTTCTGACTGTGAAAGAAAGGCTTGATGTTCAACTTGATTTCTTAGAGAAGCTATAGTCTATATCCATCTATCGATATTACCTACAACAGAATATAAAGGATGGTTCTTTAGAATCCTAATTGATTTGGTAAAGGTAGGACTAGAAATTTCAGGTTCTTCTCTAGGTTCAGGTTCATCAGAAGTAGATTCTGGAATATTCTCCGAACTAGTTGTCTTGACAACATGGTCACTATTTTTATCATTAAGATTTAGAATTGATAAATCTTCTTTAAGACTATCAAGAGGAGTATTAGGTTCATGTGGATCAGTTTCATCAAATTTTATGTGAATAGATTCTTCCACACATTTGTTTCTTTTATTAAAAACTCTATAGTCTTTGCTAGTTAAAGAATAGCCAAGAAAAATTCCTTCATCACTTTTAGATGAAAATTTGTCCAGATTATCCTTAGTATTAAGAATAAATACTTTTCAACCAAAAAATCTGAAGTAACTCACTTTAGGATTCCTTTTATTCCACAGTTCATAAGGGGTATTTTTGAGAATAGGTCTAATCAAGACTTTATTTATAATATAACAAGATGTATTTACAGCTTCTGCCCCAAAGTAAATAGATAGGTCATACTCATTAGGCATAGTTCTTGCAATTTCTTGAAGGATTCTATTCTTTCTTTCTACTACACCATTCTGTTGAGGTGTCTTAGGGGTAGAGAAATTATGATTGTAGCCATTATGTGAGCAATATGATTCAAATTCATGATTTTCAAACTCACTTCCATGATCACTTCTTAGGGTCTTAATCTTAAGTCCACTAAGGTTCTCTACAGACTTGGAGTATTTAATAAAGACAGAGAAAGCTTCAATTTTGTGAGAAAGAAAATATACCCAAGTATATCTAGAGAATTCATCTACTAAGATATAAACACAGTGCTTCCCATTCAAACTAGAAATTCTAGAAGGCCCAAAAAAATCCATGTGAACTAACTCGAGAGGTTGATAAGTTGAAACTTCTTTCTTTAATTTGAATGAAACTTTATGTTGCTTTCCCTTTTGACAAGGAGTACAAACTTTGTCTGATGGGAATTTAAGTTGAGGTAGGTCTCTAACTAAATTTTTCTTAGTCAATTTCTTAAGTGAATGAACATTGCAGTGTCCTTATCTTCTGTTCCATAACCAAGACTCTTTATGAAAAGTATTTAAACAAGTAACCTTTTGTTTGGATAAAGAATTTAAATCTACAGCATATACATTTTCATTTCTCAAGGTAGTAAATACCAAAGCATTTTTAGAATCTAATACATGGAAAACATCATTTTAAAATTTAACATTGAAACAATCATCACACAACTGAGAAATTCTTAACAGGTTGTATTTTAATCCGTCTAAAAATAATACTTTAGAAATTAAAATTGAATCAGTGTTACCAATCTATCCTAAGTTAAAGATTTTTCCTTTTGAATTATCACCAAAGGTGACATGTCCTCCATCAACCTTGATTAAGCTCTTGAATCATGTAAAATCTCATGTCATGTGTCTTGAACATCCACTATCCAAGTACCATGTCTTCCTACATGAACTTTTTAAGCAGGTTTCCTACAAAACAGGTTTAAAAAGAAAATGATTTTGGTACCCAGATTTTCTTGGGTTCAGACAGGTTAGCAAGCAAAATGTTTGGTACCTAGATTTTTCTAATGGGTTTCATATAATAAATAGATTCAATAGATTTTAAAAGATAAACTTTGTTTGATCTATAACTGTGTGAATAGCTGGTTGAGACATAGGAATTTACAGAGCTGGAACTAGCAGCATACTGTCCAGTTTTTGGAATAAATATAATTTTTATAATCTGTCTCTATCCAGGTTGGTATCCCAAACCAGTAGTGTACTTTGGTGCCACTTTTTTTCCGAGCATTTGAGTCAGAGTATTATTTCCATTTTTGAACTTCTCTAAGTCTATTCTAAGTTGCTCATTGGAAAATTTAAGTTGAGTATTCTCCTTTAACAGTTGATCATTCTTCTTCTTTTCTATAATAAGACAATATTTAACAGTATCAGTAAAGGAATATTGTTTCTTTAACAACTTGTACTTATCTTTCACATCATTGAAAGTATCTTCTAGCATGTTACAGTATTCAAATAATTATTCACTAGTTATGTTTTTAGAACTAGAATCATCTCCAGAATAATAATAATTTAAATCAGGAGTATCCAATGTTACCTCAGATGTGTTTTTCATGAAACACATATTAGATTTGTATGAATTTTCATCCTGAGTAGAATCAGAATCACTCAAACTATCTTTTGAAGCACTCTAGGTTGCTTTCATATCTTTCTTATATTTATTGTCCTTGTTTTGATATTTCTTCTTGTACTTTAATTTTGGACAGTCAGCTTTCACATATCCTTTTCTCTTGCATTCATAGCAGACTATGTCATCACTTTTATCAGTCCTTTTCCAATCCTTCTTCCAATGACCTTTACTATCATACTTACCCTTATAATTGGATTTTATGAAAAAATTATTTTTCCTATAAAACTTCTTAAATCGTCTGGATATCTGAGCCATCTCATCATCACTATCAGAATCTGAACCTATAATTGTTGAGATTTCAGTAGGTATGTGAACTTTCTCATTGTCCTTGCTCTTTGAGGCAGTAGAATTAAATGCCACTGATCTCTTCTTAGGTTCATCATCTTCCTATTTGTTTACTTTTTGCTCTTCTTCATACATCATTAATTTACCAATGAGTTCCTTGACAGGAAAAGCACTAATGTCACAAGATTATCTAATTGAAACTGATGTGCCTCTACATCTTTCTAGCAGACATCTTAGTATCCTCATGATTTTCTCTTTTGCAGGAACAACTTTTCCAAGTGAGCTCATTGTATTTACAATTTCGTTGAACCTGAGATACATGTCAGAAACAGGTTCATCAGGCTTCATTTTAAAATTATCATACTTAATATTGTAGTTATTCAATATCATTTCCTTAACATTGGTTGTTCCCTCATGGTAAATAGCCAATGTATCCCAGATTTCATAAGCAGTATTACAAGAAGATATTCAATTAAATTATTCATCTCATAAATAACAATACAAAGCATTCATTGCTTTACAATTATTATTGTAAGAAATTTTCATAGGTTCATCTAAGTAGTACTTTCAGTTTCTGGAATCTTATATTGAGTCTCTATAGTAGTCCAGATATCAAATCCCATACTTTCTAAATGAATTTTCATTTTCAGTTTCCATTGGGCATAATTAACACCATTAAAGAAGGGTGACCTATTGGTAGAAACACCTGCTAGTCTATTATCCATTATAATATTTTAGAAAATATATTTAAAGAGATAAAATTTATAAATAAAAGAAATTTAAGATCTTTAAGAAACAACTAAAATCACTGTTAAAAAAATAGAGTATTTGGAAATAATTTATTAATAACCTTCCTCTGATACCAAATGTTGATCAGAGTGGACACTCAATAGGAGGGTGAATTGAGTTCCAATTAAAATTTCTATTAAAAAAATATGATTAAAATCCCACAAATTAAATAAAAAATAAACTGTAGTGAATTTATAAAGATTGTAAGTTTTCAATTAGTTTCTCAAGAGATTGATTATTTCTCAGTTGACTCAATCTAAATATTAATTAACGTTTGAAACTAAATTACTGGATAACAAAAGTTATAAACACTTTCTAGTTTAACTATCATAGTTAATTTAAAATAGATTTGAATTTAAAAGTAATTAGCAGCATAATATAAAATATACTTAAACTTAAATAAGACGCACAACAGGTTTAACCAAGAGGTTTAGTCTCAATACGAGACTTAGTTCTCTCAAACAGTTAATATAAAGCTATGATCCACACCCTGAATTGGGGTAAACAACAGTACAAAGACTGTCCAGGTACTAAGACCTCTACCACAGTTCTACGTGGGAAAACAAAAACAATAGCACACAGGCTATCCAGGTCACATTTGACCTCTACCACAATTCACAGTGGTAACAAAAAAGGGTTTATAAATATTGAGTAAGGATATTAGATATCCTCTAGTTATGATCAGGAGTCACTATGTAAATATAGAACACACACTGAGTACTCAAAATGTAAATAAATAAATCACAATAGAGCTAATAAAATCTGAGATGAGTTTAGAAAGCTCTATGTGATGGCAATGCAGATCTGGACTCCTTTGGATTGATGCAGATGAAGCTTTGATTCCTTCTCTGATTTTTTTCATGAAAAATATAGTGTCTTTTTTTTGTTTTTGACTTCCAGGTATTGGTGTTTTTCTTGAGATTGTAGTAGGATTCGTAGCACATAAATTTTATTCAGCTTCTCAGCAAAGTTCTTCACACTTTTAACTCTCGTGCATATATTCCTTTTACAGCACGTGTGTCTCTTCATGGGTCATCCTCTCACTTTTATGCACAGCTTTGATATTCCTTTTATAGCTCATCCATTTCAACATAAATCATGATTTCTTTTTCAGGTACGAGGTACGATTTACTAACATGCCAACAACTATTATTAATTAATAGTAGTTGAAAAAAAAATCAAATATGATCGTTGCTAAATAAACAAACATAAGTATGGTTTAGATAAATAAAGACTAGTTTCCATCAGTATCTCCTAGTATCAGTGAGCTTGTATCGGTGGACTTGAGTCAGTAGGTCTGTATCGCTAGCTGTTACTCTTTATAATGGCAGCTCAATTGAATCGGTAGCTCCTTCTATTGGTAGCTCCTTCTATCGTTAGATCCTTCTAGCAGTAGATCCTTTTATCGGTAGCTCCTTATGTCAGTATATCCTTCTAGAGGTAGCTCATTCTATATCAGTGATCCATACTGGTGACATTATTGTATCAGTAGACTTTGTAGCGGTAGTCGTCTGTCTGTATCAGCAGACTTGTATCAGTAGCTGTCTGTCAGTATCTGTCTGTATCGGTGGACTTTGTCTGTCTATATCGATGGATTTCTATTTGTCTAGTTGGAATTCATATCGATAGATATTTGTCTGTCTGTTTTTATCAGTGGCATGTATTTGTATCGGTGGACTTCATATCGGTAGTTGTCTGTCTGTCTGTCTGTATGATTAGACTTTGTAGCGGTAGGTCTATATGAGTGACTCAACACTTAATACTTATCTGTTCTATGAAAATCATATCAAGATTGAGTTAGTATAATTTCAACACATGTATAAACATAAATAAACATTGATTAACATATTCCAATGATCATTTTGATATTTTATCAACTTAATAATATGATGTCATAGATTTAAATAATAATTAATATAAATATAAACATTATTTGGGATTATCAATGCATATTGAAACATAATTGAGATTATCAAAATAGGTGAGGTCAACAATAGGGTTAATGGGATAGGAATGAGGCTCAGATAATATGATGAAAAAGGGGTAGAAGAAGATAATTTAGGAGGAGAAGATAGATTTACTTGAAGAGATCTGCAAGAAACCTGAAGAACTGAGGCTTGAAATTAGTGGAGGAGAGGAGGATGGGAGGGGAATATGTGGGATTACTATTCATATGAGGCATTGTGAGATCAATATATATATATATAATGGATGTCCAAACACACATAAAACATAAGAGTTATTTTTTAAAAAACAAAATATTTTAAAATAGGACATCCCACATGGTCACCATTAAATTTTCCAAACCATGCTTTTACCACGCGGGTCACCCTAAAGGAAAAAATGATGGTAAATAGTTTTATAAAGAGAGAAACATAGGTATAGAAATTGATCTCATGCTGTGTGAAATGGAATTAGTAATACACATAACTGAAATACATGGTTGGTTCAATTGAATCCAAACCATGCGAAAGTCATGTGCAAACTATAAAATTCTAATGTTTTTTAAAAGTATAGTATGAAACTATTAGAAACTCATGGAAAAACAAGGATGAGACCAAATAATAATAAATTTATAAATTGATAAAATAAATAATAAGGTCATGTTGTGATATTTCTTAATTTCTTCATAACTTACAATATATGATTATTGTTAGTTGGAATGATCAATACTTAAACCTATAATAACTTCTATAGAAGAAAGGATAATCTTTTCCACTTCTTTTTTGTATTCTACTTAAACACACAAAGATGTTCTTTACTATAGTATTGAATAAAAATATTTTGAAAAAAGGGATCTATAAGATGAAAAAAACATAAGATCTTTTTCTTTATTTGATACACATAATTCAATTAGGTCATGAGAATATTATTTCAATTTCAATCTCCGTAATTGTTTTTCTTCAATATCATTTTAATCAATCATATAATTATTCCTTTAAATTTTCTAGTGGAATTGGGCATTTTACTCCACAAGATAATCATAATTATCATGGAAGTATTTCTCATTAACTTCTAAAAAAACCACTTCTTTATAATAAAAATCTATATGGGAAAAAATGTAGTAGAATAATCAAGACATGGTCTTATCCTAATGACAAAACTATTACTCAAATCACAGAACCAACTTCATCTTATTTCTCTCTATAGTCATCTTCACAATAATTTTTTATTATTCACAAAACATAAAAAAATCATATTCATTATTTAACACTGAAACATGTAGGTTTAATTATGATAATAACCTTAATAAATATATTTGAAACACTGAAAAGTATAACATGAATCATAATATTTAATTACTTCTTCCAGAAGTTAAACTTACGAAGATCACTATTATATTTTGAAGAACTCATGTTTTTTAATAGATTAAACTTATGTAATATATTAAATATATTACAAATATAAATATAGTTTTTCCCTTCATTTCATTTCCTCAAGTGATGATTTATATATAGGATTTTATTTATCTTACACATTATGTACATTTTTTACATTTGGAATAAATCTACTTGAGTTTTATCTTGTTCCCTTTCCTTTTCCATATTTATCTTAGAGTAAATATATTATAAAATATATTTAATATATTACACATAACTAGAAAACTTACACATGTAATAAAAAACTTACACGTGCCTTTCCTTTATTGATTTTATCTTTCTTTGGAGCATGAAAACTTACTCATCATTCAAAATATGTTATGCATCATGATAACTCTGATGAATTTTCAAAATTCATTATCCTAAGCATATATTATTTATCTTATTGTGGTTATTTCCATTTTTTTCATGAACTATACAAATTTACACTTGATTTAAATATCTTATTCATACAAGGAAACTCATTCAATCCCTAATCATATTTTAAGGTATGAAAAATATATATTGAATATCAATTATGTTGAATGATTTCCAAAACCCCACTACCATAATTTTATAATTTACTCCCTAATTCTCAAATAAACTCAAACAATTAATATTTATTTGAAACAGATTCAAATAAACTCCAATCGCTATCAAAATAACTCCAAATATTTATGAATCAAATTAATAATACTTTTAGTGTTTCAATAATATAACAATGACTCAACCATATTTAACTCCTCAAACACTATCCAAGTATGTTTACATGAAATATATCCCTCATAAATATTGGTAAATATAGGTATGGAACTTCATATATTTCTTTCACAACTTCATCAGAGAGATAAAATTTTTATCAGTCTTTACAATCTATGGATTAACGTCATCAACTACTTCAAATAAGCATAAACAAATTCACCACATAAATTATTAATTAGAAATATATTCCATTTTATTTTTACAAGTGAATATAATTCATGAAATACTACTATTGTTAGTAACATAAAAAACTTTATCATTTATTAATGGTTCTTAACTAATCTAATTAAAGTAACTTAGCTTCTTCAAATATAATGAAACTACTTTGTCACAAATCAGTTAGTAGCCTCATCATTCTTTTCCATGTGAATAATGGTAAGATCTTAACTAATAAAACATATTCCTAAACCATACTACAAGGAAATCTCTACAAAACTCATGTGAATATAGAAAACCTAGCTTGGTGACTTCATTTCATAAACATGATTACGAACTTTAAACAACTTACAAGTTAAACTCCTTAATACATATTGACATCATGAAACCTTATTTCCCATTCATATAAAATAAAACCAAAACCAAGTGGGTCTAATAGTAATCTTAAATGATATAATGACGTTTTTTTTACTTTAATTTTTTTTATGGATATGGATTTAGTTTTTTAAGAAGAATTTTCTTAAGGAAAATTTAATATAGATTCTTAAAACTTATATTCATCTCCTTTTTGAAATTTTAAGGTGTATTTTTATCACTTGTTTTTTTAAAATGTGAAATGGTATATTAGATGATAAAATAACTATATCTTGAGTGAATCATCAATTTTGAAATATGATTTCTACCATGGGGTATAAATTGTGGTGAGAATCTGGTTTTTTGATGGAAAATATGAGAGATTTGGTAGGGTACATGGTTAAATAATCACAAAGTTCCCTAAATTTCAATAAATTCCAAGAAAATGGTGTTTCATTTTTAAATAACTATGAAAAATAACCATAATTCCATGAATTATTTGACAACATGGGTTGTATGGTTAGTACACAGTTAAATAACCATACAAAATAACTATATATGAAAATTAAAAATTAAGTTTTTATATAAAAAAACCTTTTAATCCACCATTAACCCTATAAATCACCCATAAGAATCATGTGTGAGTTTTAGGTCCTCCATAGGGTGGATTTTTAGGCTCAATTTTAGATTTTTATAGATCATTGAATTTTTTTTATTAATTGGATTATTGATTGATGGTAAGGGTTTCCTGGATCTATATTTTATCTATTAAATCCTTTTATATCTCTCCCTCTCCTGGGAATATATTAAAGTGGATTTGGATCCATAAATATTAATATATTGAAATTTATTTGTGGGTTTTTTATATGATTGAAGGATTGTTTTATAAATCATGATTTGTGTGATTTTTGGGATATGAGTTGATAAATCTATTATTTTAGAGATCATCATTGGGTTTAAGATCTATAATTATAAATTTATTTAATTTCATAAATCTTAATAAAAGATATTATGTAGGTAATTATAACTTTTATATCTTAATTCTATGTAATTAAAGCAAGATTACGTATTTATGATGATCATATAATTAGGGATTTTGTAAATAATAGTGATGTGAATTGAAGAGAAAATAAATATATCAAAATAATGAGATAAGATGTTATATGATTTGATATAAAAATTATTATGATTATTATGGATTTTTAAAGACATTATGTATGATAATATATATATATATATATATATATTAAAAATTATGTGATTTTATTTGTATTTGATATGATTTGATATGATATGTGAATATAATTATGATTTGTATTGAGCTTTAAAATATAATATTATCTTTTATTTAAGAAAACATTGAAAATATAATTATTTTGTATGAGGAATTAATAATGTGGGGGAAATGTGAAATAAATAAAGGATTTAATTTATTGTTTAAATTTGTTAAAATATTTTTTTTTATATCATGAAATATAAATAATATTATTCATACATGAAATATGTGAAATAAAGAGGTAGTTTTATTTGTCAATAAATTCCAATGAAGATAAATATTTTAGTTTATATATTCATTTATTGTGAGAAGTGGACAATATTTTTTTACTAATTTGTGGTGATACACTCAAGATATAATTATTTTATGTGTTTATGTCATTATTTTTTATATATTGGTTTTTATGTGTGAGGGATTATAAATGGGATTTTATAATTAACAAAATGGGACACATGACGCTGTTTTTAGTCTATTATTGGGTTTCATTGATGGTATGGGACTAGTAGTTAGGGAGAAGATTTTTTTTATAAATTTAATAGTTATTATTGTAGTTAAAATGATAAATGGTTGTTTTGGTAATATACACTTTTTCAAAGATAGTGGAATAGATAGATATTGTATTCTCTAACGACAAGGTATTATGAAGGGATGTTGTATTCCTTGGTAATGATGTGATGTGGGGATGGATAGCATAGTGGTGGTTTACTAATAGATACTTATTAGAGACTTATGGTAATGATAAAAGTGGTTTTGAAGTTAGATAAGGGTAGATATGATGTCTATGACTAGTTTTTGTCATTTGTTTTTTATTATATCATTTAAATATGCATTATGATGCTCTTATAACATGTAAAAACGGGGGTTAGGGGATAAACCTACCAAGTATATTTATATGATCATTTATAGTTTTATATGTTTTTTTAATTTACATGATTGCGTTCTAGGTAGTGTTGGGAGACCTGAGAATAAACCTGAGGAGGTTTAGTTTGAGTAAGTGTCCAATATTTTCAATTTGTTCATTGAGTTACTAAAATATGACTTGGTTCTTGAAATTTAATTTAGTTAGTTTTTATTTACATTGTGGGACATTTAATATAGTTTTTTTTATAATTTTAGGTGTACTATTTTATTTTAGAAGATTTATTATTATAGTTAAGGACTCTGATTATGGTGAAATTATTCTCTTGGTTATTTTCACTGACCTGTGGCCAATTGGGGGTGGGATTAAAGGGCCACAATTTGTTTCATCATTGAAATATGTGGGGTTTCAGTTGAACCTAGTTATTATATTAGATATATTTATGTAAATAGATATCATATTGAGACCATGGATTAATTAGGTGTAGAATACCTTTATATTGAAATTTATTCTCTCTCTCACACACACACTAAATCTATAACATGACCAATATTATGATGTTAATGCCACCCATGTTATGGAACTAATAATAGATATTGAATTATGTTGTGCACTTGTATCTTCTATATTTACTATAATATTTAGTTTAGTTTATACATCATTAGATGATGTATTTATGATGTATATCATACAAATGACTCATTGATGTGATAAAATAATCATTTGTGATAAATGATGTTAATGTTATAAAGTATAATGTATAAGTTCAAGTATCATTTAGGTGTTTATGAAATTCCTAAACAAAATGATGCTTCTTAATTAACGATGAATGTTTATAAAATTAATAAATGTACTCATTGTTTGTGACATAAATTTGAGATATATCATACCCAAAGTTGTTTTCCTATTTTTATTATCCATTTATGATTTATGTAATATTATACATGGTGAAGATGTAGGCATTCCAAATTAGTTTAGTGATTTAATTTTTGATAGATTATATATTAAGATAAGATCTTATCAATTGTTTCTTAGTGATATTCATTAGTGACACTGGTGAATAATTTTATGGATAGTAAGTCACACACTTTTTATTCTTCATATTATCCTTAATTATTTTTTAAATGATACTTTTATTATAGATTGTTCTTTAAATAGTCAAGAAAAAATATATTTTTTTAAAACCTGTTAATGTTATCAGAACCATCTCTAGTAAATAATTTAATAAATTTAAGATATTGAGTGTTTTTAAATTTTATGAAATATAATTTGATAGCTTTCATTATTTTTTAAATTTATTATATCTCAAAATGAACATATAATTTTATTTATTTATTTAATACCAATTAAATATTCAAGAATATTTTTTTATATTATGAATTCTATAATTATTTAATTTAATGTATTTAAATTTTTTTATAAAAATTTCACCATGAATATAAAAAGCTACACGCTGGTTAAGATAAAATATTTAGTTTCATTAAACTAAGATTATAATTTTTTATTTATGAACTCAATAATAAATATTAATTATCATTCATAAATATTAAGTTTTTTTGTTTTATTGGAATTAAAATCCATCTTGTGTATTGATATATGGATAATGGATATTTGTGTTGGACTATATTAGCCTGAGGATTGTATTTATTTTGAAAAGGTGCCTAGTAGGAAACATATCAAAACATACTTTCTTTTAAGTAAGATTTTAGATTCGTATGATTCTAAAAATCAACATGAAAGGGTTTAATACCCCTTATATATGCGTTGAATGTGTGGCATGTCTCAGGCACACCATAAATTCTCTTTATTTAAAAATTATAATGAGATTAACCCCAAAATCCTACCAGCAATAGGCCTTGAGGTGGATACTAACACTGATGGTAAAAAAATCCCAATTTATAGGATTAATTTCCCTTAATTATTTGAATTTAATAGTCACATCAATACCATGATAAAAATAAAACCATATTAAATATAAAAAAACAAACATATGAATGAGTATTTCAATATAAAAAATACAATAAATTATATGATATCATTAAAAAAACACAAAATAATTGATCCTACTACTCCTAAATAGATTACATTATGGCTGAACTAGAATTATTTGACACCATATTCAATATGATCCTATTGTTTTTAAAACAAAAAATACTAATAGGATGAGTATAAAAGTATACTCGGTAAGTTCCACTTATAAGATCTGTTGTTCAATATGAATATGAACATAAAAACCTCCAAGAATTACATATATGAATTTAATAAATTTATAAATAAAATCAATCAATAAAAACATCAATCTTAAGAAAACTAGGAGATCATGTCACCCAGCCCATCATCCACATCGCCACATCTACGTTACTAAATCTTAATCACCACATTGGCATGAAAATAAAAACCATTGATCAATTTCCATGTATCAATATCCGTACCTATATTAATTATATACTAACTACCACAAAAACTATCTACCACTAAATCTACACCACAAAAAAACAAATATATACAAGGACAATACAACAATTATGAAAATTGCATTGTGATATATCATCATCATCATCAACAACAACAACCATATCTATGTTTGGAATACTATATCCCTTGATACCATATTATCATCTGGTATTTTCACATTCCATAATAACACCTAGTCATTAAGGAATACTACATCATTTCTAACCATACCATCATCGATTCAAATAAGTTTACCACAGTTCACATCATAAACATCATTATCAAATTATTTAATATATATATTAAAACACAATAACCTAAACATGTTACAATAATTCATAATAAATCATTACTCAAAACAAATCTGTTACCTCTGTTATCACTCAACTTATTTAGTCATATACTCACACATTCACATGCCTCTTGAGAACCATATAAAACTACCATATAGTCGTACCATAATTCATCCTAACTTTCCATCACCATGTATCATCACTACCACTTTTACTTAATGAATGTTATCATATCAATATTGAACAATTAATGATGTTTTCAACATCGTCAATTAGGTATTCATATTTTAAATTTCATCATTTCATGAATAATCACAAAAAATTAGTTAGTCTCACATCTTCCCCCCCAAAATAAATATACCTCTATCTAATATATTTATTATTATAAATATTTTATGACAATTACTTTTATTTAGATCCACTAAAATAAGCTAACATTCTATTATCCCATTATTTTATGATGATTTAATATTTTTATTCCATTAACATATTTTTAAAATTATGTGATCTATTATTAATTCCATATGAACCATAGATTTTACCCACCACCATATAAATGATACTATAAAAATTCACCAAACACAAAAAGATATATATTAAAATATTTTACCTCATCAATGTATGGATCCTTTGATAAAGGTTTATCGATATCTTACTGAAAATGCTAATTCATTAGGAACATCCCCATGAATTATCTATCTACACAACCAATCCATGAAAAAATAGAGATAAAGTAGGGTTCAAAAAGTAACCATAATAACTAGATTAAAAACTCCACTTAATGCTGGTCTGATAATTTATCCTCTCAATTCAATATGAAATTCATTAGATTTTTTCAATGTGCCTAAAAAATATCCCCAACTAACAAAAAGTACATCCCAAGGGTCAAATAGAAGTAAAAATATCCAAAATAATAAATCCATTTAATTTGAAATATCTCAACTGAATTTTCTCAAAAACTATAATTTTTTTACATCCAACATGGTGTTATTTCACTAATTAAAACTAGACTAGAAATTCATGTTTTATTTTACATCCATTATATAAAATCTATAATCATTTTCTATATTAAATTCACAAACATATGATTCTCAATATTTCATGTCATAATAAACTATAACATGTTCATTAATTTCTCCCAAAAGCATGATATAAAAGCATAAAATGTCACCTCCTTATATTGGTTATAATAAAACCCTAACATATCATCCAAACTCACCATGAAGTGTTTCTAAAACACACTATGTTTCTTCTACCTAAAATTCCAGTATCTGAACCAAAATACCCTCTAAACCACACATAATATCCATGATTTTTTAGGATATAATAATTTTTTACAATAAGACATAATGTATTTATCAAGGAATAACGATTAAAAAATAAATTATTTTCAGAATCCTCTAAAATACCACCACTTAACTTAACTATTCACTTTTAAAACTAACCATGAAGTGTTAATACATCAACCAGAAATGGGTTTCAATCCATATTTAATTTCACTATAAATTCAAGTTTTCATCTTCCCATTCCTCTTGAAACTCACATAAAACATACAAATTAAATGATTATAATTTTTAGACCCCTATATTAAATACCCCCTAAAACATTTTCATTATCATAAATTCTAAAATATATAGTTTAAAAATTATAAATAAATCATCCAATACCCAAATAATCATATTACATACCTCTAAAATTGTTCTTTATCCTTAAAAAACCCAACCAAATCATTTTTATCAGAAAATTCAACAAAAACCATATTTAAATACAAAATAATTTTTTTACTGAATATTACATTAATTAAGGTTTAAAATAATTCATAATATTAAAATTTTATTTAAAAATTCCATTACCAAGTGTTATCCTCTAAAAAAATGCTTCTTTAAAACTCAAGTTATCAGAATGACTCACACACGCAACACCTTCTCAAGATGATCTTAAATTTTCATTGGCTATTCAAAATAATTGCATCCTCATCAATATCAATCTCAAAAAAATAAATCACATGAGAATAATCATAAAAGTACTTAAAAATATTAAATATGTGGATAAGATCGTTAATTAACTCAACTCTAGGTAGAAGTATCAATTAATACACTAAATCACCAACTGTTCGCAACACCAAGAGTGATATAGAAAATATTATATAAATCTTGATACCTCCATCAAAACTAATTTTTCCATGATGGGCTAAAACATTAAATAACACATGGGAAACAATACCAAACTCTAAATATCTATTCATATGACAAATATAATAGTTTTGAAGAATCTATATCATCTTCATTCACTCTCAAATTATTGATAACTTCTCATTCATATCATGTACTAAATCTAGTCTAATAATCACCATCTCACAAACAATAACCCAACACAAGTTTGATTTACAGGGATATATTTACAACTCCTCAAATCATGTCTTTTCAATAGATGAGTGATGACTATTATTATAGAAAATAACAACCAGTGGAAAATTATATACCTTGATCCATAGAAATATAGAATGCATGCCCTCAATATACCCTCAGACATTTGAATTAAGAATTATTATGTATGTAGAATATATCTGTAAGGAATAACTGGGATCCAAATGTATATTAAAATTTAATATAGTTGACTCGTTGATTAATAATAAATGATTCAACTTGATCTTTATATCACCGATTACCCAAATAAAGTTATTCTATCTCTATGTATGAGGTAAAACAATCAAGAAATCCATGAAGAAATCCTCTCTCTTCCACTACAAATCATTTAAGGGCTATAATAAACCTAAAGGAACTTTATGTTTGGATTTCACTAGCTGACATATTAGAAATATTTATACAAAAAATACCATGAAATTATTCATCTTAGAATATGAAAAAAACTTCTTAAAAGTAAGATACATAATACCAATACTCTAATACACTATGATGGATGATATATGAAATTCATGAAAAAAAATCCTATATATCCTAAGTAATATGTAACTTTTTATGAAATAATAATCTATATTCATTATCCTACATCTAATGATAAAAAATATATTCATTAACAACTCAATATTTAAATAAATCTACCTTAGGTTCTCCCCTTCGAGAACACTCAACATATTGAAAATAATAATAATGCAATGTAATTTGATTTAGTAAATAGCCACTAATGACCTCATCAAGGTCAAAATACAAAGTCATTATCTATTATATTTTTTTCTATTCATCACTTACTTAATGATCAACATATCTATATGATTTTCTATTCAATTCATCCATAACTATATCTCCATTCCTTGAGTATATGAAATCCTAGATTCATAATCTTGGAGAAATTCAACCCATATCCTCTAAAATTATATTCAAATCCCACAATGAGAATATTTAACACACACACACAAGGATTTTTAAGACCATAAAATTCCCATAAATTAGATAATGTATCCAAAACATAAAAATATGCTATAAATACTAACATGAGAGTGTGGGTGGGATTATTATATTCATGAGGCCACAACTATCTTCACCCATTAGATATAATGGTCTTATTTTTCATTAAATTGTACCCAAATCTATGATCTATAACATTATAAAAAAACTCAAACACAATTCTTTACTCAGTTAAATAAATAATATAGGAACTGATAAAAATCTAATTCAAGAATTGAAATATTTTCTAATGTTGTGGTGTCAAATTAAAAGCAATAACCTTCTTTGTTAGAGTATACATGGGTGATGTAATTCTAGAAAAAATAGAAAATTACTTATGATAATACCAAAAAATTCCATGAAAATTTAACAACTCAAAGATAATCTAGTTTATTTAATAAGAAAAAATTTCTTCAATTTTGGATGGATCCATAACTAATTATCATTGTGAAATATTTTTTCTAAGGAAATGAATATATCATGGATAAAAAAATAAACTTCATCATCTTTCTATAAAAATTATTTTGAAAATTTAAATTCAAAATCATTCATGAATGTTTCTCATGATCTACCTATAGGATACACTGATTATGATGATTTGATAATTGTTATATATAATAATTTTTTTCAATATGTATTGATATAAAAGTATTATAATAATATTGAAGTTTCCAAGTGTATGTGTTGATTAAATATGAATACTGAAAAATAAAATCTCAATGAATGGGAATATTAAAGAATCTACTCTATTGAGATTGTTGAGATGAAACTAGTATAGTTTATTGTCAATATATATTATTGAAGTTAGTTTGAAATTAAAGTGAAAATATTGATTTGATAATGATGTATAAATATGAGATGATGCAAGGATCATTAATGGAGCATTAAATGAAGTCTGATAAGAAGTTGAGAATATTTTTTACTAATATATTATTTTATATAATTTTTTAGGTGCTAGCAATGATCATATTAAATAGAGATTATCCAACTATTTTAGATCAAAAAAGATTATTTGTGGTGTCTATAATCTGATTTGTTAGTGTCGGCAGATCAAATAGAATTTCAAGAACCAATCCAGGTCGTCATCCGAGCTAGCAGCCAACCCAGTTTGTGGCAAAACAAGATGGGCGTTCCCAATCCCCACGGGCTAGCACAAGTGCTCAAGTATCAATATCAATTATTGGTAACTATTTTACTTGAATTTAACATTGTGAAACAATAAATAATATAAAATTAACTAAATCTATAAAAGTAAACCAAAAAAACCTTTACAAGGTTTTATATTTAATTCTACAAGTTTATACAAAACCGTAAGAGAGATACCACAAAAAAGGGGACCAAAAACCATCCCTAAAAACCACCACAAGGAAAGGGGATCCTCTCCCTCAATCCTTCGCCACAACACTACCCAATAATTCCACTATCTTCTTGATCCACTGTCACCAAAAGAATTACCCTTACCTGTATCAAACATGACCAAGTTTGCTTACATCCAATGGTGTAAGCAGGGTGTGAGCTATTTCCCAATAGGATTCCACCCAAAAGGATTACATGCCCTAAAAATTAGGTGAAAAATAAACTTTCAACTTTAATAAAGGAAAATAAATGTTAGAGAAAATTAAAAGAAACAATTTTTTTAATAAAAAACATTTAAAGGAATGAAATTTTAAATGAATACACTTTTACCTCTGAAGTAACCCCAAATTCCACATCGTCTGCCGACGGTGGGTGCCAAAAAGTCAAAAGCACTAATCATGGGAGATTCCCTATGGGTACTAGCTAGTAATGGTACCCTATAACCTCACATCTCATTGAAAAGTTGTATATGAACCACAACCATCCATGTTCTCATGCAGGAGCCACTAGAGAGGAGAATCTTCCAATATTCTAGGGTTATCTGATCATCATCAATGTGTTTAGTTAGTGTTGTCATAATAAATCTTGCTAAGTGAAACTAGGTTATAACCACTTCTGAATCACTAGAATTCTAGTCCTATTCCTCCCTTATAGCTACCCAAGCTTCCCTTAGAGTGCTCATTCATGTTTTATTTTCTACAAAATACACCACAGTCATTCACACAATCCAAACAAGGCACTACACACCAAAAGCCACCATTTTCCCACTAAAATACTCTTTCAAGAATAAAGCTCACACTAAAACCTTTTCATCCATGGTTTACATAACAAACACCATTAATTAAATCATTTACTCAATTAATAAAAGATTTCAAAAGAACATATAAGGGAAACCATCAAGAATACACCATTTTCACATGAAAAATCCATTTTAAAATCAATGGAATATCAAATAACTTCAAAAAATACATTTTCAACACACTTATAATTCATAAAAAATGATACAAAAACACAAGACAACCTAATAAACTCATCAAGAAACATTTAATCACGGAATCACCTACCTTTGGTGTAGAAATCCCAAAAATATGGTGTGAAATTCCCACCACACCTCAATCGCACCACGATGAAGCAATATCAATCCCTAAACAACAAGATTGAGCCCTAAGGATCAAAATTCAACCCTAAAATCAGAAACCTAGGGCTAGAGAAGAGGAAACCCCCAATATAAGAGAGGAAAACCCTAAAATAGAGAAGGAATCAAGGAGAGGAGGCACTAACTTAAAGAAACGAGGAGGAATAACACAAAATACAGAACACAATCAAATCTAAAAGGGAGGTGGAAGGAGGGTGAGTTGTTCCTAGGGAGGATAAGCCTGAGTGGGATGAGAAATGGGTGTTTTGGGGGTTAACCTCTATTGAGAAAGTGTTGTTTTAAAAAATACATAATATTCTTATTTTGAAAGGGGAGATTATTGAGAAAAATACTCTATTTTTATGTGATTTTGATGCTCACAAATACACTTAATTGTTTTCTAATGATTTTATTTTAAGTATATTTCTGGAAGAAATATTTAAGTTCTTGAACAACGAGATTTAATTTCTAAATTATTCACATTAGCGTGTTCTGGAAACACTATTTGTGCTCTACATATTTGGGAATTGCTTAAGCATGTTCTGGAAACACTGTTCATACCCTACGTGGAGAAACGCATCGTAAGGATGAAATGAGGTGTATACTTTATGAGATATCATAAAAGTATTATTAAACAACCATATGTTATCAGAAAATTATAGAAGAGGAACCCTAAGTCAGGAAGGAACCCTACATTAGGGATATTGAGAAAGTATGGAAGAAGAATCGTACGTAAGTTTTAAATGTTACATTTGTTTCTCAAAAGTATGGTTCATCAACCTTACTTTTATAAACAACCTTACATTTTATTAAAAGTATGATTCATGTACCGTACGTTTGGAAGTTTATAAAAGTATGGATCATTTATCATACGTTTGAATGTTGAAAAGAAAAGTATGGATGATCAACCCAATGTTTTTGATCAACCCTACGTCATCAACCTTACGTTTTCAATCTACCTTACGTTTAGAAGACGCATGATATACTGTTCAACCTTACATTTGGCGTCATAAAATTAAAGAAGATATTATTATACAACAGTCTACAAGAGATTTATTAGTATGATTTCAAGCCATATTTCAAGAGGATTTTAAAGCACATCTTTGACTTATTCAAAGACATTTTATCTACGATTCAAAGGATCAATTTAAAAGGATCTTTTCTTACTGAATTTCAAGGGGAGTTACGACTGCTCTGTTAATTGAAATGTTTGAATATCGTGAGTCAGAAGGTGAATTTTATGGATCTAAATTTAGAGGAGAAGGGATCATCGTTATTTTATATATAAATGTGATATATACATAGAGAATATATATACATAAAAGTTTTGATGAACAAAAACGACGAATATAAAAAGGATAAAAATCGAGACTATAAAGATCTACAGATATCTTGATTACAAAGAGCAAAAAACCTCTGTTTATTGAAGAAGAAGAATAACGATAGAAGATTCACTCTTTAGTCATCAAAGATCTATTGTGAATATACTATTTTTGATGTTGAGAATTATATTTCTATATCTACTGCAACGGGATTGAATCAGAACGTCTCTTACTTGAAGATCATTATTTCTAAAGGCTAAGATCCATCTACTATCAATTGCATTCTGTTGCAATTGTAAAGAACAATGGGAAAGTATTTTCAAATAAAAAATACTTGTTTTTTTATCCTGAGTGACCAGATTCTCGTACTAAGATGTGTAGGTTTTGTGATTGAACCAGAAGGATCTGTTTTTTCATAGAATGTAAAGGTGTCAAATTCCTGTACTCAGTTATGGAATGGTCTGTTGATAAGAGGACCAAATAGTGAAAATCACCAAGCTCATGGATTAGAGCGTTGGTGGAGTGGACTAGGGGCCTTATGTTCCCCTAACCACTATACATCATGTGTCCCTACTATTTAAATTTCCACTTCATTAATCCATCTGATTAAATTCAAAGGGAAGAACACAATTTTGCAAATAATTTGTAAAAGATACAATTCACCCCACTCTTGTGTATATTTGGTATAACCCGATCCAACAATTGGTATCAAAGGTAGAGCTTTTCGATAAATCCTTAACAAGCTAAAAGTGATTAAGGATTATACACATAGCATAATGACTGATATAAGAGAGGGAATGTCTATGGTCAGAGCACTGTACTTCAATAGAGAAAATTATGGATGTTGGAAGTCAAGAATGATAATTTATCTGAAAAATATTGGATACAGAGTATATTCTAAGATTCTGACTCCATATGTATTACCTGAAAAACCCGAGACATGGAGTGTAGCCACTGAAGAAGAATATGATATGAACTCAAATGCAATAAATGGAATTATATGTGGTCTAGGACCTGATGAATTCAACAGAGTATCACAATTCTCGACAGTATATGAGATGTGGAAAACTATTATTGTTTATTATGAATGAACTAAAAATTTCAGGAAAATGAGATACGCTACTACTAATCTTAAATTCGATGCATTCATAATGTTTAAAGGTGAAAGAATTACTCAAATGAATGGAATATTGATAGAGATTGTCAATAATATAACAGCTTTGGGAGACCCAATAAAACAAGCTCACTAAGCTTTAAAATTAATGAGAGTACTACCTACTAAATGGAATGGAATCTCTGCTGCAATCAGACAATCAATAACTGTCAAAGACTTAATCATGAGAGAACTGATTGGAACACTTATGATGTATGAAGCTGGGATGCAAGATGAAGAAAATGAGAATAAGGTTCTGATCAAGAGAGAATACAATGCCTTAAAAGTGTCATCTCAAGGGAAAAGCAAAAAGCTAAAGAAAAAATAAGTAAAGGTAAAATCAGAAAGTTCTGATTCATCATTTTTTGATATAGAACCAGCTCATCTAGCCATAAAGTTTAGAAAATTCTACTGAAAGAAGAAAGGATTTAGAAAAACCTTCAAAAAGGATGAAAAGGAATTCAGATGTTATTAGTGCAAGAAGATGGGTCATATCAGACCTGACTAGCCTCAGTTAAAAGAAGACAAGAAAAAAAAGTTCTTCAAAAGGAATGATTATGAGAAAAATGATAAGAAAGAAATGAAAGTTACATGGAGTGTGTCTGAAGACACTAGCAGTCCTTCAGAATCAGACTCAGAGAAGGAAGAAGTAAATCTGAAAGCCAACATGTGCTTTATGGAAGAAATAAATGAGGTACAATCATACTATTCTTCTGATTATAATACAGAATCTAATTCTGAAACAAGATATTCTAATGAAAAACCTGTAGCCTACTGCAACATGATTGAGGAAAAATATGACTCACTTTTCAAGAAACATAAGTCTTTAAAGAACATTCACAAGGCTGTTTCAGATGAAATAGATAGAATACTAAAACAATTTAAGTACTTAACTGATAAGTATAATTCAATTAACATTAACTATACAAATTATGAATCAAAGGTAAAAACACTGAAAAATGAAGTAGAAACATATAAAAGTGTAGCCCTTATTTTTACCAAAGGAGAAAACTACTTGAATGAAATTCTTGGGAAAATGGTCATTAAGAAAGAAATATTTGAAATTGGTAGTAAAGGTGAAAAACCTAATCTGTACAAGAATTATTTTGTTCCAAGCACAAAAAGAATAAATTGTAATTACTGTGGAACAAGGGGACATATTTATAAAAACTGTTTATTAAGACAACCTCAAATAAGTTGTATTAATAAATCTTTTGTTTCAAATAATTCATTTGATTCTGTTGATTTTAGAAAAACAAAGCAAGTCTGGATTCCCAGATCTTTGCTGGTTAACACGACTGGACCCAATAGAATATAGGTACTAAAGAAATTTTTTTAAATGCCTTTGTAGGGAGAAGGTTACAGAAGAAAAAAGGATATATGGTATATAGACAGTGGCTGCTCAAGGAATATGAGTGGAAGCTCATATAATTTCTCTACATTCACTCAAAAATATGGTGGACTTGCCACTTTTGGTGACAATTCCAAAGGGAAGATCATTGGCATTGGAACAGTTGGAGATCCAGAAGATGTCTTAATCAATAATGTACTTTATGTACAAGGATTGAAACACAATATGACAAGTATCTCTCAACTTTGTGATGATGGTTATGCTGTTGATTTTTCTAACAATTGCTGATCTGTTTTCAAAAATAAACTACTGAAATTTAGAGCACCTAGAATTGACAATGTGTATACCCTGGACTTAAATTTCTTGTGTAAACAACAAGTAAACTGCTTAACTGCTAAGATAAATGAATCCTGGATCTAGAATAGAAGAATTGGACATTGCAATATATATGATTTACATAAATTATCCAAGAAACAATTAGTTTCTAATTTACCTAGTCTCAAGTTTGAAAGTGATAGATTTTGGGATGAATGTCAACTTGGAATGAAACACAAATCATCCTTCAAATCTGTTAACAAAATTGATACATCTAAACCTCTAGAACTTATTCATATGGATTTGTTTCAAACTTCAAGAGTAGAAAGATTGGCTGGTAAATTATATATATATATATGTTTTGGTTGATGACTATTCTATATTTACATGGATTTTCTTTTTAAAATTTAAAAATTAAGCATTTACATTATTTGAAAGTTTTTGCAAAGCCGTTCAAAATGAAAAAGGTTTTAAAATAATTTCATTAAGATGTGATCATGGTGGAGAATTTGAGAATCTGGAATTCAATTCCTTTTGCTCAAATATGGGTATTAAACATACCTTCTATGCACCAAAAACACCTCAACAAAATGGAATTGTTGAAAGAAGAAATAAGACTATTGAGGAAATGGCTAGGACTATGCTAAATGAATACAATATTCCTACCTATTTTTGGGAACAATATGTAAGTACAACCTGCTATATAATTAATAGAGTTTTAATTAGACCAATTTTGAAAAAGACACCCTATGAAATCAAGAATAACAAAAAAACTAAAGTAAATTACTTTAATGTTTTGGGATGCAAGGTTTATACCTTAAACACCAAAGACAATATTGGTAAGTTTGATCCAAAATATGATGAAGGCATTTTCTTAGGACATTCTTCTACTTCCAAAGTTTATAGAGTTTTTAATAAAAAGTCAAGGATTGTTGAAGGATCAGTTCATGTGAAATTTGATGAAACTAATCCCTTTGATAAAAGGACAAATCAAATGGATGAGCTTGATTCTAATGATAACATGAGACTTGAGAACCTAAAATATAATTTTTAAAATTATATAAATAAAACTCAGTCATGTTCATAAGAAAAACACTAAAGAACCTATAAGTGTACTATATAGACAGTCAAGGACCCTAAAGAATCATCCTTTAGAAACTGTAATTGGAGACTTAGAAACATTAATAAAAACTAGAAGGGACATAGGAAATCTTGTTGAGTTTTCTGTCTTTATATCCCAATTAGAACCCAAGTCTTTAGAAGAAGCTTTAGATGATGAAATTTGGATGATAGCAATGTAAGAAGAACTAAACCAGTTCAAAAGAAATAAAGTCTGGAAATTAGTTGAAAGACCACAGAATTATCCAGTTATTGGAACCAAATAGGTCTTTATAAATGAACAAGATGATAAAAGAATAATAACGAGAAATAAAGAAAGACTAGTAGCTAAAGGATATAATCAGGAAGAAGGTATAGATTTTGATGAGACCTTTGCACCTGTAGCTAGATTAGAAGCCATTAAAATCCTTTTAGCCTATGCATATCACATGAACTTTAAATTATTTTAGATGGATGTTAAGTCTGCCTTTTTAAAGGGTTATTTAATGAAGGAAGTTTATGTTGAGAAACCTCCTAGTTTTGAAAATTCACAAAAACCAGATTCTGTTTTTAAACATACTAAAGCTCTTTATGGACTTAAATAAGCACCTAAAGCTTGGTATAAAAGACTAAGATCTTTTCTTTTGAAAAATGATTTTACTGTTGGAATGGTAGATCCCACACTATTTAAGAAAACTGTAAATTATAATATTTTATTGGTTCAAATTTATTTTGATGATGTAATTTTTGGATCAACTAATAAATCTCTTTGTCATGAGTTTTCAAATCTAATGCAAAAAAGAATTTGAAATGAGTATGATGGGAGAATTAAATTTCTTTTTAGGACTTCAAATTTATCAAAAAAATTGGAAATATTTTAAATCAAAGAAAATACATTACTAATTTACTTAAGAAATTTGGACTTCAAAAAAGCAAGACATATACAACTCCTATATGTACTAATATAAAACTTGATTTGGATGAAACTGGAAGATCAGTTGACAACAAGATATATAGAGGTATGATTGGTAGTTTGTTATATCTTACTGCTAGAAGGCTAGATATAATGTATTCAGTATGTCTGTGTGAAATATTTCAATCAAATCTTAAAGAATCCCATTTAACTACTGTTAAAAAAAAATTTAGATATTTAAAAGGAACTGTTTTTCAATCTCTTCTTTATCCCAAAACGTCTAATTTTAATTTAATTACATATTCAGATACAGACTTTGGAAGTTTTAAATTAGATAGGAAAAGAACTTTTGGTACTTTTCAGTTTTTAAGAAAATCCTCAGTGCCATGGTCAAGTAATAAACAACACTCAGTTTCCCTATCAATAGCCGAGGCAGAATATGTGTCTGCTGGAAGTTGTTGTGCACAATTTTTGTGGATGAAAAACACTCTTATGGATTTTGGACTAAGTTTTAATAGTACGCCTATTTTATGTGATAATACTATTGCTATAAATATTTCAAAAAATTCTATTAATCATCCTAAGACTAAGTATATGGATATCAGTCATCATTTTCTAAGAGACCATGTTCTAAAAAAGGATATATCTTTGGAATTTGTACATACTGAAATTCAACTATAAGATATTTTTTCTAAACCACTTCATAATAAAAGGTTTTATTTTATTATATGGGATCTAGGTTTATTTAATTTTAAATATAATTTTAATTTTATTAATTTGATTATGTTATTTCAATTTTATTTTTAATACTATTTAAAATAAATTAGTTATTTGTTTTTCAGACAGAATAATTTTTATTTTTATTTTTTTTTTGTTTTTATGCTGTGTAAAATTTTATTTATTTTTAAAATTTATGTAATGATTATTGATGACATGTGAATCAAGTTTTTCAGAAACCTTTCAAATTCTAAATTGTTTCAGTTCTACCAAAAACCCTTTTGAACCCATGAGGCATTACCGCTCGTTGGAAAACCCTAATTTGAACCTCTAAAATCCTTTTTTGAACCTTCATAGATCTTTAACAGAAATTGAAAAGACCAAGAAAACTGATGAGGAAGAGACCAAAAAATCCCAGAGACACCACTCCAAAGGAATGAAATTTTTTCAAGGAATGGTCATAGACCTGGAATGGATATTTCAGATGAATCTTCTCCTAAAACAAGCTATCGATTTTCAAAATATGGTGTAGAATTTCAATGATGAGAAGTCTAAGTTTTTTTTGAGGTAGAGCTACGATATTTCTTTATGTCTGTACAATTTAATATGAGGGATGATGAGTATACTATTATAGCTAATATTGAAGATAGAGATGTTTCAATGTCCTCTATAAAGATTGGTCATATTCAAAACTTCCCTCGCGAGGGAGTCTTTCATTTTTATTTGAAGAATATATGAGATTTTGTGCATAAGTCTGAAGATATTATGTCTTTTCTTTCTAGTTCTACATATATAAGGAAGATGTTGACAAAGGACTTGGTGCCGGATCAGAAAATCCTAGTAAAGTTTTTTCAAACAAGGATTGCACTGAGGATTTCTGAGATGGATAAAATATTGTATCCAGACATGTATATAATATATATGTTGAATAGTGATATAAGGCTTAATTTTCCTAGGTACATGGTAAGGTACCTTCGTTATTGTTGTCAAATAGAAGCACACATGAATTTTTATCTGTTTGGTAGATTTATATCAAAAATTTCGTTCAAAAGGGATATGGTGAGGCTGGTGGAAGCCAGAGTTAGATTTAATCATAGTAACATTTTTGGTGCCGGGACCCTGAGAAATATTGGTTACTTCTGGAGCACATTGAAAGGAAAACTTTTCCCAGTAGGAAATGACGAAGAAGAAGAGAGTGCTCTAGCTAAGTCTGCTAAGTCCAAGGAGGGACAAGAAAAATCAATAGTGAGCACTTCTGTAGAAATATTAAGATTTGAAACAGAAGAAACTCAAGAAGAAGGTAGTCAGGAGGGACTTCAGATTCAGAGGAAAATAAATACTAATGAGGAACTTGGTTCACATGTTTTAACAACAAGAGATTTACTCACTTACAAATTTTTCAGAGAAACAACCATTGAGAAACCACAAGAAGAGAATACTGCTCAAATTAAAGTGAATCCTCAAGTAAAATATGAAATTCAAGAAGAATCTAGAATTACAATTTAAAAAGAAAAGTAGGAAGAGCCTGATGAGGAAGTGTCTAGTCCTCAAGAAAATCAAGAAGTTATTATTTTAGAAAATCCAGTGGAAGAAATGATTACTGATGTTTGCGATGAGAATTTTTCTAAAGTTCAAATAGAGGTAATTCATGAGTATTTTTATGTGGAAGAGTCTAGAAAAGACTTTGAGGGAAATTCTGGGGACAAGCCAGCTTAGAAGGAAGCAAAAGAAAAATCTGATGCAAACTCTTTTCCATTAGTACTGTTGCATCAAGTACAAGCTGAGAATGAGAATCAAGCACAAGGTGGCTCTGATTCACTGAATAAGAAAGTAGAAGAGCTATCTAGGAAGCTGTTTTGTTTGGAATATGAAAATAGAGATCTAAAAAGAGGCTTAGAGAAAGAGCAGTTGAAATTTCAGAGACTAAAAGGAAGTAAAGTTTCAAGGTAGGAAGTTGAAACTTTTAAGAAAGAGCTGTTGACAGAGGTATCCAAGATAAAATAAGAAATGGTGATGAAGTCATATATGTGAGAGTTTAAAGACTATATGGAGACATAGTTTGTATCTATCATAACTAGTGAAGCTAATGGATCAGGCACTTCACCTCATTTAATCAGAATATTTCAGGCTACCACAATAGCAATGAGAAATATAAATGACAAATTTCATGATTTTCAATGCAATAGTGCTCCACTATCAGTCTTGTTAGATAATCAAATGTTTTTGGTTGACCAGTTGACCTCAAGTGAACCAAGCATTTGAACTGTGATGACTCAGTTCATAGAGAAGTTAACTCTGTTTATGGAGAAGGAAGAGAGGCTTCATGAGTTTTTCAGAATAAACATGATAAAAGATATTCATATGACTCAGGAGAATAGATATCTTATTATCAAACTGGGTGATGGAATGATGAGAAGGCTCAGGGAACAGTTGACGGAAATCAAGGTAGTAGTTCAGAGGAGATAGACCATATCTCTTACCCTTACCACACCTTGATTCCTGTATTCATCATGATTGTAACTATTACACAATTTCAATGAAATATCATTTCATTTTATATTTGTGTATTTCTATTTTTTTACTGTATTTGTTTAGATATCTCAGTAATCCAGATTCAATTATTGAAAATGGTTAATAATAGCATTTACTTATGTTTAGTGCTACATTATATGTGTTCTATTTCATATTCTATAATTCTTTTTGATATCACAAAAGGGGGGGAAATTTGTATAAACACAACATTTTATTTTAATTATTTCACATTATACTTTAAATTTTTTAATTTTTTTGGGGGGGATAAATTTGGATAAATAAAAACTTTTTATTTATAAATCTTTAAATATTATTTATGGAAAGATTAAAATGGGGAGAAATATTAAGCATTATCTTAATCTTTCAAGAGGGAGAAATTAAGATAAATCTAATATTGTATTTATCTTTTCAAAATTCACAACTATATGTAATTAATCTTGTAAGATGATTTCATTGGTTATTTTATGGGTTTTGTGATCATCACAAAGGGGGATATTGTTGACCAAATGTTGTTTTCAACAATACATAATATTTTTATTTAAAAGGGGAGATTATTGAGAACAATAATCTATTTTTATGATGATTTTGATGCTCAAAAATAGCCTTAATTGTTTTCTAATGATTTTATTTTAAGTATATTTCATGAATTTATTATTCATTATATTTTTATTTCTGGAAGAAATATTTATGTTCTTGAACAACGAGATTTAAGTGCTAAAGTATTAAAATTGGCGTATTCTGGAAACACTGTTCATACCCTATGTGGAGAAACATAGTGTAAGGATGAAATATGGTGTATACTTTATGAGATATTAGAAAAGTATGGCTAACCAACCATACGTTATCAGAAAAGTATGGAAGAGGAACCCTACATTAGTAAGGAACTCTACATTTGGGATATTGAGAAAGTATGGAAGAAGAACCGTATGTAGGTTTTAAATGTTACGTTTGTTTCTAAAAAGTATGGTTCATAAACCTTACTTTTGTAAACAAACTTACGTTTTATCAAAAGTATGGTTCATGTACCTTACGTTTGGAAGCTTATAAAAGTATGGATCATTTATCATACGTTTTAATGTTGAAAAGAAAAGTATGGATGATTAACCCTACATTTTTGATCAACCCAACGTCATCAACCTTACATTTGCGATCTACCATACGTTCAGAAGGCAGATGATATATAGTTCAAACATACATTTGGCGTCGGAGAATTAAAGATGATATTATTATACAATGGTCTACAAGCGATTTATTAGGATGCTTTTAAAGAACTTCATTGAATGATTGAAAGTTTTTTTATCTACAATTCAAAGGATCAATTTAAAAGGATATTTTCATGCGGAATTTCAAGGGGAGTTATGACTACTCTGTTAATTCAAATGTTTGAATATCGTGAGTCAAAAGGTGACTTTTATGGATCTAAATTTGTAGGAGAAGTGCTCGTCATTATTTTATATATATATGTGATATATACACAGAGAATATATATACATACAATATTTTCTAAAAAAATGACAAATATAAAAAAGATAAAAACAGAGACTATCAAGATCTACAGATTTGCTGATTACGAAGAGCGACAAAGATTTGTTTATTGAAGAAGAAGAATCACGACAGAAGATTCACTCCTTTGTCATCGAAGATCTATTGTGAATCTACTACTTTTGAAGTTGTGAATTATATTTCTATATATAATGGAACAAGATCGACTCAGAATTATTCTTACATGAAGAACATTATTTATGAAGGCGACGATACATCTATTGTCAATTTCATTCTATTTCAATTGTGAAGAAAAACCTAAAATTATTTTCAAAGAACAAATACTTATTTTTTATCTTGAGTGACCGGCTTCTCGTATTAAGTTGTGTTGGTTCTGTGATTGATCCTGAAGGCTCTGTTTTCCTTTAGATTGTAAAGGTTTCAACTGCCTGTACTCAGTTGTGGAATGGTCTATTGACAAGAGAACCATATAGTGAAAATCACCAGGCTCGTGGAGTAGAGTGTTGGTGGAGTGAACTAAGAGCCTTCTGTCCCCTGAACCACTATACATTGTGTGTCCCTACTATTTAAATTTCCATTGTATTAATCCATCTGATTAAAGTCAAAGGGAAGAACACAATTTATCAAAGAATTTTTAAAAGACACAATTCACCACCCTCTTGTGTATATTTGGTATAACATGATCCAACAAACTCAAGAGGAGAGAAAAATTTTAAGGACTAGGATGGAACACATAGTCATCACAGTTTAGAAAACCATGCAGTAACGGTGCTGAGTGTTCTATACAAAGGAGGTTCTAAGCATGATTACCTTGGCTGAGGTTCATGACCTTGTGGTAGGTTCTGTCTCCTAGCACACAGTTAGTTGTGTTGGACGCATGGTTACTACGAACCATGCTCCAACTCTGCGCATGAGCCTTTCTACCCAAAATGCACCATTTTTTCCCTAGAATTCAAAGGGAACCCAAGGGAGAAAGATATGAAAAAAATAAAATAGAAAACTACCGAAAAATGATATCATATATGTGAAAATTCTCCCATCATGAAAACTTTCTGCCCTCAGAATGTCAACCCGAAACCTGATCTGAAAATAGAAATGGGTACTCTTGCTCAACCCAAGAATTTTTCTCCCCTGTCCCATGTATTTCATTCCTATTATACCAAAGGATATGGTCCAATGAAATAAACTTACCAAAAAGCACTTTATATTGGGAATCCACTATCTGAACCGGCCATTCAGCCATAGATAAATTAGGCTCCAACTCCAACTCTTCCCAATTCAACACATGAGATGAGTCTGGATTGTACTTATTTAGTTGAGAGACATGAAACACATCCTGAATCTATTTCAAATAAGAAGGCAGATCCAACTAGTATGCCACCTTGAAAATCCACTTAGTGATTCCTAATGTTTCGACATACCTCAACATTAGCTTTTCACTTACCCAAATGATGATGACCCAAATGAGGTGCCACTTTCAAAAACACCCGGTCACCCACAGTGAACTCTAGATCATGACACCTCTAATCAATATAAGATATATGGTGACTCTGAGCAATTAATAACTACTTTCTGATCATCTTGAATTTATCATACGTATCTTTCACGAGGCTCAGTACCAAAAGAGAGGTATAACCTACCTCAGCCCAACATAATAGAGACCGATAAGGACAACCATAGAGTGCCTCAAAGGGATCCATTCAAATAGATGATTGGTAACTATTATTATAAGTAAATTCAACCAATTCCAAATGGTTGTCACATGAAAATCCAAAAATCTAAAACACATTCATGGAGCATGTCTTTCAAAATATGATTTTCATGTTCCGTCTGACCATCCATTTGAGGGTGGTATATTGTACTCATTTTGATCTGTGACCCCAATGACTTCAGAAGGACTTTCCAGAATTGAGAGGTAAAATGAGGGTCACTTTTATAAATAATTATTGATGAAACACCATGAATCCTGAACACTTCCCGAACATACAACCATCCCAGCTCATCTACCTTCGCTAAATCTTTGATTAGAATGAAGTGGGTTGATTTTTTCAAGTAGTCAGTCACTACCCATATGGAATTACTTCCTCAAGGTGTAAGATATAATCCAATAATGAATTCCATGGAGACCTCATCCCTATTCTAGGTAGGAATGGGTAATGGATGAAGAAAACCATAGGTTCCTTGATGCTATATATACTATCACCTTCTGAAAAGTATAGAAATTGGATATGAATTCAGCTATGTTCTATCTCATACCTGGACACCAGAACTATCAACGAACATCATAATACATCTTGGTAGGACCTAGATGAATATCCCACTGATATTGGTGTCTATCCTACATCACAACCTTCCTCGGGTATAACAACACCATGAAACATCCCTTGAAGCACAAAATTCCTTCAAGAGAAAATAAACAATCAGAGGATGTATCCCCAACATGAAGAAACTACATAGGCCACTGACACAACTAATCACTAGGATACTCTTGCTGAAATAGATACATAAGAGATGGATCCAGTTGCACACTCTCAAGGAATGAAACTCCACTATGTTCCTTGGTCTCTAAGTACATCTGGGAAAAGAGACCCATAAAATTCCACTCATCGCTGGACTTTATCAATGCCTGCATTGAAAATTTTATGATCAAGGATTCAGGCACAACATTACCCTTAACCGGGGTATAGACAATATCAAAGTCAAACCCCTGTAAATATTTTATCCAACAGAACTACCTCAGATTGAGGTCCTTCTATGTGAATATGTAGGCTATGATATTATTCTCATAATAAGCCACAAAATTCTCCACAAAGAGGTAGTAACACCATGTCTTCAAATCATGCATCACCACTGCCAACTCCAATTCATGAGTTGGGTAATTATTCTCATGTGTTCAGAGTTTTTGAGAACCACGCGACACCATGTGATCATCCTGCATAATCACACACCTTATACCCATACCTAAAGAGTCAAAATAAACCACTTACCTCTTTCCTGATTCTGACAATATCAACACAGGTGCGATATTCAATCGCTTATTCAGCTCCATGAAAGTTGTCTAGCACTCTGGGACCCATTCAAACTTCACCCCTTTTCAGGTGAGTGCATTCATAGAGGAGGAAATCCATAAGAAATCCTGAATAAACTGCCTATAATAACATTCTAGGCTGAGAAAACTCATGATCTAGAACATATTCTTCAATTTTTTCCGCGGCATAACCATGCCGATCTTCTAGGGGTCCACTGAAATCCCATGATTCGAGATGAAATGGTCCATAAAATTTACTTACCTGATCCTAAAAGTTCACTTTTAGAACATATCATAAATATAATGAACATAAAAAGTTCCCCACACAGTCCACAAATGATGCTCATTATCTTCTTTATATCTGGTGTAGACTAGGATTTTATCCACAAATACCACAATGAAGGAGTCAAGATACTAGTGGAAAACCCTATTCATGAGTAGCATGAAGACTTCTGGAGCATTTTTCAATCTAAAAGGCATGACCAAAAACTCGAAGTTGCTGTACATGCTTCAAAAATCCATTTTCGGGATATCTGCCCCTTTTACCCAAACTTGGTGGAAACTCGAACATAAATTGATTTTGGAGAACCACTTTCCCTCTATATTTGGTTGAAAAATTGTCAATCCGGGGAAAAAGGTATTTATTATTGATGGTTACCTTATTTAACTTCTGGTAGTCGATACACAACCAAAGATATCCTTCAGCCTTTTTTGCGAACAAAACAGGAGCAACCTAAGGAGATAAGATCGGGTGAATGAACCCTTTGGATTCCAAATTTTCCAACTGTATATTTAATTCCCTAAATTCAGTGGGGTCCCTACGATATGAGGGAATAGATATTGGTTGTGTTCCCAGTGCCAGTTCAATCGAGAAATCCACGTCCCTCTTTGGGGGTAAGCCCAAAAAATCATCAGAAAATACCTCTAGGAACTCATGCACCACATGAGGTAATTATCCCTTAGGAGCACCTGCATATTTTTTCAACACAAGTGATGATAATTAAAATGAAATATTTCCCAACTTCGAGAGTGGAGGTCCTGCTCGACCCAACTGAGGATCCCATTCTCCTAGAAAAACATGAGCGCTCCCATCTGGTACCATGAAACTAACTCGCTTACAATAAAGGTCAATGTGTACGAGGGAACACACCATCTAGTCCATGATAAGGATCAAATCAAACATGTATATATCTAGGACCAATTAATCCCATTTCATCTCTACCCCTGACACAAAATTCATACACAAACGACACCTGAGGCCCTGCTCCTTCTTGCCCAACAGTGTCACCAAGTCCATCATAAAAGATAAGATCTCAGTTGGAAAATTCAATAGGTTTAAAATATTAGTAGATAAAAAATACAAAAACACACCTATGTCAAATTGAAGAGCAGATAAAAAAGATTATATCAGAATGTTACCTTGAAAATTTGAGGGCCCTATATCCTATCCCACTGGTGTCTGCTCTACAGTATGAAGGTGCCTAGTATTTTGCTAAGTCTGACCGTGACCATTGGCCTGTGGCTCTGCCTGAGCGGACTCTGACAAGAAGAAGATAAAGGTCTTCCACCTTGACCACCAAACTAAGAACCCACTATCCTGGATGGTTCTGAATGATATGTCATTCCCCTGGAATCCACTGAACTAGAACCTTCATGATAGGACTGTGTAGCTATTCAAAATCCCTTTAGGTGACCCAAAAATCCATACTGATGATAGGATTTGAGAAGAGATGTACAAGAAAGCTGATTGTGTCCCACCTTCCCACACTGGTGGCATACAATAGACCCTGCATTAGAATCCATAAATGAAGACTCAATGAAAGGTTGGTCCGAGATGCCACCTCTCTTCTTCCATTTCTCATCACACTTCCTATTATTTTATTATGAACTACCACTTCCCATAACTGACATGGCTTCAAAGGACCCTAACCTTCCCTTATAGTCAATATACACCATACAAGAACTATTAACCACTTCATCATAATTATTCATCTTGAACAAGAAGACATGAGAATATATCTATGGATGAAAACCTTTCTCAAACCTTTGAGATTTCATCTTCTCATTGGAGACTATCTCAAGGGCATACCGAACTAGCTCAGCAAAATGGTTGGAATACTCTATCACTGACTGGTCCCTATGGACAAGATCCATGAATTCCCAGGATCTCACATATACCAAAACATCAGGTCACTAATGCTCATTGAAAACCACCTTAACGTCCTTCCATCTCATCTACTCATGTTTTATAGCTTGAATCACTCAGTCCCACCACCTTTGACTAGGACCGTCTAGAAAAAACGAAGCACGCTTCACCCTGACCTATTCAGAAGTATCTAGGAACTTGAACTTACACTCTATCTTCTAAATCCATTCCTCCACTACTTGAGGCTATTATCTACCTTGAAAATAAGGAGGTTTATTTTTCAAGAACTCATTGTATTTATCCTTATGAAGATCATGATCAGCTTCCCTGATTGGAGCAGGAGAAGGACTCTCTCCCTGTACCAGAGCCTGAAAATCTCGGACCATAGCATCTACCAACCTCTGATCAAGCGTTGAGGGACAACACTATCCCGCTTCTTCCCATGGTTTCAGGGGAACTATCTGAGGAGTCATGTTTCTACAAAAAACAATAGTCACATGATAAAGTCATTAAAACAATAGATCGCAAAAAAATTCAAGAAATAAACAAAAAATGAATAAAACAAACATAATAAAGAAACATAATGACCAAACCAATTCACCATCACCCAGTTTCTATATAAAGTCTTTAACTTACACGTCCCCAGCTAGAGGAGAATCCAAACCAACATCCTAACATCCCATGGAAACTTGAGGTCTGTCACCAAGTGTTCTGACCAGGAACCTTACTCACAACCCGAACATTCAGCCTCGACCATCATAGATCCTTTATAAACAGACTCACCCCAAATAGCATGACCCAAAGAGACAAACCAAAACCTTCTCTGATACCATTTTTTAAGGAACCAAGTCGGGTCTTCATCTATGTCGGCACCTGACTCGGTCTTTGGAAAATCCCAAAGGGAATTCCTGATCCCCACGGGATGACACAAGTGTTAGAGTATCAATATCAATGCCTGGAAATGATTTTACCTGAATTTAACATTGAGAAACAATCAAAAATATAAAATAAACCAAATATGAAAAAATCATCTCCAAAAACCACCACAAGGCAAGGGGATCCTCTCCCTCAAGCCTTCATCGAAACATTTCCCAAGAAGACCTCTAGTATCCCAAATCACCATCACCAAAAGATTTAACCTTACTTGCATCAAACATGACTAATTTTGCTTACACCTAATGGTGTATGCAGGGTGTGAGCTATTTCTCAGTAGGATTCCACCCAAAAGGGTTCCTTGCTCTAAAATTTATTTGTAAAATATACTTAAAGTTTAATAAAGGAAAGGAAATGATTGATAAAATTTAAAGAAATAAGTTTTGAATAAAAACAAATTTTAAAGGAATGAAATTTTAGATGAAAATGCTTTTACCTCTGAAGTAACCCAAAATACCACACCGTATACAGATAGTGGGTGAAACATAGTCAAAGAGAACCAATCATGGGATATGACCTTTGAGTACTATCTAGTAATGGGAACCTAGAACCCATCATATCATCGAAAAGTGGTATAGGAACCACAACCATCCATGTTCTCATGCACGATCCACTAGAGAGGAGAAGCATCCAATATTCTTGTTCTCTTCGATCATCATCAATGTGTTTAGTTAGTTTTGTCATCATCAATCCTGCTAATTGAAACAGGGTCATAGACACTTCTGAATCACTAGCACGCTAGTCCTAGTCCTCCCACCAAGCTACCCAGGCTTCCCTTAGAGTGCTCATTCATGTTTCGTTTACCAAAAAAATACACCACATTCACACACACAATCCAAACAAGGAACCACACACCAAAATCCACCATTTTCACACCAAAATACTCTTTCAAGAATCAAACTCACACCAAGACCTTTCCAACCATGTTTCACATCAAAAACACCATTTAGTAAATCATTTAATTAATTAATAAAAAATTTCAAAAGAACACACAAGGGAAGCCATCAAGAATAAACCATTTTCACATGCAAAGTCCATTTTAAAATCAATGGCATATTAAATTAATTCAAAAATACTTATTTGCCACATTTATAATTTTTAAAACATTATAAATAACATAATAAATCCTAATAAATTCATCAGGAAACATTTAGGCACGAAATAACCTACCTTTGGTGTAGAAATCCCTAAAATCTAGTGAGAAACTCCCACCACACCTCAATCACACCACATGGAAGAAATATGGAGCCCTAAATAACAATATAGAGTCCCAAGGATCAAGATTAAAAACTAAAATAGGAACCCTAGGTATGGAGAAGAGTAAACCCCCTAAATAAAAGATGGAAACCATAAAATAGAGAAGGAATCAAGGAGATGAACCACTTACTTGAAGAATCGAGGAGGAATTGCACCAAATTTGGCACAAAAATCGAAGCTCCAATTGAGATGGAAGGAGGTTGAGGTGTGCCTAGGGAGGATAATCCCAAGTGGGGTGATAAATAGGGTGTTTTGGGGTTAAACCTGAGAGGAGAGAGAAATTGTAATGACATGGACACTGCACACAGTTAGTCCACACAGTTTGGAAAACCATGCGGTAACCATACAGAGTGTTCTGCCCGAAGTAGGGTCTACATATGGTTACTCGAGCTAAGGAACACCATCGTGCTGAGTCTGTGGGGTAGGTTCTGTCTCATACCACATGGTTAGTTGGGATGGGTGCATGATTACTACTAACCATTCTCCAACCGTGCGTAGGGGCCTATCCAGCTAAAATTCACCATATTTTTCTCCAAACTTCAAAGGGAAACTAAGGGAGAAATATAGACCAAAAATAAAATAGAAAAATACCTAAAATGATATCACAGATGTGACATAGAAACATTAATAGGGGAGAATAAATGTATCCCCTCTTTTGTATATCATTTTCTTCTTTAGAAATTAACCTCTATGACTGGTTAATATCTAATTATCTCTCTTGATTAATAGAAATCACCATTGAAAAATAAATATAAAAAATAAATAAGAACTAGGAACTTGAAAATTATTACATGGTTTGACCTTAGTTTATGAGCCTACTCCTTGTTGCAACTATTTTTTATCCCACTCTATGGATTTTCCACTATAATATTATTATTAATTACAAGTAGTTGGGCCAGTTATCATCCTCTAACCCATGATTCCTAACACATGCACTGCCTCATTTGAGTGTTACTATCTTCTAATTAATACAATGAAAGAAAACACCCCTACCTAAAAAATATCTCTAATAGGTTTAATTTTATTTGAAAACTAATATATAATATTCATTTTTTATCAAAAAAATATCCCTAAGAAAATTTTCTCAATTATTTAGAAAATAAAGCCCAAAAATTATTCCCATAGAGTAAAAAAATACTTATATATTTATCTTTATTACTACATGCATACCCTTAAAGGATCTGATCCTTCTTCTTCTAAAAACTAAAATATAAGGAAACAAAATATTTAGTTAGATACCACATTAGATTCAGGAACTTATTATATTTATTCTTCTAATTATTCTTCTATACTCATCTATATAAGACAGGGTAAGCTATTTTTTAGATTACACTCCACCTTAACTTAATTTCCTCATACATCTTCTTCTTCTTCTCAACACCTCTCATACACGCACGATTCTTTTTATATATCGACATCCTTTTCTTCTATATTTTTTAATCTAAATGTTCACTCTCTTTAATTCACTTTTATGTATAGTTGGATGTATTTATAATTATAGGATTTTGAATATACTAAAAATGGTAATATTATATGTATCAAGACTATCAATATAAAAGAATGACCTTTTCCCATTTTTAACCCCACCTTGCTTCATAAATCTCTCACCAAATATTGTCACATAGAATAACCAGCCACATCCTCTCATGAAGATTTCCAAATATACCATTTTTATTTAAAACGGTTTAAAAAAAACCACTTGAGAAACCAATCCATATTATATCACCATTAAAAAACTCATAAAAATACATACCTATGTATTCCCCAAATACCTAATAGTTTTATGTTATTTGTTTCAATTGGATCATATTAAAATTTAATTTTCTACTCTTTATTGTGTCTTGAAAAAAGTTCATCACTGTGAAATAACAAAATATATCCCGACCTCTTGAAAAACTAAGAAATTTTAAAACATCATCGTGTGTCACAAATTGATTATAATATGATTTATGAATTTAAGAGTATATTAGAATAATTCCATTTACAATCCATATTTAATATTTGTATTTTCTTTATAGGAAGAATTATGTTTACTTTAGATCTCTCTCACTCAAATGTACTCATATTTAATATTATTCGTAGTGATGAATGGTTACTATATTCTTCATTTGGGTTAAACCAAAATTTAATTGTTATTTTTTTAATAACTGAGGATTGACTCTACCATCATCTAGTTTCATTTATTCATAATATAGTATATTATGGAATTCTCATATTTTCAACCTTCACAGTTTATAAAAAAGTATTAAAAGTATTAAACCATATAAATCATTGAATTACCTTTTGAAGACTAGTTATCCTTATGATATTAAACCTTATAAATCTACATACAACTTTACGAAAGAACCTTATGAACTTCATAAACCTTCAAAGTCAGTTGAAACCTTATGAGGATCAAATTTATAATGAGACTTGGAAAACCTTATGATGGAATCATAATGAGGAGACATCTCAACCTTACACCATAAAATCCAAACCTTATTATATATTTTATGAACCAAATAATAGATAGAACTAATCGTAAAATGTATTGTTTGAACCAAATAAAATATAGTCCCAAAATTATGAGGATTCTCAAAATGAACCTTATGAATCTATAAACACCAAAATATACTCAAACAACAACAGGATCTCTTCTAATCATTATGGTCAATCTCCAAACACCTCTAAAAATTCAATAAAAATTCAGAAATATCTTATAATCCTCAAATGATACCTTATTCAATGATGAAAAAAATAAAATCACTAACAAATCCATATGGTACTTCAATCTCCCCCCATTGGATTTGTAGTCAAATCCAATCAACACTTGTCTGCTCAACATGAAAAATAATTTAATAATACTCAATACTCTAAAGAATAATTTAATTATATCTTTTTTAAAATGATATGTGTCTTTCATCATAATACTAGATATGGTAATGTTTTTGAGATAATTTTAACCCTTAGTGTTAAGAAATTGTGTCTAAGTGACATAAATTATTTTACCCTCAATCAATACATCCATTTATTAGTTCCATAAATCTAATAAATTATTATCCATATTTTTAGATAAAAACCGCCAAGTAAAGATCACACTCCCTATTTTGTAGAGAAACAACACCCTCTAAAAAAGAGAGTATCACTTGGTAATATTTGAGTAATTTCTATCCCCTACTAACAAAAAAATACATATCCTTATAAGACTAGTCCATCCACACATTTTGAAGTTATAAGTGAAGTATGGACATGAAGTTTCAACCTTCAGAAAAATAACTTCTCCTTTGGAAATGATTTGGTAAATCTATTTATAACATTTTTCTTGGTTCCAACAAAATCAAGATTTATATCTCCTTCTACCAATTTCTCTATGATAAAATGATATCTAAGATAAATATTATTTGATATATAACATTTAAGTTTTTTTTGGAAATATGTATATAAATGTTTTTCATGGGAAATACATAGTATCATTTCAACCATAACTCTCAAGTTTTCTAGTTGAACCAGAATTTATATAATCTGTGTAAAAGAATATACTGTTGTTATGTACTCAAATTTTATCATTCTCAATTCCACTAAACATTTATTTTTGTTATGCCACACTAAATGCTTTTTATCAATAAATAATACTCCAATTGAAATGGTATTCCTACCAACATAACTCTCTAAATAAGTAGTATATGTAAATACCTTTAAAGTCAAATCTTGTAAAGACCTGGAAATTCCATGGAAATTTTTTTCTTAAATAGATGGAAATTTTACGAGTCTGTAAAAATTGACGGTGCGTGATTTCGAGGCCCGGTGTGCCCAGAATCAATTTCTGAAATTTTGTAAAGCTTAAATTAATTCGCGTAAGTAGTTTTCCTGAAAAAGTGGAATAACTCTTAAATGGTTACTCAGATTAGAAATTTGAGGGCACTATTGCACTCAGGATGACGGGTTTTCCCTAGCCGTGACATAAGTTTAGTTGGCGCGGGCCTCCTGTGAGAAAACCCAAAATTGGCATAATCATAAATAAAATAATAAAATAATTTTTTTAATGCTTATAAATCACAAACGGTAACTCGGATTAAATATCTGAGACCACCACTAAACTCGTGAGGGTATGATTTCTTTAAGAAGATACTAACTTTGGCCGGTGCATGCCACCAGATAATGTTAGTTTTTGGCCACAAATAAAATAATTAGGTGACAATTATTTTATTGTAAAAATTCATAACTTTTAAACGGTAACTCAGATTAGAAATCTGAGAGTTTCGTTGGGTTCGTTGGGGCATGTTTCACCTAGGCAGAACCTAACCTCGACCGCAGTCGGTTGAGGGTGACTGATAATAATTTTCTGAACTTTTTTTTCGGATACGTTCAGTAAACGTGCGAGCGGTGTTTTATAACTTTTGGAACGGTGCTCAGAATCAAATTATGAGGGCACCGTTGAACTCACAGTGTCGGTGATTTCTTAGTGAGACCTTCACCGCAGTTGGGTTCTGACGAGAGTCGAAGATAGTTTTTGGGGTTTTTAAATAAAATTTAAATAAAAATAAGACTTAACTTATTATTATTTTTTTGTGGTTAGAACCTCCAAGGGGAGGTTGGAGGTGGGGGCCACCTCACCCTAAACTCCCATAGGAGGTTATGGTGGTGGGGCCCACCCGAGCTCCTTAAGTCCTCTAACCCCCTTAAACTCCTTGGAACCCCCAATTAAGTGGGGGAGCCTCTTCACCTTCCCCCTCCAATTAATGAGCCAACTCCACACATTTTCTTTATGCCACCATTATAATAAGATGATATATTTTAATATTTGGGGTTGGCATAATTTTTGTTGGGAGGATTAAGGAGAGGAAAGAACTTGGTAAAGCCATTTCTCTCCAACGAAGAACCACCGAAGAACGAAGAACGCCGTCTTCTTCCTTCTTTAATCGGGGAAAGGAAGGGAAGCGTTGCCACCCACGAAGAATGTTGATGATGTAATCTTGACTCATCTTCTCTAAACTCTTCCTCCTCTGACATCAACGGAATGACGTCTACCATACCATGACTCCGTCAACAGTCACCTAACTTGAGGTAGGGGTTCGAGTTGTTTTGTTCCCATTGTATGTCATTAATATTTTGGTATACGGTATGCCGAATGTTATCAACATAACATGGGGGTGTTCGGACCGCACCAACACGGACGAACCTCCCCATTTTGATCGTGTCTGTTGTTGACGATGGATGTGGACAATGGCGGCTAGCGTCAGGCCAACCGCGAGGAAACTGGCGGCGCAAGACCACCGGGTCACCAAAAAGGAGCGACACTATCGTGCCGCGCGGAGGAAAGCCGGGACACGGCCAATTCGGGCCGTAGCCAAGGTGGCGCGGCACCATCGCACCACATGGAGGGCAGTAGGAGGTCATGGCCAGGGCGGGCCATGGCGGGAGAGCAGGGGCGTGGTGCCAGTGTGCAACCCCGGAGAAGACCCGCGGCATATGGCCGCGGTGGATAGGGGAGGGCGACCAGATGAGCCAGCCGTCGGTGCACGCTACAAGCGGGAACCTTCATGTCCCGCGGTTACAGCTAGGCCGACGCCATGTGTTGACTGTTACAGACAGGGGGGGAGACACCCCCCTTCCATGGCGTGGCCAGCTGGGCCACGCGGCGGGTCCCGCCGTGTCGGGCCGCACGACCAGCCGGGCCGGGGCATGCGGCCCGCAGGACCAGTCCACGCCTTCGGGATGGGCTGATTTCGAGCTGGGTTGGACCCACAAACGGGTCAGACCCCAGTTCGGACCCATCAGAACCAAAAACACCTTTACGCCCATAACATGGGCTACATGTGTCCTATCGACGAACCGTCTACGGCGACAGAAATCTTCAAGTAAGGCAGTTCCTTTGGCATATCCCACTTGAGTTTTGGACACAGTTTGAGTATGGTTTGGTTGGTTTGAACATAAAATCCAATCGGGCCCCTGGAACGGAAATTCCAATAACTCATAGACCGGGCATCCGATTGACGCGCCATCTGTTGCGTTGATACCCCTATGACATGGAAGTCCTTTGAGATACTTTCACGTGAGACTTCGTGACACTTGGAGTATCGACCAGTAGCTTGGGGAGCGGATCCTCCTAAAGACGAGCTTGGAGAGTTCAGAAACCTAGTCGCTGACAGAACTAAGGACTACCTGACCGATTTGACTCGGAGTGATTCGACTAGCCCAGTGGGGAGCCCTGGTAGTTGGAGGTAGACCCACAGCATAGGAGCGCCTGGTAGTTGGTGGCAGACCCACGGTACTCGACAAGAGGAGTACCTCTACAAGCTATTAGGGGGAGCACTTGGTATTTGGGGGCAGACCCACAACGGACGGAGCGCCTGGTAGTTGGCATTAGACCCATGGTACTCGATAGGAGGAGTACCTCAGCAGTCCAAGGTTAGTGAGAAGTGCCTCAGTGTCGTGATAGGCCCACTATACTCGACATAGGAGGAGTTCTCTAGCAGTCATGGTTTTGATAATGAAAATCCTGGTTTGAGCTGATTAAATGACCTTTGTGTTTACCTCGTGAATGAGATGGGTTTCTAAATAACTTAGGTATATGTATGGGCATAAACCTAAGTAATGGTTATCCATTGAATCTTAAATTTGTGGTTTATCCTTCTTGGATTTTGTGAGACCTTCAGGGTATCGGGGTCCCTGCTGAGATTTGTTATACTCACCCCTACACGGGCTATGCCTGCACCTCGTTGTGTTGGATGCAGACGATGGACATCGCTGACGGAGGCCGAGAGCGCCAGGACTGGATGGTACCTGGAGGAGGACTTTACAACGTATCGGTACACGGTGGAGTCTGAAGGATGTGGAGTGATGAGGATTCCATCTGTATCAACCCTTCATGTAGAAACCTTGTAGGACGATCCAGGAGCTGCTTTCACCCTCCATCTATTTGTCCCTTTTCTAGTTGTACTTGCTTTCAATTGTTCTTGTACTTTACAGTTGGGCTTGTATTCTGGCCCCCCTTTACTTTTAGTACACTTTTTATAATGTTTTTACTTAGTGTTTACTTCTGCTTGACTCTGGTTGTGTGTGTTTACGTTTTATAAAGGCAATGCCTTCCCAGTTATAGGTATTTATGCCTTTGGTTCTAGTCGCCAGCCCCCGGCCTATGGAAGGTGGGCTTGGGGTAGTTATGACACGGGCCTCAGGGGACGGGTGGTGACAAATCTAAACTGTATCTATAACATAGGTTAAAATTCAGTGTATTTATGATATATCTCAGAATTATTTTGGATGATAACATGTCAGACTCTTTGGGATAACTTTTAAGTCTAAAACAAACTATTATAAAAAAATGTCAGGTCTAAAGGTTGTTAAGTATAGAATACTTACAATTAGTTTCCTACATTCCCTTTAATTCAAACAATTTCCAGCCTCATCTTTGGTCATTTTAGTACTAATAGTAATAAGAGTGAATATTCCTTGGAAATATTCCATTCAAAACCACTTATATAATTATATAGATTATTTATCTAGAGTTAGATTTATATAAAGAGTCCCTTGAATGATTTGAAATCCCAAAAATTATGATATTAAACCCAATATAGACATTTCAAAAGTATTTTCATATCCTCAAAAAATTCCATATAAAGATGTTATGACAACCCTAACTATAGTAAGAGATAGATGGTGACTAATTTATTAAATTTTTATAATATAAAAGGGATCACATCACTAAGTATTTATTTTCTTAATAGTCTTGAAAACCAAATACATACATATTTCCCATATTACATTGGAAATATGAAAAACATAGCATAAGAAACATTCTCATATCCTTGATATTATTCTATATGTCCTTATTTGTATAATAGGGAAAAGAAAACAAACAAATAGTTAAATCAAATTCTTATTAAGGGTTATTTTCATAAAAATATATCATGGAGAAATAATTAATAATCAATATGGAAAGGTAAATAAATAAAAACACATGCCATTTAATCAATAACATGGGAAAAATTCATCCATGGATAATATCAATTAATTAATGTCATGTATAAAAGTAACTGGATTATAAATGAATAAAATCATTAATTTTATATTTAATGATCCCAGACATCATGATATCTTTACAATAAAATATTTTTTCCAAGATAGTTTAATCTATGGTTATGTATACACCAAAAAACCATTTAATAAGTTTGGCCATCTGGTCTGACTCCTGAGAGCTATTAATGCATCGAGGGGATATTAATAACATATCCCTCCCATATCTACATATCCAATAAAATAATTATTTATTTAATGATAAATTTAAATTATAAAAACAATGCCTTATCAATAAATATTAATATTGAGAAAAAAATACAGAATATTAATATTTCCTAAGTTAGTTAAATAACATTCAGAGTAAAATACCATATGTAGAAATGGTATATAGTTTAGGAAAAAATCATATCTATGATATATATAATATGGATATTTAAGATAAATTTAATGTCAAATGAAAAATTATCAAAATAAAATTAATTTTTCAAGGGAAAGTTAATGGCCATAAAGGTAATAAGAGACAGAATATGATTATCAACTCATCAAGAATATAGGTTTTATAATAAAATCATGTCATTTAAAGAAATAAATAAAATGGAAGTAAACCAATAAAATAAGTTTTCATCAATATTTTTATTTGTAAAACCATTTAAACTTGTACAAGACACCACATATCATAAAACAGTTGTGGTAGTGGGAAAGTCTCTTAACACTGTATAAATTAAAAGGAAATATTCCTTTTGACTTTTTATAATGAAAGGTGAAAATGTAACTTTTGAAAAATCATTATAAATATTATTTTAAAACATTTTAAAATTTAATTATAATATAAAATTTCCTTAGTAAATCATTTTTTTAAATAAAAATTACTTTTGTAAAATAAATTTTCAAAATATGGATATAAAAGAAAAATATACCCGATCAAAAGAGAAATAAGACCATAATTTATTTTAAACATTTGTTTGCTTGATTTAAGTTAAAAAGAGAGTAAAAGTTGGAAGAATACATGGAAAATAATTAAATATTTAGAGTATAATAACATATATATATATAGTTTATTATGGATATATTATAATATTACTTCAACAAAACATATAAGCAACCCTAGAAAAACGAGATTGAAAAATAGATTCTTACCGCTTTAGTAACTTTTAAATTGTTACCTCTTGAAATTATAAACATGAATTAATAACTTTATCATCATAAATAAATATATATTAATGTTATATACATAAAATTGGATCTATATAAACCATATAAATTTAAATAAGTTTTTAATTTCAAATATTTCTAAATGGAGTGGAAATTGAAATGAATCCCTTACCTCAAGTTCAACATTCCTCATAAGTGATTTTATCCTCTAGTATAATAAATTTATATTTATTATAATTAACTAATATAACCATATAAATATTTATAATATCATATGTTATCCACTTATAATTTCTTATCACACATTTGTTAATAATTTTTTATTATTATCATTATTTTCAGTGTTAACTACTTCATTTTTCATGAGAATTTTAGTTCGGTAGTTCTGATCCTTGTGCATTGATTACGATTCCATAATATAAATAATTTTAATCATGATATAAATATAATATTTATTCATTATATATATATATATATATATATTTAGATTCATCCATAAAATATAGAGATAGAAAAAATAATTACACCGTTCGTGGAGACAGTAGATCGTATGTACACATGAATGGTATTTTCACTTTTTGATGGCTGGAATGAAAAAGGGTAAAAAATAAATCACATTTGTAGATAATTTTTATATAATATATATTCATTATATTAATACTTATTACCTTCCATGTAAATATGAAATCAAAAAATGATTCACATCGCTTTGTGGAGGAAGTTGTCCACACGTACGCACGGGCGACATTATTGTTTTCCAACGGATAGGAAGGTAAAAAGTTAGATATGATATTATAATTAAAAAAGAATAAATATTTCATAAATATAATATATATTCATTAAGTTAAGTTTTATAACCATCCAAATAAATTTGTGATGAAAAATTAATTGCACTATTGCGTGGAAATGGTAAGTTGTATGTATGCATGCGTGATTTTTGTCACGTTTTGTATGATGAAAAAGAGATAGAAAATGAGTTTCCATTAATAATAAAAACATATATTTATATTTATGATACTAGAGTTATTATATTAATATGGTTACAGAATATTTATAGAAATCATAATAAGAAATAAATTTGGAAGAGTTGGTAATGACGATTACATCTTTTTCAGAAGACCTCATTTAGATCCATTATTAAGGACCCTTGGAATGGTATTTTGAGAATAATATCACCTATTATTCATGGATATTTATATGTTTAATATAATTTGTTAGTATTTTTTATAGATAAATGACTCAAAGTGGTGTAAAGGAAAGAGAAATATGCTGTCCTTTTATAAGTGAGGATAGGGGAACTTTTTGAATGTAATGAAATAATATAATATAATATGTGTCTAACTCTTGTAAAATGGTTCCAAAATGAAATTTAATAAAATATAAGGATTATATGGTTCTAATAAAATAATAAAATAAAATTTATGTAGTATTAGATATAATTTTAAACTTTATATTTTTTTTATTAACCACTTCATTAACCAATTTTACCCTTTACTACGGTAACAACTATTTCTACATTAAAGGATTAGAATTTTACTTATAAGGTGAAAATTGGATCATAAATGAAAAAGGGATAAAATATTAGACCATATAGTATCCTCCTCATCATAGTTCAAGTTTTTTATATTTTTTAAATAATTTAATAAAATATTATTTTCATAAAATATCAATAATTTTATTTTTGACACTATTCATTTCATTTGACTTTAAAGACATCAATAAAAATATTTAATTAAAATATAAACCTTTAAAAAATCTATAATATGTTATATTTTTCTATAAAATTCATATATAACTATAAATCACCCAAAAAATATTATTTTAGTGTTTTTAAAATCGTTTACATGAAATTTTTACTGCTTTTGCAAGCATTGTGTCAGCGTTGTGTAAGCATTTATGGTAATTATTTCATCAATAAAAATGGAAAATAAATTTCATGATAAAAAATTAATTTGTATTTAAAATAAAAATTTATAACTAAACTTATCCTTATTTTATCATTATGTAAAAATTTTAGAGATATTAAATTCAAGAAAGTGATATTTGGAGATTTTATTTACTTAAAATAATATAAATGTCATTATCAATGGAAAATGGAACCAAAATTACATATATTAGAATTTATGATGGATTAGGTCAAATTAATCTCATAAAATGAAATACAAGTAATTTTTGGATAGATTTTTAATTCCTTACCACAATATTTTTAATCTTAATTACCCGATTTACCATTTACTAAGGGGATAAATTTTACCATGGTTACTATTCATAATACCTAGAAATGAAAGGCATATATTAACCAAATTTAAAAATATTTATTCCAAATATGGAATCCATATTATCAAATTAAATTCCAATAATTTTTAGAAACTAATTAAAAAATAAATCTATAAAATGAGAATAAAAATGATTTTCAAGAAAAATGTGTCTTTAAGCCTAAATATTGACTTATATCAAAATAATATAAAATTATGATCCTAATAGAATTAATTATATTATTTTAAATAAAATTTATATTATATCACATTAATAAAAAATCCAAAATAGAATGACACTTTTAATTTACTTTATTTAATTTAAAGAAAATATAGTTTTACAAAAAATAGTTTTTTAACTATTCATTGAAAAACCATTATTTTTAGAAAAATACAAAATATTAAACCTAAGAGAATAATTTAATAATGAATAAAAATAATAATATTTTCATATAATAATATTTCAATAGTTTTTTTACAATTCTTTTAATCTTGGTGTTGTGTGTAAATTATACTATGAAAGAAATTAAATTTATTTAAAGTGAAATATACCATAAAATGTAAAGGGGTTAAATTATATCCCCTTATAAGAATTTTTTTCATGATATTAAATCACTAAAATACAAAAAACCTAGGATACTTATTTCTCATCATATCCTTAGGTTCCCAAATTTCTTCTAAAATTTTATGATTTGACCATGAAACATTGATCATGTTAGTGGTATTATTATATAGTAATTCCTCTATATGATAATAAATATACTCAAAATATTCCTAATAATATTTATAATTCTCCAATTTAATGACATATTATTTCAGTATATTTGAAGGATCAATAATTTTTTTCTCAAGAGAGATACATTGAACAAATCATGAACGCTAGAGAGATTTGGTGGAAGTTCCATGTGATAAGATACCATCAAAATATGATCAATAATTTCAAAGGGAATAATATATAGGGAAAAGTTATCCCTTATTTAGAAATATCATAAGCATATTCAATGGAGATATTCTTAGTAATACCTTTTCATAATGTTCAAACTCTAGATCTGACCGATTATTTCTAACATAACATTTTTTTCGACTCTGAGATATCCTTATGTGTTATTGAATGGATATAACCTTATATTCCATTTTCTCATCCATATCAGATACCAATAGATTTATTTCTCTAAATTAATCCCAAAACATCAATGTTATACACTTCCTTACATAGAGGACTTCAAAGGGAGCCATCTTAATGCTTGAGTTAAAGTTATTATTGAAATAGAATTCTACCAAATGAATGAGTTGATCTTAAACAACATTAATATACATAGAGAAATATCTTAACATATATTATAGAGTTTTAATGGTCATATCATACTATACATATGTTTTAGGATGATATATAGTACTAAAACATAAATCTTTCTCCAAATCCTACAGAAGTATTCTCTAAAACTTCAAGGTAAAGCTCAGACCCAGATCTAATAGGATTGAGAGTGGTACTCAATGAAGTTTTTACACTTATTTAATGTAAAATAAAGTAATATATTAAGGAGATAAATATTATATAACGGTAATAAAATATACTAATTTCATAAAGTGATTCATTATAACCCCTATAACATTGTTCCCTTTAGATGTTTGGGGAGTTCGATGAAGAAATCCATGGAAATGTATTACTATTTTCATTCTGGTATGAGTAATGGTTGTAATATACCCTCATACATATTTCTCTCAACCTTAACATACTAACATACAAAGAATTGGTATAAATACTCTTCAATACCCCTTTTCATGTTATACCCCTAGAAATACTCTTTCGGATCTCTATACAACATTATTCTTCAAAGATGAATATATATTGATGAACTATGAGCTTCATAAAATAACTCCTTAGTCAAAACTAGTATTGGTGGGACACATATTCCATTCCAGAAACTTATCATTCCAAAATTATCATGGTCAAAATTGGGAACATTCTTCATATTCTTTTTTAATTCTACATCTTCTTTCTATTCATTAATAATCCTCTCATGAATGGATGGTTGTGAATTTATTTAATAAAGATAATATTTTTACACTTCCATCGATATTGCGGGATTTAAATTATAAAAATATATAAATATTGGATATCCTTTAATCCTCATCGTGGAAAATTATTATAATATATCTATCTTAGAGAACCAATCACCTTGTTCACCTTCCTAGGGTCATAATGTATTAAGAAGTCATAATATTTTATCAAACCCAACAATATTTTATAGAACATATTCAATTATTTCTATGTAAATATATACTGAATGATTTTATTATATATATATATATATATATCAAACCTTCACCATATTGATAATTCATCCATATATTTAATGAAAAAAATTCCACTACCAGTTCCAAATTCGGAATCGGGTAATTTAATCATTAATTTTCAATTAGAGAGTGGTATAAGCAATCACATTATCATTTTTCATGAGGATGAATCATGGTACCATATTTAATTCATCTCTATATATAACAAACCCTTCTCTAATGCAAGATATTATATGAACATGAACACTAACCGACCTTCTCTTTAGTGATTATATTATATTGTCATGAGAAATATCTAAAAAAGAATATGTAGTACCTATCCAACCTAAGAAAAATATGGATATTGGTTACTTTGGTTGTTATAGGACATTGATTGATAGATTTTATCTTTTATGGATCCACTGATATACCCTGACTTGAAATATATGACCCAAGAAAGTGACTTTTTTAGCCAAAATTCAAAATTAATAAATTTTTCATACAACTTATCCTTTCTCAGGGTCATCAAAAAAATACTCAAACTTTATTCTTTATATTCCTCACTCTTTGGATATATAATAACATATTATATAAATACTAACACAAAATGATCAAGGTAATCTCTAATATTCATTAAATCTTTGTAGATAACATGAATATTGGCTAGTCCAAATCGAATTAATATATACTCATACTGACCATAACTCGAATGAAAGTCTATATTGGGTATATCCACCTTCTTGAACCTTAGATGATAATATCCAAATTAAAGATAAATCTGGGAAAAATATTAACCTCCTCATAATTTATTAAATAGATCATTGATACAGGGTAGAGGTTATTTGTTCTTCATAGAGATTCTTTCAATGTTGAGTTTCTTCCCATCCATATGAGATATATATCTTGCATAAAAAGGCAAAAAACCCATATGATGGATTCAATTTCTATTTGGAGTTCAATTTTATCTTCAAACAAATAAACTATCATAGTTTTTTTTAGAATGTCAAATGTAACCTCCCTTACTTGTAAATTCATATGGGATATGTAATAAGAGAGCCAATTTATGCCCAAAAATTACATCAAATTCAATTAGAGAAAGAATAAAAAGATTTTCAGGAAGAAAATTACTAAAAACTTAAATAAAAGAGGATCTATAGAGTTGAGATGTGATTATACCGCCATTATGACTTTTCACTTCCAACTTAGCATCTAATCATTGAGGTGGTAATATGATACACTTAAAAAATTATTCATATATGAACAAGTGGGTATAACTTAAATCATATAAAACCTTTTAACTTCTAAGTGAATGATAATTGTACCTTCCACCACATCTCTTATAACTTCCACTTTGGCTATATTAATTTAATATGCTTGGCCTTCCCCCCTTGGATTATTCTATGGTAATTTACCTTGATGCTTGTAGCACTTGTTTGAATAATTACATATCTCTTTATAGTTTAATAACTAGATAAAAATGGTTTCTTTATTTTTTCATACATTCATTAGATAGATGACCCTTATCTCTATAATTATAACAAACTTCCAGGCCCTTCAAGAACTTTCTAGGATGTTTATTTCCACAATTTTTACATGATGTAAATTGCTTCATTCCCTTATTATTATTTTATGTATTTCCTTTTTCTTGTTTCTCTACCAACCACTTGTTCTCTTGAATTACCTTGAATATATAAGATATAGAAAATTATTTTTTGGTCTTAATAGAACTTGATATTATATAATCATGCAGTAAATTTTTTTGAGGAACTATTTCCCTTTGGAGAATCGACTTAATCCCATTAATTAAACAATCAATATTTATTTCTAGATTATGAATTTATTTTGAATAATTCAAAAAAAATATTTTAAATTTATCCTCATACTCTACCACTATTTCTTTTCCCTTCTACTTTAAAATGAGGAACTTACTCTCTGTTAAAGCTTTTTATTCTAAGGGGAAGTATTTATATAAGAATACCACTTTAATAATGATCTTTTTCATGATTTCTATTTCTTAAACCTATTTAGTGTTCAGGATCAATGACCACTATTGATTGATATATCTATTCAAATAATAAATTTTTAGAATAACCATTTCACTTTCATTACTTCCCAAATCCTAGTATAACTTTCTAATGGACTTATTCCCTTATTAATATACTAATATATGAATAGTTACATTAAAAACTAGATGCTTCTGTAGCATGAAGAAATCCAACATTGTGGAATCATACTATATAAAAATAGGTTTCTTAATATAGGAAAGGCTACTCATCATAACCCAAGTTAGCTTCAATAATATGGCTATTATTTACTTAATTGTAGCACCAATGATATTAGATTAATCAGTAGGGAAACCCATACATTGACTATAGGTGTTGATTCCATTTATTCTATTAGTTTCTATTAATAAATAATTTCATGAATTGATTTAGGTCATAATCATCATGAATATTGTTCCATAAAACAAATATCTCTCTAATGGTAAAATTTCTTAAAAAATATAAGGGATTATCATAATTCTTAGGTTAGCTATGTTAATTTAAAATCCATTTCACAAGGTTTCTATTAACCTTCCTCTGATACCAACTATAACAACCCCAACTCCAATAACCTAGATCTGATGTCAACTTTATTACATTGACATAAGATACAAGGTATCATATCACCAAGGATCGATTAGTATAGTATACTTAAAGAAGAAAATAAACATATGGTTCACATATTACATTGGAAATATAGAAAAAAAATATAATAAGAAACATTCTCACATACTTGATATCATTCTTAATATCCTTCCTCATATATTGGTAAAAAATATAAATGGTGTGATTAGATGCTCGGTAATGGTTATGTATAGTGGAATTTATCTTGAATAAATAAGGCATAATCAATATGGAAAGGTAAATAACTGAAAAGACATGTCGTCTAATCAATTACTTGATCATTAAATACATTTATGGATAATATCAATGTAGTAATGTCAAGGATAATAATAATAGAATTATCAATGAAGGAAATGCTTAATATTAGACATCATAATCTTAGAAATCATGATATATTTACCATAAATGCCTTGTTCTAAGACATTTTAATCGATGGGTAGGCATGCACCAAAAAACCATTTAATAAGTTTAGCCAACTGGTTTGTCTAATTGGACCTGTAGATGCATCAAGTTATTATCTCTAACCATGAACCACCAATTATTTCATGTCTAGTGCATTCCTAATATATTCAATAATAAATTTAATTCATAAATAATATTCCTTATTAATAAATATATATTTTCATTAAATAATACAAAATATTAATATTCCCTCAATCAATCAAATAAATTTCATAATAAAACATCATATTTATAGGTGGTATACATTTTAGGAAATTATCATTTCCATGATAAAAATAATATGGATATTTAATAGAAATTAAATCTCTAATGGAAAATTGTCATTAGAGAGTGAATATTTCAAGATAAAGTTAAGGACCACAATATTATTATGTGACAAAATATGATTATCAATTCATCATGAATATATGTTTTTTAATAAAATCATTAACTTTGGATAAATAAAGAAAATTTAAGTAAACCCTTAAAATAAGTTCCCATTTAAGAGTTTTAATTGTAATAACATTGAAAACTTATAGAAGAATATAAATATCTTAAAATAGTTATGGTAGTGAGAAGGTATGTTAAAATCACATATGTTAAAAATGAAACTTTCATTTTAATTTTTTTGTAAAAAATTATGAAAATGAATCTTTTGAGAAAACATTTGAAATATTCATTGGAATCCTTGTAAAAACTAAACGATGATATAAAATCTCATTAATAAATTATTTTACGAAATAAAAAGGACTTTTGTAAAACAATTTTTCAAAATATGGATATAGAATAAAAATATACTCAATCAAAATATAAATACGATCAGTTTTTTTAAAAACTTCTTTGATTGATTTAAGTTAAAAAGATATGAAAAATTAGAAGAAAAGATTTAAAATTATTAAATATTTATAGGATTAACAAATATATGGATTTTATTAAGGATATATCATAATATTCCTTCAAAAAATATATTAAATCCCATAAAAATGCGAAAGAAAAATAAATTATTATGTTATTAGTAACTATAAAATTATAATCCCTTGAGATTTGAAACTTAAATTAAAACTTTTATCATCATGAATAAATATATATTCATATTAAATACATTAAATTGGTAGTAGATAAACAATATAAAATTAAATAGGTGCATAATACCAAATATGTCTTAATGGAGTGGAAATTTAGATGAAATCTCTTACCTAATGTTTGACTTTATTCATAAGTGATTTTAACCTCATGTATAATACATTTAGATTTATAATAATTATATTGAAAAACTATATACCTATCTATAATAACATATATGATCCATTTATAACTTCTTATCACTTTTTTTAACAATCTTTTATTATTATCATTGTTTCAGATGCTTTGTTTTTTATAAGAATTTTGGTTCATTAGTTCTGATCATTGTTGTTTGATTATGTTTCCATCACATGAAGAATTATAATTATTATATAAATATAATACGTATTAATTATATATATTTATTTATTTATATTTATATCCATACATAAAACTTAGATATAAAAAATGAATTAAACCACTAATAGAGACATTATACCATACGTTCACATGAACAATATTTTCACTTTTTAATGGATGGAAAAATTAAAGGTAAAGAAAAATTAAACTTTATAAAATAATTACTATATCATATATATTCATTAAATTTATACTTATTACTATCCACATTAAGTATAAATGAAAACAGACTACATTTCTTTATGAAGGTGGTAGTCTACACATATGCATGATCGACATTATCGTTTTCTAATGGATTGTAAGATAAGAAGGTAGATATGATATTATAATTAATAATAATAATTTTTTCCTAAATATCATATATATTTATTATTTACATCTTTATTACCAATTAAATAATGTGGTGATAAAAAATGAATTCCACCACTACGTGGAGACGGTAATTTGTACGTATGAAAGAGTGATGTTTTCACTTTTCATAGGATGGAAAAGAGATAGAAAATGGTTGTAACATAATAATAATAACATATAAGTATATTTATTATAAATTATGTATTTTTTTAGGATGTTTAAAACATAATTGTTGAAATTATAAGAAGAAATAAATTTGAAATAGTTGGTAAAGATGATTACTTATTCTTTGGTACACTTCCTTTAGATCCCTTATTAATGACCCATGTAATGGTCTTTTAAGAATACCATAATCACTAATTCATTTATAGGTATGTATATAAGATAATTTTCTAGGATTGTTTTATCTATATAGCTCAATGTGGTGTAAACAAAAGATAAAATGTGTGACCTTTTATAAGTGAGGGGAGAGGCACTTTTCGAAATTCTAGAAATATTATAAAAAATGTGTGTTTAACTCATGTAGAATTCTTCAGAAATGAAAAGAATTAGAATATAAGGATTAAATGTTCCAAATACAATAATAAAAATAAATTTATATAGGTTTATATATCATTTTAAACCTTATATTTTTGATAAACCCCTTCTTTAACAATTTTTAACCTAAACAGTGGTAAAAACTATTTCAATATTAAAGGGTAATAAATTTAATAATAAGTTGATAATTGGATAATTAATAACCAATGGAAGATATTTTAGACCATATATTATCTTACTTTTTCTTATCCAAGTTTTTTATTTTTTTAAATAACTTAATAACATATTATTTTCATAAAATATCATTAATGTCATTTTTACACTATTCAATTCATTTGACTTTAATGTCATAAAGAAAAATATTTAATTATAATATAAACCTTTAAAAAATATATAATATGTTATATTTATCTATAAATTTTTTGGGGGACTATAAATCACCCAAAAAATATAACTTTTAGTGTTTTTAAAATCATTTACTTGATTTTTATACTACTTGAACAAGCATTGTGTTGGTGTTATGTAAGAATTTAATATATTAATTTCATCAATAAAAATTAAAAATTAAAAATAATAATAAAAAATAATAATTAATATTTCAAATAAACATTTATAACCATATTTATACTCTTTTTATACTTTCTTAAAAAAATTAGAGATATTAAAGTCATGAGAGTGACATTTCATAATTTTTTAATTAAAATTATGTAAATTTAATTATCACAGGAAAAAGACCCCAAAATAAAGTATATTCAAATTTAGGATAGATATGGTCAAATTAATCTAATTAAATTAAATAAATCGAAGTTTAAAAAAATTAATTCATTATTACATTATTTTTAACCATATTTACTCGATTTACCCTTTACCAAGTTGATAAAATTTACCATGGTTATTATTCATTATTAATAAATATAAAAGGAAAATATTTTAAAAAATAACCTAATTATTCAAAATATTTAATTAATTTCGTCAAATTTAATTCCTATAAATTTCATAAATTAAGTTGAAAATAAATCTTCCAAATGCGATGAAATTCGATTTTCCATAAAAAATGCGTTTTTAACCCTAAAAGTTGACTTATATCAAAATCATGTAACATTATGATCCTAGAATAATTAATAATATTATTTTAAATAAAATGGATATTATATAAATTTAATAATAAATCCAAAATATAATAGTACTTTTAAATTACTTGATTTAATGGATAAAAACTAAAATTTTACCAAAAGCAGTATGTTTTAACTATTTACTAAAAATTAATTATTTTTAGAAGAAACTCAAAAAATAAAACTATTATCATAATGAAATAATAAATAAAAAATTATAAAATTGAAACATACTAATATAAAATATTTCTTCATGTTTCATTTAATATCTGTGTTTCATGTCAAGTAATATATTGGTGAAATTAAATTTATTTCAAGAGAAATATACCATAAAATCATTGGGTGTTACAAATAATAATTGTCACCAAAAAAATAATTTCATAAATATATACAATTATTATGATAGTACCTATAGAAACCTCGTTCACATAGATATTACTATCAAATTTCCCTTCAAAAATTCCAAGCTTCTTAAGATTCCATCCATGTTATCATACCAGGCTTTATGAGACTTTTTTAATCCATATAGGTCTTTCATAATTTTAAAAACTATTATTCCATATTTATCAAGAATAATTCCCTTATTTTGTTCAATGAGAACTTATTTCTAAATTTTGACATTTAAGTAGTATTTCACCTACTTTTTTAAAATTTAGTATTTTTTTGTGCTTCATCTACCATGAACATCTGAATGGTATCAAGACTTTCTACTGATGAAAATGTTTCTTCAATGTCAACTCTTTCCATCTATTAATACCCCTTGTAAACCATACTTGATTTATTCTATGTGACTTTACCTTTATCATTCTATTTTTTAAACCCAATTGGTGAAAATTATGTTTTTGTATTTGTGTTTTGGAACCATCTCCCAAGTCGAATTCTTCTCAAGATAATAAACTATCAAATTCATAGTATAAATTAATTATTTATTCTCAACTACCTCAGAAATAACGTGAGGTTCAACTTGAGAGAGATAATAGTAGTTTAGTTCTCAAGTCTTAACATCTTTCTAGTATTAAAAAGTGAATATTTTTGGATAATAATATTATATAAATAAATATTTTTCTTTAATATTATTTTCTTATGCCTTTTATCTCTCAAAAACTTCTTCATCACTAGCATTATATAAATAAACATCGACCACAACCATATCATTTCCATCTTGCTATATAGTTTTTTTCATAAATTTTAATGTTTCCAACTCTAGTAGTTTGATCACCAGGATCAATAAATAAATAATTTTTATTATTATTTTCAATTATTTAAACTTATAAATATTCTACCATATTTTTTTATTTTTTTATTATCATTTGTATCCACTATAATTAGAGATATATCCCATGAATGTACCTTCTTATTCTTTTTCATCAAAATTGTGCAATTTTTTTATATAACTTCATCGGAAAGGGATTACAAATATTTTTTTAAGTGTTTGATAATTTTATTTTTGTTATACCACATATCATATGGTTTCTTGAGAGTATTAGGTCTCAATAAACACTTATTTTGTATATACACAATAGTGAAAAATATCTTCTCTCAAAAAGAACTTTTAAAGTTTGTTTTTAGGTATCAAGGTTCTTCTCATATCTACAATGTTTTTATTTTTTCCTTTCAATGAAGTTTTTTTATAGGGTATATTATGTGATACATTGATTCTCTATACCATTATTTTCTAGGTATATTTTCAAATAATTTAATTTATATTCCATGGAATTATCAGACTTTACCTTATTTATATAGACACCAAACTCATTCTCATCTTATCTTATAATGATTTTATACATTTGAATAAAATTTTATTTTTTCTTAATAAATATAAAATTAGTTATATAGTTGTAATGATCAATTAATTTAATGAAATAAATATTTCCCTTGGTTAACTTATTCCTCATGGGACCACACACACCTTAATATGTAAGATCTAAATATCCAGTGGATAAAATGTATACTTTATTATGAAACCCTTACAAAAAAATTATTTTAACCACGTGTCACATAAAATTTAACTTTATATTTCTAGTTTCAGACGGTTTATCACAAATTCATGTTTGGAAATATTTCTTAGGTTCATTTGTCCTATATCCCCAAGTCTTATATTACAAAGATTATTTTGATCAATGGAACTCAAGTAACATTAGTAAGATGTTTCTCCAATAGTAAGAAGGTTCCAATTTTTTAATTCACATATAGTAATAATTTTTTCATCCTTATTATTTTTTATAATGGTTTATTTATTATAAACACCACTTATTTTCCTTCATTATGCAATTTTCTAACACTAAACAAGTTACGGTTCATCCTTTCCACAAATAAAACACTTTCACATTTGAGTCCTTTAGAATATAATTCATCACATACAACACCACTGAAATTTAAGAAAATATAATTAATCAATTTAACATCCCATACTTGATTCTATTTCATATGTTTTTAATATTTTTATGTCTCTATTGATTAGTAAATAATACCCACTATCAATTATCCATGAGATTATTAATTTTATAGCTTTTAAATACTATTCCACAATGAGTTACTTTTCTTCTTAGTTTTACTTTTGGGATTATTTCATATTATCTTGAGAGAATAAATATCCCAGGAGATGTTTCATACATTTCTCAACATAATATCATAGCTTTTCATATCTACCAAAAATTTTCTCAATACATTCAATTCTTTTTTGGGTAGGAGAAATTGAATTATTTTTGTTCATAGTATTATTCTTTGGTGACTCAGTTTTTTCATCTCAGGGATGATCCCCCTTTATTTATTATTTATTTCAGGTAGATACGTGTTATACTACCATGTATTTTCCTTGTAAAAAAATTCCATGGCACTGAAAATAGCCATTGAATCTAAATCTTATATTTTAAGAATAATTCTTTCAGGAAAACTTCATTCCATATTCTTTCCTTTGGTATTTGAATATAACCTGATCATGATTGTTCTTCTAGGAAGTTTATTTTCCTTGAAATATTATATCTTACTTATTTTTTGTAGAGTGTTTCTCATTATATTTTCTAGAAAAAAAATTTATATATTTTGTATTATCACCTACATTGTTAGAGAAACCAGATTTAATAGTCTGAGATTTTTCGGGTACATTTTTAACTTGATTTGTTGTGATAGTATTCTTAACCGATGTAGATGGTTTATATATACCTTTAACATATTTTTTATATTCACCTCTCATATTTTTCATCTTAGTTTCAACTTCAAAAAAAATTATTCCATCTTAAACAATTCTTCGTCTTTCAATATAATATTTTCATCAAGATATTTCTTTATGTTTTCATGGTCAAAGGCCTTCAGATTGTTTTTTTGAGTTATTAAATATTTCCAATATCCCTTTTGAGACATTATTAATTATTTTAAACTTTATTCCCACCACATTTATTTAAAAAAATTAATTTCATTATGTAGATTTATGTTTTCTTAAGACAAGATTCAAACTCAAATCTGAGCATATTCTCCATATAAGTCTCTTTCGCACCATCCTCATCATTGATTAAGAAATTTTCTTGGTCTTTGACATGAGCCATAAAAAATTTAACCTTTTAAAGTGATTAATATATATATTATCTTCTATTGTAATCATATTCCTTTAATTTCTTCCGATCAACATTCAGTAATTTATTTCAAAAAACTTTTTTTCATGTCGCCAAACTTGTTAACAGACATAGATGATTTCCCCCATGTATAAATTCTGGGATTTTCATCAGGATCATCAATGAAATAATCATGATTTTTATGATTTGTACAATTAATAGAAACATTTCATTTTCCACCACATGTGAATCACTTCAAATGTAGCTTTCATTTATATTTTTATTTTTTCCTTCCTTAGAGTTCTTAGAAATAATAAACATGGTTCTCATTAAGCATTAATCAATGTAATCATTATCATCATCAAACTCACTAGATACTTTATTTTATTCTTCTTTCAATTTGAGTTTTCTCATGGCTTTAAAACCCATATCTTCCTTGATATTCTTTATAAATGAAGGATCAATTACCATATCATATACATTGAGAATATTATGAATCTATTTAAGTGATAATTCATACCTATATTTTAGAGTTGAGTTATTAGGATCAAATATATCAGGGATGTTCCTCATATGTTTCAATGAAATGATAGAGTATTCTATTTTTTCACCAAATCCTCTTATGTTGCCCACAATTTCAACCTTATGGAGCCATAAGAGACCTTATAAAGAAACCTTATTAACATTATGAACCTTAAAAATTTATCTAAAACCTTAAGATGATAAACCTTGTGAAGTGTCTTAGATGAACTTATGATGGTATGTATCAAATTTATGAGGAAACACTTTAATTTTATCTAGAATATCTCAAACTAATGATAGATTGTTTGAACCTTATGGAAGACATTCCCAACGATATGGAGGATTGTGTGAACCATGCATAATATAGTCTTAACCTTATGAGTATTTACAAAAAGAACCATAAGAACTATTAAACTACAAAATCATCTCAAACACCCATATAACATATTCCAATAATTCCAAGACATCTCCTACCTTCTCAAACATATTCAAGCCTACTCTTAAAAATATCAACATCCTCCAAAGATTCATCATTCAATGTTTAAAAAAATAAAATCATTAGAAAATACATAAGAAACTTCATGATACAAGCATACCTCCCTATATACTAATGGTTTTCAACCAATAATAAGTTTTATTTATATCATGGTGAAACTATAAACACTTTTATATAAGTATTCGTAAATATAGTAGGAGAAATAATAATCAAATATCCTCATAATAAAAAGAATAGAATAAATATATAAATAATTGATAAATACCAAATATAATAATAAAATAACCCATAATATAAAAAATTAATATTTCTTATTTCATATAGTCATTAATATAGAATCAGACATCTGATGGGCCATACATAGATAACAACATCCAAAATCAACAAATTTAATGATCTCCCACCAAAAAGTTATTGATTCTCTTCCTTGTATCATCTCCAAAATCCATATAATCCCCACAACTCAACCATCTAGAGTAGGTTCCTTTAAATTACCTGTGACTATAGTCAAGAAGTCTACTCGGGCACTATGGCACTTGAGATGGGACTGAGTAAAATCTAGTAGGACACCACGGGTGGTGTCCCTAAACAAGTCCAGTATAAGAAAGTTCATACATGGCGTGATATGATATTAAGTTAAATAATGATAAATAATAATAAATGACATAAATAATAAATAGTTCACCACTAGGAGTAAAAATTAGTTACTCAGGCATGACCAAATATACTTTATCCAATGTCATGGTGTCTTAAAACATATAAAAAATCACTAAATGGTCATTACAAACCAAGTTTTATTAATGGTAATAACATCCCATCATATTATAATGACTAGTTTATGGTAAAAAATCCTAATAACATGACCAAAACAATATTAATAACATCCCCATTATAACATAATAATCATGACATAGATAATATGCCCTGAGAACACAATCAAAACTATAGGCATAATATCCCTACTAAATCATATATAATCAGACATCACATCCTAACCACAATACCAAGAGAGGTAATAATATCCCTATCCATGTGAATAATTAGAATAGGGAAAACAAACCTTATCCTAGGTCAATTCATGAGAGAGGGAACCAAATCCCATAAGAATCCCATCACACATGGGCCTCTCATCCCCTTCCTTAAAAGAATTACATCGTGGAAATTATGTACCACTTCCAAGGGTAATAGTCAATAGTTATGCATAACATCTCATCCCCACCATCATCAAGGCTATGTGGGAATTACATGATATGGACCAGTGTGTTTTACATCCACCAATAATAGGTATAGAATTAGGTCATGATATCATTACATAATTGGCAAGACAACCCTTAATAATATAACCATGAGAAAAATGGGGATTTCATCCCATACCTTATCCATCAACACAATGAGAATTTCACCCCACACTATATTCATCGTTGGTTTAACTTAGAATATTTCCCAATGGTAATATAATAGGTGAAGAGTGGGAATCTCATCCCATACCACAAGGATATCAAGGTAAGTGGGGAGCACTTCCCAACCTATAGTGATATCACACAATGGGAATAATATCCCTGATCACGCTATCACATGGTAAGTGGGTAATTTATCCCATAACACACATCACAATATCACATTAGTCATGTCATTCCATGCCTTAAGCATCATCAACACAAGAGGCATGTCATCCCCAGCCATAGGCAATATCAAAGTGACTAGGTAGACCATCCCACACAAAAATAATATATTATGAAAGGGGAATATTATCCATCTCATGGAAATAAAAATATAATTGGGTGTAACATCACAGAAAACAAATTTATAATGAACATTTAAAATATTAGGAAAAGTTATATAAGAAAGAAATAATATACATTTTCATACTTTCAAACTCACTTTAAGTATAAGCTTTATTGGTCCTCAAATACCCAACCTATTTCCATATCATAACCAAGGAATAAAAACTCATTATTATAATAGGAAGGAACACTCACCCAATACATCATTCATATAAGAAAAAAGGATAAAATGGTATAACTATTGATATATTCGGGCCAAGTCTCAAGATGACCTTAAATAAATCACACATATCCTACTCAAGAGTGGCTAAGGTAACCTATTCTAGGTCCTCTATATTATGGTTTACCAAGGATAAATATTTTCTAGTTTTAAATGACATAATTAGAAACACTTAAATTTATACCCCATGGAAATTGGTTTCTATAGAATCATTATATATAAAAAAAATATGACCAATCATAGATTTAATATCATATTTTCACTCTAAAGTGGTTAAATAAAATATCACATTCAATGGTTAACACTAGATTCTATTAAATATACCCCTATACATTTTCAAATAAGGTAAAAAGGAACTTACTCAAGGTCTTAGGAATAATATCATAGCTCATTGGAAGCCCCATTGGATCCTTAGTATATAGCCTAATACAATTAACTAAAGATCATGTCCATCAATATCCATAACATTAGAGGTTATATTGTGGCCCTAAATATATATATCTTACTCAATCAGGGTCAAGGGAAATAATTTTAGATTAATTAAAAGTCAATCAAAAATGGGTGGAGAGACCTTGTATTACTCATTTCATGAAATGAGCACAAACCATTGGGAATGGTTAGGAACCACCTACCTCAATCCAATGAAAACCCACTAGTCAAGTATCACTATACGAATCAGATCCAATCAATAGGAATTGGAAAATATGGAAAAAGAACTAAAATTTGGCATAATCATTGATACATAGTGAAATAGAAAAGAGTAATAATAATAGAATCAAGATAAGTGGTATTTTACCCATAAACTCCCCCAAAAACGCATATATGAGACCAAACAGTGAATATACCAACTCGGTAAGAGAATAATGAAGGTAGGAATAAGGAAGTGGTGTGAGGCCTATGAAAAATGAAGAAACCCCCTTATTTAGGATATCACATTTAACCATATAATTTTATCTAATTTTAAACTATTAAAAATAAATAGGACATGCATTGTGCGATGCCCATAATGGTCATGGTTTAATGACACTTCTAGGGCCACCATCATAGAATATCCCCTTTAGTCATGATATGAAATAATTCCATCAGATATGACCTATAAATTTACACTCAATCCTTCACAGTGTGACATTCCCATTCACGATATAGTACTTTCCCACTTTTCATGACTAATGGTATATCAATCACACACTATGGCTTGAAACCTCCCCCCTCAAGCAAGCCTTAATAACACAATATAGGGGGTCATGGTGTGACTAGATTCATATGGATAAAATTAATCCTACAAATCTCACAGTTACTCTTACACAACCATTGAAACACCATAAAAACTTGCACTATTAAGTGGTGTCTCCAGGATCTAAAAAAACTAATATTGTTAGGCCACACTATGGATAAGTATTCAAAAGTCGCTATGTAATCAAACACATACATGAGATATTAATCATATGAAATCCAGTCACTATGGTGTATCACCCAAGTTTGCAATGTGGTATTCAACCTATAATAGATTTTTAACCCAAGCCTAGGAAAAATCTCAAAACTAATCCATATAACTCACTTTAAGCCTCCTCCCCTCAAGATTCCACCTTAAAAACATCATATAAGTCATTTAAAATGTATAAATAATCAATAATTTTCAATCCAAATAAAAAAATTAAAAACATTCTTGGTCTTAGCCTCATTAGAAACTAGTATTTCTTCGACTGTACTAACATAGTCTGGTGTGGGGTGTTAAAACCTCCACACCATAACATTTATCATCTTCAATAATTATATTTTTTCATATATTGAAAACTACATTTGTTTCCAAAACCCAGTTCATGAACATGATTTAGATTACCCACTATCTATAATCATGGATACACCACACTCAAACAAATGAAACTACCAAACACCATGAACACCTCAAGATATAGTGAATCCCATGCACTAGTCATTTCTTGAATGATTTATGTCATTACGTTTCTAAGACATAGAACTAGATCAAACTGAAAAAGAGATATTCGGAACCTCATTTCACTAACTAACTTTAAAAAACCAAATCTACCAAGCACAAGAGTTTCATTTAATCAACTAACTCCATAATGATTTCCCACCTCCAAAAACATTGATAAATTTCCAATTCATTGACATAATATTCCCATGATCATTATCACTACTCTAAACCATGGCACCACATTCCGAAAAACATTAGTGAGTACCTACAAAAATTCTAGCCTCTGACCCAAAGTCACGAACATGTGATTCAATCAAAACATAAAGCCTTGACACATTACATAGGGTGTATTATTCCCCAAAGAACTAAAAAAACATATATAGTCCTCCAACTAGTCTAATGTATGAATTCCCACCAGTTTGTCACCGAATTCACTAACTTACTAATTTTACAAAGATTTTGTAGCAGAATTATGTTATCTTCAACTAAATTGATATATATATAGGCCACTTTTATCCAATAAATAATTTAAAACCTTCACTGCTATTGGTCCAAGTTTTCTATCCACGTCATATTTGATGCTCTCCATACACCACCCAAACAAGGGATAGAAATAAAAATAATAACAATGGTTATCCCCTTCTATATAATTATTTACCACATAAATCCTATATATCAATGTATCAAAATCACATTACTAGATGAAGATTTATATTTTTAATTCCATACTTGACGTATCCAAATATACCCATCCCAAGAGCCTCACTTTGGGGACTAATAACTTACAAAGATCCTTGTAACCAATATCTAAATAAATAAACATTAAACTATTTTATACTCAGTATTATTGGAATCAACCAAGAATAAGTGATCATTCCCACTGCCATACATTTCTCATATTCCAACCCACTCTAAGATCCATCCAACTCCAATAGTAATTTTACACATTTATGGGTTACAACTTTTAGAAAAAAATTATGGAATCACCCAAAATAATTATTAACCATGTTGAGATTCTAAAATCCTCAACATTATGCTAAATCTAATTCTCACCTCACTAGTTCTCATATCACAAAATAATTTGTATCTAATTCCATTTCATTATTCAAAGAACAATATAACATCAAGGTTCAACACCCATAGATGAGAGAAGTAATCTCACACCTTTTCATCTTTATCACATATATGATCACACTTTAAGGATGTTCATATGAAAAGAAATCAATATTCCATGATCTATCTATAAGAATTTGGGGAGTCCAAGGAGTCCTAGAACCTATCATAACATAAAGGAACTATACAAGGTGCTATAACTAATATAGGTATAGACCAAAAATGTATGGCCATTGATCTTATCCTTATATAATGAATGGATTAAAGGAATACTACTTATCGATGAAGTCACCGTGACATAAATCTAAGAGTCACATAAACTAAAAACATACTTTCCCCAACCTAGAGGGTTTCTAAAATCCATCCATAAACGCATCTCACATGACATACTTGGTCAATTAAACCTATACTAATATTTGGATCACCACTTATAGAATAATACTAGATCACATACATTGATAAAATCCATAATAACTTCATATAATACCATCCTTATAACCAAAATAAAAGGAAAAGTCACAAATTCATACTCATAATGGTGCACATGTCTACCGCAATAAATGAAAATTCAAAACAAAACAGGAACACACCCTAGTTCTATCCTATCAAAGATAAAATAACATAATCAAGAGTCAGATCTCAATGATCCAAGGCTCATCAACCAAATCTAAAACTGACCATACCTCTTTTTATATTGGTTATGTCACTACCCGGCGTATCACCTACGCTTATATATCAATATCCCTTTGGGAATCCCTTATTCTGATCCAGTATCCAATCAAACATCACTGATGTGTCACTCATATCATATAATTATATACCCATTATTATTATTATTATCAAAATTAATTTAGATTCTTGGCTCTCACCCCTCTCCTGGTCTACCCTCACATCATCAAATCTTATCCCGGGTAAGTAGGAAATGCGCCATGCGGTGTGAATAAAACTCATTTCACTATGTTCTTGAGAAAAATAAAAATCATCAATAAGATCTATAACATAGTATATAGATATTATATTAAAAAGCTTAAAAATAGTAAGTAACTTCCATGATTTGATCTCAAATATCTATGGAAAGTCACGTGCCATCTCCCAATTTTAGGCCTTTATCAACAACGAGAATCCTGGTGCTTATACCAGGAAAACCAATTTAGGTTTACAATACTCATATAGTAACTACATACTTGATTACACCCTCAATTGATATAAATCCCATAAGAACTTTAAAAATTCTACCCCATTGCAACACATCCCCTCATGCCCTATTAGAATGGAAAAAAGGGAAGTAATAGGCAATATGACCCGCAACCCCCCCACATTAACACTATAATATAACGATCTAATAAGACTAGGGTAAAAATTGATCCAAAACTACCCAATGTTGGTATAGGTATTAAATATAGTTAGGATTAAACTAATAAATTATTAAATAGTAATAACTGAATAAAATTACAAGACTAGTTATATAAAATTTCACTAAGAAGTTATATAAGAAAACATTATATAAGTTATTGAAAATACTTTAAATTACTAGTACCTATATAATAGTTAAGGTTCCTAATCTAATCAAGAACAAAAAAGTCATATCAATAAAACATTATAATATTATGTATAAACCCACACACCTCTTTCCACCTCGAGCAAAAATGAAAATCATAAATAAAAAAACAACAATTCTAAACTTAGTATTAGTCCAACAAATCAACTACAACAAAAAATTCTAAAAAACCATTACAACTTCAAGGTTAATTTGATTTATAATCTAATAATTGGTGTCCTGGAACAAACATAATATCAATTCCATGTTTTAAATAATATTATCACCATTAACTATACTTTAAATTGTAAAAAAAATAAAAAAATGCTTTGACACCACTTTATAGTGTCCTCAATTTCGATCAAATTCATTGAGACTGAGTCAAGTTACATATACCTCAAGCATGGATCCTTTTATAAAAAAAAGTATTAAAAATAATGATAAAGGAATTTTTATATCATGGTAAGGTTATACAATCTTTGGTAAAAGTATCCACAAACACAATGAAGGTAATGATAGTCCACTATCATCACAGTAAAAAATAACAACAAGAAGATAGACATCATAGACACATAAGTGGTATAATAATAACATCACTCATGCTATAAAAAATGAATAGCTACAATGTATTCCATTTTTATGTAGATAAATGGAACTACCATGGTGAAATAATAAATAAGAAGATTCAAAATAAAAAAATCCAATATCATCTGCCAAACTAGTTCAGAGTCCTTTCATCATCTCATCTCCCAACTCCAGTTAATCCCTATGAACTAACTATCCAACTAGGGCCCTTTACTTAACCATTTCTTGAAATAAATAATTCTTCTCATATATAAACACACCTAAACAGGGTGTGGGTGCAACTTAGTAGGCCACCACAAATGATGTCCCTAAATAAGTCCAATATAAGTAACTTGGTGTTGTTCTTTCAATCCTATAGGAAAAATAATTGGTATCATAGATATAGATTCTGAATATATTAAAAATATTCTAATTTTTTAATTTTTTAATCCTCTCTTCCAAAAATTCATTATAAGTACATATTTGAATAATCCTATGAGTTTCTTATGAAAGTAAACATGGTGAAAATATATATAATGACTTTGAAGAATATAAAAAAAGAGAAGGAAATAAATCGAGGAGGGTATCATTAGTGATAAAAGAAAAATATTATTCACTACTAATTGAAGTTAGTCAATGTAACACCATAAGATTTTAAAATAAAACTATGTTCAAGAGCGTGTACAATACACAACATTGAGCTTAAACGAACCCCAAAATATTATTCTTTAAATATGACTCTTATAAAATAATCATTAAATTGGAGGGTATGAATGGAATTAACCAAATTATGAAATTTATAAATAAATTACTAAATAAATAAAAAATTATTTATTAATTATTATGAAATAATTACTCAATTTTTCAGTAAAGTTATTTTATTCTTAAAAAATATGTTTTCTTCAAATATAAATTTAATTTTTTTTTCTTTGAAAATAATATAAATAATTTTCCTAAATTATATAAATTTTATTCTATGAAAATAATTCCATTTTTAAATGAGAATATCAGAATTATATTAGGCGAAAATATTTTAATTTTTCTGAGAAGCTTTATTTACCAGTGAATTGTGAAGAAACTGCTTTTTATTAAAAAATGAATTTTTATTTCAAGCATTTTAAAATTACAATTTTTTAAAAAAAATTAAAAGTAAAAACTAGTACTATTGTATTATTAATAATCTAGTTAATTTAATTTTAATCAATTTTATTGTTGAATTTGGTATAAAAACATATTTATACTTAAAAATACATTTATCTGAAAACTTTTTTTTATTTCGTTTTTTTTATTTAATTTTAATTAAATTATACCACTTATGTGTTTTGAAATTTTAAAAATTAATTCCATATTTGAATTTATTAAGTCAAAATTTATTCAATAGGGAGATTTTATTTTTTTCCAACATGAATAGTAACCTTGGTAAATTTTTTTACCATAGTAAAGGGTAAATCGAGTAATTAAACATAAAAATAAAATGTTAAGGACTAGAAAATGACCCTAGAACGTTATTTTATATTAAAGGATGATTAAATTTCATCCATAATAACCCAATATTTGGTTATTTATATTTTTTTGACCATTTCTATGAGATTATTATCTTTATAGTATTTTATTTCATGAAAAGTTAAAAAATTTGTACTCTTATTTTTAATAAATATAATATTTTTAATATAGGGTTATATAAGGTATATTTTCTAATATGAATAATTTTTTCAAATATAAAATATTTATATTAATCATGGTAATTTAGTTTTAAATTTTATTAAATAAATAATTTCTTTAAATTTTTACACAATGCTGATGCAGAAATTATTCAATTAATTGAAAAATTAAATAAATCATATTTAAATTATTAAAAGTAAATTAATTTGAGATAAAATGTGATCAAAGAATTTTATATATGTACAGAACATGTTAGATACCTAATAAAATATATTTTTTAAATTCTAAGTGTTTTATTGATATTATTAAAGTAAAAATAATGAAAAGTTCTAAAAATTGATAATATTGTTATTTTATAATAAATAATATTTTATTAAATGTATAAAACTCCTTAAAATATTATATTTGTAAAAATTAAGGGTATATGGTTAATTAAATATACCATGGTCCATTTATGTGTCTATTTTCATTTTATAGTGACATTATTGACCCTTAGAGAGTAGAAAATTTTAACAGTACATTAATTGTCAAAAGAGTTAATAATGGGTTAAAACTAAAAGATAATGGTGAAGAAATATCCAAAACCTAGAAAAATTTTATTGGATGAAATTATTAGACTTATATTAACCTTATATTTTAATTTTATCAATTTGGATGCATTTGAACATGATAAATAATTTATATTAATTTAAATTTTAAGAAATTCCAAGAATGCCCCTCCCCACGATTATAAAAAGGCACCCCTTACTTTACTTATTTACACTACTTTGGGACATATATATTGAAAAAAAATTGAAAACTAATATTATAAACATCCTTATAAAACATCATGAGGTTTTTTACCTTCCAAAATAGGAATCCTAGGTACCTTAAGAAGACATCAAAAGAGAGTACATTGAAGAAGTGGTAATCATCTTTACTAACTCTTTTAAGTTTATTTACCCTTATAGTTTCTTTTAATATGTTGTAACCATCCTAAATTAATAAATAAATTATCATAAATATACATATATGTTATTATTATTATTTTAAAACCATATTTCTTCTCTTTTTCATCCTATTAAAAGTGAAAATATCACTCGTGCGTACGTACGACTTACCGTATCCACATAGCTATGTAATTTGTTTTTCATCACCACTTTACTTGGATGGTTATAAATATGTAGATAATCAGTATATATGATTTTTATGACATAAATATGATTCTTAAAAGGTTAATTACTATTTATATTTCTTTATTTTCATCCATTGAAGAGTGAAAATGGCGTTCATGCGTACGTACGCCCTACCGTCTCCATGAACGCTGTAATTATTTTTTCTATATCTACATTTATGCATGAATATATATATATATATATGATATTTATACCATAAATAATATTCTGTAGATTTTTTAACAATGATAAAATCATAACGATCAGAACTACTGAATCAAAACAAACGTGAACAACGAAGCAGTTACCACCTGAAATAGTAATTTTAACAATGAATTGATAATAAATAAGTGATAAAATATTATAATTAGATTAAATTTGTTATTATATATATCATTATTTTTATTGAATATATTTATAGTAAATTGATGTTAATTATATAGGAGGTTCAAACATGTATAAAGGAAATCGAACATGAGGTTAGAGTTTCTTATCTCACGTTTACTTCTATGATACATATGTCATATTCACCACTTAGTTATTTGGTGTGGTTTATATAATGCTCAATTGATATATTACATCTTGAATAAATTTTTCTTAATGGTATTTAATGTTTCATTTTAATTTACCTCTTTAATGGGTCTTAAAATTCAAAAGATACTCAAGTGGTAAGGGTTTATTTCACAATATCATCATTATTCGGGATTGTTTATCTTTAAGACTTAGCTAAGAAATATTTATCTTCCATGTACATGTTTTATAAAAATGTTTTAATTTTTTTTTAATATTCTCCTATGTTTTATTGATTTCATTTTTACCTTTCATTGTTTTTTACAAGATTTTTGAAAAGGAATATTTCTGACATTTTATAAATAAGTTACTTTTTTACTTTATTTAAAAATGTAAAAGGAATGTTTTTTAACATATACATAATGAATGGTATTTACATTCATCATGATGAATCAATTATTTTAAGATTATTTTACAATTTTACAAGGCATTTTTCAAATAAAATTATTTATTAATTATATTCACATTTTTAGATTTTAAAAAGGTGATTTTCAATATAAAAATGTTATTTTACTCAAGAAATATTCCAAAAATATTCCAAAAATATATTTAAAGTAATCTCATGTATGTCAACATACTTTTTTGAATATTATATTTATGATTTAATCTAATGATACCATTAATCATATTTATTTTTATAGTTTATGGTTAGTTTAACTTTGGAAAGTATTAATATACTATATGACTAGTTTTTTCAATATAGAAAATTATTTATTTTGTTAAGGTATGTTGATTTAGTTGTATTATGTATTCATATTAATAATGAATTGGAATTAATAAGTGATGTGAAGGGTCCAATATAGACCCTTAATTCAATGATAGGTCTCATGATACTAGCTATCTTGGGTTTTGGCTGAGGCCTTACCTATTAATTGAGATGTCATGTCATAAGGCCTTGATGGTGTTTTCTGATTTCATAGATTAGGCCTCGATGATATGCTTAAAATATCTAAAATTATTCATTCCATCATTATAAAGTCATTTATTTAGTTCCATGTGATTATTTGATTATTTATAATATCCATGGATATGTTTTTGAGCTCGTGTTATTGTTATATGTATTGTTTGATAATCCTTTATTCCTTCCATATTATTCTCAAGTTATTATTTAAATTTAAGGTGTTTTGGTTATTTACTTTTGCATATTGTTTGTTATTATTTATTCATGATAGATTTCATTGTATGCATAACATTACTAAGAATATGAGCTCACCAATTACTTATGTTTCATTTTCCCTAGGATAATTTAAAGTGTTTTGTAGATGATATAAGAGGATATGCTAAGGTGAATAATGGAATTCTCAAAGAAAACACTTTGTGTATTTTATGTTTCTTTTAATATGTAATGTGGATCTAAATCATGTTTCAAATTTCCAATAAAACTAAAATATTTAGTACTTTGGGATGTGATTTCTTGTATCTAGTGCTAGTGTAATAAAGTAACCATTGGATATAGTATACTAGGGTCGGTGTCTTTATAGTTAGTGTTAGAGTAAGTTTATTAGAAATTTTGGAAACTTGATTTAGGAAAACTTATATTAGAGAATGAAACCATACGACAAAATTTGAAAATATTTCCAAAGAAAAAATATTATGATTTAGATATTAGTGATACCAATATTTTTAATTCATGGTAAGTGTTTCACTTGTTTTGAGATTATATATTATACTTCATAATGTTATGATATAATATATTGTATATAATTTTTCTGAAAATGGATCCTAGAAGAAAGAATGTAAACTATATCAATTCACATAATCCATGTAGATATGTCCCTCCTATGTAATATATTATATCTGGAGTGTAGCGTCTTGAGTTTTTCCTTACCAGACTTTGGAATATTCCTACGAATAATTCTTGAGCTTGGAGTGGAGACGGCGTGCGATTCTGTGGCCCGGTGTGCCCGGAATAAATTTTATAAAAATATTACATATTTTTATACTATGAACATGGAAGAAACATGTTAACTCTTAAAAGGTAGCTCAGATTATAAATTTGAGTCCATGGTTGCATTCGGAGAATGCCATTTACCCTATGCGGGGTATAAGTTTTGTCGTTGAGGACCTACTGTGGAAAAATTATCGAGGATATTTTTGTAAATAAATTTATTTATTTATTTACATGTTGGATCTAGAATAAATCCTGAATGGGGTCTCAGATAAAAATTATAAGACCGTGGTTGAGTCCAGGTTGTTGTGTTTACCCTATGGGTGACTTAGTCTTTCTCATAAATGGGCATCAGGTCGACGATGAGTCGGGAGTCATGTTGTTAAGCGGAAGGGATTTAATTAAATTAAAATTAAATCCCCCCACCATCTTCCTCGTTGCACAACAAAAGGAACCAAAGTATATATGCCTCTTACTCTTCTTTGGAAAATCACCAAATCAAAGAAATGAGATGTCGTCGGATTCAGATCTTGACGGCAGATGCTCTCGTATCGTGCAACAGCAGCTTCAGAGCACATATTTGGCATAGAAGTGTCGTTGTTACGCCAAAAGGCAGGAATATTGAGTTTTAAATACACAATTCCATTTAGGATTATCTTTCCTTTAGTTTTTCTTCTTTTCTATGTAGATATGGTCCTAAGGGTCACAAAACAGGTTCTAGATCATGATTTGGACCACCAGGGTGATCCTGGTGGTTTGTGGAAGACCCGTCGGCACGACATCGGCCGGAAGCAGTGGGCCGCATCATAGAGTCACCATAGGGAAGTGGTGTACCTCCATGGGATAATGGAATTCTGGTGGAAATGGGTATTTCTGGTTGTTTCTAGTGGTGCGCAGGGCCCCCCGCCGAGTGGGCCAGCCGAGGGCGAGGCAGACCAACCAATGCGGGTCGGTCTGGCCATTTTGGGTCTAGTGGTTCTTTAAACCCCCATAATTTAAAAAATGGGAGTTTGATTTGAGATCCTTATGTGGTAAAGTGAGACTCACATCAAGAAGGTCCCTTTAAGGACAAATTGGGAAATTAAATAATCAGTTTCGTGGATTGGGTCCACAAAATGTTGAAATAATAACAGTATTTTATTATTATTCAACTTCGACCCGCCATAACATGTTCAAAGAGCATCTGATTGATGTTCCATTAGTAGAATTGTGACCACGATGGTAAGGTGGATATTTCTATTTAAATTTAAGGTGATTTAATCCAAAATTTGGGTGTGGTTCCCATGAGTCCCATTCTGGGAATTTGCGGTGAAATGTGCCTTTTTCATCGGGTGTCCTTTTTAGATGAATGAGTAGTTGATCTATGTATTTTTCCATGAGTATATCAATGTTTTGATCTATTTGATGAGTTCTAGGATTTAGGCACGGGCCCCATGTGAACTGCTTGGCCTTGCTGTGGTGAATAGTTCCATTTTCATCGGTTATTCATTCCGAGCGAGTAAATAGCCCATCCTGGGTGTTGTTTTTGTGTAGAATGTGATGGTGGAATCTATTTGGGACTAGGAGGTGTGGGGGATGCAATGTTTTGGGTCTCTTAGGTTAGAAACATTTGGACCAGAAACAGTTGAGTGAAATCCCTTTTTTCATTCCTATGAGGGTTCATGTGGAATTGAAACCCCATCACAGTGTTGTAATCCCCTCAGTAAGATGATCTAGATAGAGTTGTGGAATCCTTCCAAAGTGGTCAGGATAGGATACTCTAGCATATCATTTACCCTATATCGGGTTCTCAGAATCATTGTGACCAAAACTACACTGGTGGCAATCCCCTATCTATCAGGATAGCCCTATAGGGATTGTGGTATCATTTGGTATATGATCTCCTATGTAGTGGGAAATTTCAATAGGGTTGCAACATCATCGGGTATATGATCCCATACCCAGCAGATGTTTTAAGTACGATTTATGGTATTATCAGGTGTATGATCCTCTACAGCACGTGTTATCCCTGATGGAGTTTGCAGTATCGTCTTGACCAACATTACATAGGTGATGATCCTCTATTTGAGTGATGTGATCTCCAGGATGTCAGATTGGGTTATTATATCACCCAGTGGATCATAGGTGTGATCCTATCATTGAGAGATTTTGGGATACTGGTTAGGGTCGTTGTATCCCCTATATGATCCTAGGAGTGATCCCCTAAGGATTTGTTATTTACATCTTTCCAGTAGTGTTCGTAGTATCCCCAAATAGATCTTGGGAGGAATCCCCTATCTGAGGATCGAGATCTACTGATTTTAAGTGTGTCATGATTTGTGGCAGTGTCTGATGAGTGTGTTATCCTGGTTATGTGTTGCCTTAGAGCCTCAAGTTCAATTTTTTGTTGGCGACGAGGTTAGACCCTCATGAGAGTTGGTGCCTATGACAAGTATATCTAGTGTGTTTTCTGGGTTTATATTTTGGTTTTGTCACATTTTTTATGACACAACCTATTGTTTGACCTAACTGGTTGAGTTTAGTTGAGGATTCTCTCGAGATGGAGGTTCTCTCTCATTTGGGTTCACTCTGGCTGGGATGAGTGAACTGATGCTTTTCAATTGACCCATTTTCTTTTTATTGTTTTTGGGGTCCCTGCTGAGTATATTTATACTCACCCATTCGCAAGATTTTCCCGCACTTGTTTTGTGTCTTGTGCATACCACATGCCTTTCAAAAGATTCCCAGGAGGACCCAGAGCAGGCGAAGCTTAGTGAGCTAAATCGACATTGTTGTTTACAAGAGTTGGGTTCAGGAGCTTAGCAGTATGAGTTTGACAGTGATCCCCTCCTTCTGAGCAGGTTGGATGCTTTGTCACGTTTTCTTTGGTGGGCCCTATATTTTCCTTTTTGTACTGTTGTTGTACTCAGGTTGTGGGATAGATGTATGCATGCATTTTATTTCAGTTTTTATATATCTCTACACTGTTTCATGGAGGTGTGTGTGTGTGTGTGTACAGGTACCTTAGGCTAAGGTCTCCCATATGTGTTATTTCCTACTCGACATTAGTCACTAGCCTATAGCCTATTAGAGGCGGGCTTGGGGAGTCGTGTCTCAAGCCCTGTTGGTTCGGGTCGTGACATTGAGATGGGGCTCCAAATGGAGCTAGATCTATAGCTAGAGATGAAAAAATTATAACTATATCTGGATAGCTAACTCAGGTTATGGTAAATGACCTTACTTGTATAGAACAATATAAAGATTCACAACACGGTGTAACAATGTGAGATCGCTTCATGCCTCAGAAACCTCTATCATTCAATGGAACTATGAATCCATTTTAGATGAAAAATGGATATGTTAATTAGAGAACATATTTCTTACATTTGGAAGTAATGAAAGTAATAAGGTTATCATTTAACTTTATCATATTTTAGGGGATACATATCAATAGTGGTCATTATTTAAAACAAAGGATGTGAAATAAACAGTAACTATGGAATAGAAGTATTTTAAGAAACTTTTCTTGGAAAAATATTTTACTCAAGAACAATGAGAAGATATGGAGAGAAAATTATTGATTATAAGACAAATGGAAGACGAAAACGTTTCTATGTATGAATCTAAATTTATAAGGTGATCCAAACATGCTGAATTATGTACATAATTAAAAGAGTAATATTGACCATTTCTTAGATGATATTTAACTAATACTTTGAATGGAATTGGTCTCCCAAAAAATTTCATTATGTGAGGATATAATATCTTGTGCTATTAAGATATATAAATAATTATAAAAGTCTTTTGGTTCTGAAGGAATGTAAGATATGAAGGGGATGGAAGATAAAAAAATGAATATGGGGATTAAAAGAAAGGACTTTCCCAAATTTGATAATTATGGAAATAAACACCCTGTTAATTTCTTGATGGGAATGAGAGTTTTATGCATGTGTGGAGAGAAAGACCACCAGGATTTTTATTGAAAGGTAAGGAAAGAGGCCACCATTGTATAATGAATCAACTGTAAGGAGATTCCTTACTATAGAAACAAATGCCTAAATCATCAGGGGAATATATATAAGAATAATTAAAAGGATCAAGTTCAATCTTATTCAATTACTATAGTAAAAGTGGAATGATTAAACTATTTGTATTAAATAATTATGTTTTAGAAGTATTTTATCAAATATATTCTAGTTATAAGAATCATGAAACATGTAAAGATCATACTGTAGTAGTTTTCTTAATGATTTAAAATCATATGTTGAATTGTGCCAATAAACAAGAAAAGTGATTAGTTGTAAGGTAGTATGTTTTGAGAATACATGAAGAAGGAAAATATAACCCTAATATGTTCTTAATGTTAATATAGAAGTAAATAAGATATTATTTGTAACCTTAAAAATGGTTAGTGATCTGATGAAAAAGTAATTCATGATGAACTTTACCAAATTTTTTGATTTTAGTTCTATAATATTAGATTTTATTTAAGAAATAAGGAGAGAGTTAATCTTTGGAATCATATATATTTTCATTAATGGTTTATAGTGATTCATGTTATAACCATGTTTTAGGATAATATGTGATCAAGGTATTTACATTTGACATTAAGAGTTACTTTAAGGGTGATTAATGATAAATTTATTTTGAGATTTTAGTGACATTATTCCTATGTTATTATATTTTTGAATTTTTCAGACATATTTTAGAGGATCCTTAATGTTAACTACTTATCAAATATATTGAGTTGAAATTTAGATATTATTGGTTGATGTTAAATTATGATTTATCATATTGGATAAACTTTTATTACTATTTTGTTTTTTATAAATGTTCTAAGGCTAAAGGAATGAATTATGGATTTTTTTTATTCATTAGAATTGTTTTTGGCATGAAAAACATTGATCTCAAATATCCATTTCTTGGAATAAGAGATGAAGTGAAAAAAATTAAAGCACAACCAAAAGATGATATTATGTTTACGACATGGAATGAATAAAGTAATTTTATTTTCTTGATTGATTTATCTAGATGGTAAAATAATCCCTCGACTTTAAGAAAAAGGACCTTGAATTAAAAAAACACAATCTTTTTAATTTTCTTACCAAGAAATAAATGGTATTTTAACTCATAAATATTTACGGTTTTGTAATGGTGAACTTTTTCATGACCATGTTCTCTGTCACTTTCTATTAATCCATGAGAGTTATTTTTCTCTTCCATGCCCATATTTTCATTTCATACTAATTTCAACCATCTTAGAAACCTAGAGATTTGGTGACCTTGATACTTACCTTTCCATATTTTAAGAGTATGTTTTATTAACCCTTTCTATGATGTCATTTTTCCACAAAGTTATTTTCAAATTTCAAACCCATTATTACTGATCACAAGTTCATATTGGGAAGAATAAATTTATTTAAGTATGGAAGAATTTAACACCCTGATATTTTAAAATAACACTATGTTCGACGGCGTATAAAACATGCAACATCATGGTTAAACAAACCCCAAAACATTATTCTTTAAATACGACCGTTATATTCTAGCCGTTAAATTATTGAGTATGAATAGTGTTAACTAAATTATTAAATATATATATATAAATGACCAACTTAATAAAAAATAATTTATTAATTATTATGAAATAAGTACTCAATTTTTCAATAAAGGAATTTTATACTTTAGAGATATCTTTTCTTTAAAAATAAATTTTATTTATTTTTGTGGGAGAATAATAAAATTATTTTTTGGAAATAAAATAAATTTTATTTTATAAAAATAATATCATTTTTAAAATAAGTATATCATCGTTAGCCTTGGGGAAGAATTTCAGATTGTTTTGAAATGATTTATTTTCCAGTGAAAAGTGATAAAATACAAATTTTAATTGAAAATGATATTATTATTTCAACAATTTTCAAAGTAACATTTATTTAAAATAGTATTAAAGTAAAAACTATTACTATTATATTATTAATAATGTAATTAAGTTCATTGGAATCATTTTTATGGGTTAATTTTTTATAAAAACGTTTTTATATTTAAAAATGATTTTTTTGAAAAACTATTTTTTGTTGCATTTTATCTAGTTAAAATTTTTATTAAATACTTACATGTATATTTTAATTTTAAAAAAAATATTCCATATTTTTATTTATTAACTCCAAATTTCTTAAATAGGTCTATTTTATTTTTGGTCAATATGAATAGTAACTTTAGAAATTTTTGTTACCACGGTAAAGTGTAAATCAGGTGATTAAATTTAAAAATAAAATAATAAGAACTATAAAATGCCCATTAAACTTTCATTAATGTAATTTTATGAGTCCAATTTTTCCATAATTATCCAATATTTTTTTATATGTAATTTTATGACCATTTGGATGAGATTATAACATTTATAATATTTTATTTCAAAAAAAATTCTCTCATGTCACACTATTATTTTTAATAAATAAAATATTTTAATTTGGGGATATTGAGATCATATTGATGAATGGAGATTTTTCATAGATCCCTAGTCAATAGTTTATTTACCTAAGTATGAAATATGGTGCACACCCAATGTCGGTCTCGACGAGGCGGCTCACACAACACCAAATTTCTATTATCACTATTTAAATTATAAATAATATAAAAATATATAATATAAATTTTTGGGTTTTAATTATGAATACAATATTAATATATATCTATATATATAATTTAATGAAAAAAGTTGTATAAAAACATAATGATGTTAGATAGAAAGGAGATCCTCCTAGGATGACACCCAGAGTGAATTATCCCCATCTCTTTATTAGTTTTAAATCAACTTAATGAACATGATACATCATATTTATTAACATACTATTCTACCCATATTTTGAATACATGGTACACTCAACGATCACCAAGCGACCACACATTCGCCTCATCGATCAAGGGATAATATTGAAGAATAGAAAACTAAGCCTTGGGTGGAAAGTGGAGTCACAAAGGTGCCATTCCCACTAATATCTTCCTATCCTAACTCTAAGAAAATAATAAAAACTAAAAATGGTAGTTAAAATACTTGGGTTCATCAATGTATTACTCACGCGATAACTTCCTTGGGTTATCTACTCAAAATCATGAGCATAAGAGTTCATAGTGAAGAATAAAATAAAGTGGAAACACAAAAGATAAAAATGATAGAATGAGATGAAGAAAATAATACCATATATTGATAATTAATAATACTTTTACATAAAAATAAAACCTTAATGTTCTAATAAAAATGGAAAACTAATGTTTACAACCCATTGAAATGAAGATGAAGTAGATTTTTATATGGAGATGGGGTGAAAAATTCACTCCAAAATATCCTCTGAATGTTGTTGCTTATTATACATATTAAATTGAAGATTTAGAAAAGGTTGTCTTATTGAATTTTTTTATATAGATTTATAATAATGAACATTAAAATTTTAATCTTAATTTTACAAATGTGGAGAGAGTTATATCCCATTTTATCTAGAAATTTATTGTGCCTAGGCAGAGTCTTCGTATTCCAAAAACATGGTTTCCCATAAATTTATGCCTTTAAAAGGTGTATAATCATGCATTTCCACCTTAATTTAAGTTTTTAATTAATTTATTCTCCAAAGGTATTTATAATTTAATCTTATTTGGATCATCCATTTAAGATATATGGCCCATATTCAAGATTATCTAGATCAGTGCACAATTTTTGAGGCTTGATTTGTTTGCTGATTTTGGTCCTTCAACTGATGAATTGAGATTTGGTTTCCAAAGAATGTATTAAATAAAAATTAACATAGAAACCAAAAAAATTATAATTTTTAATTTTTAATTAGTTTATAAAAATTCATTTCTGAAATATAGAAACAAATTAAAACAATTAAAATCCAAAATTAACCCATTTTTTTAATTATGATCAAAATACTTCTAAAACCTAAAAATGTGACAATTTATCATAAAATAAAACATTAGTGGGATTAAAAATAATAAAATTAAAAGTAAAATATTTTCAAAATATTTTATCTAATAATTTTCCCACACTTAAACATTACACTCCTCAACAATCATCCTATACCAAGGTTTAAACAAACTTCCCAAAGCATAAATGACACCACACCTCAATTGTCCCATAAAATAAAATATCATGAATACTACAAGGATAAATATTCCATAACTCATACGAATTAAAAAAAATCAATATCATGTTAATATTCATATTCATGTCATACATACCTCCCTAGAAAAATATTTCTCTCTTAACTCAAGGATTTTCTTATGGAGTTTTTCTCATTCTCAAAAACATGTGTGGTATACTTAGGTTTGATATCCTCTTAGTATATAAAATTAATAGATTCATAAATTTATCAATAATGATGTATTTTTCATGGGTTTTTATATGGCTAAGGGTTTTTATGTTCTAAATTTAAAAACATTTGAGGTAGAATGAGTAGGATTAAGCTCTAATGTGAAGTAAATGCATGAAAACAGTTTTTCTCAAGAATGGTGTTCTCCTTAATCATATCTAAAACGAATAACTTAAAAACATCTATTTATTTCCATGGGATTTTCACAGTTGGGATTTCAGGATCAATGGTAAATTTTTTCCATATTTTCCCCCATCTGTAGTATTATTTCATCTTGAATTCATATATGGATTTCTATTAAAAATCACATTTTTGAGGAAAAGTGAGGCATCTTTTGATCTTCAAATATTTTTGAACACCTGGACCATAATTTTAATTATATTAAGGTCACCCATCCATATTTACATCATTAATTTTATTCCACCAAATAAGAAATAAATATGATAACACTTTTTTCACCTAAAATAAATTCTTTAGGAAAGCAAAATGCAACCCATCTTTTCCCTCCCCCACACTTGAGTTCAAAAATAATGATGCATTTAACTTCTATAGAATGTTGGAACGGGATATATGGATTGTAATTTAGATAACTAAAAATCTATTTTATGGTTACTAAGGGATTTATAAAGGTCAAATTTAAAGGTAGTCCAAAATTAGAGTTAAGTGGAAAAAGGGATTCCAAATTGGTTCTTCAATCTTACTTGACACATTACATGAAAAATAACATCATTGAAAAAGATAAAAACAGAAAGTTATTAATCAAAAAACCGGTATAAATACTCTTAATAAAAATATAAATGTAAATAAAAAGTCAAAAAAGGTTTTTAAACCTCTTAGGTTAGGAATGATTTTCAATTTGTATAGTACTTGGTCATATAAGTTTTACAATCAATCAAACTTCATCAAATGTAAATACCATAAATAAAGAAACAAAATACATTAATCAAACTTTTAAATCCGAAAAAAACTCAAATAAATCAATGTTCTAAAAAAATATGCTTTGAATTTTACAAATCATTCGATTCAGCTCAATAATCCTAAAAATTACCAAAAATAAAAAAAACATAAAAATTTAAGAAAAAGATGTGAAAAATTAAAAATAAGCACACAAAAAATTACTAAAAATAGGTTGAAATCTCCAAAACATATTAAATCTACTACCCTCTTCTTTCCTAAAATCATATAAATAATTATTTACATTAATATTTGAAGTTGGGTAGTAAACAAAATAATGAAAATAAGAGACACAACCTGATTTATTTTTTACTGGTAGCCTTGATTTCAGCTCCCAGATGCTACTAATTTAAAACTACAAGAAAGTAAGGAAAAAATTAATAATAAAAAAATAAAGAAAAATAAATATAAAGGTAAAATAAAAAGTATAATATTTTTTCATACCCCCAAGAGGTTTCTAGGTTTTTACTACCCCTACTCAGGTAGTTGGAGTGGGTTATCCCCAATCAGAAGGTGGGTGTGTCTTCAATGAGATGAACCACCACATGTGACTTTTCATAGTGCCCCTAAGTATAAATATAAAATAGAGAACCCCCAAAAAGATAATAAAATCCCTAACCCCAAGAATGAATAAAATGATAATTTTATGTCCATATTGGGATAGAAAATAAGATATGGGTTCTCCCTATTTAATTCCATTGTGTCTTCCTCTATATGATATACAATTTTTTATAGGGGATGAAGAAGCAACACCAAAGGATTTTACAACAATTTTTTTCAATCACCACCACTTGGGTGGTATATTCCTTAAAATTTAATTCCTAATCTATTTGTATTGTATCAAAAAATTCAGAAAAATATAAGTCATAAAAAATTCATCTTTAATAAGATTAAAATATGAAGAATCAATAAAGAAATATTCCCTTTCAATTAAGTCATCTTGAAAATTGATCTCTTACAGTATGACCATTGGAAAATAAATATCAGTTGGTGCATCTTCATCATCATATTAAAAAGTAAGATATAAGTAGATAGGTACTGATTTTTCATTGTCAAGTATGGGAAGATCAAGTTTTAGGTTATATATGATAAAGTTGTTCTAGGATTCTTCCAATAAATATTGATCTCCCAAAAGTGAATCATTATGAATGTGTTATTTAGGTACCTCCTAGAGAAGTGGTTGATTTTGGGATAATGTTAAGAATTAATTTATCTTCTCCTTCTCAAATGCCTCTAGTTATTTTAGATAATAAATTATTTGTGAAATATATTTCACCACTGGTTCTGGTTTTGGTTCCAGTTCAGGTTTAGGTTGCTCTTGACATACATGTATGTATTTAGCTATCTATTATATTAGACACTCCAAGTTTTTCATTAAATTAAAAATCATTTTCAACTGATTATAAATATCACTTTGAATTTTTTTTTGCACATGATATTGGTTAGTTCATGAAAAATAATTTGAATTGAAATATATCATGACCAAAGATTTTTTTTAGATTTTTTCTAAATGAAACCAAATAAAATTATTTTAAAATGTGAATAAAAATAGTGATTTAAAACCAATTGGGTCACCAAAAATGACTCCAAATTTATGTGTGAGGATTTTCTATGGAACCTAGTCAAGAGTTTATTTACCAAATCCTACAATATATTGAATACCCTGGGTTGATCTTGAGGTGGAATCTCACTAAAAAAAAAATTTCAATTGTCACTATTTAAATAATAAATAATATAAAACTAAATAATATAAATATATAGATTTTAAATATTCCATAAATATTAATATATATATATGTAATGAAAATATAATGGATGCAAATATAATGATATTATAAAAAAAGGATAGTGAATCTTCATCGTCTCTTTATTAGTTCCAAGTCAACATAATGAAAATGATCCATAATATTCCTAAAATCATCTTATAACCATGTTTTGAATATATGGTACAATCAATGATCACTGAGAGACTACACATCCACCTCCTTGATTGAGGTAGAATATTTTAGAAGAGAAATCAAAGCCTCAGGTGGAAAGTAGAGACACAATGATTCCATTCCTATTAAGATACCTATCATACTAAGTCTAATAAAATAAGAAACATTAAAAATAATAGTTCAAAGACTTGGGTTCATGACTAGATTACTCCCTCAGGAACTTATTTTGGTTAGATACTCATGATCATGAGTATAAGAGTTAATAATAAAGAATAAAATAGATCAGAAATACAAAAGTTTTAAACGAGATAATGAGATGAAGAAAAAGAATAACATATAGTAAATATGCATAATACTACTACATCAAAAAAACAATAAAATTATACTGAAAATGGAAAAATAAATCTTTTAACCCCTTGAAATGAAGATGAATTACATATTTATAGGGAAAGGGGGTGAAAAATACACTCCAAAAATACCCTCTGAATATTGGAACCAATTATCCCTATAAATGAAATAATTAGAAATAATTATCTTCTTTAAAGTTGTTCCAATGCAATATACTAATCCACCATAAAACTTTTGGCTTCATTTTCCATGTGTGGAGAGATTTATAACCCATTTACTCCATAAATTTATTCTACCTAGGAATAATATTTGTATTCCAAAAATCCAGTTTCCCATGCATTTTTGGCCTTTAAGTCCACATAATTAGGCATGGAAAACTTTATTAAAGTTGATCATTAATATCATATCTAAAAACTTGTAAAATTTAAGCTCAATTGGATCATATATTTAGGAGATATTGTCCTGTATTCAAAATTATCTAGACTTGTGCATAATTTTCAAGGCCTAATTTATGATCTAGTTTTGGGCCTTAAAATTATTGATTGATATTTAGGTCTAGAAGAATAAAATTAATTCCAAATAACATAGAAACCTAAAAAGAATAATTTTTCAATTTGGATCAGTGTAGAAAAATTTATGGCTGAAAAACATAAATATATTAAAGTAGTTAAAATCCAAAATTTGGCCATTTTTTCAATTAAGCTCAAAATAATTCTAAAACCTTAAAAATGTGAAAATTTCCCATTAATTAAAACTTTAGTGGCATTAAAAACAATGAAATTAAAAGTAAAATAATTGAAAATATTTTCTTTGTGATATATATTCTACTATAAAAAAATATTTTAAAATCTAAAAGATTTATCTTAATCATGCTAATTTGTTTTTAATTTTCAGTGAATAAATAATTACTTTAAATGCTTGAAAAATTATGACATAGTAATTATTCAATTAATGATAAAAACAAATAAATGATATTTAAATTATTAAAAGTTATATAATTTGAGATAAATAATGTGATCCACAATTTTTTTATATTACTATGACATGTTAGGGATATAATAATCTTTTTTTTAATTCTAATATTTTTATTTATATTATTAAATTCAAAGTAATGAATAATTTTAAAAAATTACAATATTAATATTTTATAATAAATAATATTTTATTAAATGATATAAAATTCCTAAAAATATTAGATTCAACCGAATTAACAGGTTATGGTTTATTAAATATACCATGGTCCATTTATGGGTATTTTTTCATTTTATAGTAAAATTATTTACTATTAGAGTGTAGAACATTTTAATAGTTTGATAATTGTCAAAAGAATTAACGGGGGTTGAAACTAAATGATAAGGGTGAAAACATATCCAAAACATGTCCAAATTTTATTGGATGAAATTATTAGACTTATATTCACATTATTATTTAATTTTATCAATTTTGATAAATTTTTACATGAGAAATAATTTATATTAATTTATATTAATTTAATATTATAAGAAATCTAAAGAATTCCCCTCCCCTGAATTATAAAATGACACCCCTCTCTTTACTTGTTTCCACCACTTTGAGCCATATAGATCGACCAAACCCTACAAATTAATATTATTAACATACTTATCCATGTTGTTAAGTTATTTACCCATAAAAATAGAAATCCTAGGTTCCTTAAGAAGAGATCTAAAGGCAGTCCACTAAAGAAGAGTTAATCATCTTTACCAAATTTTTCAAGTTAATTTATTCTTATAATTATTATTCATGTATTTTAACCATACTAAAATAATAAAAATAGTATCATAAATATAATTATATTTTTTTATGATTATGGTATAATCATATCCCATCAATTTTCCATCCTAATAAAAGATAAAACATCACTTGTACGTACGTACAGCTTACCGTCTCCATGTAGCGGTGTAATTAATTTTTCATCAACACTTTAATTAGATAGTTATAAAGATGTTAATAATGAGTATATATTATATTTATAACATAACTATATTTCTTAAAAGTTTAATTATTATTCATATTTCTTTATTTTAATCATTTGAGAAGTGAAAACAATGTTTATGTGTACATACGACCTACCGTCTCCATGAACGATGTGATTTATATTTCTATCTCTACCTTTATGGAAGAATTTATATATATATATATATGATAGATGTGATATTTCACCAAAAATAATATTCTTGAGATGATGAAACCATGATAAAATTATATGTACCAAAACAACTAAATCAAAACATACATGAATAATGAAGGAGATACCACTCAAAATAGTGATTTTAACAATGAATTGATAAAAAACTAATGATATAATATTATAAGTAAATAATATATGGTATGATATATATGATTATGGTTCTATAAAACATGTATAATAAATTTATATTTATTATATATGAGTATCAAACATATATAAATTCTATCAAACCTAAGATAAGGGTTTCTCATCTAACTTTTATGAATATGAGACATATGTTATATTCACCAATTATTTATTTTGTGTGGTGTATATACATACCCATTGATATATTAAATCATGAATATATTTTTATTAATGGAATTTAAATTTTCATTTGAATTTATTTCTTTCATGAGGCTTATGATTTAGAAGATACCCAAGTTGTAAGGGTTTATTTCACAATCTCATCATTATTTAAGATTGTTTACTTTTAATTATCAACTAAGGAATATTTCTCTTCCATGTCCATGTTTTCTAAAAATGTTTTTTAAAAATGTTTTTACTATTATCCAATGATCATTTGAATTCATTTTTACCCATTTTTATTTTTTGAATTTTTTTTAAATGGAATCTTCTAAACGTTTTCCAAATGAAGTAAGCTTTTGACTTCTCTTACAAAAGTGTGAAAGAAATGTTTTTTAAACTTATAATACATGAATGTAATTTTTCTTTATCATGATACCTCAATTATTTTAATCTTAATTTAAAATTATTCAGGTTTCTTTTCAAAGAAAATTATTTATTTACTACTTTATCATGTTTTATATTTTAAAATGTGATTTTCAAAGTAAAAAATGGATTTTACTCAAAACAAATATTCCAAAAATATATTTAAAGTATTATAATATATGTAAATATTATTTTTAGAATATTATATTTAGGATATAATGTAATTATACAATTTAACATATTTCTTTTTATGTTTCATGACTAGTTTGACTGGGGAAATTATTTATATTATGTATGACTAGTTCTTCCAATATAGTTAGTTATTGATTTTTTTATGTCATGTTGATTCAAATGTTTTATTTATTCATATGAGGAATGCATTGGAATTTGTATGTGACGGGTAGGTCCCGATATAGCACCTTGATTCATCAGTAGGTCTAATGATACAAACTATCTTGGGTTTTGGTTGTGCCCTTACCACTACTACAAAAACGGGCTTTATCAGCACTCAAAACAGGCTTTATCAGTGCTAAAAAAGCGCTGTAAAGCTCATAGCTGATAAAAGGGGGGTCCCCTTTATCAGCACTGATAAAATCCACCTTTATCAGTGCTGATAAATGTGTTTTTATCATCTCTCTTTTTATCAGATCCTTTTTAGCGCTAAAAAGGGTGGATTTTATCAGTGTTTTTTAGCGTAGATAAAGGATTCCTTTATCAGTGCTAAAAAAGTGTTGATAAATGCCCAGTCTGCTGCAACAAAAAATTCTACAGTAGCACACCCAAACAACACTTTCAAAAAATTCAGCATCTCTATACCCATAAAAATTAACACATAAATCATAATCTAATTACACAAAGTATACCCATACAACAAGTATAATCAAACACCATTTACACATAATTCATAAGTTAATTAAATACATAAAGAATTCTATTCAGAATTCAGGGGGATGGGGGCTATTTAGGGGTTTGGGGTGGCTGTCCAAGGGGAGGTAGGGGTGTCCAGGGGGATGGGGGTGTCTGGGGGAAAAGGGGTGTCCAGGGGGGTGGGGGTGTCTAGGGGGGTGGGCTGGTGTCCAGGGTGTCGGGGGGATTTCCAAGGGGTGGGGGTGTCTAGGGGTGGGGACGGTCCGGGGGTTGGTGGGGCTATCCAAGGGGGGTGGGGTGGTGTCCAGGAGGGTGGTATGGGGGTGTCTTGGGGGATAGGGGTGTCCAGGGGGTGGGGGTGTCCAGGGGGGTGGGGGTGGTCCAGGAGGTTGGGGGGCTATCCAAGGGGGGTGGGGTGGTGTCCAAGGAGGGGGGGTCTAGGTGGGGGGGCTTTCTATGGGGTGTCCAGTGGGGTGGGCTGGTGTCCAGGGTGGGGGGGGGGCTTTCCAGTGGGTGGGGGTGTCTGGGGGGTCCAGGGGGTTGGTGGGGCTGTCCAAGGGGGGGTGGGATGGTGTCCAGGAGGGTGGGGGTGGTTGTCCATGGGTGGGGGTGTATAGGGGGGTGGGGGTATCAAGGTGGTGGGGTGGTGTCAAGGAGGGGTGGGGTGTCGTCTAGGGGGTGGTGGTTGTCCAGGGGGGGTTGTCCGAGGTGGGGGGGAGTTGTCCATGGGCATGTCCAGGGGTAGCGATGTCCAGGGGGTTGAGGGGGCTTTTTAGGGGGGTGGGGGTTGACTCTTACACGTCAAAAAGGACCCATGGATCATTCTCCTAGAGGATCAACACAATTAAAATGAGTTTGGTCGGATTTTTGTAGGTCAGTTTTTGTTTTCACTTAAAATTGTGTCCCTTTTAAACAAAAGAGAGACTCTTTGAGTGATACCGGGTACACCATGCCTCATATTGAGGCGGGGTTGACTCGTACATGTCACAGAGGACCCATGTATCATTATACTAAAGGATCAATACAATCCGAATGTGTTTGGTCGGCTTTTCGTAGGTCAGTTGTTGTTTTCACTTAAAATTGTGTCCATTTTAAACAAAAGAGAGACATTTTGAGTGATACCGGACACACCGTGCCTTATATTGAGGCATAGTTGACTCGTACACATCAAAAAGGACTCATTTATCATTCTCCTAAAGTATCAACATAATCCGAAAGTGTTTGGTCAGATTTTCATAGGTCAGTTGTTGTTTTCACTTAAAATTGTGTCTATTTTAAACAAAAGACAAACCCTTTGAGTGATACCGGTCACACCGTGCCTTGGATTAAAGTGGGGTACTCATAAATGTCACAAAGTACCCATGGATCATTCTCATAAAGGATAAATACAATCCGAATGCGTTTGGAAGATTTCCATAGGTCAGTTGTTGTTTTCACTTAAAATTGTGTCCCTTTTAAATAAAAGAGAGACCCTTTGAGTGATACTGGCCACACTGTGTCGTATATTGAGGCGGTGTTGACTCATAAACGTCAAAAAGGACCCATTGATCATTATCCTAAATTATCAACACAATCCTAATTCGTTTGGTAGGATTTTCGTAGGTCAGTTGTTGTTTTCACTTAAAATTGTGTCCATTTTAAACAAAAGACAGACCCTTTGAGTGATACCGGTCACAAAGTGCCTCGGATTGAGGATGGGTTGACTCTTACACGTCAAAAAGGACCCATGGATAGTTATACTAAAGTATCAAGACAATACGAATGTGTTTGGTTAGATTTTCGTAGGTCAGTTGTTGATTTCACTTAAAATTGTGTCCATTTTAAACAAAAGAGAGACCCTTTGAGTGATACCGGCCACACCGTGCCACGGATTGAGGAAGGTTTGACTCATAAACGTCACAAATAACCCATGGATCGTTATACTAATGGATCAACATAATTCAAATTTGTTTGATCAGATTTCCATAGGTTAGTTGTTGTTTTCACTTAAAATTGTGTCCATTTTAAACAAAAGACAGATCCTTTGAGTGATACCTGCCACACCGTGGCTCGGATTGAGGCGGGGTTGCCTATTACACATCAAAAAGGACCCATGGATCTTTATCATAAAGTTTCAAGACAATCCTAATGCTTTTGGTGGATTTCCATAGGTCAGTTGTTGTTTTCACTTAAAATTGTGTGCCTTTTAAACAAAAGAGAGACCCTTTGAGTGATACCGACCACACCGTGCTTCGGATTTAGGCAGGGTTGACTCTTAAATGTCAAAAAGGACTCATGGATCGTTCTCCTAAAATATCAACACAATACGAATGCATTTGGTCAGATTTCCGTAGGTCAGTTGTTGTTTTCACTTAAAATTGTATCCATTTTAAACAAAAGACAGACCCTTTCAGTGATACCGGTCACACTGTGCCTTGTATTGAGGATGGTTTGACTCTTACACATCACAAAGGATCCATGGATCATTTTCATATAGTATCAACACAATCCGAATGTGTTTGGTCAGATTTCCGTAGGTCAGTTGTTGTTTTCACTTAAAATTGTGTCCATTTTAAACAAAAGAGAGACCCTTTGAGTAATACCGGACACACCGTTACTTAGATTGAGGCGGGGTTTTATGGTACACAACAAAAAGGACCCATGGATCGTTATCCTATAGGATCAGGACAATCCTAATGTGTTTGGTCAGAATTTCGTAGGTCAGTTGTTGTTTTCACTTAAAATTGTGTCCATTTTGAACAAAAGACAGACACTTTGAGTGATACCGACCACACCATGCCTCGGATTGAGTCGGGGTTGACTCTTACATGTCAAAAAGGACCCATGTATTGTTCTATTAAAGTATCAACACAATCCAAATGAGTTTGTTTGGATTTTCATAGGTTATTTTTTTTCTCTTGAAATTGTGTCCATTTTAAACAAAAGAGAGACCCTTTGAGAGATACCGGCCACACCATGCCTCTGATTGAGGTGTGTTTGACTCTTACACATCACAAATAACCCATGTATAATTATATTAAAGTATCAACACAATATGAATGTGTTTGGTCAGATTTTCGTAGGTCATTTGTTGTTTTCACTTCAAATTGTGTTCAATTTAAACAAAAGATGGACCCTTTGAGTGATACCGGCCACACCGTGCCTCGGATTGAGGCGGGGTTGACTCTTAAACGTCATAAAGGACCCATGGATTGTTCTACTAAAGGATCAACACAACAAAATTCGTTTGGTTGGATTTTATTAGGTCAGTTGTTGTTTTCACTTAAAATTGTGTCTATTTTAAACAAAAGAGAGACCCTTTGAGTGATAACAGCCACACCATACCTCGGATTGAGGCGGGGTTTACTTGTAAACATAAAAAAATACCCATGTATCATTATCATAAATTATCAACACAATCCTAATGTGTTTGGTCAGATTTATGTAGGTCAATTTTTTTTCACTTAAAATTGTGTCCATTTTAAACAAAAGACAGACACTTTGAGTGATACCAACCACACCATGCCTCGGATTGAGGCGGGGTTGACTCATACATGTCAAATATGACCCATGTATATTTCTCATATAGGATCAAGACAATCCGAATGTGTTTGGTTGGATTTACATAGGTTAGTTTTTGTTTTCACTTAAAATTGTGTCCATTTTAAACAAAAGATAGACACTTTGAGTGATACCGGCCACACCGTGCCTCTTATTGAGGTGGTTTTGACTCTTACATGTAAAAAAGGACCCATTGATCATTATTTTAAAGGATCAACACAATACGAATGTGTTTGGTTGGATTTTCTTAGGTCAGTTTTTGTTTTCACTCAAAATTGTGTCCATTTTAAACAAAAGAAAGACACTTTGAGCGATACCGGCCACACCGTGCCTCGTATTGAGGCAGGGTTGACTCATAAACATCCACAAGGACCCATGGATCGTTATATTAAAGTATAAACAGAATCTAAATGCGTTTGGTCAGATTTACGTAGGTCAGTTGTTGTTTTTATCTAAAATTGTGTCCATTTTAAACAAAAGAGAGACCCTTTGAGTGATACCGAACACACCGTGCCCCGGATTGAGGTAGGTTTGACTAGTACACATCAAAGAGGACCCATGTATCTTTCTACTAAAATATCAACACAATATGAAGGCGTTTGGTCGGATTTCTGTAGGTCAGTTGTTGTTTTCACTTAAAATTGTGTCCATTTTAAACAAAAGATAGACCCTTTGAGTGATATCGGCCACACCGTGATTCATATTGAGGATGGGTTGACTTTTAAATGTCACAAAGGATCCAGGGATAGTTATCATAAATTATCAAGACAATCCAAATGTGTTTGGTCAGATTTCCGTAGGTCAGTTGTTGTTTTCACTTAAAACTATGTCAATTTTAAACAAAAGATAGAAACTTTGAGTGATACCGTCCACACTGTGCCTTGGATTGAGGCTGGGTTGACTCATAAACATCAAAAAGGACCCATGGATAGTTCTATTAAAGTATCAACACAATCTAAATACATTTGGTCAGATTTTCGTAGGTCAGTTGTTGTTTTCACTTAGAATTGTGTCCATTTTAAACAAAAGAGAGACCCTTTGAGTGATACTGGCCACACCATGCCTAGTATTGAGGCACGATTGACTCATAAACTTCAAAAAAGACCCATGTATTGTTCTCATAAAGGATCAACACAATAAAAAAGCATTTGGTTTAATTTCCATAGGGCGATTGTTGTTTTCACTTAAAATTGTGTCCATTTTAAACAAAAGACAGACCCTTTGAGTGATACCAGCCACATCGTGCCTCAGATTGAGGCAGAGTTGACTCTTAAACATCACAAAGGACTCATGGATTGTTCTCATAAAGGATTAACACAATAAAAATGCGTTTGGTTTGATTTTTTTAGGTCAGTTGTTGTTTTAACTTAAAATTGTGTCCATTTAAAAAAAAGAGACCCTTTGAGTGATACTAGACACACCGTGCCTCATATTTAGGGGGGTTGACTTATAAAGGTATAAAAGGACCCATGAATCATTATAATAAAGTATAAAAACAATCCTAATGCATTTTATTGGATTTTCGTAGGTCAGTTGTTGTTTTCACTTAAAATTTTATCCATTTTAAACAAAAGACAGGCCCTTTGAGTGATATCGGCCACACCGTGCCTCGAATTGAGGAGGGGTTGACTCATACATGTCAAAAAGGATCCATGGATAATTATAATAAAGGATCAAGACAATCAAAATGCATTTGTTCGGATTTCCGTAGGCCATTTGTTGTTTTCACTTAAAATTGTGTCCATTTTAAACAAAAGAAAGATACTTTGAGTGATACCGGCCACACCGTGCCTCAAATTTAGGCGGGGTTGACTCTTAAATGTAACAAAATACCCATGGATCGTTCTATTAAAGGATCAACACAATAAAAATGTGTTTGGTCAGATTTTCATAGGTCAGTTGTTGTTTTCACTTAAAATTATGTCCATTTTAAACAAAAGATAGACCCTTTGAGTGATACCAGCCACGTCGTGCCTCCGATATAGGCAGTGTTGACTCATACACATCAAAAATTACCCATGGATCATTATCCTAAAGGATCAACACAATATTAATGCATTTGGTCATATTTCTGTAGGTTAGTTGTTGTTTTCACTTGAAATTGTGTCCATTTTAAACAAAAGACAGACCCTTTGAATGATACCAGACACATCGTGCCTCAGATTGAGGTTATTTTGACTCTTACACATCAAAAAGTACACATATATAATTCTCATAAAGGATCAAGACAATTCAAATGCGTTGGTCATATTTCCATAGGTCAGTTGTTGTTTTCACTTAAAATTGTGTCAACAAAAGATAGACACTTTTAGTGATACCGGCCACATCGTGCCTCGGATTGAGGCTGTCTTGACTCTTAAACCTTAAAAAGGACCCATGGATAGTTCTATTAAATGATCAACACAATCCGAATGTGTTTGGTTAGATTTTCATAGTTCAGTTATTGTTTTAACTTAAAATTGTGTCCATTTTAAACAAAATAGAGACTCTTTGAGTGATATCGTCACCACCATGCCTCAGATTGAGGTGGGGTTGAATCGTACATGTCTAAAATAACCCATGGATTTTTCTACTAAATGATCAACACAATCTGAATCTGTTTGGTCTGATTTCCCTGGGTCATTTGTTGTTTTCACTTAAAATTTTGTCCATTTTAAACAAAAGACAGACCCTTTTAGTGATACCGGCCACACCGTGCCTCATATTGAGGTAGGGTTAACTCGTACACATCACAAAGGACCCATGGATCGTTATCTTAAAGGATCAACACAATACGAATGTGTTTGGTCAGATTTTTGTAGGTCCAGTTTTTGTTTTCACTTAAAATTGTGTCCATTTTAAACAAAAGACAGACCCTTTGAGTGATACCAACCACACCGTGCTTCAGATTGAGGCGGGGTTGACTCGTACACATCACAAAGTACCCATGTATCATTATCCTAAAATATCAACACAATCCGAATGTGTTTGTTCAGATTTACGTAGGTCAGTTGTTGTTTTCACTTAAAATTGTGTCTATTTTAAACAAAAGACAGACCTTATGAGTGATACCGGCCACACCGTGCCTTAGATTGAGGTGGGGTTTACTTGTACATGTCACAAAGGACCCATGTATCTTTCTCCTAAAGTATCAATGCAATCCAAATGCATTTGGTTGTATTTCCGTATATAAGTTATTGTTTTCACTTAAAAATATGTCCATTTTAAACAAAAGAGAAACACTTTGAGTGGTTAATCATTCTTGCATGTTTATAGTGCATATCATCTGTTAAACTGGGAAAATGACTCATTGGAGAAAGGATGTTTTATTTAATAACAATTACAATTTTCCTACGAACATTTATATACAACAATGTTTCATCTTTTGATCCCCTTAACCCCTCTCAAAAATGACTGCCAATTATACACATCCCCAAGTCAGATCTTTATGCTATTTGTGTACAATATGCCATCAGGTATGTGTCCCACTCATTTATGAACAAATCTATATCATCTTGAGAGTATGAGGCATTTCGGCAGTAAGATTAGTACTGCAAAATATAAAAATAAAGAATTAATAAATAAATTAAACGAACTTGTAGTTGTTTTTGAAAATGCCTCTTTAGGGATGCTAGTTTTTTGATGAAAAACGATCTATTTCATAAATTTACAAACATAATAACCGCAATCATTATTGTTTGTTTGTTTTCGACACTGCAAAAAAAATGATCATTAGGAGAATAAGTAACTTGTGTTGATATGTGTTTGGATAGTGAAATATTATTATATATACCCTTATATTTGTTTAGACGTAGTACTTGCTTGCCTCCTTATGCTTATCCCCTGTCCTCATTCCTTTTTTTATATGATAATGATACACCACCCTATCATAACAGAATCCTTAGTAAAAGATAATATAAATTATATTACTTGATGTTTAGACCTAAAATGTAGGATCTAGTGTCTTACAGATTCACAAACTCCATCATGTGTGGTCTGTTTGATGGATATCCTTGCTTTGAATCCAGAAAATAAATCTTTGTAGTATCTAAGTTCACCACAATTAGCAACCAATGTTGCCTAAAAACACAAAAAGGAATAAGTAATAAAAGAAGTAAAAATATAATTGATATGCTATAATCGTAGAGTTTTACCCCTTCATGGTTGGTATTAGGAAGAGTCTATCATATGTAATCTTGCTTTCAAATTTTTTCAAAAAGTTGTTCACTATTTCATTCTTTTTTGATGGCCCTAATTTCGCTAGATGTGTTGATGTGGTATGAGGACTAACGAGTCCGAATTTTGTCTCATGGGAAAATTCCTTCAACTATTTTTCATAAATACGTCAGTCAACAATATAAAATTCATTTAGTCATAATTTTCACATTATATTAGCTTTTATAAAATCAATTCATGAAAACATACCTCATATATATATTTACAACTGTGATGCCTTGCCAACTGTTTTCAAGGATCTCATTTACATTTTCAGCAGCAACGAAATCTTGACTTTCCTCTATGTATATATTCTTTTTGAAAACCATTATATGACTAATACCACCTCTTAGCTTTGTATCCACATGAGTCTTCAATGATAGTAAATGTGGATTGAGAAAAGGTGGTGTTATTGTGATTTCAGTAGCTCCTTGGGATCAGTTGGTCGATCCTTTAGATGGTTTTGAGCTGACGTTTGTCACCCCCTTCCCTTTCTCCGTCTATAATAACATTCATTTGTTCAGACCCTTTTTTCATTAATTGTTAAAGGTTTAGCTTGAAAAAAAGGAAATAAATACCTCTTTTTCCACATGTACTCTTACAAGTTGTGATGACCATGCACTGAATGTCCCAATAGCCTTTTCGACCATATGAATATCATTGTCATCAATTGGAATACGTAGCTCCGCATTTGGATCATGAGCTACAGTAATCTTCACTTTCAGATGATCTTTCAGAAGTGGTCTCTTATGAAGCGCGTCATCTGGGATGTTGAACACTATAGCCCTCGTTACAAGGTGACAGGTGGGTGTTGACAGAGATAAATCACAATCATTATCACCCTATAGAAGATCAATATAGTAAAAGTATCAATTTTTTCCGATTCACATTTCATGGGAACAATTATTAGAATATTGATTACCATGGCTAAGACAACTCTTTGAGGGGAATGGCTTGCCTCAAAGCTGGTGGGGGTGGGGTGAGACCTTCATGCACTGGTTATTCTTGATTTGTGTCTTCTCCTTGCTTTCCACCCAAAAAATTTTCTAGAAACTCTCACTATCATTACAATCATTCTTCAAGGGTCGTTAGTTTTTCACTCATTTGTTTCAATTTTTCATCTCTGTCATCTATTTTTTTCTCAAAATATACTCGGGGTGTCACCCCAAACCCCGCACCTCTGACATGACCGTATTTTCCTGGCTGCATCAAAGTTATCGATAATAGGTATGCATCCGCTACATGAGTAGCTGATTTCTGTGACTGTTAGATATAGGAAAATAACTAATTATTTTTATGTAATAGAAATTTAAAACAAATATTTTTATCGTCATGTCATACTTACACATATTTCCCACACTTTTTGTGTGTTCTCATCTACTAGCTTCTCTTCTTTATTCACACGTGCCTCCTTCCATAACACTTGACGTGGGATTAAAGTGTCTTTGGTTTTAGACTCATTAATCTACATATAAACATAGAAACATAATTATGATGTTTTTTATTGGCACCTAACAATATTACCATAAATTTAAAATATGTACCATTTTATTTTCTAGTGAAGCGTACCCCATCTTTGCTTCACGATAGGGTTATGTTGGTTTTGATGCACGTTCCTTATTTTCAGTACAGAGTTGTTGTTTCATAAATGAAATATTGACAATCAAAGTGATGAATACATGTTTCCTCAAACAACGTATTATCACCCATAATTTACCTGAAACTTATCATCCCCACGGCAGCCAATAAATGCATCTCATGCTTCTTGGGATATCAGGTGAGCGTAGACAATGGGTGGGTGCAATTTTATTTTACCTTTGGAATATTTTAGGTGACATCTTGTTAAAATAGTGCGAAAACCTCGATTAATTTTTCCTACAAGCCTTAGTATATAATCCTTGTGCGAATTGTCTACTATAAATGTACTCTACAGGAGATTTTGAAGAGTAAGAAATTGTTTCATTATTTTATTTTCTAGTAAATTAATGAAATAAATTCATAATGTTACCGTAATTTCTTCCCAGATCACAGCCTTCAGCCCAGACACAACATGGTGCCATGAATCTATGTCAATCGGCACGTGTTGTCGAGTGATAACTCCAATGTAACTACTAAACATAGCCTTGTTGGGATTCACATGTTGGCCTTGTGCATTCCATCTGACATCAAATTTGATGCCTTTTATTTTCTCCTTAAGAACTTTAGCTAACACCGTCAAACTACGACGCACCTGTGTTTTCTGCGTCGTAGGTCCTTCATTCCCGACCATTTCATCGATATCAAAATCATATAAATGTTCATATGAAATGGTAGAAAAGGCATGTGTTGATGGTTGTTGGACCTCAATACTAAGAGCAACAATAGGTTCAAAAACTTTTTGTTTCTTTTCACTATGAGCAGTCATAGCAGGAGCAGCAGCAGCCGCAGCAGCAGCAGCCGCAGCAGCAGCAGCTTGAGAGACTTGTTCAGCCTCAAGGTTAAAAGCACCAGAAAGTGAAAAAGTCATTATCTGCAAAGTGGTTGAATAGTTAATTTAGATTAAATAAATTCATTAATGATAAGATAATAAAATTAGAAAACAAGATCTATATTACAAACAAAATATAACCTGTTTATTGAACTCTCTTTCTTTTTTTTCAAAGGCTGAAGGGATTTGACACCTCTATCGATTATCCAAATCCCTTCATTGTGGTCTCCTCTAACATAAAAAACATCATCTACATTGGGACCGCTACAAAATTATTGCGATGTAACACTGAAAGGATCATCCTCAACTAAATTTTCATCGGACCCTTCAGTAGTTTTGGACGATAATAGAATAATCGACCACTTTCGTTTTGCAGGATCTGGAACATAAAAAACTTGTACCACTTGTAATTCCATTATAAACTGTTCGTCTGTTTACCCTTCATTACTAAAATAAACTTTCACAAATCCCCATTCATCTATTTTAACACCACTATTGTTATCAACCCATTTTCATTGAAAAATCGTCAATTGGAATGTTGTATAATCCAACTCCCATATTAGTTTGATAATGCCAAAGTATGACATATTTTCATAAATTGGATTTTTTTTCTTTACTACCAGAAACATGCATCGCTTCAACCACTAGTGTAACTCCACTATTTTGCATGGTACTATCTTCATCATGTTCATTTTTATAGAATGTATAACCATTAATTACATAACCACTATAAGATAATACATACACACTTGGTCCAGCGGCTAGCCATTAAAGTCTTTCTGAAATTGAATTAGGATTTTCATCAAACTGCTTAAAAATATGGTCTTGAAACCATTCTATAAACTGGTGATTATGTGTATTTGATAACCATTTTTCATCCCTTGATGGATTCAACTCCCTAAGAATTTCTTTGTGAGTTTAAATATATGGAGAAACCTCCCAACTATTATGAAAAACATAAAGGTGGGCCTTCTCCTAATCTGTAATAATGATTCTCACAACATCTCCTCCAGAAATTCCCTCACCCTCAATGCATCCAGTGTGACGAGATTTCAGGAGACCAATTCTTTCCACATTAGATAGGTATTCAGTACAAAATTCAACAGCTTCCTCAACAATATATCACTCCATTATAAAACCCTCTGGCTGACTTTGATTTTTGACATACCTTTCAAAATATTTATATACCGTTCAACAGGATACATCCATCTATAGTGCACAGGATCACAAAGTTGAATCTCTCTCACGAAGTGAATCATCAAATGAACCATCATATCAAAAAAAATTGGCAGGAAGAACATTTATAATTCAAATAATATGATGAAAATTTCTTTTTCCATAGCTGGCAATTTCGTTGGGTCTAAAACTTTGTTACATATATCTTTTAAAAAGAAAAAAAGTTTGGTTAACGTATGACGAACATTCTTGAAAAAAATGCACCGTAAAGATATAGGAATTAGATCTTTCATCAAAACATGGTAGTCATGTGATTTCAAACCTTTTAAATTCAAATCATTCATTGACACGATGTTCTTGATATTTGATGAATACCCCTCTAGAACCTTTACATCATTGAAGAAGTTGCAAAACTGATATCTCTCCTCCCTAGAAATATTATAAGCAGTTGGAGGAAAAAACATTCGATTTTCACCCTTCATGAGAGCCAACTTTTCTTGTATTCCCATGTCAACCATGTCCAACCTTGCCTTAATTCCATCCTTTGTTTTTATAGGGGAATTTATCAACGTTCCGATAACACTATCACATACATTTTTTTCCACATGAATCACATCATGAAAATGTCTGATGTACAAACAATTCTAGTATGGTAATTCAAAAAAAACTGATCTCTTTTTCCAACCAATTTTTGTAAGGTTTTTCGAAAATGGTTTACCAAAAATAGTGTTCACATATTTTACTTTCTCAAATAGTTGATCACCTATTAGTGGAGATGGTGATATGAGTTGTTCTGAACTTACATTGAATGACATCATCCAAGATTGGTACTTATGATGACGAGGTAGAAATCTATGATGTCCTAGAAACATAGATTTAGATGAATGTTTCAACCTAATTGATTCTGTATGTTCTTCTCACATGGGACACCCTTGAGTTCCTTTAGTGCTATATCCTGAAACTTTTCCATAAGTAGGGAAATCATTTATTGTCCCATACAACATCGCTCTCAATGTGAAGTATTAACTTTTATAAGCATCATACAACATAACACCTTAATCCCACAATAATGTCAAATCCTCGATTAAAGGATCTAGATAAACATCAATATTGTTACCTGGTTGTTTTGGTCCTAATATAAGAATAGATAACATGATGAATTTCCACTTCATGCATAACCAGGGTGGAAAGTTATAATTTACCAACATAACAGGCCATGTACTATGACTGTTGGTTTGAAAACCAAAAGGATTCACTCCATCTATAGATAATGCAAGACGAAGGTTTCTCTGCTCTTTTCCAAATTCAGGATACTCATGATCAATTTTCTTAAATTGAGGAGAGTCGGCCGGATAACTTAATTTCTCATATTTATTTCTTTTATCTTCATTCCACGACAATTGTCATGCAGTTTCTTCACTTCCATATAGACGCCTAAACCTTGGAATGATTGGAAAGTACCATACAACCTTTGTAGGATTGGATTTATCTTTCTTGTATCGAGAATCACCACACTTTGGGCATTCTGTAAGTGATTTTTTCTCCTTGAGAAACAATATACAGTCTTTCAGGCAGGCATGTATTCTTTCCGAAATCATACCCATCGAGTGTAGCATTCATTTAGCTTTATATATCCCTCTTAAGAGCTCATTATCTTCCAGGATCATGTCATTCAAGAGAGAAATAAGTTCTGTAAAACTGACATCACTTCATATGTTGCTTTATTTCAATTTATACAACTTCAGTACAGCTGACAATGCTATATATTTAGTGCAACCAGCATACAATGGTGTCTTTGCACAACTCTTTAACTTCTCAAACAATTTTGGGCAATCACAGAGTTCATCTTCAATTGTCTTTGTCATTTCCTCAATATTATATTCATCATCATTAACATCTATAATCACATCCTCCATACGGTCTTTTTCATTAGCTATATTTTTATTCATATCTGATGATCCATAAAACACAGTTTTATCCCAGCCAATAGATACATTCTCTTTTTCTTCAAGTTTATTCCAAAAATTATAACTTTGGTCTATTCCGTGACATATCAAATTTTCTTCCAACTCCTATGGAGTAAGTAGTCTATAATAACAACAAATTAAACATGGACAACGTATTTGAGAAGGATCCTTTGTGTAATCCTTTGAAAACTTGATGAACTCTTTCACTCCATTCTCATAGTCTATTTTCAAATGATTAGCATTCATCCAATCTTTATTCATATCCATCCTATTTGAATCTCAAATATTAGTATTTATGGTTCAAGTACACAAAAACAAGACTTCCAAATATAGTAGAAGAGAACCACTTCCTTATAAAAATAGAGATTAATAGAGCCTAACCATTTCCAGTAAATATTTGGAAATCAACAGAACCAGGATAGACCCCCCCCCCCCATCAAAATCAACAGAGTTTCCAATCACAAAGGGGTTTGCAGGGATAATTACTTTAGATTCATTATAGTTTCCTCAAATCACCCCAGTCCAAACACAAGAATAATCAAGAATGATACATCTACCACTCCTAGGTCTCTGCCCTACATTCAATATCATCATGCATAAATACCCATATATCTACAAATACACATGTCACAAACACATAAGAAACCATATCCACATCAGAACCAAAGTACCCATATGGATTTCAATCAGGTTACTCGACTAAAGTGGTGGTGTGTAAGAAATAATAAGAAAATATAATAAGTATATATTCACACATAAATCTCAAACTAGTTTTGATAATCCAATAAACCCAAGAAGTTATAAATATCAAAGACATTCTACGGTTCCTCCCATGAAATGATATCTTTAACCTTTTCAGATCAACAGAGATACCATGTTCCAAGAACACATGACCAAATAAATTCACCTCTAGAATCTAGAATTGGCACTTTGACAACTTGGCATAAAATTGGTGATTCCTCAAGATGTCCAAAACTATTATCAAATTTGGTATATGATCATCCAAAATTTTATAATAAACCACGATTTCATCCATAAATCATAAATATAGGTCAACAGATACTTTTTATTGATCATAACCCGATTGATATTATGGTAATCAACACACAAGAGAAGGCTTCCAATGACCTTCTTGGTGAAAAGCACCAGTTCTTCCCAAGGCAACACACTAGGTTAAATAAAGAATTTGGAAACCAATTCATCCCACTGATTATTTAGTTCCTTCAATTTAACAAGTTCTATATGGTAATATAGAATAGATATTGGTTTTGTACCCATCACCAAGTTGATAGAGAACTCCACCTCCCTCTCAAGTGGTGGACAAAAAAATACTAAAGGAAACACTTTTGAAAATTCAATAGCTACTAGGGGAAGTTCACTATAATAGGCTTCCTACTCCAGTTCAATAGCATAAAAGGATATCATCCCACTCCACTCTAGAAGAAGAGGTCTAGATCGACTAGACCTTGGGTTTGATTCTCTATAGAAAACATGGAATTCCCCATTGAGGGTAGTGAAGGAAACCCACCAATGATAATAGTAAATCGAAGATTTATTAGAAACTAGCCAGTCCATCTTGAGAATAACATGTAGGGGAATCATTTTAAGAACCAAAAAATATCATATGATCTAAATCTCTGAAAAAAGAGAAAGCATGAGAGGGGAATCAGAGACCTTACTCCCTCTTTATCCAGAGAGATGTTACAATCTCTATCACATAATCCATGAGCTATATTATAAGTTTCAATAGTTCTATATTGAGGTTTGATATGAAATAATGATGGGAACCAATATCAAATAAAAATACACTAAAGAAAAATAAATGGAAATGGTGCCTCTCACTATCGCATGACCCACATCAGTTCCTAATAGAGATTAATACACTACATGAAGTTGTTTCATTCCTAATACATGTTTCTAGGATCCCATTGTTATTGAATAATATTACTAACATTTGGTACGTACCTCTCAATATTTATGATTCCATTCCACTACAAATGGTAGTAAAAACATGTAAAACCATCTTTAAGTGGGTTTAATGTCTGTATGAGATATAAATATTCAATACTTCTATGCAATAATTCTTTGATTGATCAATCTTTCCACATTAGAAAAAGTCATTTGGCCTTTACTAGACACTACAAATGATTTAGAGGAAGTCTTCTATAAAATACCACCACCACTATTTTCACTATGAGGGTCATTATACTTTCTATTCCACTTATAGGAACCCCTAAAACTACCACTGGAAATATAAGTAACTCTAATTAACACTGACATAATAGTCATGCCAATTTCTTCCATCGCATCCCTATCTAGAACATCAAAATTTTAGGTAAACATTATCATAAATACTTGATATTGGATATCTGATCGAAGAACCATATAAAACCTCTGGGACTTAAGATTCTTGTTTGACACCACTTCAAGTGAAAACTGAGTAAGTTTAGAAAAATTATTAGTACATTGATTAAATTTCTAATAACCTTATATGAGGTTGAGAAACTCCATGTACTTACCCAATACCATCAAATCTAGATATAATTTCTCCGTAAAACATTTCTTGAAGTATTTGCAATCTAAGACCCCATTTAGCTTAAATATAACTATATCACTACTTTCACATACAGATTACAAGAATCATAATCACATAAGGATATCACCACTTTCACATTTTTACATTTTCACATGGACCCAATGATCGAAATCTCACACCAAAACCACTATTTTACACAAAAATCCACTTTCTGTTTCACATGCACACTAAAACCATTTAGAAACACATTTCACACCACATTAAAAATTTATGAAACTCATTTATAAACACAACAATAAGAACACATATGGAATCCAACCATTTCCATGATAAAATCCCCTTTCAAATTCATGTGGATCTCAAAAACCTTTCCAAAACATATTTCGCAACAAAAAATTAATCCATAGAACACATTCATGAAACTAAGAAAGTATATCAAAATCATCTAATAATGTAAAAGCATTAAATCACTTACCACACACTTAGAAACTTCCAGAGGTGGAGGTTCACCGGATAAGCCACCAACTGAAGAGAAATGGAGGATTAGGGTTCGTGGGGAGTAGGGTCGAGAAAATAGGAGGAGAAGTAGGGTTTTCAGGGAGGAGGATCCGCCGAAGGGGTTCGAGGGGGAGGATTAGGAGAAGGACTAGTGGTGGAGGTCTGAAAATGGGAAGATTGGGGGTAGCGGAGGGGATTCACAGGGTTACAATACCACGAGATCCTTAGGTCATGATAAACCAAGGACACTGTGCAACCAATTTTATAAAATATGGGACTATAGTTTTATCAGCGCTAAAAAAGTGCTAATAAAAGCTACCTTTATCAGCACTAAAATTTTAGCGCTGATAAATCCTTCCTGTATCAGCACTAAAATTTTAGCACTGATACTGGAAATCTTTATCATCACTTTTCTAGTGTTGATAAAGGGTCTCTTTATCAGCGATTTTTTTGAACTGATAAAGGTTACCCTGTATCAGCGCTAAAATTTTAGCGCTGATATAGGGTTTATTCATTAGTGGTTTTTTCTTAGCTTTGATATAAGTTGGCGCTTCCCTTGCCCATTTTTGTAGTAGTGTATCCATTTATTCAGATGTCATGGAACAAGGCCTTGACGGTATTTTCAGATGTCTTTGATGAGGTCTCAATTGTCTGTTTCAGATGTCCTTAATTATTAATTCTATTGTTATGAAATAATTTATTAGTGTCTATGTTTTTATTCTATTAGTTAGGATATACATGTATATGTTTTTATCTCATGTGATTTTTATATGGATTATTTGATCATCCTTTATTCCTATCATATTTTGATCAAGTTATTATATAAATGGAATGTGTTTCATGTATTTAGATTTCCATATTTTTTATGATTATTAATTCACGCTATTTTCCATTGTACACATAACCTTACTAAGAATATGATCTAACCCCTTTCTTATGTTCCATTTTCCTTAGGATACGAGGATGTGTTTTAGGACTGATATACTGGGATATTATAAGGTAAGTAATGAAATTATCAAAAAAACTCATTGTTTATTTTATTTTTCTTAAAATTAATTATAATTTAAAGTATGTATCTAGTTAAACAAGTCTACTAAAATATTTTATCCTTTGGGATGAAATATCTTATATCTAATACCAATTTAATAATGTAAATATAGGCTCTAGGAAACTAGGATCATGGTATTTATAATGAATGCGGAAAAAATTATTTTATATATTTTAATAATTATTCTATTGATTATTCTAGTTCATGAAATGATGAGAAAGAATCTTGCTTATACAGATAGGTAGAAAAAACAACTTCTGCATGTAGTAATTATAAATAAATAAGACCTATCAGAGTTAGAGAATATTAGGCAGTTAAATCCACTAGTGAGAAGAGGTACAAAGATTATAACATAGGAATTTAAAATGTTTTACATGAAGATGAGTTAACTTAAGTTTCATACCAAATTTTACTCTAGATAAGTTTATTTGAGTAATATCATTCTTCCAAATAATTATATATTAAATTATATGTGTTTTTTGAAAAGAAAACCATATAAATTTATTGAATAATATTTCACTTTTATTTGTTCATTTTTTATATATTTATAGTAATATATCACCCAACTTTAAGAATATTCAAAAGGGATAGAGGAAGCACTAGGATAAAAGGTGTTGAAGTGTATAAATCTCACCAAACAAGTTGAGGCAAGAAGTGCTCTGATTTTAGTGCTTAAAAAAGAATGCTCTAAAGATAATATGGATATCCTAAATGTGATATAGGCGAGACAGAAAACCCTTGAAATGGATTGAAGAAAAATTTAACTCATGGGAAATAAAACAAATATCTATTATTGAGATCAAATATACTCAATTTTCAGTCATAGTAAAAAAGATAAATTGTATTCAAAATTCATCATAAAGAGGATCAATACATATAAAGACCATGAAAAATTTATTGAGATAATTAAAAAGGGTTTTAAATAAAAAATGAATTTAGATAAAGATGATAAAAATATTATCAACATTAAGTGTCCTGAATTGGAAGTCAAATTGAAAAATCTAAAAGTAACATAATCCAGTTATTCACAAGCCACTAAGAGAAGAGTTTATTCCATGCATACTTAAGAGGGAGATATTTTTTCTAAAATACCAATATCTGATTTAAAGTATACATTTAGTTCATAAAAATAAAAAACAACAATAGATTGAAAGAAAAAGGTACAAATTTTTCTAGAAAATATCATTTACACTAATATTATTTTCATAAAGAATGGATGTTACAATGTAGAGTTTATACAAAAATGAATTGATAAAAAATGTTAAAAATCAACCACTACATAAAGGGTAGGTAATAGAAATACTTTCATTTTTAGTGAACCAAAATATGCTAAAAATAAAGGTGTTTTATCACAAAAATAACAAGAACTCCAAAATGGACCGATTGTATTTAAAATAAAAAGATCAAGATTTAATGGAAACTATTGATATTGTGAAAGGTTTGGGAATAATTATATATATTTTTGAAATAAAATTTCATCCCATGGAAGACTAAGATGAATTATATAAAGGGGGAGTGGTAGTAATATGAAGAAAAGTACAAAAAATAATGGAAAAAATATGTGCATCTCAAATGTATTTTAATTTCTTGAAAAACTATTTGGAAATTAAAAAAAGTTGTTCACTCTGATGATAAATAACTGTTTATATATACCATGAGTGATTCATATTCTACTTAAGTGAGAAGACCAGTAAATCTTGTAAAGAATCAATAAAACAACGAATGTGAGGTTACCTTGGGCTTTTTGAAAAATAAAAGTGTTGAGAAAAATATCCCCAATAAGGATAAGTAAGATCCAACACTAAATAGAAGTAAATTATATTATTATGGTATAAAAAGACACACTATTTACTATTTCATGAATGAAATGAGTTTTGGTATTGATGGTTGAAATTTGATCTATGAATAATAATATAAATCCATGAAAGAAACAAAAGGATTGGATTGGTGTAATATATCTTTGTGGATGAAGAGGAATTCGAATTTCATGTGATGTTTCCAAGAAAAGGTAACTCTAAGGATTATGAGAATCTTGGTATAAGTTGTAAGAAATATGTACATAATTAAAATAATTAAATGATTGTACTTCCAACACAAGGGGAGATTTTGAAGAGAATGAATCTGGTATAAAGAAATTAATTTTCTATGATAGCTAAAGTAAATAAGAAAATTACATAAAATGAGATATCTTAAAAAGGAATGAAAACCAAAATCTACAAGTATTATTATAGGTATAAACATAAAAAATAAAGCATGAATAATTATTTCATTATTGTATCTAAAAAGGGAAGTGTTTCTTGGTTTGGAAAATAATCTCAACCATGTGTCTCTCAGAAATTTGTTTTTAAAGGAACCACCTATTTCCTATATCTATTCAATTTATTCTAAATTATAATAATTAAAAGTTATTAATTTAAATGGAGGAATAATTTGATGAGTGTTGTGAAGTTTTTAAAAACAATTATATAATCCATCTGAAAATCATCTATCTTGAGTTGCAACAATTCTTGAGGGATTATAATGAAAATTATATATTGAGTTTATTTTTTAGATATATCAACATTGATAAATAAGTCATTACAGTATATGATTTAAAGGGGAAAATATTTTATAAAACATTCTAAATATATTATTTTATATGAAGTTGGTAATTCTGAAATTTTCTTGGAAAATTTCATTGTTGAGGTTTTCTTGTCACCCTTTCCTCAACCTTATATTAATCGAACTAGTCATGAAATTAAGGTGGATATATTGGTTTATTCAATGAAATAGAAAGTGAAAATACCTTAAGGAATAAATGATTGAAAAAAATAGTATTAGAAAGTAATTATACAAACTAGGTTTCTATACCAATTATTTATTAAGTGGTATTGATGTTAATTAATTGATAACTATTAGTTTGGTGTCAAAATTTTTATTTATTTTCAATAAGTGGGATAAATAATTAAATGGTTTAAGCTTATATTGAAATGAATTTTCATTAGGATTATTGAAAAAAATCCATGGTGGGGTATTATTGGACCTATGGAGATAATTATGCTATATTTTTTTCATTAAGAAATGAAGTAGATATATTTTAGAATGTGAGTATTATAATATGACTGTAGTACCCAAGAATATGTGTTGAGTAAAGATAAAGAAGAAATAACAAGATCTTAATGAATTTTAATATTGAAGGATAAACTATATTTAGATTGGGGAGATGAAACTATAAGATTTTATTTTTTATATATATTATTGAAGGTAGAATTTAATTAATAATAAAAGATTTAGTTGATCACAATACATGAATATGAGGTACAACAAGAATCATTGATGAAGATTTGATAAAGTTTAAGAAGTAGCTGAAAATATTTATGACCAATATATTATACAATAAAGAGGTTAAAATTATTTTAATGATCATATTACATGGATATAATTTAACAAATTTAGATTGGAAAATATGGTTGAAGTTTTAGTTATCTAATGCTTGGAGTTTTATGTAAACAATATTTTTAAATGGTTGAGCAAGATTAATAAGGGATGATGAGTTCCATGGAAAATGATACTAAAAAATATTATATCTCAATATAGAAATTAGTTTATACCTATGAATAAGTTATCAATTTATTTTAGACGATTGAGATATTTGAAAAATATTGAAGAATAATTTGAAGTGATTGAGGTAGTATATTATCATTGAAATATTCTATAGAGATTATATCTAATACTTGAGATTTGAGATAATTATAATAAATATGAAGATAATTTAGGTATTTATTGAATTATTTTGAGATGAATTAATAAAGATAAATAATTTTTCAATAATTCTTGAGTTTATATGAAAATTTTGAAGTTCATACATATTATAAGTGATTTGAAAACTATGATGAAGAATTATGGGGAATTTTTATAATTTTATGAATATATTTTAAGTTTTTTGGGTAAAATTAAAGTGGATAAGGATTTTTGGAGTGAATTTGAGAAGGATATAAAAAGTTTTGAGTTATATAATTTATGAAATTTTTTAAAGTAATAATGGTGAAAGAGTAATTTTATTCTGTATAAGAGTAACTTATATTTTGTAAGAATAAATCCGCAACAACTTGATATACATGAATAACTTTTATCTGAGAAAGAATAAATTCTAGAAAACTGTGAGGTTGATAAGAATAAATTTGACTTTATAAAGGATATATAAAAATAAATAAATTTTTCCTCAGAATAACATAGAACATTTTAGTATTAAACTATTATTGCATAAGATTAACTCATGATTTATGAAGGTTAAGTAAGAGTAGCCTGAAGCTTAGTAATAGTAACCTAAGTCTAAATTAATCCACGTTAAAGTAAATAGGATCTATATAAGAGTAATATAAATTTTTGTAAGGTTAAAATTGAGTTTCTAGATGTTTAATAAGATTATCATGATGTTTTTTTAGGATATGTATGATTATTCTACGGTTATGTAATCTTAAAGATAAATTTACAAGTGAATTATAGGATGAAATCAGATATTTTTGTGTTATTATTCAATGATTAGACTTAATTTTATTACTTGGTGATCATGATACAAGTTGATATTCCTTTGATGTATAAATTAGGAAGTTGTGTTGTAAAATAGGACTTTACACTATAATATTTTTCTATTCATGTGATCATGTCCATGTTGAAAAGAAGTTATAGATATTTCCATCATACATGCGTATAACATATCATGTTCTTCATGTAGCAGGTTTTCAGTTTCCCTCACAAAACTATATGATGTGATACTTCAATTGCCTCATGTAATTTACTCAGTTTTCTTCATGCATGAATATTATCTGATGCATGTATCGCAAAATCATTTGTAAAAAAGAGTACTCTACTGAATATTCTTTTTTTTCATGTGGTTTATAGTACATGAAAACAGAATATTCTTCTTCACATTTCTAAACATAGTATACATAAACCTTCCTTATTTACACTATTTCAAGGACACAGAAAAACCCCCATGCAAGTGTGAACCTCACATGGATCCTATCCTCTAAATTTTATGTGGTATAATTATTATAAAATATTATAATGTTACTAACCTATGTTTATAAAAAAATAAAGGCTCAAAAGATTCTCTCTAAATTATTTTATCACTTTCTATCATTTTTTTGATTAGACTGTATATAAATGAGCTCATCTAGTGGTATTTGTTGACAAAAATCCACCACATATGGCCTGTGAGAATCATGAAGAACAATATATTTCCCCATCCTAATCATCATACATGAACCAACTTACCTCACTTGGAATCCTATGTTTATATACCTGACTTGGGTAGTCTGTGACTTCACATGCTAAGTAAATCATCACTATCGTAGTAAAAATTGATCTTTATTCACATTTGAAGAAAATGATTCTACTTTATTTGAATATGTGGTTTAAAACCATACATCACTATGTCATTTGATAAAAAACATGGTATTATCATTTACACTGGTTCAAAAAATTTCTATCATGGGAAAATACTTCAACAAGCACTATCTAACATTCTCAGGCTCTTTATGATCTCATATGACTGATATCTTCTATGTCATTGGTTTTTTATGAAGTATATGACATAATCATTGTGATGTTGTGTAAAAAATATCATATAAAGAACCTTAGGTGAGTTTTAGAAAAAAGAACATTGAGCCCATGATCGGATGGATCAGATGAAATTGATTGAAATACAATATGGTTCTTTGCAAATATTTTAAACATGGATCTATAATACACTCAAAGTGCTGATCCCACATCAGTTTTTCATTCGACATAAATTTTCCTAATACCCCACTTTATCCCATTGGTCGCTCGACCATAGCGCTTGGGTCATCTTCTTGATACACATCACATATACACTATATACATAGTGCATGCCACCCCATTTCATGCACCCCTAGGAAAACCCTGTACAAACTCTGTGTGAACCTCATCTATCTCTATGTAGGAACTCTACATCCATTATGCACACCTGTCACTATGGAATCTCAATATGGGATAGGTCCCACATGTGTGGTTGATCTATCTCTCCCTTTTATGGCTAGTGGATGCCACTATTTTTTAATAAATTATACTAAAAACACTCTGCCAAATACACCCATAATATTCCACTAGATTCATTTCCCTAAAAACTAATTCTCTTCCTCCTTTTTTTAATAAATAAATTAAATGAAAGAAATTACAAAAAAAAATCTACATCATTTAAAATTATTATTTATGATATCAGTATTTCATGGTCCATTCAGATGATAATCATCATTTATAATCATAAAAATAATATTCTTCTTCATCTATTCACTTATTTTGTACATTTTTCAAACTCCAAACAAAATTAAAAAAAATCTTGGAAATTAATAAAAACTACGAAATTGTCACAATTTTAAATACATAATAAATTTTCTTTTCATAATTTATTGGAAAATAATAAAAAATAATCACAAATTCAACTTTAAAAAACCTCTTAGGTTATTCAATCTTCCCATTTGGATTGGTTATCAATACCCATTTCACTTCTAAATTCAATGTTATTTTCTCCCCCTTATTGAAAATAAATGAAAAGATATAAGTATGTGAAGTAATCATCATCTACACCATCCATGTTTCAGGATATAATATTCTCATTTTATAAAATTCTTTTTCATATTCTGTTGAGAGAAGTAAAAAATCACTCCAATCATATCAATTAGATGAAATTAAAAAATATATGTGAATATGATCCATGGTTAGTATGGGAAAAAGTGATCAATTATAAGTAATTGTTTTAAATAAATTTTTGGCATGTGATACTAACATTGAAACCTTATTTTAGGGTTTGTTCAAAATGTTTTTGGATAATCTCATGAATTCATCTTAAAAATGAAATTAAAAAATTCAAATACAAGAATTTACCTCCCCATTTTTAAATTTACTTTCCTTTTGTCATAAAGTAATTGATTTATCCATTTAAGGTTTTCTATTTAATATAGAGATGAAAAATATAGTCAACATACCATAATGATGAAAAGATTTAATTTACATAAGTTTAACATCTAGAATTATCAAATATATCCCTTATAGGTGATTTAAATATTAATGGGACATTAACTGAGATATTGATATTTTTTGTTTTTATTATATTTTTCACCTCAATATATTCACTATATAATTATTCACCATGGTTGGATTTATTCAATAGTAAATTCCAATTATCTTTTCTTATTAAGTTAGTTATTTAAAAAAAGGGAACATGATGCCAATAGTACTCCATGATGGATAACTTTCTAGATGTAAATTGTTCAAAACTTTTATAAAATTCATGTATCCCCCTGATTACATTCTTCACCTTCAATTCCCTACACACACAAAAAACAATATATACTTGGGTCTAAAGTGATTCTTAAATGCTTCTTAGTTAGAGAAAAAGGGATGAGAGTTTCTTCTCAACCAACTATCTTCTTAAGATAGAATATGTCTATTCACACTTTCTAGCAAGGAAATTTTAGTTTCCTATGCTTACTTCATTTTCCTAGACTCTTCCTACTGTTCTATACATATGATCATGGATTTATTAGGAATGTTATTAGTATCCATTTTGTGAATAGAATACGTATTATGTGAAAAAAGTTTTAGATAATAATTCAAATTTTGTTTCCCTTTATTCTAAAAGATGTCTTCTTGTCCATGATTCCATGTAAATAATTTTTTAACTGAATGACCGTAAATATTAAACCTTTCACACACATATTTATCTTTCATAAAGTTTCCCTTTTTATAAATATTCCATGATTCTTATGAAGATATTCATTTCACTAAATTAATCCTATTGTTTCATTTTTTCATTGATTATTTATTAAATTTCAAATCGCTTCCTTTAGTACCAATGTTTGTGGAAAATTTGAAATGGTCCATGATGTAACCTTTTCTAACATAATATAAGAATATTTTATTTGGTGTGAAACACTTCATATCATTATTCACTAACTTCTTGGGGTTTTTTGTTTAATAGTATTATTCTTTTGTTCACATCCTAAGGATGACCATTCATCTTCTTTTATTACCCACAACCTTTTTTGTTGCGTCTTATATTTACATTAATAGATGATTTAGGAATGATTGGTAAATTTATAAACTCATTATAATAGTGAACAATTATATTATAGTACTCATAAAAATATTTAAATCATTTAAATCTATTCTTTGTATATAGACTCATTTTCTATGAATTTTTCTTCTCTAGTCAAGTTATTCTCTTTCATTCATCATTTATCCCTATAAATATAGGACTTATGTTATTATCATACATTGAATAATTTTATCAATAGTCTATAGTACAACTCCAAAATTTACAAAAACGCCAATAGTATCCAACAAATCTTGATTTCTTCTTCTTTAACACATTTTTGACTATTTTTAACACATTTCTTCTTTTGAAAAAGAAAGTTCTTCCTTCGTGATTTATTTTTTAAATAATAATTATTACACTTATTCACACCCACCTTTGAATATGTAGTGTATTTATAAGATTTTTTATTTTTCAATGGTCCTGTATTAGATTTATCCTTAGATATTCTCAAGATCTTATTTCCACTAGGTTGATTATTTTTAGAAATTGGAATTTTATTAGTGGTATTCTTCATAGAACTAATTTTCTCAATAACCTGGGAAGCCTTAGATTACACATCTTCTATATTTATTATTTTTACTTTTAGTTTAAATATATTCTTGTTAAGAGTATATTTTTCATCTTGAAATGATATCAATATTTATTCCTATATTTTTCAACTTCTGAATATAACCCTCATGCACTTGATTGGACTCTAGTAAAAAATTATCAATATTTTTAATTCTATTTTTTTAACCTCTAAAGAAGAATATTTAAAATTAATATATATATATATATATTATTTATCTTTTTAAGTTCATGGAAAAATTATGTAAAAAAATTTATCACATCCTTCTCACACCCACTATTTTTCAATTATTTTTATTAAAATAATTATTTCTACAAAAAAGTGACATATATTTTTATTTTTATTCTTTATCAATAATTACCCTTTATTTATATAACATCAGATAATACTATTTTAATTTATCAAATTTTAAGAGGTTATTTTAATTCTAGACCTTCTTAGCTAATGCATCTTCCTTTACATCATATTTTTATTCAATTTATACATTTTCATAAATCATTTCCATGATAAATATGACTATGAAAGTAACCACTTATTTGGTAACTTCATTAAAATGATATTTTATTTTTGAATTGAACACATATTTATAAGAGATTGAAATTGATTCATCAGAATCCTAAAAAATCTGATTTTATTAAATTATTACCACTCTATGTAGCTTAAACTAGTGATTGATCTTCTTTCATATTTGAGTTCTTGAACTTATTTACCTTTAATTTATTCATTTTTTGTCTCTTGAGTAAAACTTACACATTTTTTGGAAGATTAATAAAAGTATGCTTTTCCATATGATTCACTTATGAATACTCTTTAAATTAAAATTTTTACATTATATAGTTCTGATGTAGAAAACTTGTCTAATAAGGTACATCCAGTCATAGGTTGAGCTTTTCCTCTAATACTCCTTAAAGTTCCCAATGAATCATGTGGTCACACTATGATAGGGGTGAACCAGGCATGAATCATATTTATCGAATTCATTTATATTACTTTTACTACCTTCTAATTCAAACTAATTTCACCTGTTAGGATGAGTGGATCCTATATATTCACAACCATGCTCATAACACATGAAATTCTTAAAGTGAATGAAACACAACAAACTATATTTTTAAAAGGTTTTTCCAAAAAGACCAACTACTTACTAGAAATTAATTATTCCTCTGATTATAAATTATTCACTATATGAAAGTGGTTATAATAAGGGGAAATACTATTCTCGTAGACACTAAATCCCATAGTTTCCCGCTTCATAATCCCACTATAGTTTCCATTTTTTACTATTGTAAAAGTGATCAATGTAAAATCCAACTGTGTTCTCCCTTGAGATTCCCATTATATCATTCTACTTATCTTCAAAGTATGATTCACAATAAGAAATATCACTATCAGATTCTAGTTTCCTTTACACTACCTCAATATGTAATCCATCTCCATGAATAAACCAGATCACCTGATCTATTCATACACACTACTTCAAGAACATAAGTAACTAATTTACAAGTTTTCCTAATCTTTATCAATATAAAATATTCACTTGATCTAAATATTATCAATACATTTAATTCTATGGTATGTAAAGTTTTTTATCTTAGTCTTAATTCATCTTTACTATACAATCTTGATGTATGGTATATTTCATGTACTTCACATAAAATTATTTCCTTGAAAGTGTAATACTTAACTTGACCTTCTCACTATATTATCACTATATTCAAGTGAAGTTTTATTAAATAACATCATGTATACATAACTCACTTATCCTTCTTTTTAAAACTTTATAAACTCACACAAGATTACTTTATTTTTATTATTCATTCAAATAACATTGTGAGTGTTCTACATAAAAGGTTTTTAACTCCCCTAATGCAAGTGAATCGTGAGATTCTTCTACTTTTTGATGTAATTCACTTATATTTATTCATGAATGTGTATTATCTCATGGATGTATCTCGAAATACTTTACATAACAGATTATTTGAATACATATTTTTCTATTCATGTAGTTTATAATATGCAGAAACAAAAAAGTCTCCTTCACATAGTTAAACATTATACATAGAAACCTTCATTCTTTTCATTGTTAAACAGATACAGAAAAAATATCATGAAATAGTGAACCACACATGGTTATCCTCCTCCCTATCTCATGTGGTTTGATTATTTTAAGATATTGTCAAGTGGTATATATTTGTTTATGAAAAAACATAGGTTCAAAATCATCTCTATCTCTCTATCTCTTTGTGTGTATCTTTATATTAATGTTTCAATTGTTCCACATATAAATAATCTCATATTTTAGAGTTTATTAATGAATTTCCACAAACTCTAGCCTCTAATAATATTGGAGAACCACTTTTTTTTACTAACTTACTCATTATACATGAATCTACTTACCTTTCTTGGCCTCATGAACACATGGACTTTAATTTCATAGCCTATAACTTCATGTAAAAACTAAATCACCATCATCATACTGAAAAATGTATATTTATTCATGTTGTATTAAAATTATTCTACTACCTTCAAATACATAGTTTGAAAACATCCACCATTGCATCATGTAGTCAAACCCCATGTTATTCTCACTATCACTGGTTTCAAGTTCTTATTTTATGGAAAAATACATCAACAATATTATTTTAACATTCTCAATATCCTCATGATCTCATATGACCAATATTATCTCTTATGTAGGCCCAACATGAAGTCTGTGATGTAATCTTAGGGATACGGTGTAGAAACTCTAACATGCAGAACCTCATGTGGTTTTCAGTTAGACAATGATCAATCCCTTAATTGGATAGATTACATAAAATTGATTCAATGGTAATTTTTCTTTTTATATCTTTGAAACATAGGGATATAGTATATAAGTTTTTTTATCCCACATTGATTTTTCATTTAACATCACTTTAGTTAATAAACCACTTTATCTAATTTTATCTCTCAACCATGGCCCCGAGATCGACTCTCAGATACCCATCACACACTATCCACATGGTGTGCAGCACCTCATTTTTATCACCCCTAGGAAAAACTTGTTTGTGCCTTGCTAAACCCTGTTTAAGAACTCTACATCCATTATGCACACCCACCCCCATGGAATCCCAGGTTGTTATAGCCCCCATAGGTTTAGTTGATATGGCTCTCCATTAGATGGCTTGTGGTTGTCCACTATTTTTCATTAAATCATCTTCATAAGAATTATCCAAATGAACACATAATAATACACTACATTCATTTCTAAAAAACAATTAATTATCATTCTCATTTTTTAATCATTTAATTATCTTTTAAAAACTCCAAAACTCTTCTTCATCTTATAAAATTATTCTTTATGATCTCACATTTTCAAGATATCATTAAATTAATGTTCATCCTTTACAATCATCAAAATATGATTCATCTTAACCTCTTCACTGGTTTTATACATTGTGAAAACTCTAAACCTAATTTTCACATTTCTTAGACATTAAAAATAGATTTTCAATCGTCAAAATATTAAACACACACAGAATTTTCTTCTCAAAACTTATTGACAAAAAATACAACTTGAACATCAATAAATTACTTGGATTCTTAAACATATCAAAACTATAAATATGAATATTTATAATGAATTAAACACCATATCCATGAGGTAATTATTTTTGGTTTAATATTTCATAACATATTCCTTCAATCTCTCTCTCCAATGAATACCATGCGATCTCTGTTTACTTAAAAATAAACCACAATTATCTAATAGAAACTAATAAAATATTGAAATAAATATAACAACCCATTAAAAATATGAAATTTTAGGGTTTCATATTCAATAATATTAAACTCTACTTCATACATTCATTCCACATCACTAACTCACAATAATAAAATGCCTTATTAAATATCAAATGATCTCCCATTGGATTAGATAACTCAATAGATCAATGAATTATATTTATAGAATTATATAATAATCTTATTAGGACTAGAATAATAAATTAATGTGAACTAATAAATTCAAATAAAATAGTTTAAAGTGTTTAAAATTTTATATCATACCTTACACCAACTCAATTCATCCCATAACATCAATTTCAACTACCTTGAGTTATCTATTGGTGTCCCTCCAACCAACATCCACTCACATATAATAATTAAATGGTTTGTAGGGTTAATGAAAATTCATGGTATATCATCTAAAAAACATACTACACTAATGGTCCATCATATTGTTGGTGTTTCAATATAGGAATTAACCAGGGTGAGTACTTTGGTTGATGGGTGAACCATCTATTATCATCCAGTGATTTTTCCTACAATAAAAACCCAAATATAATGGGTAATAAACCACATATTACATATACCTATAAATAAATAATGTATATTTGACACCCAAGAATGAGTGAAACATTGAGAAAGGGGGTTGAATCAGTTGTTCCTTTTTACAAACTTCCATTAACTTTAAGGTAACCTTAGTAACTCTTTATGGTCTCCATCCACTGATGTAATAAAATACACTATAACTTGTATGTAGTAAAGTAAACAAGAACACAATGCATATGTTTTTTTTAATGTCTAATCCCAATGATGGAACCTACTTCTTGTTGTTTCCATGATCAAAAACTCACAAATTTTTCACTATAACAAATTACCAATCCCAAAGTTTAGAAAGGGATAAAACTTAACCCAAAAGTGAATCCCACATTTATGTATCTCTACCATATGATTATACATGTTCCCACTAGATTCTAGACACAATTTATCCTCTAAGAATTCTTAATATAAAAATATCATTTTCTACCAAACATCAATTTAAAAACATTATATGTCCAAAACATTTATATATCACTCCTTTAACTTTTGAACACCTTAATCCAATAATATACTTCTTGGAACAAGTTTATCATTTTACAAATATAGGTTGGGATTTCAATAATCCTCTGTACTCATAAACTTTACACACTTATAAAACCCATGTTTAATGAGGTTATCCCATTTATATATTTGTATTTACATCAATAAATTTATAGGGAATGTGATTTAATTTGGAATTCCCACACATTTAATTATAAAATCAACTACCTTTAATATCTATAGAGGATATTGGGATTTAACCAATACAAAACTCCCAAAAATATTAGCATAAATGGTTTTCATAACTCCCACAAAACTCATATTTAATCATGAAATTATCATTTTGAATATCACACTTTGAAAATCAAACTAAGCATCATTATAAATGGGACAACTTTACATAAATTTAATGTTCTATGGAATCCTCCAAGGAGTATACTTACATAGAATCCACTCTATTATTATTATAGTACCACATATCCTCTATATTAACTTTATATTTTATATAATTTAGTACTTTGAACAGACCTAACATGTTTTTTTTATTATGGTGGTATGAATCTATTGCAACTACATTGAATTTTAACTTCATCTTGCGACACCCACATCTAAATATCTCAACTACTAATCATCATATATTCTATTCAAATAATCTTAAATCATTATTTTTTTCTACTAAAGTGATGTTTATGACATTTAAAGGACAACACATGCATCAATTGGGTAAACTTATACATCACCCTCTGGTAAAACTTCAACTCTTCATGCCTTCATGATCTTCCGATCATCCTAACTTCTAAACTTCTTTTGCGATCATATTTTAATAACCTCAAAGTCTTCCATTGATCATCTTCTTGACCCATCAATTCATTTTAACCCTTATCATCTAGTGTACATGTGAAATAATTCTAAATCTAATTTCTAAAAAAAATAAAACACCTTTATAATACCAAGGGATCCTCAATATCACATGACCTCTCACATTAGACGGACTTGAGCTACAATCCCCTGTGAATCAAGAATAAGGGGGTCTATGTAGATGACCCAACAACCCTAATAATGAAAGTATCTACATACAACTCTATATTCTACCATACTCTCCAAGGTCCTCATATACAACACTTTTCTTCTACAAGGTCCTCAAAAAAATATTAAAATTCCATAATAACTTGGTATACTTCTTTATAGTAAATGGAAGGACTTGTTACTGAATATTAGGCTATAGAACCTCTCAAAATAGTATGATATTCACTCCTTATCTTCTAAGAAATCCATGGAATGTAAAAATGGAATATAAAATCCAATTAATAATATGAAACATTATAATTACCTTACCAAATAACAAATATCTTCTACTAATTGTATAACAAAATATTAAAAGTTAATAATTCCTTATGGGAATGATCTCAAAACTAGGTTCACTTGATCATGGAAACATCACAAACACCAAGAAACATCATTCACTACTATCTAGATTACCTATAAAATTATCTCACCACCAATGGAATCTAATGTTCCTGAACTACTATAATAGGATGTAATGTTATTTACACATCCTATAAACATAGATTTATCACTCATCTAGATATGGATGCATCATACTTTGGATAATTTTTCCATTGAAATTCCTTTAAATTAACTCTCTAAACATTTCTAGTTTTTAGTTTCACCATTTAATGAATGAAAACTGGTGCCTCTTACACCCTCTCTTCTTCTATATCATGATCTCAATCCATGGGTTTTATGTAGATAAATAAAAAATATCTTATGAATAATGAGTATAAATCTATTCACACTACCACGAGATCAATCATAAAAAAATTAAAAACACAATACACATAATCATCATAACATGGTACTCTATGATTCATGAACCCATGCCTCTATAACTACCCTTCTAATAGTACACCACTCAAATAATAATGATCCATTGAAAAATAAAGTCCATACTTAGAATCATTTGGGCCCTATGAATTCCAAGTTGGTTTCAGTATAATACTCTACATACTAAGTTATTGTAATATAGTATCCTTACCAGACTATGAAATCATACCAATTAATAATCGAATATCTATTTATAACACTTTATCTAATAAAAGTATGTCACATCTCATCCCTTCTGGCACTACTTTTGAGTGAACAATGAGATTGAGAGTGAACCATAAAGCCTACCTTCAATAGGCCTGGTGGTGTTGATGATCACCAAGGGTATAAAACCACAATTTCTATGAGGAGTTATACTTAATAATTTATATCCAAAAACCACATAAATATTATGGTATAAAAAAACTATCCTTAATATTCATAAACAACCATATGCATGAGTATATCAACATAAAAATCTATAATAAAAATGAAAGTCATGATGTGATCACTGAGAGGGGGAAGAGAAGAATTAGTGATCTTTTTGTTTTTTTCAATTTCTTTTTTATCATGAAACAAACTTATACTCTTGTAAAATAGTTACAACTTTTCTAAAAAACATGTATCCAAATACAGCCACATAATAAAAATGATTACAAGGATCACTACTTAACAAGAGTATCTAGTCCTTGTCATGGTTTCTAAATAATCCAATACCACACAATCCAATAGAAAGAAATACTTTTATGTGGTTATAGTAAGTAGGTAATATTTTTACACTTGAGTTTCACTATGATAAATACAATAGTTCATGTTCTTCTTATAACAAAATTTGTAACAATTATTTTATTAACAACTTATAGAAACATTTTCCATTAGGTTAATAATGTTTTCATTGTACTGATTTTACAAACATTATGTTTTATATTCTTTTAAAATTCCATGTGATTCTTCAATTTATTACCCATAAGTATGTAAGAACCTCTTCAGTTAGTTGGTTTTCTATCTAAAAAGTTCATTCAGAAAAGCCCATCTAGAAAGGTCTGTTTGATGGCCTCTGAAAAACTCTACAACTTTTGTAGGCCCAGTCCATCTGATTTCACATTATATAAAAGTTCATATATCGAACCATGATCACAACCTCCCTATATGTTAAAAGTGATTATTCTTATTTACTTCAATCAATATATTCCTTGGTTGGAAACATCCTACTCAAAACTATTTCTAACATAATTTCATCCAATGTATCTATAAGAAACCAATTCTACAGAACTTCAGCTTTTTTTGGTAATAATGAATAGTCCACCACTATCATAATCATACTTACAACCATTTATATAGGTTCTCTCTAAATAGAAAATGTTGGAAATACAATTTATTTCCCCACTCAATGAAAATGTGAATTTCAAATATCTCTACCCGATAAACTCACTAAAATCTTCTCAGAAATTCTAAAACCTTATTTAAAAAAATTAGGAAACTCCAGTGAATTTACCCTTCTCTAAATTTCCTTAAAACTTAGTGAGAATCCTAATTTTCTTCCATTATATTTATAACAATAAAACATTGGATTAGAATCATCACATTTTATATCTTTACAAAACTATTTTAAATAACTTTACATCTCCAAACTTTTTTTAGAAAATTTTTTTCTATAATACTCCATAAAATTTATCTATTTGTTGAGAGTCTGTCTGATGATACAAAAAATAATCATAGGAAAAGTTTGGAAAAAAAACCCCCACATACTTTCTTCATCCAATAATTTCTATAGAAAACTTCAACTGATGACTTAGTTCATTTTGGTGGACTTTTTCTGAGTTAGACTTTATCCGGTGTAATCCTTCATCATATTTACTTATGCACACCCCCAACATTTATTCAAAAATATTTTTCTGATGGTCTTAATCTAATGAGACTTTTTACATCTACTAGACTTCACACAAATTCTTCCATCTGATGATTTTCATTTGAATATCTTGAAACTTTCCTTTATATGGTTTTCTCTATTTGATGTAATTTCTAAAAAATGATTTTCTGATGATTTCATTTGGAAATATATTCCCTTTTATCACTTTAGAAAAAATCTTATTTTTTCTAAACATCATAAACATAAAATAGAGAAATCATACTTTCACAACTTTCAAACTTCTTGAACTTTAAAATTACCTATGCAGCATACTCAAAAACTATTTCATAGAACAAAAAAACTCTTCTCACTCAAACCTTTTCCATATTTTTTTTCTGGTTAATTTCACAGAACTTCATTAATTAATTGTGTACATCCAAAAAAACAAATATATATCCCTTTATTCAAAACACCTAATCATGATATTTTTTAACTTATGATGTTGTAATATTTCAGAACAGAAAAGAATAATCAAATTTTGTTTATATGAAAAAAAAATTAATGAACTTTTTTTTCTGATAAAACATTATAACCTTATTAAGATAAATTTAAATCATGTAAAATTAAACTAGTGGACTTTGTTCCAAAAATATTTTCTGATATTTTTGTACATATGGAAACATTTTTAAATTTGATCAACTCGGTTAGAAAAACATTGTTTGATCCACTTAATTTGATTCTAACTTCTTATGATCACTATTGTTAGAAACTTTAAAAAAGTGACCTGATTTATGTAAATACAACAAAAAACAATTCTTCAAAAACAAATTATCGGAACTGAAACATCAAAACAACTTATGACATCCATAAAAACTCCTTCAGCCAACCTAATCTCAAAAATATCCCCATTTTTATTTTGTATTCAACCAAGAATCATATGTCTCTAAAACTTTATAGATTAATAAATGGATAACATATCCAATAATTCTAAGCCTAAATGGAACAACTCGATAAAGAAAACAAGAATAATTGAGCAGAAAAACCATGTTGTTGATAAGTACAGACTTAATAAACTTCTTCTTCCATACATACTCACCAAAATTTTCCCTTATCCTTAAAATTTTACAACTTTTAGATAAAATGAAAAAAAAACTACATGTATCCACTTCAATAAAACCTTTAAAACAATTCAAACTTGATGAAATCATATCTTAGCCCTTTTAAAACTCTCTATAAATGAAAACCTTCCTTAAAAGGTTAATTGAATACTAATGGATAGATTAATGTAGCAACATTCTTATTCTACTTGATAACACTATACAAAGATAATATGAGATAGGGGACAAAATTACATACCTTGTCCTTGAATAGGGGGGTTGTATTTCCATGTTAAATATTGGTTTTTAAAATTTTTCCTTCAGAAATTATTTTGTGAATATATTAGTAACATTCTCTATTATAGATATATATTCTATCTTCAGTTCATTCTTCTCCACATTATCAATGATTAAGTGATATTTGAAATAAATATTCATTTAATGAGAATGTTGAATATTATTTTTAGGTATATTTATATAAATTTTATTATCATAACCTAAGAGAAGGGGTAAATTCAAATCTGCTAACAAATCTTCAAATTGAGCCTCCATCCACATAAGTTATATTGAAACTGGATTGGAAACAATATACTCAACTTCAACTTTACTTAGAGTAAAAAAATTATTCTTTGTATGAAAACTCACACACCTTTCCCACAAAATAATACTCTACAATATATAGATCTTTTTTCATCAACACTTCTTACCCAATCAACATTTTTATAACCAAAAAAATAAATTTTCCAAAGGTATCATATTTTTTAAAAAAAAATATATTCCTTTGATATATCTAAGAATTATTTTTCATTCCATAACATGATATTATTTTTAATAACATTTAAATATTACAAACAAAGTAACAAGATATACAATATCTATCCTTGAATCCACCAGATATATAAAACATCCAAAAAATATCCTATGTTAGTTAGGATCAACTTCCCTAACTTCTATATCTTTTTAAAACTTGGTTCTCATTGAAATTGGTGTGAAAACTTGTTTCGAATATTCCATTCCAAACTACCTTAAAAGTTACTTGGCATATTTCTCTTGAGATAGAAAAATATATTTCTTCGTGAGTGAAATTTTTATCCTAATAAAATATTTCATTTCACAAAGAATGGGAATTTAAAATAACTTCTTCATCTCCTCATTAAAAAATTTACAAGTTTCTTCATCATTCACTACAATGATAATATATTCAACATAAACAATAAAAATGGTGGAAATTTATTTATTTTCTTAGATATATAGGTTATTATCAACTCTTCTTTTATTTAAGTTCAATTTCCTTAAAAATTTATCCAATTTAAAATAAAAGTCTCTTGTATATTACTTTAATATATAAAAATCCTACTTTAACTTATAAACATTACATTCTTCTTCCCCAATCATAAATCCAAATGGTTTTTCAATACAAACATCTCCATCAAATTCTTCTTTAAGAAAATATGACTTTATATCCATCTGAAAAAATTTATAAGTTCATTGATGGTGATAGAAATAATTTTTTTGATAGTTTCTAAATTTTATAATAGAGAAAAGGTATGTGGATGCCTTTGTTTCTCTTATTACCTTTAGTATTTTTTTGCTATGTAATATACACTGTGATAATGTCTCAGCTTTCCACAGCAATAACATATGATATGATATGTATTCTAGTGATTCATTATTTTATAACCATTTGTTCCAAGATTTCTCTGAACCTTGTGATTCTAATTTGTACCCAAATAAATTTTTAGCCTTTTAGTGGGTACCCGTGATCTGAAATCAAGAACCATAGCATTATGTTTGTTTTTAATCCCTATACTATCCTTTTTATTCATATATTAATGTTACTTTAGTATTTCTAGATCTCTATGATCCATTTACATCTTTTCTATCACCAGAATGATCTTTTTTCTCGATGTCATATAGGAGTCAAGATTCTCTCTTCATATTCTAATTTTTTTTACATGTTGAAAAATTTCTCTTCAAGATCTTCGATACATTTAACTCAATCTCTTCCTGTGATATTCAAACCATCATTCACTCCATTATTTTATTCAACTTTTATTTTGTACTCATTGACCTTTTTGAGTTCTCTATCATTAAATACATAACCTTTTCAATTTCTTCCTCTAGCTCATAATTCTATTCTTCATGCTACTACATATAAATTTTGGAATCATGAACCACTATTTTTTCGTTATTTTTGTTTCTCAAAAATATATCTTCTGAAGAGAAGCTTATAATTTAGTCTGGAGGTCAATTGTTTTTTCGATTTATTCTTCATCATTATCACCTTATTCTCTTTTCTGGTATCTACCTAAAACTTCCGCCATAGATTTTTCTCCATGATCCTTGTAGTTCTCCATATCTTAAACCTCATATTCTTATGAACTGTCCTTTTCTTATGAAATAAGATTTTACTTATTGAAGAAATTTCTCTTAAATTTTTTATTACCTTTCACATAGGATGAAGACGTCTTCATGGGAATTTCGACTTCATCCTCATCATCATCTTGAAACTTCTAGGAGAACCTTTCTGTAAATTTGCGAACCTTTCCAAATCAAAATCATTAAAGTGGGAGTTTCTCATTGAACTTACATTTTCCTATTTGTTAATTTAAGGAAGGTAGTTACATTACCTCATTTGTATCTTCTTCTTCCTATCCATATTCAATGGTGAGATTTTTCATGGATTTTAATTCCAACTATTTGTAATTTCCTTTTTCCATAGACTCATTATCATTATTTCTCATATCTTATGTGACCAAAGTAAAACATAAATTATCCAATGTCAGTTCCTTTGGTTCATTATCTTCTAGTACAGAAACTTTCTTATTGAACCAGGGTGGAAGTCATCTCAAGATACACTTAATGATATTTAAATCTTTAATAATTTCTCCATGACAACAAATTTATTCCATAGTAACATTAACCCGATCAAATAATGAATATATAGACTTGTTAGGGTGAATTAGTATATCCTCAAACTTGTTATATAGAACCTAGAGTTTTTCTTCTATGACTTTTGAGTTTCCCTCATAAATATTTAGCAACTTTTCTCACATAGCATGTGAATAATTACACAACATCACCTTCAAATAGATTTAATTATATAGGGATCCCCCTAAGGAATTTATTTCTTTGTTTTCAACATTCAATTCCCTTCGTTCAACTTATGATAAAGCACCACTATCCACACTGGCTGAAATACCATGCATCGCTACTATCAATACATCCATTCCTAATGTTTGGAAGTAGTGTTGCATCCAAATATTTTACAGTTGAAAAAAAAATCAAAGATAGAAATCCCTTTATGATTAAAAACCTCTATTGAAACCCCTTGGAGAGAAACACTAAAATTATCCTTTCTCTCTAATACCAATTATTAGACCAAATAGGTTAAGTTCCTTAAGAGGGGGGTGAATCAGGGTATAATAGACTAAAATGACTACCCATTTGGATCTTTTTTCATATCTAAAAATCGCTCTTCTCTCCCTTACTCATAGAAATGTATGAGAATAAATAAAAGCAAGCATGAGACAAAAAAACATTTACTTAGTTCACTAACATTGAGCTATATACAAGGAGCATAAAAAGGTAATTTTCTTATGTAACAAATATACTAAATATCACTATTGTTACACGGTTTAGAGAAAACTCACCATCTCTCTTGGTTTACAACCAAACACAATTTGAAAGGTCACTAATCTCTCAATTGAAGTGTGGTCACTGATCCTTCAGAAGAATCTTATTTTTCTTACTTTCATTATTATGTATCATGCTGAATTTTTTTGTATCATTAACTTCCACTTTTATCCACTTTATGAATACCAATTTTATCAAAAATTTACTAGGCAATTAATTTTGATTCTTGAATCTCACAACCTTCAAGAAAATGTAACAAGAATACCCTTATTTCATGATGCTCCCAACTTTTTCAAATCTCACTTCCTTCATGAAGCTCACTTCCTTTATGATCCTCACTACTTTCTTTAATCTCACATTACCATCGCAAATCAAACTCCTTTCATAAATTTCACTTAGCCTTCATGATTCTAATAAATTTTTTGAAGCTTACATAGCTTTCATGAAGACCCTTTTGTATATGAAATAGATGATCTTATAAAAACCTTCCCATAAGAAAATTCCTTTTAAAACCACCTTTGTGGACCAACATCACAAATTCATAGCCTTTGTATTTTTTTAAGGCTTTCTTACTTTAAAATAAAAGGTATCCTCCTATTTATCGATATATTAACCCTTTAAAGAAGCTTTAAACTCCACCAATTATTTTTCATGAAACTCTCCATTTTTATTCAAGAACCTCCCTATAATTCCAAAGATTTAGGGAAATTTTCTCATTCACGAATATTCACTTAGTCGTGTAGATTACTATAAACCATTCACATCGAGGAATCTTTCATGAATCTCTACACCTTCACAAAACACAAAACTTTCATGAAGCTCTAGACCTTCACAAAATATAAACCTTCATGAAATTCATTCCCTTCCCCAATTTTATGAGTAATTCTTGGAAATCTAAATTTCATTAAGATTTATTCCTCCTCCAAATTTTAGACCCTAAAATTTTGGCAAAACACTATGAAACAGTTCCACCTATTATGCACAATTTTCTATACCACCTTTAGAGTATCTATTCCTACATCTTGGATGTTTTTCAATATAACCTATAAAAAATATGTCTGTCACTCCACAACTAACCTTTTAAATCAACTTTTTCAACAAAAATAATTAACCCAAAAACAATGCAAAGTTACCTTGAGGGATTTTTTCCCAACGAATAAGAAAAAAATCACCTAGCTTTGTGGAGGTGGTAGTCCACACATACACACAAGTGATGTTATCATTTTCCAAATGATTATAAGGTAAGAAATTATATATGATAATATAATTCCATAAGAATAATTTCATTATAAATATAATATAGAAACATTAAACCCATCATAATACCCATCCATAAAATATGGTGTTGAAAAATGAATTTTATCTCTACATGGTGATGGTAAGTTATATGTATCAATGAGAGATAATTTCCCATCCCATTTGATAAAAAAGGTGTAACATCCCCACCCCTGGTGCCACTAAACTAGTTCCCTGAGCAGGGTCATCACATGACCTTAACCGGGTCTCCTTGTATGCTAGAGGTTATCGACTAGAAATTAGGGTATAAATTAGTCATGGGGGGAAGAATATATCCTCCTTATCAGAGTAATACACAACAAATCACAAAAATAAATAGCGGAAACAATAAAAAACAACCAATATAAATCATATCCAAACATCTCCCAATGGGGTAAAACCACAAACAATAGTAAATATGTCATGTCATTCTATAATGCCAAGTGAACAAAACCCAAAATAAAGAAAACAGAGGAATCCCCAAAATTGTCCTAAATCAAAGTCTAGAACCTCATCCATGAATGTTCCATGTCCAACTCAACTCCCTACCGTAGGTCCCTTACCCTTGTTCGATCTTGTAAGCATGAAATCTGTTCTTGTTCCAAACAAAGGCCCGAGCAGGGTGTAAGTACAAATCAGTAGTACACCACCAAATTTTTTTAAAAAATATCCAATCTAAAAGATATTGAATGAAAGTATAAATAAATGAAAATTAAAGGAAATATAGTTCTGGGGCCACTTGTTAACCTCTCTCTAATTTGATATTACTATTAGGATTATTGTGACAAGTTCATTATGTACATCATCTCATAATTTAATTCATCACTAACATGTAATCCATGAGTCATACATTTACATTATTCACACAATATTCATTGAATTTATCATTCCACATAAGAAGACAAGTTAAGTACCTATATCACTAGGGACGAGCATATCAAGTAATCACCACTCTTACCTTGGAGCCCCAGTCTAGGTATTTTCATTTAATACAACCATTGGGAGCATAAAGCATCAGTCCTACTCCCCAATTCGTGCATTCATGGGTAAAATAGAGCATCATTCCAACCCTACCTGTGGGAGGAGAATCATTCCATAATCCCAAACCAAGCCATGTGCACATGCTGAATTCCATCCTGAATGATCCTTGTCATAGTTGTCTCATCTCCCACTAAAGTAGGAAAAATAATGTTGCAAGTATGTAAAATGGCCTGAATACTCCATTAATGACATTTTTCCCTGCATCAAACTCATAAACTCTGCAGCCTTCTCCTGCCTTAGGGTTTTTGGGTAGTAATTCTCCAGAAACTTTTCTTGAAAACTCTTCCACATAACTCCCTCTACTTGTTCATCTTGAGATAAGATTTCCTACCAACCCCTTGCCTGACCCCACAATATATAGGCCGCCAACATAACTCTCTTCTCAGAAGGAGTCTCCATATTTTCAAGAATTTTATGAATAGACTCTACCCAAAACTCATATACCTAGTCCCACCCTCTCCAGTAAAGGTCAGAGGGTGTTGAAACTGAAACTCCCTGGTCAATTCGAACACACTCGGTGTAACCCACCCTCGTTCCTGATCTATCATCTGCATAAAACGAGCAAAGTTATCACGGAACTAATATTCTCTGTCATCCTGAACCATGTGGTCTTATTTCTCCACTATTAGGGGATAATTATCAGAAACATCCTCTTGTCTCACAACTGGCACACACCTTCATGGTGGAATTTCTCTACAATGCCAAACAATAAATTTTTAGAACACAACTATGAAACTTTCACGAGACATAAGGAAAGGCTCATAACTAGACATAAATAAACTATTTTTCATAAACTTCCCATTTGGATTTATTATATCTGAAACACTACCCTCAACCATCCTTCCCAAGTCCATGCCTGACATGGGGTAACTAAATCACATGGTTACAAGACCTACCTTTTACACCCTTTTAAAACAATTTACATATCCCAATTTACTCTCGCAACATTTTAATTCTATTACATTTATTTATCAAGAATCATTATTTAATTATTACTTAGCATTCTCATTTACCTTTTTATCTATTTATATCATCCCATTAGACAACATTTCACTATTTTCAAGAAAATCAAATTCATTCTACCCATTATGTCCCACACACCCATCTTGTGTGTGTGTGCCCGCTATGATGCATGTCACTAATATACATAGGTACCTAGAATGATGTATGAATTCAAAACCTCGTGTTATTTTGGCCATGAGAAAAATATCATAAATTGGTCACAATACACTACATGTGCATCACCCAATTCTGAAATATAATCAAATGTAACAACACACAACAAGAACAAAAAATCCCACCCTCGGTGACTTGGGTTTCCCCTGTACTTGGGTTAGCTATGCTTAGGAACGAGCTCATTACCATGTCCCGACACTAACTTAATCTCCTTTATACCATCCAAAAATGGTAAGAAAGATAAAATAACTCCTTTGATACCACTTTGTAACATCCTCAATCTTGGTTCCACTAAACTAGTGCACCCTGAGTCGGGTCGTCACTTGACCTCATGACCCCCCCCCCCCCCCGTACGCTAGATGTTTCCGACTAGTAGCGAGGGTCTAGATTAGTCACGTGGGGATACTATACCCTAATTATCAGAGTAATCCACAAAAAATCACAATATAAATAGTATAAAAAAAAAGAAACAACCAATAACATGCATAGCCAAACATCTCCCAACGAGGTACAAACCACAAGGGATAGTAAATATGTCATGTCATGATACAATGCCAGGTGAACAAAACCCATAATAAAGAAAATAGAGTAATAACCAAAATAGTTTTGACTTCAAGTTGAGAACCTCATATATGGATTTCCCATGTCCAAATTAACTCCCTAGCATAGGGTCCTTTCCCTTGTCCTGACCTACAAGCATGAAATCTGCTCGGGTTCCCAATAGAGGCCCGAGCAGTGTGTGAGTAAAACTCAGTAGGACACCAATAACGGTGTCTAAAAAATATCAAGTCTAACATATAGCTCATGAAATAATAAATAAATGGAAAGTAAAGGAAATACAGTTTGGGGTCCACTCGTTAACCTCTCTCTTGTTTTCTATTACTATTAGTATTATTTTTCCAATTTCATTATGTACATCATCTCGTAATTTAGTTCATCACTAACATGTAATCCATGAGTCAAAAATGTACCTTATTCACATGATATTCATGACATTTGTTATTCCACATAAGGGAACAAATTAACTCCCTATCTCACTAGGGATGAGCATATCAAGTAATCACCACTCTTACCTTGCAGCCTTAGCCCAAGTATTTTCATTTAATATAACCATTGGGGGAATAGAGCATCAGTACAACTCCCCAATCCATTCATTCCATGTAAAGACCCAGAAATTCCATGTAATTGTTTTTAATTATATGGAATATTACGAGTGTGCGAAAATTTACGGCGCGTGATTCTGAGACCCGGTGTTCCTGGAATGAATTTCTGAACTTTTTTTCTGGTACGTTCAGTAAACGGACGAGTGAGTTTTTGTAAATTTTGAACAGGTTCTCGGAATTGAAATCTGAGGGCACCGTTGAACTCGCAGCACTAGTATTCACCTAAGGATACCTTCACCTCGACCACATTAGGTTGAGGGTGAAAGTGAGATTTTGTGTTTTTCGTGGAAATAAAAAAAATAAACTTTTATTTTTTATTTTTTTTGAAACCTCGCATAAGAATGTTATGGAGGTGGGGACCACCTGAACTAAAACCCCGCATTTTGAAATTAATGGCAGGGACCACCCGAACCCTCTTAATAGGATAAAACCTTTCAAACTCCCCATTTAATAGATTGATCCAACTAAAATTAATTAAATGTGTCAACATTTAATTGTGCCAACATAAATTAATCTAATTATTTTAATTTATATTGGAACCACTTTTCTTTGGAGAAGATTGGTTGGTGAAGTGTTGGAAAAGAGGAGAATTCGGAGAACTTTGGAGGAACTCATCCACCAACAACGAACTTCTCCTCCAAACTAATAATTCCATCTCCATCGAAGTATGTTCTTCGAAATCAAGAAAGAGGACGATGCATGAGCCCGAATTCAAAAGCGGGTTGCGGAAGCGATGAACATTGGAACCCTCTTCGCCTTCACCGATTTCATATCATGACACATCACAGAACCTTCAATGTACGGTTTGATGTTTTAAATACCCCCTTACTTGTTCTTGATGTTCTTCGTGATTCAAAAATTGTTGAGTCGCTTGTTACCACTCTAACGCGGAGGGTGCGGGCCAAATGAACATGACCTAACCTCTCTGAAATCCCATGTGGTTTTTGATGCAATCCTTGTGATAGAGGAGGAAGGCGACCAGTGCCAGTAGTTGGCACCGGTGGAACTCGAGAGTAGTGGACGACACCATGACCGGCCGCGAAGACGGCGGCGGCGCAACCGCGCCGCTGGAGAAGGGTTGTGGCCTGTTGGCCATGGTGGAGCAAGGACAGAGGCCAGCAGGGGGCCGGCTGCACGACGAAGGCGGCGGTGCACGTCCACACCACCCGACAACCAAGGGCCAGGGCTCTTTTCCAAGGAGGATAAGGGAGGGCGGCCGGCTGAGCCAGATGTCGGCAAAGGCACGGCGTGTGACTGCGCCGTGCAGAGAAGGGGGCTGGCCATCCGGCCAGCCGCGGCGGGCCGCCGTACCGCGGACCACTGCACCGTGGGCCACCCAGCGTGGGCCGAGCGACCCAGAGCGGGTCGGGTTGACCCGAACTGGGTTGGGTTGACCCGAACTGGGTTGGGTGGGACCAGGCTGGGTCGGGTCGGGTCGTTCCAACCGAGTCGGACTAGACCCAGACTAGTTTCGACCCATTCCACACATTCAACCATATCTTGAGCTTTGGGCATCCGTTTGACAAACCGTATGCAATTATGGAAACCTTGGAGAGAGACGGTCCTTTTGGTATACCCTACTTGATATTTGGATAAATTCGGTGTACGGTTGGGTTGGATCAAGCACGAATCCAACCGGGACCTCTTGACTAAAAGGTTAATAACTTACAGATCAGGCGTCCGATTGACACATCGTATGTTGAATTGAGACCCCTATGAGGTGGAGGTACTTTGGGATACTTCTTCATGGAACTTAGTGGTATTTGGAGTATCGACCAGTGGATTGAGGAGCAGACCCTCCCAGAGATAATTAAGCTTAGTGCGAGAACCCTGTAGCTGGTTGTGACATGAGATAGGGATCCTCTATGGGTTTGTGATTGAGGGTCCCACATGGATCCACTATAGTAATCCTTATGGGGTTACTCTAGGATCCTTCGTGGGTGTGTTTTACTAGGATCCTCTGTGGGTCTGATGATGGACTAGGATCATGTGTGGGTCTGATGATGGACTAGGATCCTGTGTGGGTCTGATGAAGCACTAGGATCTTGTGTCGGTCTGAAGCCATACTAGGATCCTATGTGGGTATAATGATGTACTATGATCCTATGTGGGTCTGATGATGATTTAGGATCCTATGTGGGTCTTCCACTTAACAGAGTAAGATGAATTAGTAGTTACCTCTAATCATCTCTATTATTGTACCTATGTTATACTTGTGTGAGATGAGTTTGTACCTTGTGGTACTTTCCTTCGTGGTAATAAATTGGTGGTATTATTCTGTGTGGCCTACCTGTGTGGTACTTACCTTCATGGTATTCCTTCTTTTGTGGAACAGTTGAGATTTGGGATTTTGAGTTGGACCTTATATTTCCTCATGATTGAGATGGGTTTACTTGATAACTTAGGTATATGTATGGTCATATACCTAAGTAGGGTTGTTAGTTGATTTCATGTTGTGTGGTTTAACCTTAGTGGAATTTGTGAGACCTTGAGGGTATCGGGGTCCCTACTGAGTATCATTATATTCACCCCTGCACGGGCTACACCCACACCTTATTGTGTTTGGTGTAAACGAAGGGTATCGCTAAGTGAGGACGTGAGTACAAGGACTAGAGGTAGCTCGGAGGTGGACATTAGATGAGGCATACCATAAAGATTGTTGTTCGAGATTTGTACCTACCCTTCAGGTAGGATCCTTGGCGGGTGTTCACAGGAGCTATTTCAGTTTACTTTTACTTTTTAGTTTCTTGTACTTTCCAGTTGGGCTTGAATTCTGGCCCCTTTTTACTTACTGTACTCACTATATTTACTATTCAGTTTACTCGTGTTTGTATCTTGTTGTGTTCTTGGTTTCGTGTGTTTACAAGATATAAAGGAAATGTCTTCCCGGTTTTAGGGAATACGCCTTTCGGTGCTATTCACTAGCCTCTGGCCTATGGAAGGCGAGCTTGTGGTAGTCACGACACAGGCCCCGGGGGACGGGTTGTGACAAATTGGTATCAGAGGATTTGGTTCTACCGTAGAACATAGAACTATGATCTTTTTAATGGAAATAGTGTTAAGTGTATTGAGTGTGGTTATCAGTTTATAGAATCCAATGTTGGTGCGGCAGCCTACTTATCCATACACCAGGACCCTGACTTCTGATTTCCAACTTAGTGCACGAAAACACTGATTGCATGTGTGTTTTCAAGAGTTTTATTTGTGGTCTCTTTAATTTATCTCACCAGGTATAACTTATTGACTGTGGAGCACCTATTTCTTTTCAGGATGCCTCCACGAAGACAGCCATCTACGGTTTTGGGTGTAGTACATGATGATAGCTCACCGAGCGATGAGGTCTCGGTGCAGGACCCTCTTTTAGTAGAGGCAACAGCAGAGGGACCAGAGGTACCATTACCCATTGGGCCACCGATTCCACTAGCCCTATATGTAGAGGGTGCATGCCGCTTGATCATGTTGCACGACTTCCAGCGCCATAGGCCACCTAGGTTGGGGGGAGAGATGGACCCACAAGCGGCTGAGGATTGGCTGGAGGCCATGGTGAGAGTCTTTTGACTGGTAGGGACACCAGCTGATCTCATGGTGATCCTTTTTTCCAGTATTATACTGGTAACAGCAGGAAGATAGTGGATCTTGATGCTCCAGGTTCACGATGAGGTGACGCTTCTCTAGGAAGACTTCGAGAGACTGTTTCGGGCATAGTTTTTCCCAACAACTCTTCACGCAGTGCGTATACAGGAGCTTCTTCATCTGTATTAGGGAAGCATGATTGTGGCTCAGTACTCAGCGAGGTTCAATAACCTATCATTCTACTCCATTGATATGGTTCAGGACCCATTCTTCAGAGCCTGGACCTTTGATCAGGGACTCAGGCGGGAGATCGGGGCTTCGATGATTTCTCTCAGCATCCCGACATAGGTGGGGGTGTTAGAGCGATCCCTCTTAGTGGAGATTTTTCTTACTGAGCAGTCACTAGTAGCGAGACCCACCACCAGTTTTCACATAGCATAGTCTTCTTCAACTGACAGTATATAGATGTCACAGAGGTCCAAGAGGACCATACCTATAGGTGGATGACCGCTGGATTCAGGGTTGTTTGTGCGGGGTACCAGAGATAGAGCCATTCATGTGAGAAACAAGTAGTGTTACACATACGGTGGGTAGGGTCACATGGCTCATGACTGCCCGACCCACCGTATGGATGATCAGCAGACGGTTGAAGGACCTCCCAAGAAGAGATAGAGGTTTGAATGAGGAGTTCTGCAGGGATAAGGAGGACGTGGAAGAGGAGCTAGTCGTGTAGTTGGTGGTGGGAGATGATTCGAGATGTTACTGCCACCACCACCAGGTGGTCCACCCCAACCATAGGTAGAAGGTGTACAGGGGCTAGCTCAGCTCCAGGAAGCTGAGGCCTATGACCATGGAACTCCGAAGATGATATAATGTACGATCTATGTCTATTCCACATTATCTACAATAATTATAGACACAGGTGTCAGTCATTCTTTTATTGTAACTTCCCTCTTTCGAAGATCAGAGATTCTGACAGAGTAGTTGGCTCGATCCTTACATCTAGAGACTCTTATGGGAGCAGATTTAACAATTTCAAACTGGTTCCGGCAGTGTGAGCTTACTCTAGGAGGCGAGAGCTTAGGCTGGGATCTCTTAGTAGCGGCGTTGAGGCCTTACGATGTCATCTTGGGTATGGACTGGTCATCTACAGTCCATGCTCAGATTGATAGTATTAGGCACAAAGTGTGGTTTGTTCGCACGGATGGGACCAGGTTTACCTTCACCAGAAAAAAGGGTGCCTTTTCAGTATAGGATGGATATACCCGGAGGAGAGTGCAGTCGATCACTCATCAGTTGGCTAGCCTTACCCTCGGAGCGGTTGATGTGGAGAGTCTAAGCTATCCTGTAGTAGTGGACCAGTACGCGGATGTTTTCCCTGATGATTTTTTGGGTCTACCTCCATGCAGAGAGGTGGACTTTTACATTAATTTGTACCTCAGGACGGCACCGATATCTACACCAGCGTATTGGATAGCTCCTGCGGAGCTTCATGAGATGCGGGTACAGCTGGAGAACTTATAGGGAAAGGGGTTCATTCGGCCCAGTGTTTCTCCTTGGTCAGCCCCAATTTTGTTTTCCAAGAAGACATATAGGAGTTTGAGACTTTTTATTGACTATCGGCACCTGAACCAGGTGACCGTGAAGAACAAGTACCCACTCCTGAGGATTGATGACCTCTTTGATCAGCTGAAGGGAGCACAGTTGTTCTCGAAGATAGACCTCAGATCAGGCTATCACCAGCTTAGATTATGAGACGAGGATGTGTAGAAGATGGCTTTCAGATGTCGGTATGGCCACTAAGAGTTCTTGGTTATGCCATTCGGCATGACCAACGCCCCATCAGTGTTCATGGGACTCATGAACATGATCTTTCATCCATACCTTTATCTCTTTGTAGTAGTCTTCATCGATGACATTCTGATCTACTTGACTACTAAGGAGGAACATGCCTATCATTTTCAGATAGTTCTGGAGACACTCTGAGATCATTGGATTTATGGTATGCTCTCGAAGTGCCAGTTATGGATCCGAGTGGTTCACTTTCTGGGACATGTCATCTCGGAGGCTGGAGTTGTGGTGGATCCAGCGAAGATTGAGGAGGTACTTTCTTGGGAGCCACCTAGGAGTGTGATGGAGGTACGGAGTTTCCTGGGTTTGGCCAGATACTATCGGAGATTTGTACTAGATTTCTACAGATTTGCAGCACCTTTATCAGCGTTTATGGAGAAGGGGAAACCCTTCATGTTGTTGGAGAGATGCCAATAGAGTTTTCAGGAGCTGAGGTAGAGGCTGACTAGTGCCCCCATCTAGAGTCTACCACAGGAGGGCGTCAGGTATTTAGTATACTACAACGCATCAGGGATCGGGCTTGAATGTGTCCTGATGTAGGAGCGAGTAGTGATCACATATGGTTCTCGACAGTTGGGACAACATGAGTAGAACTACGCTACACATGACCTGAAGTTAGAAGTACTGGTCTTCGCCTTGAAGATGTGGCGACATTACTTGATGGGCAAGCATTCTAAATTCTACTCAGATCACGAGCGTCTCAGGTATATCTTCTCTCAGAAGGACCTGAACCTGAGACAGTGACGTTGGATTGAGTTCCTCCAGGACTATGAAATCGAGATAGTCTATACTCCTGGGAAGGGGAACATTGTAGAATATGCACTCATCAAGAGGTATGGTATACAGCTGCTAGGTGAAGCGATAGAGGAGCTAGCCTCTTTGCAGATATCCTTTATGGATCGAGATGGAGCAGCTTTTCTTTAGTCACTTATAGTCACTCCCCCACCCCTTCAGCAAGTTAGGGAGGCACAGCGTAGGGACACTAACTGAGAGGCTCGACGTGCTTAGATATCCACTGGATAGGCACCTGCTGGATTTTCTGAAGGTGGGGAGAATGTCATCCTCTTCAGAGGACACACCATAGTACCACTGTCTCTTTGGGAGGAAGTGTTGAGGGTGTTCCACACATCCCCTCTAGCAGTGCATCCAGGAGTGGCGAAGATATACCAGGATCTCCGATGATAGCATTGGTGGTTGGGAATGAAGAAAGCAGTAGCAGAGTTTGTCTCTTGGTGCCTCACTTCTCAGCAAGTGAAGGCGGAGCATCAGGTACCAACAGACTTAGTTCAGCCTTTAGATGTCCCAGATTGGAAGTGGAACAGGATATCCATGGACTTCGTGATAGGTCCTCCACGTACATCCAGGGGTCATGATTCTATTTGGTTAATCGTCGACCGACTCACCAAGTCATCCCACTTTCTACCGATCAGAGAGAAGGATTCAGAAGAGAGCTTGGGACTCCTCTATGTGTAGGAGATTGTGCGGCTACATGGAGTACCCTTGATGATTTTCTCCGATCGTGATGAACTTTTCACGTCCCGGCTATGGAAGGGGTTGCAGGAGGCTTTCGGGACGCAGCTTCGTTTGATCACCGCCTTCCATCCTCAAATGGATGGCCAGACTGAGTAGACCATTTAGACCCTTGAGAACATGTTATTTTCTTTCATCCTCAACTTTGGTCATATCTAGGAGGATTGCTTTCCCTTGGTGGATTTTTCATACAACAACAGCTATCACTCCACAATTGGGATGGCACATTTTGAGGCGTTGTACGACCGACCTAGCAGATTGCATTTGTGTTGGATTGACCTAGGGGAGTCAGAAATCATGGGACCAGATATGGTATGAGCAACCATGTAGAAGGTGCAGATCATCCAGGAGAAGATGAAGACTGTACAGAGCATGCATAAGTTTTATACCGACAGGTGATGGACACCTCTGGAGTTCGAGGATGGTGACCATGTCTTTTTATGGGTCTCACCTCGACGAGGTTTGCGTAGGTTTTTCCGGGGAAACAAGTTATATTTGAGGTTCATCGGACCCTTTTAGGTCCTCAGTTGAGTTGGTGAGGTGTCTTACCACCGAGTACTTCCCCCTCGGTTGCACCGGGTGCACGACGTTTTCCACGTATTCCAGCTGAGGAGATACGTGCACGACCCATCTCACATCATCGACCACGACAAGCTGGACATCGATGATGGGGAGATGTTTATGGATGTTCTAGTGGAGATTGACAATCAACAGGAGATATTACTTCATGGGAGATCGATACCTATGGCGTACGTTCGTTGGTAGCATGGGAATCTCTAGGAGATCACATGGGAGCGGGAGGCTCATATTTGTGCTCAATACCCCCACTTGTTTTCCTAGTTTTTTGATGTGGTTTTCGGGGATGCAAATAACTGATGTGGGGAGAAATTAACGACCCAGAAATTCCATGTGAATATTTTTTTAATTATAAGGAATATTAGGAGTTCGCAAAAATTTACAGCGCGTGATTCCGAGGCCCGGTGTGACTGGAATGAATTTCTGAACTTTTTTTGGGTACGTTTAGTAAACGTGCGAGTGGGTTTTTGTAACTTTTGAACCGGTGCTCAGAATTAAAATCTGAGGGCACCGTTGAACTCGCAATGCCGGTATTCTCTTAAGGAAACCTTCACCTCGACCACAGTAGGTTGAGGGTGAAAGTTAGATTTTGTGTTTTTCGTGGAAATAAATAAAATAAAATAATATTTTATTTTTATTTTTGCTGAAACCTCCCATAAGAATGTTATGGAGGTGGGGACCACCTGAACTAAAACCCCCCATTTTGAAATTAATGGCAGGGACCACCCGAACCCTCTTAATGGGAGAAAACCTTTCAAAATCCCCATTTAACTGATTGATCCAACTAAAATTAATTAAATGTGTCAACATTTAATTGTGCCAACATAAATTAATCTACTTATTTTAATTTATATTGGCACCACTTTTCTTTGGAGAAGATTGGTTGGTGAAGTGTTGGAAAAGAGGAGAATTCGGAGAACTTTGGAGGAACTCATCCACCAACGAAGAACTTCTCCTCCAAACGAAGAATGTCATCTCCATCGAAGTATGTTCTTCGGAATCATGAAAGTGGACGAAGCATGAGCCCGACTTAAGAAGTAGGTTGTGGAAGTGATGAACGTTGGCACCCACTTCGCCTTCACCGATTTCATCTCATAACACATCAACGAACCTTCGATGTAGGGTTTGTTTTTTTAAATACCCACTTACCTGTTCTTGATGTTCTTCGTGATTCAAGAATTGTTGAGCCTCTTGCTACCACTCTAACACGGAGGGTTCGGGCCAAATGAACATGGCTCGACCTCTCTATAATCCCTTGTGGCTTTTGATGTGATCCTTGTGATGGAGGAGGACGGTGACTGGTGCCATCGGTTGGGACTGGTGGAACTTGAGATTGGCAGCTAGCACCACGGTCGGCCGCGAAGACAGCGCCGGCGCAACCGCGCCACCAGAGAAGGGTCGCGGTCCGTCGGTTGCAGCTGATCAAGTTCAGCGGCCGATAGGGGTAGGGCTGCATGACAGAGGCGGTGGCGTGCCTCCGCGCCACTCAGTGACCAAGGGCCGCTGCTTTGTGCCATGTCAGCGAAGGGAGGGCGGTCGGTCGAGTCGGCCGTCTGCGAAGGTGGAGCGCGCGACCGTGCTGCGCAGAGAAAGTGGTTGGCCATACGGCCAGACGTGGTGGGCCGCCACAATGCTTCCGCCGCACTACGATCCACCCAGCGCGGGCTGAGCCGGACCCAGCGGGCCGGGCTGGACTTAGCGGGCCGGGCCGGAACTAGTGGGCCGAGTCGACCCGAACCAGATCAGGTCGGCCCAGGACGGGTCGGACCGGTTTGGCCCAACTGATTCGGACCACACCTGGACCAGTTTCGACCCATTCCACACTTTCGACCATATCATGAGCTTTGGGTGTCCCTTTGATGAATTTTCTACGGCGCTGGAAGCCTTGGAGAGAGACGGTTCTTTTGGTATACCCCACTTGTGATTTGGATAATGTTGGGTTACGGTCGGGTTGGATCGATCACGAATCCAACCGGTCCCTCGAGACTAAAAGGCTAATAACTTACAGACCAAGAATCCAATTGACACAACATCTATTTCATTGAGTTCCCTATGACGTGGTGGTCCTTTGGGATACTTCTTCGTGGGACTTCTTGGCAGTTGGAGTATCGACCAGTGGATTGAGGAGAGGACCCTACCATAGACAAGAAAGCTTAGTGTGGTAACCCTGTAGCTAGTTGTGACATGAGATAGGGATCCTATGTGGGTCTGTGATTGAGGGTCCCACATGGATCAACTTTAGGAATCCATTTGGGATTACTCTAGGATACTTCATGGGTCTGTTGTACTAGGAACCTGTGTGGGTCTGATGATGTACTAGGATCCAGTGTGGTTCTGATGATGTACTAGGATCCTGTGTTAATCTGTTGTCGTACTAGGATCCTGTGTGGGTCTGACGATGCACTATGATCCTATGTGGGTCTGATGATGATTTAGGATCCTACGTGGGTCTGCCAGTTAACAGAGTAAGATTAATTAGTAGTTAAATCTAATCATCTCTACTATTGTACCTATGTTGTACCTGTGTGAGCTGAGTTTGTTCCTTGTGGTACTTTCCTTTGTGGTAATACCTTGGTGGTATTCTTTTGTGTGGCATACATGTGTGGTACTTACCATTGTGGTATTCCTTCCTTTGTGGAACAGTTGAGATTTGGGATTTTGAGTTGGACCTTGTGTTTTTTCTTGATTAAGATGGGTTTAATTGATAACTTAGGTATATGTATGGGTATATACCTAAGTAGGTTTGTCAGTTGATTTCATGTTGTGTGGTTTACCCTTTGTGGAATTTGTGAGAACTTGAGGGTCTTGGGGTCCCCACTGAGTATCATTATACTCACCCCTGCACGGGCTACGCCCAAACCTTATTGTGTTTGGTGTAGACGACGGATAGTGCAGACTAAGGAGGAGAGTACCAGGAATGTAGGTAGCACGTAGGTGGAAATTAGACGAGGTGTACCGTAGAGACGGTCGTTCGAGATATGTACCTACCCTTCAGGTAGGATCCTTGGCGAGTGTTCACCGGAATTGTTTCAGTTTACTTGTACTTTTCAGTTTCTTGTAATTTCTAGTTGGGCTTGTATTCTGGCCCCTTTTACTTATTGTACTCACTCTATTTACTTTTCATTTTACTCATGTTCGTATCTTGTTGTTTGCTTGGTTGCGTGTGTTTACAGGATATAAAGGAAATGACTTCCCGGTTTTAGGGAATACGCCTTTCGGTGCTAGTCTCCAGCCCCTGGCCTATGGAAGGCGGGCTTGGGGTAGTCACGACACAGGCCCTGGGGGACAGGTCATGACATTTCAGGGTAGGTTAGAGCATCAGTACAACCCTACTTATGGGAGGAGCATCAGTACTTAATCTCATAACCATTCCATGTGCACATAATTATTTATCCATTCACCACACACAAACCATATCACAACCAATACAACCAATAAATATAACAATCTTAATTCACAACAATCAATATGAGATTCAATGTCATGCCATAGCCCATTCACAATTCCACTTTACACTACACAACCCATTAACCCAATTATATTTACCAAGTCTCACCCCATTAACCATATTCATAAATTCACAAGACAATACCAATCATGTGTGTCAACATTTCTCATCCTCCCACCCTCTTAGGCTTTTCAACATAAGTCATTAGCCATAAGGCACAATCCCCATTTAACTAATTTAACCCATTTTTTAATTACAATGCCAAATAATCCCTTAATCCATTAATAAGAATAGAAATATTAAAATCATTCATTTTCTCTCTCATTCAACATTTCAACATGCTTTTGAAGGGATCTACATTATCACAAGGCAACCTTGATCAAACATAGCTAACTTCTAAGTTTGGAAAGTATCGACACACCCCATGGGTGGAACTACAAAGGTCAAGTCATCCCCCATGTGTACCATAGGGACCATGAGGGTTTCTATTCATCATTTAGACATCTATTACACCAAAAATAAAAAAAGGATAAAAAGGAAAACAATGGGGAAACCAATAAATAAACCCAATCATGCACAAATATCAAATAAAACTATGGGATATAACTTGTAGACCACTTAACTTGGATAAATTGGTGAATGCACCCCTAATCGAGGACTTGGGTCCCAATTCAATGCCCATTTGAAGTCTCAGAATAGATATAATCATAAAAAAAGGGTTTCAGAGCTTTAGAAGGAGATAAGGAATAAATGTGAACCCTAAACCAAAAAGACAAGCAATAGGTGGATTATCCTTACCCGGATCTTCAATTCGCAACCAATAGAACTCCAAACGACCTAGAGATAAGGGAGAATCACCCTTAGATACTCTTGGGAGATTTTATTCATCACTGGGGTTTCGTGGGGGAAGAAAGGAGGAAATACCAAGTTGGGTTTTAAATTCTTGTAATGTAATTTTTGTAAATTTCTCTACTTTACTGGGCAACACGATTTACCCACACAGTTTTCCAAACCGTATGAGAGATACTATCCCAAAATCCCCCTCTCTCGCGGTTTCCTAGTAAGTCCACATGGTTATATTAACCGTACGGTAACCATATAAAAGCCTCTACCCAGGGCTGCATGGTTACCTGGGATGATCCTTACTGTTTGCACTATTCGTGCACAAACCATGAAACATGACCAGAAACTCATTTTTCCTCCATTATCATGTCCCGAACCCCCATAACACCCCCAATCCTTCACATGAATTTTGGGAAACAATTATTCGACCAAAATAAAGGTCTTAATATGAAACAAAAAACAAAAACATGCCTTAAGAAATGTCTCATATCTTACAAAAGAGGGTAAATAATAGAAGTCTCATAATAATAATAACATTTAAATATATTTAGGATAATAAAGTTATTATTTTATAATAAATACCATATATTTATGGGATATATAAGAATAAGTAAATTGAAAGTGGTCAGGTAAGACAATTACCTCCTCTTCAGAAGACCTTCTTTATATCCTTTCTTAAGGAACCTATGGTTGGCCTTTTGGGAAGACCAGAACCTAAAAAAATAGGATATGGATGTTGAGAATAGAAATTTTTAGGGCTTTATTGATCTAGGTTACTCAATGTGGTGCAAAGAAGAGAGGGAATGGGTTTCCTTTTATAAGGGAGGGAAAGTACACACTTGGAATTACAAAAAAGATTAAAATAATAATAAATCATTCTAAAAATTGATTCTAAATAGATATAGATTTGAAAAAAAATATATAATAAGGTTTAAATATCATCATAAAAATAAATTAAAATATATTTTTATATTATTTAAAACCTTATATTTTATTTTAACACCATGGTTAAAAAAATTAACCTTAACCATGATAATGAATTTTTCAATAATAAGGGGTTCTAATTTTACATATAAGATAAAAAAATATATCCTAAATGGCCAAGGTATGACATTTTAGACAATATATTATCTCAATTTTCCTATTTAAATTTTTTTATTTATTTTAAAATAATTTAATAAAATATTTTTTCATAAAATATCATTATTATCATTTTTGACACTATTAATTTAATTTGAATTTAATGAAATCAAAAAAAATATGGAATTAAAATATAATCCTTTAAAAATATAGAATATTGTATATTCATCTATAAAATTTATATAACAAAATAATTCCTCAAAATTTTATTACTTTTAATATTTTTAAAATCATTTATTTTATTTTTCTATTAATTGAATGAATATTGTGCCAGCATTGTGTAAGCATTTAAGATAATTATATAGTAACTAAAAATTATAAATAAATTATAATAATAAAAATAATTTAATTATTCAAAAAATAAAATTTAATATTAAATCAAAAATTATTTTTATCCTTATGCCAACATTAAGGATAAGTTTAAATTTAAGAGAGTGATATTTTTTATTTTTCTTTACTTAAAATAATATAGTGGTTAATATCAAAGAAAAAAGAAATTTAGTGGCCTTATTTTATAAATTTTTATTTAAATGGATGAACTCCACTCATAACATTGGATAAATCTAATTTTTAGAGTAATTTATAATCCTTATCTTAAAGTTTTAACCCTATTTAACTTGTTTTACCCTTACCGAGGTTACAAAAATTTACCAAGGTTACTTTTCATAATGACCAAAAATAAAAAGTTCCTATTTAAAAAATTTGAACCTAATAATTAAAAATATGGTATCCATTTTTCTATATTAAAATTATTTAAGTGGTAGAGATTAATTTAAGATAAAAATACAAAACACAATGAAAAACAGATGTATTAGAAAAACATCTTTTCAACTATAAAATTGTTTTTATACCAAATTTAAACATAAAATTGATTATAATTAGATTAATTTAATTTTTAAAAATATAGGAGAACTAATTATACTTTGAAACAATTTTAAAATAAAATGTAACTTTCTATATTCTTGAAATAAAAATACATTTTTCAATAAAAATTAGTATTTTTCACTATTTACTAGAACATCCCAAAAAAACACCCTTTGATAACTTTTATATGATTATTTAAAAAAATTATTAAATTTATCGAATATATTTTTTTATATTTTGAAAAATTAAATATAATATTTTTCTCATAAAAATCATTTTAAGGAAATATTTTTATTATGCATAATATAATACTACTAAAAATTGATTGAATATTTACTAAGAATGAATACATTTTCATTGAGTAGAATATTTATATATGCTTCATAATTTTTTTTTATTCATATTCATACTCATTGATTCAATGGCTAGGTTATAAAAGTCATATTTAAATAATAATATCTCATGGTTTGTTTAAGAACGGTGTTGCGTATCGTATATGATATCAAACATAATGTTCTTCTTTTAAAATATAATGGTGCTCCAAAAAAATGATCAATGAACTAACAGAATGATATAAACCCAATATCATGACTTATACACGAGTATAAAAAAAATTGAACTTCTTACAAACACACACTGGGGGAAATTGGCTAAGGTCATGGACCTATATCCAATGTCAAGTTAGGCCATGTAAGACCACCTATATCAACAGCTAAAAAATTATTGTGGATATAGGGGAGTTTTACCCAAGGTAAAATGATATAGTGTCTATATCCTATCCCATGCACCCCCACAGGGAATTTTTTTTTGGAAAAAATAGGAAAGGGATACTATTATGGTCACACATAAACTATATCCATAGTCCTTTCTCGGGATACCTATAGCCATGGTCCACATGTGACTATTTATATAGTCATTTTCTAAGACACATTTGGAAATGGGTCATGTTTATTATGGTCTTAGTACTTTCCTAAGAAAATTATGACCATGATCAGAATATGATTGTGTCTGTAGGTGTCTGGCCAAATGCCTACTGACATGAACCATGCAGACTATTGTGATTGGTCCCAAGACCAACCGTATTTTTTTATTTTATTAAATAATAATAATAATATATAATTATATATATATGTTGTTTTTCATAGGTTAGAGTTAAAGGAATATAATAAATAGAGATGAAGTCTAAGGATCAAACCACATCAGTTATTTTTTTATTTTTTAAAGGCTATGGACATAGTCAATGTAGACCATAGTCGTAGGAGTTGTTAGGAACACGAGCCTCAGCCCAGTTGGTGAGGACTCACTAGGTGCATCCAAGATACCCAAGATCAAATCCAGGTGGAGGCATATTTTTAGGTTACTGTAGCAGTACTGTAGCAGGCATTGTTCGGTACTGTAGCAGCCGGAACTACTCATCCATCTGGGCCTTCGGGCCACCGGTTTGGTCCTAGGGTCCTGCAAGGATTTTGGGCCACACAAGTTCTTCGGGCCAATTTATTCTCAAGGCCTTCATTCCACCTTAAATCCTTATGGGCACCCCAAGGACTTTGGGCCACATGAATGCAGGCCCCAGACACACTACAAAAAAGGAGCAGCCCTAGAAGAGGACTCAGAGTAGGTGCACTCACCAGAGTAGAGACAAATGGATTGTCAGAATGAGAGGGTATGGATATGCCATCGGTACCAGCCTATGCTTTCATGGGAATCATAGCCAGACGGTCATGCAAAGGTAGAGAGCTACTATCAGGATGCAGATGCTAGGGAGGGTAGTTCCTTGTAGATAGTCTGGTTGAATTCCCTAATACCTTCTAGTCATGTAATCTCCTAAAAATCCTATGGTCCATGTAATCTCTGATCCTACGGGCCTTGTAAGGGATCCCACTCATCCCTTGATAGGGGGTTATCAAAAATCAATAAAAATGAAGGCCTTCGGGCCATTCAGGCTAGGAGTTGTTAGTATAGTACAGCATACAGCCATGGTCGTAGAGGAACTATAGACATGATCACAAACTATCGACATAAGTTATACTCCTATACTAATGATAATATCCTCCATATCCACATGTATTTTGGTCATAGTATATGGTCATGGTTTTGGGGCCTATTACCTAGGTTTTAGCTTGTTGAAATATGTTTATTTTCTAGTAGTGACATAATTATGTATATTGGTTGTGATATAAACACGCCAAGTAGAATTTTACCAAAGATTCTAAGAAATACCATTCATAAAAAATTTCAAAAAATATATCCCAAACATCATTTAGAAAATAGTTTTTCAAAATGTAAGTCATATAGAAAACAAATGTCATATTTTATTCTCTTCCTAAAAAACTTAAGGTAAAACCTTTTTGAAGGAAACAAATCATGTCTAGTATCAATACCATGACTCCAAACCCAGATAATTAAATTAAGCATTCTTTTAAAATCTTTCTTTCAAACCCCCTTTTTATCAACCAAGAGTTAGAATCAACCATATAAAATGAAAAATGATTTAAACCCTTAAAATAGGTGGACTTCCAATCTTATGAAAACATACCAAACAATTCTTCCTTCTTTGAAATCCTTTCACAAAATATGTTTCCATAACAATTTGAAAATTAAATCACATCATAATGAAAAAATTCATAAAGATATAAAAGTAACCCTAAAATAAATGAATCATAACATAATTGAAAATAATATACAATGGTTTCACAAGTATAATAAGAGTATGAGGGGATATAAACAAAGTGTGTAGCATAAATACTCAAGATAATATCATTTTATCAATATAATAAGTTTCATGGGAAACTCCATAAGTTCTAACATGTGAAAATATAAACATATACATGTGTAATAAACTATCCTACCTTTGTTTTCTTCCTAACCATATCGACACTTGAATCACTCTCATTAGGGGACCTCCCTTGGGCAAAGAACAATCTAATCTAAGGTACTAGTAAGAGAACAATCTACACTAGTATGGTTTTTATGAATGATATAAACATGAATCACTATCATCGAGGGTATTACCTTGGTTAGATCATAATCTAAACCAGGACATGAGTCTAATAAAAAACTATCCTAGTAAAGTACAAAATATATCACTCAATTAGAAACCTCAGGTTCCAATGAAATACGCAAAGAGAGCATGAGAAATCAAATAATTAATGATTATCATATAAATCAATAATAAAACATAAAAAAACTCATCTCACCTCCAATACCCTATAATGAAATATCCATGTTCCCATATCATACAAACATCAAATAATAATAATAATCAATGCACATTCCCTAAAAGGGTTTAAATCCTAAATAAAGAATAAAAATAGGGGGCTCACGGTAAGGGTTCACAATCATCAACAAACTAATTTATTATAAATTTCTAAATTGGGTTTCTTAAATAAAACTTGGAAGACAAAACCAATTTATTATAAAACAACCTATTAAAACCACATAAATTTAAATACTTTAAAACCAATGTTTTTCTCCCTTAGGAGTCACTTGAAAACCAAATGCCTCTTTAATTGAACACCAACCATTAAAAACACTAGCCAAATACCTTTATAAATAAAAAAAAGTACATTGACCTTTCTTTGAACATCAAAATAATTTAAAATGGACTCTTAGTAAATTTTCACAAACACATGGAATGTAAAAATATTTTAATTCAAAATGAACATATGAAATTCATTAAAATCCCCCATCAAAAGTAAATAAAACATTTGAAACATTTTAAAGCCCATAAAGAGTATCACATATAAGGATAAAATCATTGGAAATAATTATATAAACATTAAATCACTCCATGACATGTTAAATAAATTAATTTCATAAAAAAAATACTATAAATTAAGGTAAAACAAATTTCCATTAATGAAATAAGAATAATATCCAAAGGAAATGTCATATAAAACCATATACAACAAAAACCCCAATATTCAATCCATCGCAAATTGTAAATTAATCCCATGTTTTTATTAGGGTTTGTGGTGAAAAAATAAAACTAAGGGGGTTGTAAATTGGTAGAAGTGGATAAAAATAATGGAGGGATTTACCTCACAAAACCCCTTAGAATCGAGGAGGAAGGGAAGTGGAAGAAAAGAGGAGGCGAGAGATCCCTTGAGTGAATACATGGGTCAACTAAATGAGATATGAGATAAATGAGGTGAAACCCCCTTAAAATTTAAGAGTGGTATAACTAAAAAATTACAAAATTAAAACTGGGCACAGGCACGTCATGACTTAACCCACCTATCACGACATGAACTTTCCCTAAGGGAGAACTATGGTCTCACTATCTAGGGTTACACAATTTCATGACATTCCATCATCATGATGTGATCTCCCCATGGTAACCCCATCATAGTGTGGCACCCAACAATAGAACCTCCCCTAAAAATGAACACACTATCTGGGCCTAGTCATAGCATGGACACCACTGTCACAGTACAACCCTTATCTTGTCTGAAAATTCACTAAGGAAAAATATTCATCCATTGAATGACCCACCTATAATTTCATGACCACATATATTAATAAAATACATGTCACCCAACATACTCATAACGGTTTGACCAACCTATATTGTGTTTTTACGTACTTTAAATATATCTGTATAACTCTAAAAACACCAAAACACTCTGAATTCCATAGAACTCCCAAAATTTTCAAAATAACACAAATTTATAAAATAATTTAATATGACAGTGATATAGGGGTGTAACAAACACTATTTTCCTTATCTTAAAATCTAAACTTAAGACCATTTAACATTATTTCCCTAAATTCATCAGCCAATACTCACCATAAATCTATCTCAAATCCATGTTTCCCTTCCTATGAGTATAGATTATCTCAAGGTCATAATAATTTAGGAACTACAACCATCACCACTTATTTTGGTTAAAACATCTCTAAGAATATATGTACCTATTACACTTTTGATCCATATAAACTATAAACTAGTCACCAAGAATATATTGCATTAAATAATTCTAAGAAAACACTACTATTTATAGCTCTAGATCATGGTTTGAATAGTTTTTTTCATGATGCCTCAACTATTTGGAGCTATAAGTAATAACTGACTACCTATGCATCATCAAACAACCAATTTGAGCTTCAAATTCATCATAGAACACCATGCATCTAACTCCATCCTCTAATAACCTAAGGACATGATCAATCATAAACCTCCACTTTATCTCATCAAAATCTATATAGAATCACTTTAACTAAACAAATGGTTTATCCTATAGTGTAAGGTAAGTTATGGGGTAGTAAATATTATATAGTTTTATGAAAAACCAATAATAATAACCTACCAACCAAAGGAATCTCCACACATCAAACACCCTCTTGGGTAGCCCCCAATCTAGCACTACCTTGACCATTATCAAGTCCATAGCTAATACACCCTCTATGATGATATGATTTAGGAATTGGACCTATCGAATCCAAAAATAAATTTTTGAGATCTTTTAATATAGATAGTGCTCCCAAAGTAAGTCTAGAATGATCCTCATGTTCTTAACATTCTCATCTTTCAATATTGAATAGATATGGATTTAATTAAGGAAGACATCCATCATCAAGTACAAGAATGGATTAAATATATAGTTTATAATGTCAATTAACAACATAAAGGTTTTCTTAACTCCAAATGGAATCACCATGTCCATAGCAGTATTAGAATTTCATCATTAGGGTATCCAGATCACAAACCTAAAGCTGGTGATAGTAAAACCTAATATTGATCATCAAGAACCACTTCACTCATTTAAGTTGTTCAAATAGGTCATTCATCCTTGGAAGAGGGTACTTGTCCTTGATTTTCACCTAATTTGGGTAGTGATATTCAATAAAAATACTAAATTCAACATACACCTTTTTGGTAAACAATACTATATCTACTTAACGGGATACAATAGGCCTTATGAAAACTTTCTCCATATAGTCCTATAACTACACCTTTAGCTTCCTAATCTCGGTTGGGGACATATGATAAGTTATGAAACATATTGAAGCAGTATCAAGGTACATATCAATGCATAATTCAACCTCTCATTGAGGGTAAAATCCTAACATATCCTTTGGAAAAACATTTATGTACTCATCTACCACCTCTGTTAGCTATTATTCCAATGTACACGTAACAAAAAACTTTTCAAATGGTCATTGATCGAATCTAACTTCCCACACAAAGTCCCTACTCATCTCAATTGAAGGTTCCACTCACCTAAGGTGGGGAATATTGTTCCATAAACTTATAATAACATCACCCTCCAATAGTAGCAGTCTATCTAAGAATGTACTTTAGATATATAGTTTATACTAAGTATGATATCAAACAACTTCATCATAGTTACAATGAGGTCTCACAAGAACCTATCTCCACTAAGAACAAGCTCTCGCCATCGTTATATATAGGTGAGAATGGAAACATTATTAGTAAGGGTATCTAGCCACATGGGACAGGATAGAGGATCTACTAGAATATTTATCCCTCAAACTAGGGTTTTAGAAATATTGGAATGGATTATCCAATATCAATACGTATGGGTTCTAGAGAAGATTAGACATAGATTGTACCTCAAATCATGTTAGGTAACACTAATTCATAACCCACAATTGCCTGAATATGGTTGTGTCATTAACTACTACCCTCTGAGCCTAGTATAGTTCCACCTAGGGGTGGTGGTTATGGGATAGATCATAGAGTCTTCCTTATCTAACTCCTCCTCCTAAGCCACCACAAACTCCTCTGTCAAGTCTTTCTCCATAGGTACCACCCTGATTCCCTATGGGAGTTCCTTGATTATGATACTACCTTTGACATAGAAGTATATCAACTGACCAACCTCCATCCTCTATACTATGAGTAAGAAATCACGCACTAGATGACCTCATCCACTACAAGCATAAAAAATTCTTTCCCAGGGCTGACTATATCTCTTACAAGGTAACTGATTAACTAATTCCAAGGTATGAGACTGATCATGAGCTAGTCTCCAACATCCTAACTTTGATGTCTAACATCGTCTAGTCACATCATATAGATCTACTCCTGGATGAATTCTATACACCTACTACCTACTTCCCCTATTTTAGAAACTTTCCATCATTAAGGCTTGCTCTATAACCTTCAGATAATTGGGGAGATATACGGGTATGAAAACTTCTTGGATATCACTACACAATACATGATTGAACTTTCATTCTTAGAAGAACCTATTTTTAATCATATCATGAGAGTACCTCATGTGATTGGTTAATCTAAATGCATTATTCACAACTAGAATTATTCCCTTTTGTAACTCCAACAACACCAAGATGTTAATGGATCTCAACAATATCAAGAAGAACTCCTCATAGAAAAGGTAATTAAGCTCTATCCATAAAACGGTTATATCATCATGGGTATAGATGATCAAGGTATACCAAGGACCCACTGAACACTAGAGAATATTGGATACCAACACTACTATCTAATATATATATATGTTTTAATGAGGTGTAAAATTAAAACCATCAACTTAAACTAATCCTCAACCACCTAAGGGTTAGGCTTGACCTAGAACCTGGGTGGTCTCTATTATTGAAACTCTTGAAACACACTCAATTACACACATCCTCATCCTGCACCACTAGAATAATTATCTACATAGTAGGAGGGGGTATATACATACACTATATGAGGTGGGTCTAGTGGTTGCACAATGGGAGGGGGTACTACTCCCTACACACCCAATGGAAATCCCTCATGAACTGGACCATGTATATAATCCATTACTGTCAGTAGCTCATTGATTGAGGCTCAATAGTTGGAATGCTCACATGATAACCCTCCCTAGGGATTCTATCTATCTATTATCATGGTTGAATCATATAATTTGAAAAGATGGACCATGTTCAATAAATCATATCTGGGAAGATGAATCCAAAAGCACATCTATGTTAATGAATAATTCTTATATGATTCATGTACCGTTACTTATTCCCTATAAATAGAGCTTTAGTGATTTAAGTCAATAAAAAGTTATTAATGGGTTGGGATCTTCTGATAAATAATTTTGTTCTTAATAACTGTGGTCTCTCTATATCTCCCCAATTTACTTATCTCTTAAACTCTTTAATTAGGTTTTATAGAAATCTCTAATTATATTCCATAAGAATAATTTTATAATATGGGGTTAGGGTTTCTAATGATTATTCTATAAATTAATTAATTATCCAATTACATTCATCACATCCTAACCTTGGGAACCCCGATGTGACTAAAACCTTCACCACTTCTAGGGTAAAAACCCCCCATTTTGGATGTATCCATTATCATAAATTTCCCATTTGAGGTTATGTTTAAACGGAAAAACATTATTCTCATGAATTCATGAGTGAAGACTATAATTTATATATTATTTTAATATAAAACTATGGAGGATAGGTAATGCTAGAAATTACACACTATCTCAGTGAATCATCCCAAAAATATTATTTAAAATATTCTAAAGCTTTAAATAGAAAAATCTAGGTGTTTACATGTCATCTAATATGATAGGGATGGATAAAGTCATAATATATGAATTTTTTCAAGGATATCATATGGCATGGTATATTATATCATGTACCTACCTATGATTATTAAGGAAACTGAAATTTAAACATTAAAGTTCATATTATCTTCCATCGAGTATCATTAAAAATAAATATTTCATATTATGAAATTCTTAGTAGATGAATTCATGTGATGAATTATAGAATGGTTGAATAACATTTACTCTTATGTCATAACACATGAGTAAAATAAGGTGAACTTAGGGAGATTCCTCAAGGGATTTATAAGAGATCCACTTCCTGGGGATGGTTGTTTGTTAGTGTGCATTCCTTATGACAACCCATGTATTTTTCATAATATAACACTTTTATGGTAAATTAATATTCATGATTATGAATTTATATATTTACATTAAAAAATATATATGTTTCTATTATGTCACAAAATATGTTATAAAATCAATTAAATACTCATTGTGTATTTAAAATTATTATGTTTACGTCATCTAATATTGGTAGTTTTATATAAGGATTAAATATATTTCCTTAACATAATTTCTTATTTTGATCTATTTAAAGAATTACTAAATTATCATATATTTTATAAATGGATATTCATGATAAATATATAAATTAATATTATAATTTATTATTTTTATAATCTTATAAATAATTCAATCAAGGTATGATGAAAGAATAAGGTTTTTTATTTGAAAAATAAATAGTTTTTATTCTAAATAAATTGTTTTTTCTTATATAATATGACTATAGATGCAAGTGAAATCTATAAATTTAAGAATTATTATTTGATAAAATTTAATTTATTCTTGGTATCATCATTTCAAAATTAGTTTAGGGTAAATTTTTTAGATTGTTCTAAAAAATTAATTTTTAAGTGAATAGTAAAAATACAATTTTTATAAATACCATAACTTTTATGATATCATCATGATATAAGCATTGATTAAACATTCATGAAACCTTTTTCTTGAGCATATATATATTTAAGGCATAAAATAATTAATTTAAAAACACTACATTAAATTTATAAACCAATTTTTGACATTTTTGAACCTATGTTATATTTTATTCAAATAAAGGAACTATTTTTTTCCATTTTTGTTTAATTATTCACAATATTTCATTTGATTTTATCTTGGTTTAAAAGTAAAATAAACATAATTTTCTTAATCATAAACCAATAAATTTCATTGGAATCAATACTATTCATAATCCTTGTCCTAAATAGGTATAAATTCAATTTTATACTTAAAATTTACATTTTTTTAAAAAATAGTTTTTATTGTATTATGTGTGCTTATATTGAAGTTAATTTTTATCACTTTTATAAATTTTATTGAATAAAATGTATTAAAAATTTTAATCATAATTTCCAAAGTAATTAATAAGTTCAATTTAATTTTTATTAAAAAAAATATTTTACTAAGGTAAAAGTTAATTTATATAGTGTATATACTAACTCATTGACATATAATATCATGATTTTATTTTTATTAATTATATTTAAATTTCCACTTCAATTTGACTCTTTTAAGTTTATTTTACTCCAACATTTATAAAATTTATAACAGGATTATTAACTCAGATGCCTTTCATTTGATTTTGGCTATTTTTAACATTACTCAAATGAATTCCTTTTCCCACCATACACTTAAATTTTCTCTAATAATTTTCATATCCAATTATTCATGGTTTTAAAAATTAATTTATATTCCCATTCTTTTGTGAATTTTTCATTTTAAAATAAAATGTTAATAGTAATACAAGGGCTTTTGTTCTAAACCTCCATGTCTTAAAGCATTATTCTGTTATATCATATTTTATCTTCTATTAATCAATTTAAAGTTTTTTGGGAGTCTACCATATAGTATTACTTTTATTTATGATGAATTTATAATCTTCTATCCTCCATTACAAAAATTATAGTTCACATCTCACCTTGTTTGTATGGGTTTTGTTCTCTATCACTCTCTATCTCTCTCTTAATATTATTTTTCTCCTTCATGTACATGTTATTTAATATAATATTCTATATAATTCCCACTATTTATATATTTTATTTTCTAATATTTACATAATTGTATACCCATTACTATATAAAGCATCAGTTGGAAGGGTTCTTACTAAGAAAGTTATTCCATTCATTGACTGGGAAAATATTGACATTTTGTATACTTATTATTTCAATATGGATACTTAATATTTAAAAATACATGTTGATTATGTATTTTATTTTTTATTGGTTACTTTAATATGAGGAATTAGTTTTAATTACTTAGTGATGATTATTTCTTGAAATTATATAAACTCTTGATGCATCGTTTGTCTCATGAGACAAAATAGTTTGGGTATTTGGTGTATGTCTTCCAATTTATTTATAATTTCTTGGCATGAAACCTTAATAATTTGAATTGGATGTCATAAATTATTCATTTAATCACTATAAAAGTATTTAATTTTTGAATCTAATTATTTACATGGTTATTCTATCCATAGGTATATTTCATGCTCATGAAATTAGAGATATGGAATTATTTGACTCTTTTTCTATTCCTACCATATTATTCATGACTTGTTTATTATTTGATACCTTTCTATATAAGATTCCCCTTAATCAGAATCTATGTTCACCAATTTATTTTTTACCTTTTCCACAAGGAATAAATATGATTACTATGAATTATTTAAGAATATAGTGAGATGAACAATAAATTTAAAAAACCCAATCTCAAGGAAAATGTACAATGTTTGAAAAGTATAGGTTTTGTCATGTAATAGATTTTCCTAATTATCTAAAAATTTAAAACAATGAAGTTTTGTGTATATAATTAATGTGAAATTTTCTATAAATATTGTAATTATGGATGGCTGAGTTTGGCCAGTCGCGGTCAGTATCAAAGTTAGTGTGTAACGAATATGTTTTAAGAACCAGATCTGGAAGTGCGGGTTTAAGTAATTATAGATGATATCAGATCAAGATTCATATAACTATATAGGTTATGGATTTATTAATTATGCATAATTTATGACTTTTTTATACCACCATGTGTTAAAAAGTTTAATGGTGGTTATAAATTCAAAGTCATGGATACCCTTTTGAGGACTTATGAGACTAGATTTTAAGGTGATTGATGATATTTTGGGAGAAATTTATTGGGTTATATAAGGAATACATTATTGAGGTATATATAAATCTTAGGTTGATATGTGTTATAGTGTGAAGGTTATTTGGGTTACATGGGAAGAATGAAATTATATTTTTTCAATATAAGATAAAAGGTATAGAAAAACCTTCGGGGTGGTATGTGATTTGATGCCAGGTAATTATGCTTATTTGACATAAAGGATATTTTATTTTGTGGATATAATCTCGGTGATATACATAACATTGGGGATTAAAAAATTATTTGGTGGAAATGATATTAAAGTTATCTTGGAGGAAATTTACTATATTTTTAGGAAAATTACATGATTAAGGAATATATATAATATTATTGGAGAGTATTTAATTTAATGAATTAAAGATTAAATATTGAGTTATTTTTCTAAAGGTTTTATTTTAGGATTATTCAAGTTATTTTTAGAAAGGAAAAATATATTTTGTGATTAATGATTATAAAGGAAGAATTTTTATTATTGAGATTTAATTTTTTTGGGAATAAATGTTAAGTATATTATTTAAGACAACATGCAAACTGGGTTTTCAGAATTTTTTAAGTTTTGAATTTATAAAAGATAATTTTATAGAGTTTTTAGGGTTTAGTTATTTATGTATATTAGATGATAAAAAATTAGTGAATAAAATAGTTTAATTTAGGATGAAATAATGGTGACATTATTTCAATTAAAGGTTTAAAAAGTTATCATATCAAGAGATTAATATTTTATATTACGGTTTATTGAGTATTATCATTACTTACACTAGACACTTATTTTTTAATAATAAGAAATTGAAAGAATCAAGTGAACATTATAACACCCCAATATTTTAGTATGTATTTTACTTTAATTAAATACTATGTTGAATAGCTTATAACACATGAACTAAAACGATTCATGACATATTATAAAAAATAGTAAAAAGAAAGATAATAATAAATTATGATACTAAAATTGTTTTATTTTGTTTAAATATTAAAATTTTATTATTAAAAAAATAATTAATGGGATATTATTAAAATAATTCAACATTAAAAAGGGGTATATTAAAAGAACTATTTATTTAAAGTGTAATTTATTTTAACAAATTTATAGATTTTAAAAGACATAAATGTGTGGTCTGATAATTTGACACTCAATAAATTAAAAATTGATATCAAATAATATTATGAGCACTTGAAGTTTAAAAAGGTCATTTTTTTAAAGTTGCTTTTTTTATTTAATATTTTCATTTAAAGATAAATTAAAAAAATTTATAACTTAAATTTTATGAAATTAAATTAATTTTTGGATTCATCATGTCAAAATTAGCTTAGGGTTAATTTTTGGGATTTTTCTAAAAAAAAAATTGATGAATAATGAAAAATACTGATTTAACAACTGCAATCATTTTAGGAAATTATATTGATATAATAATGAATTAAAAGTTTAAAAAACTTTTTTAAAGACTAAATATTTATCTAATAAATAATTTAATTCATTTAAAAATATATTTTTGAACTTATAAATCTATGTTTGACATTTAGGAAATATGAGTAATGTTTTTATTCAAGTAAAAAAATTTGATTTTTATATTTTAAGCAAGTATTCATAAGTTTCATTTAGGTTTTTTTTGTTTTAAAGTTAAATAAGTCTCATTTTTAAAAAAATATTACAATTAATTCCATGGTAATCAATATTATACTTTATTTTTATGTAAAAACATTTTTATACTTTAAAAAATGCATTTTTCTAAAAACGGTTTTTCCTTAGGTTTTTCAAAATTATATTAAATGTAATTTTTACTAATTATAGAAATTTAATCATATAAAATGGATTCAATGTTTATTATAATCATATTTAAATTATTTAAAAAGGCTTATTTTATTTTTTTACTGATAATGAATAGTTATCATGGTAAAAAGTTTGTCACCATCGTAAGGGTTAAAAGGGTTAACAAGGTTTAAAATAAGAGATAAGGATTAAAATATCTCTAAAACTTATATAAATTTTATGGTTTGAGTTTATTTAAAATATAAATTTTCCTATATTATAAATTTGACTAAATTGGATCCATGTTCAATTATAAATACATCTATAATATTTTAAAGTTATTAATATTTACATGGTTGTCACTCACCTCACTTATAAAAATGCACATACTATTCTCACTTATAAACAACAATTTTTTACTTTATATTTACCAATATCTATAAAAATACATTCTCAGTTACTATATTCATATTATAGAGATTATAACCCTCCCAAAATACCCATCCAAGAATCTTTAAGGTATTTTCAATAGAGATTATCCAAGGAAGGGGTATATGTTCTTAATGACATTTTTTAAGTTTTTTCCTTTTAAATATCATCCAAATATTGTATAAAAAACTTAAAATAATTAAATTGGTATATTTTATAAAATAAAATATTTTTATGTAAATGGTACAACCATTTTATATCTATATTATACCTAATATAAAATGTAAACTTTGCATGTATATGCAGACTACTGCCTCCATGAAGTGATAATTTTCAGTTTTCATTACCATCACTTATATATGGTTTTATATATAGATTAAATGAATATATAATATATTTATTCTATATTTATTATTTTTTAAAGATAAATAATTATTTACTTATATTTATTTCAATCCATTGAAAAATTAAAACATCATCTGTGCATGTGTGCGAACTACCACATTCACGAAGTGATGTAATTCATTTTTCATCACCGCATTACATGGATCATTATAAAAATATATATAATTATTAAATATATCATTTATAACATTATTAATCTCTTTTAAAAGTTATATTATCATTATAAAATATCATCCTCTTACTTTTTTCCTATTATAATGTGTTCTTATTTTGGTTGGTTTTACCACCTACATGAACATTGTGTAACGACCCAAACTTTTATTAATGAAAATTATTATTGATTTAATTAAATGTATTATTATGTATAATGGTTATATAAAACATATTCACTTCCTTGGTTTTATTTTTTTTATTTTAAAAGACCATTAAGAATTTTTATTATTGCTAATATAGTTGTTGAATAGTGATCACGTGATTAGTATAAATATAGGGCTTTAAAAAATACAATTCACTCAAAAAAAGGAAGTGATGGCCTCATCCAGGAGAATTTATCCATATGAAGCTCATTTTTTAGAGATTTGAAAGGATTTAGCATCACTGGTATTTTCTATTGACCAATCCCAAGCTGAGCTTCAACACGTTAAGCTTGAACGGAACCACCTAGGGGAGAAGTGGAACTTAATAGAGATTACCAACCTAGCGATGTTATCCTAGATGCCCCAAGAGTTTTTCACGATCACAAACCTTACCCTTAGGTATTTTTCAGGTGTTATAAGTGGTTTTGTAAAAATACCCTAGCACTATATTTACTTTTTTGTATAAATAATGTACATTCATTTTATTATTGTCACTTTGTAAATGGTTTTTAAAGCACAAATGGTATTTTTGGTTAATATTCAATTAATAAATATATTTTTATGAATTAATGTGTTTTTTAATTAAATAAAATTTTAATAAAATATTATTAATAAATTAATTTTTATTAAATATAAATTATCCTATAATTCTTTATGAATACAATGGTAATTTTTATTAAGATTTGAAAGTTGTTTTTGTCAAAACCCTTGAATTATAAATAAATGTCAGTTTTTATTTTAAAAGTGAAAATTAACATATTTATAAAATTATTTAGATAAAATTAATATCATTTTTTTATTTAGGATGTTGAAATTATCTAACGGTGAATTTTTCATAATTTTTTGAGACAGTCGAATTTTTGGGTAAAAATTAAATACCGTTTAAATATATGATGTGTTTTATGACATCATAATGACCCAATAGTGGTGTAATAAAAACTATAAAATTGATACTCGTCCAATATATGTTTTAAATTTAAAATAATATGATTTTATATTTTTTTGATTAATTTTATGGTGCCTTAGTGGACCCTCCAAGACTTATAAAATATTTTAACTTTTTAAAATGATTTCCTTGAGAGTGTGACTCACCTCCACATAATAAAGCTTAAAATTTTAATAAGTTCTGTCATTAGCCATATAAAATAATTTTTTCCACTCCCCTTTGGCAAAAACCGTGGGCAAAAACTATGGTTTGTTTTGTGGTTTTGAATATTTAATTATATATATTCCAAAACCTAAGTTTGTGAAATATTAAAGAATTCACCTCTCTTTTCCTATATAAACCCACCCAAGCTCCCACTTCTCTTCACTAAAACCCCTTGGATCAAGTCCCTAGTTTTCAATCCCCTCTCTATAATCCTCCCAAGGCACACCAATCTCTCAATAATCCCCTCCTCAAGCTCTTGAATTCACACACTTCTAAGCAAGGGGTCCTCACTTTCCTTCCTTCCTTATTTATGTCCAAGTTTCCTTATGTTGCTATGCCATTTTTTTCAATTAAAAAAGTTGGGGTATGATTTATCACCTCCCATATACTTACCTCCTTATGTTTCAATGATTATATACACCTTTATCTCTCATTAATTCCTCACATGTACACCTATTACCATGCCGAAATTGTGTAAGGAATTTCTCTCTCCTCATTTACAATTAAGAAATTATTGTATATTATGCATCTAAATTTTATTACATATGTGGTTATATTATATTTCATGACCCCATACTATAAATTTCTTTTATAATTGATTATATACCCTTTTATCTCTCATCAACCCATTTTACGATTTCTATTTTACGTCATTATGATGCCAAAGTTACACTAAAATTTCCCATGCCAAAATCATTGTGAAAGTGAATACCATACTCATTTCTCTATCAAGGGTATTCACCTTTATGAACAGGTACATATTGATTGAGGACTTAAATTTATTTATTCCAAATCTCTTATTCATGTAATAAATTATGACATTTAATTAATCCATGTTTAATGATCTATGTGGAACACATATGAGTGAAATGAAATGATTAAGAAGGGTTCCCCCTGATAGCGCTCCAATGCATGAGGTAAAGAATATTATCATGATACTCCATGTGAAATGAGGTTTTACTCAGTAAAATTCATGTTCAATGGGGGTTTACACATGATAATTTAAGTGTAATTAGGGTTTACTCATTATCCATGTGCAATGAGCCTTGGCTCATGCTAATATCATGTTAAATGTTGTTGCACATCTCCATGTTATATCATGCCTTTATGTTCATGTTTCTCTTATTCTCCATTGATATGCATATTTCCTAACATTTATTTTATTCTTCATGTTATGCCTTATTTACTCACTTATTGGGCTTTATATATCACCCTTTTCTTATGTATTTCCTCAGGTTATCCCATGCAATGCTAACTATGAAGGAATGTTTTCGTCATTTAAAATAAGTTTTCAATAAAGATGTTGTATTTTATGTATTAATTTTTCATGTAATGTTCCTAATTTCCCAATACACTAGACCTATTGATCCTCAATGTTGTATTAGGTGAAATTTTATGTAATGAATCATGTTTATGTGTGTAATAAAGAGAAGGGTTGTTATAGTTGGTATCAGAGGATAGGTTGAGTTATTTTTGAGATTAGGATTAGAAAACCCCTATTAAAATACATAGGGATAAGACTAAGTATAATAAAAAAATCCCTAAATTTTGGTGAGTATAGATTTATTCATTTATCAAGAAAATATATCCCTATCTGGATACAAACAAGTAGCAGTGGCTCTGTCATAGATGTATCTAGGGGGAAAACCCAAAAACACCACTTTGAGTTAGACTCAAATGGGAACTGGTGCACGACAATGGGAATTGCTTCACCCTTGGTTTGACACTCCTAGGGGATATGATTTGGTAAATTCATGATCTTAGTATGAACTATTATTAAGGGAATAAACAAATGATCTTAAGAATATATGTTGGGAAGTAGATCATGGATAACATAGATTAAATCTATAAATTCATAAGTTAAGGAAATAAATGTAATTTATAAGTTATCCATTTTTGTCATTGGATTCCCCTTTATTTTTTACCCCTAACTTTCCTTTAATTCTAGCCAATGGCCGGTAATAAGAGGACTTAGGCTAACAACTGAAGCGAAGATCAATGTGATGATAGTTCTAATGAGATTCCCAATCTGATGGGAGTGGGAATAGAAAACTTTTTCATGATAATCTCTTAGTTAACTCATGCTTTGAATAGAAACATGGGTTAAGAGGATCATCCAACCCCCCCACCAAGAAATAATAAGTCACAATTGATAGCTTCATGAGACAAATACCTCCTACACTCAATGGATCATTTCATCCCTCAATCACCGAACAATGGATAAACTCCATTGAGAATATCTTCTCCATCCTTTAATGTTCCGAAAAATAGAATATTCTTCTTCCTGCTTGTTGTATGAAGGGTGAAGCTCATCAATAGTGGACATTGATAAAAAATAAAAATGATGAGGAAGATATTGAGACATTAGAATGAAATTATTCCCATAAAATGTTTTTTGATAAATATTTTCCTCACACCTTATGACTTAAGATGGAAAGGGGCTTCCTTACCCTCTAGAAAGAAGACAATGAATCCATCAGAGCGCATGACGCAAACTTCACAAGGATTTCATGATACACCTCTGAAATTGTCATTACCCCCAAATTCAAGGTTGACCACTTCTTTATTGGGTTAAAACCTATCCTATAAAAAGCCCTATCAATCTATAAATTTGATAGATATGAGGAAATTTTTTGATGTACCCTCAAATTCAAAATGCAGATCGGAAAATATTAGTGGTACAATGGGGATAAGAAGCGAAGAGTGGACTTTAATTCTAGTGGTCTGATGGATAAATCCAATAATTCTAAGAAATTCCAGCACCTCACTTTCCAAAGGTGCAGAAAGAAGCAATAAAAAATTTTCTTTAAGGGGAATAGAAAATACTTTAGGTATGGAAGAGAAGATCACCTAGAAATTAATTGACGACAAGAAAAACCCGTTGTTGCAGCAGAGTAGAGGAACACTCCGTTCAACCCTCATTTCATTGTTCATTTATTCAACTAAAAATAATTAGGTCACTTTACAAACCAGTTCCCTAAGCCAAGGGTTTTCGAAGACAACCAAAAACCTCCAAGGCAGAAAGAGAGATATTTTTCCATCACTACCATCAAAGAAAACCCCGACAATGAGGTGGTGACAAGTACTCTACTTAATCATTCAATAATAGAGAACATAATTTTTGATTCTAGTTCTACTCATTATTTTATATCCCAAAAGTTTAGTAGAAAAATCCCAACACCACCACAAATCATGAAAGTAGATATGTCTGTGAGAATGGAAAATGGGGAAATCGTTACATCCCATGAATATAACTCCTCCCCTGTCACAATTTGTGGAATGAACTTCCTGGTAAACCTCGTCATACTCCCTCTGGTGGGATTTTATTCAATTATTAGCATGGATTGGCTTTCCCTATATAGAGCCAACATAAATTATTGTGAGAGGGAAATCACTCTCCATAAATAGAATCTAGCCTCGATTATGTAAAAGTGAAAGGAGGAGGATGAATCTTCTTTAAAAAAATTATCTCAAGAGTAGATATTACTACCCTATGAGCACGCATATCTTGATCAGATGATTGAGTCTAAGGAAGCAACCATCCTTGAAGACATTCCAATTGTGATGGAATTCACTGAAGTGTTTCTCAAGGAATTTTCTAGTCTTCCTCCTAGAAGAAATGTTGAATTATTGATTGATCTTATACCTGGGGATTTGTCAATATCCAAGACTCCATATAGAATAGTTGTTGTAGAGCTTGAGTAACTAAAGAAAGAACTATAGGAGAATCTGGAAAAATGGTTTATATGCACAAGTGATTCATTATGGGGTACACCAGTCCTCTTCGTCAAGAATAAGGATGGGTCAATGCACCTTTTCATGGATTATCGTGATCTCTAAAAAATAACGATAAAGAAAAAGTATCATATACCATAAATTTATGAATTGTTAGATCAACTATGTGGAAAACAATACTTCTACAAGGTGGATCTACGGTTGGGATATTACTAAGTAAGGTTGAAGAAGGAGGATATCCTCGAGACTAATTTTTTTACAAGGTACTGGCACTATGAATACATAAAAATTCCTTTCGGACTCACTAATGCTCTAGTAATCTTCATCGACTTAATGAATAGAGTCTTTAGAGATTACCTAGACAAAATTTTGGTAGTCTTTAAAGATGATAATCTAATATACTCTAAAACCAAGGAGGATCATGAGGAGCATCTAAGAACTGTACTAGATACCTTGAAAAAGGATAAGCTCTATGAAAAGTATAGCAAGTGTGAGTTCTAGTTGAAGGAAGTCTCATTCATGGGTCATATCATCACAAGAAATGGGATATTTGTGGATCCCTCCAAGACAAATGAAATTGAGGGATGGCCAAGGCCAACATTTATGATGGATATTTGTAGCATCCTTAGGTTAGCTGGATATTATCACCGATTTTTGAGAAATTTATCACAATTTTCAAACACTATTACCAAGTTAACTCAAAAGGGAGTCAAGTTATCTTGGAGTGATGAATACGAAAAGAGATTCAAGGAGTTGAAAAGGAGGCGTATCACTTCACCCGTGCTCACACTACCCACAATTGGAGAACTTTTTGTGGTATTTAGTGATGCTTTGAAGAAGGGCATGAGTTGTGTGTTGATGCAAAATGACAAAGTCATTTCCTACGCTTCAAGGAAATTGAAATTTCATGAGAAAAACTATCAAACATATGATTTGGATTTTGTTGTAGTAATCATTGCTTTAAAAATTTGGCAACATTACCTCTTTGGGGAGAAGTGTGAAATATATACAGATCAAAAAATCATCAATTATATATTCACACATAAATAGTTGAATATGCACCAATGAAGATGGTTAGAGCTGGTCAAAGACTATGACTGTTCAATCCATTACCACCCTGGGAAATAGAACAAGGTGGAGGATGCTCTAAGTAGAAAGAATCCAACAACTCTTTCACTGATGAGAATTAAAAAGGATCCAATCTTCTTAGATTTGATGAAGATGGACATGGGGATAATAAATAAGGGAACATCATCAATCCTTTTACAAATTATTTCTCAACTATCCCTCTTGGAAAGGATAAAGGATAATCAAAAGGATGACGTGGGAATTCAGAAGAAAGTGGGAACTATCAGATAAGGGAAATCCCCAGAGTTCAATGTTAATGAAGAAAAAATTGTGAGATTTGGGACAAGACTATGTGTTCCATAAAATTTGGAGTTAAATAATGAACTTTTGGATGATTCACATAGTTCAAATTTCTTAATTAACCCAAGAAACACAAATATGTATCGAGATCTCTAAGAGCATTATTGGTGGGATAACATGAATAAGGAGATCGCTGCGTATACATCAAAGTGCCTGGTATGTCAGAAAGTAAAGGATGAGAGGTAGAAGTCTAAGGGGATGATGAAACCATTACACATACCAACATGGAAATGGGAGAACATCATTATGGAATTTTTCACCAAACATATGAAGAAATCCAAAGGAAACAATGATATATGGGTTGTCGTTGATTTTCTTACAAATATTGCACACTTCATTGTAATTTGAGAGTATTTTTCATTGGATTAACTAGCACGTACATACATCAAAGAAGTGGTAAGGCTTCCTAGAGTACCACTATCGATTGTATCCGATCGAGATCCAATATTCACCTCTAAGTTCTGGAAGAGTCTCCAACATGCTCTAAATACTAAGCTAAACATCAGTACGAATTATCATCCTAAAACTAATAGCCAATAAAAGCGGACTATCTAAACACTTGAGGATATGTTGACAGCATTCTCAATGGACTTCAAATGAGGATGTGATCAACATCTTCCTCTGGTTGAGTTCTCTTACAATAACAGTTTCCACTCAAGCATCCAAATGGATCCTTATGAAGCCCTTTATGGGAATAGGTGCATAACATCGGAATTTTGGGATGAAGTTGGGCAGAGAAAACTTCGAGGTCCATAAATGGTCGAAGAAATTTCGTAGAAGTTTAAGACCATCCGGCTGCACATTAAAGCTGCTCAGAGTCAAAAAAAAGATCTATGCTGAAAATCATCGATGATACCTAGAGTTTAATTTTGTAGACATGGTATTCCTATGAATCTCACCATGGAAAAGAGTTATGATATTTGGGAAGAAGGGAAAGCTTAGTCTAAGGTACATCGTCCCTTTTAAGATCCTTGATCACATTGGAGTAGTGGCCTATTGACTAGCACTCCTAAAGAACCTATTTCAATTAAATGATGTATTCTATGTATCACTCTTGAGGAAGTACATACCTGACCCATCACATGTACTTGATCCAAAGGTGGTACCATTAGAGAATGACCTCTCCTATGAAAACAATTCGGTGAAGATCTTAGAATATAGAGAAAACGTTCTACGAAATAAGACAATTCCCCGCATCAAAGTGTTGTGGAGAGACCAAAATTTTAAAGAAGCAACGTGGGAATCGAAGGAAGTGATGAAGTAGAGTTACCCTCATCTGTCTTAGTATGGGAAAATGAAATTTTTAGGGAGAAATTTCTTAAGGGTGAAGATTGTAATAACCCAAACTTTTATTAATGAAAATTACTCTTAATCTAATTAAATCTCTTATTATGTAAAATGGTTATATAAAACACATGAACTTCATTGGTTTTATGTTTTTGGATATTTTACCATTGCTAATATAGCTGTTGAAAAGTGATCACATCATTAGTATAAATATAGGGCTTTAACAGATAAAATTTACTCAGAGAAAGGAAGCGGTGGCCGCATTCAATAGAATTGATCCATATGAAGCCCATTTTTCAAAGCTCGGAAAGAAGGTAGCATCATTGGGCTTCTCTCTTAACCAATCCCAAGCTGAGATTAAACATGTTAATCTTTAATGGAACTGCCTACGGTAGAAGTGGAAGTTAATAGCGATTACCACCCGAGCGATGTTATCTAAGCCGCCCTAAGAGTCTTCCATCATCGCACACATTACCATTAGGTCTTATGCGGGTGTTATAAGGGGTTATGTAACAAGACCCCAGCACTAAGTTTATGTACTTTATTTTTTTGTATAAATAATATACTTTCATTTTATTATTTTCACTTTGTAAATTATTTTTAAAGCACATATATTATTTTTAGTTACTATTAAATTAAGAAATCTATTTATATGAATTGATGGATATTTTAATTAAATAATATTTTAATAATATATTATTAATAAATTAATTTTTATTAAATATAAATTATCATATAATTTTTTATGAATACAATGGTAATTTTTATTAATGTTAGAAATCTGTTTTTGTCAAAACCCATGAATTTTCAATAAATGTCGGCTTTTATTTCAAAAGTGAAAATTAACATATTTTGAAAATTATTTAGATAAAATGAATATAATTTTTGGATTCAAGACATAAAAATTATCTAATGATGAATTTTTCATAATTTTCTGATACATTCGAATTTTTGGGTAAAAATTAAATATCGTTTAAATATATAATTAGTTTTATGACATCATAATGACTCAATAGTGATGTAATAAAATACAATAAAAGGGATATTCAGACAATATAGATTTTAAATTTAAAACAATATGATTTTAGAATTGTTTGATTAATTTTATGGTTCCTTAGTGGACCCTCCAAGACTTATAAAATATTTTAACTTTTTTAAAATGATTTCCTTGAAAGTGTGACTCACATCCACATAATCAAGCCTAATATTTTAATAAGTTTGGAACATGTAATTTTTTATTGAGGAAATAAATTTATGTATTCAAAATCTCTTATTCATGGAATAAATTATTACTTGTAATGAATCCATGTTGTATGATCTACATGGCGTACTTATGCATGAAATGAAATGATTAAGAAGGGTGTGCCCTAATAGCGCAACAATAAATTCGGTAAAGAATATTATCATAATATGTCATGTACAATGAGGGTTTACTCGTGATAATTCATGTTTAATTAGGTTTTACTCATTCTATTTCAAGTGAAATGAGGGTTTACTCATGCTCCATGTGCAATGATTCTTGGCTCATGTTAATATCATGTTAACTTTTGTTTCCACATCTCCACATTATGATAATCATGAAATATGATGCCTTTATGTTCATGTTTATATTATTATCCATTGATATGACTATTTTATAACATTTATTTTATTCTTCATGTTATTCCTTTTTACTCCCTTACTGGGCTTTATGGATAACCTTTTTCTTATGTATGTCCTCAGGTTATCATATGCAATGCTAAGTACGAAGGAATGTTGTGGTCATGTAAAAGAAGTTTTCAATAAAGATGTCATATTTTATGTCTTAATTTTTCATGTAATTTTCCTAATTTCCCAATACACTATACCTATTTATCATCAGATTTGTCTTAAGTGTAAGTTTATGTAATGAATCGTGTTTATGTGTGTAATAAAGAGTAGGGTTGTTATACATTGTCATAATGATTATGCCATGAATTATTAAGAAATGTAATTTACAGGTAATATTTTATAATAATAATTAATTTGAATATGATTTTATAATTCTAGATTGGTAATTTTTAAAATTATATTTACCTATAAATTCAATTCTTTCCTTAATTACAATAATCACTAAATGTATTAATTTTTAATCATTCAATGAAATATGTTAACATAAGTTCCATAAAGTGATTATAAAACTAAAATACTATGTAAAAATCACATTTTAAATATAAATTAACATTATTTAGATATTAAAACTTGATCAAGGTGTAAGGACCGGAACCTTCGAATCAGAAAATGCGTGAAAAACTGAATAGTTAACACAAAAATATTGATTTTAATAAAGAATTTCTATTAAGTGTGTAATAATAAATAATAATGGGGTGATATATAGTTATATAATTATGAATATGATTATAGAAAATATGTATAATAAATATAAATTTATTATACATGAGGTTATAATATGTTCGACCAAGTATAAGTTTGAGGTAGGAGGATTTTTAACTTAATTTCCTTTCTTTGGGTTATACCACTTCTATATTGACTATATTATAAAAAGATTATATTTGTTATTACCTATACTTTTTTAGATTTTATTTAAATTTTTTATGTGTAATTATATTTTCTATTCATAATAATTTCATGGATGGATTCCTATTTTAAATATTATGAATCTTTATAAGGGCTTCTCATCTCAAACTTCCTTCTTTGAGAAATGTTTTTGAATTATTAACATTTTTTCATTATATAGTGTATATGATAACTATTTGAAATATTATATCATGATCGAATCTGGAATCATGGTAATTAGAGTTCTATTTCAAGTTCTCTCTTTCAATAGGTTTTGATTAAAGTGTTACAAAATCTATAAGGGTTCTTGGTCTCAATTTTGATTCCTTGAGACTTGTTTCATATTTCACACCATATTTTCTTTTATATAGTGTAATTAATACCCTTTAAATAAATTTTAACATGGTATTTTATTAAATTAATGGGATTTATATAACCATATAATTTTTAACTTTTGATTTCCTTTAATTATAATGCTACCAAAGTCGTAAAGGTTTATGTTTTAATCTCACTTTTAATTGATATGGTTTATGATTAAATATTATTCAGAGAGATTATATGTTATTTCTCTATTCAAACTCATATATTTTATTTTATTCATATTATTTTTTGTGTTTTTATGTATTATTTAAGGTTTTTTCTATTTTTGGTACACAAACTACTAAAATAAATTTTATAAGAAAAGATAATATTATATCTTATTTTTTGTTTGAAAATTTTCACTTCCATATTCATATTAACTATTTAATTTCAAGGAAGTTATCTTATATACCTCAATTATTTCACAAGTTCAATTTATATTAATATTGAATCTCTATTAAAAATAAAAAAGTAATCTTTTTAAATGTTTTAGAAACAAGTCATTTTTGACTTTCTTTACTAGAGTGTGAAATGAATTTATTTTTAAAAAATTTCTGAATGAATGAATTTTCCTTCCATCATGACCATTCTTCATTATTTAGATTCTATTATAAGTATTTAAGTATTTATAAAGTAATACCCATTT